>JBBDHG010000095.1:1585000-3001250 GCA_037951165.1 Lophius americanus
GCTGGTCATGTGACCTGAGGGGTCAGCCAGTGGTGCAAGAGGTCAGCAGCTAAGAAATGTATGAAGGAGCTAAGACATGAGGACCCTTGTGGACGATAAGGAGAATGTTAGAAGTGATCTTGTGCTGCAGAGGGAACCAATGTAGTGAGACTTAAAAAAAAGGAGTGATGTGTGATTTCTGATTAACTCCAGTTAAAAGCTGCTGCATTCTGGACCGACTGAAGTGGTACCAAGGCGGTTTGACTCAGGCAGGTGAACCACAGAAGTTAAGATGGGAGAAAATGAAGAAGTTGTCAGAAGTAAGTAAGTAATGAAAGAAAAGGTTTGATTTTTGCAGGAACCATCAGTTGGATGCAGCAGGAACCAGTTGATCGACATTGTGACAAATAACGACGTAATTAATTTAGAAAGTGGATTAAATCTGCCAAAAGAGTAGATATTTTTGCCTTTTTGGATGACAGATAGTGGAGATAATCTCATGTAGAAGTGAAAAATCCTTATAATCCAATGATTAAACGTTCCCTCTCTGTGTCTTTCTGTGTGTGTGTGGTGTGTTTTTGTGTGTTTGTGTTGTGCGTTTCTATGAGGCGGGTACCGTACCATTTGGTTTGTTTGTGATTTTTGCTGATAAAACGTTGATTCTGTTCCAGCCCTTTTCTCTTGCCAAAGAAACTGATTGGCTTTGGCTTTAATTCCCTCCAGATGATGGAGTGCTGAGGGGCTGATGGTCTTCAAGCTTCCACACATCAAATGTTCTGTGGGTCAAATCAGGATGCCTGGTGGTTTTTACAATGACTTTGGCTGTGCAGAATGTTGTTCGACTTCAGGAAATTCCCTAATATTTGCGCGTGCAGTTTGTCCCCTCACTGGCTTAACTGTGGGGAAATAATAAACTGATAGCGCTCTCATCTTCTCTCCGCTCTCGGCGAGGCTGACAGGAGGCGTGGAGGAAGGAGCTGGCTGTTAAAAGTCACAGCTAGCTGGTAGGCTCTGAGGAATCTGTAGACACAAACAGCTCTGATCTCAACGCCTCACCTCGCTGCCTGGTTATGACCAGGGGGGTCGCTGCTGTGGGAGGCGACGGACAAGAATAGTGCGCTTGGAAAAAATATCGCATGATGTTAGACTCTCTGTCAACGTCCTTGACATGTTTGTCTTAGTGTGAGGAATTCTCCTTTAATAACTTACCACATTCTCCATGCTAATATCACTAGCCTTCACATATCCTGCAGATAATAATGCTGCTGAGATTTCATTTGGAACCTAGAAGTATTACCTGACTGTATATCCTTGGTACCAAACAGACAAATACAAACTAATGTTTATGGAGGACCAGCACCTGGATCTGTTTGGTGAGAGTTTGCATCCAGCTCAACTTTATGTGAACCAATCAGTAAGAGGGAGTGAAAACTGAGTTTTTACCAGAACACGGCCCATCAGGGCTGACGGGAGTTACGTCTCTTTGTAGACTGGAGGTAATAGACGATCAAATAATCAATCAAAATAAAAGAAAAATGGTTGTCCGTCTGCTGCCAGCCAACTCCTGGATCACTAGTACCAGCACTAAAGGTTTGTGGTTGCCACTGTCCTATCTCTTCTTCTTCTCAAGAAGGCACAAATTTAGTTTGTCTGTTTGTTGCACAGTTGTAAGGTGTATGTAGGGGAAGCAAATGGATGTCCCCTCTACCAAAAACCTCATCAGGATCATGAAACAAGGATGGCACAGAGGAGAAATCAAGGAAAGTTGGTCATTCAGAGCAGCTTGAGCCGGCTGAGACAACCTCTCCGGCTAACTATAGCGCTAGCTGATCGTTAAATATTGAGATTTTGAGCGAGGGGATGCCAAAACCTACAGGGGACTGAGATGATGGGATTGCAAGGAGCCGGACTCTTTCATGGTGGTTGCCTGACATAACTCGGGTGCGGGGAGGAATGCGGTGAGTTGTTTGGGCTAACGGCTGACCATCAATCTTTAGTGGAGGAAATGGTCTTTGTGGGGATACAAACCTGGATGTCGAATGAGAAATCAATAAAACTGTCCTAAGACCCGAAATCCTCTTGAGTGAGGAGAACTTATGAGTCCTAAAGTATTGAGACATTCAGCGGGGACCTGGACGTAGAGATGTTGGATGTGGCTGGGTTGTAAAATGAAGCCAATGCATAAGCGTTTCCTTGAATCACCTGTCTGCAAAATGAAGACCCCAGATTGAGCTCACCCCCTGTCCATAAATCTGTAAAGGGGTCGACATTTTGTACATTTTGTGACTCTCTTCATTTTTAATTTCACAAATCCTCAAGAAGCTGCAGAGATATGACTTCATCTGTCGGCACCAGAGGTTTCTTTCCTGCACCAGGAAAGGCAGGAGAGAAATGGCCGACAGCACTGACTGTGGCTGTGGACGCGGTTGTCTGCTGCTCACCAGCATCTTAACTCGGTTTATTTGAATGAGTACATATGCGAGATAAAACAGTTTTTGATGGTTGTCTGTTACTGTTTAGCTGGAGTTTACATGCAAGCATTCTCATTTATGCCGTATGTTGTCTGTATTATATACTAAGTTGTTCAGAATTTCTTCCTCTCAGACTGTTTATTATACAAATTATACATTTTCATCGAAATTGTTTTTTTTTTTAATCATTTGTGTTATTATAATATTTTCAGTCACTCTCCGTGTCTCCTATAGAATACGAGTTTATTTTTTATGATTGTAGCCATATGTCACTAATCAGTTCTGGAGTGATGTAATTACGCTTTAAAAGAAAAGAAAAGAAAAAGTAGCTTTTCATGTGCTTTTATTTCCAAATTAAATTTAGCTCCTGGAACAGAGTTCAGCAACTGCAAATGACGTCACATGACTAAGGTTTCATAGACTCAAAGGTTTCATAGACTCAAAGGTTTCATAGACTCTCAAGAAAGCTGATGAACAAGGGCACGACTTTTAACAGCTGTCTGTTATTGGTCTGATGTCACCTTTGACCTTCTAGGGTCATGACATTGCCTGTCCGGAATCGGGTTTGAGCAGTTTAGGTTGTTCTGACATGCTGAGGCACCCAAGGACCAAATTTGGTTTCAGGTTCTTGCTCAACGACTCTATGACATCTTGACCGCATGGAAGTCCGAAGTACTTTCGACACTTCCAATTTCCCGGGTCTAATGATTCAGGCTTGCTACCGATTCCAGTTCTTCTAATCGTCAAACAGTATGCGTGGTTTCAGCAATGAGTGAATTTGTGGATGCTGTAAGAGTCATTTTATTTTATGTGATGCAACACAGTGGAGCAATTTGCCTAAGTGGGACATTAAAATTGACTTTACGTTAAACTAGGCCAATCCTCTCATCCCCTGCATAACAAAGGCAATCGTTCCGATCGAACTCCTGAAATTAAATGTGAAGTTATGTTAGAAAAAACATTTTTTTTCCCTAGTGAGTAAAACATGATATATGAAAGAATACGATAAGATAGAATAGATATTGTATACATCTCCTTGAGTCGATACATATGCATCAAATTTAGACGAAATCGGACAAACGGTTGAGAAAATACGGCCTGAATTTTTTGGAAATAAAGCTCCCCCTAGTGTCCGAAATATGCAATTGATCTTTCCCAAGAATCAGTGTAAGTCTTCCTCAAACAAAGGTTGTGAAAATGAGCCATGCCATCGTTTTTGGGTTATCCCGTTGACATGAAGGACGTGCGATAGTGGCGGCGTTGATGATACTCTTCAGGGTTATAGACAATAATGACTTTTCAGGGTTATAGACAATAATGACTTTTCAGGGTTATAGACAATAATGACTTTTCAGGGTTATAGACAATAATGACTTTTCAGGGTTATAGACAATAATGACTTTTCAGGGTTATAAATAATAATGACTTTTCAGGGTTATAGACAATAATGACTTTTCAGGGTTGTAGACAATAATGACTTTTCACGGTTATAGACAATAATGACTTTCAGCATCCAGCTCAGGCAGTTATCTATAACTATGCTGGCGTATTCATGGAGACGTGTGGCTGTCGTCCTTGGATTTACTTTGCAGATAATACTCAGCAAATAGTACTATAATAGTCAGCAAAGACTCGGCAGTACGAGGATCAACCTCGTGGAGCCGCTCACTTATTAAGGCTTTTGTTATTTGTCCATGTGCACGCCATTTTACTCTGCAACTTTTTTACCCCCACCTACTTCGCTTTGTCCGTATGTTGGGCTATTGTTACACATGACACACACTGGGGTATTTATGGAGGTGGTAAGCCACGTGTTTACTGCTGTGTATATCCCTGTGATTTCAGTGATTACGTTTTCTTTCTCACACACCACAACCTCCACAGTGGTGGAAATGCGTCAACCTGTCAGGGGGCACCATACTGATAAGTTCCAGACGACACAGGTGAAAACAATATGTCTTCAAGGGGAGTGTGAAAATGTTCTAAACACAATGGAATAAGTGCATTATACATGTTTTACTTTTTACTACAGTCTCTGTGAGGTTAAAAGAAAATAGGTCACATATTTGGGAAGTAGGGCGGGAGTTACTCAAAACAGAGGTTTTCGCAGGCTAGTGATCAGTTCAGCATGACTGTTCTTGTTCAGGCAGAACTTTTCTGACACGCAGGAGCAGCAAAGTCGATGCTGAGATTCCTGTCATGTTCAGCGGCTGTAACCCAAGTGATTCCTGAAGTTGAAGCTGTAGGTCGCTGCCTCACCGACTGATCGTGATACATATTCCACATGTCCGGGGATTACACATGAGCACCTTGCTGGGAACCTTAGCAGTCACAGGACCCTGAAATCCCCAGTGTGTGCCCATATGACCAATAAACCATTTAACAGGACCCTCGGAATGGCAGGGTGGCATCACCACCTGTTGACATCTGATGCTCAGACATAAGCCCATCAGACGCCAGACTATGTGACGGGTACAGACTGACTAGTAAGTCTGTCGATCAATGTCAGGTGACTGCTAATGGAGCACCGCTGGAGGAGGAACAACACTCGGTCAACTCCATCCACATTTACCTGATTCTACCACCTGAGTATGGCGGCATCCCTCCACCTTCACTGAGCCGGTCGGGCCATCATCCACCCAGATTAGGGAAAATCAAATAGTTCTTGTGGGTTCTTCAATGCAGTGTTTGCGGGCCTTGACATCTCACGGCGTAAACGGCGCCCTGGAGCGCTCATTCTCCTGGGCATAAAATATTAACGTGTGACGCTGTCCCCCCGCCCGTCCAAGGGTCTCGTAAATGTCTTGTTGGTAACATAGTACCAACATTGGTGATGATTTTATGGCATCTTATGACTGCGTGGCGTCTTCACCAGGAATATAGAATATGTAGCCGGCTGGAGAGATAGTCTCTTCACTCAGAGAACACTGCTTACAGGATGGTTGACCCAGGATTTGTATAACGGTTCTGGTTTTACTTAAAAAAAATTTTTTTTGCCACAATACAAGGATTATATTCCCGGACGTCAGTGTCCTCCTGGCAGCCCTGTGAGTCTATGTTCATGTTCATCTTCACAAGGATGAAAGTCACCCCAGTGAACACGTGTGAGTTTATTCATCCAAGGAGAATGTGAATAATGAAAAACAGCTCTCACTTTCTAGGTTGCAGGACAGTTAGACCAGTGTTAGGAGTTTCTCATCACAACAAAACAGGAGTATTGCAGTGGGCATCCGCACCAAACAACTACAGCGCTATAAACATTTATTGCTGGAGGGATGAGAAATCGTGTACATTGTAGGCTTTAACGACAGAAATGATGGGGTCGGTCTCTCATGCGGAACGGATTCCAATAGAGAAATCTAAAATATTTCCTTCGTAAAGATGGCGTGTTCAAAAGTGATTCAGGGAAAAAGGCTCTGTTGTATTTTTATGTTTTATCAATGGCTGACTTCCTGAATAACATGATGACTAACCAAAGTTCTCATCAGTGGCATGACATCAGAGTTTCACAGTTCCCTCGTGTCTTAGTTTGTTGTGTTCAACCAAAACAAGTAATGAGCATAGAATATTAAAAAAAAAATGGTGGCACTGACAAAGAACAACCCGTGCAAGTAGACGGATCTCAGTTTCGATTATAGGTTAGGTCTTTATTCTAACTCCTGCCAACATTTCAGCTATCCCGCCTCCATCAAGGGGAAGATATGGAGCAAGCAAACAATTTATATTTACAGGGGCTTTACTTTAATTGGCCATTTGGTGTCACGGTGTGAGGATCAAATGATAAACGGATAAATGACGCATCGTAAATGGAGATGTGGCAATAGATGATCATGAAGTTCTAGTTCTCAACCAGCCTTTGAAGTCATAATAGTAAACAGATAAAAGTAAATGGAGATCAGGCGACTGGTAAACAGGAAGTGCTAAGCGATTGGTTCCAGCAGGTGAGGCCACCAAGACCCCTGGCCACTAGGTGGGTTTACACGGGACACTTTTCTCCTTTCCGAATTAAAACTTTCCGAATTACAATGTGGGTCGCCTGTTTACATGACATGTGATCTTTTCTGAGCCGGTGTTCACACGCATCAACTCACCTAATGGGAAACGCTTTCACATATGGGCAGACGGACAACAATCCCGTTCATAAGGTGGCGATAATGCTTCGGTGAGCTGGGTGCCAACTGTCAATAAGCGCCCGGGAGAAGAACATAACAGGAAATTTGATATGTTGGTTGCCGGAAAAATGGGCAACCGTGAGCAACTTTGACTAGTGCCAACATGTGATGTTCAGACGACTGGGTCAGAGCAGCTCCAGAAATACAGGTTATGTTGAGTGTTCTCTGTTCTATGCTGGTTCTCATAGGAGGAGGTCGGCAAACATAGTGCATGACAGAGCTCCTATTCTTATGAGGGTAAGTGAAATAATTCCTCCACAGCTCTAAGTGTCTCAGATGATGAGAAACCTTCATCAAATACATGGCCTGAGGAACTCAATCTGACCCAGTCTGTCAGTACCTCTGAGCCGGCCAGGTTCTCTGTCACAAGAATAAAACTAAGTACTTTACAAGTCTCAGTTTCACCCGTCCAAACTTTGAAGGGTTCAGACATCTAACGCAGGAAGAGACGACTCAGCAAACTATCTTTTATGAGCCTTCTTCTGCCTGAACATCCCAACACTATCCGAGGTTTCATTTTTATGGCCGCACATGTTGCACTACTCCATTGCTCAACTCCAGAAAATGCAGAAAGGATAACAATGAAGAGAAATAGCCCAGAGTACAGTCCACGTCATCCTCCTCACATGAAATGGATCAAACTTCTACTTCCTTGATTCATCATAAGATCCCGGTTTATTCTTACTGATGGGAAATGGCAGCTTTTTACTCTAGCTGATGTAGAACATGTGCGTTAGATTAAGGAGAGATACAAAACAAGAACTTTAAAACAACAGATCTGGCACTCTGAAACACCGGAGAACCTTAAGCTCCTCTGCTTCAAAGATCCCACTGACTCAGAGAATCCATATATTCGACACAGGAATCTGAGGAGCATGTCTGATGTAGAGGAATGAGAGATATTGGTTGAATATGATGAATATAAAGAGAAACGATAATGTTGGATGTGGTGGTCCAGTTTTTCCTTCTTGTCCTTTGGAAAGAAGGAAAGACGGATTCTCTGAATAACTGATTGGTCTCATCTACTCACACAGGCGTAGGGACTTTGCTGATTGCTTTTGCACATGGTCAATAATCAGGCTGGAAATCCTGGATCTATCAAATGACATGAGTGTTTTCTGCTTTGTCTCAGAATTAGTGGTGATGGATTTCACCATTATTGGCATCAAAATCTGTTCAACCAACTAAATTATCCACATTTGTATCAGTTCTCAGAGTGGGCGTGCTGCTGAAGGGAAGTAGGAAGCCCCTACATGCAACAGCAGCCTTCTCTATCGTGCACTACTCGGTATATTTGGACCAAAAGAAAATGCAGTCATTTTAAATTATGAGCAGGGGCTGTTTTAGCAAAACCAGCGTAAAATTTTCTTCACTAGTATGACGTCTTATACTAGTGCTGTCTGTGTTGTGCTGATACTCCATTCAGAAGATGAGATCAGAGGTTTTCCACTATATTTTGATTTTCCATCAATTTTCTGTTACCACTCAGCCTGTTAAGGGTCACAGGAGGGTCGGAGCCCATCCCATAGTGGTCCAATGAAGGACAGCAGGTTCAGCCGAGGACAGGGTCATGATGCACACGGGGTCGAAGGCTAGTCCGTGATGTCTGATCCCACAGAAAAGACGGTGTAGCACAAATAGCTGAAAAACTTGAAGATGTTTCTGATCAAAATCAAAGGTGCAAGAATAGCAAACGCTATATTAATAATGTTATTGCTAATTGGTGCTGTACCACGGCATGATGAGGACCAGCTGAGGTTTGTCCATCATAAGTATGGATATAAGTTTATTTTTTCAGCGTAGAGGGCACGCCTCATATTGATATTTACATTTATATGATGTAATATTATCCATTCCAAATCAGTTCCGTTCATTCCCACCTCACCCACAGACAGAATAAAGTACATACCATCCCTCTACTCCAACAAGAAGATGTTCAGGTCTCTAAAATGTTAATGAAAGTAACTATTCCATCGGTTATATGGCTTTAGCAGCGATTGGGTGACCGTGTTTACCCAGAATGCATCTCTTTTGATGCATCTCTCTCTCAGGATTGTTATTTCACCTCCTCAACTCCGACAGCTTCTGCAGAAGAAGCTGCAGCTAAAAGTGAACCAGAGGTGTCGAGAGAGGAAAACCGTTTGTCTTACATCATGGACTGTCTCTTAACGGGCCGAAGTTTTCATCTCCAACGACGGGGGTAAATATCTGAAGGCCCCAAAGCCCTGGAACTAACAATTCCCTGATTGAACTCTTCAAATTAAATGTGATATCAGTCCGAAAAAAACAGTATTTCTCCTGAAAAAAAAAAAACCCTGCTGAGTAACACATGAAGTATTAGAGTAAAGCATTATGTTGAAGATAGTTCTCGTCGGATTTGCAAGAAATCGAATCAACAGTTGAGAAAATTACGCCGTGAATGTATTTTACGAGACAACCCTTCCTGTAGTGTCGGAAATATACGACAGACCTCTGATGACTCGACTGTGTGTCACTGTGTGGACAGTGATTCATACTGTATGTTAGTCGTAATGTTTTGAGTTTGATCTTTCACCTCTAGGTGTCAGCAAAGCTGCACGAGGGGCGACCTGAAGGACCTTAGGAAGTTGTTTTAGTGGGATGACTCAGACATGTAAGTCTGGATGAAAGAGGGAGATTAAGTGGAGTCACTGATGTGACACATTTCAGTCTTCACTGTGGGTCATATTTCACTTCTCTCAAAGGCATTCCCTGATATTTCCTTACATTACATGTTGAAACTCTGATACACTCTAATAGTGACGCTGAAATCCTGCGCCGTCACTCAGACTCTGCTCTATTACAAGTGCTGTTGAAATGTAATAGAGGAGCAGTACAGAAATGTGGTTGTATGTCTGTCCCAGCTAGTGGGGGCCTTGTTTACCCAGCATGCATCTCTGTTGCGTTCTCCATAAGAGTGAAGGGAGAAGAGACAAGGTTGGATAAAGTTCTTTGTACGTTGGCTCTGTGCAAGAACATAGAACATGTCCCCACTTAAGGCGTGACAATGAGTCCACATGATAATGATGATGATGATAATGATGATGATGATGAGGATGAGGATAATGAGGATTTGGTGGTTTCCATGATTCACTTTCTCCAAGAGTTGAGACATATTTCCTCATCCTAGGTTTAAAAGTCTGGAAAACAGCAAGGCAGTAGTGATTAAGGTCACAGCGCCCTCTGCTGGAGAATAAAGTCCCTTACATGCTTTTATACACAAACGCATTAATGTGTCACAAACAGCGTTAATCAAATAGTTTAATCTTAGTAGCCAAATGTCTCTCTCAACTATTGTACTAATTTGAATGCCAACAAATCAAACTATTGTTTTTTGAATGTATATATATATACAAAGACACAAAAATATTTTCTTTTAATAAAAATTGAGTCACTTAATTGAAAAATGAGAAAATGTTAAATGTTGTGCTGAGGATTTCACCATTTATGTCCTATGATAGGCTAATTACTGCAATTAATGGCCTCCTGTTGAGATATGCTGAAAACTCTATTTTAAATGATAATTGTCTTTCTGCTAAGAGAAAAGGGTTACGGTTGATAATAATAATAATGTATACTCTTCATTGTCTTGTTCATCAGACATGCGGCTACCTCTTTGTATTTTATACATCCTTAAGGAGCAGTGGGGAGCCCCTGTTAGGCGCCTGGGGAGCAAATTGGGGTCTTGCTCAAGGACCCTACGACAAGAAGACGGTAGGGGCTCTCTGAGGGAATGAACCACTGTCCTGCTGGTTGGGGGGGAAACCCCTCTACCTCCTGATCTACAAGCAAAAAACTAGGAAAAACATAAAGGCACATTTTGCCTTTAGATAACTATAATAATATTAATAAAAATTGTAATAATAATAATAATTTAGTTCCAAAGTTTAGGGTCCACAACTACCAAAGCTTTTGTTTTTAGTTTAGAGCGTGGGACCCTCAGTACGCTGAGGGTCCTGACAGGGACGGGCTCTAAATGTAAGAATGGGAATCGTGAAATGAATCCTACATCTAATCTAACAGATAAACTGAGAGCGTGAGAGTGGTGATCAGAACAAATGTCTTCATTGATGATAGCAAAATTAGAATCATTTCACACCATGTCAAGTTGATTTGCAGGGATCGAGGTTCATGTTCAGGTTCAGACAACGTTCTTCATCCCAAAAGGTCAACTCATTCATTTATAGCTTTCTCAGTCCGGAAATTCAACCTCAGCTGACAAGCAGGCAGAGTTAAGAGTAAGAGAGGAAAGATTAAACGGTATGGGACAGTAAAGTGGGAGTAGGTATAATTATGTACAGATACTTAAAGAGAGAGGGGCTGCAGCATTTCAGCTGACTCAGCGTTATGGACCAGGCTAAATTTTGCTCCAGGCTAAATTAAGCCCCCAGAACTATGAACATCCCCTGACTTCTCCTGCCGCGCCGTCAGGTCTGAGGTGTAGATTTTCAGTCTTCACTGAAATATGTGTGATTGAATATCTGTCATGTCATTTTGCGTGGATTCTCCTGGTCGACGTGAAAATGATCGTTTGCCGACTTCAGCATTTCTTCACTCAAATCACAGAGCTGTTAAAAGTTGGCGTGGATGCGGATTCCTGTTTAATGGCCTGTCCCATTTGGATCATTACTAATTACTTTCCATTAATACCCTTTCATGTTTCTTGAAGTTCTACTTCGGGCGAAGCCTGCAAATTCTTAGAAACAGAAGAAATGATGGAGATGAAAGGATTCCACTTACACCCAATCACATGAAATATGAACTCTTATGTGTCTTTAACCGAGTTCAAATGCCTTCTGGTATCCTCGTGTCTGGTGATAACAGACCAAATTCATGTGGAATGGGGTGAGAGGCCAACATTCCTTATGACAGAAGTGTTGCATAGGCGACTGCTGATAAAGAGCTTATCCACTGTTGTTTGCTACACGCAGTCCCATGATCAGGAGGCACATATGGAAATAGTGAACCTCGGGTTTCTTTTCTCCTACGTTGGTGATTGGGTGTGTCGAGGAGCGATGATGAACTTTAGACTTTTTTTCGTTTGAGATTTGATCCAAATGTAAAGTGCATTATAAATGAAATGTATTATTATTATCATTATTATTATTATTATTATATCAGAATCCCTTAAATAACTTGAAAGGTAAATTTATTATTTTTCCCTAACAGCTCAGTAAGTAGAAAAATGGATGAAAGTATATTATTTACTGTTTGTGAGTTAAATCTTGAAAAATGTGAACCAACAACACAAATATAAAGTATATTATTTTACATATGAAGTCATGTTTACAGGCTGTTTTTTTTTTTCTTGATGATTGAAGAAGTGAGTTACACGACAATAAATCATGCCCAAAGTCAAAACTGAAGAAAAAAAATAATAGTTCACGATTGAAGGTCATTAAAGATACGGCGCGTTCAGGAAGTAGTCAGGCCCCCCGTCAACTCCTTCATATTCTGTTGTGTTGAACAAAATTTTTAAGATAGTTTAAATAATTTCTTTCGCCTCTTTTTACCCCATAGTAACGAGGCGAGAATTGGATTTCTTTTTTGTAAAGCTATTAGAAAACAAAATATCACGAAGCCATGATTGTTCAGACACTTCTCAGGTACCTACACCTTGATTGCAATCCACCTGCACTAAATTCAGTTAGTTGGACCTGATTTGTAATGAAACCCACCAGTCGATATAAGGTGAGACTGCTGACAATGAATATCAGAGAAAAAACTACTACTCAGGTCGGAGGGATTTCCTGCAGAGCTCAGAAACAGGATTGTTTCGAGGCACAGACCTGAAGAAGGCTACAAAAATGTTCTGTTGCACCGAAGGTTCTCAGGAGCTGCATCAGCCTCCATAATTCTTACACTGTGAGGGTTCAGAACAGCCAGTTCTAAACTCCCTAGAACTCTAGAGCTGGGCACACAGGCCAGCTCAGCAATCCAAGGAGAAGTGTTTGTGTGCCAGAGCTGACAAAGAACCAGCCGTGACTCCGGCTCAGCTCCAGTGGTCCGGTGTGGAGATGGGAGAAAGTTGGGGAAGGTCAACCGTCACTGCAACACTCCAACCTCCATGAGAGGCACCAGAAACAACCCAAACGACTCTCCCACTGTGAGAAACAGTCTGATGGGAAGCGAGAAATTCAATTCAAAGTGTGGAGGAAATCTGCTCATCATCATCATCATCATCATCTGCAATCACTACCAAAAGTGGTTCATCAGCTACTGGGTAAAGCAACCAAATACTTAGTGTTCCTGTCGGACCACCAGCATGAAGGAAGGAGATGGATGAACAGAATCGTATTTAAGAACGCAGCAGCAAGATGACGTGCTAATGATGAAGGTCACGATCATGAAGCCAGGGATTGAGAAAACTGAGAATGTATGAGAAATAAACTACAGCCACAACTGTGTGCAAGGGGATAGTCTACCAGACTGAACTCTCTTGTAGGTTCATGTGAGGGTAGAACCGGGACCCAGCTGTAGGATGAACCCATATGTCACGGAACCAGTCAGTTGTTCTGATCTACATGCAGGGACCGATCACACATATGCACAACGTTATTCCTGACCACCTTCACATCCGTACTCCAAGTGGCATCAAGAAAGTCATGGACAATAATAATAATAATAAAAATAATAATTATAATAATAATAATAATAATAATAATAATAATAATACTTTTAATTTATAACGCACTTTATATTTGGATAAAATCTCAAAGTGCCAATAACATAGACGAAACATTCTCCTTTTCATTGTTTCATTGATGATAAAAAAGAATTGCATTGGAAACTAGTTGTAAAGAATTAGAGCCTGATGACATCATCGAGTGCATTCGGATCACATGGGACGTTAATGATGACTGCGTGTGATCAGACGACCTCGTTCTTCCTCTGAATACAGCCAGTGTGCGTCAAGAATCAAAGACGTAATCGGAGAAGACAAAACCCTGAAGAGGAGAAACAGTGAAGAGCACTGTCACGTATAGATATATGACCGAAGGAGTCCGAATAAACAGTTTGGTAAAAGTCATACATGAAGCTTGAAACATCGTTGCATTCTCAGGACCTGAACGTCTCTGCCCCCACATGTCTGGACATTTTACCCCCCTGTCCTGGGGAACCAGTGGATATTCTCTCACACTCTATCGCAGCTGCGAATCAGGGGCGGGGCACAACAAATGAATATTTTGGGGCCTACGAAAATCATTTCTGAGGATAAAAGCTCTGGAAAATGATGAAAAGAAAAAAAGTTTTCAGAATTTGGGGACCACATTTTTGTAAATTCAATTCATTTTTAGTTTGAAGAAGCAGATGAGATTTAACAGAAACACCATAAGCAGCCAGGACCAGAACCTCAGCAGCCAGCCACAGAACCAGCCCATCAGTAACCAACCTAAGGACTAACCCGTCAGCAGCCAGCTACAGTCATAGGTCATCAGCAGCCAGCCACAGAACCAGCCCATCAGTAACCAACCTAAGGACTAACCCGTCAGCAGCCAGCTACAGTCATAGGCCATCAGCAGCCAGCCACAGGACCAGGCAATAAGCAGCCAGGACCAGAACCTCAGCAGTAAGCCACAATACACAGCCCTCAGATGCACGCAATTGGTCTAGCAGATAAGCATCCCGAAGCAGCCGAAGAAACACTCCATCAGCACCAGCCCCCCCCAGTCCAAAAGCAGCCTGCCACGGAACCAGCCCGTCAGCAGGCAGCCACAGGATTAGTACTTTTGGAGGTGGATAAAATTGGATGTCAAAAATTCGTGGGTGTTTTTGCCTTAGGGATGAGTCACCCTGCATGGCTGCAGATGTGTTCCAAATACAACCAGGGCCCAACGGGGGATGGCAGTTACTCATGTGCAGGACATTTAGTCCTCTTCTGAACTTTTCATCCCGGATTCCATCCAGAAAGTTATTACGGATTTGATTAATTTGGAGAGACAGAATGTTTCATGGAGAGAGGGAGTGAGAATGGGAACACTACGTTGTTCTTATCCTGGCTGGACTTTTTTTTTTTACATCCAAAGGCGAATCCACAGAATCCATGTGGGATGCAGAAGAAGTGGAAGATAAAAAAATCAGATAATTATTTATCATTAAAATCTGATGTGTTGTATTGGCTGGCAGGAAAATGTTTGATTTGTAATTAACTTCCATGACAAATATAGTTTTTCTTCAATCGTGACAAAGAATCTTATTTCATCTTGTTGTTTCCCCGCAGTGTCATGAATGTAATTACATTTTTTTGCATTCATAACCCCAAAAACAAACAGGACCTTCATTCCTAAGTGTGCTAAATGTCTAATAAGAACCATAAATGCAGTCTATTCTGCTTTTAAGTCAGATAAACATATGTTAACATTTATTGCATAAAATTCTTACAGCTGTATGGATTTATAAACCCATTAATGCAGTGGGTCAAAAAGAACAAGGAATATAAGCCGAGTACCAAAAACGTGATCACCGCACAAAACATTTATCAAGAAAAAAAGTGCTAGACAAAGTTAAAAGTTAGTTTTAATCAACATATTTGACCTCTTTTACATGGATACTGCCTCACACACGTGTTGTAGACAAATATGTCTGTGTTCGCTTTGTCTCTCCTCCATTCATGCTGTGCTACCCGGAGGAGAAAGAACGAAGGAAAAAGAGAGAGAGGGAGTTCTCATGTGAAAAAGGGACGCCATAATGAGTCTGAACAGAGGTGTTAATGTGTAAAAAGTTCACCGGGTCAGAGTTCTCACCCGCTGTAACGGTGGTATGTGGGTCATCCCACAATCGGAGGACTTTTTCTGTCCCACCCATCCAAGTACCATTTATTACAAAATGCATATTTGATGTAAATGACACTTATCCTGAGAGAAAATGGAAATATATTGGGAAAAAGAATTATTAAAAATACCAAACAACTCTCAGAACACCCACTAAAATGTTTTTTTTTTCCCTCTTGTCTCACCTTCTTGATGACGAAATGAAACGACAATACGACATTTATGATGCATTTTAAATATCCATTAATAGTATGATTTTGTTTATATATACATTTTTAAGCAATCTTTTTTTTTTTTTTTTCAAATTAAAAATAAAAACATTTGAATCATAGTACCTATGAAATAAGGTTCTGTCCCACAGCATATGTGCAAACCTGTTACCGACATCTATTTATGCTGGCAGAATGACAAGCGGTGAGTGACACGAGTCACTGGAATAAATTATAAAGCAGTTTGCCAACAAAATAGATGAACCAAAGTTATGTCCTCTCTTCCATTTTTCATATTCCTAATATATTTCCAGTCTTGATTGAGTGTGTCAAACAACAGAACCCCATTATGCATGGAGTCAGAACAAGAGAATTGAATAGAAAAGTTTATGAACTTATTTACAGAACTACGTTTGTCCTTGTGGAACACTAGCATTGATTTTTTTAACCCTGTTACGGTAATTACACTAACAGGTTTACGTCACTTTTTATCCACTCACAGCTAAGATATCATCCATAATTCAGTTACACAATTTATTGACACGGTCATTTATAGAATTAAGGTTATAATTTAACATACCATCAAATACCTGGATGGGAATATTAACTCAAAATGAATTCAACTTTATTTAAATCGTAGGTAAAACTTTACGACGAGGCCGACTAAATGTAACAGTTAGTTTTTTAACGCTACTTAGTTACTTATAAGAGTTCTCTTTAAGATCCTTTGCCGTTGGAGAATGACCACACTAAGGTTTGTTGTAGTGACTAGGATGACAAATAAAGTGTCGTATGTCTTTGTTAGCTGTTAGTTCCTCCCCCAGAGAAGGTAACGTCACGCCACATGACCATTGGGGTCTGGGATCCTCTGGCCGAGCCATTAAAAGGACATTAAATAAAGTATCAACTTTCTAAACTAGAGGACACTTTGTGGTATGCATACGTCTGCCAACTATTCAATAAAAGTGTTATGTGACTCTGCTGAGAAGCAGGTGCCTTCTGTGATTGGCCACGTCAAGGTAAGGCATGGCCGGTGGATGTGGACAGTTAATCGGTTCTTCCTTGGCCCACGACCAAGGACACTTTCCTACAAATCCAAAAATGCTTTTATGTGCAAATCCTTTCATGTACTGCCGATACACAGACAGACAGACAGACAGAGTGTGTGTGTGAGTGTGCGTGCGTGTGTGAGTGTGTGTGTGTGTCCGTGTGTGTGCTTAGAAGCTAATATTTAAAAATTCTAAAGTGAAATGTGTCACTATTGAAAAGTTGGCCAAGACAGATTTTCAATTATTGCTTGAATTAATTTAAATCAAGTCGAATTAATTGTTTAGTCAGAATGAATTTGGTTTTCTTCACTTAATGGTAAAGGAATTCAAATGAAAAAATAATTAAATGTACTCTTTTCCGTTTCTTCGGTTATTGGTAACCAAACGTAGAACACAATAAATAAAACGTATTATTCAAAAGTTTTCCTTTGACGCCTGAGCTGAAAGAATCAAATATATGTTGGTTTATTAGCTGTTTTTCTCAGATACATTACAGAAAAGAGTAAAATAAAGGGTTAATTTTTCAGAATAATTGATGCATAAATTGTCCGTGTCTCTTATGACCCATGCATGAACTGGATCGAGAGCAGAACCTTACAAGCAGACTGAATGAAGCTGAATGAAATGAATGGGCTCAACATGTGCACCGCAAAATAGTTGAATGTTCCTTTCATTTTCATAAACTGTCTCAACATTTGTGGCCTCCAACTCTTTCTTTTACCTCTCTCATGAGTTCTGATGAGAAAAACGTTACCAGAGGAAACGCTGTGGATCGGCATCTTTAGAGCCGGAACACCAGAAACTGATGGAACGTTGTTTGGCTTTGACTTACAAGCCTGAGGACAAGAAGAACAGTCACAGCAGCAGTTCACTTCTAAGCACACACACACACTCAGAAACCCTCATACACACACACACACACACACACATTCACAAACACACACACGCACGCTCACGCACACACACACACACACACTCACAAACAGACACACGCACACTCACAGAACTTTATTTCATGTTTTTGATTACGTACATGTGCAAAGCTGTCTAAAACATAAAAAAAGGTTTTATTTAGTGACAAAATAATCTCTTTACAACCTCAGTGTGTTTGTGTGTGCGTGTGTGTGTGTTTGTGTTTGTGAGTGTGTGTATGTGAGAGTGCGTTTGTGTGTTTGTGGGCGCGCGTGTGTGTGTGTGCATGTTTATGTTTGTGAGTGTGTGTATGGGAGAGTGTGTATGTGAGAGTGCGTTTGTGTGTTTGTGTGCGTGTGTGTGTGTGTGTGTGTGTGTGTGTGGGTGAGTGCGTTTGTGTGTTTGTGGGTGCGCGTGTGTGTGTGTGTGAGGGTGTTTGTGTTTGTGAGTGTGTGTATGTGAGAGTGCGTTTGTGTGTTTGTGGGTGTGCGTGTTTGTGTGTGCGTGTTTATGTTTGTGAGTGTGTGTATGTGAGAGTTTGTAGGTGAGAGTGCGTTTGTGTGTGCATGAGCGTGCATGTGTGTGTTTGTGAATGTGTGTGTGTGTGTGTGTGTGTGTGTGGGTGAGAGTGTGTATGTGAGAGTACGTTTGTGTGTTTGTGTGTGGGTGAGTGCGTTTGTGTGTTTGTGTGCGTGTGTGTGTGTGTGTGTGAGTGAGTTTGTAGGTGAGAGTGCGTTTGTGTGTGCATGAGCGTGCATGTGTGTGTTTGTGAATGTGTGTTTGTGTGCGTGTGTGTGTGTGTGTGTGTGTGAGTGAGTTTGTAGGTGAGAGTGCGTTTGTGTGTGCATGAGCGTGCATGTGTGTGTGTGTGCATGAGCGTGCGTGTGTGTGTGTGTGTTTCTGAGTGTGTGTGTGAGTGTGTATGAGGGTTTCTGAGTGTGTGTGTGTGCTGCACACTGCTGTGAACTGCTGCTGTGACTGTTCTTCTTGTCCTCAGGCTTGTAAGTCAAAGCCAAACAACGTTCCATCAGTTTCTGGTGTTCCGGCTCTAAAGGTGCCGATCCACAGCGTTTCCTCTGGTAACGTTTTTCTCATCAGAACTCATGAGAGAGGTAAAAGAAAGAGTTGGAGGCCACAAATGTTGAGACAGTTTATGAAAATGAAAGGAACATTCAACTATTTTGCGGTGCACATATTGAGCCCATTCATTTCATTCAGCTTCATACAGTTTTATTTGGTGACAAAATAATCTCTGCACACCCCAGTATTTATGCAGCACCACCACTTTGATCCTTTTTTCTTTTTTTTTTCCAGACTTGATGAATTTCAGGCAAAGCAGAATGATCTATAAAAATGTTTTTTGCTTCAAGCACATGGGAAACTGAATCATGTCAACGCAGAAGCCCTGTTTCATCGAGAGAAGCGTTTAGTAGACTTTTAAAAGTCTTTTTCTACTCTTTTATTCCAACTCTTTTTTCCATTTAACTCTTTATACACAATTTGGTTATAGTATTAATATTAAATTACTCGGTGGATGTAATCGGTATACACAATACTGTCACTCATACAACCTTAAAACTCTGGGAACAATTTTGGTTGTTCACATTTCATGCTACTGTATAAATGCACGTTATTGGATTATTGCATGTTATTGGATTATTGCACGTTATTGGATTATTGCACGTTACTGGATTATTGCACGTTACTGGATTATTGCATGTCACTGGATTATTGCTTGTTTCAGGATTAATGCATGTTGTTTGATTATTGTAAATTACTAACTTGACTTCTTCCCTGGAGTCGTTGTGCTCTGTCACCCTGTAAGGTCAAAGGGTTGCTGACTGCATCTGCTGCTGTGGACCTGCTTGATGTCCACTCATTACAAGATGATCATGATGATGATTACATTATCGTTATTATTATTATTGTATAGTATTTTCCCCTAAACTACTGCCAAATGTTATATTACTATTATTGTTATTATCAACCTGGGATCCCTTCTGCGCCACGGACCGACCCTGAACAAGCGGTAAAAAGGTGGATTCTTCTGAGTCTTGGATCTGCTCGAGGTTTCTGCCAGTTAAAAGGCAGTTTTTTCTTGCCACTGTTGCCAAGTGCTTGCTCAAGGAGGAATAAAGGGTTTGGTCTAGACCTGCTCTCGCTGGAAAGCACCTCGAGACAACCGTTGCTCGGAATTGGTGCTTTATAAATAAAGATTGATTGATTGATTGATTGATTGATTGATTGATTGATTGATTGATTGATTGATTGATTGATTGATTGATTGATGATTGAATTTAAACTCATAATATTTGTTCTGTTTACACTTTAAGTAAGACAAACTTCAGTTTTTTATTCACTAAGAAAAGACAAGATAAGATAAGATTTGGGGATCTAGCGAGTTCAGTCAGAAAGACCGTCCTCTTGCACACTCCACAGGCCACAGTAAATGCTCATATACCTCTATTATATTCCCATCTCACACAGACTCTATCTCAGTTTCCTGCTTTATGGTCTGTGGCATTAATTGATACCAGCTGCACACATTCACGCCGCCGTCACACCTGCATGATGAACGCGTCACCGCCAGCTGCTGTCTTTACACATGACCCTCTCCATTCATCTAGTTCTTGAATGCTGCAGGTTTGCAAACTCTCCACATCCCCATATCCATCTAGTCTTCGAAGATCCAACACCCTCATCGTTGATCCGCTGCTCAGGGCAGAAAGCCTTCAATCACTGTCTTCCCAAAGAGTCTGAACGCCAAAGACTTTCTAAAAGACTAATTTTCATACATTATCTGTCGTAAAACCTTCCTCGTTTTTTCACTCTCAGTCTTCTCTCATTGAAAGACTTTTATCGTTCCTTGTTGGGAAATTTGTATTGGACTCCGTCCAACTGCAATTTCTCCCAAGATGCAAGGGAGCGAACCAATAAATCAATCACAAGAAGTTAACGTACAATAATTTCACTGTCGACATGTCCCATGCCTCAGCACAAATAAAACAATTCCCACGTATTTACACGGGCACGATGACAAGTATGGCGCTCACCTGATATATTGCACAGGTAAAGAGCGAGAAAATTCAGTTCATGTTTAACTTTCTTTTCCCCAATGCGATGGTTCTACTGTTCTGACAATGATCTGAAATTGCTTTTTTAATCATGGAATCTGAAATGCCGTCCCATCGACGATCTGGAATAGATTAGTAAATGAAACTTTCCAAAGAAAAAAAACAACCAGCCAGAGATTCAATTCCATTAAATTAAATCCGATTAGATAATCTTTCTTGCCTGTCCCATCAGTGACAGTAGTTCTACTTCCGCAGGGCTGCATAATAAAGAATTCCTATTCAAAACACATTCAACACCCATCAAAAAAAACAACTTGGTATTTATATGGTTATTGTGGATGGATCGAGTGGATTGATCACAGCATAATTCTGTACTTCCTATTTGTTAAAACGTTTGTTTTGGTGGAGGAGGTATTTATATGAATCAGTGTCTTGACAGAAAGCAGTGTTTGGTGTTTTTTCCATACGGAGTTAATATTAAACTATTCTAATTATAGCTGTGAAAATAGTGGCTTCCTTCCTCTCAGCAGGTTTCAAACTGATACATACTGTTATTGTAAATTCATCAGAAAACACACTTGACAAAATACAATTGGTGTTTAAAATTGCCCGCATTAGATATTTTGAGGATATGAGATGAGAAACTAGCAGAATAAATGCATTTAGAAGGATTTCATTGTGCTCTATATTTCATTGTATCCTCAAAAAGTTTGGGATATTATGGAATCTTCATCACCTGGATTGATTTCGGGAGATGGATAGCACATCCTTTGCACTAAGGGAGCTTCATCGATAAAAGTTTTTGGGTCATAAATTTCAAGCTCTTGTTAAATTTTGTCCAATTTGCTGCATGTGAATCGACTCAAGGAAACTTATTTTGCATGGATCATGTTTAACTCTTAAAGTTCACATTTTGTTCCCTAGGGGGGAACTTTTATAGGAAAAACACGGTTTCCCAGACATACCTCTAAATCTTTCATGGATCATTTATACACTTTATATCCCAATAGAACTCAGTGCAAGGAAGAACTGTATTGATTTTTGGAATCTTCAGTAATATATTTTCGACACTAGGGGGAGCATTATTTTTTGAAAAGCTTTCCGGTCATAATTTCTCAACAGTTGGTCTGATTAAATCCAAATTTGGTGCATATGAATCGACTCGGTGAGGTTTATCTTATATTTATCTGTCTCATTTCACTCTAATGATTACAAATTAATCACTACGGGAGCTTTTTTACCAAAAATGTTCTGGACAAAACTTAATGTGAGGAGTTCAGTCAGGGGGATTTCTCGTACAACGAAGGGGATTTGACACTTTTCGGGGATAAACACGGATATAAAACGGCATTGTTTAGTCTAGTTGCTCTTTATTTTCAGGAGAAATATAAAATATTCCTATATTCTAACAAAAAAACTGTAGAGGATCGGAGATATTCTGATGCTATCGCGGTAACAGTCGAAGTATTTATGCATTTCTGTATTCCTGTATTCCTCTCATGACCTCTTTCTCTTCTGAAGTATAAAAATAAAATAATAAAATTGTTATTAAAACAAAATCGTCAGCAATGCGAATGCACTCGTCCACGTGCTGCAGCTATCTCACCAGGCAAGAATGAAGTCAGTGTTGGAGTCAGCCTGCTAACCCCGGGTTTCAAGCACATGCAGGAGAAGAATAGCAAGTTGTGCAGCGTGACCTATTTCACAATTATTTCATATTTTTAAATGAAAGTTTCTTCTACAACATCTCAGCCTCAGCACAGATAATTCAGTTAACCTTTGTCTTGCATCACTTCTTCTTGGCCCCAGTAGGGGTTTTTGCGAATGAAAAAAGTAGCAGTTTTTAAACCAGTGAATAGTCCAGATGGAGTTCATTAATTACTTTTCCGTACGTACACGCGGTAAATATTCATGAGCTGCCATGAGTTTGTGGAGGCGACGCATTAAAACGTACACAAACTTCTTCTTTAGCATTCGTAGAGTTTCACATTTGCCTGAGCTACCCCCACGAGCAGCAGGGTTGGCCACGTGGCATAACGCTGCACAGCATGGCTCTACGCAGATGAAGACATCACCCCCACCCACGCACCCTCAGACCCCCGTACTCCGCGCTAACAAGATGCAAAGTGAGGGCGTCTCCATGAATGATTTACCGACCAACAGAGGTGGTGCCCTACAAGTTGTATGGAGGCCAGCGCTCGGAGGCAAAAAGGAGGGAGAGGAGTGCAGCAGAGTGTCTGAAGTGTGATTTGGTATTCAGAGAAGGTATTTAGTGCACTAGTGCTCAGCAGGGATCAATCTCAAGAGGGGGTTCACCAAGCCTGGATCCTGCAGAATGCATCTCAACAGTGGAGGGCTGATTCTAGGAGACGGGCTGACTCCCATAACAAGAGCCAATTACAAATTCTGACTTCACCGAGAAGAAGTTTGAGAAGGTCCTAACACAAAGGTCAAAGCTGGGTCATGTGGAGGCAGGAACGTCTAGGCGTCTGAAATGAAGAATTAAGATAAACCATCACAGTTTGCTTTTATTCAAGCCCATCTCCTCTCAATGATTGTCCATATATTTGCCATTTTCTTCTGCCCGGTGAATTGACTCTGAACAACTGAACAAGTGTACAGAAACAAGTGAGGATATTGTTTCTGTATACATAAGAAAGAAAAGTCTACTGTTAAAAACAGGCGTGGTTGTGGTTTCTCAACACTCAGGACGAAAAAAAAAAGCCCTATCAGGATTTTAAGTGTTTCAATATATACTGGATTATCGGGATTTTTGCTGATGTCATGGCCATTGTTGTACCTCTGGTGAGAAGATACTGACATAAAAGTGTTACGAAATTCAACGAGAAAGTGCTAATCTCCAGCCAAGCAGCTCAGTTTCCCCATTATGTAATTGCAGCTAAGAACAATAGTCTCATGATAGTTTGACCTTCATAACGTGACACAGTGTTTATGAAAACCTGACCACAGAATCTGGAATCATGTAGTTATTGTTATTGTTTTGACAGTCATTCCAGAAAGACGATCCTTTAGAGATTTAGTTCACTAACGTTTGAAGACACAATGGATTTCACAGAAACAGCGTGGTTGTTGATCGTGCATGTTTACAACAATATCTCAGAAAGGAGGGTCGGTCAATGAAGTAAAGATGAATGTGTAACATCCACAACAACGGATGGGATGCGATTAATAGTCTGTCAGAAAGTCTTTTGTGCTCGGACCCTTCTGAGTTTGTCTTTGACTTCTTCCTTTGGAGACTGGATAGTGGTGGTGATGGCTGATGACCCTGCAGAGACTGGCGGATGATGAGGTTGATGGATCTGTTTGCACTGGGCTGAGATGGAAAGGTGGAAGGCGTGTGAACAAGTACCAAGAAGTATCAAGAAGAATGGAGAGATTCATATTTAAAAAGAATGATAGATTGGTAGGAGAAGTGGGTGTGGCCTGAGTGTGCAAAGGGATAGTCTTTCTGACTGACTTTTTTCTAGATCATCATTATTTATGTCACAAAAAGACAATTTCTGTGAGCCCAAATTCAAACGTTCTGGATCCTCACACCTTAAATCGTACATTTATTGTTGATTTCATTAAAAACAATAACTCCATATCTTTGTGCTTGCATAGTTTATCTTATGTTGAGATCCCCTAGAAATCTGTGTCTTATCATCCATGAAGTTAGAAGCAAACATCTTTGAATTGTTAAACGACCAGAATCTCAGAAAATGTTCCTTGGACTGAAATAATTCCATTACACCGTTAATAGGTCTGAGTAATCCTGCAAACAGAAAGACAGACCAGCACCAGCAAAAAACATCACAACCTCCTCGGAGCAGATAATTGAATCCTGCACTGGGAGGGAAAAAAAAACATGCCTATGACAAACTCCTGCACCATTTTTTCCCCTTGACTGTATGAAACAGTGGCTTTGGCAGTCAGTCCTGCAAGAAAATGAGACCTATTGTGTGTTTCCCGTTACCAATAACATAATTTGTCTGGGCTACCTCTCAACATTTCAAAAATAACGGTGCCATCTTCCATATTTCATTCTTAAAAGTAATTGGTCTGGGTTCTGTGGGAGCCAATATTGCCAATGGAAGGAAAATTAAAACAAATACCCTGTAATATAATCCTGTGTTTTATCAAAAAAAACAATTATTTAGTGTGTTATTTCAAGTTTCTGAGCCATTATTGTTAAAAAAATAAAAAATAAATATATATATATATATATATATATATATATATATATATATATATATATATATATATATATATATATATATATTTCAGATTTTAAGTTCTCTTTTTGACACAGTAAGTCATTATTTTTGAAAAAGCTCAAACATGAGTCAATAATTCGAGATAGTAAGTCATTATTTTGAGATACAAAGCTTAAGTCATATCATTTTTTGTGACTATTTCACATAATAAAATTATAAAAAAAAAAACTTCCGGATATAATATCCAGAGCAGCTCCAACCAAAAAAAAAGAAAAAAAAGAAACTGTTTCCAAAGTTGATTGCACGATCAGTCAGTTGCGAAGTTTACGCATCACTTACTACTTGGCACCAAGCTTTGCTGCGCGCGCCTGCATGCTGAGGAGGCACCTGAGGAATTCGCGGGTTCTGTTCCAAGGTGGGACGGTTCTGCCTCGTGAGGAGGGTGCGCGCGCCCCTCTTAATGTCACCGATATTTAATTTAATTCTCCGGCGCTACGAGACAGACATGCTTTTCCGAAACGCGCACGAGCAGCGAAGAAAAGCTCGGAGCACGCGCCGCCGGTAAACATCAAATGACACCAGACACACGCGCTCGTATTTAGCTGCCGTGGATCTAAAATTAATTCCGAGCGTACTTCTTTAACGAGCGACTTGGACCGAAGGCAGCCGAGAGCCGGTTTTTGTCTGCAAGCCCGAGGTCGGTCGCTGGAAACGCAGGCAGTAAAATGAGGCTGGGAAGCATCATTTCGTTGGTGGCTTTCTGCTCTTTTAGCGCTTATTATGTCTACGAGCCGATTCCTGAGGAGATTGAGGAAAGGTGGAAACTTATGCTGACAAACTCTTTCTTCAGAAGTCTCAGCCACCTGGTAAGGAAGAAAAACAAAAAAAAAAACACTCTGGGACTTGGGATCTGAGCTCTGCTGGGACTGATTGTTTTAAATCCACATGGATCGAATAATCTATCTGACACTCGCAAATGCCATTACATTACATTGACTTACTTATTATGTTTTCATTACTTTGTATTTTATTTCATTTTTGCACTACGTCTATTTTTATTCAGCACCCCAGGGAGACTAGAGGTACGTCCCAATGCTTCTAATTGGGATCCTTATATAAGCATAAAACCTACACATATTCCATTTCAAACATGCTAATCTAGCTTATTCTTGCCAACTCATTCGGACCAACTAAGTGGCAGGTTAAAGCTTTCGTTTTATTTTGCTGATGTGAATATACATGCTGGGGACACCAGATTATTTCCTACTCTAATCCATGTGTTGTATAGTCCTGCTCACCTGTTCTAATTATAGAACATATTAAGGAAACTCCACTTGTTGATGACCCGTGGCCGCCTGGAGTCCACTATGCTGCAGCTAATAGAAACTCTTTATCTCACACACACACACACATGTGTCATGAATTCATGGTTATAACAATGAATATGTTTTGCAAAAACAAAAAGGTGATCACAGTTTATGCATCTAACCCTGCTGAGGTTGCTGAGCTCTATTTGAGGGGCGATATATGCGTGACATCAGGTGGAGTGGAGGAAAAACCACAATGTACTGAGTGTATTTCTTCTAAAATGAGAGTACAATTAGATACTCTGTTAGGAAAACAAAACACTTTGAAATCATGATGAATACCAAGACTTTTTAATTTTACAAAGTTAGACACAGGACGTTGGTATTATTAAGGTACAACCCAGTACAATTTATTTGTCCCCAAATTATGTCATACCAGTGTAATAACAGTGTAATAACAGTGTCGTTTTAGATTTAATCATTTGCTAATCATGCGGAATGCCCTGCAGATATACTTAATATTTGAAAATGAAGCTGTTTTTGTTTTTCCTACTTAATTTGGTTAATTGGAGACTTTTAGTTCTAATGTGAAAATGGAGTTCCTTATTAGTCTCTTTGATGATTTTGCAGTGTTAGCAGTGCAAGAGCACCACCTGATTCACCTCATGCCTGCCATAGGCCTGCTTATCTCCTCATGTATTTAAAACTATGAACTGTACTTTTATAATTCATGATTCCATCACGACTCCTCGGATCTCTTGACATTTAGAAACAAAAAAAAAAACTTCACATGATTTCAGCCTCCCTCTCTCTCTTTTGTAATGCAGCTTACATGCTGCAGTTTGGCGTATCAGCCCTCTCTGTTCAGAATATTATAAGGCTGGGCTCAGGTTTTTTTCTAAATGATAAAGCAGCAATAGTACATAAAGTATGATTATGAGGATCATAATTCTGTAATTGGCTTTCTCTATACTTTATATTCCATTTATCTCTCCAGGCAGACCTCAGTGAATTATTGGGTTTGAAGGACTACATGGGGGTAATGTACTTCATTACTCTGGCTGAGAAGGTAGTGCCAGTGTCTGACGAGCTTGTCAAGGTGACGGATGAGAAGTTTGATGGAGTGGAGGTGGTTCTGTACGAGCCGAAGCAGCGGGATGGTGACACCAAGCTCAGGAGAGCCGTCATATACCTGCACGGTGGAGGATGGTGTCTGGGGAGCTCCAGTAAGTGGATAGATTCTTCTCCTTACAGGTTATGACTTGTGAAGATGAATAGAAAAAATAGGATTTGGTCATACATAAATATGTGATGCGTCTTACATAAATAATGTACAAACTATCAAATAAAAGCCTCTCTCAGCCTCCTGGGGAAACAGCCTATTGTCTGCGGCAGCAGTGGGAACCACCTGAGCGTGGTCACTCTCGCTAATCCACGACCCAAAGACATGACGTGACATATCTCATGCTGTTCCTGCAATCTGTTGAATCGCTAAACGGATCTTTCTAAGAAGTATGATTAGACTAGATGGCGGCTTCAGCTCTGATAATGCGCTGTTACTTCCAGGCGAGGCTGTGTGTAGTATCAGGATGGATGGGTGGCACTTCCTGTGGTGGTTTGTGTTGCTTTAGACTATCTGTGCTGATCTGTCTCTGTTTACGCAGGGATGACTCCCTATGATCTCCTATCCAGGAAAATGGTCACAGAGTTGGACGCAGTAATTCTCTCTGTTGAGTAAGTATTTAATCTTTCACATCCTGGTTATGCACAACTGCTGTGTTTTACTGCAAAAGCTGGTCTGTGCAGGTGTTACAGTTTGTCTGTAAAAAGCGGTGAGTGATGTAGAGATATGTACAATCTACACTTTATTTACCTTCCTAATTCCTTTTTTTTTTTCAACGTATTATTAATAGTTTAATTCTGCCGTTTGCTTTATACTCTCACTCTGTGTCCCTCACTCAGTCATCTTGTGCCTGCCCTCCTCAATCAATCACAGGATAGGTGGGAGGGAGGGTGCAATAGAGTGAAAATAATCGGTTTCCATTGGGGTCTGGGAAGGATTTTCCGCGTCGCAGCGTCACTCGCCGCAGTTCTTTGACACATCTGGTTTTAAATTTGTCCCTCAGTTCTGCAAAACTCTCTAGCCACAGTTTGTCAGCCTTGATGATTAGACTAGTACTCAGTCAAGCCAACGTTGTTTTAGTTTATGGAAGTGGGAGGAAGAGTGGAATCAATCAGATTCCTCATCTGTATCTTGGAGTTAGTCCAAGATTTCCTAATCTCAAATATGTAACATTTGGCTGAACACGTGTTACGATGTCTCCAGGACGTCGGCCTCTGCCAAGGGAGATGAAAAGATGAGATAATATATGTATGCAAATGTTTTGTGTGTGCACTTCCTCTCCTACGATCTCCGTTGTTTAGAGTGAGGACCAAAGCGCAGACACGAGGCTGTAATCGAGAAGATTAACTCCAAATGTTTAATTATATTCCTGACAAGTCGGGTTATTATGGAATCATCATCACCGCTGCCGCAGATCCTTTGTGGGACCTCGATATCTCCAAACTATTTCAGGGATCATTTTCTAATGTTATACCTTCATAGACCTCGGACCATAGGCCAAGGAAGAACTGGATTGATTTTAGGACAGGTCAATTGCATATTTTTACCACTAGGGGGCATCTGAATCTACACAGAGAGATGAATCTTGTATATTAATTCACTATGATAGGTCATGTTTTACTCATTAGAGGTCGTTTGGTGGAAAACATAGTTTCTGGTCCATCATTTTCCAACCATGATTCATAAACTGTGTCTAAATTAAGCTCATATGAAATTACAAGAGGAAATCTGTCTGGTATGGTATCGTAGGGGATCTTATCATAGAGCATATTGCTGACTTCATAGAAGTAGTTAGTTTTGAGTCCATATGAACTGTTTCTTTATTATTATTATTATTAATATTGTCTTGATTATTAAAAGAAAAGGGAAAAATACACCATAAGGTAGACAACAAGAGACATGATGTGCAGAATAGGTTTCAAAATAAAACAGGAAGCAGTAATACCAAACCCCAAATCCTGAACATTCACAATACAATAATCCCCTGACAACAAATCTTCTGTCTTTATTGAATTAACCACTCAGATATCTCGTTAATTCAGATTCTTTTTTTTTACCGACTCTCTCTTGAATCCCCACTTTGCCAGCCTGCATTCATTTCAGATGCTTCATCTTTCCGTCTGTGAAACACGCCATATCGGTTCCACTGATCCTCGAGTAGCAATGTACAGACCCAGATGGGCTTTCTGTCTGAACCAGGAGGATATAGCTGCTTTCATGCTAGAGCGCGACCCGGGCTGCATATTTTTGTCTCAGCCCAGCTGAGTCCTGGACTGTACATACTAGCCGAAGCACTTAGTTTTCAAGCTGTCGCGCAGTTGCTGTTACCGTGGTTACCGCTTGTCTGTTAATGCCGATTACTCATGTCGACATTGGTCTTCTTCTTCTTCTTCTTATGCTGTTCCCTTTAATGGGTTGCCTAAGTAGATCAATTATTCCTATCTTGGCCTTTCTTCTGCATCTTCCCCTTTCACAACAGCCAACTGCATGTCCTCTTTGGCCACTTACAGAAACCTTCTCTTTGGTCCTTTCCCTTTTCTTCTCCCTGGCAGCTCCATCTCCAGCATCCTTCTACAAATACATCTACTATCCCTCCTCTTCACGTGTCCAACCCATCTCAATCTGTCCTGTCTTACCTTCTCTCCAAGACGTCTCACTTGGGCTGTCCCTCTGCTTCTTTCTAATCCGGCCTATCTTCATCACTCAAAAAGAACATCTTAACATCTTCAACTCTGCCACCTTCAACTCTGCCTCCTGTCTTCTGTTCAGTGCCACCGTCCCTAAGCCATCCAGCAGAGCTGCTCTCACTACCATCTCGTAAACCTTTCCCTTCACTCCTGCTGCTACTCTTCAGTCACGGATAACTCCTGATTCTCTTCTCCACCAGCTCCACCCTGCATGCACTTACTTTTTGATCCAAATTTAATCCCCAAGCATCATTATCGATGGAGACTCCTGTCTGACCTCATCTGCCAGCGTGTCCATCGCCATAGCAAAGAAGAAGGGGCTCGGAGCCAAACCCTTGTGCAGTCCCATCTCCACTTTTAAAGGCTTGGAATGTAATAAATAGCCTGGGCTGTGTTCAGGGGCACTTAAAAACATCTTCTAATACTTAAAAATGAGACAAAGACAGCCGAGTTATAATTTTTATTTAACGATATACAGGGTTTTACAAAGGTATTTTCCAAGCATCAGGTTAAATTGGCTGTCCTGACTTGAACTCAAAGATAATTTCTTAATGCTTGTTCAGCTCCGACATGTCGTGTATCCGTCTGGCTTCGGTCGGGTTTCCACCCTCCAATCCTCGAAGACTTCAGTTTGAGGACTGCCGTCTAAGGACCCTTACTTTTTCACCAACCTTTACCATTAACTTCAGGGTTTCCAGGCTAAGAAAAGTCAACAACCTAATAACACTACCATCTTTATTACTGGGTGAAATAAGTTACTCCCAATGTCTGAAGCCGAGGCCCAAAATACAACTGGATTAAACTGAACAGGCCTTGTTGCCTCCATGAAATCCAACCCTCACATGAATGACAGGCCTCATTAATTCGGAGAAATGGGCTTTTATTTTCCTGAATTTATCAGATCTCTCAGCCAATAATTCAACTTTTTTCTCATTTATATTTTGAATAAATGAGCTTATTATCTTGATAATGTGGAAAAAGAAAAAAGGGCAGCTTTTTTTTCCGTCTCAGGTGAGAGTAACACGTTTCCGTACCCAATGAATACTCATTTGAAATGAAACGTTACTTATCTGCCCTTCATCAGTGCTGCGGGATTACAGGAGATCATGAATATATGCGTCTTTATTTCCCCGACTTTATTTCATTTTTGGAACTGCAAGTTAAGATATCAATTAGAAATGAAACTAGGAATTTCCAACAAATTATATTTATTAAGATAGTTGAATTTTTAACATTTCCCATGTGTGTCAGTCCGTACTGAGGTTGTGTAACAGGAAGATGAAAATCACAAACTTCTTCCAGCTGACTTTAACACTTAAAGGCTATTAATGAAAAAAGTCTGCCGTCAGTGCAGCTCTGTGAACATTTAACATTTATACCAACTAATCCCTTCTTCCAAATATGTCGCTCTTTATAGAAATGTAAACAAACTACACCTCCTGTAATAAGATGCCTATAAAAACACTGGTGCATGTGTCCTAAATATGGAGCACTTGAACATCATTTATTTATTTTCCCTCCCTCCCGTTGTTGATTCTTCAAACTTCCTCTGGTTATTTAGACTCTGGGTTTCATTGGCATCTTTCTGCTTTCCTCAGGTATCGACTTGCTCCGGCCCACCACTTCCCCGTCCCGTACGAGGATGTGTACAGAGTGGTCAAACACTTCCTGCAGAAGGAGGTGCTGAGTCAGTACACTGTGGACCCTGAACGCATCGCTATTTCTGGGGATAGTGCCGGGGGTAACCTCGCAGCTGCTGTCTCCCAGCAGGTACTGAGTGTTCTTTCTTTCCCCTCCCCGCATTATCCAAGCGCAGGACTGTTTTTACATTGATGCTAAAATTAAAGAATAAGGAAGTGGAATAAGGAAGACCAGCAGCAAATCACTCTTTAGTCGGAAGGCCTTTTATGTTCTCTTAATATTGGCTTTTTGGGTTGGTCTTGAGAAGTTCCCATTACAATATTTACAATACGGTCCAATGGGATCATAAAAACTCCCTCAATGAATGGAACAGCCAACAAATCATCCAGTGGAGAAAATCGGAGGGTGTGAAATTATTAATCAGCTTTGTGTTTGGAGGTCTAATCTTTTCTTCTGACTGAGATGGATGCTTGAAATCCAGAGTCATTTTTCTCCTCAACGGAAATTTATGGATGGTGTAAAATTGACCAGATCTCCCGGAACGTGGGACACATTTCTGAAACTGTATTGACTCAACCTAATTATTTCTATGAAGGCAGCAGAATGTCCGAGATAAGCTCCCACAGTGACTTAATAATGAAGATAAATACAGTTAGACAGTTTTATGAGCTCAATAATAAAACAAGACAGATTTCCTTGTCTGCATTCATACGAGCTTCATTTAGACACAATGGACTTACTGTCCGTCCATAAAACTGTTGGTTGCAAAAAAAAAAACACCCCCCGCTCCTGAGTGAAATATGAACTATTACAGTAAACTATGATATATACAAGATAAATCTCCTTCAATTCATATGCAACACATTTTGACCAAATTGGACCAACGTTTGAAAATGTTTGGTTAAAAAAAAAGTGTTTTTGTTGATAAAGCTCCCCCTATTGGTGGGAATATGAGATCAACCGTTCTCAAAATCAATCCAGTTCTTCCTCGCACTACGGTCCATGGCTGTAAACAAATTGAAGATGATCCATGAAATAGCTTTTTAGTTATTCCGTTAAAAAGCATGTCTTTAGGGAATAGCGTTATAGAATATTAAATAGTAGATAGTGTGATATATTAATGGATTGGAGAGACAGCGATTGAGGGGGTCGTTTTATACATAAAGATGTTAGAGTTTGTGGGTAAATAGATGTTACATTTTTCAAAGGAAACCTTTTCAGGTCAGCAGGCGTCATCGGTAACATCGGTACCCATCAAGCACTTCAGATGTATTTATTTTTTCTTATGTTTTTAAACAACTAACAATTTAATCAGGCAACTTTAGCAAAGAAATACTGAATATTACAAACACGAAACCCGTTTCTTTCGTCAGAGAAGATAAAATACATCATATTTTACAGCGTTCGCATCAATTGGGCATCAGCCTAGTCCATAAGAGAGAACTGTATTTTCAAACAGACTTTATGTTTTGGTTTTCGTGGTCTCACCTCCATACTCCTCTGAACTGATTTCAGTAGGAGAAAATTGTTTCAGTTAGATTTCCCAATAAAATATGCAAGTGGGTGGATGAGTTTCACCCTAAAATAAACAGCGACACACAACACCATCACTTCTTGTGCAACATTTGTGGGGAAATAAGGTACTTCTTCATATCAGACGATATTCTGGTGAACTCTAGAAAAACACTTGCATTCATACAAACAAAGTTCAGTGTCACAGAGAGGGAATGGATGTTTAGCTAGTGGGTTACCTGTTAACAGAGTGGAATAAATCTTTTTAATTACTCGTTGTCCCTCATGATGATGCAGGCAGGAGGAAAACGTGTCTGTGCTTTCCTCAAGTTTTACAAGAGGAAATAAACAGAGCATGGAAAATTGGGCCGGTGATTGAAAGGTAACATTCCAGTGTTCCTCGGCTCTGTTCACGTCGCCAGAATCCTATTTTTATGCCCTGTTAAAATATTGAATTAGAGGAGCTGGGGTTTCCCTCACACTCATAAAATCCTAAGAAGCTCGTACGCACACATGTACTGTATTTGTCCGCAGTGCAGTGGGCAACATGAAGGCTGAAGAGTTAAAATGAGGCCGCGGAGAATTAACCTTCCTCACACAAGAAGTGAACTGAAGTGAGGAGTGAAGCCCCTGAGGATTCTCCCTTTTTTGTGTATGTTGGAAAAAAAAAAAATGTTTCTGATCTTCTTCTTTTTTTTTTTAAAGCAGTACAACTTTAAAAAACCTTAAATGAAGAGGTTATGAAACCAAAACGGTTACATAATGTTAACTTTCATTTTGTAAAACAAAAAGGTATGTGCCCTCTTAGGAGCTAAGTTATTAAGTGCATTTATGCACTTAATATGCAGTTTGACTTAGACACTCTCAGGGATGATTAATACCAGCCCTAATCCTAACTCAAATAGTTAGTTTTCAGAAGAGTGTAAGCAGAGGCCTGCTGCGAGCAAGCTGGCTCCTAGATAGTATCGATGGTTGCACTATATAAGAGACACCGGACAAAAAGGGCATCATTGGGGGAGTGCCTGAGGCCAAAAAACAACAAGATTTTATTAAGGTTTATCTAAATTTTCAACATTCCTTGATGACCCACAAAGTCTCTGGCTCAGAGCCCACATATCTTGCCATAATTTAGGAAACCATGAATTCAGCTCTTTTACTACAGGAGACATCCCGAACATCGGTCTATGAGTTGAAGCTCAAGTGAAAAAAAGCTGTGTAGTCAAAACCAGACTTGAAGTCCTTTGAGATACTTTGAAAGGACCCGAAAATGAATTATTGCTCACAAACTCACAAACTCTCCACTATGGCTGCACTGTAGAAGTTCTACAGAGAAGGACGGACCCATATGTTATCACAGCACTTGAGTGAACTGAGTCTATGGGACCATCCCAAAGCTTCAGTACGGATTCATGCATCGAAAAAAAAGGCAGATAACTACCAATATACTAGTCATAACATTCTTCTCTGTACTCAAAAATGTTCAAATGTATAACTGACACCTTATTTAACATAGATAACCACAAATTCAATTGTTTTATCTAAATTGTTAAATCTAAATGTCTATGTTGAATCTTAATGTTATATCTAAATGTTGAATTAACATGTTAAATCTTAATATTAAATCTAAATCTGAATGTCGTATCTAAATGTCAAATCTAAATGTTATATCTAAATGTTAAATCCAAATCTAAAGTTTGATCTTAATGTTACATTTAAATGTATATATTGAATCTGAATGGTAAATCTAAATGTTACATCTGAATATGAATATTATATCTAAATGTTAAATCTAAATTTATATCTAAATGTTGAATTAACATGTTAAATCTTAATATTAAATCTAAATCTGAATGTCGTATCTAAATGTCAAATCTAAATGTTATATCTAAATATTAAATATATATTCAAATGTGTTATCTAAATGTGTTATCTAAATGTTAAATCTAAATGTTAAATCTAAATGTTAAATCTAAATGTCTATGTTGAATCTTAATGTTACATCTAAATGTTAAATCCAAATCTAGAGTTTGACCTAAATTTTACATTTAAATGTATATATTGAATCTAAATGGTATCTATAAACGTTAAATCTAAATGTTACATATAAATATGAATATTATATCTAAATGTTAAATCTAAATTTAGACCTAAATGTTGAATTGACATGTTATATCTAAATATTAAATATATATTCAAATCTTGTATCTAAATGTTAAATTTGAATCTAAATGTTGCATGTGAATGTTTTAAAAATACAAATTTCCATTGACGTTAGCAGATGTACCAATATCCAATATTGAGCTTGGTTACATTTAGATATAAATTTTAGTAATACTTACATTTAACATATACAATTAGATATAACATTTAGTTCTACATTAAGTAAAATATATGTAAAATATATGTTTTTGATTTCATATCTAATCTTTAGACATTTTATTCAACAAATTTACTTATGAAAGGTTGATGTTCATAAATATTGCTGTAAATGTGTTGAAAAAAGCAACTTCATAATTTTATACCACTTTTTATATGGTGTTAGGAGATATAAGTGGACAGATGTTACTTTTAAAATCTGCATGTGCTACTTTTCAAACGATACCCTTAATTCTTCACTATCCTGTACGACAACGTTCCGACCCGTTGGGAGAGTTTAACATCTGGAGAACAGGAATTCCTTTAGTTTGAGGCAAAACCACAATCCATAGACCTCTTTGAAATTTCCTGACGGTTACATCATAATACTCCACTCTTAATTGGATGTGGCTATGCCCCAAAAATTTCGGCATGCATTTTTTTTTTGATTTTTCCAATGGCCAGATTCCGCAGAGAGTCAGCCTATGAAATATAAGGATCATCAGGTTTGGAAGAGCAGGGTGTCGGTATTTCATTGTAATAGCCTCAGATTCTCTCTTAAACATTATTAATAGTAATAAAGCAAAATTTTAACCAGCTTTGAGTCATTAAAAATTGTTTTCACCCAGATGCCCCTGCTCATATGGCTCTAGTATTCTTATTTTTGTGTTTCAACACGTGATGATGAGACGAGGACAGATGTCGGTCTAGTGATTTAATGACAAATTATCCAAGCTTGTAGACAAACAACTTCCTATTAAAGAAGTGAGAAGCAAGTCTGGTACACTGGAAATCCAAAAGGTCCAACTCATCTTATTCAAAATCTGTAGGAAAAAGCAAAATCCAATATACTTGGGAATATAAAAAACTTGAGAACACTTAGACCCTGTTTAGACCCTGATTGGACCCTTATCCGATCACAAGTGGACAGCGTGACTAAAAAAGAAGCTCGCAGACTTGAGAAGCGACTCGCTAAATGGTAAAAATTCTTTGTCCAATCAGTCTCAGCAGCTCAAATAGTCCGTACATATAAATTAGCTATATGTTATACATATAAACGTAAATATATTAGTAGTTGTTCGGTAGTCCGTGCTAGCCAGCTTAACATGACGTAACTTATAACTACGTAGCGGAATTGACGTAGGCAGCAACGAAATCACAAGTGGTCAGCTGGACACATTTCGGAGACACATGATATAACGCTGATGATTCTGGCTGTCTGTTTGTGATCCGATTCCCTGGAACGTATTTTAAAACCAAGTCTAAACAGGGTGTCACATAGGGCCTGGAGGGTTCAAGGGTTACGGAGGAAAAGGACTCTTAAACATAGAGGGAGGTAACAGATGCAGGCAATCAAACCTGGCCCCGGTGATGATTAATCTTTTTCTTCTACAATATGTGGAAGACTACGTGTGTCCTAACTTGTTTTGTAGGCAAAAGCGGTATGAACACAATATTAGGCAAGTGGTTATAATGCTATGGCTCACTGTTGGCCTGTTATGTCCTTCTCCTGTCTGGTATTGTATCGCTTCCTGTATTGTGAATTTCGAGACTGAACACTAACTCATGAGGTGAATTCAAGTAATGCTGCTGTCCTCTATGTAGGTGGAGGAGCTCAGATTCATTGCTCTACAGTCTCGTTAGCTTTAGCCGCTTTGCCAACATTAGCTTCTTGAAATGTAATATTTACCTCAGGATGATTATATTGAACGGTCTGATTAAGTTTGCTATGCCAAAAGTTTTCGGGGTTGTTCCGCCGTCCAGCTTCCTTTGTCCTTCCATACTAAAACCATACCGCTACACTAGCTTCAGACGTTCTGCTAACATTAGCGTCTTTAAACTTGCTATCTTACTCTGGGTGATTACACTTTTAGTGTGTGATTAAGTTCGTAATGACAAGTTTTTTCCATAATTGACAACATTAGACAGCCACAGCAGGCTTTTGGCTGGTTCTGCACTATTGCTAGCTAACTTCCCAAACTTCTTTTGTCCTTACTGCTGTTGTGAACTTTGTTTGTTTTCTACGCCGTATGCGTGTAACCGGAACCCAACCGGCCTTAATGAGGCTCGGACGATTGCAAGTCACATCAAACTAGGCCTCCAAGAGCTGATCAGTCGGGATGTTGACCGATTGGCGCACCTCTACAGTGTACCTCTAATGCCCGTCCCAAACAGGGGGTTGGTTGGGTCGGGACAGGCATCCGACCTAAAATCTACCGCTATGGCGACCCTTAAAGGGAAAAAGCTGAAAGAAGAAGATTATAATGGCTGATGGTTTATGCCACGCTCCGTTCATTTTCTTTCCCTCTCTTTGCAGTTGCAGAAAGAGTCTGGACAGGAGGTTCGTTTGAAGGCACAAGCTCTCCTCTACCCTGTGATGCAGGCTTTGGACCTCAACACTCCCTCCTATCAGCAGAATCAGGATATGCCCATTCTGCCGCGCACCCTCATGGTGCGCTTCTGGAGCGAGTATTTCACCAGCGACAAGGCTCTGTTTAGATCCATGATGGCCAACACCCACAACCGCCCCGAAACTTCTAGCCTGCTGAAGTTTGTCAACTGGAGCAACTTCCTGCCGGAGATATATCACAGGAAATACAACTACACGGCTCCTGCTGTGTTGGAGGGAGCCGGAGGTGAGGCCGCTGGGATGGATAGACCATCTAGATCTTTTGCTGACCCCAGGGCGTCGCCCCTGCTGGTTCCAGACTCGGCCTTACACTCACTGCCCAAAGCCTACATTCTGACATGTGAGTACGATGTTCTCCGTGATGACGGGATCATGTATGTCACGCGGCTTCGTGCTGCTGGCGTCAAAGTCACTCACGAACACTACGATACAGGATTTCACGGAGCACTGATGTTCAGCGTTTGGCCGACTGACTTCCTGATTGCACGTCGCATGGCAGACAACTACGTCAAGTGGCTCAATGAAAACCTTTGAAAAGCCATTTCTGTCAGCATCCATTGAAGTTTTCCAGGTCTTGCACCAGAGTTTGATTAGGTGCATGTTTTCCCATGTGCTGGTGTCCAATTTTGTTCTTAAATTTTTTTTGGGTCTCTATTACAACACCAAATTCCTTTTACACTCTTGCGATCATATCAGTAGGCGATAAGGTTTGAAAGAATAGTAAACACTTCTCCCCCCCCCCACATAAAGTGATTAGTGTGCAGCACAACTAATGTGACACGGTGAACTCAGTACAATAACACTGTGCACTGTAAAATATATTGACCGCAGCTTCGCCCGCAGAACTCACTGCAAGTATAAAGTATACAAACACGTAAATATACAGTACACACGTTTAAATATAGTATGAGTGTGTGTCTTCTTTTTAATATTCATTAAAGGAAGTTACTGTCATGCTTGTACTGAAATGGTAAATGGACTGACTTTTCACAAGCGTAGACTCAAGGAGGCGACCTTGCAAAGCAAGACGCGACGGGATCATCGGGAATGACGACCATTCACACACATTCACACATTCACACACAAATGTACGATGTCGACTGCAGGGATTGGGGGTGGAACCAACAACCTACCTGATGATGCAGGCATTTACTTGGTCCTCTGTTGCATGCGTTGCTCCGTCGTCTGGTATGTAAGCTCAATTAGGCCGAAGAGAAGCAACATTGTCGGAGGGACAGCTCACTGCAGCGAAACTCCAGACAACGTCTAAGAGTTTGGATTCGTCAATCCACTTTTTAGAATCTATATCAAAAGTCTCTCATAACTCAACGAAACACATTTCTTCTGATTATTGCCACATTTGGCCACAGTCAAAAAAAGAACAGACCTCACTTGCGCCACACCTGTCTCCAGTAGTTACGGCGGCTACCTACAGCGCCACCCAGTTGGAAGTGTGGAAAATTACTCCATCACTTCCAATAAATGGGCGATTGCTCTACTTCCTGAGCCACAGCTGCCCCGACTTAAGTACTAAACTAAACCACTTAACTATTCTCAATAATAGTACTATCAATGATTTTATTTATCTTTAGTTTACCAGGGAATATCCTAAGCTAGTAGTAGTGATATTGAACCCGAGTAAAACTGGAACGTGTCCAATTGTCTCACATTCAGGATCCTTTAAAATCCAAGCATTACCACTCACGGAAATTAGATCTGGTATTTTAGTCTCCTGATGAAGTTTATTCCCAGCAACAATTTGATTCCAGGGAATGCCCCCAGAACTGAAAAAAAAAAAATTTTCTGCTTAAGTGGATAGACCGTAACTTCTATTATATCTCAGTAGGACTTTAAAGAAAAATCAAAAAAAGGCAAAGTAAAGAAAAGGAATGAGGAGACAGACAGCTCCAGTACGTACGCCTGCACGGACAGGCGGATGGAGAGATGGATCCCAGTAACCCTGAATTACCCCTCTAGCTTAGAGATAATAAAACTTGCGTTACTCGGTGGAGGTTGCCTCTGAATATTGAGCAGGATTCAGCATGTATGCATTTGTGAAACTTAAGTTCCCACGCTTTTTTCTTCACCTTCCCATGATGCTCTGCTGTTTACAGTCAAGCTTGGAGTACATTCCTGTAAATATGGCATCCATGCTTTAACCATGTATTACTTATGGGAGATTTTCTGTTTACATGCCGCTGTAACGGCATCAATAGAGTAGAATCCTTTTCAGGTTACACTGTAAATTTATAGCAACATTTTGAGCGTGATTATTGTCCAAAAAATCCAAGAATAAAAAAAACCCAGAATAAAACAACAGCTGTTAAGTGTGTGTTGATGGTTGCTGGCCCTGTGTGGTGCGTTCAAGACCCTCCAGCAGATCTTATGTGCAAAGGGTCATTTTCAGTACCTAAGTAATATTAAGTGTATTAAGTTTTGTAGTTAATATATTATGCATACGATTAGAATCTGAACAATCCCATTTGGGATTTTGAGAATCCAGGTCAAGCCTTCATGGAAAAATAGGAAATCTTTATCTGTAAAATCTTAAAATGATATATAACTTTGGCCAAAGTTAACATTGATCACAAAGCAGAGCTGGAGAGTGAAATCTTACACCGTTTTCACGCCGTGTGGAACGCCTGCGTTCCTGATATTGCATCAGAGCTTGGTCAGTTAGATAAAGCAACACTTTTTTATTTTTTAAGAACTAGCCCTCAGCTGAAATCAAACGTATAAATCAGTGAGCCACATTTCACCCACAGTGTTTATATTTATATCTTAAGAACAAAAGACCAATTGGCAATCATCATGTCTGTACACATGTGTGTGTGTGGTTCTGAGCTCAGTTCAGTGTGATGGGCCAACACTTCAAAGAGAGTTATAATGTACAAGAAGGAATTTGGGCAACACTTTGCAGACCTACAAAGTCTTTTTTTTTTTGCAGATTCTTACTGTACTGTCTAAAAACACAGCACATCTCACATCCCAGCATTCTAACAGTTGCAATTTATGTGATTTATTAGTGTGTGTGTGTGTGTTCTAAATGGAACTTTTTCCGAGCATGATTTTATTGTAGTATGTGTAAACAGAGCGTGTGGCTCTTACATCATAAATCTGACCACCCCTGTTCCCTCTAAAGGACTGTTTTTAATGAACGTGCGGTATTTATGTTAGCAATCATGCTTTATGGCTGTTGAAGAAGATGAACTTGCCAGTGTAATATTAGTAATCAAATGAAGTTATTTTTTTTTTCTTAACTGGAATGGAGCGTAGACAAAAAGCAAGCACTGAGGGCGTATTCCATATTTCCAATGCCAGTCCCTGGATCTCTGCTATGACTCAGCATGTATTCTTCCCTGATGCCCACAAATCTTAGTATCGAAGTACAAAAAAATAAATAACAGGGAGATAAATGGTGACCAAAAAAATATATATATAATCTTCTAGTATTCTTTAAGTCTTATTTTAAAAAAAAAGTTGATTGAGCTTTACAGCTTTTTCTTTTTGTCACTTAAGCACTGCGACATTCTTAATGTAAATACGATGACTTCTATTGGTGTGTTGGAGATTGTATGACTTGTATTATTTTATTATGTATTATTTGTCAATAAATTGATTGAACTTTGGCCGTTGATAAAATCGTCTTGTTTTGTGCGTGTGATTACATTATGCCGTTACACAAGATAAGGAAGAACATCGTTAAACTGATGATGCTGAGAAAGACAATAAAGGTTTATGCAAGCATGGAGCTCTTCATTCAGAATCACCAAATCCACTTGGCGACTGTTACTGTAGGCGAAACAATCCCCATTGGATCTTTTACGGGTTCTTTGGGCTAAGCGTGAGATGACCCTGATCTCCACACATGTTGCAGACTCATTCTACACACTCTCAGCGCAAAAGGTTGGAAAAGGGAACAAGCGGTTTTTTTTCTGAATGACAAAGATGGTTAAACATGAGCGCAAAGAAACGATGTATAGAGACTAGACCTACCTATTAAAGGTGTATCCCTGGAAACCCTTCAAATCCACTGCATTGCAGAAGCAATACCCCTGATCAAAGTCCTAGTTTAAAAAAAAAAAGTTTTTCATTTATAAACTTTCTCCTCGTAAATAATATATAAGCTAGAGTAAAATATGATATGTACAAGATAGATTTCCCCGAGTACATTCATACTGACCAAATTTGGACTAAATCAGACCAATGATAATTACGATTTTTCGTAGAAAACTCCCTCTAGTGACTAAAATATGAACAAGTACTGTTTGAAATATACAACCAATCTTTCCCAAAATCTATCCAGTTCTATCTAGTACTTGCACTAAGCTGTGTGGGGGTATAACATTTGAGTTACGGCCGGTAAACTGTTGTATGGGACAAAAAAGCTCCCCCTAATGAGTAAAGTATGAACTACAAGACCAAAACATTTTTTTTTTTGCAATATATGCATCCTGAAGTTGTTTCATTGAATTCACCAAACTTGGACTAAAATGGATCAACGGCCAAGAAGTTTGGTCCGAAAAAAAAGAATTTTTCGTAAATAGCTCCTATTAGTGAGTAAAATACAAACTATTAGATTAAAATACACTTTATTCAAGACAGATCAAACAACTTGTCCCAAAATGAGTCTAGTTCTTCTTCTCACTATGGTCTATGTGTGTACAAAATTTGAAAATGTTCCATGAAAAAGTTTTTGAGTAATAGCATTAACACGAAGGATCCGCGGTGGCGATGACGATTCCTTGATATTTCTAACTTTATGGGGGATATCGGGGAAGAAGTATAAAAAATAAAATCTGTGCTGGTCATATTCTTTTGGCTGCATGCACCTTGAGTATACATGCACCGGTTAATCCCTTTGTAGATGGAACTAATCCCACACTCCTTCACTTCACAGCCACGCGGGGCTAATAGCAGTAACGTGAAGTGGATTATGGGTTGGTGATTCCTGGAAAAGGTAAATGTATAATGATTATGCGTGGATTATACGTACAGTAGAAGTAGTGGAAAGTGCACAGGAAACCTACTGTGCTCACATACAGGAATGTGAGAAAACATGTTTAAGCATGCACACACAGTTACAACATTATTGCATTATTGCTTAAGATAAATCATTATCAAATGTCAAATAGTGAAATATTTCATGAAAAAGCCAGAGAAAGCAGATTTACATCCTCAGTTAGGTTTGACTCGGACATGCGTATTTTATCACTGCATTACTACATTATCAGGGCCTCGAATAAGTGCCTTATTAAGAAAAAAAACTTCTTTAAAGCCCTTATATAGACAGTGTGTCCTCTAATGCACTTGTTGTCAACTGGCAACAGTTGTATAAAGATAATATTAATCATCCAAAGCTTGAGTGTCCTCATATGTACCTTCAGAATACTTTTTCTCTGAGGCTCTCTTCCAATACCTCCCCTTTAGCGTATTATTATTATTATTATCAAACTGGAAACTCGTATGCAGGACACCGGATTCCTTCTCCTGCTTACTTTTTCCCTTTACTCATTCCAGGAAGGATTCCAATATAAATGAAATGACGGACCTAGCGTTTCTTTTTATTAATCACAAGTGAAGCAAACCCCTGGATCTCGGCTCTTGTTTGCCAGCTGTATGAAGTCAAGTGTCGTTAATGGGGATTCAGACCCTTTGCAGACGTCAGGCGGTCCCTGACAGACCAGCAGGAAGGATTTAATGAGGAGAAACACACCATGACAATATTTAACTGCGTGGACAATCGAAGGGGATATCAAAAGAATAACGTAGAAGATGCAGAGATCCGCAACCTGGTCAGGAAGGTACTCTGTACTGTTCTCTTTTCCTCACAAGCTTTCTGAGTTTAGCACACAGGAACTCTCTGAACCTATCACCAACGAGGAAGTAGAAGATTGGGTTGATGACGCTGTGCAAGAAGGCCAAAGGTCGGGTCAGGATATACAGGGCCTTTATGTACTCGATGGTGCACGGGTCCGGTTCTTCCCAACGTTGCCAGGATGCTACTCTGATATTTCTCATGACGTGGTAGGGAGTGTAGAGAACCAGGAACATGGATGCAGCTGATGCAACGACCTTGAGAGGCCGCTTGAATGAGGTCGTCCTGCGCTGTAGAGCCCCGTCCTGGACACGGAGCAGATGTGCGATCTGATAAGAGAAACCGCAAAGTCCAAGAAGAGGGAGGATGTAACCAGTCAGGGTCAGCCCCAGGCTGTAGCCCAGTGCGTCGATGTCTCCCCGCAGGCTGGCAAAATCCTTGCAGCGTTTCCCCTTGAGGCTCTGCCAGTCCTGGACCATCAGACCAATCATCGGAGCGACCTCCACGTTGACCACCAGCCAGGTCAAGCCTGTCACGATCAGCGCCGCTCGTGGCTGCAGGAGGAATTGGTTCCTGATGGGGTATTTGATGAGCAGAAAGCGGTCCATGCTCAGCCAAACCATGAAAAGGATGGATGAGTAAAGATTGACATGCAGGATGTAGCGGTTGGCAATGCAAGCAACGGCGTTGGACTCCGATTGGTGGCTTGCGTAGAGGTACGACAGGCGTGGCAGCGTACAGAGGAAAATTAGGTCTGAGACTGCCATGTTGAATATATAAATATTACAAGTCTGCCACTGAGGCAAACAAAATATGTAACCTAATATGACCAGAAGGTTGCCGGGGAAACCGATGCTGAACTCCAGGCCGTAAACAAGTGGCAGGAAGTGCTTTTCCAACGAGTCATTTATCTCTGAGTAGTTGAGCACCTAAGATTGAGAGAGAGAATAGGAGAACATGGAGGAGAAGGGAAGGGAGCAGAAAAGGGAGGGAAGTGGGGTTAATGACAGTTAGGGAAACAGGAGAATTTTCAGATTCTGCAGGAATGAGCTGAAGCTCAGCTCAAGATAAATTCGACACGCATGAAGATGAAGTTAGTTTGAACTCACCATGCTGTAAGTAGTTTATGCAGTTGTTGTAGGCAGTCTGGGCAGGGAGTGTGATCATGAGCAGGTGTAGCCTGTGGAAACAGTAAACACTGAGATCCGACGGTGCTGGTGCCTGCAGTATGATTGACTGCAAAGCCATGCCATAATAACTATTCCCCATCTGGCTGGAGCAATTTGCCTCATTTGCATATAGAGCAGTAAGAGATGAAAAGCATTAATAGACTGAATACTTTACTTTTTCTACGTACAGCCAAGTTATTACTGTTATTATTCTCTGTTATCTGACAGTCCAACTCAGAATTATTAAAACATTTTCTTGTTGGTAACATTCTTTTTTTTTCTTTTTTCTTTTTTCTTTTTAAATGGGGGGGCTCCCAAGAAGCTCCGGAGATAGCCGGGGGGGAGCTAAGATTGAATTTTTAGGAAACAGTCTGAAACGAATTTTAACTGGGTAGACACGTAGAGCCGGGCGTCATCTGCATAGCAATAACGTGTGAAAAACATTCTGACTTCTCAGACGTATCAATTTACCATACTTTTGAAAGAAAGAAATGGTTTCAGTCTCCCTGTGAAAGCCAAGCTCTCCCACTGGGTGCTCAGAGAGGAGTGCATCAGTTTGGTGTTGGAGATTTTTATGACGCCCTGCAATTCATCAGATTACAAACATGAGGATTTGGAAGCTTTGCAGGATAAATATGAAGATGCTAAAAAATAAATAAAACTAATACTGATAAGAAAGAGAGAATGGGTCGAAAAAAAACATTTAAATTAATTTAGATTCTGCTCATAATGAAACTGACGGCAGGACAAAATCCATATTCAAATAAACTTGGTGTTGCTTTTTCATTGAACCATCCATGTGTTCACTATCTTCAGATCAAATGTGTCGGTACAACAATAAAAATCATTTTGTGTAGTTCCATAAAGTGTAAGACATAATAACTAACGTTTACTGCATTTTCCAAAGGATTCCTCTTTGGCAGCACGACAGACAGACGGTTCACAACACCGAGTTCTCCAAGGATTACATGATAAATGTCGATGTTAATCAGCGGCCATTGAAGGTTCCAAGTTTCCATGTTTTATCTGTGAGAGAAATGCCGTCTGTTTGAACACGTTTATGTAAGCATCCGTCCGCTTGGCTTCGACACGCTCTTGTTTTTTCACGTCATTAAAACTTTGATTCCAACCATTTGGAATTACAATTAATATTAATAGGTGCGGTGTGGCAAAGCGCTTACAATGTATAGTGAGGTGAATTGTCGTAATCAACTGTGTTGTAAATTAAGTTTTATACTCCATTCTTATAAAGGCAAATTATTTTAAATCATCATATATATATATATATATAATTCTAATAATCCCTTTCCAGAGTCTTTAAAACAACTCTGCAAAAAAAAGAATCTGCGTACCTTTGCATCTTTACCTTCTTAAAAGTACAACTATGTAAGTTTTATTGTCAGCAATAATTGTGTACCTTTAAAACTTAACAAAGCTCCACAGTTATCACCCTATGGTCCACTACTGGCTCTAATAGGGGTTATCTTCTTATAAATGTAGCCATATTTATATATATATATATATATAATCCAGTCCAATATAGATCAGAGTGACCTTTTCCCCGTTTGTCCTTCCTTAGACCACATTAGTACAAAGTTCTAACCACTCTAGACCACCTGGACCACCCAACGAGACCTGCAGCTGTTGAACTGCTGCGGCCCACTCATCCATCTATCTTAACTTGCCCTTGTTAGAGTTGCACAGATCATCACACTTTCCCATTACTCCTGCTTCCAGCAGATTAAAAATGTTCCTTCCATTTTATGCAACCCTTTATCCTGTGTAGGGTCTGCAGGGCTGGAGCCTATGCCAACCGTTAACGGGCGAGAGACATCTATACCCTGGACACTAAGAGACAGACATCTATTCACAAGATTTTATTTGGTAATTCTGCTGACGTCAGGGTAAATTTTGTTTTGGGCTAAACATTTACATTTATATATAATATTTAGATTCAACGTATACATTTATATTTAGATGTAATATTTACATTTAGATTTAGATTCAACATTTATATCTATATATAATATTTAGACATTTTATTGAACACATATTTCCTAGGAAGGATAATATGACTTAGTTCAAAAATATTTGGTGTAAATGTGATAAAAATGTGAGTTTGAAAATTTGAAAAAAAAACAACAACCTCTTTTGGCGCTAAATGTGAAAAAATGTTGCTGTTAAAATCAGAATGTGCTACAATACTTTGTGGAACTAAACACTGTAAAACTTCTTTGAGTTTCGTATATAGCGCCTAAATAAGTATAAGGTTGTATTTCTTTACAAACGGTGCCCCCATACTCGAGCCGAAACAGCGAGGAAGTTATGGTCGCAAAAAGGCTTGAAATATATTCACATGTGATGAAAATAGAACTTCTGAATGTTTACCTATTTACACACACACACGAAAAATAACTTTTTCCCACCCACTGGCAGGTAGCAAACAAGATCATCAACGTTAGTCTGACGTCACCCGTTAGTGGTTATAATGTTATGGCCGATCTGTGCGTGAGACATTTTGGTGAGTTACCAAAACGTACAGTTTGCCGGACTTTTAGTGGCTTGTAAGATGATTGTGTTATGCCGTAACGCTAACTAAACGCGTAGCTGTCTTAAAGCCGTCCCGGAATATCCATCTGTGTACTTTAATCCTCCGAAACTCAACATGAAGGCTTGACACGCTGATTAAAAACATCGAGCTGGATGAAACGCGATAGCCCTCTCGAAGCATAAGAGATAGCCGGAACCGTCTAGGAATTACAACCGCTGTGCGATAAAGGCAGTAAAATCTTTAATTTGCTTATCTCTAGTCGTGTGAGATATTATGACCCACACACTTATGACTCTGCTTTGGAACATGGCGATAGTAATAAAAAACACACAGCAGTGTTGACATTTGGAATTTCCAACTTATGTTGTAAATCAGCTCTCCTGTTGTCGTATAAGCCGCTGATCTCGAGGATCTTCACTCTTGACAGGGAGCTTACAGTATATTTTGGCAACACGGCTTATAATGTTGGTCAGGCCTTTGAAAGCACATGACCTACTGCTGAGAGACATGTGAGACAAGTCCAAGCAGATTCTTTCTTCCGTTTTTTCCTTTCTGACTGTACCCTGAGGAGAAAATAAAGGAGGTGAAGCAGAGTGAACACGTCCTGAAGGAACCCAGCTTTGAGGTTTTTTTGGTTCTATTACTATGGGATCAAAAGTAATCTTCAGCATTCCTGTGCTTTAGAAGCGTAGGAGATTCTTCTGCTGGAGGCCAACAGCAGGGTAATGGAATCAGTCCGACTGTCAACGCTGGACTGGAGGGTGTCCTAGTGTCCTCTGGGTTATATCACCATAAAAATACAACCCTACCTGGATATTCTTTAATATACTGCTGATATGTGTCTGTATTGGCCGTTGTGTATAAAGAGAGGGACCTCTGGTGGAAGGCGAGGGGCTTCGCTCCAGCAGGTGCTGCTCAAATGATATCAGCTCACACTTTCTGTTGTCATTGTGTGGATTTCCTCTACAGGGTGGTGGGATTTTAATAATTCAACCGTCTGTACCTTTATTGATCATCACAGCCCTGTAAGTTTTAACAGAATACGTGGTTACGGATAAGGAATGAATGAATGGGTATTAAATATTACTACATCAGATTTCTCAACATCTGCAGTGGTGCTGCAAGAGAGATGGTTCTGTCCGTGGAGAGGAACCGGACTCGTTTGATAATGATGCTGTTTCTATGTTCCTCCGTGTCCGTTTTTTATCACAATCCTTGTCGACTCTCAGATGTCCCACCTTACTTTGTCTATTCCCTCAGCTTTATAAGACTCAGCCGTTTCCTTTCTTTCTAAATCTTGTATACTTTTTTTGTTTTTGTTCTTCAAAGACAAACAATGACTCGACTTGACTTTGTATTCATGTTCATGTTCGATAATCACAACCAGGCCACGGAATGGAAAGAACTCCCAGATACTAAACATTGTTTATTTTCTAGTAATAAATGGCTTTTTTGCAGTGTAACGTTTGATGTTCTCTAGCCCTGCAGAGGAAGTCTGAAATACAGCAACACGTCCTCCCTTCTGCCAGTTACTGGTTACACAGTACTTCACATTTCCTGTCGATGAACCAACTTAAAATGGAGCAAAAAGGCTTTTTTTTTTTTAGCACTGCTAACAGAAGCCGTTCCTCACTCCAGTCCAGTGCTTGGGAACTTTTTCTGTGATTAAATGAAATTGTTTCAACTCTGTCTTGCATACCTTTGGACCGTCCTCATGTCCATGTTGGGACCCACCGCATCGAACTGTAATCCAAACTCTGCCATCTAAGTTGCCAGAAACTGCCGCAGTTTGTAGAGATGAGTTGAGTTTGAGGAGTATAAAAACACTTTTAGGAGGGCTGTCTAAGTTTAGAACCTCATAGAATTCATGTAATACAAATGTTATCCAACAGAGGGCAGAACTCACTCAGAACTGAGAGAGAGTGGGACAGAACTCCACTTGTCCTGCACTGTTGGTGGAAAGATTACACTTATGGAGAAAAAAAAGAAGTTTGGAGTTTGGTAAGATGAATTAAAAGTGAATAAAAATGAAATGTGGTTAGTTGTGGGAAAACACATGTGTGCACATACAAGTTCAGTATCAGCTAAAGGAGAAAAAACATTTTTAAAAGAAAGTCACATGGAATGAGCGCCAGAGAGAAAAATAGAAGAAAAATACATAAAGACACTTAGTGGTCCAGTTAGTGGTGAGTGAGGTCACAGTTACCTCATAATCTGGGACAGTGTGTTATTATGAAGTGGAAAGGTGAGAGACTGTTTCCGCTTTGATATAAAATGACACACACAGATACACAAAAACCCACAGACACTCCCCCCACACACACACAAATACACCCACACCAACACACACCAACTCCTCCCACTCCCCAACACAAAAACAACCCACCCCCCTCACACACACACTCCCCACACGCACAGACAAACACAAACACCCACACACACTCTCCCCCGCACACACACACACACACACACACGAAGACAAACACCCACACACACTCTCCCCCGCACACACACACACACACACACACACACACAGTGAGAGAGGATATGTTATATGGCCTGGCTTGGCAATATTTTGTGTCACATATTCGTCTCATTAGTGATTTTGTGAGGAGTGAATGAGTGTGTGTCACATTCTGGCCCCCTGTGAGTCCCAGTCCCCTGAGCCCCTGTAGCTAAAACTGTCCCACTTCTGGAAAGTGACACACTTAGAACTCTTTCACCGCAATTTTAAACTAATTATCAACATAGTTCCCATCTGAGTTAATTGCCTCAGAACTGGGTGCAGCGTGTGACGCGATAGGTGCTGTGAAATCACACGACACCCAGGCAAGAGAGAGATTTAGAATCTCTGATGTCGGGAATAGGGCTAAGGTGGTTGAAATGTCCTTCTTTTTAGTGTCTCTGCGCAGTTCCTCAAGAGATGTTCATCTTTTATCATTCGTTCACACTCCTGTCTTTTGTTTTATTCAATTCATCAACTTTTTATAACCGTTGATCACAGCGCGGCTGGAGTTGATCCCAGCTGACAAATACAGTCACCATTTGTCCTTCGTTAGAGGCTGTTGGAACGTGTGAGGAAGCTGGAGCACCCAGAGGGAACCCATGCAAACTCAGAAAGAGAGAGAGAGAGAGGAGACCCAAACTCACTACAGAAAGGCAACACAGGTAAGACCCCACTAGCCCACCACACCCACTACGACTTTCATTCTCTCCCAAACATTGGGTTCAAAGTTCTGTCCTCGGCTTCGATCGGATAGTGTTTGAATAACCAGGCCTAGGCTGTTGTCACCGACAACAAGGGTTTATCCCGAAAATGTCCCCAATCCACTGCGTTGTACAACCAATCCCCCTGATTGATCTCCTCAAATTGAATGTGGGATTACAGGGTCAACAGTATTTTTTTATAAATAAAAAGAAAAGAAAGAAAAGCTCCCCCTAGGGAGTAAAACATGAACTTCATATGCAAGAAATCTGGACTAAATCGGACCAACGTTGGAGAAATCAGGGCCCAAGAACTTTTGTAAATAAAAGTTTTCCTTGAGGAAGATGTATGTAGGTGGCCTTTTCCAAAAATCAACCCAATTCTTCCTCGTACTAAGGTCTGTGTTGACATAAAATTTGAAAATGAACCATGAGATGAAAAACCACCAACACGACGGATCTTTGCGTGTGCATAACGTTTCTGTTCTCTAGGGTTCTCTAACGTTTCTGTTCTCTAGGGTTCTAGGGTTCTCTAACGTTTCTCTTCTCTAGGGTTCTAGGGTTCTCTAACGTTTATGTTCTCTAGGGTTCTCTAACGTTTCTGTTCTCTAGGGTTCTCTAACGTTTCTGTTCTCTAGGGTTCTAGGGTTCTCTAACGTTTATGTTCTCTAGGGTTCACTGACGTTTCTGTTCTCCAGGGTTCTCTAACGTTTCTGTTCTCTAGGGTTTCATATTATCTAGGATCCATAATATCCCTGACATGTCTTGGATTATAATTAACCTGCGAAAAAAGTTCCAACTAGGGTTTGATTGAGAGAGAGGACGAAACTCACCTCCGTCCCTTCGCTGGAGTCACAGACTGGGCCGCGTTTGGCTAACTGGTTTATAAGAGTCTTAAATAGTCTTCAACTTCCTCGTATGTGTCCGGTCAGTCCGTCGAGGTAAGAAATGATCATACACAGTGAGAGCAGAGAGCCAGATGTTGCCGTCTTAGCCAATAGGCAACTTCACTTCAGGGAAATTTCTTTTTTTGATATGCGTCAGAAATACTGTCGATTGGACTTCCTGTTCATCTTCCTCTTTCTGACGCCATTTATAAAATCTCCCCCACATTCACGGCAACATCATGAAGTAACATACAGTATGGTTTTGGACCGCCCAGACAACATTCACAAATAGAGGAACATAAAAAAACGTGAACTTTGTTGCTGAAAGGTGACATTGATGTGCTGCCGTCCAATTCTCATTTAAAGGTATCAGTAAAATAAAAGAAGTTCAGACGGTCCACAAATCCTAAATTCAAATTCACACCAGACCTGAGATGTCGAAAAATCATGATTCCAATGAGTTCTTTTAAGTAGAATTTATCTGAAATGTTGAAACATTCTTTCATGCGTTTTTTTATCCAGATGCAGTCCCAAATTGATGTTTGCCTCCAAGTCCTTTGCCACATCCTGACGCTGGCTTTCATGCAAATCTGTTCTGTTGTTTTTCATAATCCTGCAAAAGAAAAACAACAACTTAAGCAATGCTGGAAAAAACATCACCTCGATGGCAGAGGTGACTGCAATTTGTACCGCTCAGGGGTCAGAGGTCATGATCTTTGGTCCGGACACTTTGTGTACCGTCTCGAATGATGTTTAAAATACCAATTTTTAGCATCGACTCCATCACCTGCTTCAATTTATCTCACGAGATTCTCCCTTTCCCAGACTTTATGTCAGTAGAGAGCAGACACGTTATACACCATCCATCAATTATCCATCCATTCATCCATCCATCCATCCATCCAACATCATCCATCCATCCATCCATCCATCCAACCAACATCAATCAATTATCCACCCACCCATCTATCCAACATCCATCAATTATCAATCAATCAATCCATCCATCCATCATCCTTCCATCCATCAATCATCAGCCCCTACATCCATTATACTTCCATTCATCAATTGATTATCCATCCACCCATCCAACCATTCATTCATTCATCCATCCATTCATCCAATAATCCATCCATTCATCATCATCCATCCATCATCCACCCCTCCATCCATTATCCTTGCATTCATCCATCCATTATCCTTCCATCAATCATCAATCGACCATTCATCATTCGATCGTCCATCCAACCATCTATTCATCATCCATCCAACATCCTTCCATCCATTATCCAACATCCATACATACAACAATCATTCATCCATCCACCCCATATCCATCCATCCCACATCCATACAACAATCATTTATCCATAGAACACGCATCCAACATCCAGCCATCAAACCCTTTTATCATCCATCCATTATCCATCAATCCAAAATCCATCATCCATCAACCATGCATTATATACCATCTATCCAACATCTACAAATCCATCATCCATCCATCCATTATCCATCCTCGAACTAACCATCCATTCTTCCATCACCCCCATCCATCACCCACTATTCATCAATCATCCATCATCATCCCTCCATCCATCATCCATCCAACATCCATCCATCAAACTACTAACCCTCCATCCTTCCATTATCCCTCCATCAAACTAGTAACCATCCATCCTTTCATCGCCCACCATTCATCAATCATCCATCATCTATCCATCTTCCCTCCATCATCGATCCATCATCCCTCCATAATCCATTCATCATCCCTCCACCCATCCATTCCTCATCCATCCATCCATCCATCCGTAATCCATCCATCATCCCTTATTCCATCTATTATCCACCCATCCATCCATCCAATATCCATCCATCCACCCATCATGAGAAAACTGTATCCTGATTAAATTTGACAAGTTTTAAAATGTTTGTGAAAGAAATCAAACTACGTTACAGAACTGTAGAAAACTGACAAGGCAATGAGAGTGATTCTGCACTGGGCATTCATTATCACAGTCATGGAATTAATGGATGTGTTGAGTCATAAGGGTAGAACCTGCCACCCCTCTAATGCAGAGATTAGATTGTTCTTACAGATTCTCTACTCTGCTGTCAATTTATTTCATTTCCCTCACAGCTGTTAGGCTTGTTTAAAACACACTGCTGCTGTTTGCTGCCTCATGCTTTGTCAGTAACTGATCTAATCAGTGTGTTTTCAGGACCAGGGCTTCCTAACCACCTTAGGGTTGATCTTTAACCCCGTCATGTTTTCACCTCAGCCACTGATGGCCAACTCTCAGCAGTCAGCTACCTAGAACACTGAACAACAAGCCATGGCTCTGGTGTTCTGTTCAAAGCTCATGCTGCTTAATCACTGTCCGGCTAAAATCTACAAAAAGATGGGTACTGTTGTCAATTAAGGAGGCAGCTGTCTCCATTTTTTCCATAAACAGAAACTCAAATGAGCCTTTGTGCGTCCTTAAATAAGTATTAAAACTTGAATTGGCAGCAATGTGACGTATGAGTTGTGTGGCGAACAAGAACACCAACATCTGCCTGTGATTTTGCCTGTTGGTTCCTTGTCATTAGCAGTTCATGTGGATCCCCATCATGCTTCTTTTTTTTTTTTTATTTATATTCTGGCAGTTGGCGGTTGTACAGCCTCTTTTTCAGAAGCAGTTTTCAAAGCTAGCACCCTTTTTGGAAGTCTCTTCCTTGTTTTATTAAAGGCATCACCAGATTTTTACAGATGTGAGCTTTAGTGCTCCGCACTGAAAATAATGGCTCTCCTGTTCTGAGGCTTGATTTGATGACATCATACAGCTGCTACAGTGGCAACCTGGGAGCCATGAAACAGGTTATATTATGTAAAACACATTTCAGTGGTTTTGCTGGGTCAGCAAAGACAATGAGCGCCTGTGCCTTTGCGGTGACTGTAAAAGATTTTACACGGCTCTGAACAGTAAGAGGAAAGCGCCAGTAATATCTGTGGAGCCTCGTTCAGCAGCTCTGTCAGCTGACAGCAAGAGTGTGGGCTGACGCCGTTAATGTCCAACATCAGCCCCTCTTCACGCTCTCTACACTCTTGGAAATGAAACATGGGTGCTGTTTGCACCATTATGACTTCATTTTATAATGAAAGAACTAAATATGTACATCTTTGACTATTAAAGCAGGTTTATTTTCATTTCTCTAATGTTATAGTGAAAGTTTTTTGGGTTTACATAATTGTGATCGGTAAATTTAACATCAATGTGTTAAAATATTAACCTGAAGGATGGATTTCCTTCAGATGGATGGATTATCTCCCAAGAAATCTGTGTTGTTCATTGGTAACTTTATTAAACGTAAACGCTCCCTCAATTCTGAATGTTTTGGGTTTTTTTAGACAAATATTTGACTTGATAATAGCAGAATCACAGGGGGTTCTGATTTTTGGAGGGGACTTAAAAATTTAATTAAATTCAAGACTTGATTCTTCAAATCCGTCCTTAGATGATGAATAAGAAATTCAATTCAATGCAATGAACGATACATCCAATATCGCAATGAACGATATTGGATGTGGTCTAATCCACATCCATTACATCCTAGAATTGATCATGTTTTTACCTTTTGTATAGAGTTTTGCATAGAATTTGTGATTTTGATATAGACGTTTATCTATATTTAACACTCTATCTTGAGCTGCATCAAAGAAATACTTTGATGTGGAGACTCATTACTGACATCCTTAACGATGTGAAGGATCAAATCAAAACACACTTAAAAGAATATTTGGAACACAATATGAGGGGAAGGTCCCTCCTCCGACACTTTGGGATGCATGAAAAGCCGTTTAAAGAGGCAAAATAATTGGTTACAGCTCCAACTTAAGGAGTTCTCAGCAAAACAAAATGAGATTCTACACTTGGAATTAAAACAGTTAGAAGAAGATCACAAAGTCATGGCAGACCGAAGAACTAGAGAGAAACTAATGAAGAAAAAGAATGAAGTAAATGAGATTCATACAGAAGACCTACAAAAAAGGTTATTATTTACTAAACTGATCTGATCTAATCTGAATGTGGATCAAAAGTCAGTAAATTATTAGACTACAGGCTGAAAAAACAACCGCAGAATTCAATTCACAAAAATTAGAGGCCCTTTGGCAAATGTTATACACCGTAAGTAAAACAATCTAGAAACTTGCTTTGAATCATAGTATCAGGATTTATATTCCAAACCTCCATATGACAAAGAAAAAATGGAGCACTTCTTTCTAAATTCGCCAACCTAAGCTGAACAGCAAACAGAAAAATCTACCCGCCTCAAATCAAAGGAGGCCCCGGGACCGGATGGATTTCCTTCAGAATATTACAAAGTGTTGTTGAAGGATTCATTGATTCCCTGTCCTGCAGGCCACCTTCAACTGGATCCTTAAGGAGAGCAAGATGCCCTCCTCCTGGGGGGAAGCGGCAATTTCGCCGATACCAAAAGAAGGAAAAGAGAAGCTGGACTGCGGCAGTTTAGACCAGTTAGCGTTTTGAAAATCTTCACGCATATATTAACAAAACAAATCATCAACCTTGATCAGACAGGATTTGTTTGTCAAAGACAAACTCAAGATAACATCAGAAGAACCTTACACGTGATTTAGTCACATAACAAGGTATAAATTAGAAGCAGTAGGGTTGGGTCTCGGTGCAGAAAAAGAATTTGATGGTCTAAATTGGGTTTTTTTTTTTGGGCCTTTCATAGCACTTTGATAAAAACAATACAGGCTCTGTTTGATAACTCGCGGGCAAGAATCAAAATACATGGAGCAAAGTCCTGGCCTTTATTCTTAAAAAAGAGGAACGAAATAGGTCCACTTTTATTTGCAGTTTTCCTCGAATCCCTCAGCCAGTGGATCATTCAAAATAGAAGTATTAAAGGGATAGACATGAAAGAAGGAGAACAAAAGATCTTCTTGTTTGCTGATGATGTACTAATGTACATATCCAACCCAGAGCAGTCAATTGATCAGCTATTCTCACTTTTGGCACAATTTTGTTCCTTCTGTGGTTACAAATTCAATATTTTAAGAAACAAGTTCTCTGTTTTGAAAATAGCCCTTCGAAAAACATGATGTCAAGGTTTCAGTTCCAATGGGAGGCAAAGTTTATGAGATATATGGGAGTTAATCTACCCAAAGATGTAACAAAATTGTTTTCCATCTATTTCCTTGCTTATAACCAAAAGATCAAAGAAGAGAGAGATTGGGATTTAAAACTAATTCTAAATTTTGGTTGAAGAATAGAATCTGTCAAAATGAATATTTTGCCATGAATGTTGTATCTCTTCCAATCGCTTCCACTAGATGTACCTGATCAACAATTTCAGGGATGGGATAAACTTTATCTCGAGATACATTTCACAAGGGAGAAGACCCCGAGTGAGATATCAGAGTCATCAGTTGGCAAAAAAACAAGGGAGATGTCACAAGCCCCTGCCTGAGGGATCATTATGATCATAATGATCTTTACCTTTTCTTCATCAGGGATCTGTAAAGAGTTCTCAAAACCTGAAGTCGGAACATGGTTTGGATAATAGCAACCTTTACAGGTTTTTCCAAGTTTGGTAACATATTAAACAATTAATTAAGGCAAACAAACAAAAATACTTCGTAGAAGCTTATGTTCTGAACTCAAACCAGAAAACCATCATCAAATACAAAAAGAAACAAATGCCCCGTTGCAGTTTCGATATGGTCTCGTGGTGGGTTTTACCTTAGAGCGGTGACGATTACGTCTTCACTCAATGCAATGAGCAATGAAACAGTAAGTTACTCACCTAACACAGATAATCATCCGTCGGATTCCTTTGATGTCCGACAACGGTCCTCAGAAGATCCCATGAGCACTGAAGAAAAGGGGAAGTCCACCCTCGGTCCTAGTGGCATTGAAGAAAAAAGTCCAAACTCGGTCCGGGAGCTGTCTGGTGATACTCGGTGCAGGCCTCAATCCTCAATGTCCATGCATGCAGTGTTAGCAAAACACTAGCCGGGATGCTTTACAGAGGGAGAGAGTTAGCTCTCCGAAAATACTCTACAGACACGAGACACTTTCCTAGTGATGTATAACACTTTCGTGAATGACTAAGGCTTCATAAGGGACGGTAAATCTTTACACATGTTTCAATTTCATAGCTAGCAGCTAAGCTGGCTAAATTGTTAGGGCGGTTGTCCATTCATCTGAAGGTCGGTGGTTCGATCCCTGACCTTTACTGTCCACGAGCAAGACACTGAAACCCAAGTTGACCCCAATGACTGTTCTATTGGTGTGTAAATGATGGCGTGAATGGTTGCCGCTCCTGATGAGCATGTGGCGCCTATCACTGCAGCCTCTATCATCACTGTGTGAATGTTTCTGTGAATGAGTGAATTTTGACCCACACTTTAAAGCGCTTTGAGATATTGACTAGAGTAGAAAAGCGCGATATAACTCTAGTCCATTTACCATTACACACATGCTCTGTTGAATCTTAGGCCATGCTCTCTACCTCATAGTCCCGCCCCTTCACCAATCATATTGCAAGAAACCTGATGTCTCACTTACTGGAACAATCACAGCAAAGTCCACACAAAGACATGCAGGATAGTCCGATGCCAGATAGTTGCACCAGATAGTTGCATCTTTAACTAATAGAAAAGGGAAGTTTGACTATATAAATGTCATACTAAAAGTTTTTTGGGGGGATTATGTAATTACGGTTGAAACCACAAAATACCCATTTCCTAAGAATTCAAAATAAGTAACTTCTTTTCATGTAGAAAGAACTTCATTGCATCTTTGACAACTAAAAAAAGGGTGTCATTGCATTTTCATTGTTTTAATAATAATAGTAAAACTTTTACTACGAATTTGTGTTTAGTAAATTAAATATAATTGTCTTTATTAGGTGATACATAACTGTATGATGTAATACTTTATCAAGTGGCTTTAGTATCAGCATTTAGTTAGTTATGTAATATTTATCCCATTTTCTAAAACTAGTTTGGTGGGATTGGATGACATAAATAGTAAATATGATATTTCATTTCTGTACAATCCAGCACAATACATCCCCTCTCTTATTTCCCAAGCCCTTACTTCCTGCCAGCGACGGTCCCCCCACTTATCAGTTAAATTCTCTCGACTCGCTCCTTCACTCCTCGCTGTAAGATCACAGCGGAGAGGCTCAGCCCGAGAGGTTTTTGTCAGCTACAGCACACAGAACAATGGTCCGTCATCTCCACAGCCTCTTAATTGGTGTCACATGGTGTCAGGGGACTGGGAAATCTCACAGCACCACAGATGATGTCACACAAATCTGTTTCCACACTCAGGAGACTTGTGGGGGAAAATGATGCTTGGAGCAGTGACATGATTTGGATGATTTTCCACTATAAAATTTGGCGGGGAAAAAAACAACATGGGGATTTGAGAATTTACACAAAAGTAGATCTAAGGTAACTTAGTTGACGAAAATTCTCCTCAAATTCTAAATTCCATCTCCGTGTCAGAGGCTGAGGAAAGCAGTGATGCTTTCTTGATCAGGTTTTTTGTTTTATTTCATGGCTTCCTTCTGTTGACACCATATGGCAGGACTTTTTTTTTTTTTTTTTTAAATCAAATAATTGCTAAGTGATAAATAGTTCTCCAAAATAAAACACCCACTGGAATTTGTCTCCCTCTGTTTGGCTTTAACCCATAAGAACCCAGGCCAAATCTCCTTACAGGGAAATAACGAGAATATAAAATAGACCAAAATGGAACACCTCCTCTGAAGTTATATTATGGGAAACTTCAGAGCGATCTGTAATGTTACATATACCTTCCAGCTGGCTTTAAATCTTTTTCCTCAATGGAAAATAATTCCGCTTGTTTGTTTTTTTTGTCAACTAGGTACACGGATTTATCCTTTTTTATTTGCAATTCCACAACGTAAAAAATGCAACTTGACTAATTAAGAGGTAACTTGGAACAACAACTTAGAAAAATATTACATTAAAATTGTGTTTGTTCAAAATATGTGGTCTTACTTCACAGGATTTTAACCCTTAAGAGACCCTTCGTTTACACAATGACCCCGCTTATTCAAAAACAATGATGTAAATGTTCTTCAAAATACCTCCGAGAGGTTTAATTTTGTAATGAACACAATGTCCTGAAACAGTAACTCATTTTCAGGATAAACTTAAGGATTTAGGGTCGCACCTACATGAAAAACAATGGAAAATGAATGGAAAGGTAAAAAAGAGCTACTTACGTTTAACCTTCAAGATCAGAATGAAGCCTAACAACATATAATAAATGTTTTTTTCTCTGATGCCAACAAAAACTGCTATTATTAGGGTTTTCAATTGGCAGCCTTAACATTCCATGAGAAACTTGGGAACAAAGGGAATTATTTACATATAAGGATTCAGGGTTGAAATGACAAGATTTCCCTTAAAATACTAAAACATGATTCATAAAAAAATTGGACAATAGTAGCAACACAAATGAATGTCTGCAACATAATAAAAGCCAAAATTATCAAAATAAAAACAGTTATAAGACAAGAATATCCTTTTTTAAAAGGATAAAGAGTTTGGATTCTTATGTGTTAATGGAACACAAAAACAAGAAAAAAGGTGACTCGATGACTTATACATTAAGGATACATTTAAATAGTTTGTGAGACTTACAACACCATGGTCTCTTATGAGTTTAAAAGAAGTAAAGTTATAAGAGGAGATCATTTTAGAGGCCGTCACATAACCGGGAAACCAGACCCAACAAGAAATCAAGTCTTTAATCTGTGGTTTTAATGGTTGTGCTCTCTGTTCGCACACATGTGCGGAAATAATACTAGTAGAAGTCATACATGGCTTCTAAACCAAGCAGGGTTTTTTTTTGTGTGGGACTTCATATCCACCCATGCACCGGATTCATATTCCTCATCTCTCTTCTTTCTACTTCCTTCCTTTCTTATTGGTCTCTTGCCGTCTTCTGCCATCACTCCTCCCTGAGAGGCGATTGTGAGTGATGTTACAGAGTAATGCCCCGACTTTGTGCTCTGCTGCTCACAGACAAGGGGAACAGGTCAGTTTCATGAAGAGGAATGCAGTCTCTCCCTTCCACTCTCTCTCTCTTATTGCTTACTCACTGTGGGCAGGTCGCTCTCAGGTCCTGCCTTGTGACATCATCAGCTCACATCACGGCCTCAGGTTTCAGCTCCATGGATTAGATTAGGGTGATGTTGACTGGCTGACTCACTGTCCTTGAGTTACCCTGCTTCACAAATGGGATCCTGGCTATGTGGACAAGGAGGTGGATCTAGACTGGACTGTTTTTTTTCTTTAATCCAAAATGTGCTTGCATAGATCCTTGGTTCTCTCTGTCCCACAGTCCCTTTAGATCTTCTTCCATGTCTGTTTTGAATCTTTAGCCATACTAGCTTAATTGTTTCAGAGATGGCGCATGCTGGTTGGAATATCTCAGCAGTTGATGGATTCTTAAAACCGAGTAAGACTTGACATTTTTGCTGCTCGGAGGACGACTCCTACTTATTTCAGTGATAACCATTTCTTGGCTGCAGCGACAGTGCAAGGTTAACAGTGTTTTTAGTAAAAATGACATTTGGATTAAATACTTGTGTCCTCAATATCAATGTGTATACCCTTTACTTTAGATCTATCACCAAACGTAGACCTCAGCGCAATGGACTCTCCTACAGGGGCTGCATGATGTTGTCAGTTGCCTGCCAAATTGAGTTCCCCCATGTAGAATCCACGGACTTTACCCGTTTACCTCTCAACTGTTTCTTGAGTCAGATCTACATGCTTACCTTTGTTCATTATCGTGCTCAATGATAACTCACACAACGCAACAACAATGCTGAACAATTCATAATAAAAAAGTACTACAGAAATTTTTCTTGAAACTTGCAAGAGGAAGAATTCATCACATTTTGGAGCTCGGCCCATAAGGAAACCGCCAATGGTGAAACAACTTATTCAGTATAACTTTCAAACTAATATGCGTTTCCACACATAGGGGTAGGTTTTCATGGCCGATGAGTCACATTATGAGGGTCAATTATCACAGCTCTGCTGCTTTAAGTGTACTGACATAATGTGGGAAACTTGGCAGATGTTTGCGCTCAGTGCCGTTGAGTCTTAAAATGCTGACAGGCAACATTATAATTTAAGAAAGCTAATATGGTTATTATGACTCCTGCTAAACATGAGGCTATTAATAATGTCATAATAGCATGTTAGAGTGTTTAGCATTAGCATTCAGCTCCAAAGCCTGTCTAAATACGGTCAGGCTAGCGTGGCCATAGCCTCATGGAACATTTTGAGGCTTTATTCAATCCAAAATCATGAATATGTAGGGATAACCAAACTATTTGTAGACTCTTTTGTCGTGTTTGTGTGTGTAAAGGCCTGTGAAGGGAAAAAAAAAGAAAAAGTAGGGATTTTATTCACCCAAAAATATTTATAATGATTAGGATGGTAAAAAAAATATATTGTCGAAAGGTTACATCTGCTTGAGAAAATTACTTATTCAGTAAAATCCCAAAACGAATTGGGAGAAAAGCGGTTTGAGGGAATGGTTGATTTATTTTGATAATGGCATGGATCATTCATGATCATTTTTTCGTGCATGGGAATCAGGCAAACATGCCTGGCTTTTATTGACCATCCCAAGAAAAATAATTAGTACTAAATGCGTTAAAGCAAATATCAAAACGGCTGAAGTATCACATCAGACAGCTATGATGAATTTAACAAACAAAGATATGTTTTCACATTTTTTTAATGTTCAAGTAATTGAAACATTCATTCAGAATTTTTGCCAGACCAATAGATTGGCGGTCTTTGTGATCTCAGGATACATCTCCATGTCCCTGCTTGAGTCACATGCATAGCACTTCCTGTTTATCCATTCATTTTCTTTATCCTTTTATCCTCATATTTCATCATTGAAGGCCAATTCCAGAGCACATGAAATAAATTGCCTGATCTCCAGCTTCTGCTCTTCTCGCTCAGAAGAAGGCGATCAGCCGAAACCCCACCAGAAGTCGGAAATAAGGACATAATAAATTGGTGGAACAGCGATTAGTCAACTTGCACTTGTTTCTTTTGTAAGTGCCACCATTTTATCTTTCTATATTCAGAAATCTATGTTTTATTTGCTGAACACAATCATGCTACATGTACTAAACACAGTTATGTTGACTTTACTAAACATAATTATCTAATCCACAAAGTTTTAACTGTTCATTTAAGAAGTTAAACTACCTTGTTTTTATTGTGAAAGATGCTACGATTTATTTCTTTCAATTTAAAAACTTCATGTACTGCCAAAAATATCCATGTTTTATTTCTAGGGGCGCGCTTTACTGCTTATGATCGTTCATTTCACCAAGAAACACGGACACATAAACACATCGTGCGAGCACCTGGCTGGGATGGATGGGAGTAGGAATGTGCTTAAGCACCGCATCGATGTGTGAAACAGATGTGCTGATGATGGGCAGCATGCAGCAAAGAGGGGGAATACATTCTGATGTGGAGGTACAACTGACAGAAATGGTGAATTAGGCCTTAGAGCTCTTTGCTACCAGAGCTTCCCAGAATTCATTTACCTGGAGTGTAACGTCTGAGATGTCTCTTTATGGATCCTATTCTTTCCTTTCAATCCCTGTTTTTTTCCCCCTCTCCTCATTTTCCCTGTCACTGCTTTGGCAGAGCTCCAGCACATAAGCTTTTTTCATTTGCCTCCTCGCTCTACAAAAAGCCTTGTAGCATTCCTGAGCGGGAGTTATTCTTCCTCTTCACCTTTGTGTACAGAATACACCTTGCCCATCAAATCTCTCCGACACCCTCCATAATGGCCACCCGGGCCCAGCCTCGCCCCCTTGCTGCGGTTCTCCTGCTCTGTATTCGACCACAGCCGCACAGATTCCAGCCCTGCCTCCTGCTCCCAGTCATATTTCTTGAACTGTTCTGTGTAAACACTGAGCGCGCATACGAGTGCAGACATGGTCAGCTACGTTCTGTGTTTACACAAGCAGGGGATGGAAGCATGCTGGCAGTTTGAGCACTGTAAACATGTCTTGAGCGGATGTCTGCTGCACGGCGTGGATGATGTCAGCGTGTTTGCGGCCTGAGCCAGACTTCACATTCTACACATACGAGCGGCGGAGAGGGTCATCTCAGACAGGAAAACACATAACCAAAAATAGGCAATCCAGCACGAGCTGTGGCATCCGTAGTCTGGAGTAAACATCATTAAGCTAAGTACTGTGTCTAGCAGAGCAAAGAATTGAGTTAGTTCAGACAGTCAGTTTTCATCTACACTCATTATGTTACAGCTCATTCTCAGGCCTGACACACTCCTGCTCTCTTCCTCTCCCCTCCATTCCTTTGTTTCTTTTTCCTTCCTTCCTTTCATTCCATTTCTCCCTCTCCCTCTCCCTCTCCTCCCCCCCCTCCCTCCCTCGCGCTCATGCACAAACTGACTGGAAAAGGAAAGAATATAATATTGACTCTGCATAGCGGAATGATTAATTTTAAGCCAATGCTGCAGGCGGTTTTCACGCACACATGACTCACTATGAGCAATGGCTAATGGCCAAGAGATAGATTATCTCTAGATCTGTCTGTCTAAAATTCATGAACATCATAAGACATACTTGCCTGCGTGACTGAATAATTCAGGAACAATGCAGCAAATTCCAGAATGCTCTTCTGAATTCAAGCCTCATATTATAAAACACACAAACACACACACATTAGATCTACACTGATGCCCCTGACAGCAGGTGTATATCCACGAAAAGCTCCCAATTCCCTGCGTTGTACAGGCAATGCCCCTGATTGAGCTCCCCGAATGAAATGTGAAGTCATGTATGAATAAAAGTGACAGAAAGTAAATAACAGTTCTCCCTAGTGACTAAAATGGGAACTCTACGGGCAAAACATGGTATATGCAGGATAGATCTTGCATTGATTCACTTGCACCAATTTGGACTAAATGGGTTAACGGTTCTGGCAGTATGACAAAAAATTGTAAGTATCATATTAAGCTCCCCCTAGTTGGTAAAATATGAACAATTAGCTTTGAATGTGGTTTGTGCAAGATTTAATTAATTGATTTGACAAACTCTTACAGAATTTGGACTAAGTAGGAAAAACAACTGGGAAGCTGTATACGAAAAACAAAATTTGTCATAAAAAAACAACAACAACCTCCTGGCAGTGAGTTTAATATGATTTATTAGATTAAACTGATATATAAAAGATACATCTCCTCAAGTTGATTCATATGCACCACATTTTGACTAAATGGTTGAGAAATGATGGCTTGAAAGGTTTGTGAGATAAAGCTCCCCCTAGTGTCAGAAATATACAATGGAAATTTCTCAAAATCAACCCAGTCCTCTCACATTAAGTTTTATGAGGGAATAAAATTTGAACCTGACCTATAGGACAGTTTGAGTTCTCGCATTAGGATTCCATAATATCCCTGACATTTCGGAGTACGATGATGTCATGGAACGTATAGGTATTAGTGGTAATAATAAATTTAATTTATAGCACACTTGGATCAAATCTCAAAGTATTACAATTAGAAACACATAAGCCAAATGGAATCAAATTGGAGAAATAAAGAAGACTCTTTCAATTAATGCACTTGATTAATTAAGAAAATGACAGAGAAAAAGTTAAAGATTTCTAGAATTGTAAATCAATTTCTAATCATTTTGGAGGATTAGTAAGGAAGACGTGCGAGCATCTTTGAGGAAGATGAACAGAGGTAATGCGATTTGACCTGATGACATAGTGGTGAAGGTTTGGAGGTATCTAGGAGAGAGGCAATGTAGTATTTAAATTAAGTGTGAGCAGCTGCCTGAGGAATGGAGGGAAAAGTCAATTGGTGCCGATTTTCAGGAACAACTGGAGCAACAGACTCAAAGCTGATGGGTCATACCGTAAAGATCTGTGAAAGAGTTATGGAAGCTGAGTTATGGAAGCCGAGTTAAGAAATGAAGTGTTGCCAAGTAACTAAATGAAATAGTACATGAAAATGTTAGTTGCACATTATATTTCTGTATTAAAAATTCACACAAAATGAAGCATGATGCTGCACTAATGAGCTCAGGTACAACACTGAACCCATCAATAATAAATCACACTATTAACTGGGGTAATTATCTGATATGTTTCTATACCTATTTTTATACGATTTTCTTTGAACTTAAATATACATTTTTCATGTTTTTTGACTACGTCGTTCTATAAATAATCATCTTCAGCCTCTCTTTTGTCACAACCTTCAAAAAAATGATAAACACCACATTTTAAATTGATAATACACCGCATTGATTTTTTTTATTTCATATGTAGTTCACCTTTGTTTTAGCTTGCTTTAATCACTAATGAGTTTTCTACTGTGTCTGCGTTTCCTGAGGCGGTATGGGTAGTCTAGTTACCCAGAGTATCGGTCTCAGTGTAGGTCTGAGTTCTGTGGTCCCTGTCGGGGTACTAAGGGGATTGGATATGCTCTGCTAATGTTATTAGTGCTGCAGCAGAGGATTACTGTCTCCAGAGCAAAGGGAAGAGGCTGTGAGGAGTGAAAAATCATAGTGTTGGAGGAGTATGTCCATATGTGACAGAGTTTTGCGTGTTTGCACATGTTTTCGAGCAAACAAGAGAGCGAGATTAGGAATCGACTATTTGTGCAGGCCTTATTCAGTGGCTCTAATTAACAGTGTTGTGTGAGATGTGTTTTTAATTTCGTTTGGCTGTTTCAGTCCTCCGGGGATTTCAGTTAATTAGTCTATTAAGCTGGCCGGCTCCTTTCAGACAAAAAAGACTTATTTTAGCTAAAGGAGAGATTAATGTTGTGATTGTGTCAGACTTCAAATTTGGCCTTTATGAAAAAACAGAGACAAACGGCGGATTCATCTGGCCTGTCCTGTGTACAAAAAACCGGCTCCATCTTTCCATCGACCCACCCACCCATACATCCATTCACTTTCTCTAATCGCGTCAGGCTGTGTGTGTGTGTGTGTGTGTGTGTGTGTGGTTGTCGTTACGGGTACTATCTGAACAAGCCACCATTTAAGCACAGCACCATAGACAAACTGTCTAACATATCGACTGGGCAAAGTGTAATTGAAAATGTTATTTAAAAACCACAAAGGCAAGTGCAGCGCCGTATTAAAACTCCATGAGTTTTGGAATAAGAGTTGAGAAAGTGATGGACGTGTGTTAAGACGGTTAGTTAAAGTGTAAAAGGATTCCCTTTGGAGGTCGTTTGGTCAAGTGCTTTTTTTGTCGAGCATTGTTGGGTGGACTCTGACTTTCCCGTCTCCGTCAAGAGGAGGATTCAACGATCTCCATAGATGTCGAGCAAACCCAGATTGATGCAACGACTCTGAACTACGTGATCGTAAGATGAACTGTCTGACCTGGTATGATCGTTACAGTGTCCAGTTGGCAATCTGTCTAGATTTTACCCCACCTCTCGCTAAATGTTGGCTGGGACAGGCTCTAGCCCACAAGTGACCTAGAACGGTATAAGCGGTTATTTAAAATTCGTAGTTTTTTTACGTATTGCAAAACATTAACAGCATAGTTGCAATTTTAACAATCTTTGACGAGTAGCATTTCAAATATAATTTCAGAAATGTGTTCCGTTGGCCCGTTTCGTGCCAGCACTAATTTTTCTTTACAGAGAAATTGATCTGTCCTATGGGTTAAGAATTATTCATACAAAAGGTCCCCAATATCCTTTGTTGTACAAGCATCCCCCTGATTTACATTCAAATTAAATGTAAAGTTTGTCCATCGTGTTTTTTGTAAATATAAAAAAGGAAAAAAATGGCCTTAGGGTGTTAAATGCGAACTATTACAGTAAAGCATGATACAAAAAGGACAGATCTCCTTCAGTCGATTCAAATTGACCAAATCTGGTCTACATCGGATCAACGTTTAGGAGGTTTTTCCAAACTAGACCCCTGCTTTCATCCCTAACATAAAGGGTATATCCCCAAAAAGTCCACAATACCTTTCATTGTACAAGCAATACCATTAATGGAACCTTAAATTACATGTAGAGTTATGTCCCCTGGATTTTTTGTAGAAAAGCTCCCCTTACTGAATAAAAGATGAACTATTCGGTTAAAACACCATACAAGATAGATCTCCTTGAGTCAATTCATATGCACCAAATTTTTACTTAATCGAGCCAACACTTTATGGCCCAAAAACTTTTGGAATTAAAGCTCCCCCTATTGTCAGTAAGGAACAACTGACTTTTCCCAAAATCGATCCAGTTCTTCCTCACACTATGGTCTATTTGGGTTTGAAAATGATCCATGAAATGGTTTGAGTCATGGGATATAACCAAAATGATCAGCAGCGGACGGACGTGGTATTGACGATTCCATAATATCCCCCATTCTCTCCATGAGGAAAAATAATCTGAAGTAATCTAAGGGGATTACTTGCTGACCAAGTAGGTCCAAGTAGGTCAAGTAGGTCAGCATCTTATTTCCATACGTGATCAATAAAGCACGTCTTTGTCCGCAGGCCGAGCTGAGCTAGCTTCATGATCGCTGTAGAGTAGAAGAACACATGCAACACAAGCATATGTCTCTAGTCTTTGTAGAGGGCGGGTGGATTGGATCTAAGGTACCACAAGTACTTCCCCACAGACAGCCTTCTGGGTTGACCTGCTCTTTAAATTTTGCCTCTATATCAAGCTGTTGGAGACAAGTGGGCGCCCGCAGGGAAACAGATCCTGACTTTAAATGAAGAAACGTAGAAGGGCTCTTAATCATTTAATACTCTGCACTTCTTCTGTCAGACAAACACAACCTCTTGACCATGTCAGTGGGCGCTGAAGACTTTTGAAGAATTTTTATGAAACATTTATTGGTCCTATCAAACAGAAACTCTGTTTCATTTTGCCTGGAGGTTGCTGTAGGTGGTTTTTGTAAGTTTTTTTTTTTCCCGATCACGACTGAAGCAACAGTTTGATATCTCCCCTCACATTTTGGAAGAGTTACAGACGTCACTTTTGTGATTTGCTGTGAGACTATCATCTGAACCGAAAGTTCTTCCTAATCACTCAATGATGCTAATGATAAGTTTGTTCCTGTACCCCTAATCAGCTATCCACTGCCATAGAGTTGTAATGTAGTTTAGTTTTTGTTAGTATTTTTTTTTTTTTAATTTTGCAATTTTTGCAGCAAGTTCCAATTTAAAACAGAAAACTTGAAATATGATTTGACTTAACACAATAATATTTATTTGAATCATAAACTAAATCAAATGAGTTGCTCTTATTTTTGGTTTTCTTGATTAAAGTAGGCCCCATTAGATTATTAACATTATTATTGGGCAAAACACAATAATTGTAGTTGGATCCAGTTGGACGAGTTTATGCTTTGCACAAAGAACCAGAATTTGAATGAATGAATGAATGTCCAGTAAGAGTGAATGATGCTGTACAGAATGATGATTCTAGTTGAAGACATGACCATTTGGACTTAATTTAGGAACAGTCCACACAGTAGTCTGCCTCACATCTCATCTAAAATTCAGTATTCAGTTGTGAGACAAAGTCAAGATGGTTGATGATGCGTCTCACTTTTCCCTACAAGCACCGACAATGTTTTTTTTGTAATCCAGTGCACTGCCAGACTAACCATGCTGGTCTCAACTACCGAGCCCATTGGACTCGACTCCTCCCCTTCATTGGTAGGCAAAGCCTAATTTGCTGAACAGGTTTTCAGAACCCATAAACTGAGGAGTTAATAATCTATGCATATAAACGAAACAGGATTATCAAGCAAACAAGATGTGATTATTGAATTAAAAAATACATCCACAAGTGTAAGAGAAGAAAACGTTCTGGAGACAACTACAGCATGTCTTAGAAGTAAAAATGTCTAATTACTATACGAAAAAATTAAATAAAAAATAAATCCTACTATCTATCCTAGATAGGCGTGCAAGTAGTGACAGACTCACGCGGAAAGATTGTGCCATAAGTCGGGTGAGGTTTTTCGTTTTATGTGGGTGTAGGACAGATTTTTACCTCCTCCTCATTTTCTGTCTCCAAAACACTCCTATAACAAAAATGTATTGAATGTTCGGTCAGGAAGGCTACCCCCTTGCATATCAATTGTGCAGTCTCAATTATCCGCTCCACAGTCTGGGGTGTCAATCATATCCGCTGAGCTTATCCAGTGTCATACCTTCATCATCAGTTGTTGTCTTTTTAAACGTGACTCTCTCCATTCATCTAGTTATTTCCTGCTGCCGGTTTGTCCCCCTCCAATTACCCATCTCCGCCCAGTCGTCAAAGATCCATCAGCCTCATCATTTATCTCCTTTGAAGTCATCATCCACCGGCACCAGTGACCAGACAGAAAAGGAGGGATTTACATGCTGCTGCTCTGTGGGTAAAACCTCTGACGTTGGTCCAGAAGACTACAAGTTCATATCCCAGTTATAAGTGGGCGTGGCAGAAATTGGACCCCAGTAGCACAAATGCTGGTAGCACTAGTGGACCCTTAAATAAGGTCCTCAGTGCTACCAGCCGACCCAGTAGAATGGGCCTGGATAAAATAGGAGGGCTATGTCATGAAGGTCATCCCACATAAAAACCTATGCCCAAATCAATTTGGGGCAAGAGACGATCCACTGTGGCGACCCCCTAAAAAAGGGACAGAGCCGAATGTGTTGCTATACAGGTTGCTGCTCAGAACAGAGACCCTTTGATCACAATTTCCCCGGAGAGTCTGAATACTTTAACAGATTAATAAACCGGGGTTAATGCGAGATTTGAACCGCAGGACGGCACTGCGCACCCAAGACACACAAGATGCTGCTCGTCTTCACCGTTAAAGAGCGAGAGAGACAGTGCATGCGTGAGACAAAGAGATAGAGACAGAGCATGTGTGAGACAGTAAGAGAGAGACAGATGCATAGCTTCACTTGCAGGTATGTTCAAATAAAAGAATAAAAATCTAATTATTTACCTCAAGCTCATCACAACATTGGTAAGAGAGATGAGTCTGTGTTACAAATTGTTCTGGACATTCAGTCGTTCACTCCTACCGGACAGTCGTTCACTCCTACCGGACAGTCGTTCACTCCTACCGGACAGTCGTTCACTCCTACCGGACAGTCGTTCACTCCTACCGGACAGTCGTTCACTCCTACCGGACAGTCGTTCACTCCTACCGGACAGTCGTTCACTCCTACCGGACAGTCGTTCACTCCTACCGGACAGTCGTTCACTCCTACCGGACAGTCGTTCACTCCTACCGGACAGTCGTTCACTCCTACCGGACAGTCGTTCACTCCTACCGGACATTCACTGAAGCTGATTTGTCCAGAGAGTCTTGATTGTCATTCATTGATATCCGTTCACTATACATTCAGGCCTGATGACCAGCAGAAGCTGCAGTTTATTGGATCCTTTTTATTTTAATGTCAGTTGATAAGTTGAATTCATAAAAGCCAGATTTGGTAGAACACATTGCATTTTCAGACAATTGATCAACCATTTTATTGTTATGTTTGGTAGACATGACGATGATATTAAATTGATCATTGTTAGGATTAATGAAAAAATGTATGATAATTACTATAAGTGAACAAAACACTACTTATGTTGAAGGACTGGCTATTACAATTATTATGCAATTTATTTTTCTACCCGTTTATGATAGACGTAATTTACCTTTCTGTGAAAGTAGGTATTCATATGTATAGACTTGGGGGAGGTTCACCCTAACCAAATTCTGCTCAGGGCTCCAATTCGGCTGTTCCCAAGATTCCTTGGGATCCCCCATGGGATGAGCTGGAGAGTGTTGCTGGGTAGAAGGATGTCCGGAATATGTTTCTTATCCTGCTGCCACCATGACCTGACGCCGGTTAAGCAGAGGAATGGAATGTGAGTCTCTTTGGCCAATGCTTTTATGTTCTGTCTTACCTTCTGAAACCAATAGTGGTCCTCCTTTCTACCTTATCAGTTTTTTCTCCAACTCACTCTCTTACGAAAATATTCACGTCTTATCTTATCCTCACACATTTATACACTTAATTTTAGCTGTGCAGAGCCTAGAAATGATCCTTATGAATATTTACCAACCGTAACGTGGCAAGGGCATTCTGCTGAGATCTGGAAACTCCCACACGCTCGTGCATGGATTTCAGTGTGTGTGTGTGTGTGTGAGATATTTTTCAGCAATCTGAATCTCCTCTTGGCAGTGTCAGGTATTTGGATCATCCGATGTAATTACAAACAAGGGGTTGCACACAGTTCTGTTTACAGACCCCGGCATTCTGTACATTCATATGCAAAAGTAATTTTAGCGTATTTATCTTAATATTTACTTTCATGACCATTGAGATCATATTTTTTTTTTTTTTTTTTATGTGCAAAGCAGCAGTGTCTACTCTTTTAGGTTACCAACAACCTAGAGCAAAAGCTTTGTCAGTCTGTTTCACTCGGATTTAGCTTTAAGCACCCGGCGAGGTACTGCTACAGACCGACTGGGTTGCAATCCATTGCACCATTCTGTTTTGGGTAGCATTAAAGGTGCAGTATGTAACATTCAGGTGTATGTTTTTGAATAAATGGAATATTATAAGCTTTAAATGAGAACTTTTAAAACATTACTTTGAAAAAAGCCTTTTGTATCTCAACACAGTGGGCGAGATAAGGCTGTACGGACCGATAGTAGTAATAGGTGGGCTAGTCGGGCGGTAGGCAGACCAGAGCTTAGAAAAGTCTAGTAAAGTACTAGTAGCCAAAAGTCTGAATCCAGAAATAAGTTCTCCTCATAACCAGTATTCAAAAATAAGAAAATAGATATATTAAGACTCAAACTGAAAAGTGACAAAGAAAACTTTGAAGGCAGACCGATGTAAAATAAAACAGTCATCCATATTTAAACATTCATATCCATAAAATGTATTTTCATTGTGTGAGCATAGTTCTCAAATAAAAGTAAAACCAAATCTTGTGCGAATTCTCACTATACCCAGTATTTACAAAACTAGATCGTCTTTTTCAAACTCAAACTGAAGTGACTTTGAAAACAACTAAATCAACTATCAATAAAGTTTTTATTCATAATTCAACGTAACAGTAAATAATCAAGCAGTTAGAAAAAAAATTAGATCATTTTTTAAAACCTCTTTTCACTTTGCTGACAGCAGTCTGACAAATCAATATTCACAGCTATCAGTCAAATATAATATTCTTCAGTTATTATCTCTCCATCCGTTCATCCATCCATCTACAACATCAGACTTCAGAATCCCTTTGGCAAACATCCTCACAAAATTCATCCATGTCTAAGGTATTTGTTATGGATTCCTCATGGGTCAAAATCAACAAATTCCTCTTCCTTCCGTGTGACATGGTGCAGGGTTAGGTTAAGGGGGGTTTGGGACTCGTGACAGTGTGGAGAAGAAACCCTCCTGTGATACAATTTATGCAACTCAGGAAAGGCTTCCTTATTGTCCTGCAGATGTTTCCTCACAGTTACAGACATGTCTGTTCAGTTGGACATTTCTTGACCAACTTTTACTTTATTGTTCAAACTCCTCCGCCGCAGTGTCTGCAAGCACATGCAGGGGGCGCAACAAGGTGGTCTCTATAAATGCACCTAATTTGGGTATAATACTATATATGGTAGGCATTAGGTCTACATTCTTCTGTGAAAATCTGTTTTCCATTTCTGAAACTGGTCTGTCAAGGATGTTGAGCAGGGAACTTTTCAGGGACAGAGGGTGTGATGGGAAGGCGTTTACTTATTGTTCTCCTTCCCTTTGGAGGATTTTAATCATTCCCAACAGGTCCTGGAGAAAGCTCTGTGCTGCATTCATCTGTACGGGTCTCTTTTAAGGACTCCAGTGATGCACCAACGACGTCACAAGCGGCGCACATATTCACAGACTGAGACTGTAGAATTGTATTTGCTAGTTTCAGGACACCAAGCGCCCGTAATAGATATTTGCCAATCAAAAAGAAATGATGTCTTTTAATTTGAATAAACAGGCCTGATGCCTCAGTGCACAAATCAACTGTGTTATCATCCTCATCCTCTGAGATCTCGGGCAGCATAGTGAAAAGATGATCTTCATTCTCAACAATGCAGTTTAAGGCTCATTACGGCATCCCCAGCAAATTTCCAGCAGCCTTTTGAGGCAAGGACCATCATACTTTTCTAACTCATAGTGATGATGGAAGAAGTAATAAAGGGAACTGAAGAGGACAAAAAGCCTTTTGGCACATGGCTCACCCTGCATGGCCAGAAGAATGCATAAGTGTAACTGGTGGAAGTGACCATGAATTTATGGAATATATCCAGAAAGCTTTCTTTTGAATCAGTGCTTATACACCTCCTACTCATCACCAATGCACCTCCTACTCCACTCATCACCAATGCACCATCAGAACACTGGCTTAGAATTTTGCCAGCACTGTAGCCAGTATTTGCATCAACATTACACTTGTCCAGTCACTTTTCAGGCAAAACCCTGTAAAGTCAACGTTTGTGTAACACTACCTGGCCTCTTCATAACCATATCGACCGGTTTTTCATTCATCTCACTTTGAATAGCCTTGGAAGTCTATTTTTAGGTATACCTTAGCAATATCAGCTAGCTTTTCATCCTTCTCTAAGGTATATTCAAAAAGTTTCAAAAGAAGCCCTGCAGCAAAGTCAACGGCACCAGTGTCACGGTGGTAACGCTTTAAGGTTTCTGTTGTTCCAAGGAGCCCTAACTCCTTCACACAGAAACTTAACGACACCAACAATGCTCTTGACATAAAATCAGTTTTTTTTTTCTAGCTGTGTTTTACGTACTTACCTGCAATCAAATGGTTTTCCCTGTTGCCTCTCTGCATTTGTTCTCAGACCAGGTAGCTGCAGCCTGTACATGACTGTGTTTGGATGCATGTTACTGGAATCCTCCCGTTAGACGCTAGAGTTCTTCTTTCCAGTCATTAAAACCACGCGAGGTAAAGACAAACATCCCTCTCACTGGCGGATACGGGAAAAAAACATTCATCCTGCAGGGCAGCGTACTCGAGCCACGGATGTGAGCGCTACCAGGATATATTGAACGATCGTGATGTAGCACCAATTGTACATTTTGGCTAGCTAGCTAACACCGACTAAGAGTGTGTATCAACGTTAAAGTCGCTAATTGCATGAAGTCGGGCTGAGGCAGCACAGAGGAGGGAAATGCTGTGGGGGAATGTTTGTTGAGGGTAATGTTACGTCAGCAGTGGCTGGAGCCTCTGATGAGCTAGAATGCTTGTCTCAATGATGGTGTGAAGGGGTGAATGCTGACTCATGTTGTCAAAGCGCTCAGAGTGGTCCAAATGACTAAAAAAGTGCTATAAAAGTACAATTAATTTACCAGCAGCAGCATCTCCAGAGGGTGGAGCAGCATGACTTTTGTTTTCAGGCTGAAAAAAGCGATACATTACACAAGAGTGTTGTAAGTTGCTTTAGATATAATATATGAATGTTGATCAAGATATTAGCTTCTGCTAGCAGGACATGAGAGCACAGACAGGTTTCCAGACATTTAACACAGACGATCTGAGAGGGAGGGGGAGTGGGACACCAACTTAAATACACGAGACTAACGAGACATATGGGAAACAGGTGTGGGCAGACGACAGGTGTCTACAATCAACAATCAAGGAGGAGGCACTGGGAAACAGGATTCACGCACACACATTCAAAGTACGGACCAGAGAGGAGGATGAGGAACACAGAAACTCAAAGAGGGAATACAGGAAGAAAAACACTGATTAAAAACCAGGAAAGGAAAGTAAAAGGAAATGATCATGAAACTAATCTTTCAAAAATAAAACAGGAAACACAATCTTGTAGTAAACTACAAAACCAAACATCAACAGAACCTGGACAGTTAGCCGGTGGGGTACCGGTGGTAACTATGGATGGTAACAGATGATTTGCAGTGGCAATCCCGAAAGGGAACAGCCTGAAGACGAAGGAGAAGTTGCAGCGTTTAGTCATGTGGGCCAAGAGTCTCCTCTCCTTATAAACACACCTGGAAAATCCAAGCTAACACTAATATGTCATTTCCTGTAACAAACATCCATAATATCGCACTCAGCACTGTTAGGCACGGAGGGCTTTGATTAAAATTTTTTTTATGATATCCAGCTCAGTTGCCAAAGCTTTTATGGAATTTATTGAAATCCAGTCATGTCAAAAACACTGCCCGAATGAATTTTGCGTAATAGTCCCGTTTTTTTATGTCGTTTCAAGATTAAAAGTGGAAAACCTTTCAGGGCATTATTTCACTCGTTCATTCTAATTAAAGGTTTTTTTTAGGCATGCCTTCTTGTGATAGTGGTTTCTGGTTTATTAATTATCAGCATATTAAGTCTTTGCCAAACTCTTGGGAGTTGTTGCTGTTTATTTCCATGACTTACAGAGGCTGAACTTGGCAATTCATTGATGTTTTCACAGTGGAATTCTCTCAGCCTCCACAGCAACAACTTTTAATTTAAGGGCGATGACGACGTGTTGGCATTCATTCGGAAGCAGATTGCTGGATACTTTGTACGCAGCCCTCTCCTGAAAAGGTTACGGTGGTGTTTTGCTCGCCGAGTAAATAAGGCTAAACATTATATGTTTCTGCAGGTATTGCCACGAGCTAAAAGTGATTTAACCTTGCTCAGGGAAGAACATGATGCTGCGCTTCACCAAGGGCTGGAGGGAAGATAACAACGGCCATCGTGAGAGTAACATTAGAGCTGTGGCTTTGCAGATGGTCGTCCCATATGTTAAATGGCTATATATGCGGGAAACGGGAGTCTTTACATTTTAGTGGAACACACATTTCTTTCGAGTTTAGACGTAGTTTGCTTTAGTTTGCTGTTTCGGGGGCTATACCGCGGAAATAACCGACTACTGTACATTTTACAGAAGAGATAGAATACGAGCCCGTGGCACCATCACCAAGATATCCAATTTTGGGATGGACCATAGCTAGCGTAAGTGTCCTCTGCTATAATGGCACATGGGAGTGCTGAGGGAATCACTTCCTTACATTTAGCTGCAGTAAAATCAGGTCGATATTTAAGAAACTTTTTAACTGTAGTTGCATATAGTCAAGTAAGAGAAAAAGTTCACTTACATTACCACATGTCAATAACAGGTTGATAAGAGGGCAGGTTGAGTGGGTACACACTGATAAAAGTCATGTAAGTCTAGCATTAAGATAAACGCAAAACCATGTCCAGAAATGTGAAAACTAGTCCTACACTGTCCTATCCTTTATGGAGGGTATATCCCCCAAAAAAGAGCCCAGTCCACTCTGCTGCACAACCAATCCCCCTAATTGAACTCCTCATATTAAATGCGACTCATTAATAACCTCAAACAGTCCATATTAAATCAACCTCACTATTTCTATGAAGTAAGCGATATGCTCTAAGATCAGATCCCATAGGGACTGAATACTAAAAATAAATACAGTTAACAAATTTCTCTGAGCTCAGTAATAAAACAAGACAGGTTTCCTTCAGTCAATACATCTAACCTCAATTTAGACACAATTGCATTATGATCGAGAAGTAAAAAAAAGCCCCCTCATTAAGTGAAATATGAACAATGACAAAGGGAAATCTCGACTACATCCGACCAACGGTTAGGAGGTTATGTGTTTCTTTTAGAAAAGAACTCCCCATTAGTGAGTTTAATATGAACTATTTGAGTTAAATATGATAACACAGCATAGATCTCCTTGAGTTGATATATTTGCACCAAATTTGGACTTAATCCGACAGACGGTCGAGAAATTATGATCCAAAAGCTGCGATTTCAGAGATAAAACATCCCCTAGTGGTGGAAAGATGCAACTGAATTTTTCCTAAATTAATTCAGTTCTCCCTTGCACGAAGGCCTAATGATCCATTCAACAGTTTGAGTGATCGCGAAAGATCTGTGGCGGCGGCGACGATCACGATTCCATTATATCCCTGACTTTTCGGGGATATATTACCTACTTTTTCTATTCTAATGACTAAACTTGATAAAGACTCTGAGCATTCATATGATGGAAGCAGATAACAGAGTGTTACTGCAGCGGATCATTTGTTTTCCTAGACGTCTCTTGTCTGTGTGCCAGAACACGCCTTCACATCGTAACGCCACGAAGAAGTAGAGTTCACTTTTGAGGCTGGCGTTATGGCTGCAACTCCTCCTCGGTCAGCGCCTCAAAAGTGAAGGAGTGGATTCATTAGGCTATTATATTCATCATGACACAGGCAAGTTTCAGTGAGACTGAATAAATCATCATGACAGCCTGATACTAAAGTGTTTACCAATAAAGCAGATAGCGATGCACTGTACAGAAGTTCCTGTTAATTCTACTATATTTTGATTGTTGCAGTGGTGGAGCGGATTTTATTACATTTCTATGTTAAATCTTTTCCTTGTATGACTCTATATTCAGTATTCCAAAAACATTTAACGTGTAGACATATAATGAATTTGAAGTCAGAATTCTAAGAATGAAGTCCAAATTCTAAGATTTATGTCACATTTCCGACAGTACAGTCAAAATAATGAGTTCAAATCTCAGAATTCTGACTTTATTCTCAGAATTCTGAATTTACACTAAGAATTGAAAACAATTAGCATGTAACCCTTTGCTGAGAAAACAGTCATACAGAATCCTGACTTTAGGTCAGAGGCCTGATATTGAAGTCAGAATTCGGAGTTTAAAGTCTGTGTTCTGGGATTAAAGTCAGGGTTCTAAATATTTAAATCCTGAGAATTAAGTCAGAGAGAATTTGGACTTTAAACTCAGGATTCTTACTTTAACTCAGAGATCAAAACATTATGCATGTAGCCCTGTACTGAGAATAAAGTCAAAACTCTTGAGGTTACACTCAGAATAGTCAGAATAAGAATCATGTTGCCCTAATCCTCTAACATAAATCAGAGAAAAAGAATGTTGAGTATTTTCTTTCCTGCACTTGCCACATATCCTGCCTGATGCAGCGTTCCCAATTCACCCTGGCTTTTTGCCAACACCACAAATACCCCGAGGGCCTGGATATTTTAATATAAATAGCTAAAAACTTATGCTGGCTTTTGTAAATGAATATTTTGGAGTAAGTTGGATCCCCTCTAAAGAGTTTTGCTATTACGATATAATGTAAATATAGGTCAAGCCTCTTCGGGTAATGCAGCGCACACCCTGATGCATTATGCAGGACTACAGTTGATATACTGTATCAGAGCGAGGGACGCTCCCATGCTGCACGGTTATAGAATAAAATGCAAAATCCAGTTGAACAAGGTGTGAGGGTGGTAATAATTACACCAGCAGTCCCACCACCATCATCATGCACACACCTAATCAATGGTCATTGTGCTTAAGGGGAGCTGTGAGATCTCCCTCTCTTTTTCTGTGTGTGTGTGTGCGTGTGTGTGTGTGTGCGTGCGAGTCCACGGCTGGTTAGTGTTAATGCCTCTAATGAATAGATGTGGCACACAGAGCCTGTGAACATCTGCTGTTGCCATTAGCCTCAAAGAGCCCTGGCTTTCAAATCAGAGCATGTTATTAAGTGTCCCTCAAACTTAAGGATCCTTCATTACACGGAGCGCATGAGAGTCCCCACCATATTCTAATTCAGCCTTCATTTGCAGGCAGTAGCACATTCTTTCCAGGGCAATAGATTAATGGAGCAGGAATGAACAAACGCACGTATCCTCATGCGTACGCGTCCGTCATCCGCTGCCACCCACCTCGAACCATCAAACCCAGGACCCTCTTTCTTCCTTTTTGCTTATCTTGCCTATTAAATCGTCCTTGTAATATTTTCTACAATCAATGCTAAGTCAATCACACTTTTTTCTAGCTGTTCCCATGGCTACCAGAAAGACAGAGAGCATAACTGTGGGAGGTGTAGTTTTTTTTTTTTTTTTTTCCCTCTTTACAACGCTGTAAAAAATGAAGCTTTGAATGAATCTTTAAAAAATTTAATTTGTTACATCACTTTTTTTTTTTTTTATTTCTCTCAAGTTAGATTTAGGATTTGGATGAAGCTGTACATTTTGACTCACTATGAGCCAAAATTGTCCTTTATCTGAATTAATAAAAATGCATTTGCAGTGAAAGTGAAAATCGTATGTGTTACAATAGATTTTTGTTAAAAACTTGATTTAATTTAACAAAAAATAAATACTTTACTTTCAATAAATTAGTAAGGTAGGTGAACCAGTTCAGGTCCATGGGGGGGCTGGAGCCTATCCCAGATATTGGGTGAGAGGATGGGAACACCCTGGACAAGTCGTCCCTTCAAAGATTGATTTGAACGCAGGACCTTCTTGATGTGATGCAACCGGCTCCAAACGACATCATGGTGTTTCCCCACAATGTTGGGTAGCTTCTCAGGTAAGTAAATATAATTACACTGTTTTTGTTTGTTACTAATTAATTTTTTCACCATGAGGCTAAAAGCTGAATTTGGTCTTATATATAGTAGGATTCTCATTTGATACAACATTAAAATCCAGCTTCAGTTAACTTGAGACTCACTAAATTTGAATTTGCTATTAGGCTTAAGTTGGAAATATTTAATTTAATTGAGTGTTCCTGTTTGATGTTTATTTTTGTGTTAACTAACATTTATTTTTTATTTTTTAGAGTGTAGATGTCCATCCTTCCACTGACCATAAATAAGCATAGAAATAAACCAACCAGTGGAGCATCACACTGTAAAGAGACAAATCGTTGAGGTAAAAAACACAATAAAGAAAGATGGTAGAATTCAGTAGTTTCTATTTTTTATGATTAAGTTAGACATCAAAGGCTTTAATCATGTGGTCATGTGACATGAAGATCTCTGGTTTCAGGTGGAACCACTCGTCAGAATTGCTTTTAATGCGCTTTACATGAAGGACACGGCTGTTTGACTTTCTTCAGTGTGGCCTGAGCACTACTACAGGCTCCAACTGTTGCACACGTCGCTCTCCTTGATCTGAAGCAGCAATATCATGTTCGGAGGATGGACACAATCCTTGGTGGGTGGGGCCGGGCGGAGGATGGGGTGATGCAAGGAGGGGAAAACGGAGGGATGACAGTTAGTTGTTAAAGGGCTGAGAGGCAGGTGTCAGCAGAGCCGTGGTTATGATGCCGGACTCAGCTGTGAAGCGCTGATTTACAGGACATAAAGACCTCCACCCACTCTCCAGCCGCAGGGGCAGGGTGGAGAGGTCTTGTCCTTCCATTCCTACTCACTCTCATTTTTCCTCTTTAATTTTGTCTTCCCCTTTCTGTTCTCTCTCTGCTTTTTCCACTTCCTGCTGGCACATTTAGACCCTGTTGATAATTCTGAATTAGCGTAATATCTTCAAGTAAAACCAACTTCCTGGAAGGTGAATAAAATGAAACCAGTCGCCGGGTTTATACGTCTGCAGGAACACGGCCCATTAATTTCATTGGACAGCTTAACTTTACTTCCCTTGTTGTTGACGTGGCGCAAAAATCGTGTTATCTAAAGGTTGCAGACCTCAGTGAACTGATGGCGCAATAGAGAGAAGAGGAACAACCGCCTACACCCCCGCACCCAACCCAACCCCTCACACACACTGTATCTATGTCTAGTCCCCCTACACACACCATCCTCTCTTTATCTCAGGAGGCAGAAGCAACAGTTAGCGATCACATGACCAGCCTTCAGTCTGAGCTCTTAGCTGGTCGGCTCGGGCTCAAAACAAATGTTGAACGGAGAACGGAGAAGCGTGCAGAACGAGAACACTTGGGGTTTTCTTGTTCAACTGTATTTTCTATTATTCAAACAGAATACACCGATGGGAAGCTTGAAGAGCTACAGGAGTGAGAATGAGTGTGTGTGTGTGTGGGGGGGGGGATGCTGTTGCCAGGGCAACCCTAGCCGCTGTGGTTGTCATCATGAGGCTTCATCTGCATTGTGTGCGTGTGTGTGTGTGTGTGTGTGTGTGTGGACAAAGCGCGTGTGAGTTCACCCTCCTCTCTCCAGACAGGAGGCGAGGACATCCCCCTCTAGCCCTGTTATAGCAGAGAGAGGAAGAGAGAGAGGCTCACAGGGAGGAAGAGAGAGAGGGAGAAAGAGACACCAAAACCCCATAATGCACTGCAGGCTGCAGGGTTGAAGTCGTGCAAATTCATCGGTTCCTGTTCTGAGGGACTGTGTGTGAGCGCACACACTAATACATCCAGACCAAGCGCAAGAGGAACAAATCGAAAGCCAGGCAGGTAAAGCAGCTTTTCTTTCAGAGCGTGTGGACGGAGAACAGTTTAGGAGATGATGTGTTTGTCTGCTCCTGGATCCTCTCTGGAGGCAGGAGGCAGGGATGATGCTCTTTGGAGACGGCACTGACTGTGTCATAAATACTTGACATGTTATGTTTTCAAACAACTTCCCTGCCTGTTGCAGGTGATCGCCACCGCTGTATTATCTTCTTACTTGGACGTTCCTGACTTTTTAAATAGCTAATAATGCTTGTTGGAATATTTTTTTTTTTTGTCTTTCACCGTTTTGCCAGTGTGCAGATATTGTTTAGCCGGAGCTTTATTGAAAAATGTGCCATGAAGATTTTGCATGTTGAGATTCTGCTGAAGACGGCTACTGTTTGGAATGAAGGAGGAACAGGAAGTATTCACTTTGTCACCGTGAAAACCTTTGTGTGTAGCCTCCATTGTGTTCAAGCCGGTCAATATTGATCACATATTCAACAGGATTGGAAAAAAAAGTTTAGCCTGGCGAAACATCAGCGTAGTTTAAAATACATTTAAGTGCTCAGATTCTACAGAAACTTAAAGCGAGCCTATATTTGTAAGGACGTGTCTTGCCAAATGGCACCAGCACAAGCTGATTGGCGGGTGAAAGTATGGCTTCTCTATTACGAGTCATTTTGTGGTTTAACGGCCATTGAGGTTTGGGAGTGTATCTGTTGCACCAGAGACGCAGGCGGGATGGAGAGCCTGATTGCAGACGCTGGGGGCTGGGACTCTCTAACCTCATTATCTTGGTAGTCAAATGGGAAATTTCAGTCGTCCATTGTGACAACGCCATGTTTCAAGGCTGTCTCGCGGAGACACTGCGGAAGGTCAAAATGACAGCTCAGAGCGAGAGAATGGACAGTTTTCATTATGGATTCTTTTATGAAGACCCCCCCCCCCTCTCTCTGTGTTTTTACCTCATAAAATGAACCAAGTACTCATCAGTGGTGTTCAATACAGTTACAGCTACCTGGATATATAGTACATGTACGTGTCTATTTTTACGTACATCCTCTGGGTGTATAGTTTCTGTTTTAGAACAAGGGATACTGTGAGGTAGAAGTAATGGAGGAAGGATGTGTTTAGAATGAAACCGGTCCGACCGCAGCTATTTCAGTGGTTTCAGTGTTTAGAAGGTTTTTGGGAAAAGGTTCATTCGTATGTCCAACCACGGGTCTGCTTAACATTTCTGTTTATATATTAATACATTTTCCTCTGAGGTCATAACCCCAGAGTTACAACTAGACCAACGCCGTCCCCGAAAAGTCCCCAATCCCCTGCGTTGTACAGGTAATGCACCTGACAGAACCTCTCAGATTAAATGTAATGTTATTTTCACGGTGTTTTCCGTAAAAAAAAGAAAGAAGCTCCCCCTAGTGAGTGAAATATGAGCTACTAGAGAAAGAAAGTTCATTAACAAGATAGATTTCCTCGAGTCGATTCATGCGCAACAAATTTGTACTAGATCGGATAAACGGTTATATATATCCCTCCAACCCGCCAAATATCCCTTTGGCGAGTAACATATGACCTCTAAAATGTGATAAACACAAGATAGATCTGTTAAAGATTCATATGTATTCATATGTTTTGACCAAAAAAAACGATTTTTTTATGAAAAAGCTGCCTCTAGTGAGAAAAATATGAACTTTTAGAAAGAAACACGACATATAAAAGATACATTTGAAAATGAGCCATAAAATCGTTTTGAGTTATGTCGGCAAAACAGTGTTTTTTGTAAAAACAAAAGAAAAAAGCTCCTCCTAGGGAGTAGAATATTATAAATACAAGACCGATCTCATCTGGTTGATTCATACGTACCACATTTAGACGAAATCGGACCAACGGTTGAGAAATTACAGCCTTAAACTTTTTGTGATGGAGCGCCCTCTAGTGTTGGGAAAATGGTACTTACCTTTCCAAAAATCGATCCAGTGTTTCCTCCCACTAAGGTCCATATGGGTACAAAATTTAGAAATAATCCATGAAATAATCTTTGAGTTATGACGTTATCACCGGGGATCGGCAGTGACGATTCCATAATATCCCAAACTTTTCGAGGACATTAAACAGACACATAGGATCTTGAAGACGACGGAGTCTTCAGCACTCTGTTTAATGATTCCTCCTCAGATGCCCAACAATCGAGCACGCTTCTCCTATGAATGCCAAAAAACCTCTCAGACTAGAGCGGGGCAGCCTGTTGGATTTTTCATTCGGCGAGACCCTTGAGGCTCTCCAGCAGATATTCTCGGCTCCGACTGCTTAGCAACACAGATCACAGATGACACACGGATCCAGATCTCCTCGTCTAACTTTAACTCCTGCTTTTAATGAGGCGGAACACAGGGGACACGTGTTAATGGATCCGCGACCAGAGTTCTGATGGATCCGAATGGGCGCGGAGGTGAGGGACACAGACATCAGAGGAGCAGCCAGCAGGAACCTTTAGTGTGCACTAAATTACCTGCAACCGTAGCAATTATCTGCAAGTCCAGAACCCCTTCATCAGCGGAGCCTCGTCTTCACCAGGAGTCTGCTGGTGTAAAGTACGCAGGCTAAAGCGCTCAGGTGATTCATCGTTTCAGAGATACTTGTTGTTGCGTTCTGTGCTCTGCATGTCTGCTGCGCCCGCTTTTACACGTAAATGAAATTGCGTATAATCTAGTTTGAATTATCTTTAGGAACCTGGGCATAAAGAACGCAGCTTAAACGCTAACTCAGAAACAGTGTTTAAATTAAACACGGAGTTCTAATCATTCTTTTACAGTGAGAGCTATTCTTATGAAGTATAACGTCAATTTTTATCTATTTATTCATTTACAAGTTTAGCGTTTCCTCTCACTTCCAGCGATCTTTTTTAGCATCGTTTTATTGGGCAGCTTTTCCACCGGAAAATATGTAAAGAAAATCAGCCGTAAACTCCGCAGCCTTCATCGGAGGGCTGGAAAAGGTGACGACCGGTTGGAGAAATAGACAGTGGAGAATTAAACTGGTAAAGAAGCTTTTTGTTCAGGACCAGGTGAAAAAGATGGGGGATTTGACAACAAAAGGTGAAACAAAACATATATATATATATATATATATATATATATATATATATATATATATGTTAAGGCTCAATAATGAAGGAAAAAATATTTTGCCATTTTTTTAAAGAAATATGAATAAATAAACCAAATACTAAATAATTTCTCTTCGAATGATACAAATTTACAAATGTATTAAGAGAAAAAAATATGAAAAAGATATGAAATAAATACACCAGTTCCAAATATTGCAGTGTGAATAATACAAATTTACAAATGTATAGAGAAAAAAACTTTATTAAGAAATATGGGAAATAAAAATAATTATACAGTGAATGATGCAAATTTAAAAGTGTATAATAAGTTTAATAACTGTGTAAGAAAATTGTACGAAACGAATACCAGACTGCACTTAATGCCTGTCACAACTGATGATAGAAATATAAAAGTGTATGGAGAATTGAATCTTAACATGTAAAGATCGGATTGTAAACATTCTAATAACTTAGACACGTTATTAATGATACAGTCATAGAAGTTAATCACACCATTGTTACATTTACTCTCTGCACTTGGAACGCCCCTGAGGGTAGCAGTGGTCTCAGGGTCTTCATCACTCATACATACGCATGTCATTTATGTAAAAGAAGTATTTGGGTTATAATATTGTTTACCTTGGCCAGAGTAAAGTTTGAAATCAGACAGTTAACAGTTCTAGTTTTAAGGGGATATTTGTTTTAAGGCTACTATGACAAAGGTTTAGGATCTCCCGCTTTTGGGAGTGAAAGAAGTTGCAGCGTCAGCAAACGACTGAAGTTCCAATGAGCTCTCCTCCTTCCACTGGGTAATATTCCTATACGAAGCATAATCAGCACTTTAGTGCTGTCGTCTCCTGTGGTTTTTAGGAAATCACACACGGACAATTTGTCGCATTCCAAAGTCAGAGTCATGCCGGGAAACAACTGCAGTCCTTTTTTGGGCACAGGTCTTCAACTTTCCAGCCCTAAAATCAAAATTGCATATTAGCAGCGTCTGTAGTGCTGCGCTGCTTTGACTCTCTGCTCCATCTGATAAATATTTATAGAAGCTGGAGCTAAACATTAACACTTAGAGCAGCACAGATCCATCATACGTGCTTTAGTGGGGCAGGCTGCAGGCTTCTGTTCAATCAACACCTTTCCTTTACACTCTCACACACACATGTACACACACACAGACATATACACACATACATACACACACACGCACATAAACACATATACACACACACGTATACACATATGTACACACACAAATACACGCACACACCAAACACACACACACACATGTACACACACACACATATACACACATGCACAAACACGCACATAAACACATATAGACACACACACGTATACACACAAATGTACACTCACACGTATACACACATGTACACACACACACACATATACATACACACACACACATAAACACATGTACACACACACGTATACACACATGTACACAGACACACACACACACATATACACACATACATACACACACACGCACATAAACACATATACACACACACGTATACACACACGTACACACACACACCAAACACACATGTACACACACACACACACATATACACACATGCACAAACACGCACATAAACACAGTTACACACACACTCGTATACACACACATGTACCCACAAACATAAATACACATATACACACACACATACAGACATATACACACACAAACACGTATACACACATGTACATCCACACACATCCACAAATACAAATGCACACTGGCACATACAAATATATACAAACACAAACCAATACAAACCAACACAAACACACACACATACACACATACACACACATACACACACATACACACACATACACAGCCCAATACAGTGATATATTCCAAACACGCTGTTATATTGCAGCCACAAGTTGGTGATGTGGCTCTGAGTCACTTGGTAACACCCACCAGACACTCACACACACTCTCTGTCACACACACACACACACACACACACACACACACACACACGCACACACACATACACGCACGCACACACAGCACCTCCACAAACACAAACATACTCACTCTGACACACGAGCACCTGACGTAGTGTTTGATGGAGTTAGACGCCATGGCAACAGAGCGGTGACTCTTTCTGTCCTGTGAGTGGACTGAAGCCATGGAGGATGGAGGGGGAGGGGGAGCGAGCGCTGCCTCTCAAGCGCAGCTCTCATTATTGGCAATCTCTCCATCCATCTATCTTTTCATTTTTCATTCTTCTCCACGTTTGGCATCCCTCGTTTCTCTTTGTCCTAGAATATAAAGTTGAAAATAGCCACAAGAGTATCGTGTCAAGTGTTGTTCAAAACTTGAATCCTCCTCCTCATCATCATTCACTCTGATTCACTACAACTACAATTTTAATTCTCACTCTTTGCACCCTCAGTCACTCCGGATCCTTTTTTGTTTTGTTTTAAATGTCTGCTCTCTCTCTCTCTGTTTCTCTCTTGTTCTCTCTCGACCATGTTTTATGAAGGCAGCAGCAAAGATAAAGAGAGCTGGGGGTAGGGTGCGTGCAGGTGGACAGGTCTCACAAACAGCATCTGAGATTTACTGCCTGCAGATCCAGATGGGCGAGAGGCTGCGAGGAGGAAAAAGACAAGGGTGAGGAGGTTGTAGAACGGTGCAGGTGAATTGCATTCTGGGATCACCTTCACCATTTTCTCAGCGTGATTGTGAGCATGAACACTCTCCCATGCACAGTCTCCCACTCTCATGCAGCATGAAATTGTGGCAACGTGGCTGCGGAGGGGAAGTTTCTCTTGAGTTAAGTTCACCATCGCTCCTCTCATCTCCTCTCCTCTCCTCCCTTTCTCGCGCAGAGTCCAACGGCGAGCTGTGAAAGGTGAACTCTCCGCCTGCTGTGGATGAATTATGTGTGACATGTTTAGCTTTGCCGCCTGATATGGAGGCTGGTGTATCTGAATACAGCAGGGCTCTGCCAATAGGGAGGGGGTGGAAGCCAGTGAGTGAAGGACGGAGAGGGAAGGAGGAAGAGGAGGAGGAGGAGGAAGGAAAAGAGGCAGGGGAGGAGGAGGCAGTGACAGAGGGAGTGAAAGAGAGGAGTGCCATGTAGCAAGCATGAGGTTTTCACTTTCCATTCTCCCCTCAGGAGCAGTCAGATGAGTCCTTGCTGGAAAACAGTAAGTCTTTAACACTCATAATGTGTGAGAGTGTGAGTGTGTGTTGTTGTGTGAGTTGTTGTGTGTGTGATGTTTAAACACAAGTTACCCTGGTTACATTTTCTGTTTTGTTTTGCCTCCTTCGCCTTTTTTTATTTTATTTTTTTAACCTGAACTGACAATCTGAATGTTGAGTGTCTAAGACTGATGTGTGTGTTGTCTCAGGGTGATAACACACGTGTGTGTGTGTGTCCGTGTTTGTGTGTGTGTGCGTGTGTGTGTGTGTGTGTGTGTGTGTGTGTGTGTGTGTGTGTGTGTGTGTGTGTGCGTGTGCGATTGTGTTTGTACATATGCAGATGGTCGTCATGCTTCATTGCTATTCTGTGGTAGTTCTAGGCGGGACGGTGTTTTTAATGTGGAATAGAGCTGAGCAGACTGAAGAACGGGCAACACTGGTGTTTAATGTTCCGCAGAGTAGCTCTCTCTCTCTCTCTCTCTCTCTCTCTCTCTCTCTCCCTCTCTCTCTCTCTCTCTCTTTCTCTCTCTCTCTCTCTCTCTCTCTCTCTCAGGCTATCCTGAGACCACTGTTGTGTGACACAGGAGTTAAATGAGCACACACCTATAAATGAATGAATGAAAACACACACACACACACACAGACATGCACACACACACACGCGCACACACACACACACTCACACACACTGTTTCGTTCTGAATCACTCACGTATGATTAGCCCTACACTCCTCCTGCATCATGACTGGAGTTTTGCCGTAAACATTGCCAGATGGGAAATGTTGAATTATTGTAGCAGAAGCTTAAAATTATCGTCTTTTTATGGAAAATGATTCCCAGTTTGTGTCCTGACTCTCGCCGGAGCTCAGAACCATCTCCTCCAATAACATATAAATATGTCAGGGTCTGGCAGCAGGGTGGCATAGTTGGTGTTGGTGTCTGCCACTTTACACTCGCTTCGCAGAATGAAGGTTCCTGGTTCAAATCCCCACCTGTCCTTTATGTGTCCATGTCTTCCCTGTGTCTCAGTCGCTCCCCTCCGACTTCCTCCCACGGTTCAAAAACATGCAGGATGGGTGAAGTGGGGACACTAAATTTTCCATAGATGCAAAGACGTGCCCCACCTCTCGCACGATATCAGCTGGGATAGGATCCAGCCCCCCCCTCGTAACACGGAACCGTTTAAGCTGTGACAAAAATTGAACTGATACAATTAAAATTTCTACTTTTTCATATTTCCATATAACAGTTGGAGAAAAAACACAGCTGAAGTAGCAGCACTTCACCTTGTGTGGACTCTCCTTCCTGTTCCACGCTCAGTGTGACGAGATGCTGTACAGATGTCACATTGTATTAGCAAACAAATAAAAGGAGATGAATTAGCCATAAAAGAGTCTTACGAAGCTTCGATGGTCGTGAATTCTGGGATTTTGGCATTACACATCATCAGAAACGGGGGAAACGGAAATAAAAGAAAAATAAATGTAAGGCAAAACTATCACATACACGCACAAAAAAACACACAAAAAGAAATACAAATCTCCGTTTTCTGGTCGCCCCCTTTGGGGGTCGCCACAACAGATCATCTGTTTCCATCCACAGTACCAGTGATGGTAATTGTTGACCCCAACCCCAACTAGTCCGGTTTGGAAATCAGGTTCATACGCCAAACAACATATACAACAAAAATACAAATGACAATGACAAAGTCAAAAAAAGGAAAAATCCACAATGCAGCCAGAAAGAATGAAGAGAGGGAAAACCCTCTGCCAAGACAGAACAAAAAACTCACTCCAGCTGAAATATCATGCAGATTTGTTCGTTAATATATATGAGCCACAAAAGAGAGAAACAAACGTCAAAGCTGCCCGATATTGGAATGATTAAGAAAGTATTATTATGATGTCACATCACCAACCTTAAATCATGTCTATTCTTTTTCGGGGTATGCCTACAAACAGACAAACCAACATAACCACAATGTTGGAGGTAGTATCTCACTGTGGGTTGGTTATCTTGATGCTTCTTGGTTTGATGTGTTAAATAATGAAAAATAAATATTCGGTCTTTCAGAGTTCCATTGCTTTCATGCAGAGAGAGAGATTCAGGAAGTTGTATGAGTGCTCTAAAGGAGGTCACACAGCCATGGTGGGAGGGCATTTTAATATAATCAAAGACTTAGGAAACAAGTCTTGTTCCAAATGAATAATGGAAAGCATGGGGGAAAAGTTATTGAACCAACTTTTAAAAAAATATAAATAACGATGAAGCAAGCCATTGGAAACATGAATAAAACTCACAACCAACCGAACAACAAGCAGCAGGTGGTGAAATTTAAAGGTGGAACACAAATTGAAATGTTAATACGTGATGAGGGTGAATTCATTGTAGGAATAGGATCATTATTTCATCATCAAATAATGTGGTATGTTTCAGTAAAGGCAAAAAAGAGTCGATACAAAAGTAGGATGTGATGACCCTTGGCCGTCCGTCACAAATATAACGTAACACTAGAGGAACTTCACGGCGTTGTTCCTAAATCATGGCTGCGTTTGTCTTGGCGCCGAGCTTTGGGTCTTACCAGTCTCCCAGCATGACAATTTTGATAAACACGCCCCCATCGTGATGCTGCCTCCGCCATCCTTCACTGACGAGATGGTACAGGGCAGGCGAGGGGCGGAGCCTGGTTTCCTCCAGACGTGACGCTCAAAACTGAGGCTAAACCTTTCAATATCGGTCCCATCGGACCATCAAACAGTCCTTCAGTGTTTTTTTCTGCAAACTCAAAGTGAGCTTTCAGTGGGGTTTTCACTGATGTGGGGCGTCTGTCTGGCCTCTCTGCCATAAAGCCCAGATCAGAGGATCGTTGCTGTAACGGCTGACCTTCTGAAAATGTCTCTCATCTCTGGAGCTCAGCCCGAGTCACCATCCGAGCACCTCTCTCACCAACTACCCTCCTCCGCCAGTTGCCCAGTTTGGCCGGATGGACTGCTCTAGGAATGGTTCTGGTTGTTCCAAGCAGAATTATGAAGGCCTTTGCATTCTAGCCCCAGATCCAGATCCAGATCTGACTTCTACTTCCTCTGACTGACTCTGAATTTACCACAAGGTGGACTCCAATCAATCTATAGAACCATCTCAAAGATGATCGGGAGAAATGGGGGACCTGAGCTCAGACATGTAAACTGCATTATAAATTAAATGTATTATTATTATTGTTTGCAAAAATGGCTAAAATGTCTATTTTCACTTGGTTATTATGGGGTATGGCGTGCAGACTGATGAGAGAAAAATGGAATTTTAAAAATCTCAGCACAAGGCTTCTACATAATGAAATTCCTGAATGCACTGTATAATCTTCTTGTTGTTTTAAGGGACACGCCCTCTTCTCACCCTCCATCCCTCCACCCCTCTGACTTCCTGCAGCTCTCCCTCTTTCTTCTTTTCACGCAGCTCACTAATTTCTCTTTTTGTAACTGTCTCTCAGTTTGATGGAGGAGCTTCCTGTCAGATCAGAGCAGACAGATCAAGAAGGTCATTAGAACAGCTGGATCACAGAAACACACAATGTGACTTCCTGTATGACTCTGATTACACGGATAAAAGAGAGCCGACGCAATCTTACCTACATTAGATCATGTTGATTTGACTTATACACATTTTTTTGAAATCTATTTGTCTTCGACACTTTCTCGCCTTGTCCCTGAACTAATCTGTCCTCCAGTGGTTATGTCATCTCGCCGCTGTCCTCAGCAGACACGGGGCGGCCTGTCGCATGCAGATGAGCCGTGTTTTTTACGCTTGTGTGTACGTGTGTGCGTGTGTACGTGCTTTACGACACGAACACTTCCCTAATTTCGATCATTCAATTATCAAGACAGGAAAAAAAATAGGGCAGATGTTGTGATCAAGGTCTCAGCAGACGGATGTCAGCGGAGGTGACTTTGAGTCCCACGTCACAGAAAGTGAATAAAGGGGGAGTCCTGTGAGGACATTTGGCAAGGGACAGAGTCAGAGTGAGTCAGTCACTGGTGTACGATTGTTGATTCCCCTGCCGTCTGCAGAGCTGTCACCGGACTAATGCACACTGGTGGAATATGTAACGTGTAGTAAATACGGTCGACTCCACAGAGGAGCTCCCTGTTAGTTCCACAGATTAAGGTGTCAAACTGAATCAAGGATCGCTGACAGCTGAAGAGGACAGATTATTCACTGTTTGGTTCAGCGAAGAGTCAGGTATTCAGTGGCCCATGTGTGCGCTCCCAATTAGGAAGGTCCATCTTGGATGTTTACTTTCAGGCAGCATCGACTTTAAAAAAAAAAATGTATGGAATGCGAAAAATTCCTATTTGAAGTGGAAAACAAAAAATCGCACTTGCCTTGAAATTCATCATATTTCTATGGATTAAGCTCCTGCTCAGCGATCATCCCGCCGTTAACAAACCGTCTCCCGTCAAGGATTTTCCTCTGTTATATTATATTATCCTTATCTTGCTGTGTGACGTGGCTTAAGGTATTACTGTCCCTCTGTATCCCCTCTCTCTCTCCCTCTCTCTCTCTCTCTCTCTGCTCTCAGCTCATTTAACACTGCGTATCTCCACTCTGGCATCTCAGGCCCTGCCATTTGTAGCCCTCCTCTTCTCTCTACACTCCAAACCTGGATTTTAACCAAACCCTAAATTTTAAGCTGACTTGAATTACTCTTTTGTGGAAAAACAGTGTCTCATCTCGAAATAACAATAGTTGCTTGTGTTATTCAGACGACACACACAGCATGCAATGATCATGTGTTTCTGTAGAGGAGGGGAGGTGCCAAGGAGAGAGGAGGGGCGTGGCCTAATGACACTGAGCACAAAACAACGATCAGCAAAAGTCCTGCGTGAAGACTTTTGGAGGGTGCTGCCTTTGACTGCAAACCTTGAGAAGGCTGTACACAGTCACTCACCACTAGATCTTTATATACCGTGCTTTTGTTTGGCTAAAACAAGTTGGAATTTTCTACCAAGCAGCCTTAATGCCTGGTTTTACTAGTTTAATTTCTGGGCGACAGGGTGGCACAGTGGGTGGCACAGTATCCTCACAGCAAGAAGGTTCCAGGTTCAAATCCACCTACATTGGTTCTCCAGCTTCCTCCCACTATCCAAAAAACATGCAATCTTATGCAACTTAAACTCTGCTTGTTTCAACTAAACATTTGGAGTAAAGACTACCACTGTAAGATCCATTCAAACTTCAAGGAATAACACTATTCCTAGCTTAAATCTGGATACTGCGTCCAGTCAAGGTTCCACTTGTAATGTGGAACCTTGGTGAAACAAAAAGTGGTTTAACTGGTTCTTCCCATCATTATTAATGCACACAATGCTCAATTTTGATACAAACATTAATAAATTCACAGCCAAAGGTGGTAATATGTCCGTATAGTTCCCTCCTAGTGGATGTCTTTGGTATTTTGTAGCCAACAATAAGGTTAAAAGGTTAAAATCCTATTTTTGTCACATTTTGGGTTCATTGAGGGTTCTACTGGGCGGGATAGGTCCAGGAGTGAGAAGTCCTCCTGGACCTATCCCTTTAAAAACTGTGTAGAATAACAGAATGTACTTTGTGGTATTCTATCAAATTTCATGCAGTAGTTAACAAATAACAGATTAATTGATATATTTTTCATGGTGTTACTATAATATAATGATGTTCTAGCCTTTATCAAACAAGAAAAATGTCCCGAGGATGGAATTATTCCATTTTTTTTTGTGTGTAAATCACAGATTATTCACACATAGTAAAAAGAATGAGAATAAGAATAATGTTACCGACACTGAGAAGAAATATTAAAACAATTTAACGTCCTACCTGCCCATAGACACCAAGGTTATGCAAATACACCTGATAGTTGTGGAGCTATTTTAGGTTTATTTTTGGTATCTCATTCAGGCGAGGCTTATCTTAAAATAACCAATGAGCAGTTTGGGATAAGGCATCGGGTTTCTGCACAATTTCCTAGTAAAGTCAGCTAACTAATGTAAGCATGCACCTGTCTGAGCCATCTACGTCTTCTATTTCTATTTTATATCATGATTTTCACGTGTCTCAGTATCTTCCCTGACTGTAATTCGAAGACAATGTGGAATTAAATAAAACACAGAAAAAAGAGCACAGAGGAAGTCATATTTTCTGTCAGTCTTCCTTCTACCTATAGCTTTCAGTCTGCTTCTCTCCCTGTTTATTTGTCTTTCTGTCTCTTGTGACATTTTCCAATCTTTCTTTATCTACCCTCGCTCTCACACTCACACACACACTCACACACACACACACACACACACACACACAGACCTCCTCCATTGCTATTCCTGAGAGGAATAGTCTCGTCTGGCATCGGCTTGGTTTATGTCCATGAACTCAATGACACCCCACTGCATTACACCACACTGGTTCTACCAAAGTCAAGTAGTCTCGCTCCAGAGGAGATTTAAGAAGAAAAAGCAGCCTGTATAGATGGAAATGAATGAACTCATTATGCACACATGCAACTGGCACCTCCCTGCACACACACACACACGCACACACACACAGACAATAGCATGATCTAAATGTATGTTTTGTCACCTCCCCCTATTCATGCGGGTGTCTCCTGTGACTGCCTCCACGTCTCCCGGCGCATGTCAGCCTGTTTAAACACTTGCTCTGATATCACAGCGCTGGCCCACGTGCCACTCGACTGCCCTTGTTAGCTCCCCGCCCCTCTGTTTGTCTTCCAGCAGAGGTAGGGATTCATAGATTGAGTGTGTGTGTGTGTGTGTGTGTGTGTTTGTGAGAGTGAAAGAGATGGCTGCTGTTGTGTATATGCATTCATATCACTCATGCGGTTGTGTGTTGAATATAAAAGCCCCAGCTGAACCTCTCCTCATCTCTCTACTTGTGTATCCTCCATACATGATGCAGTTCTGCTGTCTCATGCTTTGTGGTCAATATTAATGTGTGTGTGTGTGTGTGTGTGTGTTTTTGTGTGTGTATGCTAGGGAATGAAATGGAGTCTAAGATTACCCTGATCGTACAATCTGTGGAAACATCTTTATAATGGCGTATCATTTCCCTCAGCCAACGACTGAAGACATTCAGATCAAATCAAAAGCTTCCATTGGTCGTAATTCTGCTCATATTTGTGCAGAATTTATATCCATCAGCAAGGAATTTTGGCTCATTAGTCTGACTGAGACGTCCATCACTCTGTGTTACCGAGGTTAAAGCTGAGAGGTCTTTTTTTCATATTATTAATATTATTATTATGCCTGCCAAAGGTTGTATATCGCGTCACCCTTAACGTGAGCATAACAGGCAACGGGTTTGTCCACATCTCCTTAAAAACCCTGGACTGAATTCTATGACACTAAATTCTCATGCATTGTAAGAACCCTAAGGTTATGCATATAACCATAGGGCTTATCCATAATTAATTTCTTCAGTTTCCCTCGTTGTAAAGTTTAGACAAACTTAGATTATTTTAAGGTCCGACGTTCACGCCTCTCTTGATCAAATCACGTGTCTCAGTGACGCATTTAAAGAAAGCTGTTTGTAGCAGTGACGTCGATATCTGCCCACAGGGCAGATAGTCTTGAATCGCTCTACCAGCTTTGGTTTGGTGTGGATAAAAACATCTACACCAGAGATATAGAGTTATAAAGTTGACAACTGGGAGTGTAATATCTTTATTATTTTTAATGTTATGAAGAGACAAAAAGAAAAAAAAAACAGCAGAATTTGAGGATGCTGACGGCATCATGAATTTAGTGAGCTGAACAGAAGCAGGGAAGTGAATGATCCAAAACTCAGGAGAGACAAACAATAACTGAGTGTTTAAGAGCAGCTGAGAGAGATTATTTGGAAGAATACATTGTGGAAGGTTTCCTTCCAAGAATTCCTGGATTATCCACAACCTGTCAAAAAACTTGAACAGAATTCATTGAAATTCCACATTATGCTTTGTGGGGGCCCTAAAGGTGTGCCTCAGACGATTGGTTCCTTCAATTAGCTTATTTTAGCTTCAATTAGCTTCAGCTGTTTAGCTAGTTCCACTCAGTTTGCACACAGTTACTTATGATAACAGTTATGGTTCCTGGTGGTCTAGTGGTTCGGATTCGGGGCTCTGACCGCCCGGATTTGGTTTCTGGTCAGGGAATGTATATTCTTTTGGTGGAGTGAGAGTGTTGAGTTATCGTCCCCCAATCTGAATATCAGCGGCTCCATAACCAGATTGCTCCTGTAGCCTAAACCTCGTAGGTTCCTCGAGCAAAGAGCCTGAGCCCCAGTTTGCTGGAGTCGGATGGGTTAAAAAGCACCGAACAAATGTTGCTATGTTGTATTAAATGTCTAGTTAGATGTGCGAAATAATCCGTTATCTATAAACATTAGCACAAACTGTTTTGCCCATCTGTGTCCTTCAACACCAACTTTCTCATTTTGACTGAGATGTTCGAGTGGATTGATCGAGACAAATGCATTAACTTTGGTTAAAGTGAAAAATGAAGCCTATCCAGCTTCCATTATTCATTGTCATGTGACTTAATGTTATTTTAATGAGCCGTGCCTCCATCGTTGACGATATTATGTAACACTTAAATAATATAATCTACAGTAAAAACCTTGAGGACTCACCCTTTCAGGGCTAGAACGCTGCACACCTCTCTGTTCTCTGCTTGTTGCTGCTAATATTTAAGCTTCTTCACTCATTATTTGTTTTGGATCTATGTCTGAAATGAGGGTCAGGGTTAGATTTATCATTCCTTCTCAAATAACACTCACACACACGCACGCAAAACATGCTTTAAGCATTACCAGGCTAGTGACGCCCGGGCGACAGGTATCTGAGTTAGGGTGCCACCGCAAAGTGTTCAGGAAATTGCTAAATTATAAATCAAGGCTTGAAGTTTCAATAAATGTTTGTATTCCGTTTGCCTGTTGCTTATAGACTTATTAGCGTGTGTTACACAATTCCAATGCCACAAAGCTGTTATCATTTTATTCAGCTAATGTGATGGATTTGCTCGTTCACACTGTTCGTACCACTTTGGGTCTATTTTTCATGGACGGTGGCAGATGCTTGTTGTATCGATTCATTTTCTCGTGAAATGTTTATATCTTTGTGGAGGGGTTCACTGTAGAAAGGCTCTCAGTGTAAAATTGTATTGTGAATAAAACCCTATCTAGGTGCACTCAGATGACCGCCGTCTCAGTGTTTGTTTCATTTGATTTAAGTAAGTCGTAAAATTTTCTTTAGATCGGTATTTCTATTCCCTTGCGATTGAGTTGGCCGGATAAAAAACACTTTTCAACTCTGATATGATGGTTTGTTAGGTTTGTTGAATAGGATTTGTCATTGAGAAGAAGGAGCTTGCTCTTAAGAAGATTTAGGGCGTAACTGTGCTTAGATTTGTGACGAAAAGCAGAACATCATCAGCGTAGAGGGAAACCTTATAGTCCGTGCCATTTCCTCCAAATACCGGATATACGTAACATTCCAGAAAATGGATGATGTGTACTGTGACAGCGTAAGGAGCAATCAGGAGCTAAAAAGCTTTAACATCAGGAATAAGTACCAGTAGCTCTACATGCAGGTCTCTTTCATCCAAGACATTAGCCTAAAACTGATATGTGATTAGCTATAACCTAACAAAGCAAAACAATACTGATAGCTGTGACACATTTATGTCTTGTTTTGTTGGTTTTGTGATGTAAATATTTATAAAGACAATTTTATTATCAAACCAATAAAAAAAAAATAAAGGGTTTGAGTGACAACAACGACATCCAATAGGAATCAGGAATCAGATTTCAACTGGAGCCTGTAGCCTCCCGCCCCTCTCCCTTGATCTGCTCCTGACGCGTGAACTGGCAGAACCTCCTCCAACACTTATTGGCCGAGTTAAAAGTGTAAAATCCAAGTGACCAACCAGCTAATGATTAAACTGTTTTGTTTGGTCATGCTGGCTCAGACACAAACAGAAAAAACGTGCACCAGAAAACACTTTTAACTCCGTAGTAAATAACGCCGTGTTTTCATAAGCAGCAAACTTGCATCTGCTGTGTTTACAGGGGATGAAGGTCCTGCCCTCCTCCTCCTCCTCTTCCTACGAGCCAGCCATTGTTCCCCTCGCTTCTGAGCTCTTGTCATGCCTCAACTACAGCAAATATCAATGATCATGGTACCAGATAGCAGGGGTTTAGCACAACAATAATTTGTAAATGACAAATGGACTGTCAGAAACCTGAAGGACTGGAGGGGCGTCAGGTAAGACCAAGCCGCGATAAACTGAGTCGGGGACGTTTCAGAGCACAAGTCTGGTAGCACCATTTCCCTTAACACATTTGGATATTAAATGAACTCTTATGTCTTTTGCTAGCCAATCCAGATAAAATATAGCAGGCTGAAATTTGCATTATAGCTAGAGTACGTATGCTTGATGCTGCTAAATTATAATGAACTTTTCCTTTGTTCATATTTTGTTTTTCTGTCTGCTTTGTTATTGTCATCTTTCTTGTCCACTTTCAGATTGTAGAAAAAATATCACATAATCCGTCGATCTTTTCCTTCAAGTAATAACACTAATGACATAGAACAGGTCAAGGATTGAAAGTAACTTCTGAGGCAGTAGGAGATTTACCAACATGGATCATTTCTACCCACAGCAATCTGGAATGAGGCCTTTTTGCTATTCTGAATTTCTTTTTTTCTTCTTTTTAATTGCTACAAGTTGTCTAATTTTGTGAGTTGTGGTGTGATTTGGCTCAGACGAGGGCGTCTTGTGCATAACTTAGAAACCGTAAAAAAAACTTTCCCACACTTCTCTCATCTTCTGGAGAATTCCATTTTTTTAGTTTTCAAATGTTAAGCATTACTTGTAATTTTCAAAATGAAAAATGCTCATAGATACTTAAATTAGAAGAATTGCAATTAAAAGCAATTTAAATCTGCCCCTAGTAATTCTTCTAACTAATCCTCCGGGACGGGTCACATGCAGAGAACTAATTTCTCAATTTTGGACAAACTTAGAGATGAAGTCATTTCCATGACATGACTTTTATGTTGAAAAAAGTAAATAGTGTAATTTTCCACGATTCAAACAAGCGGGTTTCATGCATTATCCCTTTGATGTCTTCACTGAGAAAAAAAGATGGAAAGGATATTTCTTTTCGTATTTAATTTAATTTACTATATTAATATCACACACACTTTAAATAAAAATACTACTACTATAAAATGACAAACTGTTTGGTCAAGCAATAATAAAAAAACAAAGAAGAAATTCAGACTTATTATTTATAAAATTATTTAACGCTGACATTTTTTATTTCATGGATAACGAAAAAGTCAATTTTAAGTTTCTGAATTGTTTTGGTAAAAACACCCATAATAGTCTTTTTTGGTTAGATCAAGTATCGTTAATCCTCACATGTTTCAATATGTCACAAATATCCTTCTTATCAAATCGTACTTTCTCAATAGTCCTGAGTAATTCCTCCTCAATTATATCCCCTTTGACCTGTGGTGACGCCCAGGGCTCCATCCATGGCCCCTTACTATATCCCTTAAACATGCTGCAACTGGATTATACTATAAACAGGTTCAATTTTTTTAATAAGAAATAGTAACTTAAATTCCACATAACTGTTTAAAAGAATGAACATAATTGTGTTTAGTGAATCAAACGTGGAAGCTGCTTACATTACGTGACCCTTTTCTGTTTAAATAAGTAAATAGTCGCATCTTTGACCATTAAATCAGTTAAAGAGTTTGATTGCACTATAATGAAAGGATCTGGGATTACATAATTGTGTTTACTAAACTGAACATAAGTGAGGTGAGGTTCCTGAGCTGGTTCATGCACTCGATTCCAGTGCACCAGTGCAGACTCGCCTCACGTGCCTCTTCCTCCTCACTGGTCTGGAATAACATCTGCTCCTAATCGCTGGCCTATTTAAGCTGCAACAACTTCCCTTGTGTCTCTCTGCCTGTCTGCTGCTGCTGCTCTATATATTCCTTCCAATACCCCCCCACCCCCCAGCATCCACCTGTAGACGCCGATGAAGGACTTTCAGTAGAGTCCTCATCACTCACCCTAAACAATCTCAGTGTTAAAAATACCTGCGGTGAGTGATGAGGTCGGAGCCGAGACGCCAAACTCAAACTACGTTTCACTGTTATAATGCTATTAATAAACATTTCCTACGTGAGTTGTCTGACTGAACTTAACAAAAGTTAGGTAGCACTTCATTAAGTCATCATGGTGACGTTTGCTTTAAAAATCTCATGAATTATAGTTGTATGGGACCGGTAGACAAAACCAAGTTAAGAAAATGTGATGTTTTATTTCTGTGTGTGTGATCATAGTGTGTATGTTTTATAATGTCCTCGAAAAGTTGGGGATATTATAGAATACGTGTTAACGCGATAACCCGAAAACTATCTCATGGATCATTTTCTAATTTTACAACCCAAAAGATTTTTAGAGCGAGGAAGAACTGGATTGCTCTTGGGGAAATTCGGTGTTATATTTCAGACACTAGCGGGAGCTTTATCGCCAAAATATTTCCGGATATTATTTCTCAACAATTTTAGTCCAAATTTTGGTGCACAGAGTTCGAGCGCCTATACATCATATTTTACTCTAATAATTCATGTTTTACTCTCTAGGGGGAGCTTTTCTATGGATAACAGTTTTCTGGACCTCAGTTCCTAACTGTTGGCCCGATAAAGTCCAAATCCGGTGCACATGGATCGACTGGAGGGAATCTGTCTTGTATACGTCATGATTTACTCCAATAGTTTGTATTTTACTCACTGAGGGAAAGATCTGCGCTCGTTTGATGTCCGATGTCTCACATTAAGATCTCAACCATACTGCTGTGTCGCTGCTCCAGAAACCATCCAGCGGGTTGTCCTTGCATCAAACACGGTGACCTTGCAGCACGTTACCGTGGCGCCGCTGCAGAAGGTGCAGAGGAAGAGGAAGAGGAAGCACCGGGAAGGAGAGGTAGAGGGTGCCGGGACAGTGGGGGAGTAAAATGAGGGCAGCTGCTATTAAAAGACCGGCCACGTTGACGGAGGTGTTTACGTGACGTGTGTCACCTGATACTCAGGAGCGCAAATTGGCTGAAGGCGATCGGTCGCCTGAGGAGAAGAGAGAAAAACTGGATTTGCGTTGAAGCATTTGTGTGCAGTAAAACAGAAAAGGAGAGCAGGTGGGGATCAGAGAGAGAGAGAGAGATGAATGAAGAGCGTTGAGAAATGTCAGGATGATATCTCAGCAATGTTTTTGGAAGGGAACAATATTCTGCTTCTTCCTCACTCTACTCTTCCCTCGGCTTCCTCACCTTTCAGACGGAACTCACTCTTACTACCAGACACCCACGTCTCTTATCCGCCATCTTTATCTAATTGCTGCTTTTTCCCTCCCATCAATTGTCCTCTGGTCTCCGTCCTTGCCCTGTCATCACCTCCGGTCTCCCTCGCTCCATTTTTGCTCTCTCCCTCCCTTGTTCCCGATGCTCCTATCAGTATAAAAAGGCAGCTCAGGTCAGATATAGATAATATCTTGGGCAGCTGGTGATGCGGTGTAATACGAGCCGCCCAGCATCTGTTTTCTGCTGCTCCAGTCATCGCCCTTAACCTTCTTGCACCGCTGATTTCCCCCATCCCTCCCTCGACGTCTCCATCGTTCCACATTTCGGAAAGGTGCGATACTCAGCAATGTATCCCAATATCCTCAGGGAGAAAGGCATTTTTTTATCCTTAATTCTTCAGGAATGTCTGAACCGCTTGCCAAAACAAATGCGACGTCTCGATTACCAGATTGCAACGCCAAGGGCACCGAAACGATTCAGGCCCTACAGTGAAGAGCAAATCCTTTTCCTCCTATTTTCAAACAACTCTTTAGCTTCTCTATTCTTCTCGGTCCGTGGTGTTTCAAAGGGAAGTCGACGGTATGGGACACTAAGGGACCAGCTTTCTGACCGTCTTCTAATCCCCTTCTCTCTTTTTTCTTTTCTTGGAGTTGTTGAAAGTGAATATTCTCTGCCTGCTGTTCTCTCCTCATTCTTTCTTTTCCACCCTCCCTAACAGTCGCAGGTCCGGGGCTGAATGTGGCTCCAACGGTACAAGAGGCATCGTTGCTTAAAAGATAAAGGACACACACTATAATATAGATCCTTAGCGCTGTGTCGATTCCATCAGCATAAGTGAAAACTAAAATTTGACTAAAACACGTAATTTTTGTCAAAACACACAGACTGAAACAAAACCCTGCACTAAAGTTGATCCTTTGCTTTGTAGGTACACTGTAAAAAAATGATTTATTACAGTTAAGATTCGAAAATTTAAGTCGAAAATACCTAATTGTGTCGCCAGTGGAAGTATTTTTGTAAATCAGCAACAAATCTCTTTTAACAGTGTGCAATAAATGTCTTAAAATACAGCAGGAATAAATAACAAAAACAGATTTTGCAGCAATTATGCCAAAAATGATTATTAAGTGGTTTGTATTTTAGGTTTTTTTGGAGGTAAAACCTGGAAAACTACAGAATTTGTAATACTGTAATTTTGCATTTTCTGCTTTTAGTGTCTAATCAATGCACTGCAAAAAAAATATATATATATATAATTTTTGGTGAACTTTAACAAATTACCTCAACTAGTAACCTAAATTAAACAGGTATTTTGAGTCTAACTTATTGATTTACGTTGTAAATACTTAAGTTACCAGTTGAAGTAATACTTTGAGTTCATCCAAAAATTCTATTTTTTACACTGTATGCTAACTCAATGATTTCCAGAAGAAAAAAAAAATGGAAATCCACAATTTTTGGGGTATTCGTTATCTTGTACTTAAGAATCTAACTGTACAATAAAGAATTGAGAGTCAGTCACTCGACAGCAGCGGTGTAAATCGTGGCCGTGAAATACTCCCGAGGAAAGGATTAGCAGAGGATCAAGCCACTTTTTAAACGAGGAACCCCTTGAGCCAGGGTGACCCTCTCAACATCACACACACAAGATATCACGCTACTCTTTCTCAGACTTCTGTGTATTTCTGTCTTTTGGCGAGGCTGGGACCCGAGCGGTTTGAGGGATCTATAATGTCGCCAGCTCTCTGTCTCCCGCTCCTCTGCCAGTTATTACCTTTGCTAGTCGATCTGGTGGTGTAATAATATCTCCCGCCTCCAGCTACAGGAAATGACCGTATGCATTATTCAAAGACGCTAAGATGCTTATTGATGACTCCTTTATTTATGTATTTCCTCAGTGCCAGACCCATTCCTCACTTTAACCCCTTTGGTTCACTCTTCTTTTTTGACGCGAGTCTCACCTTATCAGTCTCACTCTGTCACGTAGTTACTCACTCCCTCAGGTGGTTACTCACTCCTCCACGTGGTTACTCACTCCATTTGAGTGAGTAACCACGAGTACCACGAGTATTTGGAGATATTCAAAGGGTTTGTCGGATGTCGGTAGATTTAGAGGATGGCAATAACTCAGACATTAATATAGAAATCTGTATGAATTCTTCGTGAACCTATGGTGCCGTTGTGTCTCGGAAGAGTTTTCTAGTTAAAGAAAAAGATTCCACTTCATGTCATGGTGATGATCACGTGTTTATGGGGATCATCAATCAGCACTGTGAAATCGACAAAAAAACAAACCCCCTGTGAGAAACCTAAAATCAGACATGGCAGCAGGAGTCCAGGGTCGGTTTATAGAAACCAATATGTTTTCATTGTCGAAGTGTTTTTTTTTTCATTTCCATCCATGCGGTCGGTATAAATCCGGTACATTCACTTCATGTCGGTTCATGCTAGAGTTCAGGGCTACTGGGTATTCACTGGGTTTTCTCTCTAAACACAAATATCCTCTCTGCTCACAGCAGTGACCTCCGAATCTCAGAGGGACAACTATGAGGAGTCGCTTGTATTTTTTTTAAACAGACAGTATAAAGGTATTTCTTTTCTAACATCCGCCTCAACATTTAATATTTAGATGAACTTTTGGTTTTCATTTAAAATAATTCATGTCTATTAGCTGGAATTTGTTTCCTGATGCACCCTGGTGTTCAAAAGTCTAACAACGAGTCTGTTTTGAATGTCACACCTTAGCGGAGCAGCTTGCAGAAACATACACTGATCAGCCATGACATTATGACCTCTCAGAGGTGAACTAAATAACATCTTGTACCTTGTTCCATATTTAATATCTTGTTACAATGACACCTGGCAGTGGATGGGATTTATTTGGCAGCAATTGTTGGAAGCGGTGAAAATGGGCGAGCTCAAGGGTGCGAGCGACTCTGACAACGGCCAAATTCTGATGAATACAAGACAGAGGATCCGAGTTTCGAGCGTCTCTCGAGCAATAGGTGAATCGGCCACAGGGTCCACAGATGCTAATGGAGGCCGTTCGGTGCTGGGCCGTGTTGTTCGATCGCACAGAGGAGGTACTGTACGCCGGTTCTGACTGAAAGGTCGGCACAGGGCTGTATGGCCTCAGACCAGATGTTCTATATTTACGACTTGAGGTTCACATGGGGGAGAGATAACTTCCATTGTTTGTTGCAGAGATGAGCCGTGGGTACTGATGTTGGTTTTCAAAAGTATCCCCTCGCTCAGGAACATGCTTGGTAGAATAACTTTGGTTTTTCAGGATCAAATGTCACCCCTACTCAATCATTCTTGCAGCCTCAGTGCAGAGATTCCTCCAGATTCTTTGGTGACACCGATTTTAGATGATTAACTCCTCAAATTGCTGGGCATTGAGAACATTGTGCGTAAACTTTTGGACTATTTGCCCATAGAGATTTTCACCAGTATGCGATCCTCCCCTCAACTTTGCTTGTTTCGAGGATGCCCGTTTCATTCTACTTCATTATAATATCACCTCTGACCTCTTCACCTGTGCTGCGGAATGGACCAATCGGGTGTTTACGAGCCTTCCACAACTTCCCCAGCCGTATGAGTCATGTTGCGTAGAATGTAGAATACATTATGTAGCTGAATGATTATAACCTTAGATATATTATCTCGGTGTTGCTTTAAAATTAACCGAGTGTCAAAATGAAATATGAAACGGTCACGTTCTGTTTCAGAGAATTTATTACAGGGTTTTACAGAATCCTGGGATCTAAGTATTACGTGATAAATCACTGTTAAACAGCTTTGAACATGACCTAACTTCTGTTCTTCTCTTGTGATTGCTCTCTACCCTTCTACACATAAGTTCATTCTTGCTGCCATGTCGACATGATAAAACTCATCGGTCAGATGTGCATCATTGTTACACGGAGACTTGTGACTCTGTGGTACCTCCTGGGGCCAAAAACAGGAACCGACTAACGTGAAACCTCACGTCGTTATGTAGATGCTCTGACACGAGTCACATTTTAACGTCCTTCATTTTGTTGTCGTCAAACAAAACTCTGTTTGGCAGTGACTGTGCAGAATTAGAAGGCGGTGCTCCTCACCAACACACCAACACAAACTACAAACTACAAACTGGCCTCAGGTTTCCGCCCATTTCTGTCCAGACTCATAATATTCCGTGTACACAACGTTAAAACTGGTTGTATAAAGGTATTAGGGTTGTTAAATGGATTTAAATGTACATTTATTAACAAAAACAAACTGAAACGTATCACTTTGTGAGTTAAAAATAAAAAAGGATAAAGCTGTTTATTGCATCTTTCATATATCTATAGCGCCTTAATATTGCCTTGCTTCTTTTCTGAGTCTTTCAACTGGGTTCATCAGAAAACATCAATATTGCATGTTTGTATTATATGTTATGCCTGATGAGTGCAGGGACTTAATGAGCGATCCATCCCATGGCGCCACAAAAATCACCCAGTGCTCAATATCAGGAAAATCAATAGGCTCGATGGACGAGCAGGAATAAAATATGGGTGTCGCTGCAAAGAAGTTACATATGTGAAGGCCTCACTTACATCCTCAACCCGTAAGAAACCGCGGTGACACAAGTGTCCAGAACCATTTAAATGTATTCAACGGTTCCTCATACAGCTTTATCCTTTTTGAATTACAAATGATAAAGTGCCACGTTTCAGGTGGTTTTTGTTAATAAATGTAAATTTCAATCCATTTACAACCCTAATACCTTAATAACATGTCACAAATCAAATTAAAACGGTTCTGGAAACATGTTTTTTAACATTTTATAAACAATTTAGTTTAATTGATATGTCATCTGGGATAGGCTCCAGCCCCCATGACCCTGAACGGGATAAGCGTTTGAGGATAGTGAATGAATGAGGGATATTTTTGTGTTTTGATGTTGTAAAACCTAATCAGCAACATGAAAATTCGGTTAAACTATGCTACTATGCTAAACCATCGATAACTTTCATGTTTATTTTCTAATGAGAAACAAAAATCACCATGAGAGTCAAATGTAACATCACACTTTAGTCCACATTAAATCTTCCGTAATTCCAATTTAAAGAGACATTGTTCCGGAGTCATATGGGTTCAAACAATCCCAGAAGTTTTAAGATGTGCTCCTTGGATATTGGTTGCATAAATTCAGTTTCTGTCAAAATGTGAAATACCGATTTTTTCCAACAAAACATCAAAGTTGAATTTGACCTTTGAATATAAAATGTTCAAAGCCCATCTGGCCTTTTTGTGATATTATGGATCTCATACCCATCATAGACCTCAGTGTGAGGAAGAACTGGATTGAAAAGTTTTCCATAATTTATCAACCATTGACCTGATTTTGTTGACATTTGCTGCATATTAATTAATGTTTAAACGAAAAACACTCTTTTTTTTAGACATAACTTGTTGACCATCGGCCCAATTGAATCCAAATTTGGGGGATAGAAGCAACGTAGTTTTTATTTAAGGAGACTTCGCTCCAGGATCTCATATGAACTTTTACCCATTCAGTCTCTGACCAAATGTGAAATATTAGTTTCACCCATGATGCCATGTAGAAAATGAACTTCGGCATAATTTGTGCTAAACTTCCATAACTTTGTGATTTCGTTCCTATTCCACATATTTTGTCATAATTAGTGCAAGAAGTCCTAAATAATGGCTAAATATTTTGGAGAAACACGATGACCTTCTAATCAGTTCGTCCTTCAGACCAGGAGGATGTTTGTGCCAAGATTGCGTTGCAGAGATTTCGCATTCACAAAAGTGGGACAACCAATCTGAACAAAATGCCTCTTGCCATCGCCATCATCAGCAGAGAGGCACTAAATAACAGACAGTGTCCAGAGGAGGACATTCTGTTTTTGTGTCGCACCCAACTGTTTAATCTGTAGGCCTCTAACTCAGATCAAACCCTTATCTTATCTATATTCTAATTATCTGACCAAATGCTAAACGGCTCAGAAGGAGTTCCATGTTCCTGAGCCTTATGAGGCACAGCTCTATTCTATGAATACCAGATCTACCTTTTTTTTTTCTAAACTCCTCTCTGCTTTATATAGAAGGCTTGGTATCAGGGTATTCATGAAAGAGTTTCACCTGAGTGTGGGGGACATAGGAGCGATGCCACTCTACGTGGGATGTAGGTTTGAGGAGACTTTCTGTATTGGGAGCAGCTGTGGGAGTTTTTTAGGGCCAGTCTGTTCTTCAAACATGCGGATGTGAGCAACGAGGTCAGAATGATTGGATCGAGCCCGCAATGTTTGGAAGAAAAGTAGAAAATATGTCACCCACTTACACTCCCTCTCTCTCTTTCATTTGTGAGAACACCAAACACTTAGGGCCGAGGGTTTGTGGATGTGAAACCTTAATTAATTAATCCAATAAATATTTCCGTTTTTTTTATATAAAAGTGACACATTTTTGTTAATTAATTAACAACAAAAGTAATAATTACACTCTGTGGTTCCAATTGACCTCATAGCAGCTTGAAACGTGATGGATGCGTGATGGTACACATCCCAACACTAGGTGGCAGTAATGCACCTCAACACTTGGAGCATGACACCGAATCGAAGAAAAAGCATGCAGACCCGACTCGTGAAACCGTTGAGAAGTAAACCGGTGAGGTTCGCGCAGTCCACCAAGGAGATTCAACTCGACAGCAGGGGCGGCCATGTGGCGTTAGCTTAGCAGCAACCCCCCACATTGACCTCACCTTACAAATGACTGATGGGTTCCAATGATCCCCAGTTAGAGCAAAATGTTTGGCTAATCTTTCAGTGTCATCACGCTGTCGGATTTCGCCAACAGTTGTGTTTCTGTATGGCTGCTTTAAATAAGGGTCAGAGGACGCATCTGTAAACCCTCAATCTATTTCTGGTGGAGTTGCTGAGTTTGAGCCTGAACACCTGTGCAGGTGTTGCTTGATGAGGCTAGTTACTCACAGTAACATCAGCTTCAGGTGCGGGTCCAGCTCCGAGCTCAGAGCTCGTTGCTAATGATCGTCTGAAATAACTCTGATGGAACGAAAATTACATGCAGCAAAACTTATCAACAATTTCATCTGGGTGCTTTTAAAATAGAAAAACTTCTTGAGCAAATCTTTATCTTCTTCTTTTGATCTTTTAACGGTTGATGGCAACCAGCGTTCAGGTGCATCCCCGTCTCCCTGCTGTTGCAGGTGTAATCCACAGAGATCTACCTGTCATCTTCACCCATCATGTTTAAGCTACTGAGGATATAACAGGTTCAATACGAGGTCAAAGGTCAACTTCTTCTTTTTTGTTTTAAAAAAAGAAAAAAAAATCCATTTTTTCCTCTTTTGTCTCAAATATTGACCTCATCTTGTCTTTATTCCCCTTGTCTTATTTGTTCGACCACTCCGACAATGTTGCTCAGCACATCCAGCCAGATAATTTACCGTTTCCATTTCACCGAGGATGGCTTAGATTGATAACTCACCAATCAATACTCGGCAAAGAATTACTCTTTTGTTGTCGATGCGTATAAACAAATGTGTTGTGTTCCCTTTCACGGCCCAGGCTCGATTTTGGATGTTCGTGGAAATGTATTACAGTAATTAACTATTTCCCTCTGAAATGTTAAGCGTCTAGTAAAGTGCTATTTTGCTACGCTGTGTTAACTGTGTATTTTTATTGTTTTAATTAATTTTGTGTGAAAGTTAGTTAGGGGTGAAACGCTCATCTGCTGGCAGAATCAACATAATTCATATTTATCTCTGCCTTGAAGACTCTGTGTTCATCCGACTCTTGTAGTTTGTGGGTTGGTTTATTTGTTGGTTTATAAACAAATAAACGACCGGATGCATTCACACAAGACTTTATGTCGGTGTGATGCGACCTTTCGACCTCTGTTGAGGCATTCGCTTTACATCATGCCTCCGTTGTGACGCATAGGGGTCCTACATTACCCACAATTATACATGCAGCATTTTCTCTCATTTTATTTTGTCTTGTTTCTTGATCTCTTCATCTCCCTGGTATAAATTGTCTGCGCCTGAGTGTTTGAGCTTTCCCGTTAACGGTATAGCGTTTGATTGGATTTTCCAGCTCAGAGCCTGGCAGTCTCTGTTTGGGCAACCGTGAGACGGGGAAATGTCTGAATGAAGCTGTGTGAATACAAATGTGTACCTGAGTGTGTGTGTGTGTGTGTGTGTGTGTGTGTGTGTGTCCTGCTCGGCTGACACTCTGTCCTCCATCTCCACAGAGAGAAGTGCCTTCTTTCGTTGACCCCTTTGGCTGTCTGGCTCTCCTGAAGCCGCCTCTGCCTCCGTGCCTGTCCATGTCTACTGAAGTCGCCGTCCACACAAAGCATCCTGGGACATCCATTACTGCCAACGCCATTCCCTGACTGAGCCCGACTCCAGCCACTGACACGTCCCTCCACCTCCTGCTTTATCCGCCTTTTCTCCATCCATGCCACTCAGCCCCTCCTCCTAGATGTCCACCACTCCTTCCTTTTTGGCAGACAGAACCCGATACTGAAGACGGCCGGCTTTAATCGGCTGCTGTGAGCCGAAAGAGATTTCTCCTCCCCAGCCAACTCTTCCTCCCTCAATCTCCTCCGTCTGTTCCTCGTCCTCTTCTTTTCTCCCCTCCTTCAACCATGCACCTTTTCATCATGGGCCAAACCGATCGATAATGTATTTTGCCATTCATCTCATCTGACAGTCTAGTCTGGGAGTGAGGAGGCCGAGAGGACGGGAGTTTGAGAGACAGAGTGAAGATTAAAAACCGAACTCTGTGGCTGTCACCAGCCCAGGCCCCGGGTTGACAGGACCTGACGGATTTTTTTTTTAATACTACAGATCCTTAAGATGGGCCTCAGGTGGTAGACGAGCCCCGGGCCTCACCTCAGAATCAGACCCTGAGGACAGAACCTCCTAAAACTCCCTCCTTCCCATGTCCTTTCCCTGTTCTTTCCCATCATCTACCACATTGTCATTTGTAACACACAAACACAAACAGAATTCAATTTCCTGGATACCCTTACCTCCCCACCGACCCCTCCTGCCTGCTTCAGAATGGCAGTGAACGTGACACCGATGCGGGATACAAAGTGGCTGACATTAGAGGTTTGCCGGGAATTCCAGAGAGGAACCTGCTCGCGCCCGGACAGCGAGTGCAAGTTCGCCCATCCCGCCAAGAGCTGCCAAGTGGAAAACGGACGAGTCATCGCCTGTTTTGACTCGCTTAAGGTGAGAGAGATGACAAACACCTGTGTTTATCCGTCACTTCCTGCTCTCTCCTCTTGTTTTTCTAGCTTGATGAGCAGCGTCTTCATGTTTTAAGCTGAACATCAAAGGTTTGACAGATGCGATAACTCCTTACTTGTGACCTGGAGAGGAGGTGTTGTTTATACAGCAGTTTTCAGGAGCCTCCTTTTGGAGAGAAGTCTCTCCGTTCTAAGTTGCAAATAAAAAGCAGTTATTTTTCTGGAAAGTGCGCCACTCTTTCTTGAGGTGAAGCTATGGCAAGTGGATAAAAGCATATCTGTAGAAATACGAGAGCGAAAGAGAGAGAGAGCGAGAGAGAGAGGCGGTATTTGTGTGAGTGTGTGTGTGCGTCTTTGAAAGCTGAGATGAGGCTTTAATCACATTAACATCTGTGAATCAGACAGTTTCCCACTCTGGCACATAACTGTGGTGCAGGACTGTTGGCTGGCTCGGTGTAAAAGTTGATCATCACAGTACGGCTAATGGGAAAACGTGGAAGTAGGGCGGCACACGGCGTTTTTATGTTTGTATGCGAGTTTGAGTCTGTGTTATTTTGAGGTCATGCAGCACAGCGGAGTGTTTCTCACAAGACTCTGAAGGCTCTATTTCTGACCTGGCACTGGAACAACACACTCCCACTCCAACTCTTGCCTTTTTTCTCCCTCTTTTTTTACCTCTCTTTCTTAAGAGAAAACAACTATGAAAAGTCAAGAGAGGATGATTGGATTGAGACCCTGTGAAAGACAAGGAAGATGTAATTGAAGGGAGTCACTTCAGGGGTAATTTTAGTTTTTAAGTGTTTCCCCAAGTGCACCTGAATTTATCTGAGCAACTATTTCAATTAATTAATTATGCAAGTTCTGTAAGACAGTAGAACAAATTCATAATGGAGAATAAAATTGGGTGAGATTTTTTATAATCGAATTATAAGTTCCGTGCTCAGTGTCTTTTTTTTTTTTTTTTCTGAAAAACTTTCTTTCATTATCATACACAATAGATCACAAAACCCATTTGTTTGCTTCTGAAGGTAAAATTGTTTCTCATAAATGTAATTAAGGTTTGCCAAAATGAAAGAGCTGAGTAATTCTCTTAATATTATATTTTCCCCAAAATTTTTTGTACGGCTAAAACTTTAATAGAAACTTTAATAAAAGCCTTACTTTTACTAATGCAGTAAATGCAGATTGAAAGGGATTGCTCTTCAATTATAATTTCATAAAATAAGTGGTTTGGCTGAAGGTTTGGAAAACCTTTTTAAGTCACTCACGTTCCCACCAGGGTCTGTCTTTTCTGATTGCATGATGTTTAACCCTCTAACTTAGTTAACTCAGTTCTTCAGAGTGTTTTACTCTCCAGCTGCTGTTTGTCAGCATCGAGACTGAATCCAGATCAAGAACCAAGTTAAATGAAACGCTCACCATTTAACATGGAGTCACGGTGACATGGTAGCCGCTACCTTCACCCCTCCAATGACGATGCTAAAAAAGGTGTTGGTAAATTGTTAAATCTAGAGAGACTTCAAAAACTCAAACTCAAAGTTAATTGTTGTATTCATGATATTCAGGCTTTAAATGAAGCTTTAAAAAAAAAGAAGTGTGTCCCGGGTTGCTTCTTTTTTTTTAAGAGTCCTTAGCAGACGCTTCCGTTGTTGCTATTGCAGCTTGTTTTCCAAATGCTTCACATAAGGATATCAAGTTGAGGGACGTTTTCTTTATTTGCTGCCGTTTCGTCTACTTGCATGTGTTTTCTGGAGTTGCATCGCGTTTGCCCCTGTAGGCCAAAAGAGAAATACATTTGCCGAAACCAAATCTAGAAAGTAAAAAACCCAGACTGAAATACACAGTAACGAGACATTAGGACCGAGGACAACTCGACAATCCAGGAGCGTGAAAAACAAAAGACAGAATTTGCAATGCCAAATATATCATGAGGGAAAAAAATGTACAAAGTTGACACAACAGATCCAAAATCGTAAAGTATAACTCGACCTACCTCCAGCATGAGACACCGGCCCTCTGTGAGATAGTAAGCTGTATTTTGTATACAAGGAAAACTTCATGTGTGTGTATGTATGCGGGATACAAAATGTCAACCAGGTGCAGAAACAATGGCAGAAGCAGAGCAGGTGCAAAGAAAAATTTAAATATCTTTGACATTAAATTTTCGCCAAAATGACAAATTATTTGGCCTAACACATTTAAAAAAGATTATTCAGACTTATTTCATGATGGAATTTTATTATTTCAAGGAAAATAGTAAGTTGCCACTAGAGTAGCTCAACCTTTCGGTCAAGCATGTTTTTAGAAAAACGAGGACGAACGATTTAAGATAAAAAAGCTTTATCGTGCCTGAAGGGAAATTCATTTTGGACTCCGTCAGTTCAAGTAAGAAGAATCATTTCTGAGACTTTGTGCTCCTTACACACTGTAGGTTTCACAAACATATGTATACACATACACCTATGTACAAGTACCCCCCACACACAATATATATATATATATATGTATATATATATATATATATATATGTATACACACATATAATAGTTAGTTAAATATTGCCTATATATTTGACCCTCATAGACTTGTGTGGTTGTATCAAGTTACATAATTCTGTTTAGTAACTTCTAAAATGCTTTAATGTGAAAAAATAATAATAATCTTATTATGACTTGTGGTGTATCCCAGGGCTACATACTTGGCCCTTTACTCTTTAGCATATTAGGACATTAAAGGGTTAAAATATATCATTCCACAGCCAAAAGTCCATCACCAGGTAAACCATGATCAGTCCGATAAGATAAACAATCCAAAAGAGCAGGAGGCGTGAGTAAAATGATGAACAATCACACAGGAGGAGCAGAGAATGACAGCGGGGAGGTGGGAGGAAGACGAGTGAAAACACACAAAGGGTCCACATAGACAGGAGAGAGGAAGATAAAACTAAACAGAGGGAATTAAAGGGTAAAAGAGATCACGAAGAAAACAAGACAGGAAGTGTAAAACTGAGTATTTTAATAAAATAAGAGAACCAGATCAAACTAAACAATAACTCTAAGCAGTGAAATAACTGAGCACATACACACACATCAGGTGTAAAAATGAATGTGTAACTACAATCCCACACTGTCACATTTCAGCCTACAGTCTCATTAGTCCAGATAATGAAGTATTGGCATTATCAGTGGAGTTAATCTGGGTATTTTGGCTGAAGTGAACGGATTGATCGAGGATTACAGATTCTGTCTACTTTGCTGTGCAATACTTCTCCCTCCTATCTGATTGGCAAGCAGGGTGTTATTCAGTGTAACTGGAAACCAGAGCTGGACATCAGTCAAGTCATTCCAGGCCACAGAGTACTTTGCTTTATATATGGAAGGGGATGTTGTTTTTAGACCAGGCAGGGTTTTATTATAGTTCTTGGGTGATGGGTTTGGAGCTTGGATGGCTTTTATTGGGACAGGTAAGACATGGGTTGGGTAGAGAGGGGGCTGCCCTGCTGGTGCACAGATCGTGAAAGCAGACAGGGAGAGAGATCCAGAGAGGGTGAGAGCGGAGAAAGTGCCAATAAATATAGCGCTAGGCCGAGAGCCCTTGCCTGCTCCAGTGCCAGGGCATTCCACAGTCTCGCTCCCTTCCCCAGTGACAGAATGATAGATCGTTTTCTTTCTGCAGATGAATTCTAGCCACAGGTTGACATGGAGAGAGGATAGGGAAGGACACGCAGAAGCAAAAAGGGTGCAAAGTGATGGATGTTGGTGCGCGGTTGAGAAATCGAAAAGCATTTCAGTGCTTATGTTTTCCCAGACCTGAAGAAGAACTTTGTTCTGTATCTTCTGATTTCAGCCATGTATGTCGATGTCTTCTGTCTGCTGAGAATTTAGCGGAAGGTTCCGTTTTATGTTTTGTTTTTGTTGTTGAAAGTAAAAGACACTGTAGGATTGGCCCATATTCCTAAAAGACTGACTGGATCGGTCTGGAATCGCAGCAGTAACGGAGTAACCTAACAAAGAGGTTTGGTAATCTGAGTACACAACACATCACAGTACCAGTATAGTACCAGACTTTATACACAGATGGTCAATGGTGAGGTCCAATCTACGCATATCTACTCCATCACCTCATTCATCCTTCTTTTTCATGGCTGCGCTACACCTGGTCTACCTGCCCAGTGAGGCCCCCAACTGTACCTCATTCCTCTCGTCAGAGAACAGAAGTTATTACATTTAATTCCCTTTACGTCTATTCAATCGACAAAACATGCCCCATGAGAGCAGCCGCTTAGAACAACAGGGAGTCACTAGTATGGACAGATTCAAAGCCAAAGTGTACAACCGAACAAAGGTATATGGTGAAGACCCAAATTGCTGCAGGACACATATCATTAATAGATACCCCTTTTAAAGAAGCCTATGATTTTGCCATGCCCCGTAGGAAAGAGCCTTCACGCTCTGGGGCAACATAAAACAATGACTGCTGCCTCCATAATCCATTTGGTAAACCTCTGTTTAGAAGGGTGCCTTGCCCCTATAGCTGGATCCCGAAAGCAGACATGTGGTCACAGAAAGGAAGCCTCTAAGTCTGGATTTGAAGCACAAGCAGAAGAGACAGGGGATGCAACCTCCTCCGATGCCAACCAACTTGACAGGCTCCAATTACAGCCAAATAAGACTTGAGTGAAGAGAGAGGCCCGTATCCAGCGGCCCCTGAAGGAATGTTAAGACACCCACAGTATACTCCTGAAATGGGAGCATGTTCTAGTCTTGAAATCATAGCCGATTGCTTAATAAAATCGATGTGGTCTAGCCAGTTATGAACGCGTACTCCAAACAAAGTCCTAATTGTTGCTCTCAGACAAAGCTGGACTCCTCAACTCAGACAGGAGGGGATCAGGACAACCGAGACTCATTTTCCCACCACTGGAACTGCCAACGAAACACGTAATTTTAAGGCTCCGCGGACAATCCCCTGACAGATGGGGAATAGATCGTGCTAAGAGAGAGGAAGAGAGACGAGAAAAACTTCTTCTTCACTTCGGTGCTCATATGAACATAGAAAAACTGTTGGAGGAGGTGAAGTCAAAGTTCCACCCCCCACCGGCAGCTACAGAAGCAGCAGAGGCAAACACCAACATGACGTTGTCTATCTCATCCCAAGGTGGCAGAAGCCTCACGGAAGCCACATCTGTAGAGTTACTCTTGGCAAGATGGGGAGAGTAAGAACTGAGGGACAACTGAGGTACATGTGTGGGGGCGGGACTTCACATGCACCATGACAGGCCTGTTTACACAATTGTTGGTCCTGTCTTTGTGTCATTTTTGTTATTAAGTCAACATGCTCTACATATAACCAACATTTTTCTTTCAGTACAAATTTTTAATATTATTAAGAATTATACTTTGTTACATAGTTATCTGTTACGATTACACTGTGGAGGGGGGGGGGGGGGGGGGGGGGGGGCATGTCCTTACTGCCCCACTTGATTTGCGCCCCTGGGGATAGTATCAGGTGATGTATTGGCAAATTGTATTATGTCCCCATGCAGGAAGCTGAGTGCCCTTATCCCGTAGGTACATTTGATTATGGCTGTTATCTTCTTCATCCTTCTTGAACTTACTTCCAGTTCTCTGCTTAAAAGCCGTCTCCAACTTCTACAAATTGTTGGTTATTTTTTTCCCTTTTTCTTCAAAGGGCGTTTCCTGTTGGTTGTATGACTCATTGAATATTTAAAATGCTTAACTTGCCCTTTTATGGTATTTTCATGGACTTTTTCAGTCCTGACCTCGTAGACAAGGAGCCGGATACGATCCATAGAGCACTTGTTTAAAATAGCTGCCTATGTCTTCTTAAAAGCTGCTTTATCTCTGATAAAGCAGGGGAAATTTGCGATGCGTAATAACCTGGGAAGGAAACCGCTTCACTCCAGCGAGCGGATGGCGTCAGACAATACGTCAGTGGAATGTTATGTCTCATTCTATAATTCTAACGCAATTTAAAATAAATATTCATTGGAGAAATAAAGGAATTTATAATGTCACTGCAATTATTCACACATTATGTTGTTTCCTTCTCTCTGGAGTGCATAAATACATCAAAGGGCATGTTTCCTAGTTAGGAATACTAAAGTTGGCGGAGCTGCTTGGTGAAAAACAAGATATTACAAAAACTGACACAGAGAATTAGCAGTTTCTTATTTATTAGAACAAAATAATCTTAACGTGAATACTGAGTGATCTAAATGATTTATTAGTCCGATGCAAATAGGGGAAAGCCTCTAAGTTTACGAGGTTTTTTGTTGGAGGACTGAAAAAATCTGATGGTTTGTTGAAAATCGGCATTCATAATGGAAGTTTTATAAATTTTTGCTTTCTCCTCTAATACTTAAATTTTTTTATTTGTTATAACTGGAGTTTAAGGCGCATCTTTGGCTGGTTTAAAGACGTATTTATACGGTTGAATATTTATATATATTTGCTACCTTTCCCTTAATCAATCTCAATCATAATAGTTGAGGGTGAACTTTTGGAGCGTGATGCTGGTTGCAGATCACAGATATACTCGCCGGGCTTGCCGGTTCCGCAGGAGCAGCTTGTGGCTATTAGAGACAAACTGGGTTTTATTGGAATACGATAGAAGTATTCTTGGGGAAAATGGGCCGACCAAACACAATAAACTCTTAATCAGGCTGTGATGGGAAACGGGTGAGGGTTTGACATTGAGCCGCAGGATTCCCAACAATAGTAGAGTGGATCAATATTGATGAGCCGGCAGAAATATTTTTCTCTTTCTTTAATCATCTATGTGAATTCTTTTGCAGCGGTTATATTTTTCGTTGTTATTTGCAAACGTGGTGCTCTCAATAAAAGGAATAAATACGAGTATTTGATACCGACCTTTTATCCAGAACCAGCCGGTGACGCCACAAGTCGGTACTGCCAAGTCCAAATCATGGTCTTCGAATCATTCTTAGTCTGATCCTTTCTCCTGCGGCGGCTTTGACTTGTGCGACAATTTCAGCCACGGCAGAATCCCAGAAGTTTGGTGTCATGGGTTCTTATGGTTGAAATTGTTCAAATCCCAATTTTCATGAGCCGCACAAAAGTTTAAATGCAGGCACTTTGAACTATTGAACTGTTTAAGGAGTGAAAGCTCTGTCTCTTCACCAATCTGCTTAATATTTAGTGCAATATCGATCTCAAAATCAATATTACACAAAAAGAGATTGACTGTGGAGCAGGATTATGCAGCTGTCGATCAAAATCAGAAGCTACTTAAAGCTGTTTGATTATATCACCTTTATTTTCTTCTTGTTCTTTTTATTGTGCAGCTGGTGACACACAATGATTCCCTTTGAAAAAGTCTCCCTTTATTTAAGGGATGTTTGATAAATGAGTGATGAGAAGTTATCGATCTGGCGCTATGGCGAATCTGTTTCATGCTAATTATCCATTCCGAGAGTGGCCAGAGAGTTGAGATAGTCCCTCTTACTAAAGCCTGTGAATCAAGCACCCACTGTGATAAATAATATATTCGATGCTCATTGGATTGTTTTAAATCGATTGCTTCATTTTCAAAGAAATGTATGAGCCAAACAACTTCAATAAAGGAAAACTCTTTAGAGCTCAGATGCTGAGTAGGAGATATTTAGCGGCGGCGCCTGATGGTTCATGCTGAAGACCAGTTTACCACATATTTGGTGCTCCAGGGGATGACGAGAAGATGTTGCAGTAAATTGGACGGTGTACCGAATGACCAGACAGATACTTTAAGCTAAAAACAATACTTTGGCCGTAGGTTTGATTCTGAGCATGAATAGTTGTTTGTCTTGAAGTGTCGGCCCTGTGATGAACCGGTGAATCGTCCAGGGTGTACCCTGCCTCTCGCCCAAGGTTAGATGGGATGGGTTCCGACCCCCATGACCCTGAGCAAAATAAGCAAGATACCATTCTTTAAGGTTTCATTATGTTTTACGTAAACCTGAAGCTGAAGGGTAGATCAAAGCAGTAACGTCTTTGCACATATTATTGCAAATATGCCGGGCATGCCTTATTTCCATTATGGTACAGTTGTTAAGTATTCAGTCCTTTAAACAGCTGGCTCAAGCAAATAAAGGATTTTATGTGTAGCCAATGCCCATTCCTTTTTGAAATATTTTCTCAGGCTGTATACATAAGAATCACGACGTCACTCAATGATAAAAAGCCATGGACGCCGTGTGGCTGTGCTGTTCACAAATATTTTTATCTCTGCCGAGTTCATTTTACGTAAAGACTCATTAACGCATTTTAACTCAGTACAATAGTGAAACTACAAAGCAACTTCTTTTCCGGCTCTTTACCTTTTTTACTTTGGAGGTTGACCAACTACCTTCGTCATCACAGATAAATGGTTCAAAAATATTTTCATTATTGTGATAAAAAACGATGCCTCGTATTAAAAAAATGTAGAAGACATAGCAACCAACTAAACCGTTTCTGTTTTTCAAATCCAAACAGAATTTCAACAACAACCCAGGACAAAAGTGTGAGTTTATTTATCAGTTCTGTCCATGAAGGAGACGTGAAGACAAATGAAAGTCACGCGACACTGACTGCATCATCATTCACCCTAAATGTCAGTGGTGTCATCATGCTAATCATGACATTGTGCTTATCGCATTTGCTTATGATGTAAGGGAGAAAAACATATTTATTAAAAACAGAGATGCACCGACTGCAATTTTATTTGCCGATCACCGAATTTTTATATAGTCCGTCCGGCAGATGTTCCTCCGGGTGACAAAAAGTAAAATGTGTGATTAAGTTCGTTGTGCCGTTTTCGTGGTTGTTCTTACCTAACTTATTTTTCCCTTATTGGCGTTATAAATTGCGATCTTTATGTTTTTTTCCGGTCAACCTGTGAGATGTTTGGAGCCGTGGTAGTTCACGCTTGGTGTGCGTGTACGCCGCATACGTGCAACCGGCACGTTTGCCGGTTGCAGTTGATGTGTTACTGTTAGTTTCATCAGTCTAAGATTCCAGAACGCACTGGAGCGGTTTGTCACTGGTATGAGAGCGAGCACCCCAAAAACTGAGGCAATGGTTCTCCGTTGGAGATGGTGGACTGTCTCCTTTGGGTTTGCCGGTGAGTTACTGCCTGGAGTAGTATGAAATATCTGAAGTATCTTGCTGTCTTGTTCTGGAGTGATCTAGAAGTGTCATTAATTTAAAACAAATGAGGGGTGAATACACTGCATACGTTAAGAAAAAGCTTATTTGCTTGCTCTTACTTCCCCTACGAAGTTTTGAAGCCTCAACCAGATGTTGGTTTTCGCGTTGCACAGGCACAGTCACTCAAACACAAACACATGTGCAGCATAGAGTCCTTGGGAGGGCTGAGTGTGAAGGTGAGCAACAGACAATGAGAACGAGAACAGATAACTGAAGAATACGTAAGGAAATGTGGGGAGATGAGTGTACAAAACAGAGGAAGTGGTTCGTTTGTGTGTGTGTGTGTGTGTGTGTGTGTGTGTGTGTCATATTGGCATGTTGGATAAGAACTCTTTGAAAGGAAAAATGTACTTGAACATTGTTAATCTGTTCTGTATCTGTATTCTACTCCCATGGTCTTTGCTCTCATCCCCTACTCTCATTACCTCCGTTAATCTGTCTCTAGTCAAGCAATTCTGCATTCCCTTCCTCACTCCTCTTCTTTTTTTTCTCTCTCTCCCAGGTATCCCAGACACTTAAATTTCCACTTCACAGATTGGATTTGTCTTTATGGCTTCCATCATATTTTGGGGAGACAATTGTCTGGTTTTTGGCTTTGCCAGCCGTCAGAGATGAGTTCTGCCTCTATGATGATTACTCCTCTCTGTTGTGCCTCATCAGACTTTTAGGGTGCAGAGGGGTGTCACTGAGGTCTGTGATTGGACTTTCTGAATTAAGGTGCCTAAATCTGAAAGATTTAGTTCATGACAACTCAATTGGTTTCGATTGTAACTCCTGATCATTTTGTTTCCCCCCCTCCAAAACCACAGTTTTCTCTTCCAATGAGAGAATGCGTTTTTAATGCCTCAGCTTCAGGGACTTTGTTTCCGTGTGTGAATAATGCCGCGGTTTCAACACAGGGCCAAAAAAACAAAAAAATAACAAATTACTCCAAGTCTTCTCCAAGTACTAATTTCAGTATTCCAACATGTTTTCTATCACAATCACTGATCCAACTAAAATGTTTTGTTGAGGGTTTTTTTCCCCCAAAACTGAAATGTGTTCATGAATGTAGATGGTGACAAACCCACAACATGTTATAACGACTTTAGGAAGTGTTTTAAATCGGATTACTCATCCCTGTCAATAAGTTCATTGGATCAATTACACACATGCATTTCTGTCATAATTGGCCATATATTACCTGTGGTATTATTATTAACTAATACAACGTATAGGATATTTTGTGCAAATAAGAGTGAGAGTTGAGAAGTAACAGTAAGAGAATTTATTTTTCTGACATTTTATTTTTGCTCTCTTTATTTTAATATCTGAACATTCCGCACTTGACATATTCAAAACCGGCTTAAACTTTGGTTTAGTAGGTATTAAAGTAGTGGTACACTGTGTAATATTTAGTGTACCACTCGTTGCCAACAGCGAAGGTCCAGTTGGAAACCTGTAGTACACATCAGCTTACCTGTCCTCATTCCAGAATCTATGGTGGCCTAGAAGGAAAGCATGAAGATCCGACTCGTTAAACTATTATCAAATATATATAAATATATGTATTGGGAGATAAATTGGTGGGATACATCCAACGCGTTCAGTGAGAGAGGGCTGCATGGTGCTGGAGTGATGCCTCCCCCGGGGTTGATGGACGGCGCAGCGACCTTTCAGTGGACGACCGGGGGAACCTGGGAGGATCGGATGTTCTGTAAAAGAACATTCGATCCCACCAACCCTTTCCCGGCCAAGGTACCAGCAGTCTGTCACCTACCGAGTTCAATCCCACCGGCGAACCCCGCCCTTTACCTCTCCACAGTTTTACAAGCTGGGTCTTCATGTTTCTTCTTATGGCAAGGTTTGGCTCTACTCTGCTATATATATATATATATATATATATATATATATACCTGTATATATCATTTTTTTGATTGTTATTAATATCATCATCTATTTATTTAAAGAAATACCCCTCGTTTTTACACACCGCACCTTTAAGATGAAACCAAAACTACCTGATTTGAGAGCGGACGTTGGTTCAGGTCCCCATTCAGTGCGGATAAAAACAGGTTGTTGTGATTTTAAACGATTTACGCATTTGTATTGGGCCTACGTTCATACATGTAGAAGAGAATCATCCGATCTGTGAGATGAGAGATGTTCAAAAGCATTAGTGCTGGTAGGCGGCTTTATTACTTCTGTTATCATGCAGCTCTCCTATGAAAGGCTTTTATTAGCTCACCGCCATGAAGCAAGTGGCTGAACACACATCGTTAGGCTCTGTTCATGAGAGAGTCCTCCCCTGAAATGTCTCCTCTAGATGTCTCCTTCCTTAGAGAGGCCACCAGTTTTACATCCATCTGTGAAAATGCTGTCTCAGCAGACACACACACACACACATGCAGAGATCGCACACACACACACACGCACCTACACGCACAAGCATGCGCATACACACGTACACACACACACGTACAAACACACACGTACACACACGTACACACACACACACACACACACACACACACACACACACAGACACACACACACAGCCATTTTTGAACATGCTGCCTCAGCATGGAGACATGATACAACAACATCAGAGCCAAAATACATACAAGGACATTCAGGAATAGCCTATCACCACATGGAATATTTTGCCTCCCACCCTTTGGTGCCCTTCATCCTTTCACTTTTTAATCCCCCCCCCTTAATAAATTGCCTTCCACGCCCCATATGCAAATGCTTCTCCAATGAGTTTCTGAGGGTTGCTCCGCCCATGTTCCCCTCTGATGTGTTTTCATTTGAGGCCGGGGTCACTGGATGTTTAGGCAGTCCAAAGTTAATATTAGCATCTCTGCATGCTGAGTCGTGATGTCCCACCACTGCCGCTGCTGTGAACGGAATATCTCATCGGGTTATGGCTTGATCCGTTCTTGTTCTTCTGTCTCACTGCCCCTCTCCTTCTACACAAAGCCTCCCCATTTTTTTCCGCTCATCATCTTCCAGCTGCTTTAAAATCACACCGGCTTTAATTCTTTGAGTGTGATGAAACCAAAAAGATGATGTAAACGAATATATATATATATATATATATATATGTGTGTGTGTGTGTGTGTGTGTGTGTGTGTGTGTGTGTGTGTGTGTGTTTGGGTGTGTGTGGGGGGGGGTCTATGTGTATATGCTCGCCTAATATCCCCACTTCCCTCTACGTGTCACTGACTCTGAGTTCTTCATGTGATCTCAGGAGCTCGAGCACCTCCTTCACAGCAAACAAGCACTTCCTCTTTACTGCAGACTCACACACACACACACACAAACACACACAAGCACACACTGTGGTAAAACAGACAGTCCTGTTGAATCATGAGCATTCACATCACATCTGTAATGATTCCTTAGCCGATCCGGTGTCTGGGTAATGGTTTTGCTACCAGGAAAGGCGTGAAGTAGGAAGCTGGCATAATTCTCGCTGCTGAACTGATTGCGTATGCGTCTGCTGTCACGATAGATGACGTAATGGAATGAGGGAATTAAAGCAGGGTTAGAAGAGAGTGTAGAGGATTAAAGTGGAAACAAAACACAGATGTGTATTTGTTTGAATTAGGCATATTGTATGAGCTGACACGGTCCTCCGTGTACCTGAGTGGGTTTCCTCCAACGGTCCAAAGGCAGCGGTGAAGGTTAATTAGCGGCGGCTCTGCCGCAGACGTGACGGAGAGTACCAGTAGTTCTGTTTCTGCTTGTGTTCACCCTGTAAGACACCGGTGACTAGCTGAACCCGGAGAAGAAGAATTGATGGATGGAGGCTTCATTACGGGACGGCTTTGTTCCACGGCTGTGACACATTTGGTCCTCAAATAATGTTTTGATTAATGCAGTCGTTGAATTCAGGTACGGCTTTAGTCTCCCTGTTGGAGGTTTTTGAGAATGCTCTGAGGTTTGTCGAATAAATCACAAGAAACTAAAGGTTAAATGAAACTCTTAAATGATCTTATCTTTACTTTTAATCAAGAAATCTGCCTTCTGCTTAGTCCAGAAAGCAGATCTGTTGAAACCTAGCCACACATACATATACTCTGATCAGATTCAGAACTGAAACCGCCTGCCTGTTCTGACATCCTTCTATCAGAACCAAAAATAACTTCTTTTAACACGGATTATTAGATTCAGCTTTTTTGAAGGATCACACAGCATAGAAACAGTCCTGCTCAGTCACCACTGAAATCTAAAGCAATTCTGAAAATAGTGTAGCGTACAACAATTAGCCGTATCATTTAAACCACCTTGACTCATATTATGTAGGTCATGTTTAGCTTTTTTCAAGACCTCCAGTCTTGGAGATGTTACAACCCAGATATCAAGGCCCCGTAATTTAAAAGGTCAAAGGCGCTCAGATACTTCCGCCTTCCCATTTTTCCTGCTTCCAACGCGTCAAATTTGAAGGAGAAAATCTTCACTTGTTAAATAATATATCCCACTCAGTGAGAGGTACCTTTATAATGAGGTAACCATGTTAATTCTTACTTCACCTGCCAGTACATATTTTGTACTTATCCCTGTGCAATGACAAAAAAGACTTTTCTTCTCTTCTCTTCTCTTCTCTTCTCTTCTCTTCTCTTCTCTTCTCTTCTCTTCTCTTCTCTTCTCTTCTCTTCTATTCTATTCTATTCAGTAGATGTAATGCAATGGAAGATTCATGTACACGGATACATTGACTATTATTTGGGAAATAATCTTTCTATGAAGGGGGCGGAGTTCAATACTAATATTTTCTTTAATACTTATTTTTTGTCTGTTGTTCAGTGTTTGTTTGGTAAATAAGATTACATTACAATATAATGTAAAGGCTGATTAGTATTTACAGACACATAGTCAAATATTTTATTTTAAAGTGGGCCGAGTCTCACATAATCGGTGTTTCTACTGTTAGAAAAATATCAGTATGAAAAGATTATCATTATTATTTTGTCATCCTTTGTCAGTGGTGATAATGTAATGGCTGATTGTTGTATACAAATAAAAGTTTTTTGTTTTAAATGGTCAGGTTCTAAAACAATCAGCGTTACTTCTGTAAAGAAAAATGACATTATTACTTGATAATCAGTGTTATTCTGACTTAACCTATCAGTGGTTATAATGTTATGGCTTATAATTTCAGCATTTTTTTGCCAACCAAACTGACCATCGTCTTTTGCAGGTAGTAAAAGTAGTATAAACTGTATATATAAGCTGTATATTAAGCTGTAGCATAGCTTGTATATATGTATATACAAACATAAAAAATTCAACTTGATCAATGCAGCTGATGCAAATATGAATCTGATGGAAATGTAGCGCCGCCATGATGCGTACATGTTTCAGATTATAAAGAGAATTTGATTTGAGATGCGTAGAATGTTTCGGCGCCGGCAACATTTGTCTCCGCCAAACGAGCTGCGGTCTCGAGGGAGTGCGGTAAACAAGGCTTTGACGGAGTACGATTCCCGTCTTCACATCCGTCATTAGCATGTTTGTTATTTTAATTTTCCCAACGCAATTATAAATATGTATTCACAAATTTGCTTTCCCCCCATCACTCACTCCTTTAATTAGAAAATAATCAGAGTTGGATGAGCGGTTCATTAAATCTCATCCTTGAGAGACATCGGCCACAAACTCGGGAGGGGGGGGGGATTTTTTTATTATTATTATTATTGCGCTTATGAAAAGGATTCAGACGCGTCCTCTCATTTTTATTTTCTCTGCCGGGAGACGGCGCATTGGTGAGGAGGACAGCGTCAACAAGGCTGAGGCAGAGGAATGAACAAATGATGAAGCCGAAGAGAAAGAAAGACAGTTTAATGGAACGGAGTAATAGAGTAAGAAAAGAGAGGGAGTGGAGAAGGAAACGGGAGAGTAAAGCATTAGAGAAGTGCTAATTAACAGAAACCGTGCTGTTTAGGAGCACTTTGTCTCCATGCAATATTGATTTGTCATGATCATTATGGAGCGGATGTTTTTGCTGCTTCCTGCGTGGGTTTTTTTTTTCTTCCCCACTTTCTCTCTGCAATAGTTAATACATCAAATCTGAATCGCCACTTACAGCCACCTATAAAACCCGTGTCATCTATCTCCTCTCCTCTTAATCTTTGTATGCAGGGAAAAATAAAAGCCAAGGAAATGGCTGTGAAAATGACCCAAGGAGCCAATTTGGTTGCGGAAATGCCCGCTTCGGTAATTGCATCGTCATGACGTTAAATATGAGGCAAAGAATGCGATCCCCACAGAGGGGTGGGTGGTGTCAACGGGCAGATTAAAGCTAAAGAGACAGCAATGAAATGGAGTGAGAGCAAAGGATGATGGATGGGTGAATAGACATCAGACGGTGTAGCGAGGACAGTGATGGACAGATTGAGGGGAGGGAAACCGCTCAGAGGTGGTGTGCTGATGGAGAGAAAGTAATAACGGAGGAGGGGAGGACGCAATTGAGCGGGACTCGTGTCCGTCGCCTGTTCGGCGTGCGCCGCGATTGAAGAATGTCTGTAATATCCCTTTATTGTTATGGTGCATGTTGCAGGGCTCGCTGTCTGACATTGCGATTCTTCGTAAGTCTGTAATGGGATTAGAGCGCTGTGAGCCGACAGAGAAACGGCAGCTGTGTTGAGTTGACTGGATCACATCACGCAAATTGTTGTGACCTTAGATTCCAGTCCGATCTGCAGCGATCACGCAAAAACAATCATTTCAGGAACAATTCACTCCCTTCTGTTGATGGCGTGTTGATATGGTTTGTGGTTGTGACCTCACTGACATCCGATGAGTCCATTGGGGGGTAGGCGTAGGAAGGGTGATCACCCTGACCCCCATCTGTGCTGAAGTGGTACGATCTGGCTTTGATCAATGGGGATCGATGTGGATGAGTGTGCAGCCGGAAGGCGCTATGTGCAGACTGAAGGGGTGATGGCTCCCTGCTTTGTCATAGTGTGTGTGTGTGTTTGTGTGTGTTTGTGTGTGTGTCAGCGTGTGTGGGAGGTAAACAAGACACACTGTGTCATGTTTCTCTACATTATACATCACACTAACAAAATAAAAAAACAAATGAGCGTCTCCGTCTGTGTTTCTCTTCTTACCATCTATCTCTCCTGTTGGCTCTACTGTCCGTCTAAATGCCTCATAAACGCTCGTTTCGCTCGATGACAGCAAAGTTCCTTGGGGAAAAATGTTCCGCTTTAACCTTGGTAAGAAAAATGTGTCATTTCAGAATCGACACATCACGTCAACTTTTGTAATATAGACTTTAAAACACACCCAAGAAGAGTTAAACACAATGGTGTGAAAGTAAGAATCATTGAAAAATCTATCTTATTTTAAAAAAAAGACAGGATCTTTACTGAAGCTTTGGTTGCCATGTCACTACAGCAATGCCCCGCAGGTAAAGCTCACCTGTGCTCCTATCATATCATCTATTTATTTTAAAAACAAGTTCTCAACTTTGTCATAGTTCATCAGGACTAATCAGTTATAAAGCTTAATTTCAGTGGATAATCCAGCTCAGCAGTCGTTTGTGATAGGAATAACTGACACGCCGTTGCTGTGCATTGGCGTTGTTTCCCTTTCGTCAAGGCGTTGATGTTCTTTTCTAGAGCGAAAATGTGGCAACAGACTCACATAGTCTGTGTTGGTGCGCCCTGAGCGTGTCTGTGCATCACTGTATGCGTGTGTCTGCTTTCAGGGAGGGATCATCACTTCATGGGCTAATGAATGCTAATCCCCTCTTATCACTTTTAGCCTGGAGGCAGTATCTCTAGCTGCTGATGTCTGTACAGTGACAGCCTTCGTCGGAGGAGAACGTCAGTGTGTGTGGAGACACATCCCACCCTCTCCGGAGAAAATGTGTCTTTACACACGTCTAACAACTTTCCGTCATTCGCTCTCACTGCTTCGGGATGTTGTCTGGTGATTGGTTGCCAAACCCCCCCCGTGACTCATCAGACGAACAAGAGAACATTCCATCCCTCTGAATCCATTGTACCGGATCCGTTTTAAAACAAATAATTTCCATAATATCCCCGAAAGGTCAGAGATTTTCGAATCCTCATCGTTTCCGCCTCATATCTTTCATTTTAGTGCAATAAGTAAAAAACTGTCTCGTGGATCATTTTCAAATGTTATACCCTCATTAACGGAAGAACTGGATTGACTTTGAGAAAGTTGGATTTTACATTTGTCACACTAGGGGGAGCTTTATCTCCACAAGTTTTTTGAGCCATAACATTGCAGATAATTTTGTTCAAATTTATAGTAGTAGTTCACATTTTAATCAATCGGCGGAACTTTTTTTTTTTTTCTCTCTCTTTACGAAAAACACCAATTCCTGGACAGAACACAAAAACTATTTCACGGATCATTTTCTATGAGCGTATAATCCTATACTCTCATAGACCTTAGAGCAAAGAAAAACTGGATTGACTTTTGGAAATGTCGGTTGTATATTTCTGACACTAGGGGTAGCTGTATCTCCACAAGTTTTTAGGCCATCATTTCTCAAGCATTGCTCCGATTTACTCAAAATCTGATGCATATGAATCAACTCGAGGGGCTCTATCATATTTATGTCATATTTTACTCTAGCAGTTTATATTTTTCTCAGTAGGGGGGACTTTTTTCTGACAAAGACTGATTAGCGTAACGTAACATAAATTTTGAACCAACCCCACTTTGTCCAAATTTGGTGCATATGAATCGACTCAAGGGAGTATATATCATTTTTACTTGAATAATTAATATTGTACTCACTTTGTGAAGATCTATTTTTGTTACAAAAAAAAACTGCGGGAATTATTTTTTATTTGAGGAGTTCAATCAAGGACGTTGCATGTACGGCGCAGGGGACTGGGGACTTCAGATCCTTGCTGTCGGGGATAACAGCGTAGGACAAGCTATACCAAAAGGGCATTAAGGGATTAAGGGTTCCTACGTACTCATGTTGGAATGGGTGTATATTTTTGTTCTTCCAGTTTTGAGGAGAACCGGTCCATCAATGTTTTTTTGACTTTGCTTTGATGCCACTTTTTTTTTGCTGCTCAGATCAGAGTACAGAGCAATGGCAGCCTAAAGTCATTCTCGGTTTAAGCTTTTGTTCGTTCCCAAGGACGACTTCATGGTCTCTCTCTATTCACAGGCAAAATGTTTTTTGATGAGCAGTTGAAGGGATCTGAAGCGATCTCAGAATAGTGTGACAGTGGTGGGAAGACTGAAAAGTGAGGTTCAGATTTTAAAAAAAAAAGAAGGATATTTCCCGAAGGAAGTGACACCCATAGGTCTGCACAGAGGGCAAGAAATAATTAGGCTACTGAGTCCTGTTTAAATGGATCTGATCTCTACCTGCCCTCATGGCTGGGAGATAAACCGGAATTAGACGAGACCAGTCTGTGAAGACAGAACTCTTAGGCTGTGAGGAGAGCGGCAGGGATGAAGGTAGGAAGAAAGATGATACAATGGAGGATGAGGGATAAAGGGAAGAGAAATAAAGAGGAAGGGCCAGACCTGAGGCGATGGATGGCATGATTCTCTCACTATCTGTGCGTGTGTGTGAGTGTGTGTGTGAGTGTGTGTGATGTTTGTTCCTATCACTCTGAGGGCAGATAGTGCTGTAGGCCTAATGGGAACAAAGCTAATTGCCTTGTACAATTCCACCATGACATTCCCACAGGAGCAAGGACCGAACTCGCCACCTGTACCTCCCCCTCCAGAGAGAGCTTCACTCTGTACAAATTATTTCACTTTCACTTTTCTAATTGTACTTTGTGAGCAGACTTCAGTTTTTTGCCGTGCGGTGAACAAAGATGGCTGTAACATAATAAATACTTCTGAAGGCTTCTTGTGCACGACTTTTTCAGAAAATCTGGAATTCTGCATACATTGCTCAGGGTCACAACCCATAATTCTAGCATTGCTATACACAAACAGCAATTACTGTGGTAGGAAGATTAAACGTGCTTGAATTAAAAGTTTTAGCACATTACCAGATGCATTTATTCTCTTTATGGCAGGGAGAAGCGGAGGAAGTACTCAGAACCAGTGGAATATAGGTGGAACTGTTAAACTGCCATGACACCTCATCCACCTTAAAAACCTGGGAGCCTTTATGCTGCCCCTCAGAGGACTCAGGAACCTTTAACACCTGTACCAGACAGATTCTGTCTGATTGTTGGTCTAACGTGAACAACTCCAGGCACACATTTCATCCTTGTTTAATATTTGATGTTAAGAACAGGGCCAGCAGAGACGGCAATAGACGTGGTGGCTAACGACTTTACCCCATCATTAGCTTCCTATGCTAACGATTGTGTTTCCAGCGTCCGTCCGGAACACACCAACGCGCTGCCCTTGCTGCTTTTGCGGCTGTTATCTGTGTTTTGGCTAAAAGCTTCCTGTGAACTCTCATCATTTGTGACTCGGAGGATCCTCGCTCTCCGAAGCCGCTGTTTCCTTCCCGCTGCTCGCTCTGCTGCGTCGCCTCCATCAATCATTACCTGTGACTTTGTTGCAAAGGTTTATCCCTTGACTAATTAAATCAGCTTTTAAAACCCTTAACTGATCACGGCTCTGATGCTAACGCACCGGAGCTGTCGCTGATTTGATAGATAATTGGATAGAGCTAATGAGACTCATATAGACATCCGGTATTAGACAACTATTTTATTTTTTCTTTCTCTGATGACTCAAGATAAAAAGCTGGAGTGGATTTAAAAAAGCTGCAGTATTAGAAAGTGTGTGTGTGTGTATGTGTGTGTGTAAACGGCTTGGCAGCACTGTCAGTCCTCAGACAGGCAGTTCTTTGTGCTGCGTCTGATGTCATAATTTGTCTGGTGTGCGCTTGCCAAGAGGACCTTTTAGTCAAAAAGGCGAGTGTGTATGTGCATACGAGTGTGTATTTGAGTATGTGTGTGTGTGTGTGTGTGTGTGTGTATAAAAAAATGCTTGTTTATTCGCATCATGGCCCTCATCCAGACGGTGCTTTCTTGATTGATGGTTGTCTTTGGGGGCGATAGTGAGGCTATTGGGAGAGAATCCTAATGCAGAGAGGTTTGGGACAATAGTGGGCCAGACTTGGGCCCACACTTGTTTCAATGGTTAGGGTGTGTGTGTGTGTTTTGCAACAGGGATCACTCTCCGGAGGGAGCTCAGACATTGAGTAAGAACAGGGAGGGAGCGTGGTTCGCTACAAGTGGGTTGGTGAATGAGTAATGAAGGATGAGTAGATTAAAAGATCGGATTTTTTCATATTAATCCAAAATGAGTCCACACCTCTCTCTCTCTCTCTCTCTCTCTCTCTCTCTCTCTCTCTCTCTCTCTCTCTCTCTCTCTCTCTCTCTCTCTCTCTCTCTTTGTCTGCTTTCGGTTCCTCCCCTCTTTTTTTCTTGTTTTTGTTTTTATTGCTCATCCGTGAGTGGAATCAACGCCTCATGTTGAATCCTTCACACTCCCTCCAAAATACCACAGGCAACTAATAAAACTGACAGCTTATGGCACACACACACATACACACACACACACACACACGAAAACAGACACACCCTGACACACACGCACACACATACATACAAACACACACACATAAAAACACATATATACACCCACACAAACACACACGTACACAAACACACGCACACAGGCATAAACACACATGTACGCTCACACACACAAACACACACACACACACACACACACTATAAGCCATCAATGTTTCATCATATAAGACTGCAATTAAATGAATTACGAGAAAGTCTGATGGGTGTGAACATGTAATAAATGTATTAAACAGGCTAGACGCTCCTTTTTGATGACTTGGTTCATTTACAAATGTAACAATATGTTTGGAGGTGGTAGCAGGTTGTGTTCTCATGCATTCACTCTGATGAACACGTTAGCAGTTATCTGATTACACATCCAGCACGTTTGGAGCGACCGTCATTCAGAGGAGTGTCTCTGGTCACCTGATGAATGTAAATATAGCATTTGGTCTGGTTTAAGCTCCGTTAGCCCACAAGAACTCTAGTGGAAATAATCTGGCCCTTCAGGGGTCAAAGGATGACTTTATGTGTATATTAGTGTTTGTGTGTGTTTGTGTGTATGTGTATATTAGTGCTTGTGTGTATGTGTATATTAGTGCTTGTGTGTATGTGTATATAAGTGTTTGTGTGTATGTATGTGTGTGAGTGCTGAGACATGGCTGACACATATCTGGTGTAATGAGGTCAATGTGATTGAATGCTCCACTTCCAAACTGTACATGTACACCCAAATACTTCAGAGTGAGACTCTGACGGCTCCTTCACTTCATTCTAATTGGTTGCAAGTTAAAAGCCAGGGTTTTTAACACCTGAAATCTGACAAAAGCAAATTGGTGCAAAAGTCAGAATCTATATTTGGTGGTTAGACTACTGTATAAGTAAAATATTTACCAAGACTCTATCTTTGACATGTTAAAAAAGCTTTGGAGCTCTTAATATTTTAGCATTCCAGTAGAAGACAGACTGACGGACAGACTGACGGACAGGTAAAGGCAAAACCGAGTTAACTTAAGAGAGGCTTGTAAGGACACAATCCAGCCCTGTGGTCTCAAACTCAAATTGGTTGTCATGTCATAAGAGATCCAGTTCAGCATTCCACAAGTACTACAAGAAATAAAAATATTTTAGAAAATCTGCCTTTTTTTTAATCTCAATTACTGACATATTTCCGTCATTCTTTTCATGCTCGTAGCTGTGTGCATTGTTTTTTCTTCCTGTCTTCACATGCTGTTCTCCATGTCAAGTGGAGAAATGACCCTTGAGATGATACTCTTACACTGTGGCGACTTCTCACCTGCCTATTGAGCCTTCCCGATGAAATCCACAAAATATTGCAATGATCATTTTTCCTGCAGACTGTCTTTGTTATTCATCCACTCTTTTCATTTCAGTTTGTTGCGTGCAGCCAGATGACAAAAATCCTAAATCTGTTCTTTTCTTCTCAAAAGTGTCCTGGGTGTGTTCTGGGACCTTTATTTAAAATAATAAAACATTTCTTATTTATTTAGTATACTATTAACACCATGCACGTACTGAATTCTGAATAAAAACTGATTAATGTAGGACATTTCAATTCAAGAGGTGTCCAATGCAGGGGATTGGGGGACTTTTGGGGGAATACCCTTGATGTTGGTGACGACAGCATTTGTCGAGTTTCAGCTCTAATGTCGGTGTTTCCCTGTAAATACTGTATATACAGTGTTCAACAACACTGCTGTTGAAGAGATTTCCCTGCAGTCGCTCTGCATTCGTGGTACCAGACATGCACACACACACACACACACACACAGACACACACACAAACACAGCTGGAGTGGTGTCTAATCACCCAGACAGAATGTGACTTGAAAATCAAATGACATTAACCGGTTAGCATTGATCAATAGTCACAGCCCCACAGGGCCGAGCCCGACTGCGAGCGTTGTTGATGTGTGCCTGTAGGCCGATGGGTAATCTGGGACTTCTGCCGCTCTCAGCTGTCAGCCAATGAAAATGCTGGAAGTACTCTTGACAATCTGCCGCTCTCCAATGCAAAGCACCTGTTCCTGCTGTCGCTAGGCAGATCAGGCTGCACAGCCAAATACATTGAAGAGATGTGGAGAGGAATGAAAAAAACCAGAGGAATGGAGGGATGGTGGGAGGAACGGAGGAGTGAGAGAGTGTATTTATGGGAAAGGTGTCATGGTGGACCACAGCGGGCAGCAGGTAATCTCATCGAGATAAGTAGTATAGCACGACAGCCAACCTTTAATTCCCTGTGGGAGTTGCTGCAGGGTGGGTGTCCACATTCCCTGGAAATAGATTCATATCGGGAAGTAATTGGAAGACATGCACAGAGAGTGAATTTTGTGAATGCGGAAAAAGATACAGAAGCGACAAGGACGTGTTTTATTTTTGCACATACATGCAAAGAGATCACACTGACACCCCAGCGCCTCCGCTGCTCTGTATTCACCATGGCAAGGAGAGCAAATATCAACATGGGGATCGAGATTGTGAGGGAGACCGAAGCGCAAGGAAAGCAATGAAAGGGGGAAAAAAAAGGGGAGCGAGGAAAGAAATATCTAAAATATTACACCCATCAGAGCGGGTGTTCAGTGGAGCAGGCCTTATGAGAGCGTAAATTACATTCCCCCTCTCTCGCTTGGGCTGGCGGCTGCTGGATGAATATAATCACCTGAAGCACGGAGCAGTCAGACGGACACACACACACATACACACACACACACACTCTGCAGCGTCTGGCACAATATTAGAATCCCGTGATGTGTGTTTGTATGTCGCTACAAAAATCTCCAATCATGTTCGGATCAGGCTCATCCTCAGCTCTTCCTCAGCTCTTCAGCGTGTTGTTATGTAAGGAGGTGAGCCGTGTGTAATTTGTGTTGATGAGGGAGGGGGGCATCGATAGTTATTTGCAGAGTTTTACATCACACCCAGCGTCTGGGTTGGTAGGACCATGGGGAACTACGATTCTTGGTTTATCCTAAACCAAATCTTCACACTTCTCTGTTTCCTATCTATATTTTTATTTATTTTTTTACATACGATGGAGTATAAGGGCAACATAAACAAAACATTTTGAAAATGGAAATTTCGAGATTAAAGTTGCAGTTTAACGAGAAAAAAGTCGTAATTTTTTGAGAATAAAGTCATAATCTTATATGACTAAAGTTGTATTTTTATGAGGACAGAGTTGTCATTTTAAGACAAAAAAGTTTTGATTTTATGAGAATAAAGTCAAAATCTTGTACGAAAAAAGTTTAATTTAATGCTCATTGGAAGCAAAATGAGAAAAACGTGCAGCATTTAGTCAATTGTCTATTTTTAAATAATAATTTAAGTTTGACAAATCAATAAATATTGAATCTTTTGGCACAAAAGCACAACATGATAATAAGCATCAGAACTTTGAAAACGCTGTGTAAGAAATTGGGTTTATTCCCAATAAGAACCGGTCAGACATGAAGGAATTTGTCTCTTCTGTGGAGCAGGAGATGCAGCAAAGACAGAATTATTCATCGTATTAATTGGTTCGAGGCTTAGATACCATAAACAGTGATCCTAAAGTAATCTGACTACTTAAATAGCACAGTGACGGACATCGGAGTCCGTGTGCGTGTGGCAAACACAACACCTGCGACATTAGTTGATAAAAGTCCATGTTGCAAAACTTCCCTCTCGCGTGTCTTAAAATAACCTCCTTTTTCACATAAAAGTACAACTTTATTCTCAGATAATTTCGACTTCATCCTCGTTAAATTGTGACTTAATTCTCGTAAACTTACAACTTTTTGTCACAACTTCCTTCTCATAAGTTCACATTCAGCACAATGACCCCTTTTACCGGAATCTGTTGTCATGACTCAACCGTTTTGTCTGTTTTCTTCACCTGATTTTATACCATTCACAAACAAATGTTATTTTTTGTATGCTGTGAAGAACTTTGGTCGATCATGTGTCGCATTTCAAATTGATTTGACTTGACTAGTCATTTAAATGGGCTGTGGCTCTTGTATCACTTTGGTTTCCAATGGTTGTAGTTTCTTTAACATGCAAAAAAGAATATATGTTCCAGTTTTTTAAACGTGATTAAATATGACTTCAATCTGTGGTTTTGAATCCAAGCAATTTCTATATAGATTTTGAGAAATTTAGATTTAAATTTTTTGAAATATTTTCCTACATTTTATTAGTGTGTAAAAAAAATAGAAAAAATCTAAAAAAAATAGATTTCTATAGAACCAACTTTTAATGGATATATTATATATTTATATGTTTTCCTATAAATGATGTTATGTTAAAGTAAAGTTATAAAAGCTACAGGGTTCATTATTTATTTTTGATTAAATGACACAAATGTATGTTGCAGGAAGTAGAAACAGGATATGCTTTTACTTTGAAGGGAACCAGAAGTTAAATTTAGAGCGTATTCATTACCTTTAGTTTGACACGCGACACAGCGAAGTCCGATTTGACAGATTCTGGTAACTACAGAACTTCTTTTGGTTGAATGTTGAATTAAATCAAACTTGTTTGTGTTTTTTGGAAGCTGAAATGTTTCTACAGGGTCAAACTCAGAAGTGAGGATGTTAAACCTGCAGGCTTCAAAATGGGAGATTATAAACTTGAGTCAAAGCTCATTATTTAGTTTATTTCTTTAGGCAAAAGTTCGAGAAACACTTTCCTAATTTTCTATTTTTCTGTGTCTCTATCTTCCATCTTCCTCATTTGCCCTCCTCCTCCTCCTCCTCTCTCCTCCTCCTCCTCCTCCTCCTCCTCCTCTATCAGGGCCGCTGTTCCAGGGAGAACTGTAAGTACCTGCATCCTCCTCCCCACTTAAAGACCCAACTGGAAATCAACGGAAGGAACAACCTCATCCAGCAGAAAAACATGGCGATGCTCGCCCAGCAAATGCAGCTGGCCAACGCCATGATACCCGGCACACAGCTGCAGCCAGTGGTGAGAGGACACAAGCACGCACACAGAAAGGCAGAGGTCCACAGTTCTGGTTGGATGTTTGAGTTGAGTTACTGCCATAGTTGGAACTTTCTCAGTGGATTGTTCTCTGACCACGCTGGCTCACTTCCTGCTGGCCCTCCTCAGATATGAATACCACAAACATGATAGGGCCTCATAGATTTGGAGAATTTGAATTTTTATGGGCCCGAGGTTCTTAAAAATAGATGATGCAGAGAGTAATTATGTTGCGAGAAAAAAAAAAGAGAGAAAAAAAAACATCGTTTTTTTGTAAAGTTGTATACAGGAAAAGAGTTTTTTGTTTTTTTTCGCCAGAATGAATCATGAGACCTGGATTTTTTTTTCTTTTAACTCAGCCAACACTGTTGAAACCACTTCATAGCCAAGGGGCTGGATTTTAACAATCCTTATAAATGGAACAGTAGGTCAGAGATCGACATGAAGCTGATAGACTACAAAATAAAACAAAATATGTATTTAAAATTAGCAGAGGGTTTTTTTTCTTTGTTCCTAAATCAACACAAATTATGATTATGACACTAAAATTGTCTTTCAACTTGACAGCAAAACTCTTGAAATCTGAAAACTCCCTGGAGAGGACTTTAAAGTACTTGTATTATGTTTCATGGAGGGGGGGGGGGGGGGGGGGGGGGGGCAGTCGGTATTTCATTGAACTGAACTGAATAGAATAAAATTAAGAATCGTGTGTTTGGCAGCCAGTGGTGCAGATTCATGATCAACACTGGGCCGGGTACAACATTCTGATCATTGGGTTTTGATTTTATTCATATGTTGCCTTAATTTAGAACGAATGAGTTAAAATGACCAAATATAAACATGTGTACGTCTTTACGCTATCGTTGAATCTCCACGAGTCTCAAAGTTCGTTTTTGATCAAAAGAATAAAGGTTTGGGTGAATATTCCCAACAGCTTAGCTTTATATCCAAAACGTTTTTGGGCTATGATTTCTCGACCTCTGGTGCGATTGATCCAAATTTGGTGCCTATGAATCGACCCGAGGAGATCTATCTTTGGTATGTATCATATCTTAATCAAGTTTTCCTCACTTTGAGGAACTTCTTAATGAAAAATGACTTCATTTTGAATTTGTTCAATCAGGGGGGTTGCTTATACAACGCAGGGGATTGGGAATCTTTCGTGGATATACACTTGCGGTCGGGGACGACAGCGTGAGCCCAGTTATTTCATGTCACCATGAACGCGGCGGCAGACACGCCCACTTAAGACACTTAAATAACACGTTCCTCTGTGTCTGTGCCGCAAAACTCTGAGGAACTTCAAGGTGACGGTCGGACCTCCAGTCAGCCGGTTCAAATCGAGTCCACGAGACCTCAGCGAGTCAATGAGACTTGTCAGCCTGGCTGACGTGATGTCTTCGCGGCCCTTTATGTTAAAGCGAGAGCGCCTGAGTGAAATCGTCTCAGACTATTCGCCACACGTCCGTGTTCACATTTAGCCACAGTGACAGAAAGACTTATCGCCCTTATCTGGGGAAGAAAGGATAAGTCGAGAGATCCAATGAAAGGAATCCACTGGACTGTAAAGCCTCTCCTTCCTGCTCGTGTCACGACTAGAAAGAGGGTAAAAGGAGGAGAGGAGGGCCGGGAAGACACGCCGACAGGGAGGGACACAGCAGGAGAAAAGAAGGAAGGATGAAACAGAGCAGGAGATAAATGCTCGTGGTGAAGATAGGTAATGGAGATAGGATGACAGCGGCGAGGAGAGACAACGTTAGAACTGTGCTGCAGAAAGGAAGTCAAGAAAAACGCAGAGGAACAAAGGCTGAGAGCAAACAGCAGCCTTTCCATGAACAAGGAGTATCTTCCTTTCACCGTCTATAGGTTTTCTCCCCCTCAGCAGCTCTATGATATTCTGTCTGCTCCTGTCCCAGTGGTTTTGTCCGACGCTGTGCTTCTGACACCCGTGTGTGAGGAAGACTGCTTTCATTTCACATATGGAAATGTAGGGAGCATGATGTCATTTGGGTTTACCGCAGTTGGCTGGAGCGGTGGAGCTAATGATGCTTCATTTTACGGAGTCAGTGGACTGTCCACATTCAAATTACACTCACTCACTCACTCACTCACTCACTCACTCACTCACTCACTCACTCACTCACTCACTCACTCACTCACTCACTCACTCACTCACTCACTCACTCACTCACTCACTCACTCACTCGCTCACTCACTGTGGTGTGTGAATGGTGCGTTTGTTTGGCATGTTCCGTTCCATGAGGCAGCATAAGAAAAGAAGATTAACGTAGATTATGTCTTTAGGGGAACTTAGCAGACTCGTAACAATAATGATGACAGTGGTTGCATGACGAGACTCACTTTTCGTTATTTAACCTCCATCCGGAGCTCCAGCATTTGGGCCCTCTGTCTGAAATGTTGTTCAGTTTTTCCGACACAGTTTCCTGCGAATGGAATTGACCGCTTGTTTCCTACGGTTTGGAATCGTACATCACACGCCTGTCTTCACGCAGAATGCATTTTCTTTTAAACCTCCAGGGAGGGGTACTCCAGCCTACGTGTGACATTGGGAGTTTTTCCATGTTTGTTAACATTGGAGGGTAGTGGGCTGGACTCTTCTGGCAATCCATCGATTTTGTTAAAAAAAATCTTTGATTTAGAATTCAGATTTCTTCAGAATGCTTGATGGAAGTAGAAATTTGGTGCACTTGTCTGATAAACCGATGAAAACCGACCCAATCGCGATAAGCCGAAGAAAGTGGAATGAAACACGTGAGGACTGACCCCCACCACATGATTCAGAAACAACACATTTAAATACAGACTGATTCAGTACGATTCATTGTAAAGGGAAACACTTCTTCAAATGTGTTCGGTGGAAACCTTCACCTCCCATTAGGAGTTAAAACAATCCCATTAAAAGTGTCTCTACTTGCCTTCTTGCCTCAAGTGTTTCACTCCGGCATAAATATGATGACAAGAGAACGGAAATCTTATTCAAAGCCACTCTTACACCAGAAAAAAAAAAAAAACACTTAAAATGACAAAAGCCACTTTATTCTCTTTGTTAGCATTTGTAGCCCTGAAACGTTTCAAGAAAGGAAAACCTCTATCTTCTGTCCTTATTAGACAACAATGAAAACCAAGTTGGACTAATTGGCTTGAATAAGTATTGACCGAATAATCTGTGAATACGAGACCGTTAAATCTAAACGTCTGGCATTGGAAAACTTTGTGTTTATTCTTGCATTTTATCTTCAGTACTAAATGTGTGTGACAGAGCTCAGCGTGGAGTCACAGCTGTGGATCATCGCACTGCATTTGATCTTTCCCGTTTTCTATTCTATTTGGAAAAGCTCAGTTCAGTTCTCTGCTTTGGCTCCTGATGTGTTTACACCATGCATTATGCATGAGGGTGGGCAAGAGGGGATCTCTCGTTTGATAAAAGATGTCTGAGAAGGAGCCACACAATCACTGCAGCGTTTTTTTTTACAACACAAATTGCAGATCAGATGCATGTAGTGAGTAAGTTTTTTGCGCCGACTAAGCTCAGTTTTACTCCTCTCAGAATATGTCAATGCTGATTTATGGAAAGGAATCTGCTATATCCTTTTGCTGAAGCACATTATTCAATGTGAAAGGAAGAAATATTCCAGAAAAGGCAAACAGCAGGATCACAAGCTTTTTCTGCGGAATTACATCACTGCATGACTGTGAGCCTTTTCACTGACATCATCCTTGATTCATCCCAACCTCGAGGTGGGAACATTCCAAACCGATATCCGAGCAGCTGGACCGAGATGCATACTTGTGCTTCTTTAACCTTTTGATCAGTAATGATATTTTAAACATTCCAGAGGGAAGAACCGGAAGAATGAAAGCCATTCCTGATTTTTTTTTCCTCAGCCCAGAGGATTGTGTAGGTTTGGCAGGAATGTAGCGTCCTGCCCCGGCTGCTGCTGCTGCTCTTCACTCTCTGTATGTCGTGTTGGCAGAGGCTCAAGCCATGATCCTCAGACTGGGAATGACATCGGGAATGTGCAGGCAAAAAACACACAAAGGCGTCCATTCAACAGATGTTCCTCGTTCTTGTTGCGGCTAAATGTGTGTGATCCGTGGAGCCTGAGGCGTGTGATTCCATCCGATCCATGTTTGTACAGTAAGGTGACAATGAAGACCTCCTCTAAGTGTTTTCCCCAAATGAAAGACAAACATCCATTAAAGAAGACATTGTTTCTTCCTCGGATCCAGACCCCAACTCCTTTGTATCCGCATGAACGAACCACAGCTTTTATCCTCTGCCTGTAGGTAATTACATTTATCTTTTATTACACCGTCTACGGTCTTCAGTGGGTAATTTGAGTGAGAGTGGGAAAGGACGACACTAATGCTAGATGTAATTACATCCCCGAAAAGCCGGGGACATTTATGGAATTGTAATTGCCGCCTCCAAACATTCTTCGTGTTAACGCGATCACTCAAAAGCTTTAGTTTCCAGGATCGTTTTCAAATTTGAAACGTTCGTAGACTTTAGTTTTGAGGAAGATCTGGACCGATTGGGGAAAATTTCCGTTCTATATTTCCAGCATTAGGGGGAGCAATAGTTTTACAACGTTCGGTTCGATTAAGTCCAAATTTGGTGCATTTGAATCAGCTCAAGGATTTCTATCTTGAATACATCAGGTTTTACTCTAACAGTTCATATTTTACCCACTAGGGGTAGCTTTTATGAAAACTCTGTTTTTCTTACAGGACTCCTTAATCGTTGGTCCGCTTTATTCCAGATTTGGGGCATATGAATCGACTCAAGGAGATCTAACATATCTTACTCTAATAGATCATATTTTTTTTGAGGAGTTCAAACAGTGGAGTTGCGTGTAGAACGCAGGGGACTGGGGACTTGTGAGGGGTAAACCTTTGCTGTTAGGGATTACAGCATATGCCAAGTTATATAAATCCCATTTTTTCTCTTAATAGATAGACTTTGTTAAAAAATGTGAGAGAGATAATCCTGGTAAAGTGAGTCCGGAACAACCGGACAGACTTGAAGACGTTTCATCTCTCATCAAAGAGGCTTCCTGAGTTCTGACAGACTGGGGGGGGGGGGGGGGGGGGGGGGGGGGGGTTCAGGAATTTAACCTCCAGTAGGTGTTTGTTGCATAGAAAGTGGTTAGGTTACAAAACAATTGACCAAATATCACTAATGGCGGGGGGGAAAGGGGTTGTTTGGGATCCTCAGGGACTCTGTGGTCCTGATTATCTGCTGAGGCATCAATTGAGTCGTTAACATGTCTGACGCTCCTCCGTCCGTGTTTTTCCCCCAAGAGGATCACCGTGACCTGCATGAGTGAGAATCCACACAGACACCCCTGGTTTTCGCTCATTTCCTGCTTAATCTTGACCATCGCTCATTTTGCTTGTGCCCACAGCCCATGTTTTCAGTCACACCCGGCCTTGCAACCAATGTCAACGCTGCCGCGGCAGCAGTCGCTGCATTTAACCCGTACCTTGGCCCAGTGTCGCCTGGCCTGATGCAAGCTGACATCATGCCCAGTGGTCCTTTACTGGTCACCAGCAACCCGAACGTCCCCGTACCAGCTGCTGCTGCTGCTGCACAGAAACTCATGAGAACAGACAGACTGGAGGTGAGAAAACAACACACACACACACACACACACACACACACAGGAACAAATATGACATACACACAACAAATCGCACAGATGAGAGGATCTGCATGCATATTTTTTCTTCAGGTTTCTAACAGTCAAAGATAAATGGAGTCATGAAAACAGGAGTTGACATTAAACCTTGGACAGATTGAGCTGTGAAACCTGAGCTTCGCCTCTCTGAATATTAACGGAGCGGCTTGAACTATTTATGTTTGCAGACTGTAATGATGGATCTGGCGCTCAGCTTATGTTGCAGTAACTACACTGCATTACCATAATACAGTCGTTTCCCAGACTTAAGCAAGGAGAGAGAGGCGAGAGCACCTCTACAAGCACTAGAGTGTGAGAGCCGAGGCCCGTCAACAGGTGGGAGCCGGCGTCGTTCGGGACAAGCTTAAAGTAATTCTGTATTAGGGACAATCTTTATTCCTCCATCGAGTCAGTCGTGTCGATTTGAAAGCCGGTGAGTGAGGCTCCTTTAGCTGTGTCTGTTCAGAAGATCATTAAATGCACAGTTAAGTCATGCAGCCTCACCTGGCAAACGCTTGTAGTGGAATAATGGGGAAATCGTTGGTGGGTAGGCAGGAGGCGTGCAGGAAAGACAGAGAGGGTGCACTGAAAATGTACCGTTGGAGGCCGCTTAATTAATAGGGGTGAGTCTGAGGAAGTCTCCGGTCTGATGAATGAGCCGGGGGGACATGCAGAGTCAGTGGATGGTTCAATGACAGCAAAAAGAGATGGGAAAGGAGACAGGAAATCAATCTGTGGACTGGTTACGGCCATCGGGGGAGGGAGCTGGGCCGAGCACAGACAAGACTCCCAGAAGCAGAGAGCGCGGCGGCTGGATGCCATAGAGAGGCCTTAACTGGGGATTTAAATAAGAAGAAGTTTGGATGGATGAATCTTGTGATGAGGAGTTTCTCTTTTAAAGGTGACTTCAGATTGTGTTAATGCGAACACTGCCTCAATAATAACTCACTGTTAGGTAATATTAGTCAAACTAATACCACTGAGGTACCGATGGAATGTTCTCTTGCTCACTCTTAGATGCTTCCAGAGGGAATAAACCTGTGTTATTTGATAGGAAGCTTCATAACAGATACAAAAACTGACCTGATCCTACGACAGACGCCCATCTTCTGATAAAACACATCACACGTTTGTGACTTTTGAACAGGACACGCAGCTCCAAGTGCGTCGGCGCATGTAAACACCAGATCCTAATAGGTCCCAACTGTAATAATAGTTGACCTGAAATCTTGGATCGGGATGAAGAAAAAGTCTCCACGTGATCCCAGCTCTGTGTCTCTCATTATATCCACGAAAAAGTCGGAGGTATTATTGAATCGTCATCACTGGGGTGCAGATCCTTCGTGTTCAAGCAATAACTGAAAGATTATGTCACGGATCACCCTCAAATTTGATACTGACATAGAAGTTAGTAAGAGGAAGAACTGGAATGTTTATGGGAAAGGTCAGTTGCATGTTTACAACACTAGGGGGAGCTTTATCTCCCAAAGTCATTCTGCCATAATTTCTCAACCATTCAGTCTGATTTCTTTCAAATATGGTGCCCCTGAATAGGCAGATATATGTTCTATTTGTCATAATTTAAACTAATAGTTCATAGTTTACTCGCTAGTAGTAGATTTTTTTTTCTGTAAACCAAAAAAAACAAAGTTTTTTCCGACATAAATGCACATTTAATTTGAATAGTTCAATCTGGGGAATTACTGGTACGACGCAGGGACTGGAGGGGGGGTTAGTGGGGGCTTGTCGGGGGTTTAACCTTGCGGTCGGTACGACAGCGTAGGCCCAGTTTCCTCTTGTTGTTGCCATTCGGCATGCATCAAACCATTAAATCTACAATCACGATGATGGAAATGACCCTGAGAGAAAGTTACCATGGGGACAGAAATGTGGTGAACAGGCCCTGCATTTATTTGTCCAGCTAAGCGCTTCCTTTTTTATTTTTCCTCTCTCTCTAATGCAAGTGGAGCAGCTGGTAAGAAAACACACGGGTCCACACCTGGTGCAGATGCATCAAATTGCTTCCACTTAGTCTTCACTCTTTTCTCCATTTCATTCCCTCGCCAGACGCACTCACTCGATTCCCTACGACTCTCACTCCGTCTCCTTGATCCCCATCTCTCTGTCCTCTTTAAGCATCAGCCGCTCTTAAATTTCCCTGTTTTTCACGACGTTCCTCCCTCCCACCCTCACTGCCTCACCAGCCTCTCCAACATCTGCCTGACAACAAGGCAGTGTCTCTTATAAGAAAAAAAAAAGAAAAGCAATACCAGTAGTGGCAGTGGTGATGCTGGCAGCGGTGGGGATGGATATATGGGCTGAGGATGTGCATGTGTAACGCATTAATGAGAGCGTAAGCATATGGAGAGGGAGAGAGAGAGAGAGAGAGAGAGATTTTGGATGATGGACTGTCATGACAGGACACTGGGACTAGCTTGTAATTAACGGCTCTGGGGGCCTTTTTTTTTTTTCTCCTGGCGACTTTTTCTAGGCAATTCTTTGTGCATGCAGACAGCGACACGGCTTAAGTGTTGTTGTTTTTTTAAATAAATGACTTGCTGTATCAGAAAAACTGATAAAATGCGCCATGAAATTACATTTCTTTTGAATCAGGGTCGGATTGTGATTGTAACTCAGACGCAGCTTGAACAGTTAGTTCCCCTGCCTCATAATTCTTATATGAAACCACCTGGACTGTGTGTGTGTGTGTGTGTGTGTGTGTGTGTGTGTGTGTGTGTGTGTGTGTGTGTGTTGGGCTGATCACACGTGGCCTGGTGATTTACGTCAGCCTCTGTTGAGCTCAGTCAGCCTCATATATTTGCCATGAGTCCCATTGAGCCCTCTCGTCCAGACTGAAGCCCTCCTGAGTGATCCTGCCGATGCTGCCCCCTTCTGTCTGAGTGAGGGAACAACAACAACAACAATAACAACGCAGTTCATTTGAATGATGAACAAATGCTGGGTGATGGAGGAGTCTGCAAACACCGGTTATGTTCTGTTCTGGCGTTCAATCACCGGTAATGACCGAACCTGTCACCGAGATTATTTAGCTTTGTCTGGTGAAGTGATTGTCACTTTCTGAAACGACTCAGCAGATTGATCATGTCATTAAAAATGAAGCGGAGCAAACAGTAACTTCACCCATGAGAAAACCACGGTGACACAAAGCTTTAACTTGCTATGAGAGGTTCCTCCTGCAGCTTGATCCTTCATTTTTGACTCACGAATGTTAATATCCAGCATGATTGTTGTCACTAAGTGCTGAATGTAAGGGTTTTACTTTTACTTTCATATTTAGTATTATATTAAACCATTTCTGTTTGCACTTGAGTTTTATTAATATTATTATATTTTTCTGTTGGCAAATCCAAACAGCAAATCTACAATGTTGATATATGTGGGGAAAATTGTTTATAGTTGAGCTGCTCAACTCATTTAGTCAATTCAGTTACTTTCAATTAATCTTTATTCATCTATTTAAAGCATACTTAAACAAATGTGTTAAACTATAAACAAAATGTACCGTGAAACAATATCATTACTGCATGTCAGTACTGTAATTACACAAGCAAGTTTTTAGTATTCTGTGTATCGATGGTATTTCATTTTTCGTTGGATGAATAAGAAGATGAATATATAATGAGCTGAAGGAATAACAGATGACAGTGAGGTTGAGGGAGTCATTTTCTTCCGTAGAGAAACCTTTTATAAGCCCTCAGAGCACATTTAAAGGACAGAGTGTCACTTCACCGGACAATGTATTTTTCAGAAGGTTCAGAACGGCAGGAACGCTCGTGTTACCGAGAAAAACAAACACATTTTTACGGTGTGGAAAACTCCAAATGTCACGGCAATGTTGACACACACCTGCCAAAGTGTTGGAAATATCCACTTTCCTTCATTCATGTTTGGCCGGGTAAGAAGGTGGTGTCTCCATTTGTTCTAGAAAAACATCCCGTTTGACCGCGTTAGCTGTTGGTTTGGGGTTTGCTGCATCGGTCCGGGCCTCAGGTTTCTAGTATTTCTCTCATTCAGAACCTTTCCACTATGAGGCAGTTTTATTTAGATTTGTTTTCACATTTTTGTGTTGTTAAACCAAAGGTTGTAAGATTGACAAATATTCTGGGGTTAGAAAATGAAAAGAAAAAATAATTTTTAAATGCTACCTTTACTGGCTAAGTAAAAAAAGAAGAAATAATAATACCTAAATGCATTAAAAAAAATTCTTATATCCCACATAATATCGATTTATTATTGGTCTGGGTCTTTATGAATAATAATATACCAGGGCTATTATATCTTAATACCAGGTCTAAAAAAAAAAAATGAAAGAAAAAAGATTTGAAGTAAAAATGTGTTTTTTGCGCTCCAGGTATGCCGGGAATACCAGCGGGGAAATTGCACACGTGGGGAGACCGACTGTCGTTTTGCCCACCCTGCTGACAGCACTATGATTGACACCAATGACAACACGGTCACGGTGTGTATGGACTACATTAAGGGTCGCTGCTCGAGGGAGAAGTGCAAGTACTTTCACCCTCTGGCTCACCTGCAGGCCAAAATCAAAGCGACCCAACACCAAGTCAACCAGGCAGCGGCGGCTGCAGCCATGGTGGGTATCAGTCCACAGGTTACACACGAACTGAAGAACTACTGCTACTGTAGCACAGCAACCGGCGACGCAGCCTGAAACATAAATCTCAATTTAATACTGTAATTTAAACGGTTATTCCCAAAACTGTGAGGAAAAGCCAGAGTTAATTTTTTTTTATATGCGATTAAGAGAAGTAAATCATTAGGCTCTTATGATGTAAGTCACAATTTGTATTTCTTCATGCACTCTTACGCGGATCATAAGAGCATTGAATTTCCTGTTTCTGTTTGATGCAGTTGTTTGGAATCAATACCTTGTTCTGTGTGTTTTTACTCAGCACACATTTTGGTCTCATCTCATATCTTCAATGTCAGCCGACTAAGCTCTGAGGAGACCTAGAGAGGAAATGGGCTTTATTAGCAGCAAGCTGCAGTGATCGTGCAGAATAGAATGTGTTTCTTTTCACATTCTACTCTGCATGATACTATTTCTTGAAAGGACAATTATTAAGATGAGAGTTCATTTCAACCTTTTTCCTGTAATGCCTTGATAATAATCCAAGTAAGACAACGTTGTTTCCCCAGCTAAGAAATCTAGATGAACAGAATGAAGTACATATGAAAATGAATGTTATTTTGAGGTTGTATGGTGAAAAGTGAGATAGATAAAATTGTATATTATATCCTGTGGTGCTTAAAATCAACTTGTCAATCAAAGTTCTGCACTCATGTATGACAGAACGAAAGTGTGCTTTTAGTTTTATGAAATTTAATGCACATTTTGATGTGAGCTAAAAAAAGTCAATGTATAGCTCATAAGGGATCAACCATCTATTGAGTGAATTATTGAATTTTTTTAAAATTCAAAATTGCTTAAATAAATAAATTTATAAATCAAGATCCAAATTATACTTGGTTAAATGTATCACTCAGTATTTAAACAGTTCGATTAATATAATTGAGATTGCTATGTGGAAGGCATGGTAGTTATAACGTTGGTATAACATAGTTACAACATAGACAATTTATTCAACAGGGTTTCCTGGTCATGTGTGCTAATATGTTTTTTTTCCCTTTCAAAATAAAAGCACACATGTATTTTTGTAATTGTATCTTTTAGTAAAATTGAGATAACATATTTTTTGCCATATGGAAACACCATGCAATGGAGGTTTGATAGAAATGTTTTAAAGCATTCTTGCTGCAATTAAGGGAGGTACTGAAACACTGTACCTCCCTTGCAGTTTTAGGAGGGACTGAAACACTCTTCACCCTGTATTCTAACGGATCACATTTACTCTACCATTTCTAGGACTTGTATTTTTTTTAGGAATATTCTCATTAACTGACGTAGAACATAAGCTATTCAGTGTTTTAATGCTGTGCTGCATAGAGGATTGTGGTTGGATCCCATTGTCTGAGAGTTGGTTTGACGCCCTCATCCTGTTAAACGACCGCTTTAGTGGTTTAGTTTCAGGGCGACCGTTGTAAGTATGTACGTAAACTAATCCAGCGTTACGTTACATATGAATTTTAACAAGCATGGTTGATTGGATGATCATGTCTGAACTACAAACCCTCCAACTTTTAGTTCATTAAATAAAACTTCCTGAAAAGGAGCTATGTCAACCTGAGCTATGTAGCCATTAATGTGCATGCATGTTATTGTTATATTGCATTCCAATGATTTGTATTTTTGTTTGTTTGTTTTTTTTTTGTTTGTTTTTTCACCAACCCACACTGCACTGCTGCCCCCCATGATGCACCAACGCTTGCTGGTTTATGTTAATGCGCTTGAACCCCATTGGCCCATTGTCATCATGTGCTCGCTGCCTGCTAATTAAGACTCAGTCGGCTGTCAAATCACTGAAGCGACCCTTCGACGCAACCTTTGACCTGGTACTATGACCTTTCACCTTTTAGCTGGCATGTAGCTGTCTTGTAGTAGATGTACTTTCATTGTTGTGAAATAACATAGATGTTTAATAATCTGATAATTGAAGAAACACGAACAGGTGATGAACTGACGATAACCAGAAACTTTTGTGACAAAAAATGTCATTTTGATTGGAGACATCCGGGATCCAAGGCTTCCCTTCTTCACTGCTCAGTTCATCATCTGAAGTGAATCTCGATAACATTTACTTAGAGGCATGACGGTAATATTTTAGTGTGTAGTGAGGAATGTTTGCATGATTATGTCACTTCCCATAATGCACGTGTAACCGTTGAAGAGGTCTTAACTCGGCTTGTAGAGTACTCTGAGCAGCCTTCCCCAACGACATCACCTCTGATGACGGTTGAGCAAACAATGCAATAACTCACAACTGTCAGAAAATAAATACGAGGTTCATGAGGATTTTTTGGTCACTCGTGAGATAGATTATGTCAACAAGCGCCATTGCCCTTGTCTTTCTCTGACAGAGGAGTGTGTATGTTTATAACTGTTTAAAAGGGCAATTTTACCCTCTAATGAAATTCCTTCTTCTCTCTGTCCTGAATGTCGTTACTCGTTGATTTTCCTCACTCCCATCCCTTTATTTCGGTGTTGTCCCCTCATCAGGGGCTCCCTCCTGTCTTGCCTCCTTTACCAAAGAGACCTGCACTTGAAAAAGCCAACGGTGCCACCACTATGTTCAACGCCGGCATGTTCCAATACCAACAGGCCCTCGCCAACATGCAGTTTCAGCAGCAGGCTGCCTTCATACCATCAGGTGAGGCCGGCGCCTTCTTCAACATCGTAACAAGTATTCACTGTCAGTTCATGCAGACTCTGAGAGTTCCGTTTCATTCTGTGGGACAATGTGACAAATGTGCTTTAGTTTACCACACAGACATGCACAAATAAATCAAATATTGGCAATTACTATATCAAATCCATATTAAAAATGTTTTCCTGTGGTTCAATTATTGTGGAAATACTACAGGCTTAAGTTGTTGTCCCCGGCGGGGAGGGTATACGCCAAGAAAAGCCCCCAAGACCCCCGATGGAACTCCTCACATTAAATGTGAAGTTATGTTGAAAAGCAGTGTTTTTTCATGAAAAAGCTCCCCTTAGTGCCTTAATATCATTTGTCAGAGTAGAAAATGATATTTGAATTATAAAAATAAATTAATATGGACTAAATTTGGACTAAACCGGGTCAACAAGTGATAAATTGTGGTTTGGAAACTTTGAGATAAATATGGTATCAGAAGAATTTAACCGATATTTCAGTTCTTCCTCACACTAAGGTCTATGTGGGTATTAAATTTAAAAATGATCTATGAAAGATTTTGAGTTGTCGCATTGTCCCGACTCTGTGGTGAGACATTAAAATACTTAGTAGTATAGTTTTATTATTTTTTCAATTGCTTTATAAGCATTCAATGATTTAAAGCATTTATTCTCAAATACGCAGATTAAATACAGATTTTCCTCTGAGTTAACGTTCTTCTTTTGCCTTCCACTTCAACGGATGATAATAAATGAACCAGTTCTAAACTTAAACAACAATTATAAGGTTAAAAATATGAAAATAATAAGATATGACAAATAGACATGTATATAGAATATTTAAATATATATATATATATTCTTCTATCAGTGACCAGACAAACCTGTCCTTGGGTTTGATTATGGATCAATTCAGGAGAATTTAAATATTTCTCATATTCAACTGGATACCAAAACCAGAAGGGTTAGGTTTTTTTTTTTAAAGTCCTCATTAGTGTCTGCGAAGCAGAAGTCCATTCGGACCAAAACCAGCCCCAACAAATCACCTACACACCCATCAGGTCAGCCTGTCAAGTGTTTAAACAACAATTCCTCCAAAGTTTCTTCTTTCAAATCTGTTTTTTTTTTAGCAGAATGAGATGAAGGTGAGGCAGTTTAGAAGGATTTTATAAAGTACATGAAGACTTTAGCTGTAAAGCGTCGGCTTTATCTGGGCCCAACACGTCCTTATTCCAGTCTAAAAATAGCCTGGCGTAGACCCCTCCTGCGAGGGGTTCCAATACTCTGAGCCTCATTTGTCCCACGTTGCTGGACTTCTAGGTCGCTGCAGCATAGATTCATAATTTGGCCATTTCCAAAAGCAGGTCATTGAAAAAAGACCATGGTGCAGGAAGCTGCTGCAGTGCTGCCAGGAACATGGCGCCGCCCATTATGTAGAGATTCAACGGTGCAGTGAATAATACCGGTCAACGTTCTGATGCCTCTGCTTTGGAGTATTTGCAGATGTAGCGATTCGAGGATTGTGGAGGACTGATTACTGAAAAATGTCTGCCGGGATAATGTTTGTAATGTGTTGTTTTGATTTCTTCTCCCTTCTATTCACTCCACCCCCTGTTGCAACGCATGACGGGCAGGCTCGATATTTTGCATGACACCTGCAACAAGTGTTGGTAGGTGCAAGACTTTCCCTATGGATTACCCATGTCACATTCAACTCACCACACAAAGTGAGCACATTCTTCATAATATGTATTCAGATTTTTGACATTAACTCAAACTAGCATTTTTAATTTCTTTCCAATGGAATCATCAATCTGGCCGTGAAACACAAATCCACACTTTTGATTGTGAATATAATTATGTGTAACTTCAACTGGAAATTGATGTTGTTAATAACACTGTAATAAATGTGTAATATAGTTTTGCTGTACCACAGTTACGCCTGTCACCTCACGCTTGTTGCAGCATAAAGTTCCCTTGAACTTTCCTTCATTTTATTTCCATCCCAGCTTCTCTAACCTGCAGAGCACTTCATTATACTCTCTGGTTATACTGCCACATAAACAGGAGGAGTTATTACTAGTAGAGGAAGGAGTAGTCGTTGCTTTGAGTATCATTTTCACATTATTGATAGGTTTGCATTGCACAATAATTGCATAGTGTTCCTGTCTAAAATCTGCTAAAATACATTTTCTCACATTTATCACTGCAGTCTATAGACAGACAAACAAATACAAATGAAGTGTTGATATATAAGAACGTTTTGAATCATCTCCGGTTCAACCGCCTGTGTGATCTTTCCCTCCAAGTACCCATGATGCACGGTGCTACTCCAGTTACTGTGTCTGCAGCCACCACATCTGCCACAAGTGTTCCCTTTGCGACTGCAACAGCCAATCAGGTTTGTTCATCTCCTACCCACCCTCCTCTCTCTTTCTCTTCTTCCTCGCTCCCTCTCTGTCTCTACGGGTATCAGCTTTGACTCTGAGGGTCTGCTAGTTTATTTTATAATATCAATATTTGTTTGTTTGTTTGTTTGTTTACTTAAACCCGTCCTGCCCAGCTGCATGTAGAAAGAGGAGTTGGCTGCTTTGCAGTGCCAGACAGATTTTAGTCTGCAAAGGAAGAGTTTGTCTATAATTAACGTTTACAATATATTCATAATATTTATAGTAAATCTCTGATCTCTGACTTATTTTATTACCGAAATGTAAACTGCTGTGCTTATATCTGTCTGATCTCTCTCTCTCTCTCTCTCTCTCTCTCTTTCAATTTTTTCTTTATTTCCCTCTGAATTAGATTCCAATGATATCTGCAGAACATCTGACAAGTCACAAGTATGTGGCCCAGATGTAGGAGTCTCAGTGAGAACAGTATGTACTGCACCTCTCTCTCTCTCAGACCTCACACACTCAGTTTAGACCAATATTTCAGGTTTTTTTTTGCATTCAACATCTTCTAAAAAGCACTTTATTATTTCTAAAATACCAATTATAGTGTCCTTGCTTAATGAGGAACAGACAATCATTTTGAACTGGTTCCTTAAGCAAGAAATCTTAATCCTGTTGAATTCTGCCTTCACACTGCAAGAAAGGTTCCTTCCTTCCCTATCTGCTGCATATAGATCACAAGTTTTACACTTTTTTATTTGCATTCATGCATTATCAATAGCCGATAATATTGTTTTACTCTCCTTCTAAACGTTCTTCACAACCTGAGAATCCTAAATACATATCAAGTCAATGATTTATGCAACATTATGTGACTCAACATTAATGACAGGGTCAGTTTATAGAACCCTCCACGTTATTACCCGGAATCAAATCCACATTTAACCAGTAAAAGCGTCTGCTTGACTGATCTTTTTCGTTATTTAGTGGATGTATTTCATCTGGAACAAGAACTGAGCAGTGGAAATATAAGAGCACCCAAATGCAGACAAGACAGGTTGACAAAATGAAGCAGTTATATGATTCAATAAGATCCGTAATCCAAATATCAGTATCCACGACGCAGGCAAAGGAGCCAAACCCAAGACCAGTCCAAATTAGCAAAAGAATCCAAAAAAACACAAAGTGCCAGAAATCCAATCCAAAAAGAGAAATCCAATCACACAAGAGGGTGGTTTGAAGAAAAGGACTGAAGAAACATGCATATGTCCACAAATGTGAAACAGCTGTGAATCACTGAAGCCAAACAAATCACAATGAGACAATTTTAAGGAAGCGGAAAGCAAAAGTGACAGCACGCGATATGAACTTTCAAAATAAAACAGGAAAGAGTAAAAAACGACAAAACCAAAATAAACTTACAGGGTAAAAGAAAGTTGTTAGAGATTCAGTTTCATTCCATCGATGCTCAAACACAGAGGAAGTCTATTAAAGTTGATTTACATAATATTTTCCCTATCCTCTTCCTGACATCTGATTTGTTATTTTCTGGGACCTTTTTCTTCCAGATGGAACTGGAGCTCTCTGGCGTCGAGTCCAAGATTAGCCATCACCCATCATGCCTGTAAGACCATGAACAAAACTAAGAACCAAATCTCACCTGGCTCGGATTAAATCTGCATGTTACCATTGGAGACAGTTTGTGAGGAGTATTATCACATGTAGTTAATGCACATCATTACACCACAACAGAAAAGAACTTCATCCTCATTAGAACCTGCCTTTGGCTGGGTAGAGGAAACGTACCTTTATTCACCGGACACACTTTGAATGTTAATATGAGGTAAATAAATGTGTGGGTGGGGAAAAAATGTCTGGATTGTTACATCCTTTGACCAATAATCCTGACTTAAGTTTGTTTTTTTGGTTGTGTTTTTGGGTTAAATGTGTTTATTTGTCGATACAAAGGTGCACCTTGTATTTTTTTTGTTGAGTTAAATGAAAAGGAGGGGGATTTGTCGAGGATTTTATCGTGCTATACCAGTAAAAGGGAAAGGACATTGCACTCAGAGGCAGAACGGCACCTGTGTGTCTGTGAGGTGTCTTTCAAACATTTGTAGCTGACCTGTCGATCTCACAAGCACACGTCTTTAACCTTACAGACGTCCCTGTAAGGTGCCATACATCTCAAAACACACGGACGATGTTCACGCGGTGTTAGTGTGTTCAACTAGGCTATTCCCTTTAATGCGTCCATTCATTCTCTTTGACGTGGCATTGCTTGTGCTTGAGGCCCAACAACGCATCCGACTGTGTTTACACGCACACCAGAATCCCGCCTATCGTTCCTTCCTTTTTCGGAGTAACCCATCTCTGTGTTTGTGCATGTAAACATCATATCACTGTCTGATTTTGAGAAAAACTCTAGATGGAATACTCCCGAAAAACCTGGGATACTGTTACATGCGTATGTCTTATTCTAGTTGCTGATAGTTGGGCAAAAGACAAATTGAACCTCACAATGGTGGCAGCAGCAACTTCTGCCGGGATGAAGAAACTGAGTTTTACAGTCCTGACAGACTTGAGGGAGAAGCATCGAAAGTCCACTCACGGTGGAAATCACTAGTGAAACCTTACTGCGTGGATAAATACACCTGTGTCACATTGCCGGTGGAAGGAGCCGCTGCTCATGTGGAAATTTACTTTAGGTGTCTTTGAAACTCCATCATGACGGGCCCCCCGGCAACCAGCTGCCCCCATCCTACGTGGTCGTCAGACTGACAGCTGTCGAAGTGGGGGACATGTTTAATATTAGTTGTCACTCTCGTCTTCTCATCCTGGCAATAAGGTGAATAAGCCATACCCAAAAAAACATGCTTCTTATAGCGCTGAACATCTAGCGGCATACCTTCCAGATTGCAATGTATGTCAAACATCAGCTCAGTCCTCGCTTTCCAAGAAACTCTGATGGCCTTCAAGTATTAAAAAGACTGTCAACATGCCAAATCCTGCATGATCCTGATTAGCAGCAAAGATGGCTGAGCTGTAAAGCTCGCAGAAAGAGCCACCAGCTTCCTTCCCTTCACTCGGAATCTCCACGCTCTATGGCTGTCGGCCGACAGCCGAGTTGAATCCCCTGGGCAGACATCGTGGACCCCACCGCTTACCTTTAAGGTCTGTTGCTTCTTCTTGTGCTAAATAATAGGCATCCGTTACCCAGCAACAACTTCAAAACTATAAAATCCTCCCTAGAGCCAGTATTTGGTAGGTCCATTCAAGCGACTGTACAAACCGACAGACATAGCGTAGAAAGAGGAGCAGCTTATGATGGAAATGTAAAGGTTTTATTTCCAAACTAACATTAAAAAAATCAAAATCAACTGATTATTCACTAAAAACATAGATATGAATATTATCTCCCATTTATTCCAAGACAGAATTTTACGAACAGTACCTTTAAGCTAGCATTTAGCAACCAGGGTACTATAGTAGTATTTACGATGCATACAGGAGGAGGAATAAGCCGATTTGTGTGTGTTCATGGATACGTCATGTACCGGAACAAGATTCTGGTGTGCACGCAAACACAGTCACTGATGACGAGATGACCTTCCTCAAATTGTCTGCTTCACTCAGATCTTCTATTGAATGAGGATCTGTTTCGTTTTTTAGACGTTGTCGATTCCAACTGTTCAGACGAGAAATGAAGGACTCGAACGGCTGATGATCGTTCGAATCAATTATTCAATTTTGATATTTTTTATGTGAGGGAGGGGTCAGACCAAAGACTCTCCTTACGACGAAGATGTTGAGCCAACATGGCGACCGGTTGGCATCCAAACTGCTGTAAGACAGAATCACCGGTCCAACAGGCGAGGGATGCGTGATTCATTTTCGTGGTCATGAATATTATAAAGGCGGATTGTCAGTGCGGTGTATATAAAGTCTGACGTATTTAAGAATATGTGTTTCATGCATCTACCTGAAAACTGTTTTCAGATAGTCAGCCAAAGTCTTTCGTGTCACTGTTACGAGGTGTTGTAGATGGACTGATGGGACTGGACATTGTGAAAGGAGTGGCCCGAGGAAAGATTGGACACAAAGAGTAGAACTCTTTGTCTGTGTTGTATTTTTCAGGCGTATTTAATTCGTGGAGAATGCAGGGAAAGTGGGAAGAATAAAAAAAAAAAAAAAAAACGATTGTATTTCTCATCCAAAGCCTTAGAATGTACCATCGGGTCAGCACAATGCAACACACCATCTTGAACCATCCAGTTGCCTAATCCATGCCATATTAAACACACACACACACACACATATGCACACACACTCACACACACAGCACTATGTGATTTTGTCAGTGTGTCCTTGACTTCTTTGTGTTTTCCTTCAGATGAGGAGGGTTTGACCTTGTTTGAATGATATTAAGTTCAGATTTTTTTTTTTCTTTTTAGTTTTGCCTATTATATTTATCTTTCTTAATATGAATATAAGGTAAAGAAAAAAAGTGTGTGTTCGTGTCTATGTCATGCATAGTTTCCTGAAATGCCATGTAATATTGATTTTAGTATGATTATGATTGTAAACTCAATATTTTCTACATTATGCATATTGTTGAACTGTATGCATATTGTTCATTTCTCTAGCCTTTTTTTTTTTCTTTCTTTGAACACAGATGTTTTATATGAGTATCTAACAGTGATGAAATAATAGAAGAGAGAGGCTAAGTTGTCACTGTGGCAACCGGCGCCAACAACCAAGTAATATTTTAATGATTGTAAGGTTTGTAACTAGTCATATAAGAAGAAAAAAAAGAATATTATAAAAAAAAAGAAAAAATATTAAAAAAAAAAAATCCAGTTCTTAGATGTTTGGAGTAAAGATGTTATTTTCTACTGTATCCATTTCAAATAGTAACTATTGTTTTAATATTTTTACTCTCCCTGGAAATTGGGCCATGTTGGAAAAAAAGCTGCATATTTGAACACTTTTTTGGGGTGTTGCTGCCGGCGGGGTCAGGTGAGCTGAGCGCGCGCGTCTCTCACTCTACTAGCCCACCGCAAGCAACGAGGGCGGGCTGGGGGATCTCAAGGCGACACAGGTGATAAAGGTTGACTTTTTTGCACTTCTGTACATAGTCAAAAAAGAGAGAATCATGTATATTGAGATCTTATTTTGAATAATAAAAAAAATGTCTATAATGATACGGAATTTTGCTAGGATAACAAAAAAAAAAAATCTTGAAAGGCTGAACAAAATTGCTTGCATCAAAAGGTCACTGAGTTGTCACTCTCCGACTCCTTTCAAAATAAAAGGCCAAGTGTTGCTCTTCTTTTTTGTCAGCAGCTTGTAGTTTGCCAGGTAACCTTCCGGAGGAGGCGTCCACTAACCCTCTAGTGTACGGGCCTGACTGGGTTTGTCCCCGTCCCTGAAACTACCTGTGCTCACAGGTGCGGTCATCACGGCGGCGCCCGCCAAGTCCCGATCAACCACAACACGTCCTGTCTCTTTTCTTAGAGAGGAATGCATGTTAAAGGAAATACATATTTAAAAAAAAAAAAAAAATCATGACAGTAATATTGAAACATGTTACACAGACAGATGTATTTACAGTATACAATATTCTATCAATGTAATGGAATAAAATATATATAATATAAAAAAAAATACAAAATAGAATAGTGGTTTATTTAAAAAAAAAAACTAAAAAAAAAAAATAGATTCCTGATAATATACTCACTAAAGGTTCACCACTTGGAGAGTTAAAACACATGCAACACAAACACCATAGCTCTAAGTATGTTCTTTACGTTGATGTAAGTTGTGCTTCTAGTAGATGAAACGGACCCCAACAGGAATGTAGTTCAACACCGAGACAGAATTTAAGAATCACCTCCGATTGGAATCTGTAGTCGTTACTTTGGTATATCGTCCTGATCACCTCCCTCATCTCCTACAAGCACGCATGCTTACGTTTTTACTCTGATGTAAACACAGCTCTTTTTTCATTTGTCGTTTGTTTCCTCTGTTTGTAGTGCTACGATGATGTATTTTGTCTTCTGCTGCGGTTTGTTTCGGCTTGTTTTACGGCTCCGGGCCCCCCGGAAGAGTGTGTCATACACCAGCCGCACCTCCTCTTCTGAAAAGCACCTGCGGTGGAGAGAAAAACCCTCGGACTGTCTCAGTTCCAAGCCATAAAATATATTCTCATCTGAATTTAATAGCGTTAGAAGAAACCGGGAAATAAAAGAGGGGTGGGAACCGGACTTTTAGAAGCTGGTACGAATGCGTTTTTTATTAACTACAACATCATGTAAGAGAAAAACAAAAACAAAAAAAAACATGAATGTAGCTAATAGGACCTCTGGTGGGCGGTGTCAACTTTGATTGACATGTGTGATAAAGAATTCTAATCCTTGACACATTTTTCCACGGGGGCCTGAATTGCTTTATTTGATTCTCGCTGTTATGAATTAAAAAAAAAATGTAATAAAAATTTACAAGTGAACTGAAATAAGAGCCGAGGTGAATTATTTCTACATTCTGTACTTTGTTTGTTTGATATGAGGGGATTTCACGGAAACATCATTGGTTTCAGGACATTGACTCATAATCTGTGGCTGGAAAATGTTTTTTTTTTTACATCAGTCTCTTTCTCTTTCCTGTTCTTGCTAGTGCTAGCTGTAGCTACTTTAGCATCCGCAGATACCTGAAGAGGTCTCACTCATTTTATTATTCTATCCCGTCCCTCACCTGAAGACGAATGCGACACCCTGAGAACCAGGAGGAGGAGAGAGGAGGAAGAGAGGAGGAGAGAGGAGGAAGGAGGAGGAGAGAGGAGGAAGAGAGGAGGAGGAGAGTCACAGATGTCCTCTGACATCATGGACTCTCAATCCAACCGAACCCGGATTCAGCCTGATACTATGAACCAGTTTTTCTCAAACCTTTTTTTATTTGTTACTGATTCTTTGTTTAAAAACAAAACAGACACAATTACAAGCAAAACACTTTTTTTTTCTTAAATCTTAACCAACAGGCATAAAATTAGAGAAAGACACCAAATGCTTTTAAGTGGAAAAAAAACGGACTCTTATGAGTTGATCACTTCAGTTGTAACAAATACAAAATCAAAGAAGTTGGAAAAATAGTTGGTAGTGTTTTCATGTTAATCAGCAGAGTTACAAATATTGAAGAATGTTGTGGAATTGCAAATTTAAAAAATGGCAATCTATTATGTGTATCTTAATAAAAACAAAACAAAAAAATCCTTTCAAACAAATTTATTTTCAAAAGAGGGACAAAAAAATATTTCAAAAAAAAGGAGCAATCAAACATATGTGCAACATTATAGATAATAAGCAGGGAAGAAAGAGCATTGATGTCATACCATCAGTCTAATAAGGTATTAAAACTGAATATAAATGATGCTGATTTAATCTGCTGGATGAAACATCAGAATCAATATATTCAACATTCAATGGCATTCAATGCCTCATGGTGAGTTTATAGTTTCAAACACGTTCTCTGTGTTGTTTGACCTGTCAACTGTGAACCCTGTGAACCCTGTGAACCCTGTGAACCCTGTGAACCTTGGCTCCAGCCCCCTCGGGACCCCCTCTCTACGGGTGTACAACGAGAAGACGAATAAAGTCTCATTGTAAGCATGTATGCCTGTTTACCACATCCTAAAAACTTGTCAGCACTATAGAATATTTAAATGATTTTAAAGAGCCTGGCTGTAGCTCAGGTGTCTGAGCAGTCATCTTATCTTCACCTGTAGGACCGATCCTCGTGGGTCGTGACACCTAGCATGGTTCCTTCTGCTTCCACTGTTTGTAGTGTGAACAGGAGAATCTTGTCTAAGAAGTTCTGAAAAGAATCCTAATTAGAAGTTATGGTTCCTGAACTTTTCAGTTTCATCATTGGGCAGCATTTCAACCTTGATTTCCTTTTTTGGCTGTACATAGCCGTTGTTTCTACATGGTCCTTTTAACGCAGTCCTAACATTGAAATTTAGGTTTTAATGAGACATAATGAAATTTTCTAAAAAAAAAAAGGCAGGAGATTCACCAGAATAATTAATCTCTCAGCTTTTATGTCCCTATTTGTTGGAAATCAACCATGAGGTAAAGGGGGGAAAAAATGCTGCATGTTCCATGATGTGATGTTCAGTAGAGCCACCAGATAGCACCATCTGTTTGTGAGTGGGCGCTAACAGTTCAGCAGCAGACGTCTGCTCCTACTTTCTCCTCCTCACTTTCTCCTCCACACACAGAAACCTGTGGATGTGTATTTTTCTAATTATTACTATTATTGGGAGGCATTATTGCTCTAAATAGATCATAATGAACGTAATGAAATGACAAAGACGATTCAGAGTTCAAAGGAAGGAGCCGGACTGGATGATTGCAAATTGACATCTGCAAAGTGGACGCGATGAATGTCGACTGAGCAGCATGGACAGGAAGCTGGCAGCCATTACTTTTCATGTGCTGCATCTTTAGTCCCTGATTCCTCGCTCTCGGCTTCCTTCACCTTGTCTTTTTCCCCCTTCACTTCTTCTTCTTCTTCGTCTCTTCACCATCCCAGTGTTTGTCCATCCTCTCATCATCGCTCCCTCGTTCCCTCCCTCTCCATCTCTCTGTCCACAGGCGTTACTGGCGGACTGTGTCGTGTGGTGGTTTAATGAAGCGGTACTGATCCAATAATGGCAACTTCTGTCATCCGCCGCACAAACTATGACGTACAATCTCATGTCCGCAACGCGACACGACTGTCACTCACTGCTGCCCCCCCCCCCCCCGACATGCTCGGTTTTACAAATAGGCTCTCCGTTAAAACGACTGAGACGGCGGAATAATGTGAGAATATGAAACAGATTATCCTCAAATACACAATAAATGACAATGAATGAATGAATTTTACTTCGGGGGAAGGAAAATTCTACATTTTATTTGCATAATGTTTGGAGCGAAAATGTCAGACCACTTTTCTATAGAGGGGATGAATTGGAAGTTCAAGCTTGTTTCTTTTCTTTTCATGCTGGCCCCATAATGGAGAAGTGTTCTGAACTCACCAGAGGGTTGGAGAGGAAGAGGGCATGGAACTCATTAAAATAAATAAGCTGGAGAGAAAGAAAAAAGGACTGAAGAGAGGGCAGTGTTGGTGGACATCGGTATTTAGAAGAGCCCACTGAGTGGGCTGTTATGTGTGGCAGGAGGCGCAGTGGTGAGATGTGAATGCATTAAGAAGTAATGATGATGTGTTTACCGGTTTCCTGTCCTGATAGAGAGAATCCCTCCTCAATGCCTCTCCAGAGGTTTCCACACTGTTAAAGGTGCGGGGCGAGGGAAAACGTTGTCATTCAGCACAATAAACAGCACCATTGCATGAAACATGGACGTCTGAGAAGGGAAGCATGAAGACCCGACTCGTGAAACCATCGAGAGGAAAACTGGTGAGGTCCGTCCAGTTCATCCTGGGAGTTCAACTCAGCAGGCAGAGGACGGCTGCACTGTTCTTCGGGGATTTCACCCGAGCAGGTGTGACTGGCACTCCGTCTACGGTCCCGTGAAGCAGCGAGATTCTGGAGGGTGGCGCTGTAAACCTCATGGCCAAAGCCAACAGCCTCCTTCTCTTCTTATTGTTCTTTTTCTAACCTGACTCAGAGTCGCTGGTGTCACACATTACTTCTCATTTCGGCTGTTCCTTTTAGGGGCCGTACTGCCTGCACTCGCTTCTCCACCTCTTTTCTACACCACCTGTTGACCCCAAGTTCTTTAACTACCAAACCTTCTCCACCTCTACTCCTTTCATCCCCACCTTTCCACCTGCCTCCCTTTCGCTCACACACACACTCCCTTTCATTCACACACACACACACACTGATTTTAAATCCTCTTCTTTCCGACCACATACCTCCACCTCCGCAGGTTTTCTGATACCTGCTCCCTTCTCTCTCTATAAATCAAAATGTCATCCAGGAACATCATAGTCCATGGAGACTCTTGCCAGACCTCATCTGTCAGCCGGTTCATAACAATAGCAAACAAGAAGGGGCTCAACGCAAATTCTTGATGCGGTCCCACAAGTCCACAAAAATAAAATCCAACTCCTTCTGACCTCCTCCGTTCCTTACACCATCATTCAGCAAACGGCATGGAGCAGCACTCCTCACTGCTACCACGTGCTTGTTGAATTCTCCGGTGGGACCACACAAACCCCGATGACTACCTCTAAATCTGGCCCTGAAAGCAGCTGAGCTTGAGAGAGGTTGTTGAGAGGTAAGCTGGCGAGATTCTTCCAGGACACCCGGGGAAATCAACTCAGCGGGACCACGAATGGCTGCACCCTGCTGGAGTCAGTAAGTCTAAGTCTAAGTTCTCAGGAGGAGGGACGGGCAGCACTTGATCACACAATCCCAGGAAAGATCAAAGTTTTGAGCCGTTCCTTCCCTGTGTGTCTGCCGGTCACCTGCCGAGATAAATTACCCGAGGCCGTTTCCCTCACAGCGGATTCACGAGCAAGGTTATCAGATTCTCCTCTGACTTCGAGGTTTGATGCGTCATTACTTTTGATGTACGATCCTCCAGTTTTCAAAAACCAAAATAATTATCCAACAACAACTTAAAAATGTGAAACTATTTTCTATAAATGTCTAAATATAAAGGGATTTTTTTATTATTCAGAAATGACCGACGCACTGTTCCTTTAAGTCGACCATTCGGTTTGTGTTTCCCCGTTAGTAAGATTACGAAACTAACTATCTCACAAATCTTACTGTAAATCTTCCCGGTGGATTTGGTAGAACTTTGTAGAGAGGTTGGGCTTGCAGGCAATGACAGTGATTGGATTGCATTCAAATAAAGGGGCAATGCCAGGACTTTTTTTTCCTACTTATTTGATTTTCCCTTTAAGCCAGGCTTTAAACGATACAAAAACCGTTTCGTCCATCACCCTTAAACTACTTGACAGGTTACTAAGGAAACGTGTGGAGGAGTGGGCGCCGTGCCAAAGAAGGACCCATTGAAATTTGGAGCAGATCCATATATTTTCACTTTCTTTAGCATCGCGGAGCCCTGAGGGCCATTTCCATGCGACGCACGTCTTCAGGCGAGGTATGCGCCTCTCGGAGCGCTTTTTAGTTTCCCCCTGTTTAGAGTGGAGTTAGATGAGATGGATCGACTTCCCTCTGTGATCAGAGAAAAGCCCCAGTTAGGAGATAAAAGGCACTCCAAGCCTTTTCATGTGCAAACAAAAAAGCGACGGAAATGCTATTCAAAAACTGTAAAATCCATAAGATACAAACCACACAATTCAGAATTCTTTTTCCGGTTGTTGTCTCTCCACTGCCGGTTCTCAAACACTGAGTCAAGACTTGACTTTCACTGAGCGGTCTCAGTACTTGACCGGTACGCGCAGATCAAACATTCAATTTTCTCAAAGTGTGTGTGTGTGTGTCCGTTAGTGCTTTCATCTGCTGTTGGAAAAAAACAGAAAGAGCAGCATCAGGTTAGTGTCATCACATCTCCTCTCCTCCTGGAAGAGGAGCGATATTGATCTTTTAATCCCTCGGAGAATCGAACACCATCCGCCTGTCGCGCCGCCAACCACTGGCCTGAGATATGTTGTGCTTTGATGACATCATGTAAATGACTGCCCTTGAATATTACTTGGGCCTGATCGTGTTTGTGTTCAGGTGTGTAGGGAACTGAGTTCCTCCTGATTTTCTTCTGTTTTCAAGAACATCTCACACTAGATTGAAACAGATCTTCACACAACATTTAACATAGAACAAAAGCGACCAGAGTAAACACAAAATTACAAGTTATATTGTCTTCCCCGACTGCAAGGGGTATATCCTCAATAAGTCCCCAATCCCCTACGTTATAGAAGCAAAGCCCCTGATTAAAGTCCCTTAAATTAAATGTGAGTAAAATGTGAACTTTTCGAGAAAAATATGATACATATCTAGGATAAAGCTCTGTGAGTCGTTTCATACGCTCCAAATTGGGACAGAATTGGACAATGTTTTGCGAAATTATGGCCCAAAAACTTTTGGAGAGAAAGCTCACCCTAGTGTCAGAAATATACAACTGATCTTTCCCAACATCAATCCAATCCTTCCACACACTAAGGGGTTATGTGGATGTAAAATTTGAAAATTATCCAAGAAATAGCTTTTTGAGGGTTTGTGCCTAAAGAGAGGATCTGCGACGGAACCGCTTTACTATTCCGTAAGATCCCTGACGAAGAAGTTCATGCTTTAGCAAATGGACCTCTGAGAAAAAAGAAAAAGAAATTCCGGAACAAGTACGGAAGAAGGTGGAAGGTGGTTGAGATCCTGAAAGGGTGACAAAATGTTCCACGGACCCACATTGACAAACATTATCTACACATGGAGAGGTCTTGGGTCAAAAGTTAACCTTCCCAGATGTGTCTGACCTTTCAAAGTTCCCCCAGAGCGTGGCAAAGTCTCGTTTCAGAAGTCGCTAAAGATCCAAAGAAATCATTCAAGGAATTGCCTCCTTTTCAAATTTCAAATGTATGACAATTTTTGGGGCCTTTTTTTTCTTTATATACATGTCGCCGGAAAAGTCAGTGAAAAACGCCATTGACGTAGATGTTAATGCAAAATCTGAAAAGTATTTTGTGTTTAATTTTCAACTTTTATATCTCCATAAATCTTAGCGATGAGGAAGAACTCTGGAAATTTTCCGCCACTAGGAAAAACTTTTTCTCCAAAAAGTTTTTTTAGGCAGTAATTTTAGATATGGTGGTCCAAATTTTTGACTCCAGGAGAACAATCCTGAATATATCATTTTTTAGTCTAATAGTTCATATCTTGCTCGACGGGGGAGATTTTACTATAAAAGTTTTTCAAACAATATTTTCTAACCGTTGGCTCGCTTTAATCCAAATTGACCTCGTATGAATAGACTTCGATGGTGTGCTGCATATTTGTAGAGCAGCCTGAACAAACAACCCCAACACTGGCTGTAGAGGAGAATTATTCTTAAGGTGAAGTGGCATTATAATAGTACATACATACATAATAGTATTATATATAATAGTATTAAATTTGATCAGTGACCAGTACTTGTGGTCATTTATCATGCGTTATGTATTCCAAAGAACAACATGCACTATATACGGATTGTTTGAATGCGTAGTTGTGGGTTTGAATTTCATTGTTTGTACGTCATTTGCTAATATTTGTCTTTGTTACACCCACTTTCATTAAAACTAACCTATTCAGGCAAGAAATACACCATAATCAGTTTATGTCTGCATGTTCTAGATGGCAAACAAAGTCAAACAATGAACCAAAACATGTAGTATGGAAAGAAAGTTATTCAAATTCAAAGAGTTTCTGAGTTTAATGGCTAACAAAGATTAATTACTCATTATATCTTTGTCTAAAAAAAAGCCTGGAAAACTCATACATGATATTAGATACAGATATTGTATTTTAATTTGTCAGAAGTTCAAATAAAGACTGAGGTTCAGGCTTTACACCGTTAGAATCACAACAAAAACCACAGAGCATCTATAGTACGACCTTGAGCCTCACTGACAGAATTTGCAGCTTTCTGAATATTTCAGCTCTTGGATTGCGGGGAAAAGAACACGGCAAGGGGGGTGGGGGGGGGGGGGGGGGGGGGGGGGGGTGACAAAACAGCCAGGGCATTTTTCTGCCAGAATGTGGGTCACACAATAAGGGTTCTGAGGGCACAGCTGTACCCAGAGATGAACAGCAGCTATTCACATGGTGACAGGATGTCCTTCGGCATTACATGTCGCACACCGAGTCTCGAATAAAGGAAAGACAGAGAAGGTCAGGGAAGGCTCACTGTAGCTCCTATTAGCATACTGCCTGATATCCGTTATTGTCCGCTAATTAGCCAGAAATTTGTCTTTACAGGGCTGCACTGCTATTTGAGGATGAATGAAGCAGCAGTGGAGCGACTTGGCAGGGAATGAGAGCCATACACAGAGAGCTAAAACCCAAGAAAGATCCCACTGTCGTAGCAGAAGGCACAGGAAGAGAGCGGGGAACAATCCGAGCAACAGCTGTGGTGGAGGAGCCTAAACTCGATCTTAGTTTCAGGACTCTGTGGACAGCGGGGAGGAGGAGGAGGAAGAGGAGGAGGTGGAGGAGGGAGCAAGGAGACAAAATGCATTCAAACCAACTCTGTCACAGCATCTGCCTGCAGGTTGGGGTGGCGGTGAGGAATGGGGTGATGGTAGGTCACCCTTTCAGTCCCAAGACAGACTATTTGAAGGTTTAATATAAATCTTTGCTTCAGGGTAAGCTCAGCTTAAATCAGTATTCTCCTCGTGCGTGTGTGTGTGTGAGTGTGTGTTTATGTGTGTGTACGTGTAATAGCCTTTATCCATTCATTCATTAATGAGTTTCTTCAGAAGCTTCTTCTCTCTTTCGCTCCATCACTCTTCCTTATCTAGTCCGTGGATGTTGAGCTCATAAAGCAGCCTGTTCCCCGAGACCCTCGGCGGGCTTTGGGCACAGCAGCGGTCGGCACCTAAATCACTGCTGATGTCATTACTTCAAGTGATTTAAGAAGGGTGAAGGGAGCCTATTCCTGAAACCGACAGTATTTGACCTATACATACGGCAATTGGCCACTGAAGCAATCTCTAATGGTTACATTATGTGCTCTATTACATTTCTTTAATGTTCTTTAGGACATTTAGAGGAAGGCTTTAGGGGAATCTTCTGGTGGGGTTGCATCAAACAAGCAACTAAAAATGCTAAAAAGCACATAACAAGACCCACTCATGACATGAAACTTCTGTCCTTTCCTTTTGTATGTATTCGAGTGCATGTTTGTGCAGATCTGAATTATAGCGGTGTAGCTATAATTCAAGCAAGATGCGACAAGTTTCTAATAATACGACAAAGATGAAAAAGCAAATGAAAAAAAAATGCCAACATTTCAAAATGTACTACACAGCCTCACCAAAAAGAGTGGAGAACATCAAGAACCTCCACTTGTGTTTACTGGATGCCTTCTCCCAACTTCTTCCACTGTCAGCATTTTTTGTCGTCGTCAAAAACTGAGACTCTTCACCCAAAGGCCCGATGGAGATATGTGGGATACGACGGATGCAATGTTTGAAATGGATGCATCAGTTTTTTTAAGGAGAAGGAGAATAAATGAGCCTTTAAGGCAGTGATTAGGTTGGTAGTGCAACATGAGTAAAAAAATTCCTGAAAAGTCCCCAATCCCATGCGTTGTACTCCTCAAATTAAATGTGAAGTGAGGTCGGCAGTATTTTTTATCGATATACAAAATGTATCGATTTGATAGATCGATTCATATTCACCAAATGATGTCATGGGAAGCTATAACCAGAAAAACTCTGTTTTTCTAAAAAGCATCTCCCTAGTCAGCACAATTTAAACTATTAGAGTAAAACACAATGTATACGAGCAAATCTTGAGTCGATTCATAAGCACCAGATTTGGACTAAATCGGACCAACGGTTAAGAAATGATGACCTGGACACTTTTGGAGAAAAAGCTCCTCCTAGTGCCAGGAAACCCAACCAAGCTTTCCCAAAATCCATCTAGTTCCTCTTTGCACTAAGATATATGTGGGTATAAAATTCCATAATATCCCCAACTTTTCGGGGATACAGAAACTTGAGGGCGCTCCGTGTGGAGAATTCTTCGAGTCAAGTCGAGTCATGTGAAGGAAGAAGGCTTTTGGTGACTCGACGTCTTATACTGATGTTTTTGATATAGTTCAATCAAGGAGACGATATGTGTGGAACACAGTGTGACACCATGCCAGTTGTTACATGAAGTACACTTCATGATCTGTAAGTGTTTAACTTCACATGAAGAGTGTGATACGACCCATACAAGGGTATCCTTTACCACCGAAGTAAATCCAAGCATTCTATTGGCTATTGACTAAGGTGTCAAATAGGCACGGTTACTAAAGTCACATCTTGTTGCTGGAAAACATTTTGTCCACATTGGAGCAGGTCTCTGTGGATTGTAGGGGAAGACATAAGATGGAGGAATCCTTCCTAACCTCGGACACCCGCTCACAGAGACATACAGTGGAAAAATTCCTTCGCTCTCAGAAGTCGCATGCCTCCTGATTGAAAGAACTCTGCCTATATGAATCCACTCAGAAGCAGGGTGGTGTGGATCATGTTGTTTACATAGAAGAACTCATGAGAAAAATAAATCCCAGATCTTCCTGTGAATAAGCCTTATTACCTGTGCTACCGTTTCAAACCCTTCAGTTGTCCTGCTTACGTTCCCGAGCAAAGCCACCCATTCACGTAACCACCTCCAAATCTCATTAGCAGAGGTAATAAAAGACTGTGATTCATAGTTTCACACAATCATACACACACTAATGAATATCTAATGACTTACACCAGACAATTAGGATTGATTCATTATTCCAGTGTTGGTTCTGTGCTACCATTACCCGGAAAAACAGATCTTCAAATGATGAGCTGTATCGTCAGTCATTACGCAAACTACATTTTGTCACACACACTTAATACCTGATGCAATCCGGAAGCTGCAACACGTTATCGTTTCAGATTCATGCATTCAGGTACTGACCGCATTTCATGCCCTTAAAAAACAAAACTCCACGATTGAGTACCGAACGGAACTCAAATGTGTCGTAGTCCCATGAGTTCAAAAATACGGGACGCAAAGTGAAGTTCAGTGATTTAATTATATCACCGTAAAGTCGGTATATCATGGAATTATCAAAGCCGCTGCTCTGATAACGTGATTAATCAAAATATAACATGGATCAATTTTCTACCCACACAGATTTAGTGCGAGGAAAAACTGGAGGGATTTTGGAAATGTCAGTTGTACCTTTGACAATAGGGGGAAGCTTTATCACTGAAAGTTTACAGGCCATAATTTTACGATTGATCCGATTGATTCCAAATTCAGTGCCTATGAAAAGACTCGAGAAGATCCATCGTTTATACATCATGTCTTATACTAATAGTTCCTATTTTACTGATTGCAAATGCTCCTCTCAATAATTGCACATGCTTCCCAGGGCAATTCAAAGACGTGAACCATTGCGTGCAAAACAGGAAACAGGAAATACTTTCCCCTCGTAATCAAAGATGGCGATCAGTGCAGAAGCCTGACGTCGCTTCTCCATGTTTGTACGCCGGTCTCAGATAGCAGAGTTCTTCTTTCAAAACAAGGTCTAATCTAATTCAAGCCATCGATAAACACTTCAGAATGTGTTTAAAAATCCACCAGCATTTAAAATATGATGAAGGGAAAATTGGGAAATAGAAATAGTGGCTTGCTGTTTTATTTAGGACCCATTAGTTTAATGTCTTTGCTGCTTCCTGCTCCTCTGCACAAACCATTACCCTGCTCCTTCATATGACCTTCATCATCTTAAGTGTATTCACGCATGCAGCCAAGTCAGAGGCAAACAATCGCTCATGAACCTGCTTGTGAAGGGAGTCTCAACAACAGCAGGCGGTTATTTTCATCATTCAAGAACTAACGCCTGCCTATAATGCTATAATGCTGCTTTTTTGCAGCCGCTGCTGGATTGAAGTAGGCAAAGATGGCGTCCTCATATCCATCATATTCAGACTAATCTGGATTTGCTAACAGAATATCAATTAGTCAAAGGTGCATTAAAGCGGAGAAGAAAAGTTGCACTACCTTCCACATTCTTTCTGTAACCTTGTTAGGATTGGAAAGCGGCGCTCGCCAGACCACAAGGCATGGCCGACCCACTTCATTTCAATCACGTCAACATTTAAGTTTCCCCGCCGTTTCCATTTGTTTTCTTAAAAGTATTTGTTTGTTGTAAATAATACATGATTGCTTCTGCAGTGTATTGTTTTTGGCTGCCCCGGCCACGCTCTGAAGGTACCAGTGTGCGTCTGGATCAGGCCATCCGAGCTTCAGGGAACCTTCAGTGGAAACATATCCATAAATGTGAGATGATAAAAGCAAATGTAAAAAGTCCTAAAAGGGGTAAAGGTCGGGGCAGTGTGGCCATTCATACAGGAGACTTTCACTAATGAGAGTAAAATATGGTATATACAAGATAGGTCACCTGGTGTTCTTTCATTTGGACCTAATTTGGACTAAATTTGACTCCCCCTTGTGGTGGGAATATGCAACTGACCTTCCTCTAAATCAAATCAAGTTCTTACTCAGAATAAAACCTATTGGGGTATGACATTTGAAAATGATACATGAAACACAGTAGCCTTTATTCCATAACTCTGCTTATATTTAGATAATTATTTTTTTCTTTTGAATTAGCACTCTGAATTTGAAGCTTTATTGTGCTGTGGTTTGTCTTCAACTGTTTGCTGTTTTATTTTGAAAGCTCAAGACATTACATGGGTTGTACACTTTTTGTTTTACACTTCCTGTCATGATTTCTTTGATCTCTTTTGCTCTTTGATCCTCTCTGCTTATTATTTGTGTTTCATTTCCTCATTTCCCATGTCTCTTTGTAGTCATTGTGTAAGTTCCCCCCTCTTCCTCCTCCTCTTCCTCCTCCTCCTCTCCGTCTCCCAGGTACCTTCTATTCTCCACTTGTGTGATTGCCAATCGCGTTCACCTGTGTTCTCCCTCCAGCTGTGTCTCATTGGCTCGTTAGCCCGCTGTATTTAATCTCTGCTCGCCTTTCCTTCTGTTCCGTGTCCAGACCTGCTAGCTGTTTGTTTTGTGTTCTCCAGAGGTCATAGTCAAGTTTCTGCTGTTGTTGGTTTATGGACTCGGTACATATTGGTTGGAGTTACCTCATCCTCATCCTCATCCTCCCCTTGCCTGTGTTTTTGAACTAGGATTTATTTTTTGATTGTATCATTGAACGCCACCTTTTCTGCTCCACCTGCTGTCTGCACGAAGGTCCACATCCTGGTTGCTAACATTACTAGCATCTCTGTGAGGTGATACTGTACCTGTATGTTAGACTCAGCAGCTTTGACATGTATCAATCAGCCATAACATTAAAACCTCCTAACTAATACTGCGTAGGTCCCCTTTTTGCCATCATGTACCTTTCTGTCAGAACCAGTACAAACAGTGTGTGACGCAGTAGCTCCTCTATGACATGTGATAGCCTCGCCTCACCATGTGCACCAATGAGCTATGGTTGCCCCGACCCCGTTGCCATTTAAATTCTCCTTCCTTAGACCCTTTTGGTAAAACTCTTGGTTTACAATGTTCTCCATTTTTAGCATTAACTAAATGAAAAGATTAGAATTTCAAGCTGATGGCGTGTATTTTATTACAATTTATACATAATTGACAGACTTATATTTCATGACAATCCACCCACGGGGCAGCATAGTGATGCAGATAACCTCACAGCAAGAAGGTTCTGGGTTCAAACCCACCTCTGACCACATTTTGGGTTCTCCTTGTTCTTTGTCTACATGGTTCCGTCCACATACTCCATCTACCTCTCAGTCCTGTGAATTATTGACTCTGAATTGCCCGTAGGTGTGAATGTTAGTTTGAATAGGATGAGGCAGGATAGGCAGTTACAGAGAACAATCAGTCTGTTCTGCAGGTGTCAATCTGGACCAAAACAGTGGGCCAGCGGACAGAATGACACCAACTCCCATAAAACACCACAGTAATGAAGACGTATATCGGGAACTCAGCATATGAATCTAAAGCTGGCTTTTTTCTTATTTGCTTCGTCAGCATGATTTTAAACAGAAGTGTGAGTTCCTGCTTCACACCCATAAGTTAAGAGTGAGATACTTCTGAATGCACACAAAACATCAAATTATTTCTCTCCTTTATCATCAGAAGCTCTTTGCCTGCTTTTTTTCTCATCTCCAGTTAAAGGCCTCTCAACTCCCATGATGCACTGCTGCCTGCCTGCCTTTTTCTATGACTCCTCTAACAAGAGAGGATGAATCTTTTTCTTGGCACTCTTCTCTCCCAGACGTAGCACACAGTTGCTTCCTTTCTCTTTTCATATCTGTTTTCTGTTGTGATTCTGAGTCACCTCTCTCTCTCTCTCTCTCTCTCTCTCTCTCTCTCTCTCTCTCTCTCTCTCTCTCCCCCCGCCACTCATTTATTCATTCACCCTTTGGTCCCTGTCTCTGCCACTAATGTCTCCCATTGTCACGCCTTTCTTCTCTCTGTGTCGTCCCTTCATCTGTCTTCTAAAGTCTTCCTCACTCCCGTGCTTCACCCCCTCTCCCTCCCTCTCCTGTAGCGGTGCAGAATGTTGATAAGCAGCAGTCTGACAAGGACAGACTCTCGACTGTGACTCCTGAAAAAGACACATAATATCTAATGTTCCCCTCTCACTTGTCTGCACTCAATATTTATTCAACCGGATCAGCTGCCATGTAGCTTCTTGTTCGGCGTGTCATACTGTGATAATCAGTTCCTGCGTCTGATGATTACCGTGTTCAACTAAAAGGGAATTAAAATTTTAAAATTTTAATTCCCTTTTTTTAATTTGATGAACCTTCTGTTCAGATTTCTTGAGGAAAGATGAGGAGTGGATGAGATTGTTGGTATGTCCGCTCGAACGCAGGTGTGTGATATCTTTTCATTCTATATCTCACTATACAGAAGATCTGTCTTGTATGAATCATATGTTACTCTAATGGTTCATATTTTTTCACCAAGCAGAGCTTTTACATGAAAAACACCGTTTTATTGACCTAACTTCACATGTATTTTAAGGAGTTCAGTCCCTGGGGATGACAGCAGCAGAGTTCTAGTTTGTAGGGATGTAAAGATTAGAGGATTACACGAAGGGCTTGAGCTGATTTTACTTCCCCAGGAAGCTCAGGTCACTCAACCGTGTCTACAACCATCTCCCATCTTGAGGATATTCTGGTAGTTGGTGGTAACCAGTTCTGCTTTCCCTGTTTTTGACGCTGTGATCTGCAGAGGAAACTGTGTCCCTGCTGGGGAAGGCAGGGTCTTTCTGGTCCTCCTGAAATGTGTCGCAGACAGGAGCCCACTGTTCACATTTCCTCTAGACATCATGGACAACCCTTGTCACCCACGGTTTCAATCTGTGAACAGAAGCACATTCAGTGACAGACTCTTAATCTCCCTCCGCTCCACTGGAAGACATTAAACCATTTCCGCCAACTGCCATTAAAGTGTACAGCATTCACTGTCACTACCACGAAACCTCACCTCACCTCACCCGTACACCTCAGCCCCTCACCCTCAGCTGTTCTTCACAATATTCCAGTACCGTGTGTGAATGCAGACGAGGTGCAGCACTACAGCCATTTTATATTATTCCATACAGACGCACACTTTACCCATTATGTGTATGTATATGTATATTTCTTGTAAAAACCAACTTTTTTTATTGATGTTATTCTGATGAACACATACAATGTGGAAATAGTTCAACACATTCGAAATACGACAGGTCAAAATGTGTCCTGATCCGGTAGATGTTCTCTCAACCACGAGTGACATCATTGTGGCGTCGCTCGCTTTAAAGTCCAGCGTTGTTCGTACAAACTCCCCTGAGCGGGAAGCAGCTCTGGCAGGAATGCGGAATTTGGGATAACACCTTTCGTTGTATATCATTTTAAAATCAAGTCCCAACAGTGCCGGCTCGGATTGCAGCGCTCCGTTTACTCTCCCATCTCAAAGTTTGATTCTCTCAGAAAGATGGAAACACGGAAAGAAGTTTGACTGTTTGCCAACTTTCTCAAACAGTGGTGAAGTCGCAACGTTTGATCGCATCAAAGACGCTAACAGCTAGAGCTAGCACAGGCAGGAGCAGGTCAGACACAGACACAATGTTAAATACGTATTCCAGTCACATCTTCCGGAGGCCTGAATGAGGCTTTGTGACTCGGTTTAACGGCAGAATCAAGGTTCAAGGACACCAAGACAGTGTTTGACGTTTATGAAGGTAAATAACGAATTTGAAGTTGGAGCATAGACAATATCAGCTGATACCCGGGTGTCATGTGATTCCTGTGTGACGCCGACAGCACTTAACAGCGGGCAATCGGGGAGTTTTGTTACATCCTGTAGGTGTCGTGTCTAATATCCTGTAGTTGTTTCCAGTCTGCTGCCGTACATTGTTCTGTTTACAGTAAATTGCTGCACTGATTTTACTGTTTTGTTACCGTACCTCCCTCACGTCCACGTGACCCGGCTCAGAGTATTTTCTTCTTTTCTAGTTGATCTGGCTGTAATTTGTGCCACTCCGTAAAATATGAGTTTTGTTTTCAGTATTTTGCAAAGTTCATGAATTCTAGAGGATAAAGGATAGTTTATTTTTTATCATAGTTTATTGAGGGAACAATTTAAAGACGGAAACAAGACAATGTGATCCCTCTCCCTTCCAAAGTGAATCAGTGAATCATTTGTTCATATTTATTTCAAACAGACCCTTTATGGATTTTGCTGATTTTGATTGATAATGGAAAAATTATCGTCTACTTTGAGCTTTATCGGGTTGCAATGAATCTGATTGCATCAAATTGCTCTGTAATGAAAATGGACCACGTGTAGTAACACAGTAGTAACATATAAATCATTTTCTGTGAAATGCTACCTTCTCAACCTTGCCTTGTCAAATTGTTCATAAAACTCACTTATTTATTTTCCAACCACAAACAATAAATAAACAATAAAGCACTTGCACTCAGAAAATAAAAAAAAACAAAAAAAACAATTATGGTTCCTCTACGACAATCAATCCCACAAGCAGGCCCTTCAGTCATGTGGACTGTAAAGGGGAATATTTGATAGAAAAGAAAAAAAATCCTCTTCAGTTCTGTATGGATGTGGGCGGAGTGTAGATCGATGCGGGACTCTCCTATAAGCCCGGTAATGTATATCCTGAATGACTCACTGAGCTGCAGGAGTCAGTGTCAGCCTATATGGCCACACAAAGAGCATTACGCTAATGTACACCATTAGCAACCACGCCTTCACCCTTACCTTGCTCTAAACACATCATCAGCTCATCATCCTTGTTTCTAGCCTCTAACCGACAAACTATTAAGCGAAACAGAACACTCTCCATTAGACAACACGTCTATCCCGCAATTCACTCCATCGATCTCCATGCATTCCTCACAATCGGAAGCTGAAAACCACTCAACTCTGGAAAAACGGTTAACCTTCCTGTCTCACAAATCAGCTTAAATACACACAATATCAGTTTTCAACGCTTCAAATTCAGTTCAGAGATGTGTGTTTCTCTTGCCATCACCGTTAACGGGTCAATATAATATGAAATGTATTCAATATCCACTGGTGAAAACATACAAGGGGAAAATCTGTATTCTTTTATTCCTGTGCAATAGAATGACGTAAGAACATTCATGGGAAACTCGGATGATGAAACTATTGATTGCTGCATTCTTGTTCACATCCAAATACAAATTTTGAAATCCTATGCCGGTCGGTGCATTTAATGTTTATTTTCCCAAAGATTTGGGGATATTATGGAATCATCATCGCCGCAGCAGATCCTCCATGTTAACGCGATACCTGAAAAAGTATTCCATGGATCATTTTCACCGAAAGGCCTTAGTGCGAGGAAGAACTGGAGTGACTTTGGTGAAGATCGGTGGTATATTTCCAACAGCGGAGGGACTTTTAGGTCAAAACATTTTTGGCCATAATTTTGCAACCATTTGGTCCGAACTGGTCCGAATTTGGTGAATATGAATCAAATTAAAGAGATCTATCAGGTGTGTGTTTATATTTTATTCCAATTGTTCATATTTTAATCACTAGAGGGAGATTTCTCTTGAATAACACTGGTCTTTGAACTTAGCTTAACATTTAAGATGAGTTGATTTAATCAGTGAATTGCTTGTCATATGTTACTTGTTATTTAATTATTCCCAATGAGGAGCTTTTTTTTACGAGAAAACAGTGCTTATCTTTTTCTTTTTTTTTTTTACTTCATAACCGTTGGTCTGATTCTGGACCAAATTCGGTGCTTTAGCTCAGTGGGTATAGCGACGGTGACTCCCAATCAGAGGGTTGGAAGGTAGCCGGTTCAAGCCCCAGCAAGTCTTCCAGTCATAGGGTCCTTGAGCAAGACCCTGAACCCAATAGCCTCCCTAGTAGGACTTCAAAAGGAGCTGCCAACTGCTGCTTCAGGGAGAAGATTAATTTCCCTCGGGATGGATTTTAGAAAAAATAAAAAGAATCTACTTGAAGAAGCAAAACTTGGATTTATCATATTTCCCCCCTACAGTTCATATTTTACTATCATGGGATGGTTTTGGGGTCCAATCAGGGGGTTTCTTACACAACGCAGTGGATTGGGGGCTTTTCATTTATGTACCCTTGCTGTCATGGATGGCAGTGTAGGCCTAGTTAATTATGGTGGATATGAAGACAAGGATAGCAATGATCAGAATTGTTGCTATTGTCATTCATATGGTTAATTTATGTAATATGCTTTAATCCCACTCTAATGTAATCTATCCAAATTACACAGACTGTCTTCGCCTCACACTTTACCTTGACTCCACAAGAGAGATTACCCCCTAAAATCCTTGGACTTGCCACCCTTTCCTGGAATTAACAGCAGGACCCGTCCTGGAAATATGGATTAAATATAAATTCATGACTGGACGTGGCAATAATTTAGGATTTGTTGGAAACCCCTGCTTTTTTCTTTCAGTTTATCTCATAACAGCCTCTTCTTGCTATTCTCATGTAGACACCAATCTTTTGTGAATGTTCTTAATCATTTGAAGTGAACAGTCCCATTGGCATCTGTTGGGGTTAAAGTTAATGGGCTAGAAAGTGTGTGACTGTGGTACATAATGTGCTGTAGCCTATAAATAGGCCATCTTTGTGTCTTTACAGCATTTTCATCAGGCTTCACTTATCTCATTCTACATTAATACACAATCTATAGATATTGTTTTTCTATTACATGAAATTGATTTAAAAATCTTGTGTGTTATTGTTGACCATTTGTGTTCTCTACGAAATCGGAATCGGAACGTCTGTTTTCTTAAAGACATCTTTTTGTGGTTGTTTGAGGCCCAGAAATGTTTTGTTTAACTTTATTTAGATGTGTCAGATGAGGAATGATGTTGGTGTTACTTTTGGGGTCGTCAAAGCAGATCATCTCTTTTCATCCATAGTTACCACCAGTACCCTGCTGGTTAACAGTACCAGTGATGGTATTTGTTAGCCCCAGCCCCAATGGATCCGGTTTGGAGAAGCGGGTTCCGCATGTTGATTTTTGCATAGGTTTTAACTTCAGATGCTCTATTTAACGCAAGATGTTGAAGTAAGCCCCATAATCTGTTAACCCTTTGAAGTCCTGCTCAACTGTTTGGTTGTACACATTTTGAGTCTCTACTTCTTAAAACCTGACCCAGTAGCAACACAGTAAGTAGAGCGGCCGTCCCCCAGTCGGAGGATCAGAAGGTAACTAGTTTGAGCCCCAGCGGGTCTACACGCTGTAGGTGTCCTTGAGTAAGACCCTGAACCACAAATACCCCCCGGGTGCTTCACAGGAGCTGCCCATCGCTCCATCAGGGATGTGCAGAGAAAGAATTTTCACTATGTTGTACTGTATGTGACTGATAAAGGATAAATTAAATTATTAAATGCAAATGCTAAAGAGTAAGGGGCCAAAGATGGAGCCCTGGGGGACACCACGGGCCAAAGGGGGCAACCATTAACAATGGCTGTTAAGAAAGTCCTATTCCATAAGTAGGATTATTTCTTTTTTTTTTTCTGGGTATATTATATTGTATTTTGTTTCAGGAGCTACTGTTCTACTTGAGTAAATCATTTGTATAATCAATCCCTGAATTCACCTAATAGTCATTTCAATTCAGAAAAGAAAATATTCTAGTCACACTACAGACTCCTCACGAAAAGAAATGATAAGAATCATGGCTGCTTTGACTCCTTCCAAAGTAAACGGCTGTCAGAAAGTTGGTTCAGAAACTACATTATGGCGGTATTGACAGAGAACAGACACACTGACCTTCTCTCTGCTGGACAGGAAAGCTCTGTGACATTCAGCTTCATTGATCAGGATATAAAAAAAAAAGAAAGAAAGAATGAGTTGCTCGAGTTGCTCAATGTGGACCAGCAAATTTAAATTGATAATTTGCCGTTTGATGAAGACAGACTGTTGATGTCATTTGAAAAATGCAGATGAGAGTGACGGGAAGTGAGATTGAAGATTAAATAAAGAAGAGGACATGGTGGAAAGCCGGCTTGTGATTGTGGTGTCAGTAAAAAGGTTTAGCCTGTTGATCACAGTTGCACTCAGGAGGAGCCCTGGGGAGACGCTGACCTTTTGTACGAGTGTTTGCGTGGATGGATGGGGGGGAGACACACCCGAGCAGTTTACTAAAAAGTAGAGTCCACCCGTCTTAACTGACCTTTCTTTCAAGCTTCATCCAGAGTGGGAGCTCGTTTCTCTTGCAATCATACCAGGAGAGCGGTGTAGTATAGGGCTTTCCATGAGTTACAAATGTCACTGAGAAGGTTGGAGGATAATATGAAGTCATTCCCAACTAAGTTGTCGTCCCCAATAGTAAGGGGATATCCCCGAAAAGCCCCCGAAACCTCTACAAGTAATCTTTGATTGAACTCTGCAAATTAATTGTGAAGTTAAGACGGAAAAAGAGAGTGATATTAAAATGAAATATGAACATTAGAGTATAATATGATATTACAAGATAAATCTCCTCAATTTGTTTCTTTTGCACCAAATTTGGACTTAATCAGAGCAATGGTTGGAAATTATGGCCTGAAAAATTTTGGAGATAAAGGTTCCTGTAATGTCAGAAATATACAACTCACCTTTCCCCAAATCAATCCAGTTCTTCCTCACACCAAGATCTATGTGGGTATCAAAAATCATCCATGAAATAGTTTTTGAGTTATTGCGTAAACACGAATGATTTACAGTACATTTACATTTCGGTCCGGTACCTCTTGAATTATGTCTATTTTTGGACAATAAGCAGAATACAGGCCACCAAAGTCTGGATACTTTTGTTGGTGGTGGAGGACCTCTGAGACCTGTAGCTGAGGAACCCGAGGATCTGCCAAACGGAGGCGGTGGGTAGGAGGAAGACGTGAAGAATAGCCACATGGGAGCTCATCCGACAGAGGACCCGTTTTAAAGTCAGTAAGCTGCTCAGTGATTGGTTTGTAAAGCGAGTGAGGCAGTTGCTAGCAAACAATGCCAGCTGAGACGTAAAGTGAGCAGGAGCTACATGATCGCTAGATGGGGGGAGAATAGAGACTTTTATGGTGAAGTTCATCTTCCTGACTGAACTTTTGCAATACTTTGTCTTCTTTAAACCACTAAATGGGCTCGCTATGCCTTGTTTATCTACCACCTGAAGATGCCGCACTGTAGATCCTGTCTCCCTGAGAAGTACTCTACAGTACAGTACTGTACTGTACTAACAGAAGAACTGAACGGTACTAACAGAACTACTGAACAGTACCAACAAAACTACTGTACATTAGTAACAGAACTACTGCACAGTAAAAAAATAAAAAAATAAATAAAAAAAGGATATTGCGGAGAAACACGGTGCATTGATAACTCCAGTGTCAAAAAATGTTTGTGTTGATGGAAACACAAACATTAAAACATGGAGAAATGTATATTGAACTGAAGGAACAAGGGGGCGAGGTTTGAAGACAGGAGAGATAAATCATCTTTAATGTCTGTCTCATCAGTGACAGAAATTCTTCTTCCACAGGGCTGCAAAAAACACAATTCACACTTAAAAAAACATTTATATCACATTTAAAACACACATGACAGTAGACGAGCAGCATTAAATAAAAGATTATCGATAAGAGGGGTATTTAGATCTTCCACTGAATAAACTGTGATCCGTCTGCAAAATTAGATTGAGGATTACATTTTTCATACAGTTGGACCGTATATCCTCCTGTGACCGGGACATTTATTCTGTCTGCAGTTTTTTATTTCTCCTTTCTATTTTGGTTTAGAGGGACCTAATACGTATAACATTTAAATAAATGTCTTAGTAGAGAAAATCATTTTAGAAAAAAACAATGTCCTCATATCAGCACAACGGGTCTATCCTACTGCAGGACACAACATCACTGCTCTTTGAAGTAATTACTCCTAAAAGCCTATGCCTACGTGTTTTTTTTCCCTATCCAGTGGGGAATCCAACAGGATAATTCAGTGGGACACACCACGGATTTAAGTGCAGGAGAATCCCTGCCAAAACAGGGCGTATCCAAAATCCACTTTGGCGACCATTAAAAAAGGGAAATAGCCTGAAAGAAGGTTTTTGAGTGATCCCTTGTCGAAACATGGCAACAGGTTGGTGGCCACCATACGGAGATTGGATCCGCTCGTATTGAGATTCAATAAGCTTTTTCTTAAAATCCATGAAAGCACGCAAAAAATACTTAGTTATGAATATTATATTCCATTTATTCAAAGAGGTACCACTAAAATAACCAATAAATCTAACACAGTTAACCTTTTAATAAGTGTTATGTCATATGTTTTCACGCCATACCAAGCTGAAAATTTGAGGAAATAAAATCGACATATTTGTGCTGTTCAATCATTCGGTGTTCATCAGCCATTTTCTTCCTCCCAACTGCAACCATTGCACATTTTAACTGGGATTGCCCCGATCGCGCCCTCAAACTAACAAGTGCATTTTGCTACTGAGGCCACTACGTGGCAGCCAAAGTTGTCCCGATGTGAGGACCACAGGTCTAAGTTAAGCAGAATGATGTATGTAATTTATAAGTGATATAAGTTATAGAATGTGTTCATAGACACATGTATTAATCTGAGCACAACTGCTAACATTACATATGTCTAAATGTCATTCTATCAGATGGCTACATATATATATATATATATATTAGTATTGTGAAAATCCTGTTGTATGTTGCTCAGAGCTGAAACCACAACCTTGGCATTTCTGAGAGTTGACACAGTCACTCTGTATTTCATAGTTTGTTACCAAATCAGTCATGCAGTGCCATTCCTCCAAGTCCCACGGGTTCAGAGCCAGCCAGACTATGAAACATGTTCTTAGTGGAAATATGGGTAAATATCTCCCTCGCAGGCCTTCCATGGAGGAAACCGGTAAAATCGGGTGTTTGGGCTGGAATGACGAGCAGGAATGTACAGACTGGTCAGAGTTTCCATGTGAATTAAGCTCATCTCACCTCAACGGGGATCCATAAGAGAGGATGGTGAGTGGATGAAACATGTAAGCACAGAGGGAGGGGAGAGGAAAGAAACGTTAAATATAATTTGCAAAATGAGGCAGGACGGCGGAGTGATGCAGCGTGACAGATAAAAAGAGGCAAAAGAAAAATTAATTATTTTCCAGCCTAGTCTGCTGGACGACTGATAAGAGAGATGAAGAAGATGCTCGGCGGAATATACATGTGTTTGCTGGTCTTCTTATGAACAAGGAATAAACCTGGAATTAGATGAAGAAAAGTGAAGAAACCCCCCTGAAAAAAATAGACTGGGCAGGGAGGAGAAGAGTGACGGAACAGGACCCACGTATGAGTAGAGTAATAGAAAAGGAGAACAAAGGAGATGAAACATGGAGAGTGTTCAAGAATTTTCGGGCAGATTCGTTTGTGAAGTTGGATGCAAACTGGTCTAAGTATGCTGCAGCTTAAGAGTCTGGTTTTTCTGCAGCAGAGAAATGATTCCAAAACAGCTAAGGGAGTCAGAAAGAGAGCAAACGGAAGAGCTGTCCTTTAATAACCGTCCAGACAATGGTGCTGATTGGGTTGTCAGACGGGCCACTGAAGAAGGACGTGAACCTGAGACCGATACTTTCCCTCTCCTGGACACTCGTCATTATGTTCCTTCCAGGGCGCAACAACGTGTTATTTATTACCTGAAACCACGTCTGCGTATTACCTGTGCGGCTGACGATCAACTGGACCCATTGGGTTTGTAAAAGATGGGCCAGGGCCGAGTATCTCAGCCGCATCTTCAATAGATTACCTGTTTAAAAGCGCCAGCAGCTCCGTCATGCTTCCCGCTGCACCACACTTCCCCTTCACACCGGAGAGCAAATGCTGGGAGGTTTTGGACGAGAAGGCGGCGATGCTTAAGCCCTACCGAGGGAGGAAATGGGTGCTGCAGATGGTAGTTCCGACCTTGCCCTTATCTTTCTTCACACCTGATAGCATGTGCAGGGCAACGCTGCTCCCGCAGACATGGATTGGTTCTGACTGGATGCACCTGACTCACCCAAATCCTTGACAGTGTGAGCTGAGTGGGTGTCAGACCGGTTTAATAATGTACAGGAGAGATTTAGGGTGATTTTCGTTCAGATGAAAACAATGCTGGCTTCCCAGTTTTTCAGGAGTTATCAGTAATATTGTGAAATATTAATCCTTTTTTCAACTATATGTCGTACCAGGTCATGTTTCGCTGAGAATCCCCGTATTTTACGATGGGATTGGATGCATTCTCTTTTTCACGCACTAAACATTTCATTTGAACCAGGAAGATTGTGAGATTTCTCTTCTGCTGCTCCCAGCCTGTAAGTCAGACCTCTGCCTCTGGACTGCTAAGATAGTATATCCCAAATAAGCTCTCTGCTCTGAGTCTAGCCTTTATACTGGAAGTAACATTATATTCTAAATTTATAACCATGGAAAATCTGGGGTATCAGAATTGTCATTGCTGGCGCCAGCGCGACCGGGTCAGCTCCTAGTCCTTCATGTAAACGATGTAACGATGTAACGATGTAGCGGATGAATATCAAATTTTATCTCCATTTAGACCTAAGTGCGAAGAAGTACTGAAGCGATTTTGGGAAAGTGGGGTTGCATATTTCTTACACTAGGGGGAGATTTATCTCCAGAAGTTTCCGGGCTATAATTTTTCAACGGCTGGTCCAATTTGGTCCAAATTTGTTGCATATGAATGAACTCGAGGGCAATATCCAGTAAATATCATATCTTACTAACACAGGTGAGACTTCTTATGAAAAACACTTTTTCTGACATAACTTCATAACAATATGTCCTATTCAGACCATAGTCCATGCATGTGAATCGACTCGAGGGGTAAAAAACATACTATATTTTAACAGTTGATTTTTTAATCACTAAGGGGAGCTTTCTTACGAAAAACACAGATTTCGTAGTCGGACTGGAAAAGGAAGTTTTACCAGGGCCAATTATTTAAGTGTATTTGTGGTCATGGCTCCACAAACATAATTTGCTACAGAAGAGGTTTTGTCTGGGGATTTATTTTCAGACACTTGAAAAGTGCTGAATGATCATAGAAATATTAGATAGAATATCATACAGATATAATCAGATAGAATATTAGAATAGATATTCTAAACCCAAATCTCCAGAGGGTGCAGGCAAAGAAGCCCATTTCCACCAGACTTTAATCACCATCTCATCTTCATCAATGTCCCCCAGGATTTTCAGAAGCAGATTTAGGCTCTGCTTCTTGAGCCTCCCAGACTTTTCGGTTTGCAATTTCCTCTTTGGAGTAAATAAAAAGGGTGCAGGCTGTAAATACCCTCTGCTGCTGAGAACCTGGTGGTGATGGCGCCGCCTTTCTTACTCAGAAATCCTCATTTCAGTCTCCGACGTCCGTGCAACTCCTCTAGCAGAGGGGTCCAAACTAAAAATATCAACCCAAATAAATTCCAGTGACCCAAACATGTTAGACCAACATATGTTCTTAGTAGTGGAAACACTGGAATCCATATACTCACGTAGAAGTTATTTCATCTATGTTTTTTTCTAGTTCATTCAAAGAGTAAGTTACAGGGAGAGTTTCTTCGCCGAGTTCCATGGCTACAGATATAAGACACCAAACTGTATCATTCTTAATGTCCTCTGATGGACCATAATGGACATCTACAAATTTCACAGTGGACATTTCCTCTTTCTCTTATTACTAACATCCATTAAGTTATTGCTACAACCTTGGCTTACTCTTTCTACGGTTTGGAAGTTTGGCATTACAGCATAATTAACTTAACCTTTGGCTCTAACTCTGCATGACAGATCTCTTCTCTGGTCGCCACCAGCCTCTTTCCCTGTCTGCTTCCTCGGCCAGTGTCTGCTTTGCCCTTGGCTCGGTCACATACAACCGTTTGGGCCTTTTTAAGAGACACAATATGAAGAGAAACAACAATTTATTGTTGAATGTTTTTCCATTTCCAATCTTTTTCTTCATCAGTGGCTCGGGACTCTTATTGATTGACAGTCACGGTGGAAGGAAATGTAATGCGGAGTCTAAATTGTAATGACCAGACCATAACCATAACATATTGCAGTCCATTATAATTTGTCCCATTTTCCATTTAAATGATAATATGAGATATTCCTCTCAGCGCTCCGCTGTGTGACTATCAAAGCATTTTGAAATGTCTATTCTCCCGGCGACTCTCAGGCTAATATTTCAGGTTCCCCTTGAAATGTGTGAAGGGGAAGAGCAGTAATGCCTTCAGTTGGTTGGTGTAACGGAGGAAGATGAAGAGGACAGGAGGAGATGGAAACAGGTAATCCGCTGTGGCGATCCGTAAAGGGAACAGCCCAAAGAAGAAGCCGATACTGTACAACTACAGGTCAGGTTTAGATGTAAGATATCCAGTATTCTAATTTGTTCGGGGTAATATTTAGCTCTGTCCCTCTTGGAGGGGGCGGGGAATGGAGGTAGAAACTAGTTATTTAGCACAATAAAAAATAAACAGAGCGTGTAACTACACCATCAAAGAAGGAAAAAGCAATGACCCACTGTCAAGTTTGCGAGCAACCGTCACCCCCAAACCCTTCCAAGCCCACCTCAACCGATTGCAAAGCACCGTCGTAAAGATAATGGACCAGCGGGGGCCTGAGCGCTAAGTTTTGTGCGACCGTCCGTCGCCTGCTGAGGTTTAATTCCATGGGTGGACCCCAACATTTACTTTCACATTTGTCTGCAACGATTCCAGGAGTCGGCTCCTCATGTTTCCTTTGACAACAAGAAAGATCTCTTGCGCTAAAGAGAATATATGACACTTCATTTGTCAAAAGACCAAGAATGGCGGCGTCGCAGCAGCGTCCGTGGAAGAGAACCCCCACCCGCCATGGAATATACTTCTAATATAATAGAAAGCGGTAAAATTATGAAAATGATATTCCATGAATTCATAAAGAATCGCTCAAATGTTGCACCTTTTGATTGCAGGGGTTTGACTTGCAGTGGAGTCTTTTCACTACATACTGTTAACACTTATACTCAAGTTCAGGACGTGAAAACTATACGCGCCTTTAATTCATGGAGATCTACAGGATATGAAGGCAAGTCATATGAGATCAGGGTCAGACGGGGAGGAGAGAGGAGAAACCGAGGGAGCGCGTCAGGAGAGCGAGAGCTGCTCAGTGGGTTTTGTGCGGCGCGCACCTCCCCTCTCCTCTCCGTGGCGCACAGAGCCTCCTCTCCTCTCCTCGCGCTCCGCGGAGCCTGCATGCGATCCCTGCTCTTCCAGCCGGAGCCTGCAGCTGTTCCTGGTGCCTCCCACCGTCGCTCCTGTGTGAAATCGTCGCTCCTCCGTGACCAATCGACCGCAGACGATTTCGCTTCAGCGAAAATCTGAAGGATATTGTAACTTTAGAAACAATCTTCCGAGAGTGTCACGAAAGCGTACGGAAACACCTGACGGCTCCCAGCGCGCGCGTGTTTACCGGAATCTGTACCAAGTGTGAAGGCTACAGGAATGTGGAATCCAAATCTATCTCAGCTGTGAGTATTTTAATACATTTATAAACCCTCTCAATCTCTCACTCTGTCTTTATCGCTCTCTCTCTCTCTCTCTCTCTCTCTCTCTCTCTCTGTCTCTGTCTCTGTCTGTCTCTCTCACTGTCTCACTCTCTCTCTCTCTCTGTGAGTGTGTGTGTGTTTACCGGACTGTATGTAGGCGTTTCGCAAAAGGAAGTTTGGGACTTGAATGTGGAGTCTGTGCAGAACTGGTTCATTCGCAAAAACAAACTTAAAGGTGTAGCCTGTCAAATTTTGAATAGATGTAGGCTACTGTGATATTTATAAATATGCTTTTAAGTGTACAATCAGCTACAAATAGACATATTTTTACTGTTAGTTTGGTAAAAGCCCTTTACGGAGGGAGAGGATCCTCTACCACTGAGGAAGCCATCTTTTTATAGTCGCCTGAACATGCAAGCACTGGCTATTGAGAGGACTTTTCAAATTTTTAGATCGATGTTTTGGAGAAATGATGAAGAATAATTCTTCCTCTGGAAAACCATGAGAAGGAAGAGGATGGATATGTTTTGGCTGGATCACGAGAAAAGGAGCAACGAAACGTTGATATCAAATGAACCATCGAAAACCCAACTTGTGAAACCATTCAGAGGTAAATGGTGGCGTCATTGCGATCCACTCCGGGACTTTCCCCCTCAGACCTCACAGATTCCCGGAGACACGGACTGAGGGCGTCTCTTCTCTGTGCAGAATGCGGCCATCTGTCGCCTGCTAATTTGAATTCCTTGGGTGAACTCCTCGGACCCCATCAGTTTGCCTCTCAACAAGTCGGGTCTTCGTGCTTACCTTATTTGAGGGCAAGGTTTCACACTCCATTATTTTATAGTGTGCTAAATAGTAAAGTCCCACGAGAGCGATGGAGCCAGCCTGAAAACACCACCATGATGTGGAAAAGTTTAATAATATTTAGTTTTGCATGTAAGCGTTGACTCGTGGTTTTACAGAATAATACCAAATATTTTCTAAATATATACTCGATTACATCTCTTTTGACTCTTGAAGGCCACCGTTGATTCTTGGATAGGGAGAGGATGGCTGATCTTCACAAAATATGGACTGCACCTTTAAGTAAAATTGAAACCAAGCGGCTGCAGAAGATAGCCACAGATAAGCAAAATGTTTATTTTTTTTTCCATCTGCCTTCACATAGTATATAGTTCACATAGTGGTTTGTGCCAAGATTTTGTAGAAACCTTTTCCGAAAATACATCCAGTTGTTTTCTTGCAAGAAGCAGAATGAAGTCATTTATTGTCTTTAAGAACATCTGAATACCAAAGATGAGCGTAAACATCTAGTCTCTCCTCATGTGTGACTCCCTCTCATGCAGCAAAAGGACCTGCGTGAGACCCTGACGCCATGACTACGTACCTGAACTTGACCTCCCTGCTGAATGTCACAGATCTCCACAATCACACGAGAGGATGTTCCCTCACCAAGACGGGCTTCCAGTTCTACTACCTGCCCACCGTTTACATCATGGTCTTCATCACCGGGCTGGTGGGCAACAGCCTGGCTATTTGGATGTTTGTGTGCCACATGAGACCCTGGAGCAGCATCTCCGTCTACATGTTCAACCTGGCTCTGGCTGACTTCTGCTATGTCCTCTCACTGCCCTTCCTCATCTTCTACTACTTCAACAAAACCGACTGGATATTCGGGGACGTCCTGTGCCGACTCCAGCGCTTTATCTTCCACGTGAACCTCTATGGGAGTATCCTGTTTCTGACCTGCATCAGCATCCACAGGTACACCGGGGTGGTGCACCCGCTCAAGTCTCTGGGCCGACTGAAGAAGAAGAACGCGGTTCTCACCAGCACGCTGGTGTGGGTGCTGGTCATTATATGTATGTCCCCCATCTTGTATTATTCCAGGACTGGCTTGAAGCGTAATGCAACCACTTGTTATGACACCACCACTAAGGATGAGCTCTCGGGTTATTTCATCTACAGTATGACTCTAACGGTCTTTGGTTTCTGCATCCCCTTTATCATCATATTTTGTTGCTATGGCATGATCGTGAAAGCGCTGATCTACAATGACATGAACAACGCGCCGCTGAGGCAGAAATCCATCTACCTGGTTATCATTGTGCTCGTGGTCTTCGCCGTCTCCTACCTGCCCTTCCACGTGATGAAGAACCTCAACATGAGGGCCAGGCTGTACTTCCAGAGCCCTGACATGTGCGATTTTAATAACCGAGTCTACGCCACCTACCAGGTGACGCGGGGTCTGGCCAGCCTCAACAGCTGCGTCGATCCTATTCTTTACTTTCTGGCTGGAGATACCTTCAGGAGGAAGCTCTCCAGGGCGACTAAAAAACCCTCCAAGAAGGGGGAAAGCGTCCTTCAGTCCAGGAGTGAGGAGACGGCTCTCAACAGCCTGGTTGAGTATGTGGAGAAACCGCAGGCTGTGACGGGGCATTTCTGTGTGCCGGGTCACGGATGAGGATCCCTTTCAGCTTTAAAAACCACAATGGACTTTGAAGGAATACATTCTCTGTGTAAATGGAAGGCTGTGTGTGAAACGGATTGATCAAGGGGTTCAGCGAAGGGGTGTGACGAGTAGTTTTCTCTCACTGGGAGAAGGTTCTGGGTTAGGATCCACCTCAGGAGTTGGAGCCCTTCTGAATAGAGTTTACATGTCCTTCCCGTGTTTGCGTGAGTCACCTCTGGATATTTCCCCCCACCGTCCAACAACATGATTTAATGGTGAATTTGTGACTACAAAAAAATTCCCGTGTGTGAGAATGTGAGCTTCTTTTGTCTCTCCGTGCATCTGGTGAGGAACTGGTGACTGGTCCAGGGGAAAAAGACTTCCGCTCTTCTATTGTCAGATGGGACGGGCTCCAGCTCCCGAGTGATCCTGCAAGGATGAGCAGTTACAGAAAACAATGGTTCTTAGAACTGTACGATAAAAAAAAACCTCCATATTCCACCATCTGGTAATCATCAGTCTCCTGCAGCCTGTTGCTGTTGATAAGCTATTATATTGTATTATCGCGCGTGTATATGTGTTGTTCTCCTAATCCTACAGCCTTCAATCTTCATTTGTAATCAGTAACGTTGTTTTTGCTTTGGATGGTGCGACGATGAAACCTTGGAGAGAAGTTTCCCCACGAGCTGTAAGCCCTGTTCATAAATCAGATCTGGAAAATATAAGGAGAGAGAATGAATAGAACCTTCTCCAGCGAATGAACTGTGGTTTAATGAATAACGACTAAGCAGGTGAGGGCGTGTGGTAGTAAATGCACTGAACCTGGGATATCTGTATGGAGGTGATGCACTTTGACCCGGGAGTCTCTTCTCCCTCTTTTCCTCCATCCGCTGCTGACGGGGCGAGGAATTCGGTGGAGACGTTTTCCTCTTGGACGGCTCTGAGGTGGAGATCTTAAATTCCATACAGAATAAAAAAAACAGTATTTACAGTATTTTGTGTACATAGTCTTACAATCAGTGTCCCTTAGGTGTTCTGTACAGGATGTTGTGATGCTCCAGGTTAGATGGGTTGTCTATTTACAGTAAAGTCAGACGTTTAGTGCATGAGTCCAGAATCAAAAATCCTCAGTACCTGGGTTTACATGGACCCCGACATTTCAATTATAATTGGTTTAAATGCCCAGTCAGAATGAAAAAGCTCCATGACTCTTATCGTACGAAGTTATTTTGATCCTGGTTACGTCCTGCTTGCGTGTGCCGTGCGTTGCGACGTAAGTGCATGATGTCAGCTTCCGTGCAGAACTGGACCAGAGCAGAGAGCTTGTTCTTGATATCAACTCTCAAGGAGTTAAACATTACAGGAGCAAGTAGGAAATCATAAACTCCACAAACATGCTCAGGCAAATCTGTCAGGAAATGTGTTTCATCATAAAAAAACGCTGGAAAACCGTTAACGGTTTAATTTCACACTGACAAAGTAAACCCAAAACCCACCTACTTTTCACACTTGGTGGCGAAGTGAATGAGGTCGTTGAAGGACGACCTCTGGGATACGTCGTTGACCACGATCTGGATCGGGGTTTTAAAGATGAGGAGTTTCTGCTTTTGACGTTACTTCAGATGATGTTGATGGTAACGTAGCATTTCTTGTAACTTCACCACACAGGCTTGCTTGTAACTCAATGTTAGCTAGCATTAGCCGAAGTAAGGCTACGGTCAAAACCGCAGGAAAAATGTGGCCCTGGTCTGATTTTTTTGATAATTTTTTCACTGTTCCATGGCAGTTTGAAAAACTTTCTCGTCAGCTTCCATCGACATTCGTCGCAAAGCTGCGCGGGCGGGAGGAGTCGCTTTTGCCTCATTCTAATATTTCTGGCCCCCGCTGCAACACGTTATAATGAAATCTGCCAAACTGACTTTAATGGCTTCTATTTTGTCTACATAATGACAAGTGTTAACTCAAGTAGAAGTGTGTTATTATCAAGTCACAATATCACAATAAGCTCCGTCAGTAAGCGGCCACAGGTTCGACTCCACCCGTGGCCCTTTGCTGCATGTCGCCTCTCCACCTCCTGTCACTCTTCAGTTGTCCTATAAATAAAGGCCAATGGGCCCGAAAGAAATCTAACAACAAAAACTGCCCTGATCATCTCTGATAAAACACCTCACACATCTGTCATCATTCCGCTTGTCACAGCCGTTTCCATCAAATGTGTCAGACCATATAAACATCACAACTCATGTGAGAAAGGTAATGAAGAAAAGTCTCCATGTAAACCCAGATAGTTAAACACTGAGTTATCCCTTGGAGTTATAGTAGGCTAGGGTTATCTGGAGTTCACTATACACTGTATATTTCTCTCTTATAGCTCTCTTTGTACATATCCCACCCTGAACCCTGTAGATATTTGATCTCTGTATGTACTAACACTTTTGTAAATCTGTGATGTGGTCGACGATGTGTCAAAAAAGAAGACAAAGAAAGAAGCTTCAGTCTGGTTGTTAGTGAAATGTCTGAATAAATACTGATGGTTTATGCTACGCTGTGTCATCCCGGGCTTTCCCCCCTCCTCCTCCTCCTCCTCCTCCTCCTCCTCTTTCTCCACAAGGCTGTTGACTTTATTTTTTCAGCACCACTCGGAGGAAGTGTAAGGGGATGAGGGATGAATAAAGAGTGGCGCCTTCTCCTCCTGGCGTAACCTGAGAAAGTGTGTGTGTCCCATCACATGGTGTGTGGTTATTGATGCGGACGGCGGTGTGCGGCGAGTCGCCAGGACCACGGAACCGCTCAGTGTGGCGGGCACAGGAAACACACACCAGCCCTCCTCCTCCAAACGGCACCCATGAAAACAAAACCGCTTTTGATTTTCTTGGCTTGAAGGTGTAAACTGAATAATTGGCACTGGATAACGCGTGCATGTCGGTATCAGTGTGTCTCTCCGTTCTCGCCTGAGGGCAACTGAGGCCCTTTTTTTCAAGTAGGTGTTTTTTTAGTTTGTTGGTTAATGGTGGTTGTTTCATCGTCAAACAGAGTCACTGGGACTTGCACCCGGACCTCATGAATATTAACATGCCCTGGTATCCGTTTATTGTTTGGTCATATACCCTCTACGCACCGCATGTACGTGATAAGATGAGAGTAAGATCAGATTTTAGCAGAACTGAATCTCATGCTACCATCTCTAAACGTCAAGAGCTCCACTTGCAGAAAGTTGGGACGCCTGCCAGTATCTCTTCCCTCCCCTCACAGCCACCTCTCACCTCATTTCTCTCACATCCTCTTCTCCTTATTCTTCTATAACAAAACAAGGCTTTTTGGTCTGCGTTTTACCACCTTGGGGCGGGGGGGGATGCTGTCTGAGGAAGGAGCGTTGTGAGGAGACGCCTCAGTAACGGGGGAGAACAGAAAGGAAGAGTTACGGGTGAAGAGTAACGGCGGCTGTGGAGAACAAAGTTTCTGTGTGTGTGGACACTGAGGCAGAGTGATCGCATTCAGGACGACAAGTCTAAAATTCTAAGCTTAGAGATTTAGAGTGGGAGCATGTACCGCCACATCCATCATGGGTGGGGGGGGGGGGGGGGGGGCACCGCCAACCAACCAACCAACCACACCGAAACCCGGCATCATCAGAATGTGTGGTTGGTCCTGGGTGAGAAACCGTGATGTAAACAACGACAGGCCAGTGTAATCAACGGAAAGCGGTCATGGTTCACAAATTTCTAATGGAGCAACTGACCCAATATAAGCGATATAAACTCCTCTAAATGTAAATTCTCAAGTTGCAGCGTTTGACATTATTATGAAAACCAGCGGCATCCTGAGATTCCATTTTCTGATATGACACCAAACCTTTTCACCAATTCTGTGCAGAGTATTTAGTAGTGAACAGTTCTCTGCAGAGCCACATTTTAAGGGAACTACAGTGTTGATATACAGGAAGAAGCGTCGTTTCAGGAGTAGTAACTGAAGAAGATCCCTGTTCCCAACTCTTAACAGTTGAGTAAACACATAAAGAAAATATTTGTTCACCGCCTCTTGGCTACAAGATGTGTGCTACTACTGAAATATTTCCGTTAGCCACGCCTGCACCACCTTCCATTAAACTCGTGAAGAAGGAGATCCCGAGTCAGACCAAACACGGCTGGTCGGGTTAGGATGGATCACACCTCCCTCACTGATAGTCATGTAAGGGGAAATAAGACTCAGGCTGTCATGTGCTTCACCGAATGCAAGAATGCGTCTGTGAATTCTCTCTTAGAAATCAAACAATGTTCACATCACTTGACTTTTTTTTTATGTTGAGATAACTAAATAGTTCCATCTTTGACCATCGAAACAATGTTCTTTCATTGCATTAACGTAAGAGTAAAAGTTTTTTTGGCATTACATAATCGTGTTGAGAATATTCAATATTATGGATGAAAAAAAAACATAATTTTGTCGACATAAATGAATGATGCTGCACTTAATTCAGCAGATTCGTTGGCATTTATCCCAAAATATTTAATCATAATTTATTTTTTTTCCCATTTATTCGACATAATTTCATGGCCCCGGTTGACATAATCAAATGAAGTAAATTGGATGTTTTACTTCTTCGAGCGCGTGAGTCGTATTTGTGAAGCGATAGCAGACAAACCCAATAAAAGGAGTAGTAACACATTCTGCAGGGTTAATTGAAAGGGGAAAAAAAATCAGCCACACTTCATTTCTCATGCCCTCCTTTCCTTCACACCTCTCACACATGTACGGTCTTAATGTCCCGCAGCCGTGTCTGCGGCTGTCTGTCTGACAAATCATCTGCTGTCATCAGCCGTTCATATTAATCCGACTACACAGAGACAAACCTTCAACGTGAGCCCATCATCTTCCTCACGATCCGTTTTAAGACGGCTCTCTCTGTATTTTATCACCCGATTGCTAGATAGCCTATTTTTAAACGTAAATATGTAGTCTGGCTTTTATTTAATGTTTCATGATGTATATATTTTTTTCTTCATTTATTTATTTTCCTCCTCTTACTCTATTAGCATTATATCTATTTATATACACATAATTTTGTGTAATTTATCTTTTTAATATTATTATTATTATTATCAGTGGAATCAGTGTTTGTCAATCACTGGTAAAGCAGAATGAATAATATTTTTATTTCTTTTGAAATGTACATTATGATTGAAGTTTGATTGATTGATTAAACAACTTGTAAATTAAAAAATATAATAAATACAAATACGGACATACAAATATAGGGAAAAAGGCCAAATGACTGCTTTTTCAAAACAAAGAAAAAAAATAAAACCGAAAAAGTGCTCAAACTAAAAAAAAAGGAAATAAAAATACTCTTATCAAAATGGGTGATCTTTGGAAATAAATGTAAATGAAGAGGAATAATAAGACCAAATAAATAGAAATCTATGTGAATGTAATGAGTTTTAACAAAGACATAGAAAATCTGGCCTAATCCCCAAACATTGAATGACTCAAGCGATAAAACTTTCAAGTATGACAATTATTTTACTGAACAAGTATCGGCATGGACATCTGACAGGCAGAGTCTCCAGAATTCTTTCTGTTGTGCTGTTTCCACCAGATTTGTGTGTTGGACTGGATTCCAGACCAATCTGGCTTTTGTTGACTTCCGACAGAGAGGGACAGACTTTGCCTCCAACAGCGGGTGCCAGTGCCACAGAGGAGACCTTCACAGTACATTTATTCACCCTACATTTATCCTGTGAAACCCTCATGAATTGAATAAACCTACAGGGTGGAGGGGGTGGTGCCAGCAGTGGCTGTAACACTCTACCACTAGTGAATTCATGCTATAATGTCTTACATCCCCCACCCCTATCCCTGTCCAGTCTACACAGATTCAAGGGCTTCATGATTTTTTCGGTCTCGGCAGAGTCATCAGACACCACCACCACCAGTGTTTAATCTAGTTGGTTGCAGCTGTGGTCAGATGCCCTTCCATTCTAATGTGTAGTTTTAGTGTTGAGTTTATCAGGGGTTGAAGGTGCAGGCGAAGGTGCTGAAGGTGCTGAAGGTGCTGAAGGTGAAGGCTGAGGACAGGTGGATTCGTGGTCAGAGGGTGGAGGAGTCTGGCTGATTAACTGACTGGATTTCGGCAGTAGTCCGGGGAACAGGAGAGCAACAACATGCAGACATCTGCTGCAATAAATGATTACCGAACAAATACCTCTTTCATTTGTCACTCCTGGTTTCACAGTCATCACCACTACACCCGAGGACAGTTTCAGGCAGAACTAAGTTTTTTTTGTCCTGGTCTTCAACCAACTTCTCACTCTTGGGGGGTTACGTATGGGGTCCAGAATTTAACCATCTACTCTACTTGCGTTGGGTGGATTTGGAGAAGGCCACACATGTCCTCGGAGAGTCCTGTGTGAGTCACTGCAGGAGTATGGGGCACAGGGGCTATTGCTGTGAGCCATCTGGTCCCCATATAGACAAAGTGAGAGTAGTGTCCATATCCACCAATCCTAGAGACGTTTGGAGCGATTGTTGGACTCCGCCAAGGTTCCCCCTTGTCCCGGATTACGTTCATTGCACACTGGAACGGTTATCAGCCGAGTGTGAAAAGAAAGAATCAAAGGACCTTGGTGTGTTTTTCTCGAGTGATGGGGATATGGATATGGGAGATGGAAAGGTGGTTTCTTTGGAGAATCAGCTTTAATTTCGGGTGTTGTACCAGACCATTGTGGTGAAAAGAAAGGGGACCTCCTCTCAGTTTAACAGTCGTTCTACATTCCAAAGCTCTCCGAGGGTATTAGCTCTGGGCAGGTCATGGATACAAACGGCTAAAATGAACTTCCTTCAAGGGTGGCTAATGAATGGAGCCGCCAGTTGAGGTGGTTCGGGCACCTGACCAGGATGCTTCCAGGAGCCATCCCTTTGGAAGTTTTCGAGGCGTGTCCAACTGGGAGGAGACTGAGGAGTAGACCCAGAACTCCCCAGAGGGACTATCAACTATCTGCATTGATGGGAGAGGGACATCTGGAAAACTCCTGCTGCCAGCATGACCGGAGCCACCATAGTCAATACATTCATGTGTATTTGGGAAACCACACTAGTTACGTTAAATAATTTAAGTAATAAAAATCAGCACATAAATAAGATGCATTGTGATTGTGGCCATTAGATCATTCTTTGGCTTGGGTACAACAGAAAACCTGAAACCATCTTGCATCACTGAACATTGGAAATATAATTGATTTATATATTACTTTTTTGTACAAAAGCCAGAGAGAGATTTTTGCATGAACTATTAATTAGCACTTTAAGATTTGATCCAAATGTAAAGTGCATTATAAATGTAAATGTATTATTATTATTATTATTAAATGGGCATTGCAAGAAACACATCAGCAACAAACCAGAAATCACAACACTGAAATAAAATCATTAAAAAAAAGGAAAGATGTTGAGCAATGTGTCTCTCTTGTGTGTGTGTATACAGGAACACTGCCCAGAGCATAAATGCTTTTAAAAGATTTTTAAAAGTGTGTATGCATCCATTCGGGGTGACTGGACACGTAACAGTCAAAAGTTCAAAGTATAGGTGAGAGGGTGTGGTTCCCTTTGACATTTGGAGCCGTTTGAAATGATCCCAAATGGGTTTTCTATCGCCTGTGCTGCAAGCCCTCTTGGATTCCATGGAAATCCTCCCATTCATCTTGTCAGACATTCAAAACATGTTCGAGTCTTAAAAGGCAATTATTGGCCGGGATAAAATGCTTGTATGGACAAGCAAAAACAACACCAGATGCACTCTGAGAGAGAGAGAGAGAGAGAGAGAGAGAGGGAGTGAGATTGGGTAATAATAATAATGAGCAGGAAGTGCCGTCATTATGGAGTGTGTGGACTGCTGTAATATAATCCCTATGACTTCTGCTTCTGCCACTAACAATGATATTAGACGGCTCTTGTTTGTCTGTCAGGTGCAAGGATTCGACGAGATAAAGAGGAGAGTGTATGAAACAAAGAGCAGATGCTGTCATATTTCCACTGTCACAGAGCTTGTGATCGATATCTCTGCAGCCGCTCTTACCCAGAATGGTGTTGATTTTTTTTTTTTTGCAGCCTCTTGCTGTTGTCATCAATCAGTTTGGATGGTGAACTTTCAGCTTTGATTTCACACAGAGTAGACCGCAATGATCTGATCGAGACGGACAATCCAGAGGATTGAGAGGAGTGCAAAATCGGCTTTCGACCATCATGTCACTTGTTCTTATATCCACTCTGTGGACTGCATGTATTGGAGTGTATATATGCAGTTTGTATAAGGTGGAGCCGATGCTGTTTCACTTGGACAGATTCCAGGAGATAAGTTTTTGCATACCCGGCAGCATGACCGGGAACGCTCGTCAGACAGGGATGTAGACGAGTGGGACCATCTGATAAGAGTTATGAGATGGGGAGCCTGGCTCCGAAATGAACTGAGGTTTTAAATAAAAGTGTGCCTGCTGTTTGAGAAGATAGGGGATGAGAAAAGATAAGGCAAGAGGCGAGAATAAGGAACTGAGGGCTAAGGCGGTATGAAATGTGCTGTAAACGTCAAAAAATCTATACGAGGAAAGGAGAAGAGGTTTTAACCCACATTTAGTTTACGGACACCAAAAGTCCTGCAGTCTTAAAGAAATCCAAAGGCCTCCGTTTTTGATTTTATTGACGCGTCATTGTGTGTTTTGCATCTTACTGCTGAAGGGGTTTATGGTTTAGCTAAGTAAAGTTCTTTCTATATTGTTTGGTGTGCTAATGTAGATTCTCACACATCCAGCTCGTGGTAATCCTCGAAGGTTAAATCCAAAGCAACTGGATTTCTTTGTTCAAATAATTGTTTCGGCTCCAATTGAATATCTTCGAGGATATTATTGGGTGATTTAATCGACCGCGACGCGTATTCCGGAAAGTCAGTATATGTTTGTTGCATTGATGATAAGTGAAAACCACAAATCTCTGAGAATTCTTTTTTTTTCTTATTCAATTCCTTAATCAAAGATTTTATCTCTTTTCATTAAACCTTACCATTAGCCCGTGTGCACCGCTTTAAATAATATTAAAGATGCTACCGTTTTTTGTAGAAAAACATCATCTTCTTTATCTGCCGATTCTGTCTTCACTTTATATGATTCAAGCCCTTCGATGTCCTCACCAAAAAAATATCTATTTAGATATTTTATTTTATTTATTCATTTAACGTCTGAGACAGTCTAATTTTCTTTTTACCATAAAATGACAAATTATTTTCTCAAGAATGTTTTTAAATAGTAAAAAAACGAAAAATGCATATGATACATTGCATATTTCATCTTGCAATTTTGTCTTTTATGGAAAATAGTCCATGGTAATTAGCTTACCCTTTCTTTCTTCATTATTGAGTGAAACCTCTTAATCATTTTGGTAAAGCGTGTTTTTAAAACTCAACTGTTGAGTTGCTCAACGGTTATTTTCAAGCACATTTTCTGACTGAAAATATGTGTCCAACTTGACTGACCTTGTTTACGATATGACCAAGTGGCAGCATTTTTATATGCTTAAGAGTAAGGGGGCAAGGATAGAGCCCTGGTGCACACCCCCGGCCAAAGTGTGCAACCGAGGAAGAGGCATTAACCGTTGCTATTGAGAGCATGTGAGGACTTACTGAACAGAGTTATGTAACTTGCTGGAATAAAGAAAAGTCTAATAAGGGTGAAAAGGTTTTCCTAAAACATGTTTTACCATGTTGAGCTAATCTAATTCAAATTGACTGTTTTCAATTAAATACAAAATTTCATTATGAAATAATTTCATTAGTCTGAATTTTTTCGAACTATTTAAAAACTCAATCCCTGCAGAATGTGGGGCCAATCATATTAATAACTGCTGCCCTGGTCTCCCCTGCTGTTTAATATCTGGAGCTGTTGCTCTTGAAAGGTAGAACATGTCTATTTACTTGTAACAAATAAGCATATTATAAGTCCAGATACCCAACAGAGATCAGGGTGACAGGATCAAGAGCTGTCCGTCATGAAGCCGAGAGATTATTATTATTAGTATTATTACACTCTTAATCTCTTTATATTTCTATATGTCTATATTCAATTCTTACACAAAATCCATCAAGGACTAAGATTAAAATGAGTTCCAAAGGCTGGTCTTGAGATCCGCGCAGCGAGGTCGACCATCATTTTCAAAAAGAAGACATTTTTCAAATAGTAAGACATAAGATCCTAAGTTTTAAGTTTCTCTCCGCCTGCAGCTTGTCTGAAGGCTGTGAATCTACTGCGAGCGATGATGAACTATGCACTTGGCGGAAAGTCCAACGCTTTTATTAGCAGGCAGGCCCCGCGGTCTCCCTGCTGCCCTGCTGCAGGGCGGGTGATAAATCTCATCAAGCTAAAGCTCACTGCTTCATATTCATATAGTGTGGAGATGAACGGTGGGTTTGTGGTTGGAGAGGAATAATGTTGTGAGTTAAAGCAGGAGGAAACAACAAGCTGGCAACAAACAGAGTGTAGGCATATCTATATATACAGACGGTGAATAATGGAAAATATTGAACAAGGTAAGTCGGGAGAAAGGTGACCTTTCTCTTTTGCAGGTTCACTCCTCCTCACTTTTGCTTTGCAGTCATGCAGGTCCCGAGTTTTTTTCCGTGGCGAGAAAATACAGGGGCCTCTGTTTCTGTAGGGGGGATTATGAGCCGGAGCTCTCCTTTTCAAATACCACAAGAATCATGCTTATGTTTTAGAGCATTTATGGGTTATATCACACTTTTAAAATACTGTCTGTAAGAAGAATGTGGAGGAAGCTTTAGCTCAGTATTCTATATATATATATATGAGAAAACACTTCCTGTTCAGAACAGGACTGTAAGACATTTTATATACCGTTTGTATTTAAACCAGGCATAAGGTCTGACATAACGATAAATCCTCCATGGAGTCAACTTATGGTTCAAAAAAAAGAAAAAGGAAATCAAAAAAATTTTTTCTCAAATATTGAAAGGGTTCGTGGAAAATCGTAGAAAATCTAATTAACCATCTTTGAATGTTGATGAAAATGAAAAAGCTTGTAACTGTTTTTTTGAAAGTAAGTATTCAGTACTTTTTTACATTTTAGTGCCTGTGAAGAACCGGGCTGTTACGGTATAATGGGACGCGGCCGGTAGTGATGAAATCTAGGTCCCCTGACGGATCAAAGAGATTGCGAACTAGTCCAAGACCCTCCATCCTCAGTGATGTCACCAAAGGGGCAAATGCTTCCCCTGGCGTGAGTTGAGCCAGTCCAGTCCAGTTATCTCCAGCCTCCCTCGCTGAGTCCCTCTGCCTTTCACTCTCCTCTACTGTAGATTCTCCTAGTTTTTAACACCGTTACCTCATGTGTTCTGGCATGAGATCGTTAATGATCCATGACAGATACAACTGTGTGTTCAAGACCCTAGCAGACAGAAGTGTACAGACAGAGGACGGTCTAAAGGGCGATAAGCTTCTGTCAGCAAAAGAAAAATGCCATTTCCCTTTTTTATTGGGCATATATATATATATATATATATATATATATATATTACAACAGATTTGCTTCAAACTCTTCTTGCACTACAGCATTTCCCACAGGCCTGTACTCCTTTTTTATTTTAATTAAAACAGACAAATACATTCACAATACAAACAAAACCACAGATAAATGCCTCCAGAGTGCGTACACACACACACACACACACACACACACACACACACCCCTCCATTATCCATTAGCAGAAAGAGGTGATCAGCAGCAGCGTGGGTTCTCCTCACTAGAGAATAGCTGACGAAACACTTTGCCTTCTAAAACCGCGTCGCAGATTGAGAGTTAATCAAGGCGAAACGAGAACAAAGGCTGCAAAATTAAAGTTGTATTTTTGGTCACCCTTCAAAGGTTACTCTTTGTTTGCAATTTCACCTGCAAACTCTTCCTCAGCGCCACAAATTTTCCTCCCCTCCCATGACCCCCTCCAGTGATTTGCAGCTCTGTCTATCGACACCTCTCTTCCCCATTTCTCCTTTGCTCTCTTTTCTCCTCCTCCAACCTTGTTTAGATTCTATTATCCTGGGCTGTTTGGTTGTCTCACACTATTAATTTTAGCAGTTCAGTATGTGTGTGTCTTTGTGCATGTCTGTGTGTGGGTATGTGTTGTGTGTGTGCGTGGGTGTGTGGTCTGAGAGTGCCGCTACCAAAATGGCTGCAAATGATTAATGGTGTCTATAAGGTGAGGTGAACAATGGCAACACACACACACACACACACACACAGGGACACGTGCGCTTACACACATTCAGATGTACTAACCTTGCACAGGTGTCCTGTTAATATATTGTCAGGAGGAGTTTGTCTGACTGGACAAAAAACAGACTGCAGAGTAAGGTTATGTCTCTTGTTTTAATTATTTATCTGTTTCATTCAAAAGGAAAAGCAGCAGTTCATACAGAGTATGACTTCAGGGTTATTCCCGTCTGTAGTCTACCACGGAGCATTAGGACAACATTGGCGAAAGAAATATTTAAAAATTTAGATTACGAGAAAAAAGTAATCGTTTTATGAGAATACAGCCGGAATTATAAGAGAATAAAGTCATAATTTTAAGATACTCAATGAAGGGCAAATGAGGAAAGTGGAGCATCTTATCAAACTGTATTTCAATATTAATAAAAGTTTGACTAATCAATAAATATTGAATCTCTTGGACGCTAAACACAACATGATCATAAGTATTAGACTTTCCTTTTAAGTAACTATGTTTTTCTGTAAAATTACAACATTATTCTCGTAAAATAATGACTTTTCTCTCGTAAAATTACCATTTTATGATCGTAAAATCTATTCTAAAATAGATATTCTAAATTCTATTCAATTAAAATCATGACTTTATTCTCGTAAAACACTTTTTCAAGGTTACTACCTTTAAAATACGCTAAAACTCTCTTGAAGTTCTCCCCCGGGAGGGCATGGTTAAAAAAAAACCTGTGAATTGGATTGGAGTTGGGAGTGAATTGGGAATGAAGGTATATACAGATAATTAAAGAGTAAAATAACGCTACTACTGTAACTGATCATAAGAGCCTAAAATGGATCTGCATCACAATCCAGACATGGATGTGAAAACTGTGTCTCCATCTCCAGCATCTTTCTACCAATGTTACCATTATCCCTCCTTTTCACATGTCCAAGCCAACTCAATCTGCTTTATCGGACTTTGTCTCTCTCTGATGTGCTCATTTCTAATCCTGTCTATCCTCGTCACTCCCTAAGAGAATCTTAACATCTTCAACACTCCCACCTGACTTTTGGTCAGAGCCGCTATCTCCAAACCATACAGAAGGGCTGATCTCACTACCATCTTGGAAACCTTCCCCTTCACCCTTGCTGCTACTCCTCCATCACGGATAACTCCTGACACTAGTCTCCACCCACTCCACCCTGCCTACACTCGCTCCTTCCCCTCTTTTCCACTATCCCCTGTTGCTTCGAACAGTTGACCTCAAGTACTTAAACTCCTGCACCCTCTTCACCTCTACTCCATCCCTCCTCATCGTTCCACCTGCCTCCCTTTCATTCACACATTTTGTATTATGTCTTGCTGTTACTGACTTTCATTCCTCTTTTCTCCAGCCAGCGCACAAGTCCACCTCTCCAAATTTTCTTCCACCTGCTCCCTGCTCTCACCACAGATCACAACGCCATCCGCGACCGTCATCATCCACGGAGACTCCTGTCTGACCTCATCTGTCAAAAATGTGCACATTTTGCAAAATTTGTGACATTGCAGGCACAAAAATTGAGGAAATGTCTATTTATATAATAATACTATGATTCCCGGCAGCATTGCCGGGTAGCGACCGGAACAGTTACCTCCGAGCAAGAGGGTTCAAATCCACAGCTGGCCTTGGGGTATTTTTTTTTTTTTCCCGGTACTGCCTTACAAAACATGCAATGTAGGTAAATTGGTGACTCTAAATTGTTCATAGGTGTGAATGTTACCATGAATTGTTGTCTTTCTCTTTGTGTCGGTCCTGTGATGAACTGGCAAAGTGTCCGGGGTTGACCCAACCACCTTTCACCCAGTGACACCTGGGTTTTGCTCCGGCCCCCCCATTAAATGTGAACAGTATAAGTGGTAGGAGAAAATAGTTTTATTTATTCATGATTAACTTTACAGAAATAACAACAATTCTAGTTTCTTTGTGGAAAAATACAAGAAAATTAGCATAAAACTGAAATGTTCTTGAATTGAGTTTAGATAGGATTTTTATGTAATCTTATAAGAAATGTAAAAATAGCAGCTTTTAACAAAGTATGAAGGTAATAAAAATGTAAACGTATATCCAATTCTTAATGTGTCTTTTAACATTATGTATCTGTCATCATTAAATTCAATCTTGTTAAGCAAAGGATCTTTGATGACACATCTCGCTACTTAGTCTAGTTTGGTTTGTGATTTCCCAAAGCATCCTGTCAGTGCAAACATCTTCGATCCTTCATTTGTGACTGGGCTTTCCGTCTCACCCGACGACAGTGAAGATTCCAGGTAACTTGCGTTCATTTACACTCAACGTTGAACAACAGGAGCCCTTTGTCATTTCCTGGGGTCATTTTGTACATATTGTGTAAAACTTCTGAGACTGATACAGACAAAACAAAGCAGTAAATAATAATGACAACAATAATAAACATTATTTCCGGGCAAGACACTCAGTGTCACCTTACAGATACAATGAACCACATGAACCACATTATATGGACTGACGTTGTAGAAGCAAGAAGTGAGCACTGGACAAACTTTGGACAAAAGCAGATTATTTTTAGCGCTTTATTACTGTGTCCCACATGCAACACACTACACATGGCAAAGGTTCCAACCGCTGTATTTCACCTGTTACTGCAAAAGGTAGACTTTAGACAGCGGGCGCATCGACTGGGACACCTTGCATAAAAGAATTTCACCTTCGTCCTGCAAACGTTTCTGCAGACCGAGAATGTTTTATCAACTGTGCTATTCATAGTGAACCCATTCACCCGGAACGTTGCCATAATTCCCAATTTTCCATTTGGTATGATAGCAGTTATGAGAGCAGGTATGAAGTCTTTCATGGCCTTTTGATGGACCGATCTTTTCTTCTGGTACAAATGTCTGTCAATCGCCTGAACAAAACTACTTCCATTTAGATTTTTCACTTAAGAGCTGCTTTTCATGAAACGAAACCTTAGACTTATTCACTGGTGCGTCATGGTGATGTGTACCGTGGTACTGGTTTCCCTGTGTACACCCCTCCCTCCTGGTCGCATAGTGTTTATATGTAAGAAGTTTTTGTTTTCTGTTTTAAGGATTCTCCTCTGTGTTAATACATGCAAGTGTGCGCGTGCGTGTGGGTGGGTGCATGGGTGTGTGTGTGATTGTGTGCGTGTGTGTGTGTGTGTGTAAGATGATCCACTTGTCCTGGATGTCCTGCTAAAATTAGCCAAGTGACTGTGGTCATGATGGACCTGTCATCAACACGGTTCACTGAGTGGGTCTGGGACACGACCCTGCTCTCTTTTTCTGGCTACAGCAGGCTGGAGTACCTGTTGCTGCTGTCTGTTGATTTCCCACTATATGAACTTACTACTCCAAAGATGATCGATCCAGCTTTGGAGAACCGCTATGTCATAGAGGCTACGTGGTGGGTTTATGTTCATTCCCAGTACAGATTGATTTCTCCGCAAAAAAGATATTTAAGATTGATTCAGGTGTGATCTGATTACAAAAGCTGAGTCTTTCATCACCGGCCTCTCATCTATCTCTGTAATCACCTTCCTTAGGTTTCGAATGTTGAACAAAATGACATTTTTTCAACCTCTTTCAATTCTTTTTTTCACAAAAGATATATCCACATGTCACAGCTGACCACAGGTGTGAATGATAGAACGATTACTGCACCCCATTTGGCTGTGTCAGTTTGGGATCCGTGGTGTGCATGCCGGCTGAGGCAGGACTCAGAAACAGATGTGCTACAGGACAATTAGTGGAGAAAACTGGTTCTGGTCAGCCATGGTCGGTCTGGATGTTGGGCCCGGATTAGTGGGCTTGTGTGAGGTGGTAGTGGTACTGTGAGGCGTTTTCAGGTCCAATAATTTCCAAACATGTTAAATATTTAGGATTTTGAATCTGGATGGATCACATCAGGACTTCTTCAGCAAGCACAGGAAAAGACTGTCAAGCAATAGTAACCATTTTGTAGGCTAACATTAGTCTGTGTGTTTGTAACAAGGATAACTCGTTACAAACAGTGTTAGAATGATTTTCGATGACATCGAATGATGGTGGGGGAACAGGGGGATTCAATTAAAGGCATATCCAGAAAATGGTATGGATCTAGGATAATTATTTTGTTTACTAATCCTACAGTTGCGACATCATGAACAAACCCTAATCTGCCTTCTGATCGGCTTCCGGTGACGCCGACATTTTTTTACCAAGTAGATCAATATGTTTCATTGAAGGTGTAAATGAGAAGAGACACAAAAATCCCCATACCCAGTCAATCAGATGATGAGTAGGGCAAGCAGTGGAATCAGTATAGAAGGATTTGTAAAGTTGCTTAGCCGGGGCAAATCCTCTCAACCATCTTCTGGTTTCTTCAGCTTTATTTTTTGCCAGGTAGGCTGATGGGTAGAGCAACATTTCAGACATATTGTTGATGCTACCTCTGAACATATCATGTGAGATGATGCATTTATGGCTCCATCGAGCAGCAGAATCTTTATGCAATCCTGTAATGAGGTATGCCCAAATATCTATATCCTCGAAAACACGGAGGTATTATGGAACTGTCATCACAGTAGATCCTGTTGACGCCATATATTTGGCGAATGGTAGCTCTGTCTGGATGATGGACGATGTCACTCAAAGAAAGTGCTGAATCCTCAGGGATTGCGACACCAAATCCTAATTATTGAGTCTGAAAAATCCCAAATTCCCAGTGCAGTACTCCAACATACCCCTAGGGTTGCAGTGGGTTATTGCACAGACACCCACAGTGCGAAGACTTTTTTTTTCCTATTCCTGTCGCTAAGAGGAAATGAGAAACACGATCTCGAGAACATTGAACCCTGTCTGGCCACTATAGATTAAACCGGAAAGAAATTATCTTCAAGTTCCTCAAAACACAAATAGTTTCTCGCGAGTGTGACCTCATCCACGGCGGAGGAAGGCCGTCAATCATTAGGTACAAAGTCCTTCTCTCTGTTTCTATCAGTTCCTGGTCTTCTGTCCCGGCGGACCTCAGACCTCTTCCAATTCCACTTTTCACAGATTGAGTGAGCGCGCGGAGTGGGTGGAGAGTGGGTTCACGCACACAGCACACACACACATTTTAATGGATGAATCGCTCCCATTGTGTTAGCAACAGCAGTAATTACACTGCTGCTGGCTGGGATTCTGTCCTGTTTTTTTTTTTTTTTTCTTCCCTTGGTCACTGCACTGAATGTCAGCATCTGGCCTTGATAAGAACGCTCACAACTGCCTGAGGGCTTTCCCAGCCTCCCGACGTAAACTTCAAGCTCCCCACCATGAATAGAAGACAGCCGCAGCAATTCTCATCATGACAAACTTCCTCCTTCGATTTCCGTGAGACAGTGTGGGACTTTCATTTCTTCCTTTTATTAAGTTGCTTTGACTGTCACCCATAAACTTTGACCCCCAGCAGGTCAACTGTACTGGTTAGAGCTGTACGTATTATTAATGATGTCCAAAGTCTGCGCATGAAAGGTTTGCCTTGTGGGCTGAATGAAAGACTCTGTCACACACTTCTCTCTTATTTTAAATCACAGATTGACTTACAATCTGTGTAGAATAAGTTTGTTAACAGATTGATTGTAAAATGTCAATGACTTCCAGTTTCTCTATAGGCTGTCCCTTCTTTGTTGAGAATATGACATTTGACACCAGACAAAAGCCTTTTGTCTTCAGTCCCTCTGCAGTTTGAACAATACTTAACTCTCATACAAGCAAGATGTCGACAGAAAAACACATATTCCACTGGTTTACAGGAGTATTTATTTTTGAATACTTATACTCGGTCATGCTTATGTAAATAAGTAATACAAAAGTAAATTCTGTCCCATTTCCCACGGGTGCCTTTTTTTTTTTTAAAGTCTGCAGCTCATCCCAGCTGTGAATATCTGAAAAATCCTGCAGGGAATGCCAATCCGCTCAAACAGTTGGATACAGATCTGCTACCCTCCACTGGACGAAATGCATCACTGCAGAAGAAATAACTGCCTCTGTTCTAGTTATTCCCAACCCATTCATGTTATTACATTTACATTAATGGTTTTGGAGAGGTGCCATTAATGTTTATTTTTCAATGTTATATTGACTATATGTTCAAATATTTCAAATTCATTTTGTTGTACAACAAAGTAAAGAGATGTACAGTATAGGAACCCCAAACAGACATTTTACTGTACATAGTAATTCAAATACCAGAGAGGCTAAAGCTGCCGGAGCTGCTTGTCTAATGGTTGAATAGCTCCAGATGCTCGGTTCTCCTTCCTGCTTGTCTGTGTGGGCTCTGTCGGACCATTTCTGTCACTTTCTGAATCCGACATGTGACACTCACTGCATGTCATAGTTGGCCAGCTGATAGAAGTGTACCAGGGTCCGGACATTTCTTCTTTATATCTCTTTTTTTTTTTCCTTTTTTGACACAACTTTTTATGTCATTTTCCAGGACAAGCATAGAATGCAACATTATGAGTGCCTGTCAGGTGAGAGAGTCTGTAAACGTGCATCGCTGTCCTCATAAAAACCATTGAGCTGCTGCTTCTTCTACCTTCATTTCACAACTAATCGAACAAACTAACTGAACATGTTCAAAACTATTTTTGAATTTATACGGCGTAGTGTTGCTTGAAAAAAAAAGACCGCTGGATATCCATACATGGATGGATATAAAGTGTATTAATATTCATTGTATTTTATTTAACCGCAGGAGCCCTTTCAGACCACGCCTGTTATTTTAAGTAGTGAGGATGTGAAAAATCAGTTATGGAGTATACAGTATAGAAATAACAGCTTAAATGTACTGCTCTAAGCCTCCATAAACCATATTTAATCATGTTAAACATTGTTTGGTATCCTATTTTTCTGCATCAACAACACCTCTATGACCTGACAGTTATTTCATGACGTTAATACAAGACACGGTATTAATATCCATGCATTTTCTGTAACCAGGTCAGGGTCACAGGAGTGAGCGGCAGTAATCACCCCAGACAAGCTTTCACACCTAGGATTATATTCCTAAAAAGTCAGGGATATTATGGAATCGTAATCGTGGAACCGTTGGTCCGATAAAGTCCCGATTTGATGAGTATGAATCTATTCCCTCTTATTTACATTTTGTTTTACTCTAATAGTTCACATTTTATTAGGTAGGAGGGGCTTTTTACAAAAAAACTTTTTGTGTGGACACAACTTCCTAAGCATTGGTCCAGTTTAGTCCAAATTTTATGCATATGAATCGACCCAAAAGGCTTGACCTTATAAATGCAATATTTTACTTGAGTAACTCATATTTTTCGCCCTAGGGGGAACGAAAAACAAAGTTTACTGCACATAAGTGTAACTCAAAACCTACTTTGACGGGTCATTATCAATTTTTATAACCCTTTAGACATTAGTGCAAGGAAGAAGTGGATTGATTTTGGGAAAGGTCAGTCATATATTTCTGAATCTAGTGGGAGCTTTATCTCCAAAAGTTCATGGGCCATCATTTCTCAAGCGTTGGTCTGATATTGTCCAAATTTGGTGAATATGAATCGACTCGATGATATCTTTCTTGAATGTATCATATTTCACTCTAAAAGTTCATATTTTACAATTATTTTTAGACGGCGCTTTTCTATGGCAAATACTGTGGATATGCCGTCATATTTAATTTGAGGAGTTCAATCATGGGGTTGGTTGGATTGGGGACTTTTCCCCGATATTGCCTTACTGTCGGGAATGACAGCATAGGCTTAATAAAGTATAACATTTAGAGTCACCAATAATACAGGTTTTTTGGCCCGAGCAACCCAGTTAGACTTGAATCCGGAACCGTCTGAGGTAACAGCGTTAACCCCAAGGCCACTCGGCCACCTCTATTCACTCATAAGAAAAGATGTTGACACGTGTCACAAACTACTTAAATGCAATGAAAAGTTCTTTATGTGGCTTTGTTTTCTTATATTTAACTCGCAAAGAACTACATTTTATTATTATTATGTGATTTTGAATGAGGATAAAAATTAGCACAAAAGTCAATTGAAATATTGCAGATATCTGACTAGAGGCAACGTCTCAAAAATGTATTCAAGAACCTGATCCTACATGGTCCATTTGGTCTATTATATTGATGGTATTGGCTGAACACGCTGCACCGTGAAACCAGAAGGGTTAGGGCTAGGGTTAGGGATCGTACCAACTTGATCTTAGTCTCAAGAGGGTTCGGTTGTTTCCAAGCCAAAGAGACATGACGGGTAACACAATAGCATCGCCACTTGTGAGTGTGATGTACAACATGCCTCAAGCAGCAACTTCAGAACCATGTCATAACATAACACCCATAATGATTTACCATCCCAGTTGGTATGGTCCTGTCTACGGTTTGTAAAAGAGATCCAGACCTTTTGTTGCCTCCTTAATCTATAAACATGTTCGCTTGCTGTTCTTCTTCTTTGAGTTAGATGCTACCTGTTGCTATCTGCTCTTTAAGTCCTCGGTTGTGGGTTCCACATCTGACAAGTTGAAATGTCACACCCCTTTGCTGTCTCCACTCTGCCTCGCTCGTATTACATAGATGTGGAGGATTCCTCTCCGCCCCCTGCATGCCACACTGGAGAGGATCATACCACAGCACCTTAAGCGGAACACCGCGACCACCAAGGAGCACCACAGGAAGTCTTTTTCTACTAATGCCCATTACACTGTATAACTCCTCCCCCTTGTGCAAGAAGGACTGCTTAAACATCAGACATGGATACCAATAATACTAAAATGATATGCAATATCATTATTCCAGCATTATAATTTTCAGGCTCAATATTACATGGAACGTCATTTACTTTCATTGTCATGTGTGCAGTGGGTATTCACATACTGTCATGTGTAATAGTGCACACATTATAAGCTCACCATTTGCATTTACTTCTTAAACACCTTATTTTTTAGAGTTTTCACTTATATTTGATTTTCTATCATCTTTTGCACAATAGTTGTATAGTTATTGTGTTACATAGCATTGGAGCAATCCCTGGCAATAGGATTTATTCTGGTACTAATGAACGTTCATCTCATCCTATTTCTGCTCTGTTACTACCTCCATTGCTGGCTTTGAAACTTAACAGTTAGAAGAAGAAGAAATCCTCTATCGATCACTTAAAGCCATACACAGTAAAATTATTTCACTTTTAGTGGGTAGCCCCTTTGACACGCCCGGGGAACCAGGGTTTCAGGTTCTTGCTCAAGGACTCTACAACAATAAGACCCCGAAGGGACTAAAACTGGCTACCTTTGATCTTCCGATTGGGAGGCCTGTAGAGGCAGAGTAAAGGCTGAAAAAGGCCTGCATTGATTTGGCCGTTCCTCCAGGAAACAGATTTGGCTTAACACAAAGTGTCACTCGCTTTTGGAAAGTGTATTTCATCATAAAACAATGGAGTGATCGAAGGCAGGACGAGTCAGGTGACGCCGATGGGAGAGGAACTGATGTAATGAAGAGGAACAGGTTAAGAAGAGGAAGTGTTTAGAGATAACATAGCTCCTAGCCGTCATTTGGAATGCGCTGAAAGTGAGTATAACAAGAATGTTCAGTAGGTGGCTGCTGTGTAAAACTGCAGCTTAGATCCTCTGAGGTGAAATCACAAGGTGGCTTCGCTAAGGTTTCCGCTTATGCTGCGTTCTGATTCTGCTGGAATGATGGAACGAGCATCTCCCACACTCTGACTAATTCGTAAATCAAAGCACGCACACCATCACCACAGAGGATGAGTAAAACATAAACTATGTGAAGAAAAAGGAGTTCATTCAAGGCCAGTAGGCTACGAACCGAGTAATAACACAGGTCTTTTTTTCTTCTTTTTTTTTGGGGGCCTTTTGAGATAACATCCAGAGACCTGATGTCTGAAAGGCCTCCGAGTCCCTGAGGGAAGAAAACAATGGAGAGTACTTATCTCTGTCATTAATTAGCAACACGGTCCCAGACATTTAAATTAGTTTACCGTGACTCTCACAGGAGAAGCAGTGAGGATTAAAGACCCGTCGCTGTATTTCTGGATATCTGCCCTTTAGTGAATGGATCACACAGGTCTGCTCTCTCTCTATTTCAGGCTATTTCAATTAGAGCATGCCGGGGCTGATATGAGATGAAAATGTTATTAGATAAGTCCCTCAATAAAGGTTAATGTGGAAAGAGGCGATGTGTGGAAGTCTCTTTCTTTTTAAACACAAGCAGAATATTATATGAAAACATCATTATTGTGTTTTGTTTGTCACTAATACTCATATTTAAGAAAAATTATTGTTCGTATTGTTGCCTCAGAGCAAAAACTATGAACAATAGAGGGCAAACGCATATGTCTACTAATTAATTGAGTCTATAGGGGAAACATTAAGGGTAAAAGATCTTTGGATTAGCAGTATTTATGTAAAACAAGCAGAATGTTTTGTCATAAAAAAAAGCAGCTTTATTCCCTTTTACTTGTCATTTCTGTTCATATTTAAGAAAAAGAACATCAGAGATAGTTAGTTTTGCTGTTTCAGAGTAACAACTATCAACAGTACAGGGCAACAACATTTGTGTGCTTATTCATTTAGTCTATAATGGAACAATTGGATGTACAGAAATACCAAAAGACTGCCAGCCTGATTGGAGCACAAGTCCAACTTCTTTGCTGACTTTATCGAGAAATTCCATAGTGAAAACATATGACATCTTTATTCCTACTTTTACTTTATAATGATATGATGAAGAAAAAATGTCTAATACAAGTTTTAATCAGCAAGCAAACAATATTTTTCAATGTTGTCATGCATAATATGAACTGTGAACCATAAATGCTCAAATGAATTAATTGTTTGGAAAATGTAACAATCGTGTAGCATTTCAAGTAACTTGAAAAAGTTAAGTGCTAGAAGGCTATTTCTTTCCTTTAAATTCATCAAGCTCAACATTTTTGATTAATAGAATAGTATAATACTTAAAAAGCTACATTTTAAGAACTTAAAAGTTAATGCTTGGATTAATTAGTTGGAATAAGCTTTGAAATCTTGAAAAAATTTTAATTTAAAAATATTGAGCACCAGTTAAATCTGATTTCGCTTGAGTTCTTCAAATACATACAATGTGATTAATTTAAACTTTTGGCAAATAATGTAGCCACTGCTCAAAATGTTAAATTCAAGAGTACATGCGCTCTGAATATTAATCTCTGACCTCCTCGGCCTATGACCAGCATTAACGTAGGCAGCAATGAAATCGGAAAACAAACAGTTAGATGGTGACATTCGGAGACGCGTGATGGACACAGGTGTAAACGGTGACGTGTCTCACAGTCCGCCTTTGATCTGGTTGCCTAAAACGCATTTGAGGACTTTCTGGGCTCACAGTGCAGTACGTATCTCATAGTCACTAGACAGAGCAGCAATACGTAGTAAATGCAATTTTAAATTTTGTTTTAGTTTCAAAACTCGTCAGTTTCCACAGAAAAACTGTTAACAGAACAAATTCCAGACAGTCATCAACTGTAAACCCTTTTTACCCAAATCTTTTATTCACACTGAAATAAACAGGTGAGTATAATTAACCCCTTCAAGCAATGAAATAACGTGTCAGCAGCATCGTTTACCTGCCTCTTTACATGCTGGTTAATAATAATAATAATAATAATAATAATAATAATAATAATAATAATACATTTAATTTATAATTCACTTTAGATTTGGATCAAATTTCAAAGTGGTCGTACTGTCTTCCTAATCTAAAGACGTTTTACGTTGATTTTCTTCAATTTGAGTTAACGGACAATTTATTCAATTTCGTCTAGTTGTTGGTAACTCACAAAACAATTTGTCACAACCACTTCCTGTCATACCATCTAAAAAGCTCCCCCAGGGTCCATTTACGTCACACAGTTTTAGCTAAAAACTGAAAAGTTCAGACGAAAACATGAAAATTATTCCAACACACTGATCCGTTAAATAACTTAAGAGGTGGTGGAGTAATTTTTCAAATTTAACACCACAGAAGAAGAGCAACCAGGACGTGCCTATTTTTTGCAGCAGGGGGTTGCAAACTCTAAAGTTTGCTAGAGCAGTGGAGTCTGTGACCCAAAGAATACAACATTTACTAAGTTGTTGTTGTTCAGTCCTCGGGCGACTATTAGGCTGAAATTCAAACAGCCATGATGCCATTGAGCCTATGACGTCACTATTTTCAAAAAGCTGCATTTTGTTAGTTTGCATGGAGACAGTAACGGCTACTTTTTTCCTTTTTCAGAAGATAACACTTGAGGACCCATTTTCAAAAGTTTGTATTTTCAGGCTCCATAAAGTTGATCAGTTCATGCGAAAACCTTTGTCGTGTAAACGGCCTCTCGATTTATTCAGACCTGATGAGGAACTGTTACTTGCTCTGCTGTCGGCTCAGGGACAGGAGAACAAGGACCAGTTGTGACACTATTATAGAATTTATACAGCACTATGTGGAGCAACGATGGCCGCCTTGAACAGGTTGTGTAAAAGTTACTTTAGCGGGAGAACAGTTCAGCATTTATCAACCAACAATATATCCCTCTGAAAACAGAAGAGAGGGAAAATATGTATATAGTTCAAACACAAACAAACCCCTCAGACAGAAAACCAAACGGACTAATCCCAATTATGAGAAAAGAAAAAGCACGTTGCTTTAGACAATGGTCCAAATAAACGGAAACCCAGAGTGAATTGGAAAGTTGTCTGGCTTTAAACAGACAATACTTAGTGGTAGATTAACTGACAACTGTGTAACCGATCAACACAAAGAGAAACCTTGACTATATGCAGACTCGCTGTGGAGAATGGCGGCCCCCGGAACACCTGGCTCCCCAGAGAAGAGAGGATGTGCAGGAAGTGGAAACTGAATTGAACTTTTAAACCAGATGCCAACGGTACCAGGTCATCAGACAGATATTACCCGCCAATTGAAATAACTCTTTGAAGACCTGGACAATAACAATAACACCCATCCCGTGTTCAGCATGTTGACCACATGAGTTTTCATTTAAGTCTAAATCTCAAAAAGACATTGATATGTAATTTCCTGTTCCTCTCCAACACTCCAAGGTTTAGGAAAAATCCAAGCGGATTCCTCCACTAAAGTCGGAGTTAATTCCAGCCTCCAATTCTAACGACGAACTCCAACAAACTCTCTGAGCATCTCTCAAATGCTCTGCAGCCGATCGTCTCCTGCGCCTTCCACTTCAGTGTCTCTGTTCAGCCCACTGAGCCCCCAGCTCCTACCCCAAATGGAACATCAAAGGAATCAAAGGAGCAAAAGCATCAAGAATGGACACAGTTTCAAGAGAGCGCCACGCCTCATTGTGACATCTTTACTCCAATTGCTTAATATTCGCTTTTATTATAAATGCTGCAAAACATGTAATGTCATCATATTTAGGATATGCCAACTTCTACATTTGGATACAATTCCATGCAAATCTATCAGTTAAATTTTCTGTAATCTTGCTAATGAACAGACGGAGAAAGAAACAAGAGTGAAACATAACCTCCTTCTTGACAGACGTAACAACATTTCAAGTTCCCTCAAAGTAAATATGAGACATGGGAAATGAGATTAAAGTCAAACTGTTCCAACGTTAGGATCTGAAAACTACTCTTTATCCTGAAAGTGCAATCCTATAGTTTCCATCCGACACCTTGAGCAGCAGTGAGGACAGAAACACAAAGAGCAATGAAAGCGTGTCTGAGTCGATCTAATTATCAGTGATGTGTTAAGATAAACTCGGCTCTCCACTGACAGGTAGACCCGCTTTTACATTCAGAGTGATCCTTCGCACAGATGTGACAATCTACATCACAAGACCCCAGCTCACATTTCCATCACGCCCCAAAGGTGAGACTGCTGATCGTCTTCGCGGAGGCTTTCGGACTTACTTCTTAATGGAATTTAGGGGGGGGTGTTGGCCTCAGGCCGTTTTGGAACCTCACATGACAGGCCAATCCGCATGTTTCCCCTCCTGTCACCTGAAGTCAAAGATGTGACTCCTCTTCAATATGGATGTTGTGAATCAGCATCTGCTTCTATCTGTGTGACCATGCATTTTTGTTTGAATGTATTCTTTTAGCGTCATCAATCTCAGGAATGCATCATGACTCAGTCACTTCTTCATTGATGGTTTTAACCAAATGGCGTGTGTGTGTGTGTATGTGTGTGTGTGTGTGTGTTAGTATTGTACCACTTGGTGATTTGTGGGTGAATTAAAACGTTATTGATCCAGCAGATCTTTCCCAGCTATCCCTTGAGAATATGGCGTCAGGGCTTTCGTTGAGTCATATGCTGCGCCGTCAGGCATTGATTGGAAGCAGGGATTATTTCACAATTTACAAAGCAACATAAAAATGAGCATCATGCGCACATGCAAACACAATAAAACGCAATGAAGGAAATGTGATGACTCAAGGGTTCAGCTTTATTCTGAGATTATCAGACAGTGTTAGTTTGAAGATTACACAACAGCCTTGAGTCAAGATTACAGTAACTTCTCTGTTTGAAACATCCCAGAGGACAGACTCCCTTTTTCCCTGAAGGTTCGTGCGGGGTTCAGATAATTATTTGACTAACACAGTCAAACCTCCGATGATTCACATGTTAGTAAACAATGAATTTAAGATGTGTTTGGGGTGACAGGGTTTTTATCTAGAAAACATAATGTGGACAGGAGTGTCAGAACATTCCAGACAAAACTCCTGCTGTGAGTCACTTTCTTCTTTTACTGCCATGTCATTCAGAGTTATTTTGGATTTGAATGCATGTCAAATAAAAACAGTGTTGTACATAATGAGGGTAATTAAGTATATATTACAATAGAATAAGAATAGAATAATTGATCGGTTTTTGTGATAAGGTTTATACTACATTCTGCAACCGAATTCAACCTCAATTGTATTGGGAGTTTTTATTCGGAGTTGCTATTGATTTTTATAATCTGCAGGTTAAATGAATTTGGTGTTACAGCAGGACAAAACCTTTTCCCACACACAGCTGCATTTTTAATCATTTCCTCTCTCCTCTATGAATTTCAGTTTAACATGCGTTGTTTCTGAGGAAGTTTTGGATCAAGTCTGATGAACTTATTATGAGGTGAAGAACGCAAAAGGCTTACGTGGCTTTAGGGGGGTTAAGCAATAACTTGTTGCAGTTTTTACTTCTGATGGGCTTTCCAGCAGACTTTCCAGTAAACAGCGAGAATGAGTCAAGCAGCAGTGAGCTCAAGGATCAGTGATGTCGAAACTAAGGTGTGGCAGCCCTACGGGTGTTCTGAGACGAGCCGCCGCGCTGACTTTTCAATACCAGCTGCACTGCACCTTTAACTAAATTCTGGAGAGTCTGAGTGACGTTGGACGTTGGACGCCGACGGCGTGCTGAGTGTGGGCAGGAAGCGTTCATAGCTGTGGGCATAAAGCTTACTAGAGTTAACTTAGACGACACCAGAAACTAGGAAAAATGGTTTCAAAATAAAATGATTATACGATTTAGAAAGATTCATTACTCATGATATCTAGCATATTGCAATTTAAATGACTTATTATGTATTATTCTTTATTTGAAATTCGCTGAATTCACTTGAGTGGACTTTGCGCGGCACTTTAAGACATCGGACTCTTATTCTGAAAGCTCGCACAGGAAGCAGACGGTGTTTGTTTGCCGTATTTGACTCCGCCTAACAGAGCCACCACCGTTCAGTGGCTACTTGAACGAAAACGGGGGAAGCTTGCTCAAGAAACCGGCTGGACCGTCTTCTGGAACTCAACATGCCACAATACAAATGTTGAGCGTGCATTCGAAACCACCTTATTTATCTCTTGCGCGGCAATAGTTGAGGGCCACGCCCAGTTTCCAGCGTTCGGAGCCCGCAATAAAGTAGTGGTGGAAGCGCAGCGGCAAACGGTTGGAACCCAGCAGGGCGGCTAGCGGGCTCAGAGGAACGGAAGCAGGAGTGTCGACTGTTTGGGGGAAATATGAGAGAGTACAAAGTAGTGGTTCTCGGGTCTGGAGGGGTCGGCAAGTCCGCGTTGACTGTCCAGTTCGTGACGGGGTCCTTCATAGAGAAATATGACCCGACGATAGAGGATTTCTACAGAAAGGAGATCGAGGTGGACTCCTCTCCGTCCGTCCTGGAGATCCTGGACACGGCGGGGACCGAGCAGTTCGCCTCCATGCGAGACCTGTACATCAAGAACGGCCAGGGTTTCATCCTTGTCTACAGCTTGGTGAACCAGCAGAGCTTCCAAGACATCAAGCCCATGCGGGATCAGATCATCAGGGTGAAGAGGTACGAGAGGGTGCCGATGATCCTGGTTGGAAACAAGGTGGACCTGGAGGGGGAGAGGGAGGTTTCGTCCGGCGAGGGGAAGGCACTGGCGGACGACTGGAACTGCCCGTTCATCGAAACCTCAGCCAAAAATAAAACCTCTGTGGACGAACTGTTTGCAGAGATAGTCCGACAGATGAACTATGCCTCGACACCGAATGGCGACGACCAGTGCTGTTCATCATGTGTCATTCTCTAAGAACAAGGACAACTCTAAAGTTTTATTCTCTGCTCGGTTTTAAGTTTGCAATGGTAAGTAGACGCACTGTGCACTCAGAATATAAACTGACATCATCTGTAGCTCCCTGTAAACAATCACCTGAAACTCATTCTGTGCGCATGCTCATATTAAGGCTGTGTGTGTGTGTGTGTGCACAATTTGGCATCTTTTTTTTTTAAAGTTTAGAGCTCCTGTTTGTGGTTAGACCACTATAATCACAAAGATGTTTTTTTTCTTTACTGGTAATCTTCCTTTTGTTTTGCTAAGTAGATTGGGGAAGTGTCCCTCTGTATTCGTAAAACTGTAGTAGCAGGCTTTGGATGACATCATAGGTTTTAGAAAGTTAGCGTTTCTATCTGTAGACCTACTGTTGGCTGCCATTAAAACAACAGAACAGATGCTACTTTTTCCAGAATGAGTTCAGCAGGAGTTAAGAGATTCCGCTATTCCTGCATTGCTTTTATGAAAGAAGCGGAGCCGAGCCCCACACCAGCCTCAAATGCTCTGTTTCCTTGTCAGAAGTTGCAGAAGTTCACCCATGACTCATTGTTCTCTATCATTTGTGGCAGTGTGTTGCAGCAAGCGTGTACTGTTGAGCTCTTCTTTGTGTCTCACCCTGGCCTTGGAGGAAAAGACAAGGAGGAATGCTGCAGGGGAACGAGAGGAGGAGCAGGAGGGGAGCAACAGAGACAGAGGGAGGGGTCCACTCTTCAGGAATTCTGCTGGCTTGGAGTGTCTTTGCTGCACGAAAAGTGTCCTGATCCGTGTCCTCCGTTGATGTCCACACTGTCGCCTCCAGAGTTTCAGCGACCCCCTCCCCTCCCCCTCCCTCCCTGGTTACAACTGTACTCGCAACTGGAACTAAACCCCAACGGAAGAGATATGGAGGACAATATTTAGATTCACTCATAAGTGGATATTTCTTTATGAGAGGAAGACAGAGAGTATATTTTGTTAAATATCTGCACAGGCTGGGGCGAGTCAAGACTTGGTGGATGTCTCTGCTTAACCCCGTTTTGGAGGAAAGCCCTGTAACACTCCAAATCCTCTTTTATTTTTTTTCTTCTCCAAAGTCAAAAACAAAATGAAACTACTTTTCTGCAGGTGGAGCCAACATGACGAGTGCCACTTTTTTCCCCCGTTGCTTCATCTCCTCTTCGGCGCACAGGAGGACCTTACCTGAAGTGACGCAGGGACGTTGATGTCGACCGCTCTTGTGTCGAGTGCCTTTCCAAAACAAATCAGCTTGTCCAGATTTAGTGCCATTCTACATACATCACCAAAAAATAGCCCCTCAAAATGGCAAATCAAGATTACAGTCAACAGCTCATCTGATAATCACGCAGGGGCGGAGGCCGAATAATAAAAGAAAAAAAAAAGTCCTTTTTGTTAACGGAATGGCAGTTTTCTTTGTTTTACGTTCGCCTTACTGTAAATCTCTAAGGTGTTCATTTTGCAATGTCTGCTTTGTCTAGCCAAACCTATATCTTGAAATGCACAGGTACTGGAACCCACTAGACGTGAAGACAATACCAAATGCTTATCTTCCGGACCTCTCAAACTCTTGTTTGTTCTGTTTACTTTGCTGTTTTTAACAGGAAATGTGATGATGATGATGATGATGATGCACCATTGACATTTACCTGATTGTAAGTTTGAACTGCAGATCAGCCTTTTAACAGTCGGCGGTCTGTTTTGAAGAAAAAAAAAAAGAATTTTAATACAAATGGCATTTTTAAAAAAAAAACAGAAACCAAGCTGTGTTTTTCTCTTGTGTGTTGACATCTCAGTGTTTACTGCAATGGCTGAATGCCAGTTTGCTGAGTTCAAACAAGTTGTCATGACCAATTTGCACACAATCTCTTCCTGCTTAAACACCCAACCAATATTTTTGAATACGCACAAATAGCTGGGTTATTACTAATATCTATAGTTGTAAATATTAGTTAGAGTGAAATCAGGAGGGTTCAACATATCTTTCTATTCCAGAAGTAAACATTAATTAGTTTGTATAATGCACAGTAACACGACTTGCCCAAATTCCTTTACAAAGTTGTTGTTAAAGTAACAAAGTCGCCATCCGCCTTAAAGGAAGCGTTACCGTGACAGTCATTTTTGTCTGTCACACCCTAAAGTCTTAGTCAAACCTTTTTTTTCTGATGCTTAGTCGTCTCTTTTCCAAACTTTCTTTGATGCATGTGGAAATCAAAGCGTAAACATGTTACAGCTGATCTGAGAACCAGCTGAGGAACTGACCAGTCAGTCATGAGTTTGGTAGTGTGACCCTGGTAGTCCAAGCATAGCTTTTATCACAATAATAGATGACACAGAAAACGGGGGGCAAAAGAAAATTTACCCTTAAAGCGCATTAATGATTCGAAGAGACTTTTTAGTTTCTGTCGATGATTCGTAGATGATATCTCCTCCGCCGTCTTTCGGTTATTAGTCGCTAACGTCAGGTTTTGAAGCTCCAGAGAGATTCACGTTGTAACTGTGTTGGTGATATAGAGCGTCATCCAGGGTGTAGCGCTGTGATGATGAGAGGCTGGTTTGACAGAGATCGGACCGCTCCGCTTCTGTTTACCTACCTGGATTAGCGAGCCCTGGCTGGCCGTTGGGCCGCGGTAAACAAACGCAAGACGATCCGCACATTGAGTCCGGCATTTCTGAAAGCATTGAAATACTACTGTGTATATTTGCTGCTATTGTACTGCACACCATGTGCCTACACCACCATGTAGGCTCAGCTAACTGAGGGTTCTAAAGTGTAGGCACTGGGATCATACGTACTCTTTGTCTCTGCCTGCAACATGTGACTGTGGTACATGGGGAGGTCAGGGTACAGGGTCTTGTGAGGGTGAAATTCAGTATGAATATCACATCCAAGGGTCGAATCCAAAGCACCTGGACTTCTGTTTCACATCACAGAGCTGTAATCAACTAGATCTAGTTATAATGAATATCGTCATAATAATATGCCACTTTTTATATTGACATTTACAACATTCATAAAAAGCTCCTCATAATATGGGTTTAATAATGTACATTTTTCTCTAATTCAATCATGTGGAACTGAGAATTTGCATGAACTGATTATTAATTGGTGCCCAGCTTAATGGTAGATATGCACCATCGTCTTAATGTGCTGAAACTATACGTGTGAGTAGAATCCCGTGTGCTGATACACACACTGTGATTTTCTCCCTCGAAGACGAACATATTTCCGACTTAACACTCGGTTACAGCGTGGCTCCGGGAACGTGGCGTTTGTGGGATTGTTTGAAACGCAGGCATCAGATCTTTCTTGCATCCTCCACAAGCCGCGGCTAGTCCGCAACTGCGCTATGTATGCAAAGTCGGGGCTAATGGCATGTTTCCTCCGAGGCCTCGGTACAGATTGTGTGATCAGACACGAGCGGCGCTGGAGCTGAACTCCTGCCTTAAAATAATAGAGCTGAACTGCTGGTGGATCAGAGGCGAGCAGTTATTACAGTTATGTGGCCCATATGCTGTGAATGTACACCCCCTCATCGTCTAACTGCTGTGCTGCTTCAGTCTCCTGCTGTGATATAAACATCTGACAGCAGGAGAACTTACCCTATGGAGAGAAAGTGTTCCAACTAGTTCCTGTTTCTTAATAAGAAGTAGAAAAATGTTGAAAGTTTCTCTTTCTTCCCCCGTTTCCGTTGCACAACTCCTAGTATTGACTCAGTGTTGTCAAACTTTCACTTTGTTCAGTTGCATATTCCCGCCTACCTTGGAGCACAGTGATGTTTTTTAAATGCAAGGAATTTAATCAGGGTGCTTTAAACCTATTTATCTCAGTTACAACCAACAGAAAATCTGTTGTGCTCAGCTTCGCAGACAGCCCGGCTTGTTAGTGGTTGCTGGTCATGGGAGATGGTCATGTGATGCAGTTGCCATGGTTAAGGGGGGTTGGGATGTGGTATGGCTGCTCAGGGTGGCCTCGTGACCTATTGGAGTTCACTCACTGCTGGAATTGTGACTGTAAGGACGAGGGTGTCGGGCTGTTTGATCATCTCGCTCGCCGCATGCATATTTTCCGACCTCATGACATGAAGTGTGATTTTCATATTTGATGCTAAAAATAATTTCTCACTGGTGGACAGGAGAATGCGTGAATGTGAATCTGCTGCACGGATGTAATATCTGTGGTCTTTGCGTGACTTTTATTTTGTGCTCCGACAGGAAGTACTGTGACAGAGCCAGTATGCGTTTGCATTCTACATGAGAGATTAATCAAGATATCAGTCTCCTCCAGCGCAGTCCAGATGTTTTTGAGCCTCTTTTGCCCTTTTCTCTCGGCAGATGTTCCTGCTACGAGGGCAGTATGCTCTCTCAAATCTCCTTGACTCCTATTACCCTTTATTTCTACACATGACATATCTATAAAAATGAAAGAACTTGCATTTTGTTGCGGCTGCTTCGGTTAAATACGTGTTACATTTTCATTTCCTTTAGAATTGGGCATTAACATAACAAAACAGGAATGACCGTTCGCTCTTGTCGGTCTTCCCGTGGCTGGAAGAATGAGCTTTGTTTTTCTCTCTTTCCCTCACGCATGAACACACAATGCAGCTAATCTATGCTGTGCAAATGTAAGCCCACTGCAGTTTAGATTCTTGTAGCATTCCAACACCAAGACTTTGTTTTTGCCTGGACTGATCCAACGTCCATATCATGTGGTGCAACTGATCAGAGAGGGTCTTCAAATAAAGTTTTATACTATTCCGGTGGTTTAATGTGCTAGTGGTGCTGCTCTAGGGCGATAATGGCTTCAGATTCCTCACGTTGTCTGTCTACTGGGCTGCATGGACTTAAAATCATATGATATGACAGCGACGATCATCCATTAGTTTCTCTATTTAGCTCTGCCTGTGAATCAGGGAGGGGCCTCCTCGCTCAGAGCCGACTGTGCCCAGATGGGAATGCCCCAGAATTCCTTTCATTCCTGCCATTCCTTCAACTGTAATGTCTGGACATGTCTTTACCCTGAAATTGAATGGCAGAGCGATGAAATAGGGAGACATTTGGAATGAGGTAAAAACAAACTGCTGTTGAAGTATTCTTCATAGTTTCATGGTTTGGATCTTGCAGTTATTCTGAGGTATGTGTGATGGGAGATTCTTCTTTGCTCTGTTGCGCCATGGCTCACCTTGTTTTTCCAGCCCAGCATTCTCTTTGTTCATCACTTAAGCTGTGTTCGCGCTGTGCGACCCGTCCCGCTCCTTCAGCCCGTTCTCGCTATTGACAATTATCAATAAAAAGTTTTGTTTAAAGGTTCAAGGTAGAAAAAGGTTTGTTTGTTTGTTAGCAACGTGCTATCAAGACAGAAACGAGCTGTCTCGCTTTTTTTGCCATCCTGTCCTGTTGCCAAACCTCTTTTTTAGAAAAATGTAAATGCGTATCTGGACTAGGAGCTTTCTAGAACGCTGTGGAGAGTTCGGCTGGTCTATTTTGCGAGGAGAGTTGGAGGTTAGCGAACTACCTTTGACTGTATAGAGCAGGGATACTCAAATGCAAATATTAAAGGTCCACAAAAAAACATTTCTCAACAAATCAAAGGTCCATTTATCATATTCGATCAAGCCAAAAGCCATTATCCTGTTATATTCAAAGCCAAATGTCCTTTTCATTCAAAACAAACAAAAACACATACTAAAATAAAATGCCATTTCCATTTACACACGATGACCAATCATGCAACACTTTTCTCCTCTTAGAGTGAAACCTTTACGAATTGCAAAGACGGTGGCCTGTTTACGTGACTTGTGACCTTTTCCGACCCGGTGTTTACATGCATCGACTCACCTAATCGGAAACACTTTCATACATTAGCAGACGATCCACAATCCCGTTCATAAGGTGGCGAAAATGCTTCTGTGAGGGTCCGCAGATAGGCAGCTTGCGGGCCGGATGCGGACCGCGGGCGGCCTATTGAGGGCCACTGGTATAGAGCGTTGACTTGATAGCTGGCACCGCTCTAACAGCTGTGAACATTTCTCCTCCCTCCTGTTCAATTGCTACAACCCAGAAACAGCACTTGTACTTTATGACAACTTATTTTTTATTTTTGACGCAACAACGCTTCGTGCCGTCATGGAAACACAGACGCTCAGCCGCTTCTCGGAGGCGAAGTGAGAAAAGAAGGTGCTGACGTCAGCAGATCGAATGGAAACCCCGCCAAAATTTCCGACACTCCGGAAAACGATCCGATCGTCCCACTGTTGTACGGGAGCCGTTAATCAGCCCTCATGACTGCACAACAAACAACAAAACCCTGACAGTCCCGAGGCTCATTTGAATGAGTATGCCCGGCTTTATTCAAAACTCAGATAGAGGCCAAAAAGGTCTACACAGAGTAGCTGAAACACATCGAAGGGGAGTTTCTGAACGGGCAATCCAGACGCCTCCCCACTGTCACAAGATGGATCCCAGTGGGTGTAGAACGTCAGGCTGCTCTTTACAGCAACCTTAGATGAACATCTAAAAGTTACCTCGGTTCAAATCAGAGCTGGAACTGAAGAAACTAGGTCAATGAGCCAGAAACATAGTACATCCATTATCAGTGGAGATTTGTGCACTGATAAAACTAAAGAACTCAAGTACAATCAATGTATCTGTCATGACTGGGACGAGTCAGGAAGGCACATGGAGGCCGTCTCTGATGAGATGGAGTTTTTTTTGGTACCGTCTGAACCGGAACTTGGCAGTCAGCTGTTTTCTGCACCGAAGCCTTCAAATGCAGCTCCTGAGGTTTGGGTGTGGCTTCTCGCGTCGAATGACAGGCTGACTCGTCTGCCCGCGGCCTCGCAAGAAGTCAACGTCCTTGAGTCTTTTCTGGCTGTTTGTTTGTGCTGCCGTTTGATCACAGGCCTACATGAGACGCCGGGAAGTGATGCATTAAGTCACATTTAGAGGAAAACGACAGTACTTGAACCTGACCATGCTATTTGCGTGATTTTGTTGAAACCACAAGCAGAGTTAGAAGATTTAAACTACCGGTTGTGATAATGCCCAGGGAGATTTTTTTTTTCAGATGTAATAATAGCCATGCCCCCCTTAACCGCTGCCACCACAAAGATGTCTCAGGGTGAAATCAGCAGTTCTGGATCTGGATTGGTTTCTCTTCAAAGTCCAATGCTCCTTAAAAAAAAAAAAAAAAATCTACTGTCCAAACTTTAAAAGCGAGCTTTACTAAATGGGATTGCTTCCTTTAAAACTTCAGAACTGTCTAAACTAGTAAGTTTAACTATGTGAAGCAGCATCAAAATAAGTTTGCATGTTTGTTGATGAAAAGGCATGAGACCATAGGTGGGACAGGTTACTATAAATAAAAGCAAAAACTCTAAAAACAACATCTTATGAATCACTTATTAAGATAAAAGTGTGTTTAGCAGGGAAAAGAAGGTCTTGGAATAGAGATTTCTTATCCTCATGGGCTGTTCATAACATCGGCCCTTGGGCATCAGAGAGAATTCGGCCGAGAGAGCATGATCTGATGATGATATATGTTATTTTTTTGCTTTCTCAGCCAAATGTTTCTCCCAATTCCCTCTGTTGAACTCCAATAATCTGGGAACAAACTTCTAACAATGCTGTTTAAAAGAGGTGCATCGATTGCAATTTTCTTGGCCGACCACCGATTTTTATCAAGTCTGACCGGCCGCTTCTTGAAACTTGGTATGTTCCTCGGGGTGATTCATTTAGAAGGATCTCATTAAGTTCATCGTGATGAAAGTTTTCGGGGTTGTCCCTCCACAGCTTCTTTTGTCCTCATGTTTAAAATCCATAACTGTCAGCATAGGTACATAAAAACATTTGGGTCATGGCTCTGCACTATCGTAAGGGTTAGCTGCTCTGCTAACATTAGCTTCTTGAAACTTGCTTGGTCGTTGTGGCGAACGTATTCACGGTTGTTCCGCCACAGCTTATTCTGTCCTTACTGGTGTCACAAATTGCGAGCTTTGAGTCTTCATGTGTTTTCTGGTTTACTGGGGAAATGTTTGTTTCCATGGAAGCTCATGCTTGGTGCGTATGAATGGCGAATGCGTGTAACATTCACCGAAGTGCAGATCACATGAAAGCGATCGGTGACCCACTACTATTTAGACTGCTCTTGTCCTTCACAAGCAACCCATGAAATGAATCAGATTGATTTTTTTAAATAGTTATAAGCCTTGTCTATCTTAAAATATCCCCGGTTTAAGTTTTTCTGCAAAGTCAGATGGCACCTGTAATGTCAACACGGTGACTTGGACATCTTCACAGCAGTTACACCTGCCAGCTACCGGGTTTAAACAGCTAATCTATATCCTGGAATCTGTTTTTGTAGCAAAACCAGTTTTGATTTAATCCTACACCTAAACCATGTAAACTACTAAATTGTTAGCACTATGCTCCGTTTGAAATAATGACGATCTGGTGCAACCGGCTCCTGGTGGAATCTGACGCAGTGCTGTGGACAGTACAGCAGGGCAGGATGTTTGATGTCAGCGGAGCATGAACCTTGGCCCTCTGGTTGCAGAAATCTGTCTTCGCTCATTATTCTGCTTCCCCAGTCTGCAGTGCTGTAAAACCAACAAACGCCTGTGTGACATCGATTTTTCTTCAGTGTGTTTTTACACGATGTAACTGGCAGCCAGCTTCATCATCTTCCTGCCCTGCTTTTCCCTTTTTCCTCCCCCATCTGGTAGATCTGTGGTCACATAGGGGTTTGTGGCGTCCTCCTCCAGGGTTTGACTCTGGGTCATGTGACCGCTTCCCACCATTCACTCGTTGCACTCCTGTCACCAGGAAAACGTCCACATGATGACTAACATGTTGTGACGCTCCGCCTCACAGACACACATTTGTGATCCATTTTTTTTCCTCCCATCATCATCAGCTGGTCTCATTATTATTATATATTCTTTAATTGCTGCCTTCCAGTTTGATAATTTATGGCCTACTGAGAATGTGTCGATGTGAATTTCCCAGTTCAGGCCATGTATTTTCCTTGATAGGTCAACAACTGGAGAGGCCTTTTTTTTGTTTTTAAAGCTTCCCAGCCACCGCCAGGAGGACAGGTTTATGGAGCTGTTTACCTTCCTTTATCTCCATCTGCCTTCTTCCTTCCTCGAGTTATGGTTGTAGATTCATCGTCAAACATTACTCCTGAGGCATGGTTATGCAACATCTATTTTGTAACCTGCAGGGGGAAGAAAAATAACTTTGTGGGAGAGAGAAGCTGACAAAAGATGAGCTTAAATTGTAATTTTCCGTGAGGGGAAATGGATTCTGTTTTCATATATTTGACAAAAGCAGTAATATACCCCATGATATGGGTAAGCGTGAGGATGTAAGTGAGTTTGACAATAGTGATGGCTAGATTGCTGTGTGGGGGCATCTCCAAACTACTAAAAAGATCATATAAAAGGAGAAATGGTGAACAGGTCACAGAGCCATGAGCATCCAAAACTCATTGATGCGCGGAGGGAGCGAAGGCTAACCTGTTTTCTCCGAGTCCACAGCAGAGCTAGTGTGGCGGCAATTGATAAAAAAGCAAATGCTGGTTCTGATAGAAAAGTTTCAGAACACACAGTGCATCACAGCTTGATTTGTATGAGGCTGTATAGCCACAGACCCGTCAGTGAGCTTGGACTGACTCTTAGGGATACGTCAGTATCAGAAATGGGCTAGGGAGTTACGGAAGACGGAGGCTACTCAATCTGGAGCCAGAATTTATAGAAAAAAACTTGATGGGGCATGTATTTTCCTCTATCTACATTCTGACCCATGCATAAGCACAGAAATATGGATGAAAAAGAGAGGGGAAATGTGCAAAATGTGTGAAATTAATACCACTATGTAAAATAAATCCAAATATAACCTCTAGTCTACTACTCTTATATGCAGAATTAACAATGAAAAACAAAACACATGTCCATTGATCCTCCCTGTGGAATGACGGTGAAAAGAGAAATCTGTCATGATAAAAGGTTCCCCCAGATGTTTTTTTGTATTTATCAAACAATATTTACATGTTATAAATGAACAGGTAAAGAAAAACAACGTTTACACTGAGGCCATTTCTGATGCCTCATTCAGACTTATTGAGATTACTATAATATACTAAGTTAAATAATGGGTTTAGTCGCACGTTCATGTTATCTCTTATTATTATTATCATCACAGGTTCCTGGTGCAGGATTATTTACAGTCAGGATAACTCCCTCACCTGTAGCTTTTCAGATTCTATCAAATAGGAGGTATAAAAGGTGTATCATCACGATCATTAGTGACGTATTTGGGTCTGCCGGAAGATATGACTACTGGAAAAAGCATCCGAACATTTAACTCACATGTTTGTCTTCAAATGAAACACCATTCACATTTTTCACATTACATTTCAAGGAAATGGTTAACTTGTTTGTTTTCCTTCAGCCCTTATGGCATATTTTCTATTCTCAACGGTATTCTGATTTAGACTGCTTCCTCCAACTCGTGTCATACTCGGATAAACTTTGCCCTCTCCCATCTGAGAAAGTTTCTAAAAAAGCCAATTCTTGTATGCCAAACTGATTTTTTGATGTTGTTTGCATTCATTTCTCAGGAGGGTTATTATTATTTTCTTCACGTACACACTAAATAGATATGGTAATATATGTACTTTCACCCTGCAGAAAGCTTTTTTCAAACATGGTCATAACAGGAAGTGCGTGTGGCACAGCTGACCGGCCCACACTGTAAATTACACAACAGCCCTACCCAGAATGCCAAAGTATCTCTGTCACGCGCAGGAAGTGAAGTTGACAGTATTCAAAACCAAACATCCATACCTCTATTGCCAAATCACTGTTGAAACTTAACACCTGGGTATCGAAACATGAGTCACACGGCTCTCTTTCATTTTCAATGAAACCGCCGTGATGTTCAGCTGACGTGCTCATCTGCGGTCACACCTCCACGAAAAGCTGAGATAGTTCTAAACATGATGAGTCCGTCGTTATCGTTAAGATCTGGAGATTGCCCTAGATATGACCCTGTGCGCTGAAATGATGTCAGGGAGTTTTGGGGGGACTATGTTCTGAGGAAATTGCTCATATCCTGTGTGGAGCTGGGGAAGAGGAAGTCTCCCATGACATCGGGAATCTGTAGCCTACTGACCCACATCACGGAGCGCTGGTGCTGCGGCTCCACGCTGGTTATCAGCACTATTGTTCTACGGTTTAAAGGGCATACCTCAGAAACTCTTCATGGCGAGCCACATTTGTGATGCACACAAAAAACACTGAAATAATTCCAAGAAGAACCCTGACTAGTAATATCGTATTCTGTCACGTCAAAGAGACATTCTGAAAAATGTAGTGAAATCTAGAAGTGAAAAACAAAAAGTGATTGCAACTACTATTACTCATCAGCTCACCCCTCCCCATCCAACATTCTACATTGGCCTCCGTTAAAGCCCCGCAAAACATTTTTATAATACATTTTGCAACAGTTTTTATGATGCACTGCAGACATCAAGTTGACATCATGCGCATGCTGCAAATTAAGAAAACGTCTTCATCAATTTGACAGCACACGAACGCAGCAAACGCCACAACATATAAAGAAAAACGGTCTACAAACGCCGCAAGACAACGGATCTGTTTACAAAGTACATTCAAAAGTGATTCATCCCCGTACGCGCTTTTTAATCGCTTCACTTAGTGAATAAAACAGATATGCACAAACATTTAATGATATTTTGATTAGCCTTGGTAGTTCGGCTTGGCTTCCGGGCCTAGGACTAAGTGCAGACAAATGAAGTACATTCTTATACATGTTAGTACATCTGAACCTAAAAAAACAGCAAACAAAGATCGTGTACCAAAATATAATCTTTGAAAGCCATTTTGTCCCTTTATTTGTTTCCATTTTCAAAGGGTGAAAAAGTAAAGCTACCGGATAAGAAAACTAGAGGGTAGTAAAAAAAAAAAACTGTCTGTATCAGTAGCTGTGCTGCTTTCAGTTCTGCATATTCATGAAAAAAACTATTTCCTTCAATGCTTTCGCTTAACAAAATCAGATACAAGAGGTTTCCTTTCTTTTCCACTTCCCCTGCATCTTCATATTTAATGAGAAAGTAACATTTCTCGTAGTCTCCATGCCCTTTTACATCTCTGGAGCTATAACTCAAATACGTACAGTATATTTCTCTACATAGTATGTGTGTGTTAGAACTGCTCAGTAGTGTTTTATGTATCTTATGTGTCTACAGGGTTTCTTTATGTTTTGGCATTTCCAGCAAAAATGTTTAGCTTAGAGTTATTGTCCATCCACAGCAGAAGTAAAATGAGTTTTTCATGTCCGCGGACACAACATTTCTAGTTTATGATTGCTGGAGCAGCAGGAAACTTATCTGCAGACAACATATCAGCTAGGGCTGGTCCAAAGTCAGCCACGTATATAAACACCCAATACTGCATCCATAAAGAAAATTTATGATCGTCCAGGCAATTTTTTTCCAGGATAATCATCTCCTGGGCCGGTCTGGAAGTCACACTGGATAATTAGAATTGGACTATCTTAAAAAAACAGAAGAAGCTATTTCTTCATTTAGAGTTGGATTGATTGACATGTGGGCAGGTGGGGCTAACTAACATCAGCTTCCTCCTACTGTCAAATCAAACATATCTGTTCTATACTGCCTCTAGGTATAAATGTGAGCATGAATTTGTGTCTACCTCCATGTGTCGACCCTGTGGTGAGCAGGTGAATTATCCAGGCTGTACCCCACCTGTCGCCCTATGTCGGCATGGATCCCAGCAAATCCTGAACAGAGTAAGTGGTTGAAGAAAATGGATGGATGGATTATGGATCTGCACTGTTATTTACATATTTTTTTTAAATGTAAATGCCTGTGATGGTGGCCAAGTTTGTGGGAGATACTCCTTCCGTATCAGATTCAGAATTACAAATCAGAGGCTGACATGATATGGTTTTCCCTCTTGGCTTGAAAAAATAAAACGATTTGGGCACCAGAATGAAGCGCCGGTGGGTGTATGTGTGAGTTTGTGTTGGTGTGTGTGATGTATCTAATTCTAGACCGGTATAGCTGCTGGCGATTTAACTCCAGTTCCACCAAACGCACTCTTACTGGTGTGATCTAACATGAGGAAATGACATCCGAGCCTTTTTTTCAACTAAGGTGTCGAAATGATACTTGCAGTCTTGTTTGTTCTCAGATGCAAATATCTCTGCTGCAGGCAAAGTGAAACAATAACTATTTAACAGATGGGAGATGAACATAAACCCGGAGCCGGCGGCTCCTCTCTGCCTGTGATTACACGCTGCCTTCCTGATCAATGTGCATAAGTCATTTTGATTGGGTGCTAAGATTCCACGAGGATAGATAAAACATGTCACGTCTGGAGAAAATATTTTTTTTTTACTGCAAGGCTGCAGATTTTGGACTTGATGCTGGAGTTTCAGGAAAAACACATTGCTGGGAATCTTCAATCCAACTTCGTATAAACTTCACAAAGTATGGTACTATCCAGCGTAATAATTGTCACGTGTGTCATGTGATGTGTGACTGAATGGTGTCCAGTGTTGGTGATCACTTAGCTGACAGGAAGGAAGGGTGTCTCCATCTAAGACTTCCTTTCCCGCTGTGTGACTCAGTGTCGGTCCTTGTGCTTCTCTTTTCCTTTTCCCTTCACTCCTCTCTGCCTTCCTCCCCTAGGGCAAATACTCACTTCTCTGTCCCTTACATTGTTCATCATTTACTTTTATTACATTTGGTCGGACCATCCGTCCAGTTTTGGAACAGACCACTTGTTACCAGCTAGCTGCTTGCTGCAAGGGTAGTTTGGTTTATATCTTGTCCTTCCATGTTGTTGATCAGTGTGTTGATCAATAAGAAGTTTAACACCATAAATCCCTTCAACGCAGTTCTTTTTGCAGAGTCTTGAAGTCATTCTCAAGTCCTTGCAAAAAATATGCAGCTACTTCAGCAGCTAGTTAGCATAGTTTCTGCACAAAGGCTGGGAACCGTAGCTTCGCTCCATCGCTTGATTAAAAAAAGAAGAAGAAGACGTTTATTTCTAAGCCATGCACAGTATTTCAGGAAGTCCATATGCCACGTCGGGAAATAGTCCAGCACACAACAAAAAATTTAGTTTTTACACCTTCTCTTTTTTTTAAATCGGTTAAACAAACAAAATAAAACATTTTTTTTTCAATCAATTTGTAAGCTTAAGTTTTTCTTACTTTTGACAATGCAATGCTCACTCAAGGAAATTGGTTTTCATATTCTCACTTAATTCTTACCGGATAGCAAATAATACAAAATTAAAAAAACTACCCAAAGAAAGTTCATCAGAAATATACAACTAACCTTTCTCAAAATCAATTCAGTTCTTCCTCGCACTACGGGTCTATGTGGGTGTAAATGGAAAGGATCCATGGAATAAGTCTTGAGTTATCGCGTTAACACGAAGGATCTGCGGCGGATGATGACGATCCATAATATCTCCAACTTCTCGGGGATATAAATACTGGCTGACGTCTGATACGTTTAGCGATGTTTTTTTTTTAATGTATGTAATGAGATGCCATCTGATTAATTCCGTCCAAATGAATTCAAATAAATCGATAAATCAGCTGGAGAGGTGAGAAAGGACTAGTGTCTGAGTAGAACTGGAGAGGAGAGCCGCCTGCAGGTCTTTCATTCAGGCGTTAGTGTCCCCCCCACAGGCTGATCATATGACACAGAGTCATTTTGCTCGTTACTTATTCCACCCTGACTGGTATTCTGTAGCGTTAGTTTCCCTACACAAACGACCTGCAGCCGCGAACCCAGACTGTGTGCATCCTAACACGGACTCACGCAGGTCACCCCGTCCCCACAGAGCCTCACACACGAGTGCTAAATGCTCTTAATATGCTTTCTTCCTGTTCCTTCCTCCTCTTCCTTGTTCCGCCTGTCCAAGCCTTTGGGCTTGCCTTCACATGTCGTCTCGGTGAGTGTAAGCCCCCAGACCATATGGGGTCTGGGGGGGTTAAATAGCACTCAAGCCAACCCCCTTGGAGGACCTTCTGTTTAAGTGGAAGTGGAAGGGGGCATTTCTTTTCATACATCTAACTCTTTACAGAATCTTAAAAAATAATCTAATTGTTCTTTGGTTTGTTTTCCATCCCAACCTTTTTCCTCCCACCTGTCTGATTTTACTCAAGCCTCAAAGTTTTGCAAAGCTGTAAGCAAATATTTCAAATTCTCTTCTTGCCACAGACAAGTGTTTGCTTGTTGTGTAATTATTATTTGGCGTGTGATTCTGCATCTCAGCAACCCAGGATGGGCAGATGGCCTACTATCTCACTCACCAGTGACTCGCCGTCTCTCTCTTCCTCTCCTTCATCTCCATCACATTTTCTTCCTCATGCACGACAGTCTTCACGCTTGAGATTACATGTCTTTGTATCTTAGTATGAGTGAGTGCTTTGTTTTAGGAATATCTTCTCTGTGGACCATATGGTACAACACTGCCTGCTGGGAGAAGATAAATCCTGCATGCAAAGGCAGCAGAGTCACCACTACACACACACACACACACTCACATGCACACACATGCACACACACAGACACAATTAGCACTACCTCGGTATCATGCACTTGTACATTGTAATTAGTCTGAACCGTCGCGTCTGTTGTTATATAATACCGCCCCAGAAAGCCCTCTCTTGTGTTCATCCGTCAGTCTCTCTGCTCATCTGCCCTCCTCTTCCTCCTCCTCCTCCTCCTCCTCCTCCTCCTCCTACTCTCTGGCGGATTTGCTTTCTACCTGCCTGCCTACACTTGTCTACATCTCATGCTTTCCATCTACCACCGGAGCAACTTGCCCCAAGCCTACCTGAGTCATCAGAACTTTTCTGAGCCCTGTAATGCAGAACTCAACTCTTACCTTCATCCCACATGCTCAACTCCCCATTTGGCGCTCTTCATCCCTCTCTGTCCCCCTGCCTGTGTATGTTTCTGATATTTCAAGCCAAGTATAAAATGTGCATTTACAGGAGTGTACCGGCGGCATGAGGTTTTTGCCCCGTCACATGCTCATTTGGTGATATTTCTCACGGAGAGATTACATTGAAAGGCAACTGCGACACATTGAGTCAAATTTGTATCTTAAACTCAGACTTAGAATGTGGATTAATCCTAACCCTCGTGTATCGACCTGTATGCAGCAGAAATTCATGAATGTGCTCGCTGTTACGATAACCGCTGACTCAGCAGATGGGAATAGCCCATCAGACTGGTTTGTGTCAACAGGGTTAGTCATGTTTATTTGGTGGAAAGGTAAAAAAAAATAGCCTACCAAAGCGGTTCATTGCAAATATCCATCACTGTTTATAAGTTTGTGTTTACTTATTTACGTATTTAACTATAAAAAACAACAACAAAATAAGAATAATGACATAATAATAAGTGTTAAATGAGAAGTGTTATGTACTGATGCACACATCAAGTCACAACAAACCAGAAGTATTTATTTAAGATATAAGGACAGTGAGGGACAAAGTCAAATCAACAAACAGCTTCAATACTACAATCTAAGACAGATTAGGCTTAGTATTAAAAAAAACAGGTCTTAACAAGCTTAATACTGACAACTGATGATGACAATGGTAGCTCCATCTGGAAGAAGAACAGGAACAGGAATACTCCAGCAAGTAAAGAGCTCAATCTATAGGAATATTAACACCAACTATAACAAATATTAGATGCAGATCTCAGGCGGGAAAGGCCTGGAGCCTATCCCAGCAGACATAAGCTGAGAGGCGTGGTGCATGCTGGACTAATGGCTAGGTCATTCACTCATGATGGAGGAAGCCGGAGTTTCCAGCAAACAAACAAACTGCACAGAGAAAAGCTCCAGGGCCGGCTCTGGATTTGGACCCAGAATCTTCTTGCCGTGATGCTGCTGTGCTACCCACTGCGCCACGATGATTGACAGTCCGCTATTTGAAATAAAATGATTTGAACAGGTATGCCTCTAGTGACGGAGCGACGCTCCCGAAAAACAACCTTCTGTAGAACGTGTGATTCACCTCAATTAGAAATGATTTCTGATCCAGATGTTGTTGCACCATAAATGCAGCACATCTGGACTCGCTATACAGAAGAGTTTTTTGTTTTTCTAAATAGATTTGAAAAGAAAATTATTAAGAAGCTCAAAATTAGTGTGTATTTCTCTCTGTGTGCTTCAGACCTGCCAACACCTGCAGCCATTCTGCACAAAACAGAAGTCACAGGAATGAAATGAAAGTCTCCCACGCTTCTCCCCTTGTCATCCTTTCTCTCCCAGAATATAACCATCACTTGAAAGCATTTACCTCTGACTCTCCCATCACGGCGGCCAAAAAATGAGACATGTTTTCTCCTCTTAAGAAATGTGGAAAGAAGCAGATTGTAAACCCCCTTGGCACAAATCCTCCATCCCCACTTCATGTTGTGCCACCGTGTCTGCTAACTGTGGAGTGTGGTAGCATGGATGAGGGCACAGCTGGCAGAGAAATGGAAGGAGACGGGTGGAGAAGGAGGTGATGCAGCTGGAATCTGCTTAACTGCAGTCTGTTTTTGACGTTTTTCACCCCTGTCCAGTGGACACAGGCAGGATGAAGTGTGAGACAGACACACTCGGAGGGAGGCTAGGAGTACAGATGGAGGCAAAGGAACAAAAGCGACGACATTTAATATGAAATAGAATTTCAGGGGTAGCTTACCAGCTTAGTCGCCATGACAACAACACACTTAAACAAGCATTTAATTGCTGCTGTCTGCACTTGTCACTTGTATCTCCATCCAGTCTCTCTCTCTCCCTCTCTCTCTCTCTCTCTCTCTCTCTCTCTCTCTCTCTCTCTCTCTCTCTCTCTCTCTCTGTGTACAGTATATAATTACACTGTGATTTGTGGATATCATGTACCAGCACAAACCTGCCTAGTATACAGAATGTATGATTATGTTGGGTTTGTAATGGGATACTATAATACGGTTCAGTTTACTGCCAGCGCAAATGTCTGCATTTAGTGAATTCATTATTTATTCTACCAGACAACATTTGGGAGATGGTGTCGGAGTGTGATTGTGATTATGTGGTTTTGCTGCGAGGCAATTAGAGTAGGTAGATGATAGGTAATATAATTCAACCACACTCTCCAGGAAAGCGAGACAGGACAAATTGTTATTATAAATTATAATTTTAAAAATTATTTCACGATGAAACATTTTATTTCATGGAAACTTTTGGTAAAACGTGTTTTGAGGAAACTAAACTAGACTTTTCTTCTTCTTGTTCTATCAAGATGCATAATTCTGTTCAGTAAGGCTTCACATGCTTTGATATACTAAGAATGTCTTTCTCAATAGCCATGGTTAATGCTTCCTCCTCGGGGGCCACTCTCATCTACGGTGTCCCTCAGGGCTCCATCCTTGGCCCCTTACTCTTTATACTATGATCCAGTGGTAGCATGTATACACTACACAGGTTCAGTCACTTTCTTCAATGAAAAATAGTGACTGAAAATGATGATGACTATGCTGTCGTCCCTGACAGGAAGGGTATATTCCTGATCTGCTCCCAATCCCCTACGTCAAACAAGCAATCCTCCATGAAATAGTTTGGGATTTAGCATTTACACTAAAGATCTGCGGCGGACGCGTACACAGCTGGGACAGAGATATATTATATCCCCCACATTTTTGAGGTACTGTATGATGACAACATTTAACTTTTAAACATAAAGGAGCGATTTTTTTCCCAGTTGAACGCCGTCACGGATCCTTAGATAGGGACAGCTGAGCTGATTTCTCATACAAGTTTTGCACTCTAAAACTTCACCACTAGTTGAAACTAAATATTACAAAGTGCAAATTTTATTTAGACTTAGTGGTCAGCCTGAATGATCGTTATCCCATAACACAGAGAAAAAACAAAGCGGATAGAAAAAAACTTTTTTTTGCGGGTTGTCTGTGATGAACCGATGGATCCACCAAGGGAGTGACTTATTTGTGTGTTTCCAACGCTTTCATTTTGGTTATCAGTCTTGATGTCAGGAAAGCAAATATTAAAACTATATACTAAAGTAATGAGCTTGTATTGAAAATCTAGCAACATAAAAACTACTGACTTAGAATAAATTTACAAGAAACTTTGGCTAATTTATGTTATTCCACTTCTTCGCTTTTCCTTTTTGTAATTTGAAGAATTTTCAGAAAACTGAGCTTTAAGTGACCGAAACAATGGAAAAAGAACATTTCCTGTCAGAATCCTGACACATAAATGTTTGTTCATGCAACACCCTAATAACTATTACAACAGGATGTTTTTCCCTACAGGTGTAATGACTGCTATTCATTTACAATGTGTAATCACAATTAGTGGTATATTTAATACATCCCCAGATGCAGGCTTTTAAAAGAAGGAAGGAGGAAAAAAAACCGTCTGATTTTGTGATTATCTCGCACATCAACACAGCCTTTGGGGTCTTTGAGATCTACATGGAAGTTAAATCAACAAAACATCAGAGCTAATAGAAAAATGAGGGGAATGTAGCAACAGTTTATCAAAAGCATGCTGTGATTAAAAGGATGTAAAAACACTGCGACTCAGCCGTGCATTCCTGGGAGGTGAATTCATTCCAAGTGCCTCCTGGTGCATGCTGCAGATCAACACACTTACACACTCATTTTCTCTGTCACTGCCAAAACCATCCACTAGAAAGTAGCCAAACGAAAGAGATCGGAGACTGCATGGTGGTGACAGGGGAGAACGTAGTCAGACAGCATAGAAAGGTAGTATGTAGGAAGACTCTGGTGGTACAAAAGAGGAAAAGAGCAAAGATAGAGCAGAGAATCAAATGGTGGAAGTTGAGGAAGGAACGTCGCCGTGTGAACTTCAAGTAAGGATCAGTAATGTTGAAGTGAGACTAGCTTTGAAGAGAATGAAGAATGCAAAGGCGGTCCTGATGACATACCGGTGCAGGTATGAAGGTGTCTATTAGAGAAGGGAGTAGAGTATTTAACTAGATTGTTCAACACTATCTTGGAGAGTGAGATGTTGCCTGAGGAATGAAGAGAAGAGTAGTAGTTCTGATTTAACTAACAAACTACGGAGGTATAAAGCTGAGGAGCCACACAGGGAAGATCCAGTGGAAGCTAGGTTAAGAAAGGTGGTACAATGTATGAGCAGCACTATGGTTTCATGTCAGGAAAGAACGCTAGAGATGTGACGTTTGCTTCGAGAGTGCTGATGGAAAAGAACAGAAGTCTAGAAGGAATTGCATTGTGTGTTTGTGGAATGAGAGAAACAACAGAGTGACGCGGGAGGAACTGTGCGTATGAAAGCAGCATTACGGCAGTGAGGTGTGCAGTATAAGTCGGGGATGGGTTCAAGGTGGAGTAAGGAATGCACCAAGGATCAGCTCTGAGCCCCTTCTTGTTTGCTATGTTGATGGACAGGCTGACAGATGAGGTCAGGCAGGAGCCTCCGTGAACTTTAATGTTCATGGGAGACATTGTGATCTGTAGAGAGAGCAGGGGGAAGAAAACCTGGAAAGGTGCTGGAGAGAAGAGGAATGAATGTCAGTCACAACAAGACAGAATAATGTGTGTGAATGAAGGGGAGGCAGCTGCAATGCTGAGGATGTGAGGAGTGGAGGTGAAGGAGGTGCAGGAGTTTAAGAACTCGGGGTCAACTGTTCAGAGGAACAGGGGAGTGTGGTAAAGACGTGAAAAAGCGAGTGCAGGCATGGTGGAGTGGGTGGAGTGGGTGGACCAAGATCGTCTGTTGTCAGACCAAAATCCAGCTGTTCAATCCAGAACTTCATCCATTTTGGAGTTTCACACCATCTCTTCGACTTTGTTCCTTGTTAAATTGTCCAAAAGTCCAAAGGCTCAGAGCAATCAAGGTCAATGTGAGAGCAGCCTTAGTCTGATTGATTGAGCTGATTTGAAGAATCCAGATTAAATCTAGTTCAATATTAGCTGGAATATCTTTTTTGGACATAGAATTTGACCCATTTTCCAGAAACAAGGTATTTCTTGAAATTCCTCTTTTGTACTGCTCTTCCTCTCTCTCTCGCTCTCTCTTTCTCGCCCACACACACTGCAGAGTACTGTGGCTGTTTCTGAGTCTGTTGATAAGAGAGGGTTAGGGTTGCACAGCTTGCAGGCAGACATGATTGTGGTCGCTGACAGGAAACTCAAAGAGGGTGGGTTGCTGCGTTTCTAAAACCGTACGCTTTTTTGTGTCCATGTGCTTGCGGTGCTTTTATGAACATTTGCCCTCTACCCCTCTGTCAAACTTTGGGACATATTAGTTCCAAAATTCCATGTTTCCCCTTAATGAATGCTTCTTCTCACTGGTGCACTGAGTGGCCTCTGTGTGTGTGAGTGTGTCTCCCCCAAAAAAGAAGAAAAAGCGAGCGTCCATACTTTAGGTCAGCTGCATTTTGGGCTTTGGCCAGCAGACAGTACAGTGGGGCAGCGGCACTAGCAGGAGCTATTGTATTCTTGTGAATGCCGGCGCTGTCCTGCACCCACAGACACCCTGACCCAGCTCGGATTTAGGTCAGTGTGTTTGGAATAAGCAAATTCTGTGTTGAGCATTATTATCGACACTGGCAGATAATTGTTACATATTTGTCTTGCATTTTGTAAGTCACTTGTGAAAATAAAGACAAACGCAAAGTGGCCTTTTGGCTTTATGCTAATTTGGATCTGGCACCTTGGAGTATGGTGGCTGATGATATGGCAAACTTGGATCTGTGGGTGTATTCTCTTCTAGGGGCATGAAAGGCTCCCATTTTGTGACCTGGGCTGCCACTGCTCTGCAATCTGCTTCTCCTCGAAGCTCATTGGGTGCACCACGCAAGCATTTATGCATAGTTGGCTGCAGTTTCAACAGGAAAACATACTTGACAATTGTTGAATATGTGACGCACAAGCAAATTCTGCTGCCCCTTCTTGCACTAAAGACTGAAACACCCCTACCAAACTTCCCACCCTCACTGCAAAGCTGTGGTATATATCTGCGTGGCTAGTGGGAATGTTGGGATGGTTCAGGAAAGCCTGTGTTTCTGCCAATACAAGGTGATGTGGTTGACCGCATTGTTGCTTCTAAACCTTCTAAAGCTATGCCATGGATCACGGCCAAGGATCATGAGAGTGAACGAATGACACGCTGATACGTTGGTATAAAAAAATAAGAATATTGTGTTGATACATTTCAGGTTCATCCGTTGTTAAAAAACATTATAACAAGTATAATATTGTGTAACTCCTGCATCCATTCATTATCAACCGCTTTTCCTCTTCAGGGTCACGGGGGGGGGGAGCCTATTCCAGCTGACATCGGGCGAGAGGCGGAATACACCTTGGACAAGTTGCCAGTTCATCGCAGGGCAGACACATAGAACATGCAACCACTCACACGGGCAATTTTTGTGTCACCAACTCACTTATATTGCATGTTTTTGGACTGAGGGGGGAAGCCGGAGTTCCCGGAGAGAACCCACGCCGACACTGGGAGAACCCAGTACCTTCTTGCTGTGAGGCAGCAGCGTTAACCACTGCGCCACTGTGCCGCCCAATATTGTGTAAAGATGTTATTTTTACCCGAATAGTTCATATTATACTCACTAGGATGAGTTTCATGTGAAAAATATTGTTATTTGGACATGACTTCCTAACCGTTGGTCCAATTTAGTACAAATTTACCGCATCTAAACCGCCTCAAGGAAATTTACCATGTATTTATCATATTTTACACTAATAGTTCATATTTTACCCATAAGGGAGAGCTTTTTCATTAAAAAACACTGGTTTTCAGACATAACCTCACTGTTAATTTGAGGAGTTCAATTAAAGGGATTGCTTGTACAACACAGGGGATTGGGGGCTTTTGGGAGGATAAACCCTAGCAGTCAGGGATCAGTGTAGGCCTTGTATGGCTTACAATCAGAAGCACCATTGTGACTCCAAAACCAAATTGATATGATCCAAGTGGGACTCATTGGGTATGGTGTGATAGATGACAGCTATAAATAAAGTTGGTTTCATGCTTTTCTTCATGAGCAAACCTATATGGAATGAGCACCGATTGTACTGAGTCCATTACTACCTGCGGTCCAGCTGAAACCGGTGGCCTGTTTTACATCCAGTTTTTCTCATTTGGTTTGAAATGTAAAGAGCATCATTGTGAAGCGATCCATTAGTGTGTGGGGGTCACAGTCAAACAGCTCATCTGGGAGAGGAGGCTGTGTTCCGTCCTCACAGAGAGGAAGATAAAACTGAGTGTGGAGAGATGACTCACAGTGTGTAGGTGCAGGAAAAATAGATTACACTTCTGTGGACCCCTCAGGCGATTTATTGCAGCTTATACTCCAAACGAGAGAGAAACAGACACAAAAATAAAAAGGAGAAACGACTGTTGCTCGGAGCAACGGGACAGCGGAAATCATTTCTGTCAATATATGTGCATTACGGCTGATATAAGGTGCAAATGACCAATAAATGCCTTTATTGTTCACATATCACAGTAATGGTTTTATCAAAGGGCAACTCCCTCCTGTCAAAATCAACCGACCGGCTGGGAGACTGAAAACATTTGCAGTAAATGAGGACCTCTGTGGCTCTTTAGGACTTCTTAATGCGGAGAAATGAGTCAGCAGACATCAGGGGTATCTCATCTTGACTTCATCTAAAGTCTGTGTTGCAGAATCTGAGAGTGTAATAGATCTATAGGGCAGACACGCTTTGATTAGTAACACTATGGAGGTTAATTGTGGGGATTTGACTCCTAATGGTAAAAATCATGATAGAAACTTTAATTTTAAGAAAATAGATCTTACTTTTCTTAGAAAGATTTCCCAGCTGATATTGAGTTCGTTTTAACCAGCAACAAGGTCCCGGCAGAGGAACTACAACATCTTCTCATGATTTTGTGAATAAGTACATTCTATTTCGCTAACTTTTATTTTCTCCTAGCTTCTACTCTTGGATGAATGTAAAGATTCTTAAAATCAGCTCAATCGAGGAAGTAAAATACAAGTTTTAAGTAATATTAGATTAATAAAGGACACATTATTACTATTACATTTTAGTATTTTTGTCTCGTTTTATGGCACATATCGTTGTTTCAGTGACTAGATTTTCATGCTTGTTTTGAAAATTATAGCCAAGCGAAATCTTCTTACCCCATCGGCAGATTTATTTATTTCTCTTAATCATTTCAATTTGACTAGAATATAAAAGAATATTTGGCTTCTTGGGAGGTTTTTGTAGTGTAGAAGACAAACACCTCTCTCATTGTAACTTTGTTGAATACTCCCGATAGAATGTTTATTTTCCCACGAGAAAAGAGCATTTCCAGCAAATAGTCAGGGATAAAATATGAGTAGGATAAAATACCTGGCAGAGGAAATCCTCCAGAAGCTGGAATGGTTCGGCCCTGATTGTGAGACGCCGCGTCGTCAGTAAGAGTACATTAAAGAAATCTCGGTTCACTGCTCACTGTTGTACGATAATTTCAGGCAAAGCTTTACTTTCCACCAAGAGGCTGTAACATCAGAGTGTTACGGTGTGCTGCTTTCACGGTAAAGATGTGTTCTCACTTCTTTCTCTGATGAGCTCATGCTGCGGCGTCTTCATTCACTCGTGGCCAAGATTGTTTCTTGGCAGCCTCTTCCCCACTGCGTTGATTTAAAACATCAACCAGGCACCATCACTGATAGCCCTCTAGTGTGTGGTCACACTGCAGCGATGTCAGTCTTCATGCCCCGATGACATCACTGCCCCACCTGCATCGATGAATTTGTGACAGTAGAGGCGACCACTAGCTCATTTAAAGAATGTGTGTTGTGTCATTATTTTTATTACTACTTGTTCCCGTATTCATTATAATTGTACATTGTGTTGTTTTTGTGTGTAAGTCATGAAGTGTGCTGCTGCGTTCTTGGTCAGGTCATCCTCGCAAAAGAGATGCCTGAGCATCTCTGAGGGACATTACCTGGTTAAATGAAGGTAAAGGTTGAATAAATAAAAAAATGCCATGGGGTATTTCCAAAAAAGTGAAAGTTATACGAATGTGTCACAAATATTGGGAAGCATTGACATAACAATGTCTCCCTGCATGTCTCCCCTCCAGCTGTAATTTATACTTTTTTTTCAAATTCCCACAAGGTTTCTAAGACAAAGCATGTGTTGACTCAACAAAATATAACCCGTCGTGGTAAAAACAAAACCACAAAAAAAGGTCATTGCAGAGAAAACCTTACAGATCCTTGGAACGTAAACCGGCCGAAATATAACGACTTTATGTGAGTACATGAGAGGGAAACTGGGTCTTTGTGGGTTCTTCAGCAGCAGCTATGACATGTGAGGCAGGATCGTCATCCGGCAGTATTCTGGGCCACTCAGGAACAGTGTTTTCACAGCGAGCTGACGAGTGTGGGAGTGAAGACTGACAAGAAATGGAGAGGAGGGATGTATTAAGACAGGCTTTCTGTGTTACAGCTGAGTGACAGGACGGTGGGGGGTGTGCGATACGGTTAAGGGATTCAGAAAGACTGCGATGCGGAGCGCGCCGATGCTTGGGCCAAGCGGAAGAGGGTTATCAACCTGGGTCATTTGATTGTGCCACACGTGGTAAGAGTGAAAACAGCACCTTTTTTTTTTACCTTCCCTCAAATTACACACAAACACACACACTCACTCACACACACACTTCTCCATCTCATTCAGCTGCAACCGGTTTGGTGAGCTGAGATTAGCCCGGTGGCATGCGTCAATAATGATCAGTATCTGCAGACTTTGACTCACGACCTTATCACCAAGCAAAAGAGACAGAAATAGGCATAAAAAAATAAATACACAAGAGGGAAGAAATATGACATGGTGGTGAGGGAAACTGGGCTGGAAGAGGACTGAAATAGCTTTTGGCACAGTATGACTAACACTTAATTGCAGTGGGACGGAGATGTGGCCATGTATTGTGTGTGTGTGTGTGTGTGTGTGGGTGTGTATGTGTGTGTGTGTGTTTGCTTTTGTTCCATGTCTTCAGTGTGTGCGGCTGTTTTTGCCTTGTTTACTTTTAATGCAAATACATTTCTCATCCTGCACTTCAGTTTCATGAGCGTCCTCTCAGGCCCCCACGACATGACAAATCACGCTTTGTCTTTGTGTTCATTTGACGACGCTGTCAAAGGAATTCAGTGCGGATCTGCACAAATGATTGAAAATGCGACACAGTATGCATTCCAGGTGGTGTAGCTTCAGAATGAACACCAGAGAACAACATCAAGGCCCTGCGTATAACATATATATATATACAGCAGTGTGTTGTTGTTTCTGTTGTTGTTCTGTCCGCGGCTGCCTTCATGATGCTGAAATTGTAGTAATCATGCATCAGCGGGGCAGTTTTCCCAAATATTGAATTTATCCTGCTTAAAGGGAAATAGTAATGTCGGAGTTTTCAAACGATTCCACTCTGGAATCTATTTTCCAGTGTTTGAGTTTTTCTGGCTACCCTGAACGCCACAGTCGTGTGAACGACAAAAGGTTATTGTTACTTTTTTGGTTACTATTGGTTACTGTTTTATGCAAAAAACCGCTGTTGAGTAAACGATCGCCCCGATTCTTCAGTCTTTTGGTTTTGACCAAAGTGTGTGTGTTTGCAAGTGTGTTGTTTCTGTTTGTACCTTGTGAGAAAAAACCAAACTCTCTTTGAGGGTGCGGCTGTCACTCATCGTGCAAAGACACACAAGTGCTGCCGTCGCTTTAAATCTTTTATCTTTTTGTGTCTCTTCAAACATTGGATGGCGTAAATAAGGAGATTAGGCACAAAAGTATTGTCTTCTTTCATTCTGTTGCTGTTACTTTCAGAAACTGTTTTTATATCGTTGATGATATAAGTTGTGTGTTGTTGTTTTTCCTCCAAACACTTCATGCTACCTTTATATTTATGCTTTTGTTTGACATTTGGGCAGCGTGATGCCACAGTGGGGAAGAAAGTCGCCCTCCCAGAAAGAAGGTCCCCGGCTTCAGATCCACCTCTGGCCTGTGGTGCTTTCATGTTCTTCCCTTTGTTTGTGGTGATTCTTTCCTCCCTGAGTCCCTGCAAGGAAGGTAAATTGGTGATTCGAAATTTGCAATAGGTGGGAAAGATAGGGTGTGATGAACTGGCAACTCCGCCAGGATCCTCCTCTTTAAGAGGAAGTCCTCCTGCACAGCTGGATCTGTAGGAACCTTTCCCCCTGAGCCCGTCGCGTCTGTAGCTCTGTCTACGCTGTTGTCCCTACAGCGAGGGTGGATCCCCTAGAATCAATCCCCTGTGTTGTACAAGCAATCACCCTGATTGAACTCTTCAAATTAAATATGAACTTGTGTCCAAAGAACATTGTTTTAGATAATGTAGATAAAGTAAAATATGAGCATTTCGAGTGAAATATGGTAGATCGAGGATATATTTCCTTGAGTCGATTCATATGCTCCCAGTTTGGACTAAATGTGACCAACGGTTAGAAAGTTATGTCTGAAATATAGTACTTTTTTTAAAAAAGCTCAACTTATGAGTTAAATATTGACTAGTAAAGTAAAATATGATAGAGATAAAAGATAGATCTTGACGATTCATATGACCCAAACTGGAATAAATGGGACCAACGTTTGGAGATGAAGCTCCCCCAACTGCTGGGAATATATGACCAACCTTTCAAAAAAATTCAATCCAGTTCTTCCTCGCCCTAAGGTGCTTAGGTGGTAAAGTGCTGGTATTACATTTGAAAACGACTCATGAAAGATTTTTTGAGTCACTGGTTAACACGATGGATCGCGGCAGCGCTGATGATGATTTCATAATAAGCCCAACACTTAATTTCAACTTTGTGGGCGGCTTTAGCTCAGCGGGTAGAGCAGTTGTCCCTCAACAAGAAGACCAGGGTACAAGCCCAGACCCTGATGCAACAGGTTGTGGCTCCATCAGCAAGACCCTGAATCCTCAGCTCCACCAGCGCTTCGGAGGGGCCACCCACTGCCCCCTCAGGAGTGGGTTGAATGCAGAGATACATTTCACAAAGTTGTACTGTGTAACATGTGATAAATAAAGGAAATATTATTATCTCAGGGACATTTGAGAATTCCTTCACAGGATCAGCTCCAACACTGCAGTCATTGGGTTATACATTCAATTATATTTAGAGGGTACTGATATTTAGAGGTAGCACTGATCACTGAGTCCAGTTACATAAACGCTGAGATGCTGAAGGACGGTTCTCTGCACTTTCCATGAAAACTCGTTTGTCTCTATGCAAACAGTCGTTTATCTTATCTTATTCTTTAAGGGCCAGATGTGCTGGAAATGCTAAGGCATAATTTAAAAGATTTTTTTGAGACAATATGGCGTAAAGTAATACAAGAGCTTTGGAAGAGATGTTTAAATCACACGGGAAAATTACATTCAAGCAGTCAACCGCTGAGAACCCTCTGGGTGGCAGTCAATCATTTCAAGCATCTGCATCCGTTTCTCTCACTTCTCTCTCCGTCGCTCCGCCCTAAATATTCTATCTACGTGTTTTGATCGGCATTAGTTAGCTGTGGTACCTCAAACAACCCCGAGGGTCTAGAAGGAAGTTTGACCCAACCAAAGGACTACCGTCATCTATCATGTGACATCCATGAACCTTTTGGCATTAGTTAAAATTCCAATAAATGTACATCATGCAACATTTCTAGCTTTGATCAAATTCTGCTCCAGTCACACATGCCTAGTAGCGCATGCTAAATCTTCTGCAGCATGCCACATCTGATGACACCACCATCCTGGGGCAAACTGCCAATGAGAAACCTCAAGGGGGGGGGGGTCAATCATGGGTCAACGCAATAATGTTGGCCAATCAACGGCAGCGGAAATGCCCGTAACCATGGTGATAATTCAGGGTTCTAATATGTGTTAACGTGGCAGCAGCAGATGTCCCCCATGCATTGGCTGCCTTTGCACTGGCATACAGAGATGGACCCTCAGTATCTGTGAAAGTCCGATACTCCGGGTGGGTTTTCATGAAGCTCACATTTAACTCACCCCAGCTATGTAACATTTGGCCCACGCGTTCATGATTTACTTCATATGTGCATAAGAAATGTTTCATTTTCTGCAGCATTTGCAGCTTTTTGCAACCGTCGTAACTTCAAGAATGATGATTACAGTCATTATCGTTCCCCAGCATTGTTCTTGCAAAGGATGGATGAGAACATGTGTGGGTGGCAGTGATAGGTGGGGAGAGGGGTGGCGAGGAAAGCGAGCAAACAGCACAGCTGAGAAGCACAATGGACTGTGAGTCCAACGAGGGGAGAGAGAAAGAGAAAGGTATGATGAGAAAAGGTCAGTGCGTGAAGGGATTTCTTCTAAATGCCAGAAGACAGAGAAAGATCGGGAATGTTGCGCTCAGATCCCTCGGATTAAAGGCTAAATATTCTTATGTGGCGAGGTAGGGAGCAGGTGAGTCATGGTGTACGACGAGGGGGGTGGGGGGGCTAAGCTGACGCTCAGCACGGGAATATGTTAAAGGTCATATAATAATAAATTTATCCCCAAACTAAACATCGAGTATTGCTTGATGAGAAATAAGCATCAGAATGCAACAACTTATCTCTTGGCTTCTTTTTCTCCACTCAAGTTAACCATCAATGCAACTTTGTCTTTGCTCTTAGATGTCATTTAAGATTTTACCTAACAAGGACCTCAGTCTATCTGATAATCACATTATGGACTGACACAAAGTTCTGGTATTGGTCCAGAGGTAGAAGGTTCTTGAGTTCCCACCACAACAGGCTTCAACAATCGTCCGACCCCAACTGTTAGCATCCCCTGCAGTGGAAGTCCTTAACACTGTTGACTTGGTTTCCATGTTTCTGACGTCTGTTCAGAGGTAGGAGAAGATCCTCCAGAGATGAGATCAAAATGTCCAATGGACAGGAGGCTCCACAAGACATTTCCTGTTCACCGTCAGTAGATATATCCCTGAAAAGTCGAGGACATTATGGAATCACCATCGTGTCCACGTCCAGTGCAGATCCTTGAGGTTAGCGCGATGACTCAAAAAGTATTTCATGGATCATTTTCACAATTTCTCTCCCCATAGACCTGAGTGTGAGGAAGAAGTGGACAGATTATGGGAAAGTTGGGTTGTATATTTCTGACACTAAGGTGACTTTTATATCCCAAAAATTTCCGGGCCATAATTTCTCAAGCATCGCTCCAATTTAGAACGTATTTGGCGCATGTGAATGGACTCAAGAAAATGTATCGAATTTTACTCTTATAGCTCGTATTTTACTCAGTAGGGGGAGCTTTTTTACAAAACACGCTGTTTTCTGGACATTATTAATCAAAAACTCATTCATGTATCAATTTCAAAATTCATACCCCCATCGACGTTACTGAGAGAAAGAGCCGGTTTGATTTTGTGAAAAGGTGGGTTGTATATTTCCGACATTAGGGGGAGCTTTATCTTCAGAAGTTTTCATGCCATAACTTCTCAACCATTGATCCGATTTAGTCCATATGTGTTGCATAGGAATCGACTCGTGAAGATGTATCATGCGTACATAATATGTTATTGTAATAGTTCATATTTTAGCCACTTTGTGCAGCTTTTTTACAAAAAAATACTGTGGGCCTTAACTTAATTGGTGGAGTTCAATCAGGGGAATTGCTTGTGCAACGCAGGGGATTGGAGACGTTTTGTCGTTATACATTACGCTCACTGTCGGAGACTACAGCATAGTTCTAGTTTCGGTTTACCGGGTCTGTTCAGCAGCAACGACCTCTGTCGTCTGATCTCACCACCATGTGCTGATCACTATATCTGCTGCTTTCTCCACTTCTGTCCTAAGATGACCCGCTATAAACTACACTTATGAACCACTTTATGCTCTAGAACGTATTTTCCATAACAAAGTAACACTCAAACTCAGATCGGACAGGCAGATCTTCTCAATCACATCCAAATTGATTTGTCATCACCCACCCACAATCACCCAGGAGAAGAATAGCAGACACAACCTTCAGATCCTTCCCCTCCACAGATGTCACTCACATGAAGGCAAGTCTCTCGTTCTGGGACTTCAGAACCTCTTTACTCCAAACGAACATCTTTCACTTTGGGAAACTGGATCTAGATCATACTTTGATGTGTCTTTGCTCCTATGTAGATGTGATTATGTCGTTTCTTTCCAAGCATTTTTGGACATTACCAATGGGATTTAATAAAAAAGAAATTTATAAAAATTCTGGATCTGGATGATCATCCAGATCACCACCAGAATCAAAAGTAAATTATCCCTCGGGCCATATCTTAGCTGTTCAGAACCTGTCATCAATATTTGCTTATGAATTTGTAAGTACCATTGCTAAGAGACATAAAGTTAGATACCTTGACTGAAGTTAATATTTGGTTTTCTACTTCCTACTTGGTGGATTTAAGAGATAAGATGTAGGAGGGCGAGTTTAACGGTCATATGTGACCAGCGATTGTGTACTTTCAGGGAATGAATCACTAACATGAACCATTTGATGGAAGTAAAAGGATCAGAGCCTCCCTCAGTCTCGACTTCCTGCCTTTTGATATTGCTGATTCCATCTGGTAAACTATAAAAACTATGAGCGATGGTGAGATTTGCACGTTTGCATGACTGAGCTCAGCTGAACTGACTGAATGGTTCATGAATGACACAACAGTCATCGCCAGTTAAGAGCCTAGCTATCTGATTTTGAGGGGTTTGTCTGATTTATCTGATTTAATTTCAGTAAATCTTTGTTCATACTGTGGAGATAAAGGGAGAGGTTTGAAGGTATGTAGATACTTGTAGCGGTCGTGTTTATATCTATGTCTGAGATGTCTGCCTGTCGTCTGATACAATGAAGATGAATGGGAATTTATTCACAGCAATAAAAAAATGTAGATTTTTTTTTTTTGCCATTCAATGACATCTATGTTCCAAATGTAAAATCCAATGTGCATTTTTTTCCACATCAAATGAGCATTGCAGTTTAATTTCCTTTCATTTATTCAGTCTTTTTAAATACACATGTATTACAAGAACTACAAATATTATTTATTGTACAAAGAAAAGGCAAAATGCGAATTTAAGCCCAACCCATCAACTTGTGTGTGTAAGCTTCCCTACAAATAAATAGAAATTATTCACGCTTGTATCCCTCGAAATAGTTTTTTACAAATCTTTCTCGGGAAATTCAAAAGCGAATTCATTTTGTGTTGGAATTATTCCGAAGTTTCACACCAAGCTCAAAAACGCTTCTCTTTTTAATCCTTTTTTTGCTTTTTGCTTCTTGCATTGTTCAAATCATATTTTCTGTCCTGTACCGAAGAAAAAAAAGAGCCTTTGTATTCCGTCAGGGAGTGACATTGATTTTGCTCCGAACATTATTTGCTCTATTTTTGTATTGAGTCTAATCATTCAGTTTCTTAACATAAGACTTTAGAAACAGTAGTTAGTGGGCTAGTGGGCTCATAATAACAACAATATCCGGCTTTGTTGATAATCTGCTAATCATGCCTCGTTTTTACAATAGAACTATTGGTTGTTCAATTCACATTCAGAGCACGAGCAAAAGAAGTGGAGACACATTTTCTGAAACCTTTTCTCTGTTTATCTCGAGACCAAATATCAAGATGAAGTCCGACGACTGTGTTCAAGAATAATCCCTCAACGACAATATGTTTTGGAGACGATATTTTATGCTGCTTCTAGCCCTCAGTGGATAATCAGGCTATTTAACATGCTGCACATGTGTATTTCAAGCATCATCTGACACACTTTAATGCAGGTTAAGCAGCTTAAATACCAAAGGTTGGCGGCTAAGACAGTAATTCTGACACTTGGTGTAACAGGATTGTCTTTTCTTCACATAACATGCTCTATTTATGCTCCGTGTTAAAAGGAACACATTTAATCTCTTTTTGAAGCTCCTACCAGCATAGGTTTGTATGTTTGACTGTGAAAAAAAGAAGAAGGCATCTCTTAGGATGCTGTTTAACTGCTGTTGACTCTCCGTCTGAAAGGTTTCTGTTTACTCTCGTGCCTCTGAGGCGGATCGGCTCTGATTGGTCCGACCGGACTAGCTGCCCTGCAGGCTACTCACAGTACAACCTGTAACGGTTCTTGTGTGTTAGCGAGCTGGGCCGCTGATTACACAACGTCTCCGAGCAAATTAATTCCTCGAGTTTCACCATGACTTTATCTCGTGTTGGCTTGAGGGCATGTTTGTCAAGTAAATTTACAACCAACGGCGACGCAGGAGACATTTTCTACCCCTCATTCCTGTGGTTGTGTTGTGGATAATAAAAATTAGCAATAGAAAAGGTTTTCATGAAATTGTGACGTCCAGTTGTGATGTCATTCAAATTGAATCACCTCTGGGATGTGACTAAAACCACCTCTTTGTAACATTTCATAAGGATTTGTCTATTAATTAAGCAGTTATTGCTCCAACCTGCTAAAAACTCCAAAAATGCCCAATCGCGCAATGGTTACGAGAAACGTTATTATTATGACATCACATCGTGAAGTTATGACATAACGCTGCTAAAATTCTGTTCATCTACAGGATGTACCAGAACCTTCCTCTGGCTAGTATTTCATGCAAGTCCGTCAATTAGATTTTTTTTTTTTTATGTAATCTTGCTGACAAACAGAGAAATAGACCAACGGAGGTAAAAACATAACCGCCATGGTGGAGATAATAAAAACCGCTGATTAACCATAAGAAGGGAAACTCAATATTTATTGTTTGGTTCCAGACCAGCTGAGTTAAACTGGAGCATGAAGACTGTCAAAAGCCATGAGCATCATCAGTGGAGTTCTGATACTATAATTGACCGTGGCTTCCTGGAAGAGTAGCTGCTACTCCAGTGACAGCTAATGGGCATAAATAAACAAATACCCAGAATGATCCTGGACCTGGAAAGAACCAGGAAACCCTCAGTGCAGTCCCACCTAATATTCATTTTGATTTATGAACACATTGTTTCAGAAAGTTTATGAATCCCTTAAAGAAAATAGTCACTTACTCTGCCTTTGTGTTACTTGTGAACTCATGCGGTTCTACAGAAGCAAATGAATCATATGTGGACAACTCTCTCCTTAGGAACACCCTAAACCCAGATTTGAGCCGAACTGAAACTTTTAAACAGTCATTAATTATACACACGTCATAATTTCATGTTTCTGCTGATGATACAAGATAAATCTCCTTGGGTTCGTTCGTACGCACTAGATTTTGGGTAAATGGAACCAACGGTTGAGAACTTATGGTGGAGAAACTTTGGATATAGAGTTCCCCATAGTGACAGAAATAAACAACCAACCTTTCCCATAGTTAATCCAGTTCTTCCTCGCACTATTTATGAGGCGATAAAATTTCAAAGGATAAATGGCGGAAGCAGCAGCGGCGATGAAGATTTCATAAAATCACGACTTTTCCGGCATATTGTTAGTGATGAATAATAATTTATCTCTTAAATAATATGTTGTTTATTTGCATTTAACTGAAAATAGTCATTTCATACAACTGCATTCATGGGAAAGATTGATTTAAAGGTAAGAACCGTTCCTGCTCTATTGATTTAAGGTTCTACGTTAATACCAATTCACCTCTTTTTACTTTTCAAACTACACAATAAAGTCAATTCAATTTGGATGAATGTTTACTGAAAGTCATTGATAACTGATATACTTTTACTTTCATTGGGGGAAAATGCGAGGGTCCGCAGTGGTCGTTTTCCACCGTTTCTCCTCGCTCCGACTTTTCCTTCTAGAAGAAGAACTGAACTGGAAAAACTGGTTCTTCTGCCCGGACCACTGATGTTTAATTCATTAATTCTGTTTAATCAGCTCATCCCTCCAGCAAACAGTTTGCTTTGACCAAAAACAGCTAATCCACCAGAGTGTACACAACAATGTTAATAAAGCCCACAAGTCAATACATCTCCTCAAACAAGACCAACTCCATCCATTATTTGCACCAAAACTATTCTTCTGCTCAAGCCGGGTTTCACAAACGGTTTCTTTATTTGTTGTTGATGGAATTCAAACTCCAGCGAAACACAAAATTCCCTTTGTTTTCAGAGAAGTCCAACATTCCCCTGATGATATTATTTGATTTTCTTGGACACAGTGTTCTATAAATTCCAATGTGTGTGTGGTTCTTCTGTCACATTCACTTTAACTTGTTCTGAAGTAAACTGGGATGGTCAGACAGACAAACGCCCACGCAGACAGAAAACCCCATTGTCTCCTTGGTCTTTCATGTGCGGAGGAATTATGGCATTAGCCGGAAATGCTGCTCCGCTGGGCCTTTGTCCCGTTTGAATGGTCCAGTTCAGGAGATAACAATTCAAGCTGTTGGGATTTTTTCGCCGTTTAAGATTTTTTTGTAATCCGTCTGACCCACTGATCCATCGGGGTGATCGATCAGCGCCGAGATCCAGCTCCCCGTCCCGGAACCCTTCATCGGCTCATTGGTCTCACATTCTGACCTTCCATTTTAACCCTTTAATGCCTTCACTAAGAAAAAACAAACTATGGAGAAAATGATTTTCTTTTGGCATGTTTTTTTTCCTTTGCAGCTTTTATGAATTTAATACCTTAGAAACTCTAAATTTTGCATAAAATATTAAATCGTTTGATCAAGCATGTTTTTAAACTGTAAAAAAAAAAAAGATCAGACTTACAAAATTATTCCACGATGAAATTATATTTCATGGAAAATAGTCAATTTGAATTAAATGATCTCAACCTCGGTGGCCCGTATGACAGGTGGTGCCCCCCCAGGGCTCCATCCATGGCCCCTTACTCTTTGGCATGTTCTCGCTGCCACTGGGTCAGATTATCAACAGGTTCGGTCAAGTGGCTCACATTTTCTAATGAAACATAGTGACTCAAAATGTGCTGGACCAAACAGTGGAGCAGGACATCAGGGGTTAAGGAGAAGGTCTTCTCTGATGGAGGAGGAAGCATTTTTTTCTTCTTTTGTAACAAAACAGAGGAAATATATTCCTCCTCGAAACAATAAAACAGGATACGGTTGTACACTTCCTCTATGGGACATAATGCGGTTTGTCACACAGCAACGGTCACACGACAAATAAAAGCATGGAAATATTCTTGTGGTTAATAAATAATGATGATAATGTGAATGTGTGTTTTTATTAACCCTTGTGCTTCACTTTGTCAGGCTGCACTCACTTCCTCTTTCAGGAAGTAAGACGTCCTCTTCCAGAAACCTCCACGGAATATTATGGATTAATAACAATTTACACTTTTATCGATTTTATGTTTTTAAATAACACAAGGCCTAAAAATAACTATCAAATACTGTTTTTTTTTCAAGAGTTTACCACGTTTCTTTGTTTACATGATGCTCCAGGAAAAGTAGTTGTGGTCCAATTACTAAGTTGCAAGTTAATTAATTCATTAATTTTCTGTTCATGATGGATCATGTAAATAATTATTATTGACAAAATATTTGACGTATCGCTTAATTTTGTTCACCTGAAAGGATGTAAAAAAATCCTCTCCCTGAAATTGCGATAATATATTTAAAATACGATATCTCATTATTAGTTTTACACTTTAACTTACTGCTTGCTTTTAACTGATATCATTTGTGAATTTATAATTCAGGATTTGAACCCTTTAAATTCTTGTAAGGGTTTGTTTATGTGAAAGAAACACACTAACTTGTGATTTTTCATTAATCATTTTTTAGTCCTACTATACAACAATAAATCCTGTTACAGGAAATAAGACGAATGGAATGTATTTTACTGTTTTGTCAAACAATGGAAATGGCTGCATGAGATAGAAAAATGTAAATATGAGCGTTTGGAAGCTAAGATGCCAGAATGAAAGCCTGCCAATATGGAATGCATGATTTCTTTCACTGATGTTATTACAATCAAACAATTTAAATAGGTTTCAATGGCGATATGTTTAACATCTTGTGGGTATAAATCTTGTTAAAAAAGTGAATTACTGGCATATAAACCTATCTGACTTTAAACCCCCCCCACAAGAAGTACAACCTGTTCAAAACTCAGTAGATTTACATCGTCAGAGCTGAAATGATGATAAAAAAAAAGTGAAATTTGTTTATATGAGGCACAAATATGAGTTTTGTTATATATGTGGGAGTCATTTAGCAGATGCTGCATCACATCAAGAAAGAAGAAGACCATCGGATCAACGTTAAATAACGTTTTGCTCCTCTTCTGTTATGCTGTCAATAAACATTCTCCTCGCCTGTACATCTTGGGTGTAACAAATCTTTTCACCGGTCTGTCATCTCAGCACTTCAGCAGCACATCTCCCTGCTGTCTGCTTCTTCACTAATGCTTCTGGAGCACCGAACTGCAAGCATGGAGAAAACTTGAAACCAGTGTTAACATCATTTTTATTTATCACTTTTGAAAAGTTCAGTTACGTACAAATATGACGTGCATGTACTTTACCTGAATATTTCCATTTTTATACTACTTTATACTTCTATTTTACATCTCAGAGGGAAATCCTGCTCTTTATACTCCACTACATTTGCCTGAGAACTCTAGTTACTTTTTCCGATTACATTTTCTCATACAACCTATGTCTCTCATTTAACACTCTTGATTTCCTATATAATGTAATAACTAAAAGATCAAGTGTTTCTGCATGTGTGGAAAATTCTTCTACTTCTAAAAAGTGAAAATTATTTTAAATACATTAAGGACAATCTGGATTTTTTTTTAAAAAGCTGAAAAAAAAGCTTGAACTTATAAAACTTTTTTATCTGGTTCTCACAGGACAGTGTTGCTTTAAAACGGTAGATTCAATGTTATTGAGGTAACCTTAAAATTACCTCAAATTACAGGTTGCCGTTATTCTAAGTGGTTAAAATGACCACAACCTTAAAAACAGGAATATTATTCATAAAACCTCCTAGTGTACTTTCCCTATACTTTAAATACATTTTGCTGATACTTATTCATACTCTTACTTACGTTTTTAATACACGTCTCTTTTTTTTACTGGATGTGTTTTTAACAATGTTGTATCTGTACTTTTAGTCATATAAATTATCGGAATACTTAATCCACCATTGGAGGAGTTATTCTCCCAGCCTCTTGCTGTGAATCCACGTGAGTGGTCGTGAATGGTAAATACTGCGGTGGCGCCCTCTAGCGGTCAAACAGGCGAAATGCTGGTGATTGAAAACCACATGGTTGAGCGAAACCAACACAAACCAGCCTGACTACCTGATTAATCCGCTCCTATAATGATATCAGTAATTATAATGGTTGGCATCCACTTTTTAGTTTACATCTAGTCGTGATGATTTAGAGATTGAGGGAGTTTTTTTATACACTGTGTGATTTAATGAGAAAATATTTTTATCATGTTGGATTTTAATAATTTTCCAGTAATGCATGACTTCACTAGAGATGTATAATTTGCAAGACACGCATTTTTCCTAGAGCAAAGACAAAATAGGGATCCTTCCACTGTTAACTTATAGTTTATAAAACCACTTGAAAATGTCTCGCCCCAAAATGAAGCTGTCTTTATTTGAAATGTCTTGGTAACACAATTGATGTTATGTCAGTTAAAGCTAAAGTTGTTTTTTTTGAGTAATTAATCCCTTTTTAATACTTTTTATCAGCCAAGCATAATCAAGACCAGCGCCTAACATTTTTGGCAGGAAAACCGCCTTTATAATGATAAATAAATACAGAGCATTGTCAATATTGTCTGATTTGTTAAACAACAAAATCTTTAATGACTAACTAAGTCTTACATTCTACATTTCAAATGTTTATCATGCATCCCACAGCCAATAATCTTACAGGTTGGCCCCACGTGGGCACTAAATGAAATTTGGGGCCCACATGAGACTGATCATAATGGCTCAATGCCTATAGTCCAAATAGGTTTCATGCAAAATCAGTCTGGGTGTTAGGCGCCCCCCAGCCAGGGCAGAAAGTCAAAACCATCTCATTCCCAGCTTCAATTTCATTTTGTTATCGTGTATTTGCCTTCATACAAAAATAATTATAAATAATAACTATGACAGCTGTGCAACTAACTTTGTCTGCTTGTTACATTTTTTTACTTAATTCCCGGTTTACACTCAGGCGTAGAGAATAATTCAGGCGTTAAATAAAACATTTTAAATGCATAATTGCAAGACAAAAAGGGTAGTCTTTTAATTAAGACACGTTTTGTGGGTTACAATCATTATTTTGATACATTCAGTCCACTTAAAAATGTTTGTTTTGTATTTGTTAAGATTAGATTCAAGTTCAAATATCTTCATAATAATGATTTAATTATTATTTTGAGTTTCTGAATGAGTTCGGCCATGCTCTTACCAAGGTCTGCTTGGGTCTAACATTTGAAAATGATCCATGAAACACTTTCTGAGATCTGTCCAGGGAACAATGTTTTTCAGAAGAAAAAATCTCCCCCTAGTGAGTAACATATGAATTACTAGAGAAAAATATTGTATTTGTTAGTTAGAATTCCTTGAGACAATTCATATGCACCAGGTTTAGAGTAAATCAGACCAAGGATTTGTTTGCAGGAAGAAACTGTGTTTTTTGTAAAAGAAAAAAATAAAGGGCCCCCTAGTGAGTAAAATATGAACTACTGGAGTAAAGTATCACTTTAACAAGATAGATCTACTTGAATCAATTCATATGCACCAAATTGAGAAATTATGACCTGAAAACTTTTGCAGATAAAGCTCCCCCTAGTACAAGAAATATACAACCAAGCTTTCCCGAAATCAATCCAGTTTTTCCTTGTACTTAAGTGTACTTCAATCTAAAATTTGAAAAATAATCCATGAAATACTTAATCGGGTTCTGTCTGGGAAACAATGTTCTTCGGAAAAAAAAACTCCCCCTAGTGAGTATGTTGTTATTGTGCTTCCTATTCATAACAGACCGGAAATGTGACGTGCTTTACTGCTCGCGCGCGCACAAGAATACCTGTGGCCTTTTTCAAAAGTCACTAAATGTCCCCCTTTTGACTTCAGGGGCTCTGTAAAATATATATGTTTAAAAAAATTAAAAAAAAGAGTGAGTGAGTGATGGCACTGACAGAAATAAAACACACGATGGCGCAAAACGGCAGCAGGTCCACCAGCCGCACGCGCGCAGTACTAACAGGTGTGTTCTGATCTAATCAGATGTTTTTGAAAGCGCATTTTTCGAGACCAACCCTTTACGATTTTATTCCTTTCGGGGAGATTTAATGAAGCAGTCCGGCGATATATTTGTTTATCACAGAGTGACACTATAATTTAAATCTGTCAGAAGTGAAAATTGAGTGGCAGAGATGAGTTTCTGCGAGCTTTGGAGTGACGTTTCCCTCCCACCACTATCTCGCTCCCTCCCCCTCATAGAAACCCGGGGGCGCACTCTGCGCCGCTCCAGTCGCGCGCACTGTTGCGTTCAGAGTCCGCCGCGAAACTCCCAGCAGTGGACCAAACTCTCTCTCTCTCTCTCTCTCTCTCTCACACACACAAACTTCCTCTGGTTTCGATGCCGCCGACACACTTTTCGGTCGGTCCTGCGTCCATTAATCGCAGGTACGATGCGGATCTTCTGCAGCGGATCGACGCAGTAAAGGTAAGTCACATTCCTCTGGATCACAATTAAACTAAAGCTGCAGCAGCAGGAGGAACTCTCTTCACTGATTGTTTTGTATTGGTTTGATTCACACAAATTTAATATTAAGGTGTGTGGAAAGTAACTAAGTGCACGTACTCAAGTCGAGAGATTTGAGGTACTTGTAATTAACTTGGGTATTTACTTTTAATGTTACTTTATATGTTTAAAGCACTACATCTCAGAGTCCCACACTACAGTCTGACGGCTGTAGTTACTCGTTACTTTTAAGATTATAACCGTGTTTTAGAGATACCTGGTTCTCACAGGTTATAGATCAAGATCTTCAACATCAGGAAGTAATTGGATTACTTCAAACTTTCAGATCTGGGGCAGTAACAGGTATACACTGCTGGAATATTAAGTAAAAAATGATAGTTAAATACTATGGAGGAACTTGTTACTGCCCATTGAATACTTTTACTTTTGATACTTTGAGTGCATTTTGCTTCCTATATTACCATAATTTGACTTTAGTAATGTTTTGAATGCAGGTTCTTTTACTTGTCGGGAGTATTTTCACTGTGTGGTATGAGTACTTTCGCTGAAGTAAAGGATAGGAATTCTTACTTCACCACTGCAAATAGGATATTTACAGGAATATAATACATTTGCACTTTAGAACATTACCCACAGCTAAGAATATGCCGTCAGCTTTGTCCTCGTAATAAGGCCATTTCACCTCGCTGAACACACATAAAGGGATTACCAGCCGCCACCGCTTCCTTGGTTTCTGTTTAGCGTAATTCAGCAACTGTTTCTCTCATGTTTGTCTCGAATGCGGCGGCCGCTATCTCCACTCAGGCCCTGTTAATGAGTAAACTTTGAGAATTTGGCGCTGACTGGTTTCTCCTTCTGTTTCACCTTCAGGGGTGAGATCCGTTTTCTGCAGGAGCAGCGGTGTTTGCACTGTGAGCTGAATGTTTTGACAGAGATACAGGAGAGGACACAGACACTCTAGGATCATGGATCTCGGCAATGATGTGGACTTGTCCAATAAAAACATTGTCCCTCTTTGGAGACGTCGCACCAAATGTTTGAAATCCCAGGAGTTGAGCAAAGCGCGGCCCCTCAGCTACCACATGAATGGGGTCATGACCACAGACTTCCCCGTGGAGGATATCAAGTCCTCCTTTACTTTGAGCCAGCCTGCTGAGAGACTTGTGGTCGCGCCGCCGTGTTCGGCCAAAAACACTGCAGTGTTGAAGCATGTTCTGCACAAACCGTCCAAGAAAACCCGAGTGATTCGGAGCATCAGTATCGGGCACCTCTCCAGCGGACTCTTCCTGTCCAAGTTTAGGTCTGAGGATAACAGATCTGCTTCCTTGGATAACAGAGTCTATAATGGAGACTGTGACACGGGTAAAGCCAGAAATGGGGGTACCGGATGGGCCGGAAAGCGTCGCCAAGAAAACCAGAAATGCTCCAGTCCAATCAGCTCTCAGAAAGAGCAGAGGGCGTCTTGGAGGAGTTCGCCCTCGCCTGAAGCCGTTCACCTAAACGGTTCCTCTCCATGCACTCCTACCTACAACAACTACGATCCCCATCATCTCTCCTTACTACAGTCTCCATCTAGCCCCTCTCCTCCACCCCAGCGGACCCCTACCCCCTCCCACAGCTCCACCTCCAGCATACCCTCCCTCTCATCCCTCACATCCTCCGACCCCCCCACCCCACGCTCCCCATCACCTGCAGACAGACAGGCACTCCTCAGACAGTCCTCAGTCTCACCCGCCTCCTCACACGACACCCGGCATGCCTCATCCTCCTCCTCCATCTCCTCCACTTCCCTCTCTCCATCACTCTCCCCATCTATCTCCCCCTCTCCCTCCATTGTCCTCAGCACCCACAGCCTCGCTGCCCTCAAGATGGGCACCCAGCAGCTCATTCCCAAGGGATTAGCATCAGATACCAGGCAGAACAAAACACCGCCCTCGGGGCCACCAGGCCAAGGCTTGGCTTGCAAGCTGGGCTTGGATCAATCAAAGAGAGCCTTAAAAGCCCTCAGCATGGTGGAAACAGGGGCCTACTTCTCTACAGGAGGGGCCCTCGGTGAGGGCACAGACGGGGAATGTGAGAGTCCAGGAACGCTGACAAGAGGCCTAAGGAGTAAGTCCTACAGGAGGGCCGTTGTTACTGGAGTAGAAGCAGAGGTCCCATTGGAAGATCCAAAGGCCCAAGCACTTCATGGGGACAATCCAGCGTCACCAGTCGGTCCAGTATCTCCTGTGAGTGGAACCCCCACTAGTCCTGGCACACCCAAACTTGCCAGCCCCAAGATATCGACACCTACGAGCCCTGGGACCCGAAAGGCGAGCAACACGATGAATATCAAGGTGGGTGAACCTGTTTGTCCAGAATAGATAGTAGTGGCTTCAAAGGGTCGATGTCAGGAAGACCTCTGGCTGCTCTTGAAAAGCAAACAATTTAAATATCCCACGAGCTTCTCTCACCTTCATGACGTTTCCATCAGCTCAGTTTTGACTTTGAACTTTAGATTTTTTTTTTTTAGACGTATGGCGTGATTGTCTGTTGGTACTATTTGTTGTTTGTTTATCGTTTTGAAGAAGAGCTACTCTTCTTTGGGTGCACACAATTTGCTAGATGGAAGAACAAAACAGACATTCACACCATTTATTGAAATTCAGCAACACGTTGACAACAAATATAAGGAAAAACTTTAATAACAGCAACTTAAAAGCATAGATACAGTTTTATCCCCGGAAAGCCCCCAATCCTATGCGTTTTACAAACAGTCCCCCTGATTGAACTCAAGCCGATTCAAACTAGATTTCCTCGAGTCGATTCATATGCAACAAATTTGTATCGCCCGAGATAAATCTCCCCCTACTGTCTGAAATATATAACTGACCTTTAACAAAATAGTACCAGTTCTTCCTCGCACTAAAACCTATGTGGGTAAAAAGTTTGAAAATGATCCGTGAAATAGTTTTGGAGTTGTCTCGCTCCAACTGAATCTATAATGGTGTTCACATAGAATACCCCTACTGTATTTTTATTTATTAATTTATTAGTATTTTCCTTTATTTAACAAAGAAATCTCATGTCGATGAAAAGTATAAGTCCATGGTGCAAAAACTGTTTTCCCAGATCTAATACCAAGGAATATTTAATTAGTTAATTGTTACTTAATTATTTCAGTTAAACAAAAGTAATACTGTTGGAGGATTTAAATTTTTTTTGGGGGGGTTGATTCCATTCTCTCATTGCTCCATATGTGACTGTATGGTGAATTGATCTGGTTTTGGATTTGGATTGGGTGGGTCGGTGGCACACATCTGACCTCAACAACTCTGAAAAGGTCATTGACCTCACAGGAAGTAAATATACGTGGAAGACCCCCATCCGTCAGTAAGACCTGAGAAAACGTCTCGGAGGCGAATCGCCCTCAATCTAAATATGAAATCTAGTTTCTATTTAACCTCATAGGCTTATCAAAACCAATCGATATACACCCTCCTGCCCAACAGGTTATATTAAGCTACTTTTAGATTAATGGATGCCAAAATGATCAGTCATAGTTTTCATCCGCAGAGCCAAACCTAAATGAGAGCGTTATTATGCCCAGGAGTATTGTGGAGCGAAGTTGGCGGCAGCAGACATTCTGACAAAGCCTTACAAGGAAACAATTAACGTGCTTGTTGGAAGAGGTGACGTAATGTGACACCGCGCTCACACAAACACACTTATGTCCACAACGTCCCTTTAATTAGACAGGGGTCATTGACCGGGGTCACCACAGAGGGCACAGAAAGGTGATTGAAGGACACAGACCTCATTCTTCCGTGTGCATGTTCTTTTATTTCCAGCTCGCGTTACATTTGTGTTGCCTCTCTCTTTCAGAGCCCGGATAGGAAGAAACTTTTGACCACACAGCGGACGTTTGACAGCGAGGGTGAGAAGCACCACATTTTTGCTTTCATCTTTCTCCCAAGGAGGATAACCGAGTTCTTTTCACTTCCTGTCTCCCTTCTCCTCCAAACCTGTGTTAAACCTCCAAGTGATGGATCTCTCTAATCCAAGATGTGCATTTCAGAGGAGGAGCTGTACCAGAACTACCAGGAGAAGGCCCTGCATAATGACTCAGACGAGGATGCTGATGGCAGAGAACCAAAACCCGATAGTGGTATTGTGGTGCAGTTCAGACCGTTACGCACCTCCTGGAGCCAACTCAGTGTGGTCAGACATAATTATCATTCTCACTTCTTCTATCTCACCCTTTTTCTGCTTTCAGCACGTGCACACATTCAGTACGGTGGTGAGAAAAAGATACATTCTGTGGGCATCTAACACCAAATTGTGTGTGGAATTATAAGTACAGCGCTCGAAAACTTTTCACAAACTTTCCATTTAGGTGTTTTTAAAAAAAACTAAACTAAAATTATTATTCAAGACTTGGATATTTTGTACATTCAGATTTTTCTATATTCATTTTATTTGAAGATCCAACACATTTTTCCTAAGAAATTACATTAGAAAAGACTGGAATGAAAGGGGTTGCAATACTTTTTCCCAGCCCTGTACTCACTCAATGGTGTGCCTGTGGACTCTTGGAATGCTAATGTTCTGAAGAATGCTACCATATCCAGTTTGGCCTCACTTCATACCCATCCTCCCACTGTTTCTGCCCTTCTCTCATCCTCGCCCTCTCTATCAGCGAGTACAGGAGCATTTCTTCTCGGTGTTGGGTCGGCGGGGAGGCAAACAGTCAATCAGACCTACAGGAAGTCTTAGAGGCGCTGCTGGGCGTGATGCCAGGGATCTGGCAAATGCTGCATACTTGTCAGACTGAAAGTATGCTTAAAATGTTGCCTCAACAGAAGAATGGTGGCTTTGCATTGCATAATGTAGTTAGGGATTGAAATGCAGGGATTGAACGGGAACAAGTTAATTTAACTTTCTAACGAGGCATTCCGGTTTTCTTGATTTTTAATTTTTTTTTTAGAAAGGAGTAAAAACAAGAGAGTATAAAAAGACACAACGCTTTGAAAATATTCAAGGATAATAAAAAAAAGTCTTGGAAAATCTTTTTTAGGTAAAAATATGTAAGTATTATCAGCAAAATGGATTTAATGTATGGATTTAAAAGTAAAAGTACTGATGAAAATACCCAACAATTATAAACCCTATAAGATCATATTTAGGTAAAAGTATTTAAGTAATATCAGCAAATCATATTCTCAAAAGCAAAAGTACTCATTTTGCGGTAGAATGGTTCCTCTCGATATTTTATCATTATTTAAGATTACTTTTACGGCTGCATTAGTATGTTGGGATGAAAACATTTTTTTAAATGAAATGGGATTTGTTGGTTTATGTGACTTCTTTATATCTGAGAGGTTGAGGTACTTTCACTGCTTTATGTGCTGTGAAGTAGTTTAATCTTTAAAACAGTCCAGCTTCAAGCTTTCTAACATTTTTCCAGATAATCCACAGTGATTTTTAAATAATGTATTTATCCTAATATGTGGTGAGTGATACAGAAACACTTTGTCCCTCAGTTTGTCACCAACATTCAAAATCCACCCGTTTGGAGTTTCATTATTTTTACTGGACAGGAAGTGTATATAAATATGTAATCTGAGAAGTAACTAGTAAATTACAGCTGTCACAATGATGGTATGTGCTACAGATTGAAGGGTCAAGGATGGAGCCCTGGGGGACACCAAAGGTCAAAGGGGCCACAGAGGAGGAGGCATTAACCTTGGCTATTGAGAAAGCCCTATTTGACAAATAGGATTTTTATTTTTTTTGGCTTATCAGTACTTACTAAACAAAATTATCTAACTTTATACAACCAAGGGTCAAACAGTTTTCTAATAACATACTTTACCAAAAGGTTGAGCCAATGTAATTAAAACTGACCATTTTCCTTGAAATACTACATTTTTCCATGAAATCATTGTGTAATTCTGATTTTTTTATTTTTTTACTGTTTAAAACATGCGCGACCAAATGATTCGTCATTTTGGGGTAAATTTAGATTGTCTAAGATATTAAATTAAAAGATTGCCAGTGAAAAAAACTAAATATCTTCCTCGGATATGTAGTTGACTAGGAAGTATCATTAACTTGAATTCATCAAGTAAAATCCAAGTACTGTAAACACCTGAGTAAATGTACTTAGTTACTATCCACCACTGGCTAGTATAGATGAAGGGAATAATGATGAATAAATTCTTAGAAGAGACTGTAACATACAGACTCTAGGGGTAGATAACTTATATCTCAGATCCTTTTTTTTGAGATCTTGCTGATTGTAAGATCACCAGACGGACCGGGAATCTCCCAAAGTCTACTCTTCCCCAGCAGCTGCTTTACAGCTGTCCTTGTGTTAGTGTGAACACATTTAAGCAGACTGCACATGATGCAACACTGCAGTCTTCTTCCTCAACGTTTACATTTCTCAGAAGTGCTGACATGGCATCAGTGTGGTAGGAAATTAGAAGTTCAGGATTTAAGCTCGGGAGTTATGGTTTGAAGTTCAGGTTTAAGGCTTAAAGCTCGTCTTGCCATTCCAGTAATCTCTTCTCACCGCTTCTTCCTCTTTCTTCCTCTCCTTCCCTCATATTTTAGGTTTTTATATGAAAGCCACACCCTAAAACCTTCACATTTGCAAGAATTTGACTTGTTTTAGTTAGTTTTTCTTAAAACTTTCAAACCTTTTATGTCCTTCTTTTTATATTTTATTTCTTTGGGGCATTTTTTGATTTAATAACTTTGTCACTCTTAATTTACGTAAAACGGCATATAATTTGTTCAAGCATTTTTTTAAATACCGAAATAAAATAAATCCGCCATAGAAAATGATGTCGTGACGGAATTTTGTATTTCATGAAAAATAGACTATTTTTATTATATTAACTCCACCATTGGGTAAAGTAAGTTTTTGGAAACCTTTATTAAACTTTCTTTAAATGACATAACTCTGTTTAATAATTCCTCACATGCTTTAATATGTCAGAAAAAAATCCTAATTATTGAATACGACTCTCAATTCCCATGGTTAATGCCTCTTCCTCTGTGGCTCCTTTGATGTCCTCCAGGGATTCGTCCTCGGCCCCTTACTCTTTAGCATACACATGCTGCCACTGGGTCGTATTAAAGAATAGGTTCAGTCAAGCTGCACACATTTTCAATAAGAAATAGAGAGTCAGCTGGACATTAAAGTTTAAATGTTATATTTCTATACTTATCGAATAATTATGGATCATGACACTCTTCCATGAAAGTGCAAAACGGGTTAAAGTTCCGTTGGTGGTTGGTTCAGGGTGCATGGTTTCTTGTACACTACAACCTGAATAGGATTACATCGATAGCTGGTTCTTCTGTCAGAGGATTGAGAGTTTGGCAGAAGAGAAATAATACAGAAGATGCATGATTGAGAAAACAAAAATAGCAGAGATGTTTGGTCTTTGTGCAGGTTTATTTATTCTCAGTGTTTGCTGGATGTTGCCAGGCAAGTTGTAGACAAAAGGAAGGCTCCTGAAGGAACAATATCACTTCCTCCTGCCTCTAAACCAAAACAGGATGAAGTCATATTGTCTAAGAAAGGAAAGATGGCCTCTCAGGATTTAAGCTTGTGTGTGTGTGTGTCAAATATTATCCAAAATGTTGAAATAGGAGGCGGAGGCACGTTTTTCTTCAAGACCTCAGCGTTTAATTAATTCAATAACACTCCACACCCAGTCGGGTCCAGAAGTCTTTGTTTCGGTGTGATTCAAATATCTCCACACTAAATCTGGCCAACCGCATTCCAGCATGCCAAACTCATTCTTTCATGGAATCCAAAATGAAGCTTTTGAATAAATGCACATTTTCAGCTTCAGCATTATTTGAGCAATTCTGCTATTTTCATACCTACTCAATTTTCTTCAGCAAACTCATTGGCTCTCTTTTCAGTGTGTTGTGTAAGCGCACTTCTCTTTACGTTTAACCCTTCAACGTCTAAAGTTCTGCTCATCTGTGCGGTTTAGTGGATTCTGAGTGACTATTTCTTATTGACAAACGAGATTCGACCTGTTTATACTGTGACTCAGAGTATAAATAAAGAGTAAGGGTCCAAGGATGGAGCCCTGGGGGACAACATGGGTCAAAGGGGTCACAGAGGAAGGAGGCATTAACCATGGCTATAGAGAAAGTCCTATTTTATCAGTAGGATTTTCTTGGCATATTAAAGAATGTGAGGACTTACTGAACAGAATGATGTAATTTAATACAACCAGAAAAGTCAACTAAGGGTCAAATAGTTTTCTAACAACATGCTTTTCTAAACGGTTGAGCCAAAGTAGTTAATACCGACTATTTCCCTTGAAATACAAAAATTTCACATTGCACAATTTTTATATATTAGATTTTTTTTTCACAGATTAAAAACATGCTTGATCAAATTATTTGTCATTTTATGTTAAAATTTAGAGTTTCTATTAAATTGATAGATGCGAAAAATATGCAAAGAAAGATTATCTTCTTTTTTTTTTTTGCAGTCTCACACACACACACACACACACACACACACACACACGCACACACACACACACACACACACACACACACACACACACACACACACACACACACACACATAAACCCATGCATCCCAGCTAAGGTCCCAACATAGAGAACCTTAAAGTTAAACAATTTGGACCCAATAACCATTCTTCAGATTTTTCTTCCCTCACTTATTGTTTTTTTTTTTCTTTTTAGGTAAAGAAAAGCGGTTTGTCTGATCGGATGACTCTGGAGGAACGGAAAACACAGGAGGTGAGAATCATTCTTTACACCGTTTGTTAGAGTGAGGATGATCCAGTGTGAGGCTGCATGTGAGCTAGGTGAAGTGTTTCCACACACTGGTGGGGGCTGTCCATTGTTGGACCAGAACACTGACATATATAGAGATGGAAAATGCATCGGCGTTTCTGCCCACTGGGCAAAATGTTCCAGACACAGGCGCTGCCATCTTTTCTGGTTATATCATCTGAGGCCAGAGTCTGTGCTGAAATAATCGGGTGATGAAGCTGCAGTAAGGAGCTGCGGCCCCAATCTGTCATTACCACGGCTCAGCTGTCAATCATAACTTCTAAACCCCTTTTAAATCATCAAATTGTTACTTTGACCAAACGTGAAACATCAACACCTGAAATTAAGTTTGGTATTAAAACCTGAAAAATACATTATGGGGAAAAAAATGTATCTGATGCTTTCAGAAAATGTATTTATTAAAAAAAAACTTTAAACTCTTTCAATTACATTTAAATATTTTACTCTTTAAAACTTTAAAACATTAAAACACTTAATTCTGGGATTCTGAAGTCAGTCAGTTTAAAGTCAGAATTCCGAGATTAAAGTCTGGAATCTGAGAATAAATTCAGAATTCTGAGTTTAAAGTCAGAATTCTGAGATTAAAGTCTGAAATCTGAGAATAAAGTCAGAATTCTGAGAATAACATTGGAATGCCAAAAATACAAAAAGCCACATAGCCGGATGTGGCCCTAATCCTCTTCCGTATGGAATGGAAGGCTTTCATGTTGTACATTTTTATTTGACAGTCAATAGTCTCAATGTACCACAAATAGATCAAAGGATGCAGCACTCAGCTGCATGGACGTCATAGACATGTAAGAAAGACCAGGAGAAGGGAACGTTAAGTTGATTGACAGATAGAGAGCAGCATTCCAGACATTATTGTAGAGTCCAGGTGTTTTCATGACGGAGCCCGACCCAGAGAGAAGTCAGGACATAATCTTGCACAACAAGATATAATAAATAAACAGGAGTGGTTTCGTTGATTTTCTCATTCATCGCTCTCTTTTCCAATTCCAATCAGGCCATTTTTGAGTTGATCTCCTCCGAGCACTCTTATCAGCACAGTCTGGAAATCCTGATCCGCATGTTCAAGAACTCCGCAGAGCTGAGCGAAGCCATGACCAAGACGGAACACCACCACCTCTTCTCCAACATCACGGATGTCTGCCAGGCCAGTAAAAAGTGAGTGACTGTGTGTTAATGTGTTTCACTCTCGTCGCTGCTGATAGAAGCTTGATTTCAGACAGAGTGCGGCTGATGTTTTTTGTAGGTCCGTGGGCGGTGGAGGGTGGTGGTGACGGCATATTTATCCTCATTCTAAACTGTGTAGAAATGATGTCATAGAGCTGCACTGACTTGAGTTTGGCAGCCGGTGAACAGCACGATTGATAATCATCTCGCATGTCTAGACAATGTGACCGAACTCGGTTTCATCTGTACACTGTAAAAAAAAAAAAAGAAAAGAAAAAAAAAAAGTTTACTGGCAACAAACAATTAAATCAAGTTTTGTGAAATGTTTGTGAAAGATTTAAGTTGAAAATACTTTAACAGTGTCATCGGGGGAAGTCTTCTTCTCTTTTCACAGTGTGATATTTGTCTTAAAACACTGCAGTAATAAAATAATGTCAGATTGGTGAACCATTCTAATTTCTTTCAAATCAAAACTAAGTAAAATACTTAGTTTAATTGTGTCACCAGTGGAATTTCCTCTTTCTTTCTTTTTTTTTATTTAAATCATCAACTATTCTCTTATTAGAGTTATATATGTTATTGAATAATATCAGATTTGTGCACAAATGATAAAAAAAAGTTTTTGAAGGAGATTTTCAGAATTTCCAAAGCTAGGCTTTTGGGGACTAAACCTGCACTGTAAAAAGGAAATTAAATTAACAAGTAACACTAAATAAGTCAAATAATTTTGAGTCCTAATAGTTTAACTTTGAAATACTTCATTTAATGGATTGTTACCATTTGAAGTAATTACTTTGAGTCAATTAACAATTCTATGTTTACAGTGTGTGAAGTAAAATATGAGTTTTTGCGAGATATTTTCTCTTGACCTAGTCTGACTAAACTGGAATTTCAATTTCTCCCACCTGCCAAATCCCTGTTTAACCTCTGGTGACCCCGCTCCTGTCTTATCTTGATGTGTCAGGTTCAGTCAGGGTTGTTTGCAGTGCACAGAGGATTGTGGGTAGGCAGCCGGAGGTCACATGCGGTTGGATAGAAAACAGAGCCTGGGAAGATTACATTATCAAATGAACCTTCTCAGGAGCTTACATGATATGTGTTCTGTTGAGCTGTGTTTTTAATAAGTGGCCGACTAAAGTGGCCGCTATGAACTATCTAGTTTTATTGGTCGCGCGTGATTTTTTATAGTGCACATGCAAGGACTGTTAAATTACATTCAGGCCCAGACAGAACTTTCAAGGATCCTATAAAAGCGACAGGAACATGAATGTTTAGACTAATGAATGAGTGCAGCTGAGACGTTTGTTGTAACATGGTTTTTTGAATGATGGTACCATTGTTCTTTTAAAGTCTAGAGGCTGGTTTTCCTGGTCAGGGAGTCAAATTTTTAAGGTAAAACTATGTTGTACTATTGTTTTTCGACCCGACATGGATGCCGAGCTGTTTTCGCCGAGGTTAGCACTCTTCAGTTTAATATGTTATTTCTCATGTTTATTTTGAGATTTTTTTAGTAGATTATTTAGCGGCAGCAAGAGCGAAGGTTCTGTTTTGAAGATGTTTGGACGTTCTCTTGGGGTGATGAGGATGGACAAGGGTAGAAAAGAGCATATCGGAGGGAAAGCCCAGTTTAGACGTACTGGAGACAAAGAGAGGCCAGATTGAGATGGTTTGGACATGTGAAAAGGAGGGATAGTGATTATATTGGTAGAAAGAAGCTGGAGATGGAGCTTCAGGCAGGAGATAAAAATGGAAGATCAAACAGGAGGTTTCTGGATGTGGTGAGGGAGGACATGGAGATGGTTGGTGTGACAGAGGAAGTTGCGGAGGACAAGGGAAGATGGAAACAGATGATCCGCTGTGGTGACCTCCGAAAAAAGAAGATTTTAAGATGTTCTTTGATTACTAAGAACATCTTAGTAATCGCTGATCTGTAACAACAGCCAGAGATCTGCGTTCATTATGAGAATAAGCTGCGAAAACTCAGGCTTATCGAGTTTATTTGACTTATTTCTAGTCAAAATATCTTATTGCACCTGATATAAGACACATTCACACCAAGTAAATATATCGGTGATATATAGAAACTGGTTTCAGACGATGTTACTTGAATATCTTAAATGTTAATGTATCCCAAATGCTCAATATGAGCTATTGCTATATATATATTCAGCATCTTAAAATAATGAAATATCAGTCCCTAACGTTACCTGAAGTATGTAATTATTCTCATCTAAAAAGATTATTAGAATCATTCAAATGCTCCTAAAATGAACTTGAGGTAAGCTTGTAATTACATTTGAGCGTTTCTGGCTCATTCTGAGACGCAACATTTCCTAATACCAGTAAATGGTAGTTAAAAATCATATTTCCCTGCAAATTTTACAATCTCCATATATATATACACAAGCTAAAAACACCATTTATTCTTTTTTTTTCCAGTTTAGATGCTGGTCTGATATTGTTCACTATATTGTTATTTGAATTTATTGCTGTTGCCATGACAGCATGCTTTCTCGACCCCAAAATTAGACCTTTCACACTTTTCCCTCCCGTCATGCCGGGCTGACCTCGTCCTGTGAGCCTCAGCTGAAAGTGGAGCGGAGTAACATTTAAATATCCAGTCAAAATATTGTGTGTGTGAAGCAGCTCTGCTAAGGTGATCGCATTAAGCGCTCCAATTACCGTAATCGTTGGTGCTAATTTTCAAGGGTGACCCCTCAGACAGCAGCTCGCTGGAAAACTTTGTGGAAATGAACCGTGTCAAATGAGGTTAAGCTATCCGAAGGCTCTCTGTTACACTGGATGAGTGAAAAGTTTAAATCCTTTTAAAGACAATTCTATGAGTTATAGAGAAGATATATAAGTGTGTGTGTGTGTGTGTGTGTGTGTGTGTGTGTGTGTGTGTGTGTGTGTGTGTGTGTGTGTGTGTGTGTGTGTGAGACACATACAGACGTGATGCATATGTAAGCACACAGATATCAAGTCAAGTCAAACATACATTGATGCGTATCATACGTATGTATGTTTTCATACATATTGATATGTATGAAAACATACATATCAGCATGTTTTCTGCATACATACTGATATGTAAGCAGAAAACGCGCGCGCATACCTTACATTCTAATTCTCTCTAATTCCATATGACCAGAATGATGGTATCTTTAAATTCCTCAACAATTCCTTCCTGCATTTCGACGTCCTGCAGCCCATCTCACTCCCATTTCTCACTCCCACACACTGGCCACACACAAACCTGAATGCAATACACCCCACCCAAATCCTCAGACATGCATGGCTGCAGGGAGGAGAGCAGCAGTGGGCCGGGACATGTGAGGACAGTTAACGGCGTCTACATGTTCTGTGACGCAGGTTTAACTTGATGCTTTACTTGACTTTGAGATTAGCTCCCATAAGAAATTAGCAAGAACATGGAGAGGAGACTGGATGAAGAGGGAATGGGCTGGTGAAACCTAAACATGGTCGTGAAAAAGAAAGATCCCCTAAATCAACTTTCCTCAACCTTCATTACTTAAATATGCAACACCTTTGCACCTTTTTATTTTCTCCACCAATTCATGGTTAGGTGGCTAAACCTTTTTTTATTCCACATCCCGAGTTAACGCCCTTCACTTGACCTCCTTCCTTTTTTCACGAGTTTCACCCCAGGTGGAAGTTCAGCCTGAACTTCTGCAGCCTTGACCTGTTTAAACCCTGAACAAAGCTTAAGGGCGCGGGGTCACAGGTCAGGGAAGCATGTGTGCTCGTTGCTGAGAGCTCAAGCCCTCGTTGGAGTAGTCGGAGTTCAAATAGTAGGGGGTCAGGAATGAGGCGACAGGATCAGGAGAAGCATGATGTCCTGTAGATAGTCATCACACAGTGTGCAGTCGGGGCGTTGGAGGAGCTGCTGGGGATCAACTTAAACACGGTCAGCATCCTGAATCGATGCGACTGCTTCCTGTTTGTCATGTTGGATCCTGCATGCGATAGTACTCACTCTCTGGACGCACCATCTGTGATGTACAGGAAGAGGAAAGGCCTCTATTCTTAGGAGGTGTGGAGTTCCTCTTTCCACTCGCTGGAGGTTTAGGTGGAAGGTGTTGCTGCCACTTCCCGCCCGTCTGACTTTGTTTTTGTCATTGTATCCCAAATTCTTCCTCCGGTGTGGAGTGAGTCAGGGTCAGGCGTGTCCGACTCAAGCTGTATCCTTGACATTCTAACCCACTGATTCATCTCTGTGCTCAGATTCTTCAAGGAACTGGAGGAGAGACACCAGCAGAACATCGTGATCAGTGACATCAGCGACATCGTCTTCAAGCACGCTCAGTCTAACTTCGATCCCTACGTCACCTACTGCTCCAACGAGGTCTACCAGCAGAGGACCCTGCAGAGGCTGCTGTGAGTGACCCGGCAAACACACACTAACATAAACGCTCTTATCACATCTCTCAGGGATTTGATCCGACAGGGCGTTAAACTTTCCCTCCAACCTCCTTCAAAGGTCCAAGAATCCCGTTTTTAAGGAGGTGCTGACCAGGATAGAGGGCAACCCGGACTGCAGGAATCTCCCCATGATCTCCTTCCTCATCCTGCCCATGCAGAGGATCACCCGCCTGCCGCTGCTCATGGATGTGAGTGCGTTGGAGACATACAGTAGCGTTATCTTTTGGAATTCCGAGACATGCTGTCTTACATAACAGCTGGTTTGTTCCCTCTGCGTGGGATGTGTTCCAAGCTCCCAAAAAAAAGTTTGCGTACTCATTAATATTACACAATAAGCTCAACTGATATAACTCCTCTTTCTTCCTCTGTGTTTTTACTCATCTTAAGTTTCATGCTTCCTTTGACGCCACGTATTTCTGTTCCCTCTGTGCCCTCCGCTCTTCCTCCCTCTTCCTCCAATTTCCTCCTCCTCTCTCCCGTCTTCTGTCAGCGTATCCCTCGGGATTCAGGGGTTTCAGTTTGTACATTCAGAGGCTTTTTGGATCCTGGGAAAGTTTGATTTCGCTTCTCTTCTTCCCAGAGTTTTCATTAGGCATCAGTCGTCATGCTGATAGAGGGAGGTGTTCACATGGAGGCGGTGAATTTCTCTGCATGAAAACGCTTAATGTGGAGTTTTTATTTTATTCACACATATTTGAAATGAGTGACACTGATATACAACTTTTGTTTCAGACAATTTGTCAGAAGACAGCAAAAGACTCGGAACAGTACGAGGAGTGTAAGACGGCTTTGCAAGCAGTCAGCAAGGTGGGAATTGTGACACATTCATTCTGGCTTTTATGTTTTTAATGGTCTGACACATTTTCAATGTATCTTTTTAGATATTTATGCATTATTATATATATTATGGAATCCTCATTGCTGCTGCAGATCCTTCATGTGAACACAATCACTCAAAAACGGATTTGTGCATCATTTTAAAATTGTATACACACACAAACCTTGTAACCGGTGCAAGGAAGAACTGGAGAGATTTTGGGAAAGATCTGTTCTATCTTTCCACCTGTAGGGGGAGCTTTATATCCGAAAGTTTTTTGGCCATTATTTCTCAAACGTTGGTCCGATCAATCAGGGGAATTGCTAGTACAATACAGGGGATAGGGGACTTTTCAGGGACAAGCCCTTTTTGTAAGACTCGACAGTGTATGCCTAGTGTGTTTTATTTGACTAATTTTAACTTTTTCTCAGACATATAAAAACTGCAATTGACGGGGATAACTTTTGTAACTTATTTCCTTTCTTTTATAAATGAACTGCAAATTTTGCCTTAAAAATTCATCTTAGTTTATTTAATTTTATGCTGCTATCCAAATGTAAAGTGCATTATAAATTAAATGTATTATTATTATTATAAAATGCCTGATGAGACTGGCCAACCCATTCCTATTTCATGTCATATATTTTTACATTGTTTTGTATAACTCTCTGCAAGACCATGCAAAATGAAAAACAATGCATCCATATGTGATTAACTGTGACTGTGTGTGTTTTTCTGCGTGTGTGTGTGTGTGTGTGTGTGTGTGTGTCATCAGGTGGTGAGGAAGTGTAATGAAGGAGCTCGCAGGATGGAGCGAACAGAAATGATGTACACCATCAACTCTCAGCTGGAGTTCAAGATCAAGGTATTGACATGGTGTTAATAGTATACTCTTAGATGACAAGTATGTGTAATAACAGCTTAATTAACACCTAATGCGTTAAAAAAAAATTATTCATGACGTAAAGGAGGTATATGAGAAAATTGATATTGTTTATAGATCTTACCTTTAAATTTGAAGATTCAGCTAGCATGAGGATAGCTTAGCTTCTTAAAAAGACTGAAAACAGGCAGTGGGTAACAAACACAGCTCACTAATGTCCCGGTAACCAGTGCAGTGTTTGACCTTGAATTACGCCACAGAGCTCTGAGTGTAGCTGTGTTGTTTTGCTTATCTGAGTTATGCAGAGTACATTATGTTATTCCACTGATCAACATGAACGGGTAAGAATGCTGCTAATAGAAATGTCATCTTTGCACATTTTTAATGAAAAAATGACATCAGGTGTATATACACAATGCGTGACAATAGAACTGTGCGTGTACAAGAAAATTCCATGGGACACAATGAAGCATTTCTTAATCTGAAGTGGAAAAAAATGCATGTTTAGTAGGACTTTATGTCAAATTGTATCCAAAAAAACATTATTAGCGTATATAGCTTTGTTACTTTTGGATAGAACCTGCTTGTGTTTCTCCTTGTTACCAAACTTTATTCTGAACTTATCATACTTTAAAGGGTAGTGGCATCTTCAATAAGCTCTCTGCAATAAGTCAAATGGAGGTTTTGTCAAAAAAGTTGAGAAAAATCTGCGTTTGTTGACCATTAAGCTTATCCTGCTATTCATTCTTTGCAAACTTTACCACTTACTTTTCACCTATTTTCACGAATAATTCACAAAAGGCCTGACGGTCCTGAGGGTGTTTTAAGTAATATGGGAATCTGTGTTCACAGATGATTTGTTGTTTTATTCTCACACAAATTGTGATTTCCTGATAAGATGTTGTTATTTAAATTGCCAATGCTTCCTGTCTCTCTCCTCTCATCCAGCCGTTCCCGCTGGTCTCATCCTCCAGGTGGATGGTAAAAAGAGGAGAGCTGACTGCTTTTGTGGAGGACAGCGGCATCTTCCTCAAGAGGACGTCACGGCAACAGGTCTACTTCTTCCTCTTCAACGATGTCTTCATCGTCACCAGGAAGAAGAGGTGATTCAGAGATTTCAGTAGATAGATCTTGGTGTGCGTGCTTTGCTCATATCTCACCTGTTCTGACATGCTGGCAGTAAACGTGAGAGCCCTCGCAGTGACAACGGCGTTGCTTTGCGGGTTCCTGAGTAAAATCCTGACCCTGAGTAACGGGCGTGTCTTCTCCATCCTCGTGTTCCAACATGTCCAGCCAGGGCCTGGAGCTAGAGCCTTAATGTAAAGTCTTTATTCAGGAGGGCTGAGGTATTAGAGGTATGAGTGTTTAATGGGGATCAACACCTACAGGTGGAATATACAATTATATTGAACAGGTGCAGAACTTGAACATGCTGAAACCTGTAGTTATGTTTTTCTGAAGCTGTGGAGGTTCCAACATGCCTTAGTGAAAGGAATCGTCTGGGAAAAGAAATAGCTTTCTGTCACTCCTGCCCGTCATTCTGCTGTCCTCTCATCTGTTTTCTCTGGCGTCAGACAAACTTTAGAGAGGATTTCCATGAATTGATCTGGTTTTCATTTGTTACTGCGCTGAGTGTCTGTGAACGCACCAGCAGTGGTGTCAGGACTTTGGGCTTGTTCTTCTGTAAAGTCACCTGGTGGTCCCGGGTTGTGCTTTTATTGCGCTTGTGTCTCAGAATGCAGTTGCTTGGTTTGGTTTTGCTTTGTATGGCACTACGAGACATTGCCTATTTTATGTCAGCACAGGTAAACTGTGCACCTTATAACTGTCTCTCAGGAGGTGATCTGGGTAGAGGTGCAGCTGCAGGGTCCCTTAGTTCCACATGACATGCCCCTTGAGATCTTCACAGCTGCTTATCTATTATTGCCAATTTCTCTATCCTGGGTGGATCCTGCTGTAGGAGGGTCTTTTCCATCAGACTGGAGGAGGATCTCATGCATGGATTCATAATTACTTTTAAATGGAGTCGCTAGAATCTCATCAGATGTCGGCGGTGTAGAATGTGTGTGTGAGCGGTTTAAATTAAGATTTTCTCACTTATGTTGAGTGCTGTTTTTTTCCCATGAAGCTAGGATAAACAAGAAAACAACATAAAAAAAAGACCAATGACTCCTACCCATATTTCTCTGTGAGGTTTTATCTCAAAAATAAGTTTAATTTCTACCAAATGACTGTAGAAATAAGATCAGATTTCAGATTAATAGCATCTATCCTGTAGCAGGAATTGAGTGATTATCATTATGGGCTGCCATTAGATAAAAAAGCAAAGGGTGAAAAAACACAATCCTGAAAAAACTGTGACAAAAATCATAATGCGATAAACTGTCAACGTTATGTTTCTACAATCTTAACTCTAGTTGAAAAAAAGACTTAATTTTTAAGCCAAAAAATTAGGTGTCATCTTATGTAAAAGAGGTCAGTCGCTGTCTGTTTTGAAAAACAATATCAATCAACTACTCTATCTCCCCTTTTAACCACACCTACAGTTCAGATATATTTAGGAATGAGAAAAATAAATACTATTCTGTTATTCAGATCCTGGGCTGCAGACTCCAGCAGTGCATGGTGTCTGGAAGCAGGATTTGGCAAAGGAAGGCTGTGGAATCTGGAGTGAATATTTATGCCTAAGCGTGCTTTTGAAAGGGAGAGGCCGTTATAATATTGGTTTTTGCCGTGGAGAGGGCCGGAGCCCCGCTGCGGCACGCTACTAGACTGCACTCCCTCTGCACTAATCACAACAACAACCCACCGGGTTACACGGGACTGGCCAGAAGAAGCCGGGTCACAGCGCCTCATAGACATAAACATAGCTCCTTTCCTCGCTGGTTAACTCAGGATTTGTGGGGGGTTAGCTTTCAAGCAGCTAAATGCACTTTGCTGCCAAATGCAATAATATTGTGTGCTTGAATTCTTTCGGCTTATTTTCCTTTACGCTCATTTTACGGGAGCATGCGTTTCTGGGAATACCATAAACATAGAGGGAAGAGGTGAAAAGGTCAAAGCTGCAGCACTTACACGGTAGAGAGGAAACATTCCTGCGACGTGTGGATTATATGCCTATATTTCTTCACGTTCCGCAGAAAGAACACAAACGTGTGTGTGTGCGTGTGTGTGTGTTTGTGTGTGCATTGGTGCGCGTTGGCCTCTGATCGATGATAAGGTTTATCACGCCGTTTGTGGCTGAGGTTCAATGACATTGAGTTGAAAATGAATCTGGTATCATGTCTGTTTATGAAGATCATTACAGATTAAGTCCTGGGGCTATTTTTAAGCACACAGGAAATGCCGCTCAGAGATTAGTTATTCTCTCAGACATTCTGCTTCATAGACTTTGACCTGGATCCAAATTGAAACTGGGTTTTGGACAACCGAGCCCCTATCGGACGTGGCTATTGTCACGGAGCAGGGAAAGTGTTGATCTTTTGCACCCTGGCTCACAGGAACACTTACGTAAGAAAAACGGTCCACACCAGATGGCTCCTCTCTCATCCTCACTTCCTTCACTTCCCTGTCTGACGCTCCGTACCATGTAAACATTCAGGAGTTGAGACCAACATCCATATCTCTCTCTCTCTCTCTCCTCTCTTGTTTTACTCATTTTATTTAATGTGATTTTTTGGTAGTTAGGACTTGTGTTTCATTTTTGTGTTGTTTTTGTTCTTTTGTCTGTCCGATCTTTGTGTGCGTGCCAGTCTATAGTCCCAACACTTTCTGTTCTGTTTGTTCCATAACGCCATAGTCTCAACAATCCTTCACGCACAAGAACAAACAAGAATACAATTCCCTTACCGTCTGTTTGTGTGTGTGTGTGTGTGCGTGTGTGTGGGTGTGTGTGTTTGTTTGTGTCTGTCTGTCTTCACGCTAAACTTAGAGTTTTTGAGGGTTTGTGATTTAGGTGGCGATGGCACCTTAGGGATTCCACACAGATTGTGTGTCTGTTTGGGTTTATGAATCGGCCAAACTGTTGACTGGATCTCTTTCTCAGATTTTTTCAATTTCTACTGTCTCTCTCCCACATATACAAGAAAAGGCCTTTGCTGCCAAAAAACCTGCATCCTGTACAGTCCCTCTGATTAAACTCCTCAAATCGAATGTGAAGTTATATTTGAAAAAACAGGGTTTTCTGGAAAAAACAGCTCCACCTGCTGAATAAAAAATAAACTATTAAAGTAAAATATGACGTATGCAAGATAGATCTGTTTGAGGCGATTTATATGCACCAAATTTGGACTAAATCGGACCAACGTTGAGAAATTATGGCCCAAAAATGTTTGGAGGTGAACCTCCCCCTAGGGTTGGAAATATACAACCAACCGTTCCCAGAATCAAACCATTTCTTCCTCGCACTGAAGTCTACGGTGGTATTAAATGTGAAAATGATGCAGGAAATAGTTTTTGAAATATCGCGTTAACACAAAGGAACTGCGATGGATGCAGATATTATGACGATTCAATAATATTCCAGACTTTTCGCCGATATAAATGTGATATTTACGCTGTATTCAACACAATCCAACAGTCTGCTCCTGTACACATGAAGTAATTCAGGCCACAAACACGCAGATTCCTCATCTATGCTCTCCACTGTTATGTAAATGGCATTCCTTGTATTTAACCTGATGGGCTATTAGGAGCCAAAGTCTTTCAGTGTAAACTTGTAAATATAATTCATAGCTGAAATAGCTGGGTCTTGATTTACAAGAATGACTGTAATTATGTCACGTGAATAATATTTGAAGAGGTTTTATTTTAAGTTTATCAGTGTATAAATTAATCACTTCCTATGGGTTCATTCAAAGGATAATGATTTGCGGGGGGTCATCAAGGGTTAAAACTAGAGAAGGGCACTCAGAGAACGCATTCCTCTCCCAAGGCTGCATCATGCCCAACAAAATCAAGAGGTTTTAAACTGCAACAGTTGCAAAGTTTCTTTTTTGAATGTCTATTTATCTAATACATACACAGCATAGAAAGTGTTTTACAGTTGACATGACATTTCCTCTATTCATAATTATTATTGCAGCCAATACTTAAACCATAATGCATAAAACACACCCTTGCTAGTTATATGTGTGTATGTTTTTGTGTGTGGACAAAAACACTGTCAGTGTTATTACACTGTTATTACAGAAGCTAGTGCAGTACCTTCTGTAATAACAGTGTAATACAAGTGGCAGTGTTTTTTTCTGTGAGACAACAACACTGCCAGTGTTATTACAAGAAGCCAGTGCAGTAGCTTCTTAGCCCGTCAGCCCGTCTCATCTATATCAGGTTGATGAAACAAATGTGGGCGTAAAGCTCCTGGTCTTCAGAGCAGGATGAAAACACACATCCATGTTTTTTCTCAGAGCTCAGTGGTGCATTAGAGGAACCCAGTTTCTTAATCAGCTCCAGATGTTTTGGTCCAAGTCTGTGTACGGCTAGACCTGGGGTCTCGCTCAGGTAAAGTGCACTCATGGGAAACGTAGGCACATACTAAAGAATGATGTGACAGCTGCGTTAGTTTAAGGACTTATAAGGATGAGTGCTAAGACTTTTTACTAGCAAGGAATCTGATTCTTTAATTAAATTAATTTGATGAACTGGACCACCGATAGTAAAGGTTCAATGAAACCAAATATCTACAGAAGTTGAAATGAATCCCTGGAGAAAGGAAACCGTGTTTTTATGTATTAATGAGGTAAAATCTGATAATTCAGAGATGCTCATGTTGTTTTCCTGAAATAATTGGATATTTCTAAAGCCCAACAGAAGGTCTGACTAATGTGAGAGCAGGTTTTCATAGTGGCAAACATATCTTGGGAGATTGGGAGATGAGGCATTTGCAGGAAATACATTTGATATTGTATGTAAAGGTTATTATTTTTGACGACTTTGCAAAGGCACCTCAGGACCTAGCAGTTGTTACATGGAGAGCCCTCACAGATTTACTGGACATAGCAATATTTCTCCAGGATCTCTTTAACCGATGCTGCTCAACTCATGGATATAAGAGGATTCCTCTGACTCATGCAGTTACTGAGAATACAGACATCCCATTAATTCAGCAGAAATTGAAAATCATATCTCAGGGCTCTGAAATAATTATATTACTAAAGAAAAAATGCTTTCTTTTTCTAAATATTTGATATACACATCTCGTTATGTAGCTTAAGGCTAAAATGTAATGAACCTAGGTACAGCAGTCACATCACAAAAATGCAATATAAATGAATGCAGATAAACTTTTACTATTTTTTTACAACTTGTTTAAAAAAATGTGAGGGTGGGCTAAACCAACTGTGATAGAAGCAGGAGGGGAGGTCTGTTTTGTTAGAGCATAGATTTCCCAAGATCATCATTTGTTATTAAGTTTCTATCTGTACATGAATATACATTTCAGAACAAATATTATGATATTATATTACATTTTTTATTATAATATAATATATTTTACAGTATCCATCAGCCTTGTGGCAGACTAGAATTTGGAGCTTTAATTACACCATTCCATTTCATTTCCTATCGTTATCCGGAGGCTGTGGTGATAACAGACAAAGAAGGGTATGCCAGAATTCCCTCTCCGCAGCAATGCTCTCCAGCTCATCCCAGGGATCTTTTGGTATTCCCAGACCAGATGAGATATACAATTCCTCCAGCTAGTTCTGGGTCTATCCCCGGGTTCTCCTCCCAGTTGTAGAACCACCTCAGGAAGCAGTCCTGAAGGCATGCTGATCCGATTTCTGAACCATCTGAAGTGGCTTCTTTTGACATGAAGGAGCAGCAGCTCCCCTCCGAGCCAATCTCCGAATGTCCAGGCTTCAGACCTTATCTCTACGTCCCCCCTCAAACTGACGCTGCTTTACATCAATGTCATGCATCATCTCATCTCATACCAGAACCTTCTTGCACTTTATCCACTCAGTTCGACAACAACCTGTTGGTGTTGATTGGAGGCTACTGAACTTCATTTAATGACCTTGTCTCTTTCAGCGACGACAGCTACAACGTGATAGACTACGCTCTCAGGGACCAGATCTGGGTGGGACCCTGCCAGCCAGAGGATCTCAATCTGTCCCCGGTCCGAAGCACCGCCAGCATGCTGAGCTCACGGCAAGCCGGCGCCAATCACCTTTTCCGCCTGTGTTTCCGTAGCAACCACTCTGGTGAAAAGGCACCGATGATCCTCGGGACGGAGTTGCTGTGAGTGTTGTACTTTTCTAACCTTTTTCCTGCTGGGTTGTTTTCCAGTGACATATCTAAAGGGTTCCTAAGATTGGATTCATTAGTTTTCCATTGGGTGAGGACTTCAATAATAGCTCCCATTCTTACTCCTCAGCTCTTATCTTTCTTTGATGTGATCCAATATGCTTTTAAACGTAAGAAAATCCCATCAGCCCTCTACATAAGCTTTTATTTCTCAGTCTCTGTTTTTGGGCCATCGCGGGTCACAGGGGTATTTTGTTACATCTCTTCTCAGGACCCAGCCTGAGCCTTACTGCTCCTTGTTTACGTGACCCATGAAGTTAGTCAGTCTATTGTACGGTTTTACTGTCTGCAGACTGACTGTAACACAAACCGGCTGCACCACATTATTGTTTTGTCGAGTGTGTGTCTTCTAATCCAACCATGCATTCTGCAGAAAGCAACTCCAGCTGGTTGTAGCAAACAAATAATTGCGTAACTGAACGCAAAGTTTAGAAGTTCCCTGAATCCCATGTCTGTGGCTGTGTTGGTAAAGTTGAAATAAAAACGTCTCCTGCTGAATTCATCTCTCTCTGTGCAGTAAATAGAGTGAAAGCGAGGTTGTTTGGATAGATTATATAACCCATACAAACAAAGGGGATCTGACATATATTGGATTTCGTGCACGGTTTATTTGTTCTAGGCAAATTCGGATTTGTAGTCCATGTGCACACGCACACACTCGCTTTTCACTGTAATTATATTTTTGGTTGAGGGCTTTGTTAAGGAGTGTTTTCATATGAATAGGGCCTGTTCCTCCTCATTCCTCTGTAGTCAGGGAGCCTCCCTCTGCTTTCACGTTATAGAAGGTATGCTTTTCAGCTCCTAGGTAGAAAACACTGCCTTCTCTAAACATGCTCTGTATAGTTTTATGATGATTTTATCATCTTTGTTTTCCATTAAAGTACTCCAGTCTGCTTAAGTAAACATTAAACTGCTAAAGTATCAATTTAATGAGTTTTGGTCACACTTGTCTACATCACTTAATGCAGTTGTGGCTCATACTAATTTCTTGTCTATGATTTAAACTGATCAGCCAAAACATTGTAACTAGTAGTAGAGTAGGTGGGGGGGGGGGGAGAATCATCTTCCAATGATTCACCCTGTGATGAATCACATTCTCTCATCATGTTGATGGTCAGACGTGTGTGTGCATGTGTGTGTTGTGAGTTTGTTGTGCATGCGTATGGGAAGAGAGTAAGCAGCGGAGGCGGTACATTGGCCAATGTTCTCCAGAGAAACCTTGTGTCCCACCATTTATGTGGAAGGTATTTTTATACATCACGTATTCATGGAGACTGTATTTCCTAATGGCCTGGCCTCATTCAGCAGAATAATGCCGCTCTGCAGATATGGTTCGGGAATGGTTCAGGGAACACAGCAATGAGGTGAAAGTGTAATCTTGGCCTCCACATTCTCTCAATCCGATTGAGCATCTGCGCACCGATGTATTCGGAAAAATTGCGACCCCACTTTATGTCTTAAAAGATGTGCTGCCAGCGTCTTGGTGTTACATACCACAGCGTACCTTCAGAGGTGTTGTGGAGTCCATGTCTGAACAGGTGTGAACTGTTTTGGTGGCAAAAGAGTTACCTACACAAAACTATGCAGGTAGTAATATTGTTGTTAATCCTGTCTATTTTCTCTTGTGATCACTCTCCATCTGTGTGTCACTGCTTCAATGATAAGAAATTGGTGGCCTGAATCTGTGTAACTATACAGAAATCCAACAGGAAGTAGGCAAAACCAAAAAACCCTGTTTTTAAATGATTAATACATTCCCATGACATTCTGTTCTGACCCCTTTAATTCACCCTGTAATCCTACATTACATCTCCACTGATCTATTTTATGTTTTTTTTCTGTTGTTACTTAGATTTGAAGCTGCATTTATAGCTGAGTATCTGTGTCCACCTCTGACCTGTGTTCAGTGTGACTCTCTTGATGTTTAGGAGCGACTCTAGTGACATAACTTAAATGTACTGCCCCTGTGTAAATGAGGGGGTCTTCTTGTTTAACTGCCCTCTATTCCAGTGTGTGTTGTTGTGGAAATTCCCTAGACTCCCTTCTTTGATAGCTTTGCTTCTGGGGCCCTGGGCTTAGTCGTAATTGTGTGTGTGGTGTGTGTGGTGTGTGTGTGTGTGTGTATGTGTGTATGTGTATGCGTGTGTGTATGTGTATGCGTGTGTGTCTGCTTGTGTGTATGAAGGATGTAGCAATCCACTCACTGTAGTACTGAATGACTGCTAGGCTTTGTTAACACTGTTGCCTAGCAGCGGCCCATTGTTGAGTAGGCCGTTTCCCACGACTGTCCCTCCTCCGTAACCCCCGCCTGTTATTTCACTCCCCCGGACTCCTCTTCACAGTCCCGCGTCTCATCTCTTAGACGGCAGCCAGCGTCGGCGCTCTTTGTGTGCGATGGCTGGAGGATGACTTCCTCTTCCCGCAGCCATTCATCCCAAATTAATGATCTAACCCAACATGACACGTGGAAGTGGTCTTAAAATAGTCCGCCAGTTTTGGTCCTTTATCACGTTTATGACCATAACGAGGCTAGAGGTTTGCTCAGAGATTGTTACGGCTGTGATTGATGTTCTTTTTCATTATTGATAATAATGAAATTTAATCTAGATCAATATCAAGTTCAAAAACGGAGAACTCAAATGCACCCAGAGAACACATGCCTCTCCCTAGAATATAGTACTTTTTTATAGTACTTTCATGTGTGAGCCCCTTTGCCTCGTGCCTGGTGGCGAATTCAAGCAAAAATCAACACATGTAAAATGATGTCAATCAACCGATCAAACTTTATTTATTTTGCACATTTCAAAACAAACTAAACGTTGTTCAATATGCTTTACAGGGAATTGACAAGCAGAGAGATAAAGAGAAAAGAATGAAAGTCAACAAATAAAATATTTTGAGACCAACGCATGCAGCAATGGCGTCAGGAAAGAAAAGGTCTTACCCACTGAGTCACAAGGATTTGGTCAGAAATGTACACGGTGGTGAAACATGATGATTGTTCATGACTGTTTCTTCTCCCATGGAGCACCCACGAGAGAGCGAGGTGTGCTCATTCTCTCCCAATGATACACACCTGTGATTCGTCATGTTGAGGTCCAGAGAGGAGAGAAATCCAAAATAAAGTTTACGTCCATAACCAGGTAGCCTGATACAAAATTTCATCAAAATTTGTCGACGACTTTTTTTTCTTCCTCCTTCATCTAAAGCTCATAGAAATAGAAATGAATGACCAGATCAAAAGATCTAATGGTCTGGACGATGTCTCTTGATATTGTTTTTATTATAATTATTATTTTTATTAATTGTAGTAGTAATAATATAGATGAATTTTATTATACTTCATAAATGGAAGCCACTAAACTTATTTTGAATGCTGTTTTTTAGAGTGAAAGTGTTTATAGTGATGTTGTCTCGTGAAAAGCGACTCCTGCTGGCGCAGCTTTATAATGAATGTCGATGGAAGATGTCGTCAAAGTCGCATGAATTCCAATTCAGATTGTGGTCAAATTACAACCACAGATGGACGTGACCCGAATTGGACCTGGAAAAGATCAGATTCCATATTTTTTGTACGGCTAAACGGCCATGAAAAAGTCACATATGAACCAAAAATCAGACCCGGTCCACATTTTTTGTGCAGTGTGATCGGGAATGAAATTGTCTTTTTATGATTTTTGCATATCATTGCAGCACTTTGTTAAAATAATTATTTAAATGTGATTAATTTAATATTCAGTTCAGTTATATTAATTGACCAAGAGTTTAATCAGATGTGAAGAGTGAAGTAAAGACACCATTAAAACCTGGTGCTGTCTAGAAATACAGAATATACAGTTGATAAGAATGAGTCAAAATTTCATGAAACAATGTGATTCATTATTAAATCCAATGTTGTTTTATATTTCAGTACAATAACACAGTAACTGTAAGTCATGTTCAGTTTCAGAAAGTATTCAGACCCCTTCACTTTTTTTATCACGTTTTATTTTGCTGCAGCCTCGTGCTAAAATCGTTGAAATTCATTTCTTCCCTCATGAATCTGCATCCCGTAATAACAACGCCAAAACAGAACTGTACATTTTTGAACACTTCCCGAATGCTCTGTTCGTGCAAATCTTTCAGAGGCAAGTTCCTAAAAACATTTTCGAGCCTCATTCATAGTCGTGTGAATGAAAACGACGGGACTGCCAGCTGGTCCCTTCCTGCTGTCCAACTCCAAAAGTGCGAGACCACAAAAATAGAGCAAGTATATTTCCCATTTACAGGTATGTTCTACTGAAAAACCACTAACTGTTTGGCGCACACTCGCCTAAATCCCTCACTTCAGCCCAGAATTTAGGTGCAGCTTATGTCGGACCCTGATGTGAAATTCCACACATTCCCGCCGAAGGTGGGTCTGTGTTTTTCTTGTGAAATTAAACTGCAGAAATGTACTTTTCCCCTCATGTGGGCCGGCTTTCAGCTCCATCTCCATACCGGTACTGTACGCCGAGGCCTTACCTGCATCTGTGCATCACATGCAGTAGATTGACCTTTGACCTCAGCAGTGACATAATGTCCGGACAGGCAGCTGGATCGGAGATGACACAAGGACGCCTGTGTGGCTGGTTCCTTCTCCCTCCGTCCTCTTCTTCTTCTCCGAATCCTTTGTTTGGCGTGTGCGAGTCTTCCACATGACCCCGATGTCACGTCGCGTCTAGAGTCGGAGAATAGAGCTTCTCTATTTGGGGGACAGAGCAGCCACTGAAGTTTACAGCAAAACAGTTTTCCAGACGTGAAGCCTTAACACCAGGCAACACCCGTTACATAACCGGAGGAGGAGTCTGCATCTCCGCTGCACGCTTTGTTTTTGTTTGGGTTATTCTCAGAATTTTGTTGCACTTAATTTCGCTGGCTTGAGGCTCTGGGAAGAGACATTTCATGTTTTTGTTCAGGAGCAGGAAGAAAGGGCGGGACTTAGTCCAGCGTAAACAAACTCACTGGAGTGAGTGAAGAGGAGAGGGAGCGATGACAATCGGCGGTTCGGCGGTGAAGTTGGCGAGGGAAGGAAAACTGGAAAGAAGCTGTCACTGCTGTAGATTTATGTTTCTCCCGTACGCTGTGATGAATGGGTAGAGGCAGAGGAAGCTTTACTACCATGAATAAACCGATCCTGCACAGGCCTGCAGCCATCCAGAGGGGACGAGGGCAAGCAGCTACTGTAGAATCAACACGCTTGCTCGTAAACACACACACATGCACTCTCAGGGTGTTTTATTTTACCTGAACTATGTGCATCGCATTCCACGGCCAACCATTTAGCGCTTCTCAAACACATGCGCTCGCCTGTTTGCTCGATTTCCTGCACATGTGTACATTCGCAGCTTTGATGAAGGGGTCTCAGCTGTTTGGAGGAATCGGACAGCAGCCAGGAAGGATGGCGAGGCTGTCGTGTGAGGGAACAAGTGACTGCTGGCATGTGTGTCCGGCTGTCAGAGGATGCGACGTCTGACAGAGCAGCTCAGATGTTAATGATGATTATTTATGGAGTGCCTTTCAGGAGACCCACAGATGCTTGACATAGTAGGATGGCACCAAAAGAAAAATGATAGCACACTCATATAATGAGGAAGAGCATCAAAGAGCAGGAGCTGAAAGTAACGATAACATCATTCATCTGAGGTTTTAGCTCTACAGTGGGTTTTTCTTTTTTTTTTATTTCTGGAGGGAGAGTGTTCCAGAGGGTGGAGGCTGTGACACTGAAGCCTCTGTCTCCAAAAAGTTTGCAGATTGGTTTCGGTGGGTGGAGAGCGGACCCACGTCTGAGGACGGAGTGTAGGGATGGAGGAGGTCAGATATGTTCGGCAGGCAGATAGCAAAAGTCACAGCGGCTGATGGATCCCACACTCTACTAAATACAGAATATGAGTATAACTGTTACTGCATTCTATAAGTTTTCCATTTGTAACTGCTCCACCATCCCCCTTCCTCTCTTGTGTGCCTCTTACAGGCTTTATATGCAAATCAGCAGAAAGATTTGCTGCGTCTTGTCATCAAATGTGGAGATGGTGGCGCTGATTGCATTTAAAATTGGAATGCTAAATTCAAAATTTGGTTTATAAGCTTTTTGTATTTTTGTTTCTTTAAGCTTACTATAGTAGGATTATTGTAGGATCTGTGTATGCAACCAGTGAACATTCCTGCAGGCATGAGCTGTAATTTACCTATTGTTAGCACACTAACCTACTAAATGAAGTCCCTGACTGATACACACGGCACTTCCTGTAACGGCTTTTAATCCCTTTTCCTTATTCCCTTTTCCTTATTCCCTTTTCCTTATATATATGTATATATATATAGGGGGATATGTGGGTGGAGTTGTCCCACAATGCATTGCAACTGTTGTGTTCTGGATTCTGAGGTTCCTGTCTCCCTCAGGAACCTCAAGCTCGCCCCCATAATATTGTTTAGGAGCGCATCATTAAAACCCAGAAGGAAGCAGTAACGTCTGCATGTTAGCATTGTCATTGATAGAATGCTAAAGTTAGCATTTAGTAGTCTTTAAATTGCAGCTAGATGCATCCTTGAATTCGATGACTCAGGATTCATAATGGGGTTGGAGGCCCCGATAATCGGGTTGAGGGTCACAGTCCTGTTACCCACCAGGGTTACAGAGTGAGGTAATAGTCAAATAATCGTTGGTGCTCATAATCTACAGCTCATCGCTCCTGAAAAAGATCAAAATGACGAAGAATGGGAACGCCGTAATGAGGTGTGACTCATGGGACTTTTCTTGTTGAGCTTCACTGGAGGCCCTCGTGACTCTGCCCGTGGCACCGGTGCTGAATCATGGAGGGCCTCACTGAGCGCCTCTGCTTCATTTCCTGAACAACCTTTGTCTCTCTCTCTTGTCTATTGCAAATCAGCAGTAGATGGGAACAGGTGAAATGAGAGATTCTGTTGGAATCTGACCTGTGGAACTCCACCCACTGTCTGTTTCCCATGGAGCACCCAGGAGAGAGCGAGAGAATATCGGCCTTTGTGCTCGTTCTCTCCCAGTGATACACACCTCAGATTCCTCACGTTGGGCTCCAGAGAAGAGAGAAGGCCAAACTAATGGAAAATAATCAGTTATCTATCTCCGTCAACAGCCTTTCTTTTAGGTTATCTGCGTGTCACATTGCTTTGTTTGTTCTGGACCCCTTCTGTTTGGGAGGAGATCAGGAACCACAACAGGTTCAAAACTCAAGTTTTGAGAAAGAATTCTGCATTTTTCTGTCGCTAACTTTTTACTTGATCTCTCTGTGTGCTTGTAGGAACGAGAGAGCTCGATGGATCAGTGCTCTGGGCCGGAACATCAACAATAAAAAGAGTCCAGACAGAACCAGTGAGTTCCCATGAACCGTCATCTCACACTCTGACATCGTTTAAAAGCCTGCTGCGCCCTCTTGTGACCTTTTGGTGAAACTGTTGCGTGAAATTGAACGAGAATGGTTTCCTGTTTCTGTGTGTTGCTCTGTGATGAACTGACTAATGGTCCTGGGGTTTAACCCGCCTCTCACTCTCTGCCAGCTGGGATAGGCTCCATCGGCCTGCTTTGTTTCAGAAAATAAACAAATTAATGACATGATATATTTCAAATAGTGCCGTTATAATGTATCCGAAGTGATTTATATGGCTGGTGTTTGTGTGCTACTCTTTTAGACGCCATGCAGGTGGAGGTGATCAGAACCTACACAGCCAAGCAGCCGGATGAGTTGTCTCTCCAGACAGCAGACGTGGTTCTGGTTTCACAGACTGTGGAGGACGGTATGTCAGCTAGCCGTCTCCACCATTCCTCTCATTTCCTGCCTTCCTGCCTTCCTGTTTCAGTAGCATCATTTAATCAAACATTTTTATGCACTCACCTGGTCCATTATAACTTTCTTCACCAGCTCTGCGTCACACCGCAGATATCGAACATGTATTTTAGATGTGGTCTTGGGTGAGGCTCAGTTTTACACTGCACATGGCCATGAAGGACCCACAGGACCTTCCTGCCAGTTGAATCCACAGATGTGCTTATTTGGAAATATTACTACCTTTCATCCAAAATTAAGAACCTTTCCAACACATTTTTTAGAAATTGCTTTATGCATTGCTAGAAAATGCAATACCGTGTCGAGGAAGTCAGATTCCTTTTCCCCGTAGTCTAATGGTTGCTGGAAATAAGTGGCTGCATTCCACGTATAAAAATAAATAAATCACCTTTCTTGAATTTATGCAACTACATTTGTCGACAATAAATATTATGTTACCAAATTGGATATCGTTAGTCATATTAGTTGTTTACATTGCCTCTTAATATGTTTACTTTATATTATCAATTGTCTTTGTTTCCTTATTTTAAACTATTTTCCATCACCTACTCTTGTTGGGCACAGTTCTGCTGTAGATGTTTGCATCTGGGTCGGTCCCTGGATCTGGAGCCATGTTTTTGTGAATTGATATTCATGTTCACACAAAGGTTAAAGGTCATTTCCTTTTCCAGCATAGGAACCAGATTTTATGTTAAAGAGCAGAATGGAGGGATGACCACAGAGAGACCGGAATCACGTTTTCTTCCGTTTTCATGCATCGGTGCAATCTCTCCTCTTAGGTTGGTATGAGGGCGAGCGACTACGCGATGGAGAGAGAGGATGGTTCCTCGCCGAGTGCGCTCAACCAATCACGTGCCAGGCCACCATCGAGCGCAACATGCAGAGGATGGACCGCCTGCAGGGTTTGGAGACGAATGTCTGAGCGGGGTTCACCTGCTGCTTGAACCACAGAGGGACCGGCGCTGGAGCTGCATGGCCACTGATGGGATGAATATGAAGACTTCTCCTGAATATCAGGCCTCCTGTCTGGATGTCAAAAGCTTTTTGGTGAACGGAGTTGATGAACGAAGACCCCCCCCTTACCTCTCTGTTTCTGTTTGCGTGAGACGCCCGAGAGTGAGGTGTCACATTTTTTCCTGGTTGGGTAGGGAACTTCACACCTTCATTTTTCAGCAGTCTCTACATAAAACTGTTGCTGAGAAACGTGTAAATACGTTTTTCCAAACACGTGAATGTCAATGATGGAATCATCTAGGCCACACAGACACTCTAGTAGTGGACCAAGCAGAAGTGCGTGATCCGTCTGATGCCCTTCATCAGTGAGGCAGAGGCCACGTAATCAGGAGCTCGGCCGTCAACAGGGTAGCTATGAAGATGCTGATTGGCAAAGTGGTGATAAAGCCGGAGAGGAGAGAGGGTTTGGCAGCTTTGTAAAGGTGTTGGAGTGAAAACCTGTTTGCAAAAGCATCTGACGGAAAAAAAAACTATAACACTATGATGAACACGAGATGCGATAGAAGTAAGATTTGTTCAAAGCCGTGGCACATTGTTTGAAAAGAATAAGTTATAAATGACCTTGATAATGAATTATGATCATCTGGTGATACATAATCAGCCATAACATTAAAACCAACTGCCTGACATTGTGTAGGTCCACGTTTTGCATAAACAGCTCCGGGATGATGCACTGAGTTCTGATAACATTCTATGAGAACCAGCATTTCAGATATTTCTTCTACAGGGGATATTCTGTGAGCTCAGACGAACTGGGTTTCCCTTTGTTACCCATCCAAACTCATAATCCAGTATCCTTCAGTCAGTCTTTGGGCTGGTGGTTTTGCCACTCCACAGCAGTCGGGTTCTGAACTTTATCCTCTAGCAGAGAGTCCATCTTCTTCTTTAAACAGAAAATGGAGGTTAGACTAAAACTAAGTCATCCCAGAAAAGCCCCCATTCCCCTGTGTTGAACTAAAAATCCCCGGATTGAATTCCCCAAATTCCATGTTATGTAAGAAAAATGGTGTTTTTCAAAAAAGAGGTGCGCTTAGCTTGTACAATTTGAACTATTAGAGTAAAATACCATATAAATAAAAGGCAGCTCTGGGCTTGCCTTTGCTCCACATTCACAACCATGACCCAGCAGCCCTTCCTTAGACCACGTTCTTGAGAACTAACCATTGCAGACTTGATACCCAAAAAAAAGTCAAAGTGGCACACATCCTTACTCTTTACCCATTTTCCCGCTTCCAACATATCAACTTTAAGGACAAACATTCACCTGCTGCCTAATATGTCCCACCCACACAGGGTGCTGCAGTATCTAACCGTTATTTCTGTTGGTGGTTATAATGTTATGGCTGATGAGTGTATAGTTTTACATGTAATCAATGGGTTAAGCAGAAAGAATGGCCAAAGGCCTCTTTTGTACCTTCCCATCTCCATATGATGTCAACGCCATGAATCAAATGCCATTTTTCTCCCCGTTCCCTCAATGATTGGGACAACCTGAAGTATCACACACACTCCGTCACACCTGGGTGTGTGTGTACATATTTTCCCTCAGGATTAACATCTGTGCTGCTGATGGTGAGACCCTGCTTTTAATGTGATTGTCTTGCGTGACTCATCTTTTCACTGTTGGCGAGCCGAAAGAAGATAAATGTCTCGGCCAGAGTGTGTGAGGATGACGTCATCGGTCAAACCGCCGCGCTGGCCACCGCCCAAATGATGACCACAACGATTCAGGCACATGAAATGAGGTATGACAGTAGCAGGCGGTCCCACCCGGCGGACGGGTCATCAGCATCAGCGGAAGAAGTTTTGTGTTTGCACTCAGGGAAAATGAGCTCTGTGATGCCAGACGTCAAAAAACAATAAACTCACCTTGATTTTAATGACTTCCTGTATCTATTGTAAATCATTTGTGTACATGTAAATATGTAAACAAGCTTTAATTGTATGTTTCCCGGGATACAGATTTATATTGCAGAGAGGCATCATTTTTATTTTATAATCAGCCATTATAAATAAAGGCTTCATTTCTTATGTTCTCAGTTATTGAGATGACGTCTCTTTTCTTTGTTTGTCTTTTTGTGCCGTTTATTTAGTGACATTCTTCATACAGGAAGTGTAGAAACTCAAACATGGATCGGTCCTTGCAAAATGAACAGTCAAAAATTGGAGTTATTCAAGTGCCTCTTCTCCTCCCAACCGTCCGATAACACCTAATCATCATCGTCGTCATCCTCATTGAAGTGAATGTGTGGTCGGCTCTGAGCAGACGGCCACGTTCTGCCGTGGCTCCTGTTGCTGCTTCCTGTGGGTTTCTCCTGAGTGGTGATGAGGTCCACGATGGCGGTAAAGACTGCGCAGTCTTTGGACTGGCGATTTTGCCAGTCCACAGGAGTCGGGTTCTGAATTTTATCCTCCAGCAGAGAGTCCAGCTCGCTCTTTAAACTCTTTTGAAAGACACAGAATAGGGAGGTTAGAGCAAAACTAGGTCTAAACCATCGTCCCCCATCAGGAAGCACCCCCCCGATTAAACTCCTCAAACTAAATGTGAATTGTTTTTTGTAAAAGGCTCCCCCCCTAGGTAGTAAAATATGAACAAATAGAATAAAATACGACATATACAAGATCGATCTCTTCGATTCTAAATGATTGCCTGAACATGTTTGGAGTTAGAGCTCCCCTTAGTGTTGGAAATATACAACTGCTCTTTCCCAAATCAATCCAGTTCTTACTCAATCTATGGTTTATGTGGGTATAAAATCTGAAAATGATCCATGAAATAGTTTTTTGAGTTTGTGTTAACATGAAGGATCTGCGCTGGCGATGATGATTCCATGATCTCAACGCGTCTTACAACCTTATTGATTTGAGCGTGTCCTTTACTGACCTTGACGAGGTGAGCGATGCGCGCCGGGGATCTGAAGACAATCCATTGGTCCACCGCTACCGTGTCCTGGCCATCGTCTTTCTGGATTGTGATGTCACCACCGAAGAAGAGCAGGGAGAACGGCGACACTTCGGTGCAGTCATACAGAAAGATCTGAGGACACGCAAGTTTACCAACAAACATCGTTACACACCATGACTTCACCAACAAACATGTTTACACTCAACAACATAACAATAGTGTAATTAAAATCCAAGGCACAAGGTAAACAATAACATCAGTCAAACTACAAGAGAAATGGAAAACAACAACATTGATAAGAACTGAGGCATAGTATCTAAATGGTAAAACAAGAAAGTGAAACCTGAAACAGTGGCAGAGAAAAATTGAAATCGATATGAGCTAAAAACTGAAACGTGTTGTGATGTCAGGTTTTAAAATAGGATAGGAACAGATTTATTTGTTAATTCTCAGATATTTGGTTCTGTATTTCCATAAGTCTGCACAGAACGGTGCATGGCCCTTCTTTAGTGCTATAGACAGGAAGTGACAAACAGCCTCTGGACGTATGCTGAGTGCCAAAGCTGTGTCTGTTTCTGATGTATGAAAAAATTACCTTAAATGTATCACCTATAAAACGGCAAAAAATGGACGAGGCTGATCCGATGAAAAGTAGACGTTTCATAGATCTTAAAGGACAGGGAGGCTATAAAGTGGGGATGCTGATTCTGCAGATGAAACCACTCAACATCATAAAGTAGTCAGATTACTATCATCCTTCAGGTTTACAGCAGCCTGAAACATTAATGCAGCAGGATTATTGGTGCCAAAACCTCCTTTCACCGTGAAACACTGAGATGAACCTTTTTACTGCACAGTGAGTACTTTTACTTTTGATAGTTTAAGTACATTTGGCAGATAAAACATAGTCTTAGTTAGGTAAGGCCTGAAACGCAGGGTTTTACTTGCGGTGGGGGATTTTTACAGTGTAGTAGTAATAGCACTTAAACTCAAGTAAAAGTTCTGAATACTTTTCTCATCACTGGTCTGGTGTGGTCCAAACATGTTCCATTAGAGAGGGAGGTTTGGATTGGGTGTCAGAGCCTGCAGCATTAGGAGACGTGTAACCAAACACTGGCTGTGAATCTTGAAAATATGCGAGTCTGTTTTCCACTCATGTTCCTTCATGTGCTCCACTGACAGATGCTGGACTACAGGTGACCAAATGACAACTGCATGCACGTGTAATTAAATGGACCACCAGGAGCAGAAGCTTCAGGGTTACTGAAGTATAACCTCATCTCTCACGTCCTGTTTGCTTTTCATTTATGTGAAAAATAACCTTTGTGCTCCCAGAATGCCTCACTTTTATAATAAGAAAAAACAAAAAAAAAAAAAATTAGCAATGGCAATAATAATGCTGGAGTTGAAAACAGAAGTAAACTGAGAGACAAAGGCTCAGGTAGTAATCAAAAAGAAGACGGACAGGAGGGGAGATGGAAGTGAGAGGAACAAACTAGATAAGGAATGAGAGGGAGAGCAGCGAGGGGGGGGGGGGGGGGGGGAGTCAGGGAGATGGACTGACCCCCTACATTGTGTCTGGAAGCTTTGTAGCATCGGGGCTTTTATGAGGGAGTTGAAAGGTAGCGTTCTAATCAAATATTCATTCAGAGGGAAGCTGGCGTGGCAACGCCGCTAACCTTTAACCGTGTTCAGCCCCCCCCACCCCCCCACCTACACACCCATTTTCTTTGATACACATAATAAACGCTGAAAACAGAACATTGACAGCATAATGCCGGTCCTACTCACGCTGCTGGTTCTCATCTTGAGGTGGTAGATGAGCCACGTGTAGTTGAACTCCGTCTCCTCTGCGTTGACTGATTTTGGGTGGATGCACACCTTTCCATCAGCCTGGGTGTAGACCTTCACTCTGAGGAAGACGAAGAAGAAGATGTTGAAAGTTTGTGAGGGTGAAATCCATTTTAACAACAGATCAGTTACAATTACCATCTTTATCAAAATCATTCTTAAAATAAAAGCAGAGAAAGAGTTCATCACAGCAGAAAAATTTGTTGTTTTTTAACTCAGACTCAGAAAGATGATGTTTCATTATATTTCAGTCATATTATGATTAAGAGTTTGTCCTCAAAGGCTGTATCTAAAGCACCTGGACTTTCTATCAAGCTTCGATGATTATTTAAATGCAGCAGAGTGTGAACTGGCCTAGCATAACAACTATAGTTATAACTTATGCAGAAAAGTAATACTGGTTCTGTCTCTACGTGACCGATTCTGGAGCTGTCAATGGGAAAGTTAAAAATGACATTGTACTTTGTGTGTGTGTGTGTGTGTGTGTGTGTGTGTGTGTGTGTGTGTGTGTGTGTGTGTGAGTGTGATGCACAGTCACTGCCACTGACAGCTGCCTGAGGGCAACGTTTTGATGAATGCATTGATCTTCATCTGTGAAAAAGTCTGTTTTCGAGTATTTCCCCTGTGTGGTCTTCCCACAGTCTGAGGACATTTTTCCCAGGACACTAACAGATCTCTTGCCTGAGAGAACTGACGAGACACTGCATGATGGTCACTTTCTGCCTAGAGATCAGTAAGTATTATTGTGCATTTCTCTTCTTTCCTCTCCGTATTCCATCATATCCCTCTCTCTCTCTCTCTCTCTCTCTCTCTGAGATGGCAGACTCACCCCGGCCTCTTTTTGCTGTACGACGGTCGGATCATGGCCACCTTCGGGTAAAGTCCAGCTACAATAACCGCCTTGATTAACTTCTCATTATCTGAAGTTTGGAATGAGAGGTGGAGAAAGAACAAATAAGCAGTACTACATTAATATGTCACATCTAACATTCCATTACCGCGCCACAGCTTGGCTCTGCTCTGCGGTTATTTTCAAGATAAGCCTGGCTTAATTACATGCCCAAAACAAACTTAAAATAGCTCCACAGCTTTCAGGCGTTTGTGCCTAACCTTGTTGTCTATGAACAGGTAGAACCTAAAATGATTGATTTTCCGTGTCAGAAATATTGTTCCTGCTACTTTGTGTGAGTAATATGTGACTCAACACAAAAAAATATTTCTGTCCTTGCTTTTTGTTTTGTTTTTAGATAAAAAGGCTATAACATCATTATATTACAGCATATTACAACAACATGAAGCAAAACTCTTGCTCAGAAATACCAGAAAGTGCATGTAATTGCATTTCTAACTCAGTTTTATGGGATAGGACCAGGAGGACCCTCCATTTGGTTCAATTTGATAACCAATGTAACCCAAATGTGCCCAAAGTGGGATTTTGGCTGCAAAGCACCACCTATGTCCACTAGAGGGGGCTACCTGCACATATTATAACCTTTTGTTGCGACATAAAAATCTGTTTTATTAAAAAAATACCTTGCACTTTTAAAGAATTGCAAGAACTGGTTCAAAGCCCAACAATGGTAGAACAGTTTTGTTGTTGATGAAACATTTTCTGATGGCTCTTTGTTACCTGAGTTGACGTTGGACTTTTGGTCTTTGGGATCCTTGCTGCTCACAAAGCCTGCGTGCATTAGATCCTCAGCAAACTGACCTTTCATCTTCTGCAGCATCTGAGTGATAAAAGGACAATTTATTCTAAAAGGGGTCAACAGTGTGTCCTTATCCAACCAGACAGAAGTCCTGTCACAGCACTGGCTATCGGCCTGGCTCACGTGTAGCGTGTTGGCAGACAGGAAGTTATCCCAGCAGTACTCCCTCTCATACCTGGGACCTCGATGCTTCATTTCCTCCCAGCCCTAGCCAACCATTGGATGATAAATTACCGGATCAACTCATGAAGGAGGGATGAAAGTAAACCGTAGGTCGTTTTACCTGGAATGCGTTGACAATAGTGAGGTGATCACTCTTGCTGTTTCTGGACAGAGTCTTCCTCCTCATGTCTGCCATCTTCTCTTTACCCTGAATGAATGATCACTTCTTCAAGAACCAAACTTTGCAGAAGTCAGAACGCAGTATTGTGCTGAAATATATCTTTGTGTGTGTGTGTGTGTGTGTGTGTGTGTGTGTGTGTGTGTGTGTGTGTGTGTATGTGTGTGTGTGTGTGTGTGTGTGTGTGTGTGTGTGTGTGTGTGTGTGTGTGTGTCGCTGCAGACAGGAGCTTTCATGTCTGTGAACTCGGAGCCCTACCAGGGGGATGAAGAAAGGGTCTTTGAAGCTGAGCGAGGCGGCGATGGTGAGGATGGGGTCGAGGCATCCCAGCAGAGCCCCAAACAGGATGAGCTTCCCGATGTGAGGCTCCACAGGCAGGCGGGCCAGGTGGAAGCCCAGCGCCGTCAGATTCTCTGCGCGGTCTAGGGCGTTCTAACACACAACATGAGGAGTCACTCAAGAGTCAAGAGAGTGATAGTTCTAAAACTATCCATGATGAGGGAATCCTCCACCAAGCCTGATTAAAGTTAAAATAATTAAAGCCTTCATCAACTTGACAAGAGACTAATAGAGGCAAGGTTTCTAAGGAAGATCATTATATTTTCATCAGGCTTTTAATTACCTACCTACATTTATTTTGAGTTAATTACATTACTGTCAGGTTCCTCCACGGACTCACATTGTATTAACCTTGTTACTATGAAAAATGGGTCTGCAGCCACGTAAAAACGTGGCTTTGCTTCTTAAAAGCAGCCAGATTCGTAGAAAAGGATTCCAGGCAGGAAACTTTTCTCCCAGCCGCTCAGATCTAGATATCGTTCCTGGATATCTTTTCTTTCCTTGCTGAAACTACAGATACACGTTTAATCAAAGCAGAAACAAATATTGGGTAAATTAATGGAGTGATTGAGGAATCTTAATAATTATAATTATTGCCTCTGGCATTATCCACTCAAAAACACAAACGTTCCAGCTTCTCAACTGTGAGACTTTTCAATTTTTTCTCTGGTTCAAACAGAGAAAGGAACCAAAGTTTTGACTTGAAGTTTGATTTAGACTCACGATTTTTGACATTATAATGAACATACACTCAAAGCTTATTTTTCTTGATAAGTTCACCTAGAAGAAGTGTCCGCACAGCACGAGCTGAATGTCAAAAACATTTGTCCAGTTACTGACTGGGAGCCAAATCATAAAAAAAAAATAGTAAAAAAGCTATTTGTGTCATTAAACCAAGCCTTTGCCTATTTATAGACAAAAAGTTATTTAATAGACAAATATTTCCACTCTTACTCACTTAAATATCTATATTTGTGTTAACCACTCTGAATCAGGATTATTTTAGCTACACAAAAGGAGCGGTTGCTCTCTTTTAGGTCTCTTAGTAACGATGCATTGATTGTATAAACATGTGAATATATTCCAGTTTATCATTTTCCCATTATGGTCTGGATCGGCAGCACATTAAACTGGGTTATAATAATAATAATAATAATACATTTAATTTATAGTCCATAAGCGGTTTCCTACGTACGATTCTTTTCATTATAATTGTAATGTTCCTTTTTGAAATTGAAGAAAATGTTTAACTGCATATCAGAACCGTGAAGTAAATGAAACTTTAATGCATTAATTTAATGCCAATTCTCTCCACAAAATGTAGCAGAATTAGGTTTATAACTGTTGAAGCGTTTGTCCTAAACTTCGGTTATCGGAGCTGAATGCAACATTTGCTAAATCGACCATCGACCATAACCTCCATCATAAGTGGATGTGAGCAGAAAGACACGGAAATCATTTAGGCTCAAATTTGTCAAAACAGACAAAACGAATTTACTGAATTCTGTCGGGAGATTTTGATGAGATGTGGATAAATGGTACCGTCTGATTGTGAGCCAAGCTGAAGAAACCAATAAAGCGATAATAGAGAGAATAGAGAGAATAAAGAGATGCCCAACATGATGACGCTCCTACATGCAGACAGAGGAAACCCTGCATGCTGTCTTTGCCTGGAACACAGAAGCTGGAAACTAATGGCTGAGTGACTCCATACTCTAAAAGTTTACTGCACAACTGGGAATGCATACGGTGTTTAATGATGCACCATTACACATGAAGTATTACAGCATAGCTTTTCTATGAGTTTTTAAACTGCGCACTTTCTCTCACATAGCAAACAAATAACTTATCATTGCTGAAGAGGAGTGGGACTAGATGAGAGCATGATGATAATACAGGAGGTGCGTTCAAATGTTCAGAAAATGGCGCTGCGGGCTTCTAAGCTGACCAGGATTGCGGCAGATGATAGAATGTTAAACTGTATATGACATTAAATTGTGGCGAGCAGCTCGTAAAACAATAAATCAAGTCTTTTCCATTTAAGATTCTTGGATATATGTTTAGACTTTCTTACCAGGTCTGTGAGGTTCTTGATGGAGAGGTTGACGGCCTTTTCTGTGGGAGGGTCCAGGGCTTTCTCCAGGAATCGAGCTATAAACCCGAGTTTCAGTATCTGGGCGGCACAGATGACATCACAACATAATTATCTTTACATTAAATTCTTGTCTCTTTGTTTAAGTGCCCATCATATGTGGCAAACACTGAAATGCGGGCAATACATAGACATATTAATACAAAGACATATTAATACATAGACATATTACTACATAGACATATTAATACATAGAAATATTAATACATAGACATATTAATACATAGACATATTAATACATAGACATAATAATACATAGACATATTAATACATAGACATATTAATACATAGAAATATTAATACATAGACATATTAATACATAGAAATATTAATACATAGACATATTAATACATAGACATATTAATACATAGACATAATAATACATAGACATATTAATACATAGACATATTAATACATAGACATATTAAGTTGCAGGCGGTTTAATGTGCATTTTCTAATGATTTGCCTTATATGAAGGCGCTTCACTCGTCATCTTCCACTCTTGAGGCGTCGGTTCTGTGGTCGATGTCCACTGTCTTAATATACTATTCTGGCAGCTGACATTACCCCCACCATCAGAACCGAGCATGAACTTTTAGTCACCTCTGGTATTTGTGTTTTAGCCTCGAGACATACGTGTGGAGTGGAATTATACTAATTCACCACATGAGCTACATTTTGTTTTTACAGTATGGACACACCTTCAGATCTAGGTGAAAGGAAAAATGTCGTCTGGTACTGTTTGGATCTCTAAAGTCCTGACCTAAGCACATAATTAATGACGTGACAAATTAACAGAATGAATATATATTAAACACAAGTGTTTAGTAACATCCAAACCTAGAAGGGATTTCTTAATGAACCTTCTATGTGTAGACAGACATGCATCTTTGCAGACATATCTAAAGAGTCATGTGTCTGACTAACTTGTTGGAGGTGGAGTGTTTGTAGATTAGAGAGTATGTTCTGAGAGTTAGCATGTTGACAGTTTTCTCTCCCTTTGAGCAAACTGATGCATTAGTCCGCCTCTTACCCACTAGCCTGAAAAATCCACATTTTACACATACTTGAATGCATTCAGATTGAATGAGTGGAAGACGTCCACTCAACTCGATATCCTTTAAGACCACTGGTGAGAATTTGCACTAAGTCTGTGTGAACTTTGGTTTCATGTTCCATTTGCAGTAGCAGAATTTAAAACAGGAATGTACAAAAGCGACCGAAGAAAGCGAGTGTTCAATTAACAGAAAGAGCTTCAGGAGAGCCATTATGCTTTCAACAAAGAGAGAGCCTGCGAGCAAAGGGGGCAAAAGTCGGAGTAGAATGTTCATCTCTAGCTCACATTAGATGGGAGAGGCTTTAATTCACCACGGATATCAAAAAGCTCCATTATGCTCGACCCTCCTCCACCCTGCCCTCCGTTTCCTTCTTTTTCTGTGAAAACCCACCTTTATCTGTAGGCAGAGCTCCTCCAGTGGTGTTCTCATGATTTCAGGTAATTGATAGGCGTCCAGCAGGCTGGCCCGGAGGCCATTGTACAGATGGTAGCACTTCCCTGGACACACCCTGCACACGTGCAGAAGGGAATTGGAGAACAGAGGTTCTGTGTTACTGCAGTCCTGTCACGTAAGAGCTTAATCTAAAATCAATGGGGTGAAACCGCACTCATTGAGCAGCTCGTGCTAATTAGGGCCTTGTTCCACTCTGATGCCAGGAAACAACCAGGGAGTAAAAGCTCTTTGCCTTCCTCGCTGTTTACAAGTTGGAAGGCGAGGAGTGCAGTGAAGTGGAAAAGTGACAGAAAGTTGAGATGACAGACAGAACGAAACATCTTGCCAGTTTAGGACCGAGTTAGCCAGAGGCAGAGATAAACATCGTCTCCTCATTATAAGAAAACAAACAAATATCCCAGATAAACACACAAACCTGCCGGCACGTCCTTTCCTCTGTTTGGCGTTGGCCAAGCTGACCCACTCCTCCGCCATAGTGCTGATGTTGTTGTTGATGTCAAAGTGGGTCTCCTTAATCTTGCCACCATCTATCACATAAACGACGTCATCTATAGTGATGCTGGGACAAGGAGCGGAATGTAAATTGTCACAGAGAAAAGAGGGAGAGAGAGAAATAAGAAAGGCTGGGAAAAAGGCAGAATCAGATGGAAAAAACACTTCAAAGCATTGTGTCAAGAATACTTAAAAAAAAAAAAAACACAAATCCATTTATTTGTTGATAAAAAACCCAAAATGTAGCTCTTTGACGGTTTTAGAGTCAACATAAGGAGACGTGATGTGAGGGGATTGCAGGCGACTCTTTAATTTGCTTGGCTCTGCTAAGGCGTAAACAAATTGCCTGTTGGAGACTCTGACGGCTCCATTCAAGCCAAAATGACAGCGTTTATAATCGATCAAACCATGTGTGCTAACAGTAGGCCTGTCACAATTATTAAATAGCAATTAGTTGATTTAACCTCAATTATTTGACGTAATGTACTGGATCCAGCTGCATTAAACAGTTGGATGAAACACAAACGTCATATTTCATGTGTCCATTTCATTTAACACCAATTGAAGTTAGACTCATGGGGCTCATTAATGACATCATCCGGTTGCCCATATTCTGCTGAGAGTGCAGAAATTAATTATCTTGCAGTAACATAGGCTGTTTATCTCGAGGAGCCAAACTTTGCAAAAAACATCTATCATGGATTATTTAGTTGCAAAGTCAGACAGCCTACTTTTGTGGGCACAGCTTGGTTCTGAGCCAAAGGATAAAGTGGGGCCAGATATCTTGGAGGAGGCCAATACGTGCCAATAAATGTTCACAACACTATCCACTTTCTGGACAGTCTCCAGGCATGACAACGGACTTCCATCTACAGGAAACCCCTGGAACGCAGCACTCTCCACCACTACAACAGTAACAATCCAAGATATTTAAAACAAAACATACCCAAAGGACAGTTCTTACGTCTGAGGAGGAATTATTCGCATTTGGATGAATTCAACCATAAATCATAAGAGATGAAATCTGGATTCAGTGCAAGAAACTTCCCCCTGGCTGTAATAAACAGAGCGTATTATTATGCTTTATTATGTCCTAGAGCTGATCTACTCAAGCCCCAAACAAAATCTCCATCGCCAGAAAGAATAACATTCACGACTGAGTTCAACCACGGCCACCGTAAACTTCAGGACGTAATAAACAAACATCGGCGTATCATGCAAGCGTAACCATCACTAAGTGAAATAACTAAGGAACCCCCGATCTTTTCATTCAGATGTGCAACGACCAGCGGAAACAAACTGTTTCACCCATTTCAACCCAGTAAACCCACTGGCACATGGCTTAACATCAAAGGAAACTACAGATGCAGAAACTGTGTCCACTGCCAGAACACCACAAACGTCAAGTTCTTCACCCACCCACCCACATACAAAGTGGACTATGCCACGACCAAACAATACCAAGAAGCCAAACATGGCGCTCCAGCCACTTTACATTTCATTGGACTTAAACATGTGACTGTCCCAACTACCCCAGTTACTCACTCTGAGAGATGTACTGGATCTCAACCCCATGACACCTGCTGGACTGAATGATGACTTTACCTTCAATGTTTTCTCTGAGCAGACTTCAAGCTTTATAAAAACACTCATTCTGAATTGTGACCATACCTACATGCCAGGGACCTCGGTGACCTAAGGACACACTTACTGGAACCGATCACACAGCCCTTCCTGTTTATTTATTACTTTCATCCTATCAAACTTACTCATCATGAATCAACTTTAGAGCAACTAATATAAATTGCTGGATCATAAATGACATCCTCCTCTTATATTCTCCTATTGCTCAGAAGAAGGCTCCAGAAGCTGAAACATTAGCAGAAGTTGGAGAAAATAACTTTAAAATTGGAGTAATTGAGATCTATCTACTAGCACTGGTTGTTTTCTGTAAGTGCCAACATTATTGTTCCTGCAGTGCCAATATATTTCTCTCCTCTTCTAAAGGTGCATTGTAGTATTACACTGCGACTAGAATGACATTTTAATGGTAGGATAACAATAGGCGGAAAAATTGCGTCATTAATGCCTTTTTTTGTGGGTGTGACAATTAATCCTCAACAGAGCTGTCATCATGGTGACGGCACAAATAATTAAGCCCTGCTGTTCATACTGGGGACTGGGATCTAGGTTGTACCGCATCATACTTTTAGATACACGAAACATTCACGTACTGAAGGCATCACCATTACTTTCTTCTTTACCGGAAAACAAGAGCTAAAAATAGATAGTCAGAGGGACCCAAGCTACAAAGGCTGAACGACCGAGACAAACACAAACAGCACAGACACACGCACCTGGTCTCCGCTATGTTGGTAGCAATCACGATCTTTCTAACTCCAGGAGGAGGCCTTTTGAAGACCTGAGAAGAGGGAGGGAGAAAGATGAAATTGGAATTTTCTGATTTAAAAAAAGGAAGAAATACACAGACCAAAAGAGTGGGAGAGAACGAGAAGAATGATGACCTGCGTCTGATTAACGGTCGGCATGAGGGAGTGCAGAGGGATGATAACAAATCTGTCTGAAACACAACAGGACACAGAAGAAAAAGCACCAATAAATCAGTTTGCTGAGATAAGAAACTTCTACTAGTACTGGAGGCAGCAGGAGAATGTCTAAAAATATGATATAGATATCCTAAAGTGTTATCATATAATAAACATTATTTATCCATCTCATTATATCAGTGTTGCACATAAAAACAGAACAATTATTTCCTTTTATCATAGTACTTTCATAATAATAACAGTGTAACAATAATAATGTAAACTGATTTATCACATAGTCTTACAAGTATACACGTAAACAAGTTATAGACAGTATAACATTGCATATCATAATAAATTATAATAGAATAATATAATCAAAGCCAGAAATGACATTGAACCAAAAAAAAAAAAAAACACTAGAATAAAAGGTCTCCTTTGATCATCTTTGAATTTTTGTAAATAAAACAATTACTTGTGAAACATTTTTTTGTTTTTTTATATGTTTTTTTTAATTAAAAAAGTAATTTCATCCACCTCTTCCTCATTGAAAAACAGATATTATTTTAATTTTGCTTATTCTAATAGTTTAACTGCTCAATACAAGATTGAACATATTGAACATTTTCTACTTGATAGAAAAGTCAATTTTCAGAGTCTGGGCTTTTTCCACATCACCATTGTGAAGCTGCTCCTATGAAATTATCTTTAAATGGTTTCAAACATTTACAAAATATCAGCAAATAGAGGCAATGCATTCGTCGTCTTCTAAAACCGACCGCAATCTTCCGTCCATCCGTTCACTTTATAAACTGAAGTGGAGGCTGGAGAGGGAAGCAAGAACTGAGACCATCAATCTTGGAACAGAATTGGCTTTCAGATTAAAGCTGAACCAAAAGAAAGATTCAACCTGGATTCCGCCGAGTATGAAAATTGAATTTTAGAGTGGAATGGACACAAAACTGTGTATCTTTTTGTTAAGCGTAAACATCCATGTGGATTTTAGAGTTTGGTTTATTCCTCTATCTAAACAGGTAGTCTCTGACACATGGTTCTCTTTTTCAAGAAAACCTGTGTCCAAGAAATGGACATATACAGATCATGAACTTAGACACGCAGACAATTCACAGACATATATAAATGATCAAAATTTAAAGAAAGCCGTTACACCTATGATTGCAAATATCTGCATATGTTAATTATTAACATGAAACGGTGGAGAACTTCAAAATCATGATAATATGAAAACATGTATAGTGAAACTGATCTACTGATCCCTTCCAGGGTATATCACTGGTTTTTACTGGTTGTCTGTGTGTGTCTACCTGATCGGAACATCTGCTGAGCCATGAGCAGGTCATTGAGGGTGCTGATGTTGTCCCAGCCAGGCAGAAAAACCAAGATGGCTCCTTCCTGTCAGACAAAGACGTGTAAAAAAGAAAGTAAGGGCTGCGAGATACCAAAAATTCCAACAAAGCTTCAGAAGAAACAAAAACAAAAAATTAGCTGCTGGTAGAGATAAAACAGTCCTTACTTGGAGGAGTCTCCGCAAGAACTGAGCCAAACACCACATTCAGGCATATAAACCCTGAGAATGAACGCTACTGCCATCATGAAAACATCTATCCAATACAGGCCACCCTCTGATTGAAATTAATGATTGACTTGATTATTTCAGAGCAGCAAAAAAAAAACCAAAAAACTAATTAGTTACCAGGGAAATATAGACTAGTTGAATAAAGATCACCAGAAAAACAGTAGAAACCAAAGTTGGAGGTATTCCAGAGTGAGCACAGCCCCTGTGATTCCTAATGGCTACTTCCTGTAAAGCAGGTGTCACTCAACCATAAAAATGTATTTATATTAAATTTATTATCCGCAACCGCTCATCCCACATGTCAAGCTCAAGGCCACATTCGGCCCGCAAAAGTATTAAATCCGGCCTGCGAGACAATATCAGATTTTTATAATAACTGGCCAGCTGGTATAAATGGTAAAATGGTAAATGGATTGTACTTCTGTAGCGCTTTTTTAGTCTGCTCGACCACTCAGAGCGCTTTTACAACACGAGTCAGCATTCACACAAACAGTCACACAAACAGTCACACAAACAGTCACACAAACAGTCACACAAACAGTCACACAAACAGTCACACAAACAGTCACACAAACAGTCACACAAACAGTCACACAAACAGTCACACAAACAGTCACACAAACAGTCACACAAACAGTCACACAAACATTCACACAAACAGTCACACAAACATTCACACAGTGGTGATAGAGGCAGCCATGCAAGGCACCACATGCTCCTCAGGAGCGGTAGCCACTCCCGCCATCATTCATCATTCATCATTCAATAATATTATGCTAATCAAATTCTAATTTTTATCTGTAATTTGACAATTTTCTAATATGTTGGCTGATGATTCTATAAAAGTGGCAAATAAAATGTCCATACCTCAGATTAAACATTGCCAATTTGAATCTTGAATCAATCTGTGATTGAGGTTGACACCACTGTCTTCTGTACAAGGTCCACTGGGGCTGGAGCCTATCCCAGCTGTCACCGAGTAAAAGGCAGGCAACAACCTGAATGAGTCACCACCTCATCACGGGGCAGACCCATACACATGGAAACACATTTATATCTATGGGTTTCCTCCTTTCCTGAGGAAATACCTGAGCATCTTGATGCTCAGGCGTTTCAAACAGTGACACTCTTTCAACACTCCCAGATAAGGTGTGTATTCGCTCATTAGTGAGGATTAATACCCAGCTCTCATAGTAGTATAAACTATTCACATAATAAATCAAAACAAAAGCAACAGGTGGTCTTCAAAGGTGTTAAAAATATGTCACTAATCTTTGATACAACTATGAAGGGTAATATTTAAATCAGAATAATAATATGTAGCAATCCTAAAACAGTATACAGATAAACATAAGAGAACGCTCTGCTCCTTCAGACAGTGTTAACTGACCAAAGCTGACGTGAGATATAAAGAGACTCAGGGAGTGACTGAACCCAAAGGAACAGATAATAACGGAGAGATATTCTTCTTCTTTTTCTTTTGATAGACAAAATACAAAGTTTTATATAATAAACTGGGAAAGATTTCAGAAAACCTATTTCCCCACATCAAAGGCCTATATTTAAACAAAAAGGAAAAAAGATCTCTAATGTTAGAATGAAAGAAAAAAAATCATCGTTATAAAGAGGCTCTAGCTATTCATCTGCTGAGAGGAAACACAAAAAGAAAAGCTTTTGAGATTGGCGCACCGGAGCCTTTTAATTAAAGTTAATCATTATTGCCAGGGACTATTACCTGGCCTGTGTGTGGGTGGGCGTTCTTTTGTGTGTGTGTGTGTGTGTGTGTGTGTGGGTGGGCGTTCTTTTGTGTGTGTGTGTGTGTGTGTGTGTGTTTTTCATGTGCGTGTGTGAAGGATCAGGAGAATGAGAGCGATTCATTCATTCAGCATGTTCACACACACGCAGCAGAGAAAGAAGTCTCCGACCTCTGAAGCTTAATTAACCGAACATCAGAGTCATAAGCCCGGTAAGTCGGCCGGTATCCTCGCTTCAGAAACCGTAGCGTCGAACCAGGCACTTCCCATTCGGGAGTTTGATGGTGCCACGGTGAATAAGCTGGGTGACCGGCTCAGGGTGGCCGATGATTGACAGAGATGTAGCTTTGCATACGAAGCAATAATTACTCTGTCTGTCTGTGTTAGTCGCTCCTCGGTCGGAACCCGTCTCCTGCTGCTGCACCTCTCTCAGCCACTTTTGCCCCAAACAAATAGGATATCAATCAAAATTCACTTGAAAGATTGGGGGAAGGTGAGAACGAAGTGGATCAGTCCGTCAGTACAAGCAGCGTCTTACCAAAGTCATCTTCAACCTCATTACTCCACTCTTAATTAAGATATAGACTTCAGTGAGAAGTACCGATTGTGTTGCTCTATTATATTCTGCAGTTCCACATGTACTGGCAGTGATGCAAGGGCACATAGTTGACCCGCCTCCACGCCCCCGGACACACGTCATCTGAAGAGACATCACCCAGGTGTGTCGGCGCCGTGAGAAAACCACAGCAACGTCTAACCGACAATGGTGAGAAAAAGAGCAGGCCAGATCTAACGTACATTCATGAGCATCACCGGCTCATTCTGAGACACTGAAACACCTCCTTTTACGAAAATAGGAAAAAAAAATCATTCAAGCCGAGATTTCCCAGCTAAAATTCAAAGATCTCCTTTATCTGAATATTCACATTGTATTTGAAGAAATCTTAGCAGGTGAATATTCATTTGTTCTATTGACACTTTTTTGTTATTAAACTTATCGTATGCTGAAAACACCTTGTATTCATTATTTACTTATTTATGAAGAGGCATATTTTACAGTGCTGAGGACAAATGGATCGTGGAGAAATTAAATTTCTCGGTAAGAAACCCAGTTATGCACCACTTTAGGTGCCGTAGACAAACATTTAATGCCTACGGCCACATCAGCACTGGCCAATTAGACCCCATGATTAGACACTGTTGAAATATTTCAAGTGTGCTGTTTTGTTTTTTTTGTCAAAGAGATATTATTGGAATAGTGGCCGTATTTCAACTTACCTGCTCTGCTGTAACTATTTCTGCACTCCTTTGTGAAAAAATGAAAGTTTGATCGAACTAAATTGACATGCTAAGATGGAATGGAAGTAACAAAGTATAATAAATATAATAAAATAACCTGCGCCTTTATTTAAGTGCAGCTTACTAGAGTTGTAAGAAAAGTGTTCTTTGAGGATTGAACTATGTTTTTGATTTTACTCTCTACATTTTAACCTAAAATATGTGACCTTTCCACTCCTTACGTTTTCAAAGCAAGATCGTTACTTACGTAATTAGTCTTAGCTCGCATAATTACCTGACATCATGACTGCTTTAAACCCAAATAGAAGGTACAAAAGGTATTACGCATTACAGACAAAACAAGATGTTAGATTTAAACGCGTACGAAGATGAAATGCTCATTAAATATTTTATCTATGAATGACAGAAATATTTGAAAAAAAGTTCTTAATTCAGTCAATTAATATTTTATCAAAAGGCCATGAGTTACATTTAGGGTAGAAATGTAATTTACCGAGCTTCTTTTATATTTTGAGTAGACCTCAAAGCCTGAACTTTTTCAAGTGTACTTGATTTTATTTTATATTACTTTATTACTTTAACACTCACAAATGCCTGACATCTCCTTGAATAAAGAATGTGTGTACTTTTCCCATCTCTGATTATACTCCACATTCCAAAGTTTCGATTAAGCACTGAATGCTGACATTCAAAAAACGAGATCTGAAATGAGGAATAAAATCGACAAATCCCTGGAGGATCTGTTCGATCTCTCTGTAGCACAGCTGTTCCTCCTGGATCAGTGATATTTGCTCTGACGTGATGCTGCTCCGTGTTTGAGCTACACCTCCCGTTCCTTCTGTTTGTTATCCCAAACAGTATCATTTAACTCTCTCCTTTTGTTCCATGTCTGTGTCAACTGCAGACATATGTTTGATATCAAACCATCTTACATGGACCACGGCTCCATTAGCCTTCATATAATCAAAATATTTAATGAAGGCTTCAAGTCAAAATATCTTCAAGTCAAGAAAAGTTTCAGTGAAACAAGCAAACAACGTTTTTGAATCAATGGTCAAGTGGATTACCATTTCCATCTCTGAGAATAAGAAAATCGTCTTCATGAAACTTGAAGTTTACACACACTGAGATAAACTCACCTCCTCATTGAGCACAATATGGCGAATCAGCGTGAGTATGAGCTCTAGATCGATCTTCTCGTCGTTGTCCAACATCTCCAGGGTCTGAATGGTGTTGTCCGAGTATCTGTGAAGCAGAAAAACACCAGCAGCGAATAAATAATAATTCCCCATCTTCCACACTTTAACGTGGCATCAGAACTGCTGCCAAGTGTCCAACTGTTTGTGTGTTTTGAGTTATGGCTGCGAGAGATCTGACGGCGTGTGAGTGTAAATTTGTCAGCAGATGTATTCCTTGAGATGTTGTGTAAAAGATCTGTGGCACAATCTCTTTGGTGTGGGAGATATTTCTGCAAAAAAACAAACAATTATGAAAAAAAAAAGATTAATTTCTCAGACAGCTTCTTTTTTTTTTTTACTTTCTCTGGAACCACTATGAAAAGACTACCCTTATAAAGGCTTTATGAATGCTCTATAACTACTTTTAATAAGTTGTGACACACAGAGAGCACCTTATATTATATATATATATATATATAAAATTATTTATATATATAAATATCTCTAAGTTATGAACAGCTGCAAATTATGTTATCACAGATATAACAGTTTCAAGATGTAGAATTCTCTTACTTGTCTTATATGAGACAAGCAAGATATGTCACCTTCCTGATGTCTGTGTAATGTTTATATTGTCGTGTGTCTGTTTATATTGTCGTGTGTCTGTTTATATTCTCGTGTGTCTGTTTATATTCTCGTGTGTCTGTTTATATTCTCGTGTGTCTGTTTATATTCTCGTGTATTCACTTTGTGGCTCAGAGCAGTAACAACGGTGACAAAGACGAGGGATTGCAGTGGAAACAACTGCACTAAATGAGGAGTAATGTTTGCCGAGTGTTACAGAGAAGAAATGCCTTCTTGAGAGCAGAAAATGATTAGAAAGCGGCAATGGCTGTGTCAACTATACACATAGATATATTGTTTGAAGAAGAGCAAATAAGCTAAAACTTTGCCTTTATATATACTTAAGGAGCCCCTGTAGCCATCAGTGGTGTAGTTCAATCCTTCAATGCAGATGTGGCCTAATATTAAGTGTTTACATGATAAATCACTCAGAAGATCAAGTTTTCTAAAGCACTCAACTCAATCTGAATAAAGCTGTCCAAGCGTCAAATTCAAGTTCAAATTCAAAGTGTTGCAGATCAAAATCCTTCCGTTTTCTGCATGACAAACGTATCCGTGACCCTGGCAGCTTCTCTCCGGTTTTATGCACCCTGCTCTTCTCACCAGCTCACCTGTCCCTCAGAGTGCGTGCATAACAGGGCCAGCTCTCCTTATATTCAGCCTCCTTCTCCTCCTTTTCAGGTCTGGAGTTGCGTCCCTGCCAGAAGCCTCTCTTCCACGCGGGGCGGCGGTCACTCTGGGGACGATACCTGGCAGAGATACACAAACCAGCTAAATCAGGAACTATTCAAATGACAGGGATTTGGTGGTACCGTGTAGCTTTTATTGCATGTCTGCCTGTGACGGCTGTGCTGTCTCGTGTTTCAGGAGCAGCATTGGTCCACCTGGTCATTTCCACGATGTCTTCGAGGAGGAACTCCTCTACCGGGAATGTCAATCCTGGGATGTGGATAATTGGACAGTTGTCTAGAGGGAGGTTAAAACATGGAAATGAAAACATGGAGAAGAAGGACAATCCCAACCAATCAAACTGCAAGGTTTATTTATTTTTATTTGGTGGTTTGCGTACCAAAATATCTAGAAAACTTCTCTGCGTTGAGCGTGGCACTCATGAGGATGACCTTGAGGTCATCGCGGACATTGAGTAATTCCTTAACGATGATGAGCAGAACATCAGATTGCAGGTTTCTTTCATGGATCTCGTCCAACACCAGGTGGCTGATGCTGGAAAACAATCTGACACATACCGAAAAGAGCGTCAAAACGCAGTTTAGGCTGAAAAGGTAGCCAATTTCTTACACAGCGATTGTTTTTTGGGAAGTTTTCAGCGCCAGCCTCATTGCTCTCTGGCATGGAGAGCCGTTTTCAATACACTTCGCTGCCCTACCTGGCAAAGGAGTCTTTTAATGAAAATCCTTCATTCAGGAAAGTTGGAAATGTAACTTGAAAACAGTCTAATCAAAAAACTGACTTGCATAAAAACGTGACATAAAGCAGCACAAAAGGAAAGTGAGTGAGAGAGCGAGAAAGGCGGATTGGTGAGTAGAGCTGTGTGCCGGTGTGCAAAGCTGCAAATAAAAAAACGAAACCCAATAAATCGAGCAAAACAACTCTGCTGCTGCTGATTATTTATGATGTCTTTAACAAACAGCAATGCCAGTCTGAACGGCAGAAGACCATAATGACGAATCAAGTGTCTCTAGAAGTGAAACGTCTCAGCTGCGGTGGCTGGAGAAAACTTGTCACATTAAATCTGATAAGTGTAAACATATCTGCAGATATCTGCAGTCCACGCAGACGGTGTCTGAGCCGCCTGCTGCTTGGATTTACCTTAACTCCAAAACTGGCAGCAATTTGTCATCCTGAAATCACCCTAATGAGATTTGGGCCAATTGTGAAAGAATATGAAGCCAGACAACAAAGGAAGCTGGGAGTCGCTTAGTCTTTGTGGTTTTTTTGCATCCACAAATCCTTAATGTGAAGGATGAGCGTACGGGGATAGGTCAACAAAAGCTCAGTGTGTGCGTGTGTGTGTGTTTGTCTTTATTTCTCCACCCAGAGTATGGCAACCCATACTAATGTCTCTTCCACAGACAGCAGAGTCAACCACGGATCAATGTGGATAAAACAGAGTTACAAAGTGCAGAGAGGAGAGCAGAGTGAGGTCAGATGGAGAGGAGACAGAGCAGAGAGAGGGGTTACAGCCGGGACAAGATGTGATGAGGAAGCAGGGGATCGGGTGAGAGTGGTTGGTGATCAGAGAGGAAAACTCACGGATCAGACTGGAGCCATTGAAGAATGATGCCTGTGGTACAGTAAAGGACCGAACCTTGTCTCCGTGGTAACCGGCTGAAAGAAACGGAAGGAGAAAAAGATTAAACATTCTCATGATTGCACACACAAAGACTAGCAGTGTCAAACGTGAAGATAAAGGCTGTCAGCATTGGTCTCACTGTTGATTTTCCTACATTGGTGTATGATTTCCATCCCTCTGAATCCACACACAGTTGTTATTTCTAAGTTGGTCGTTCAAAGATTCTTTCATACTTGCGATAATATAATTCTGAGAAAGAGGTTTCCTATAAATTGTTGATGAAACAGAAATTGCTTTCTAGTGAGTAATGGTCATTTGTAATCTGACTTTCATAACATAATTTGTTTAAAATTACCCTCTGAGAAGTTTTTTTTTCCCCCCAAAACAATAATGATGAAATGACTGAAATGTGATTCAAAGCTGATAAAAGTAAATCTGGAGAGAGAAAACTTCCCCCAACGCCAATGTCTGTATAACCTACACAATCTGAAAGTCACTTTCTCATGTGAGAGCCCTTTTGGAGATTCCTTCAGCATCTGGGCCTCTGAGTGAAGACAAACATTCCATTTTGAAGCAGAGATTTATCCGTTACTGAAAAGTCTGATATTGTAAAATGCCTTTCAGAGGGATGTAACACTCTTTAAATAGCCAAACAATAGAAGCGTGACGAACGGACACTCAAACATTTCGTTGCAAATAGTTAATAACGTCTTAAAAAACGCACGGAGGAAAAAATGAGAAAATTAACTCCAGAAGACTTGGGAAGAATTAAATGTGAAGCTACCAGGAACCCAATGTCTTCCAGTGCAAACCCTATTCTGGAACTGTAACCCGCCTGGAGTGTCCAGAAGTAGAAGGTGTTGGGTGCTCAGAGACAAAGTAAAGGTAAAGAAGGCTGAAACACGACCACCACTGAATAAGATTCAGAAATTAAAGTGTCAAGACTGGGCCAAGAAATCCCTGAAGATGGATTTTTCAAAGGTTTTACGGACAGATGAAGTGAGAGAGACTCTTGATGGACCGGATGGACGGGTCCGTGGCTGGATCACTAACGGACACAGAGCACCACTTCAAGTATAAATTAAAATTCCAAAAACCAAATTCTATTCCGCAGAGGGACGTCTGGATTGCCCTTCTTGGTCTGCTAACCGTGAAAGTCCGACTCCAGCTAAGCAAAAGAAAACGGAATAAAATTTGGATTAGGATTTAATTTATTCTTGAAATAGACTGTTGATCTAGAAACAAACATTTTTAAATGACCTAAAACTATTCTAAATGTATTCTGACCAAATATATTGAGTTTTAAAAGAACAGGATTTCCCACTGCAGGACCAAAAGGAAAAGTAAAGACCAGCAGAAGTACATTTTTTACATTTGTTTCTATTTGGGCAAACTGTCGCTTTGATGGAGGTTAGAGAAGCCTTAAAGACAAATGTTAGTGACGGCAGGTAGTGACAGGAATGTTTAAAAACCCTCTATTCTCGAAGGAGACCTATGAAAATGAAACGTTTGATTTAGAAAATTGTGAAAATTTAGTCTTGAAGTCAAAATCCATGTCCTTGTTATTTGTTCCATTCCTTTAAGGGGAATTTCTCATTCCCTTTATCATTCACCTTGACTTTTTTGGCGATGCTTGGTAATATCACATCTCAAACAGCCAGCAAACACAATCAGCCTGAGCAAAGCGTGAAGGCTGTGTGTCAGTAATAATGATGCCAGGCGAGTTTTTCTTTGTCTCTGAGTCAGGGTAGGGTAGTGGAGGAAAAAAAGATGCAACAACCTTCCTTCAAATAAAACCCAGCAACAGCGACCGTAAACTATCTATCGATGCTGAAATCACATTCCATCACTTGGCAATTGGATTTATGCCTTTCAACATGGCCAAGCCATTTCAAAGTGCTTCACGTAACACGGGTAGTCATGAAGAGAGTAAAGAGGAAGAGAGCACAAGGTAAAATAATACAAAAAGAAAATAATATTTGAAATTAATGAAACTAAATAAAAAAAGGGAGATTAAAATCTACCAAATTTCAATAAGACAAAATACTTTTTACTTCTAAATCCTGCTGATAGTATTCTTAACACTCATCAAATGTTCGTAGTGAGTCTCGCAAGTCTTAACTTTATCATTACTGCTGGCCCTGTTAATGGGCTTTAACGTGAGCAGTTGAGGTAGAACACAGGCTTTGAATGTTTCCTCTTTACTTTGACAGAAGTTTTCTCTTCAGTTTACTTTTTGTCTTGAATCGAACTCCCTTGGTGATTCAGTTACGTAAAAGTGATTGTCATTTAAAATCGGAAAGAATTTCTCTTCGTTCCTGAAACACTAAAACAATGGCTGACAGCCTATTCACCAGGCGACCCTTTCGCTCTGTGCAGTACTTATTCTAAAACATATCTGAGAAGGCTTACTTACCTCTGCAGGCGGATTTGGTAGCCACAAGAATTTCCATTCCCAACACTCTCCGCTCTCTCTGACGCTACACGCTCCGCTACCTGAAAGGAGATGCACACATGCAGAGACATTAAAAAAAAACAATCAGCTTGTGAAATATGAATGGTTTGCGTAATTGAAATAGAATTACAAAACCATAACATTAAAACCACCTGCCTAATGCTGTGTCTCCCGAAACCCTTTGCTGCCAAAACAGCTCCGTGACACTTTTCTATCAACATTAGCCATTTCTCTAATTTGTGCTGCATTGGCTCTGCTGTTGGATCTGACAACATGGGCCAGCCTTCTAGTCCATTAAATCCACAGGCCTTGTACGTCCAGAACCCTGTTGCCAATTGTTTTTCCCCCCTTAGACCACTTAATGCACAATTGGAACACTCAACAAGACCTATATTTTTGGAGATGTTCTGACCCACTTGTCAAGCCATTAAAATTTGGCCCTTGTCAAAGTCACTCCATCCTGACAATTGCCCATTTTTCCGGCTTTCAACACATCAACTTTAATGACAGAATATCCACTCCTTGCCTTTATTTCCCACCCACTGAAAGGTAGTTGAGATAGAAAGGCTGAATTCACCCGTCAGTGGCTATAATGTTATGGCTGATTTATGTAAATGCAGTGGTGAAACATCATACCTTTTTAAGCCCAGAGAAATATACTATATAATCCAACAGCCACACCCAAAAGCAAACGTACATACCGAGATGGCGCTGATGCGGCGAGGCTGAGTGCAGACCACCCGACACATCGAGCCCATGCCTCTGGTGATGTAGTCATCCAGGATGAACTGGGGGACCTGAGTCGTCTTTCCACAACCCGTTTCCCCGCTCACCACCAACACACGGTTTGAGTTGATTAGCTGCACCAGCTCCTGAGGACGGAAGGACAGAAGCAAACAGAGATAGAAAAGTAGAGGGATGAAAGCAGAACTTGAAAATTGAATGAAAAAGAGAATCTTCTCAAAATAGCATGCTTGATAATTAAGAGCATATTCCCTTTAAAAGTAGATGAAATCAAATGCTTACATCTTTTTTCTCATACGAAGGCAGTTTTTCCCTGAATTTCTACAGACAAAAAAAAGAGCAAACATTAGGAAACACGATCCGGGAATGAATGAGTGATAGAGCAGGTGTTGGGCCTATATTACCCAATAAAATGAACAGTTTCTGCACAACCTACACTCACCAATTCTATGGTTACGAAACAATTCAGTAGATATTTCTCACTCTTGGATTGCAAGTCTATTTTTAAAACATAACTTTTGCCTATTTGATTTAAGTTATGATAATATTCCTGAGATAACCGAGATACTACTTCGCCACATTATCCAGCAAATATTATTTTTCTATTTGTCTGGTGAACCACATTATTTAGCAGTGTCACCATTAACATCCCCTCAAAGGTGAATCTTGGAAAGAATTTTTTGCAAATCAAAAATGATTCATGATTCTATCTAAGAAATATCCTTTCGAAACAACAGGCCGATACTAAAGATCTGAAACACGTATATTGCAAAACTGGAGTCGGGAAAATGCAACCTAGGCTCTACAAAAACTAACACTTCTTAAAACTAACACATCTTTTTAAATTGGCTAGAAACCTTACATTTAACAATAAGACTGTATATAAAGAACTTGATACTAATAATTCTACTTACCAGCATTTCTTTGTACTTTGGATCCAATTTCTTACTTTGGAGATCTCTCGTCAAGCGGTCGTCTAGGGAACCGTCTCTGACTACTCCATGAACTAAGAACTCAAGATCCTTTTCCTTCCTTCTCGGTTTTTCTTTAGGCTCCTGCTGCTCTCCCTCATCCCAGCAGTCAGGAGGCTCATCTTTAACAACTGCTGCAGAGAAGTCACTAAAAAAACATTAAAGTGTGGAAATGTCAACCCTACAGTGGATCAAAGACTAATATTGGATGTTCTGTCTAGCTTATAGCACTATCAAATATCAACCAGGTCTTTGTCAGCATCTGGTTTGCTTGCAAAATTACCGTTGTGTTTTGGGAGTTGCTCGGCTCAGGTGTTCATTCACCTCTTCCTCCTCTTCATCGTCCTCATTTTTTATTTCAATCTTTGGTTTTACTTCTTCAGGCGCTTCCCCATCAAAGTAACTGCAAACGAATGTCAAACATGGGTAGCTTGAAATATAGAGCAAATAATATGGTCTATAATTAAAATGGTAGAACAATTCTTCACACGTTTGTTTCTTTGACCGACAAAGTTTCATGAAAATCGTTTGTAGTTTTTGCGTAATTGGGGCAAAGATTGAAAGAGGCCCTTTCTCACAATCCTACGTGTCACGGCTGGAAAAACCATTTTGAAACAAGAATTTTGATCCTCTCTTGCCGTCTCATTTCATCACCATGAGGTAGAAATCATATTGTTTCTTACCAGTGGCCACCACTATTGGCATCTGTTTGCCAATTACCAGATGTCGAAGCTATTGCATCCCTGCTGTCCCTCTCCGGACCAGCCTGATCGTTCTGGACCGAGTTGAGCAGCTTGGTGATGTGCTGCTCTCTGGCCTCATCCATCTGGACCACTGCGCGCTAAACAGAGACAAGGAAAGGTGAAAGTTCAACTATAATGTTACAGTTGTGGCAGTGCACCGCATGGTTTTGAGAAACACTTCATATTTCTGTCCCTGTAAAATCCCACTATTCTGCCGTCAGTCTTTCTGTGACATACACCAATCAGCCATAATATTATTAACAGAAGTGAAGTCAGCGGTTCAGCCCACATCCACCACTCCTCTTTGGGTTTCTTTACTGAGATTGCAGCATGGAGAAGTCACATGTCTGTAAATATGAATTGTACTCAGTGTCTTGTGTGTCAGTTATGTTATTCACCTGTAACCTCCAATTCCCATTTTAATCAAGGTGTAAAGAAGTGTGAGATTAATCAGTTAAGTCAAATCAGTCACCCAATAGATGAGCTCAACAAAAACTGGTTTTCCCATGATGTTTAATTATGTGTTGTGTTAAGGACATACCTTTCCCTCCCAGTGTGTGTATCAGGACCATGTGCCGGTTTTAGCACACATAATCCAGCACATGCTGCTGCATAGTGCAGACCGTGATACTAAAGAGAGACATGGCTATTTCGTCACAGAACTACAGACTCAGTGAGAAATATGTTGACCTGCTTTTGGGACGGTGTTCTCTCTATGTTGAAGGTACTAATCTCTGAGATGAATAAACGGATATCCAATGGGTCTTGTTAAACCCGAGACATAAGTGCATTCATACCGATCTGCGGTCAGCCTGCTTCCTCCTCACAGCTCCGTATCTTGCGTACCACAAACCGATCTCACGACCCTTCAAGTGTGGAGGGGGACGGTCCCGTTGTTCACCCCCTTCTCGATCCCGGTCCAAGTCGGAACTGTGTCCTCTCGACCGTCCTCCGCCGCGGTCCCATCTCTCTCTGCTTCCATCTCTTCCATCTCTATAACCTCGACCTCCTCTCCTGCCTCTTCTCCCACCTCCACCACCATACCCGTAACTCATAACAGCGAATGCTGGAAGCAATAAACGCCAAGACGCTGTCAGAATGCCCCGTTCCCGTTCCCGTTAAAATCAGGCGTGTGTGTTAACGTTAGCTTCCCAATATAATCGAGGCTGCTTAACGTCAACACTGGTTCTTAGGACTACTTCGAGTATGTTGAATGGATTTACGGACTAGGGACCGAAAACTAAATACACGGTGCTACACCGACGTAGCCACCGTCAAACATAGTTAGATATACAACAAAAAAATCGTGCTCCAATTAATTAGTGAAAGACTATTCAGTCTTTGTTGTGACAGTGCACAAGTTAAACGCCTTTCTCGTTTCATTAAACTTGTCGCGCAACAATGACGTCACAGTTCGGCTTGTGTCGCAGCGCTATGTGATTGGTTGCTACAAACACACTTACACGCACGCACACACACTCACACGCAAACACACGACTATCGATTATCAGTGGAGAACGCATAGTGAAACAATATATTACATCCCACCTAAATTTCATGGAGAATTCTTTATATAGCTCTATTCTTGGTTTTAAACTTTGATTCAATGGAGTTCTATTTTTTTTAAATGTTTCCATTTCAGGTAAAGTGTGTGAAATTTAGGGGTATCTCTTTGAATACACAGAATACAAGATTCAAACATAAAAAAATGTTTTGTGTCTACCAAGCTTGAACTAAAACATTTTGCTTAATGTTAGTTTATGGAAAAGTCCGTCATATCTTCATGATCAGTTGGTTTTTATTTTTTTGCCAAATGATTGCCACTGCCTGGCCCCAAAGAGGAAACAACGTCTCATAAAACAGGTAACTGTCTTCTATTGTAGGGACTGCTATAATATGAGCTTTCATTGATTACTATCAACAGTGGGGATCCTAGACTCCAGGGCATTTCAGGCACGGAAGTTCAGAGCCTCAAAAACATTGTATGTGTTTTTTGTGTTATGCTTATTTATTTATTTGTTTACTTACTTAATTACTTTAGTTTTCATTATAGCCCAAAATCAAATTTTGTCCTCATTTAACTTCAATTTCCGGCCAAGATGCTTTGTTTTATTTCTGCTTTGTTTTTCTATCTTATTTCTTATTCCTTTATTTCTTTGTTCCAATACCGAGGTTCCTGTTTGACTTCTGTCCAGTTTACCAAGTGACAAATAAAAAAACCTAATGTAAGGAATATTTGAATATTTGACCGTCCCGATTACCCTTCGGACCTAATTCTGCTTATACGCAATAAATAGCTCTGTTTGGAGTAATTGGACAAAGAAACAATGCTTTTACATCAACATATTCAAGTGTTAAAATATGTTGAGAGGCAGTCTGTGCTGTTTATTGTCTGCAATTGACTCATCCTCCTACCAACAGAGTGGAACATCAGGGAATGACCTATTGTGTGGGCCTTAAAGGTTACAGCCAAATGAAAAAGATCTGCCATGACTGCTTTCCTCAGTAGAGTACATACCTCCGACAAAGCAAACAGTCAAGTACTGTGTGCCATCAAAATGGCTGCCTTCAGTTCTCACCACGTTAAAGACGGACAAAATAAACCTCGGTATCACCCCTTTAGCCAGTTACTTAAAAAATGAAACGCATGCTTCATTGGGGCAATTTCTACTTACTATCACTGTAATCCATGGAGTAATTTAAGCAAAAATTCAAAAAAAAATTCTGAATTCTCCTTATTTTAACGGATTCTTTCCTTCCACTTGCCTCACTCCTTTATCAAATTTCACGAAAATCTTTCAAGACGAGCCAAATCGATCACTTCACCTCCTCGCCGGAGTGAAAGAAAACTGTATAAGAGTTAAGGTCTTACTATTTAATCATTATTTAATCATAATCTACAATTACACTGTAATGACTGGCTTGATATTTGATTATATTAAATGCATTAAATAAACCATGTCTTACTCTGTAACCCAAACGGTGAAACAGAATGAATATGTGACCAATTCATTTCATCAATAGCCGCTTCTGGATTCTCCCTCTTTTGACCATCGTATGGCGGCGGGCTATTGAGCTTTTTTCTAATATCTGTTCTTCACCCTTATCTCATTGGGGCTTTTCATCATCCTTAACAACAAGCATCTTATTTGATTGTTATCTACATGCTCTTTTTTAAAAGGATGAGGAATTCCAATTATGCAACAGCGGAGGTGTTTCTTCACCTCCCTCAATCTGCCTCTGTCTTGAAATTTAAAGCAACTCTCACACAATTAATGGCATGAAGATGAAGAGTGTGAGGGAGTCAATCAAGAGTTTCGTGCAGCATACTAAGCCGCTGATGAATAATCCCCTCCATCAAGCTTTGGGTTTTTGCTGAGAAAATATCCACCTTTATAAAGTATAAACGTATTCTCCTCTCCTGCTCTGCCGCCATCGCTGCGATGATACATCATGATACAATTTAGTTGAAAGATGAATATTTGTGTAACCTTCGGTCATGTTTTCATGAATATGGACAAGCTGACTACCCCACAGGAAAAAGAAAAAACTTTGTCAGAATTGAAATAATCGTTATGCTTGTGTGGAATATGAACCCCCTAAATTATATACCCAAAAGGTTGGGTATGTTATGGAATCATCATCGCCGACGCCACGTCCGCCGCAGATCCTTCGTAATAGCGCGAGAAATCAAAAACTCAAGAACTACTGTAGTGGATCATTTTCAAATTTGATACCCATATAAACTTTAGTGCGTGGAAGATCTAGATTGATTTCGGGAAAGGTGGGTTACATATTTCTGACAATAAGGGGGGCTAGTGGCCTCAGTGCCATCAATTCTCAACTATTGATCGGATATAGTCCAAATTTGGTGCAGATAAATCGACTGGAGGAGATCTATCACGTAAAAGGGGAGGCGGTGGCTCAGATGGTAGAGTGGTTGTCCATTCATCTGGAGGTTGGTGGTTCAATCCCTGGCCACCGCAGTCCACATGTCGAAGTGTCCTTGAGCAAGATAATGGACCCCAAGTTGCTCCCAATGGCTGCTCCATTGGTGTGTGAATGATGGCGTCAATGGTTACCGCTCAGGATGAGTGTGTGGCGCCTTGTATGGCAACCTTTTTCATCACTGTGTGAAAGTTTTTGTGAATATTCGAATGATGGCTCACAATATAAAGCACTTTGAGGGAAAAGGCTCTATACAAGTATAGTCCATTTACCATAAACCTTATATTTCACTGCAATGGTTCATATTTTACTCATTCTTGGGAGATTTTTTTTACAAAAAATACTGTGAACATAAGTTCCAATTAATATGAGGAGTTCAATCAGGGGGATTACTTGTACAACGCAGGGGATTTGGGGATTTTCAATTTATATATATATATATATATATATATATATATATAAATTGAAAATACCAGAGCAATATCAATATCTCAGCACGCCGCTATGAAGGCGACAGATAGAACAATGATCTTCTGTCAGAGAGCAGACAACGCAGGGCAACGGTGAAAACAAGGGAAGGAAATACAACATGGTGAAGGTGTGCTGAGATGTGTAGGGAGTGGGATGAGAGAGTGCTTTGATTCGGGCAGCAGTTCCAAAAACAAAAGGATATAAGAGGAAAGAGGAGCGTTTCATACGTTCTTGCTCCCCTCCCCCTCCCACTGCTCCTCTCATTATGATGCAAAGGTGGGATTTTTCTACATACCTTGTTTTTGTATTCTCTGGGATATCTGTGACGCATACAAATGATCTGTGGCCCGGATGAATCATTTAGCCCGGATGTAAAAAACCCCAGAAGAAGTCATGTTTTGACCCAGGTGTCCTCCTTTGGCATCCAGTCTAAATGTGGCATTCTGAGCTGATTGATGGTGTGTATGTTGAACTATAGAGGCCTCAAGCAGTGTTGCTGATATTGCATGAAGATGCAAAACTACCTGCCCTGTAGTTCTTCATCAGAATAGATTTTGAGTGGAAATCGAACATCCTTAGAAAAAGAGAATTTTGCAAATAGTCTTTGATAGGGGAATTTTGATTAAGTTCCCATTTTCCTGCTTTCAGACTTTCTCCAACTACTCCTCTTCCATTACAACAAGGTTATTTCTCCAAATGTCTGCATACTCTGTACCCACAGATGAAAGATGAGCCATGAGGAGATGGAATATTCAACCATGAATCCCTTAAAATCAAGCCAGGTGTATTTTTGTATAATCTATTTCACTTCAGCAGCAACTTTGAAATTAATTTAAAAATATAGATTATGCATCTTTGAAAATGAGCAAATATGCACTTTATCAAGTATTATCATTTTGTACCCTTTAATGTCCCTCGAAGCTCTTTGGTTGAACAAATACAGAGTCAGTTTTTGAAAAATATGTGCCAGTTGACTGAACCTGTTTATAATATGACCCAGTGGCAGCATGTATATGCTAAAGAGTAAGGGGCTAAGATGTGAGCCCTGGGGGACACCACGGCTCAAAGGGGCCACCAAGCAGGAACATTATTGGAGGGGTACTTAGTTAACAGGACTTACCAAATATAATTGGATAACTTGACACGTAGAAAAAGTCTCATATCTAATATAGAGCTAATGTAATTAAAACCATTTTTCATGAAATCGAAGTCTGTTTTGTATCATTTGTTTCATAGTTTAAAAACATACATGTTTTTGGTGAGTATATTCAAACTTTAAACATGGCGTGGAAACCAGCCACACTAACTTTTCAGAGTCTCGAAACGAATTGCATCCACGGAAACACAAAAATATAATAAAAATTAGAATAGTAAAAGATTTGTGGTAGATTTGTGGTGAAAGAATTCTCAGTTTTATAAGGCCCTTAAAGTCCCCCCCCCTTTTTTTTCTTCTTTTTTTTTATAGATCTTGTGCGCAAAATATGCTTGCTTAAATGTCAATTAATATTCGTATGTCAATGAACACGGCCACCAAATACAAATGGGATTTTACAGATCTCCTGAAATCCCATGCACATTTTTATTATCGTATATCTTGTATGCAATAGAATAAAAGCATAACTCCTTATGTGATTTTAGGGCCTCTGTAGTTTACACTTATTGCTAAAAGCATTAATCAGGCATAGTGTGGACATGTAGACCAAAATTAAGTAAAGTTTTGAATTTTTTACGTGGATGAGAATATTTTTGCAGACAGCAGCTACATCGCCTCGCATTACATTCCAAAGGCATAATTCGTAAATAATTTGTGAACTCTTGCTAAGACAGCTAAATGTTTTTATTCCTGATATTAGCTCATTTCAAACACTGATAAGATCTCATTGAAAATACCATAGAGCAGTTATGGATGAGACAAAGTACTCATTCAGGGGTCATAATTACCGGAGATGGTTGCTATTTATCAGGCAGAGCCTCTGTAAAGAGTTTCCTATTGTGCTTTATTTGCTTTTACGCTGTAGTAGAGAATCCCGTTTGGGTAGTCGGTCCAAATGGATGTTAATGAGTCTTAACACTTGCTGAGCTAATGTGCAAGTCCCGATTTCTCGGAAAACGTTTATGAGGTTTATGAGAGTGCTTGACCAGGAGCTGAAAACGAGTTCTGTTATGAACAATTACCTCTGCTCTGTTAGGCTGCAGCGATGAAGTCTTCTCATCTGTAAACCTTTGGCTCCATTAGCAGCTGGAATGGTTCACTCTGAGTGTAATATCGTTATTACTCATATGCCTGTACACCGTTTTTTTTATACTTTTTCACCCAGCAGCACTTGAAATAGAAACACATTTCAATCCTGTCGGAGGCAATTTTGTGGCAAGAACATTTAATGACAACATTCGTCAGGGGAGGGGGATGTCACATGTCACAGCAAATGAAGTGGGGTTTTGCAAAAGGACAATTCCAAAGCCTGCAAATTAACCCAACAAAGTGCCGATGTTGTGTTTTACATCCGGCCACAAAAGGAGCTGACATATAATAAGACACATCATAAGACAAATCCAAATAAATAAATATATTATAATGGTACTCTGCAATTGTTTACACACACATGTACACACAAATGTGTATTGAAGGAATGGATATACTAATCTCAACTATGAAAGTGGTGTCCAAAGATCATCCAGACCATTAAAAGAAAACGGTTCTGAATAGCAGTACTATTCAAGGTAAGTTCATTCCAGTCCAGAATTTATGCACATATTCGACAAAAGGTGAGCGGCCCTGGTGGCTCATTGATTGGATGGGCACTGAACTGTGCAGGCAGAGAGATGATTCCCCACAGTGGCTCAGGAATCTACATTCATATGCTGCTCATACGCTTCAGTAAAATATGCACATTGTCCCTCCTTTAAATTATACTCAAAGTGTACCGGAGCTAGAAAACTGCTTTGCATAAGTGGTAATTCCGATTTTTAATTCAATATATCTACTCCACTCTCCTTCAAATGCATAATTTTGATTTCGCATTTCACATTCCTCTCCACCTGTTTTAGATTGTATTTATTTTTTTAATACACCTTTTATAGCGGGCTCTCATCTCGTAGCACAAATCCTCATTGTATTGTATTTCATTGTGTACACAGAAGCTGCATGTAAAAGAACTGCTACCATAATTAAATGATCACATGACTGTGCAGAATAAACACTCTCATAATCTCAGAGGCTTTTAATTTCGTACCTATCCCCTCATATCTATGGGCGACTTCTCACAAACTAAAATGCACATTTACACGCAGCAGTGGGATGAGTCATATACATACATGGATTAGTTGACTCCTCCCAGCTGAGTCACCAGTGACGTCGTTTGTATTAGACGTCCATAGAATTAGATCTTGGCCCCTTTTTTTCCCACTAAGTGAATTTCTCTCTCGCTGTCTTTATTTCATAATGGCAGGCTGCCATATGGTGGCAAGTCTCTCAAGGAATATAGATGTTCCGCAAGAATAGTCTTTTCTCTCCACTACCCTCTGCTTCCTGTCCTCTATTCTCTGATGCAATTTAACCCACCTTTTTCTTTTCAGAATGATCTAATCTTTGTACTCTCTTTGATGATATACTAAAAGGAAGTATCAGGAATATCGTTAACAGTCTATGTTCAGTCTCTATTTTGGTCAACAGTTTGTTCGATTAGAGCGTTGGTCAGAAAATAAAAGTAAATATGGAAGGATTTGGAAATTTGTGTATCATGCTTTGCCGTCAAGGGTGTTCCTCGTGAGAGACACCCTCTTGTTACGCGTAATGTCACTCGTCTCGCTCTCCAGTCTGCTTTCTGTAGGCCTCGTTGAGCAGCTGTATCTCCTCATGATAGCCTGAGCTCTCCTGCTTCTGACGTCGGCTGTTCTGCCGGTGAGCCTCCACAGTGTCAGGTATAGTGATATTGATGGTCTCTGCATCCGCGTTGCCACTGCCGGGGATGAGCAGAGAGTAGGAAGCTGTCTCACCTAGGTCACAGGAGACGAAGCGGTTCTCCCGTCTTGAGTAACGCAGAGATGGCGAGCGGGCGTGGGTGGAGGACTGGCTGATGTTGGAGATGATGGACACGCTGTCCATGGCCTCCTCATTGTCGCAGATCTCCAGAACCTCGAGGTGGATCTTGACATTGGTGTCCCCCACACCAGATCCTATGCCAATGCCCAACCCGATCTCCGTGTCCATCCCTACACTGCTAACACCCACGTCTCCAGCCGGGCCTCTGGATGCCGGCTCCTCTCTTGGCTCATGGCCGACTGATTTGGAGCGATACACCTCCACCTTTGAAGAAGAAAGGGAATTAATCTATTCATTATAGTCTGGGGTCAGAATGTAATTCAAGATGAGCTTTATCTTTCTTTGAGACTGAAATACTAATTGTATTTGCTAAAACTAATTTGATTCAAGGCTTAACATATTTCATTTTGGAATAGAGGGTTGCTCTTGTCCAGCACCTAATTAAAGATAAGATTTTGTAAGGCTTATTGATTTCCCACTCTTCCAAATTGATTAAAATATTTTAGATGAATCCTTTTTTTAAACCTAGATTTCAATAGGAAATGTAATAAAATACTTAAACTACAAAAGGTGTAAAACTACAGCGAATCATTAATTGTTTTTGATAGTAATTACAACTGAAAACCATTTTAATCATTGATATAAAACATGTTGACCTTTAGTGAAAAAAAGATTTGTTGAGTTATTTATATGAAAATATATATTTTCATATTTGTTTGTTGTATAGAGCTAAAGCAAGATCAGGGTGAAGTGTGTTTAGTATAAGATAAGATAAGATAAGATAAGATAAGGTAAGATAAGATAAGCTATGACAGGATAAGATAAGAGATGACAGGATGAGATATGATACGATAAGATGAGATAAGATGAGATAAGAATAGATAAGATAAAATAAGATAAGATAAGATAAGATAAGATAATGCATGTTGAGATGAGTAAAGGTAAGATAAGACAAGATAAAATAAGACATGTTTAGATGAGATATGATAAGATAAGATAAGATAAGATATATTGAGATGAAATATGATGAAATAAGATATGATATTATGAGATGAGATAAGATAGACTAAAAAAAGATTTTTAATCCCATACTTATGTTTCAAAGCATTATACAGATAGTATAAGTACATAAACCAGTCATGGATTTTGTTACCTTCTTGGCGTTGTTGGGAGAGATTTTAAGCCCGTCGCTGCTGACCTCATAGGTGGACAGAGAGAGTGTCTTCCCGGTGGGTGCTTGCAGAGAAACCGTGCCCTGAAAGGCACACAGGGGGATTGATAGACCAACTGAAGACCTCTGCACAGGAGAGCAATGGAAAAGAGCAAAAAGGTTCAGTCATCATCTGGTACAGCAAATGTATTCATGTTGTAACTTACAGGTCTTATTTATTGAGAACGTTACATTTGCTGCACATCATGCTCCTTTTGCATTCTGCTCTCAATGTTCAGACTAATGGAGTTCAGATTGTGTTCATGATGTCAGGAGAAGGGTGATGAATGTGTTGACTGACCACTTCCTTGGCGTAGTTAATGAGGCAAAAATGTATGAGGCACGTTGACAGCACACTGAATTATTAGGGCTTCGTAGAAGTTACCAGGTACATGTCAGGTCCACAGTAAAATCAGCGAAACCTGATCTTTTTGATTAATCAATTCAATCTGAAAAACATACCTAAAGTGTATGAAGCATTAAAAACCCTTCTTTTCAGGCTATTAAGGCACTTTTTCTCCATTTCTCGAATAATTTATAACTCGTCATATTAGTAGATTGTTTTCAAAAGGACTAATTTACCACACGGTGCATCAAAGTGAATACCTGTCAACATGACGTGCTCGGGAAAATGCATCTGGCAGAAGAAGCATCCTCTGCTGCGACAGCGGAGAGGCTGTGGCATGTCTCATTACACCTTCTTAATTATTTAGTTCAGTCTCATATAATGAACTGATTCTCACTACATCGTGGAATAGACACAAAGACTAAGTCAGTCTCGTCGTGTCTGTTTTCCTGTTATTGTTTGTGCATCATTAAGAATAGAGAAAGACAAACAGAAAGGATGAGAAGCAATGATACTGATGAAAAACACACTGTCAAATAAATTACCGCTCAAAACCCATAGAGGTAGTTGCCACATTGATAGTGGGCGTGTGGGTTGTTGGTTTCAGACGTTCACTTGAAAATGTCCTGTTTTCCTGAATTAATGAGATAATTACATTGTTCTGTCAAAATAAAACACTCATCTGCATTTTCCACTAATTGCCTTGACTGTCGATACAGGCACAGACTGTCCACACAGGCAGTCTGAATGCATTTTATAAGCATAACCAAATATCAACGGATCCTGGAGAAATACTGCTGAAACAATACTAAAGAATTTGAATGGGGCTTTCTCTATGGACAAAGTTCTTTAATGCCTGCACTAAATCTACAAACTAATAATAATAATAATAGTAATAATACCAACTCAACCTTTGAGGACCCCAAATCAGTTTCTTTGGCAACTTTTTGAAAAGTTACCTCTTCTCAGAGATCTATATTGTGTAATGTAAAGTACAGTATAACATGTATCACACAGGAAATCCCTTTTCATAAATAGATGTAAAATGGTCACTTTACTGATGGAGATTACTTCATAAAACTTAATATTACAATGTTTTTCCAACTTTTCTTAGATAAATTTATTCAGAATATGTGGAATAATGTGTTTAAATGGATCAAAGCATACCTATAGTAACCAAAAAGCAAGTTGAAAATTAGCACATAGGGACTGGTTCATGGTAATCCTTGAAGGTTGAAATCGAGGCAACTGGACCACTTCTTTAAAGATTCTCCTCACCTCTAATTTGTTGCCTAAAACCTAAACCTTTAAGTTACACATGTCCCTTTACATTGCAAATGTGTTACAACTGTATTCTTGTGATTTAACAACTCTCTATAAATCAAAGATCTCACTTGGGGTAAAATACCTCACTTCCTACCAGTCAGCCCAGTCCAGTTGTTTCAGATTCAACCTTCAAGTGTTACTGTATAAGGAATTTAACATTGGAGTTAGATGGTTTGAGACCCTTGTGTCATGATGGTTCCTTATACAAACATGTCTGTCCCAATTTCGCTATACCTTCGCAGGCCTGATTCTGTGGTCAACTGCGCGGAGGCAACTTTACATCCTAGAACTAACGCTACCATGGGAGGCAGCATTGGACGAAGCGCATGAACGCAAAAGAATGAGGTTCTCTGATGTAGCAGCAGAGGCGCTAAGCAGGGCTGGAAAGACCAGTGTCCTCCAAGTGGAGGTCGGCTGAAGAGGCTTCCTAGCTGCTGAAACCGATGGGAGTCCGAGGAAAAGAGCTCCGGCAAGCCATCATGTCCCTGTAAGATGCAGCTGTGAAAGCAGCAACTGGCTTTGGCTCAAGAGAAAAGACCCCAGTTATGCGGCAGTATGAACACATCGAAAGCAACAGTGAAGAAGGGCACCCCCGTGATGACCCCAATGACAACTCCCTACCTGCACCCACTCTAGACCTCAAAGAACGGCGGATTATCCTATGGGATTGAAAAACCAAGTCCTATGAGCTTGACATCATGGGTTGATGACATGAGTGTTAATGTCTCCAACATACAAAAAAATAAAATGTGGTTAAAATAACGTCCCGAAAAAAAGAAAAAAGATGAAACTAAACTTCTATTGTCTATTTAGAAATTATTTTTAGATTTTTTCAAATAATGAGAAAATTATCTCTGAAATGTGGAAAAATATTTTCTTCACAAGAGAATTCACGATGCTACTTTGATTTAGCAAATAAGTCTGCCTCATACGCCTCTTTAGATAGCAATACCAGTGAGGTAATTTACAGCTTTTGGTCCATACAGAGAAATATGTATAACTTTGAATGGACTTCTTACTTTTCCTTAATTTTGCTTATGTTTTTTCTCCTAGTTCCATCATCAAATTAAAATTCTGGTTTGTGGTGTTATACCTGCAATCCAGCGCTAATTGCAGAAAGCTAATGTGCTAAATGAAGATGAATAACATCCTAAAAGTCATAAGTGCCTGCCATGACCAACTTAGCATGCCAAATTTAGCGCTCTGTTTGAAGCACAGCTCCGTCTGAGACCAAAGCTGCTGGCATAGCAACTGAATTTCTAAACATATACCAAATATTCTATATTAGTAACAAGAATATAGCAGTGATACATCTAGACCCCAGAATATTTGCATCACTGATTATGGTTGTGGTTATTTTCCAGTCAATTAAAAAATAAGTAGAGGCTTTATTCTATTCACCTCACAGCTCCACATTTATTTACAGTTTACACATGTTTGCAGAAGGATAAATAGGATTCAGTGCCTTACATCATGAATGTTCATTAGATTTCCATTTAGCCTCTGGAAGATGACTTGTGAAGGTGCCTCCGGCTTTGTGCTAGCTAAATGAGTATGAAGTCACAGAGAGGGTAAAGATGTCCTTAAGCTCTAATTCCACCTCTCCCTGTGGAGGCTGAAGGCCAGAGGGGCTGACAGTAAGGAGGACAGACACTGGGTAATGACATCTAGCCTGCTAATGAGGAGAGAAGAAACACAGCCAGGAAATGCTGCAAACCACAAATTATTTAGGTTTGGCTTTCATCTGCTGACTCTGTGTATAGGCGATGTGTATTTATATGTGTGTGAGTTATTGCTCTGTGCCTTATGTCTTACTGTGCTTACAGGTGATGGGGCTGTTTGTTTGCATGCATAATTATTCTACTTGCTTTACAGAGACTTGGAAGTAGAGCACACTCACATATGCACAACACAGCAGTGAGTATCTTGGACTTCATTCCGACTGAGTGCCAAAGCAAAGCTGGATATGCATAATGCATTAAATTTCCAAAACCAACATATTACCGGCTTAAAAGCAGATGATAGAAAAATGGAAACAAAGTATGTTAATGTGTTTGTGCCCACATACATTCACGCATGCTTCTGGGTCTGTTCATGATTGAGTTATTATTGTGAGTTTATTACAACCTCATGGTGCTATCACTCTAAGAGACACATTAACTGGGATGTCATTTGTGGAGAAGTAATGGCTCCCCTGCTGTTTCTCTGGAACAGATTGATCTCATCTGTGTCTGCCATGTTCACAGCCGCCATAAATTCATCATTACGACTTTCCTGTTATGTTTTTTGAGTGGCTATTCAACACCACACAGACAGAATTGGGCCTCTGTCATTGCAAGAACACAAGATGACAAACACAAAGTCAGAGATAAGGTAAAAATGAGTTGGTGAATGTTGTTCTGTGAGTAAAACCAATGGTATTAACATTCATTGTTTATATTACTTGCTTTTTGAATGTGCAACTCAAGTAATGCCTGCATGTCTCCGTCTTTGGAGACATAAACACTCTAATATACTGTTTATACACAAATAGACTCTGTGTTTGATTCATATTGAACTAACTAGTGGTTGACTGAGTATTCAGATCTATTACTTGAGCAAAAGTACTAATACCACAATGTTAATATGCTCCAATGAAAATAAAAGCCCCTTCAATCACCAAAAATTTACAGTACAGTACATATACATGAACGGTATGCAAAATTATAATCTGGAAAGTTACTTGTACCTACAGCTGTCAGAAAAATGTAATGGAGTATTAAGTCCAACATTTACTTCAGAGGGTTTATGGGGCTAGAAGGCCTACATTGTTGTTCCTGACTGCAAGGGTATATCCTCGAAATGTCCCCAATCCTCTGCGTCGTACAAGCAAACCCACTGATTGAACTCCTCAAATTAAATGTGAACTTATGTCAAAAAAATTTATTTTTCATAAAAAATATCCCCCTAGAGGATAAAACATGAACCGGTAGAGTAAAATTTGATATATACAAGATAGATCTCCTTGAGACATTTCATATGCACCAAATTCGGACTAAATCTTCGAGCTAAAGCTTCTTCCAGAGTCAGTTATAAGAACCAACAATTCACAAAATCAATTCAGTTCTTCCTCGCACTAAGGTGTACGTGTATAACATTTGAAAATGATCCCTGAAATAGTTTTTTACTTATCGCAAATAATAAGAAGGATCTGGGTCAGTGGAGATGGACATGGTGATTTCATAATGTCTCAGTCTTTTCAAGGATATAATATTCAAGTAAAATACGATAAGCTCAAATTTGAACTTAAGTGAAATACTTGAGAAAATGTATTTAGAAACTTCCCAATGCTGGAGCTAAACCACTCAAATTGGAACTTCTTCATTTTTTATAAAACAAAACAACAGCGTATACACATAAACACAATGGATCCTACCTTCAATGGATAAATCTTACTCATGCCAATCTTGAGAATTTAAACACTATAGTTAGACCCCAAAAACCACAAAACTATATCAAGCATAACTGATTTTGGAACAGCCTGTGGAGCATCATTATTTATTTATTTATGTTCTATTTTGAAAGATGACATATGTTAGTAAAATGCTATGGCTGCTGAAAATATCTTGATTTGTTGCTCCATTAATGAGAAGGTTAGGTACAGCTTGGGGCGTGCACCAAGAGGAGAGGAGCTAAAGAAGAAGAAGAAGGGGAAGTTTAACCAATTTATCTGAATCGCACACACAGCTCCCTGGCTGTCAGCTTGATTATACAAAGGCATATTCACAGATGCGGAAAAAAAGAAACCCACAGCGGAGAGACAGGCCAACAAAGAGACATGCAGACATTCAGAAACCACACAAATACCACACACACTTATTGCAAGTCTGGCTACACCCTAGTCCACCAGCTGTCTGTCGCTTTATCTCACTACAGGTGTGCTGCATAGGGTGCACAGCGGTTAATTTCCGTTTCAGCAAAATGTAAACACAGAGAAGGAGATTGAAAATCCACTAATTATATGGTAATGACTCTAGAGACACAGATTTCTTCAAAACAAACACGTCCAAATTACAGCACCATATGCTGCATGCAAATGTAGCAGTTGTGTGACTAGTTCAGGACACCAATAGAGTGTCGATGTGGAAAATCAATAAATGGCCGCCATAAACTCCAGATTGAGATACAAACTGCTTAACCTGATCAGGCTAATAAACTCACTGATCTGGACAATGATGTACCTGTCTGGGTGTTCTCTCTGATTTACTCCTGCACCATTCCCAGTCTGTCAGCTCGATTTTACGACTCTCTTCATGTGACAGCCTCCTCTCCGTGCCTTCGAATACAGACAGCATGTCAGTAAGATTGCGATCCGGCTCCAGGTTATTAGAGGCCAACGAAGGGAGACGGTAGCAGTCCCCGTCATCTCCGTGGTTCTCGCGAGGGAGTGGAGGACAGTCGGCTAGTGTCTCTCCACCACCGGCCACAGCTTCCAACAGGAGGTCTGCATGAGAGGAGCTGTCCACAGTCAGGGTGGTGCTGAAATCAAAATCAGGCCCCAGGTTGGAGATTCCACTTGTCTCCAGTGCATCAAGACGGGTGTTAGGGAAGTCACTGTTGAAGAGGCTGTGATAGGTTGGCTCCTCAATGGACGGACTGTTATGAGAAATGGTGGCGTGAGACATCTTGTAAACTCCATAGCCTTGTTGGAAGGAAAGGTTGAACTCAAGTCTTCTTTTAATTACTGTGGAAAAAGGTGGTGAGAACATGAGAGGGCCTGAGAGGAAACAAAATAGGGACTTTTGTTCAAGGGCTCATTATTATTATGAACTCTATGGTGCACTATGGGACATCGCATAATGTCATGGTTTACCTGCAGGTTTCTGCGTTGGATCCTTTTTGCAGTTAATGAAGCAGCCGCACGGCATGTGGATCCAGCGCTCAGACAGCACAAATAATGGGGTGGCGGCAGGGGCGAGCAAAGTGAGAAAGAAACTCAGCATCTCCAGGGATGAGCTACGTGCATTCAGTGTGTGGCGCACCAGCACCAAAGTCTGTGAATGGATGGGAGGGAGAAATTAATTCACTGAGGGGTTGGTGATTCATTATGAATGAGGAAGAGCGGAGAAGGAGAAAAATACAAAGATCTATCACCCACACTGGGCTATGAAAAGAGTCCCTATTTTCCTATGTAAGGGTATAACAGATTGAGAATACATACAATTATGAAATACATTTCTATGACTTATTGAAAATGAAAGGACATGCAGTTGGTTGGTTGACAGAGGAAGATGTAGAGGACAGACCAACATGGAAACAAATGATCCACTATGGTGACCCCTTAAAGGGAACAGCTGACAGAGGATGAGGAAGATGAATAGCTAATAAAAGTGTTGATGAATTGATTTTGGTAGACGATGCATTTGTAGTGACAGGTCTCTCTGTGATCATAACTTAAGGCCAGAAATGCTTAATGTCTCCACCAAAAATGGAATAATTTTGCCCACATTGGTTTGTCTGTCTGTTTGACTGTTAGGAGGATTACTCAAAAAGTTATTGACAGGTTTTAATTTATTTTGTTTGGAGAACAAAGACATACCCACTAGAACAGTCCATTTAAGTATGGGTCCTGACCATCTCCTGGACATTTCTTTTTACACTTAAATATGTATTTATTAAATCAATTTAAATAAATCCTAGATTTTTACTTCTTACTATATGGATAATACCTGCAACTGTTTGATTAAAATTATATATCATTCTAGTGCTGGTCATATCAGGGCATTCCCCCTCGTACTCCTGCTTCCTCCCACAGTCCAAAAATATGCAGTAGACGAAAAAGTAACTCTAAAATCGCCTGCAGGTATGAATAAGAGCATGAATACTTGTCCGTCTCTTTGTGTTGGCCTTATTATGAATTGGCAAATCGGCGAGGCATGGATGTCTTGCCAAATGTCAGCTGGGATAAGGCCCCCCCAAAACCCTGAACAGGAAAAGGCGCTTACAGAAAATGAATGAATGAATGATGCTTCATAGAACCTAGAACCTCAACTTAATTCAAAATTTTATAGTCAATGGGTTAAATCATAAAGGCGAAACTATCATAGTGGCTGTTGCTTTTCGGTGCGATGACAAAGTGGGGAAACAAGAGGTTTGTGCCCTCTGGTTGCTGATTAGTTTAGTCGTATCACTTAAGAAAGAGAAGACAGAAAAGAGGATAATCATGGCCACACATGGGAAATTCATTCTGAGTTGCAATTTTAAGCCTGCTTCCCGATCAGTGAAATATTGACATTTTTCCGCATGAATCTTATCCAGTGCTTTTTCTTCTTTTCAGTGTCTCAAGCTTGGAATGCCATTTCAGTTTGCTAGTCATACCAGCTGCCTGCACAGGATTGTCATTTATCTTTTTCACTTGCACAAGGACAAATATTTTAACAGTGGCACTCACTGTGTTGAAATCATGAACAGTATTTTACAAGGTAACACAATAACTGCTTGTTATGCACTAAATAAAACCTGTAAAATATACTCTTGTCAAGGCCCACTCAAATAGATACTGGCTGCTTAGTATGACCAAAACTCTTGATGAAATGTGAAGGGATTGATGTGGCAAGAGGGTAAGAGCTCAGGGGTAAAAGCAATTATCCACTTATAAGAAGGTTGGTGGTTTGATTCCCGGACTAGTGTCCTTGAGCAAGAAAAACCCCAATCTGCTCCCCGCTGGCAATCAGGGGTGAGCAGGGAAGTAATCCCTTAATATTGTACAATATATAACTGTAAGTGATTATAAAAGGTAAACATTGTTACTATTGAATGGATTTGAACCTTTCAAAATAGCTGGTCACCAATTCATTGAATATATCCTGTAGAAAATACACCGTAAAATAAGTGCAGAATCCACAGTACTACAGTGTTTTAATACAGTATGACGTAATACAGAGAGTTACTGTATACTATTTCGTCTTAGAAGGTTGTAACTACTGCTGTAGAAAATCACAGAATTTTTAGAGCAAATAATCACAGAGTGTAGAAAGTCAATCATAAACATAATATACAGTAGAAAATGATGGTAAACTATTATGTACTGTAGAACATCACAGTAAGCACTTAGAACTCAGGAAAATACTTCATTTACTACATTATATTACAGTAAATTACTACACACTGAAGAAAAAATGGGAACTAATTGCAGTCTATGACATTCAAAAGTCATTCATTCAACGAAGTCATATGTTGAATTTATTAAAGCCAGCGTTGTCAACTTCTTCCTGAGATACTAAGTTGTGTTAGATACAATTAAAAAATCTCATTAAGATGAAAAACTTAATTCCAGCATTATGGATTAAACACTGAGTGTCCACCTAACTGAATAGAAATTTAACAAAATGCTTTAGCTTTTGATTTATTTAACTGTGTTTAATGTTACCTACCATAAGTCATAGGACAAAACTAATGTATAAACTATAAAATCGTGTCAAATAAGTCGTAATTTGGTTGATTAACAAGTTCCTATCTTCAATTAGTCTTGTTGAAGTGGGCTACGTTTAAAAAGCTAACATATTGTATATTATGTATATTAGTTAAATTAGGGAAAAGTAGATTTATTGAGTTAAATAACTTACAAAGTTCACTTTTTCGAAGTGCACCCCTTACCTGTTTCAAGGGATTCAAAAACACAATCCTACAATGAAATTTCTTTAAATTAAACCTCTTGCATTTTTTACTTCAGGCTTTGTTTGTTTGTTTGTTTGTTTGTTTGTTTGTTTGTTTGAACACTTCATGTGCAAGAGAAGCAGAACTGGACAGTTTTGGTCAACCATCTATGTTCAACAGTATGTACAAGTTTCCTACTCAGGCAAATTGGAAATTGTGTAAGAAACCTTTATTTTTCTGTTTTTGAACAAACATTTGAAGGAAACTATGTCGTTCAACCAAAAGTATCATAAAGGAATACATATATTTACAATTGTTTTCAATTTTTGAAAAGGTTATTCTCTATACAGGACATACATACATGATAATATCTACAGTATATTACTGTTTATTGTTTATATGTGATCACATAGTGTAATCTTATATTGTACGTAGTTTACCATCATTTTATATTGTATATTATGTTTATACTGACTTTCTACACTTTGCGATCACTACTGTACACTGCAAAGATAAATCAGTCTAAATTACGGTATAATACGGGCATCTATCTTTTACCGTAAATAAATATGGTGACCACATCGATATTACGGTAAATTGACATGCAAAAACAGATAAAAAAAAAAAAATTCACCTTGAAAGCTATGCTTTTACAAATTTAATAATAAAAAAAATTTAGGTAAATTTAAACATACAATCTAAATATATAATTTAGGAAAAATAATACTTGGACAGTAATGACTTAGTTATGACCATAAGTGTGTAATTCTGCGTTTTCCACGTATTCTGATCATAAAATATGAAGTTATTTAGTGGTTCCTTATCCACCGTCTCTACAACGCTGGTATACTGTAGTTTTAATTTTACATTATTTTACTGATGCCTTTTGACTTTTGACTGTCATTTCTACTGATATTTCTTTTTACAGTGTAAGATTCTATTGTACATGAATATGACGTGTTTTTACTTTTTTAATAAAGCATTCTTTCAGGTTTTGGGCTTGACTTAATCTTCCTCCTGCTACTCACCATCATCGGCATCCATAGAATAACTCGGACCACAGCCAGGATCATGGAGAAGCGCTTTTGCGCAAACCCCACTGGTGTATCATCCACTGCGGCTGTCCTGTGTTCTCTAACGGACACCGGGGACAGACAGCTGTCCTCCCGGTCCCTGATCCCTGTCCCACATGAACTCGGGCTCAACTCGTTGTAGGCACTAAAACTTTTGTTCAGACTGTCCCTGGAGAACGACTGGAGGTCCTCCAGACAGTTGGGGTACAGTAAAGCCCCCTGGGGCTCTCTGGAGCACAGCAGCTGGTAGGTCAGAGGGATAAAGAAAAATAATAAGCCGCAGAAGCACAGAGAGTATAAAGAGAAAAGCAGGAGGACGTAGAAACTGTCGCTCTCGGGAAAACAGCCGAAAAACGCAGGAGTGATGCTGCCCCATCCGCAGAGAGGTAAGACACTCACAGCCAGGCTGACCGCCCAGACTCCGCCGATGGCCCACATCACCCTGAGGGGCTGACGCACGGACTGGAGCACCCCGAACTTCTTGGTGACATAAAAAGTATAGGCTGCTATGAGGCAAGCCTTCATATTGCTCGAGACCCCCTGGAATACGTAAAGAAGTCCCGATAAAGTGCACAAGCTGCCGGACCCCCCACCTCCGTCCGCCTCCCACTGGAGCAGCATGAAGAGGGAGAGAGGGACCACGCTGAGGAGGTCGTCCACCGACATGGAAGCCACGATGAGACATAAGGAGGTTTTTCTGCTCATCCGGAGGAGAGAGATCAGCGAATACACACCTCCTGTGAATGTAGCGGCGGCGATGGCAACGCACAAGCCGAAAACCAGCAGGCGGATTTGCCACGCGACCCCCACGGGGTCTGTCCTCTCGTGAGTGGCCGTGGAGCGGTAGCTCTGGTTGGAGGCTGAGGACATCTTCAGGCAATGAACTTCTCGGTATTTTTTGGGGACTTTTGTTGGGACTCCTCAGCGTGCAAAGTTGACCGTGCTGCGGAAATGCGAGGATTGCACGACGTGAAGAATCCCCGTGGGGATGAAGAGGGAGACAGGAGGGAGCATCCCTCTCCGTGATCACAACTGTCCCGACACGCAGCCTCCGCCTGCGGTGGTGGCACGAGCTTCTGCTCTCCGTTTCAAGCCGCGCAACCGGGCCACCTCTGGGCTCCGGCTGTCGACGCACGCGCTTTCGTCATCGTCGTGTCCTCTCACGTTTGAAGTCTGGGGTTGGGCGAAACGCAGCCTGCGTCACTCTGCGTTTTTTTTTATTAATGGTTCCTCTTATCTCAGGTCAAGGTAAATAGTAACTAAACAAGAAATGAGAAAAAAAAAGCTTCTCATTGGTCTTTCCTGACAGCACAGACATAAGAGGACAATCATCCTTTGGTTAATCCAGTTACGAATATTATTATTGATTAATTAATTAATTATTAATTATAGATCTTAAAATAGTGAGGGGATGTGTAGACTTGATTCTAATAGAATAAAAGCTGATTTGGTAGTCCTCACATGTCTCTTTGGATTTAGTTATGTGAAACACGATACTGCCAGAGTGAAAGAAAAAGAAAGAAAAGAAATAAGATCATTTAATGTTAACAATTTCCACAAAACTTTGTTATGTTGGATATCATTTTACTACACTACTGACCGTTAAGAAACTATTGTGATTTAAATGTAATGTATATGTAATGAAAAGTTCTTTCTTCAACTTCATCATGGCTGTTCCAGGCTCTTTTTTGGGTTAACGGTTTTATTATAATGTAATATAATATAATATAATATAATATAATATAATATAATGTAATGTAATGTAATGTTATGTAATGAAATATTATATAATATAATATAATGTTATATAATAATCTCTGTACTGACAACCGATTTTGAACAAATAGATAAAATATATAAAATAATGGAATAGATAAAATAATAAAATACAATAAATTAGGGAAATATTGTTGTATTGTTATGTGGCAAAGCGAAATAGCAAAGTTACAAGTTTAATGAATGGAATTGCAAATAAAATGGAAATCTGCGTTCATGCTGATTTTTTTTCAAAGGAGAACACACATTCTGCTAAAAGCCCAATCATTTCCAGTATATACTGTTCACAAACATGATTATATTGAGAAATTGCAGCAGTGTCCCTCACTGAGCAAAATCTATTTAAAAATGTTTCATTAATTTTGCTTTACCCAGCTGTTTTTTTTCTATTATGCGGTGTGATTCATTCAAAACTGTAAATTTGTGTCACATCAATCATATTTGCTTCATCAAACACGTTTTAATTACAAATTAGATCTGCTAAAGTGGGCTAGGTTTAAAAAAATGAACACAAATAGGGCCCACATTTAAGAATATAATCTATCATAAGTACATGAATTGAATTGAACCACTCACTTTTTTGAGTGCAGCTCTCGAGAGGCCGGACAGAAAAGGACACATTCAAGGCAATGATGTAGTTATAAATAAATTTGTCCTCGCTTGCTGATCAAAATAATGAACACGTTTACACGACAAACATTATGAATGTTTGTCATCTGTATCAACGATAATGTGATGAATGACTGTGATGTAACTGAACTACCTTATTGGATACAAAACTGTAAATGCAGTCAACTTGGAAAAGAAAATAATAATCAGTCCGGTCCAATACCCTGTGGGCGTGGCCTTGACTTGTCTGTCCATATTGTGTTCAAGGACTTAGAGGCTGAAGGACTCCCTGGTTTGTTCAGATGGTACACAGGTGTTTATTTATCTTCACAGCAGTTAATAGAACTAAGTCTTCGTGAGCGACATTGTCCTGTTTATCACAGGTGACAGAAGTTTGGATCCATGCCCTCTATGCAGATGCACATATGGATCTGCATGATAACGACTATACTCATTTATTAACGCAACCCATCATCCTCTCACTCACAAACTCTCATATCATCACTATGTGATATCTGTGGACGCACAGTTCTTTCAGCATTGTGCGATTTATACTGCTGTGAATGCAGGCATGACTGTAAGCGCATCTGATTTCAGGTTTTGCAACTGAATTAGGGGGTCGGCCTAAGTGACTTACAGCCAGTCTGATGGCAGCACTCTCGCTGTGGCCGTGAGGACACTGGAGAACAAACACAATCAACAAGAGTGCATAAACACAAACGTATCGACATACACACACACACTGATACACCAGCTGAGCCCAGCCTCACACATCAAGGTGACCTACTTTGTGTGTGTGTTTGTACGTACCATAGCAATAGTTTCTTTATGTGTGCGTGTGAAAATACGACAAGGTGAGCCTGCAGCTTTGAAAATGAGATTTAATAGACAGGAGCATTGGGGAGAACTTGAATAAGTGTTACGATGCAAGATCTGCAACAACATATCCAAATTTAACCTTCTGTCAAAAACAGGAATATGAGATGAGATTAGATTTTAAACTAAGACTATAAGATGACAAGACGCATAGGGAAGGGAACCTTCCTGGGAAAGTATTCACAATAAGATAGTATGGACAATTAGAGTTATTAATTCAGAAAGTCTGAACTGTCAGAGCAAAATGAGCAATTGATTGAATCAGATACACAAAATATACAATCTTTTTTGATTTCACTATGAGAAATTTGATAGCGCCGCTATTGTTTGCTGTAAGCTTTTAATAGCTTCACCAAAAAAAAAAAAGACGATGGAAAATTGTATCTTTGCATATTTTAATACTTTTGAAATTGAATATATTAGACACCCTAAAATCACCATCCAATGACAAATTGTTTGATCAAGCATATTTTTTAAAAGTGACAGCGTGATACTCAATATTCCAGCTGTAATTTCCAATGAGCGAAATTAAATCAAAGAAAAAATATTTCTCTCTCAGACCGGTATTATCTGCTGAAACATGATGCTCTACATACCATAAACACACTTCACCCTGACTGACTCTACCAATCTTTTCTGACTGTAGACTCCTTTTGCAGAGAGTTATGTCACATTTATTACGTAGAATGAGGACTGTTGTGAGTGGCAGCTGGGCTTTCGAATTCTAGGCAAAAAGAAATCCAGTCTGGACCCTTAGGCAAGGTACTTAGTGCTACCTGCCTACTTAGCCACATCTAGTTCCGGTCCGAACCCTGGGTAAATAAAAGGGTTGTGTCAATCAATATGCGGAACAAGACGATCCACTGTGGCGACCAGACAACAGAAGAGGAACCAAGAGTTCAATTTGAGGATTATCGCTACCATATGGTAAATCATTAACTCCATAATATTGGCTTGGAAATGAAAAAGAAACATGGAAATGCTGGGAAGTAAAACCCCATTGTGTCTCAGCTGCAACTCATCAGGACGCTGAAATGGAACCAGCTAATCAAGGAGAGATGAGTGTGATACGTTGAATAACAATGTTCTGTGATCTACATCAGCTCAAACAGTATATTTGTTCACATTTCATTCGCTGCCATTTCTTTGTCATTTACTGGCCTCTGTTGGTGCATCAGCACAGCACAGTTTATAGCTTATATTGTAGAACTGCTGGAGTCCCAGACACACACACACACACACACACACACACACACACACACACACACGCACACACGCATTCGCGCACACTCGCATTCGCGCACACACGCATTCGCGCACACACAGTGGATGCACACATAATATGAGAGCATCATGACTTTAAATCAGATCAAGCATTAAAGTGGCAGCACTTCACACAGACAGACAGCGGCAGCAACAGAATGGAAGATTCGATTTGCATAAAAGAAATAATCAAAACTGAAGGGCAAGTGGCGATTAGATAGTGATAGGAATTCAGAATCCCTCAACTCGTAACTCTTTGCTGAAGTGATATTTGGTACGCAATAAAACATGTATAGTGTAGTAGGTTGGATATCTTACTTGGGAAAGTTTTGATTTTAACAGACTCCACTGCTTAGTTTTGAAAAATAATTAAATTAATCTGTCATGCTTCATTCAAGTTAGACGTGGTGTTTTTCAAAAACGTAAGTAAATGGCACTTGTGCCAAAGTGGAGTGCTTTATAGCTTTAAACTGTAGGATTTCAGGTGTCCCAGTAACGCACACACTCACACAAACACACACACACACTCACACACACTCACACAAACACACACACACACACACACACACACACACACACACACACACACACACACACACACACACACACGCACGCACGCACGCACGCACGCACGCACGCACACACACACACACACACACACACACACACACACACACACACACTGTGGACTGTCAATAAAATTCTGTTCCCAAACCCATCAATAAAGAGGTAAAGGAATATGTCCACAATCTATTTGACCACGACTGGATCAGAAATTACACTGCACCTCATTCATCACCAGTGGTCTGTGTCAGAAAAATGACAAAAGTTTATGTTTATGTGTCAATTTTTGGGGCTTGAACCACAAAACCATCCCAGATCGCTCTTCCAGAATCTAACCGCGGAGGGTATTCATGGTTCTCGATACTTGACCAGGGCAGTGTTTTCCTCCAGGGTTTTGTCCATGAGAGATCCAGACATCTGACTGCCTTTAGCACGCCGTGGGGGTTGTATGAGTGACTCCGCCTCTTATTTGTCCTTACCAATGCCGCTTCAGCTTTTCAACGGTGTATGAAGGGTTCCCTAAAGGATTTAAGGGATGCGTGGTTCTCTCCATATTTGTATGTGCTTTGTATTTCGTGACCATGTTGACGATCTTAGGATGGTGCTCCGCCGCATGCAAGTCCATTGTGTTAAACTACGAACCGAATGCGAGCCGTTTAAAAGGCAGGTCAGATATGTAGGGCGCCTATCGACCAGTGAAGGTGTGCAGATAGAAGATCACAATATCCAGCGCAGCATAAGGATCACCCCAATGATTATACCGAAACCATGCCCCCCGAGGTTTTCTCTGGCATTTGGCTGGGGGACAAAGCCATGAGAGACAGTAATGTTCCATGGGTGGCTGGGTTGCAACAGCAGAATGGTGTAGATGTGAAATCACACAAAGACATTCAAGTTTTGCCTCCAGAAGTGTTTGAGCTGCCCAGAAGGAAGATGCTGCCATCGTCCTTCTGGGCAGTTGGCTCTTAAGACGATGAAGACTAGTCTCGCTATAGTAGTTAGTGAGACAGCTAGCTCAGTGTTAAAAGGCATCTACTTCACGTTTCTGACTATTTTGAAATATTTAGATTTGATTCCATTTTTTTAAATCTATATATTATCTTTTAATCAATATATTTATACATTTTATATATATTTTGTATCAGCTGTGATGTTCCAAGATATAACAAAGACAACTTGAGTCAGAGTGTCCTCAGGAGAAGACACAAACAAGGAGACTGTGAGTCAGACAAAAGAGATATTGTGGAGTTTGAACATTCTGAATGAAGCAGTGGAGGAATTCACATAATGCCTCAGAACCATAACTGTGTGTGTGAGGAGAAGAGTCGTTACCCCACTGCGTCGATGTTAACCACACAGTGAACTACGTGCTGCAGCATCTGAATTCCTGCCAGTTGGAGGAGAAACACACAGTTATAAGTCAGTAGCCACATGAATCACCTTGTTGTTGCACCAGAATCGATACAGACACCAAAAGCTGAAGACCTATAGGAGGAGCTAGAAGCACCTCGTGGGCTTCGAAGGACACAATACAATACCCGGATGAGAGGTTCTATGTGGGGAGCCTCGGCTTTCTAGAGCTCAGCCCAGTTTACCATTTTTCTCAACCGCATTCTCTTATCTTGTCCGTGCTTGCCTGCAGGTTCTTGTCATCCTCCACTGCTGCTCTCACCTCTGCCAGAACCAGGAGTCGATCTTCCTTCCCTCCAGTGGTGTTTGTTTTTCGGGAGTTGGAAAGGATCCCAGCCCAGCTCGGCCTCGTGTGACCTCTCTAAACCAGCCTCTTGTGATGCAGTCTTTCACTTGGATCCCTGTTTTGGCCACCTTTGGGTCACTTGTATCGCTGTACTCCACTTCGCTAATTCTTGTTAACATGAATTAATTCTTCTCCCATAGAATCCACTGTCAGCCTGGGACTGGAGGTCATCCACGAATGCTTTGATAGGTGGTTACCGTTGAGTGGATTTCATTCTCCACCTTTTGCACTCTAGTTCCGTGGATTTCATGAGGACGTTCATGGCAATGGACCACATGATGCAAACTGTGATGATGCCCATCTCTACCTTGTGCCAGCTTGATGTTGTTCCCCCTGACGAGATCCTCATTCAGAAGTTGCTCTAGTAATAAGCGACGAGGTCTCTGATCCTGCGGGGTTCATGATGTTTTATCAATGTTAGCTGGACCACCTTATGTGTAATGGAGCCATATGCGATCGCCAAGTCACAGACAGGTTGCTCCTGTTTCCTCTTCCCTCCATGAGGAGCTGTGTCGCCACACCTGTGTGTTCCAGACATCCTGGATCCACCCTTCCGGACAGATGTGTCAATGTAGGTGTTCTCTCCAAAGTGCATAGTTTATTGACGACAGCACTGAAGAAGACTAAAAATATAACATAATTACCGCCAAGGAAATAAAAATCAGTTGGAAAATTATTTTATTTCATATTTTATTTCTTTGGGACATTACATCGGTAATGTTGGAGTAACAAAAGTAAAATATGTAAAATAATTTAATGATAAAGTGTAGTGTTTCATGGAATGGGATAGGCTCCAGCTCCCCCGCGGCTCCGATGGATGGATGGGAAACCGTTTTAAGCAGATTGGCTCTACCTTTGGGTAAAAAATGCTATTGAAAAAACTATTTGACCCTGTTGGACTTTGTCTGGTTGTATCAAGTGACATAATTCTGTTAAGGAAATCCTCACAGGCTTTAATATGTCAATAAAAAGTCCTTTTCGGTCCCCCATTTGACCTGTGGTGTCCCTCAGGGCTCCATCCTCCAACTCTTCCTCTTTAGCATAAATGCTGCTACTGGGTCATATTATAAACTGGTTCAGTCAGGTGCTGCACATTTGTCGATAAAAAAAAAATGGGACTCAAAATGTGTCAACCAAACAGTTGAGCATGACATAAATGCGATAATGCTGAAAGATCATTGTTGAACATGTTGAAATCCTTTCCATCATTTACTATAAAGTTTATTCAAAGGGTTATTTTCTCAGTGAGTAAATGTGGACGTTCCTCAGGTCCTACTGGATAAAACCTTTATTCCATAAGCCATGGAGCATGCCGGCTGTGTGTCTGCTGGCTTACTGTCTGCTTCCTCCGCTATACAAATGTTGATTCGTTGCGTTTATTTTGTCATATTATCTCGCTCTTGGGCTGCACTGCATATTACGGAAAAAACTACGGGTGCCTTAAATTATTCATGGAAAAGGAAGTATATGGTATTTTTCAAATAAAGGATGGGGCGCAGTTTGTGTCGTGTCACTAACTTTTGACTTCTTAACTTTAACTTCTTAAAAACCCTTGTTTACACATTTCAAACATTGCTTTTTTTAAAACAACTATTGTTTGAAATTAATTGTACATTTTGGGGTATCATGCAAAAAGGTAGCGGGTTGAAATGCACCTACGTCGGCCTTTCTGTGTGGAGTTTGAATGTTCTACCTTTGTCTGTGTGGGTTCACTCCACAAACAAAGATAATAAAGATGAATTGATGACCCTGACCCTTAAACTGCCCGTTGGAGTTAATGTGAGTGAGAATGTTTGTCTGTCTCTCTGTGTAACAAACGAATGTCATTACATGTACATATGTGGAGAGGATGCCGGCGTTGTGTGTTCTCCGCTTCCTCATCTGGACTACACTCTGTAAAGCGTCTTTTGGGTACCCTAAAAAGCGCTGTAAATGTTATTATTATTCTAACCAAAGTCTGACCTGTGAGATGTTTCATCTCAAGTGACCTGGCCACAAGGATCCTCTCATCTAGTCCTCAAAGCATAACTCAGAAGCAACTGGACTTCTTGTAAGTTATTTAACCTCCTGTGAGGTTAGACTATCGATTCTTGAATTAGAAGTTGCTGCTCGAAGGGCTGCTGATGCCATAAAACTTAGTTTGCTGACTTGATCCTTATAGAGAATTTTGTAATGAGGTCCACGACATGTAAGTGTTGTGGAGAAACTGCAACTTTGAGTCCCTCAGCTGGGATGTTCTTCTCTGCTTGGGTAAGGATCCGATCTGATAGATTCTTTACATAAATCATGAATGTCTGCTCCTCCAGACCCGTCTGGTTTCTGCTTGGTTTTTTATGATAAATGAATTGCAGTAGCGGCATAACAAGTAGTGGAAGAGACTGCTAGTACATGAACCTCTGGCTACTGTGGCAAACATTTCTGAAAACGTTAATGTTGGTTCCGATGATTGATTATAATTGATGCTCTATTCATCCTGAGGGAAAATGATTTCTTTGCATTTGACCATCCCTGAGGCAGCAGTGGGATACAGTGACATCACTGTTTTGGTGGCAAAGAGTGGACCCACACGATATTAGATGGGTAGTTTTAATGTTTTGGCTGATCAGTCGAAGTTTATTAAGTCCATTTTCCTTTCTTTGAGCTTGTTACATATATATCCCTCCTATTCTTACTACTGCTACTATTACTACTACCAATACAATTACTACTATTACTACTACTACCACTACTAATACTACTACTACTACTACTACTACTACCACTACTACTACTACTACTACTACTACTACTACTACTACTACTACTACTACTACTACCACTATGATTACTACTACTATTACTACTACCACTACTATTACTACTACTACTACTACTACTACTACTACTACTACTACTACTACTACTACTACTACCACCACTATTACTACTACTACCACTACTACCACTACTACTACTACTACTACTACTACTACTACTACTACTACCACCACTATTACTACTACTACCACTACTACCACTACTACTACTACTACTACTACTACTACTACTGCTACTACTACTACTAACACTACTATTACTACTACTACCACTACTACTACTACTACTACTACTACTACCACTACTACCACTACTACCACTACTACCACTACTACCACTACTACTACTACTACTACTACTACTACCACCACTATTACTACTACTACCACTACTACCACTACTACTACTACTACTACTACTACTACTACTGCTACTACTACTACTAACACTACTATTACTACTACTACCACTACTACTACTACTACTACTACTACTACCACTACTACCACTACTACCACTACTACCACTACTACCACTACTACTACTACTACTACTACCACTAATATTACTACTACTACTACTACTACTTGAAAAAGCACAAAGATTCCAGGGGTAAAGTCAGATTAGTGACATGCATTAATGAGACCTGTGTGTAGAAGAAAATCACATTTACTTTTACACCTGGACACATAAGGAGAGGATCGGAGGAGAGATGTCAGGATGAAATAACTGTTCATAAGGGCAGTGTCTGACTACGACTATAAATAGAGCAGAAATGTGTAAAAAGCCATTTATAGCACAACCAGGTCACATATAGTATCTGATTTGTCCAGCAGATGGACCTGTTTTACTGTGGAAGTACTGCTGTGATGGTCCAGAGCCAAACTTAAGAGTAGTATTGTTCACATAGGTGTCCAAATATTACCCATGGTCAGTATAAGAGATTACCCAGAGCGGCACCATGTTTGTCCTCTGAGCTCATAAATACTCTTGTACGGGTTTGTCAGTCTGTTAGTGGCTTTTAGAGACGCGGGTGTTTGCTGACTGCAGAGGATCCAGCTTCTTTGCTAAAAGTCTATAGCAACAGAAATCCAGAGATCTGACTGTGTAGAAATACGACAAATTAAAAACATATTTTGTATTTAGTACTTCCTCTCCATGATCTTTATTCCTCAGCTCCACAAACCTGCACCGGACTAATTATCACAACGAATTCCTGAGCGTGACTGGATTAATAGATTCAATTACTGCTAGAAGAGGGAAAAAGAATATCTGGCAAGGAAACAATTACCTCAGCGTAATTTGCCTGCATGCACACACAGACAGCGTTATATGCAGTTTTAGACTGTAATTTATTATATCCCTGAAAAGATGGGGAGATTGTGGATTCACCATCGCCGCCGCGTCAGCGGTTGCCTTAGATTGATAGATTGTGTTAACGGAATAACACAAAAACTATTACACAGATCATTCTCGCATCTTATAATCAAATTGACCTCAGTGTGAGGTACAACTGGACTGATCTTTTTTTTTTACGTTACTTACGTAATTACTCCAAATTTGGTGCAAATGAATCAACTTGAGGAGAAGTAACTTTTACATCTCGCATTTTAATCAAATAGTTCATATTTCACTCACTAGGGGGCGCTTTTCCCCATAAAAACACAGTTTTTCTGACATAGCTTTGCATTTAAACAAAAGAATTGCTTGAACAATATAGTGGGGGGGACTTTTTTGGGGATATGCCTTTGCTTTTGGCGAGGGCGCCGTCGGTCTCGTTTATTTTCTTTGTGATTATTTACAGAGATTAAGGACAACATCGACAAAAGAGAGGGAAAATCAAAGAGACCATAATCAGAAGTTGATGTGGGAAAAACACATCTGTTCTCCTGAACATGTGTGTGTGCATGTGTGAGCATGAAGTATCCCTTCTCTGTCCATGTGCGTGATATGTGTGTGTATTTCTACATTAATGAGCAGACCAGAGATTTTCATTAAGGCCACATTAGTATTTCCCTCCGGGCTCCATCTCCCTATCGCTGTCATTCATCCCTCGAATGTAATGAACCTTAAAGAAACATACAGGGAGAGGCAGCAGACGTACTCTAGCCCTTTCTCCCGGAAATTAAGTAATCCTATGCTGCGTGTCCGACAGCACTTTAACAATAAACAGACTCCTTGGAACCTCCATGAAATTCGCTAAAATATGACATCAGAATGAAATATAGAGGAAAGAAAAATAGGCGAGGGGACTAAGAGGTGCGCTACGAAAAATGATTGTTCATTGACGAAATTTAAACTAAGAAATATTGAGTCTAAAATTTATATTGTGTCACTAGTGGAAGTCTTATTGTTATTTAGACCGCCAATAATTCCCTGTTTGGAGTGTCTACCATTTGTCCTAAAAGGCTGCTGAACTAAAAGTCAGATTTGCGCACCAATAATAAACAAATGTTTATTTTAAATGTGTAATATTTTAGGATATATACAGGTAAAACTGCAAATCCTTTTTTTTAATTAGATTTGAATAGTTTGCAATGCTATAATTTCATTTTTTTTATGCTTTTATATGTATATATGTATATATATATACATTTTAACGTTTATTTTTAACAGTTTTTTAATATTTTAGGTTTTTTTTATTGGTAAAACCATGAAAGAAAGTTTACTATGAAGGGATTTGAAGAATTTCCAAAGCTTGAATTTCACTTTTTTTTTTTTATAGTTCTAGGGTCAAATCATGAACTGCAAAATAAATAATTAGTCATATAAAGACTGAAAAAAAAAGAATGAATTAATTAGAAAAAATTAAAAAATAAAATAAATAATATATGTATAGATATATAGATATATAGATTTATACAGTATATACATATTAAGACTTAGCTTATTAGTTACCAGTTGAAGTACTCTTTTTGAGAATATGTAAAAGTTCTCTCTTCACAGTGTATTTTGTTTATTGGGGATGCTGAATTAACTTAAATTAACTTAATGTCTCAAACTTTTTAAAACCTCTGAAGCAACTACCCCACTAAGGTAGAACACTCTTCAGAATCTGTGGAAGTGCAGCAAACTCCACTGTAATCAAACTGGCAGTCGAAGTGTGTTTTAAAATCTGGCCATCCTGGGAATACCTCAGATGGAGATGAGTTTGGAAATTCAGCCAGCGTGAAATAAAAATCTTTCCTTTGAAGGTAACTAAAAATATCAGCCGTGTTTCACCGTGGGAGTTTACAGTTCCTCCTGGAGGATGCTGTGCTTTTATTACGGAACATTAGAGGGTAGTGGCTTCACATAAAGCGCCACAGTCGCCTCCAAATCAACCAGAACCATTTTGAATGCATCTTCGGATGGGCGGCTCTCGTTAGAAGGAAGACCCTGAGTGCATACTGCTAGGGGTTTCACCATCATGCAGCCATGACTAGATTTCTGGCATAATTTCAATGATTCATCCGACAGTCAACCATCGGTTGTGTCTCCAAAATCCATGTTTTGGGGTCATTACTTCTTAACCGTTGGTCCGATTTGTCCAAATTTGTTGTATATGAATTGTCTGGAAGGGATCTATCTTGCATATATAATATTTTACCATTAAAGCTCATACTTTAATCACAAGGGGGAGCTTCTTCTTTCTTTTCTTTTTCTTTTTTACGAAAACAACAACCCTTCATCCGATTTATGCCAAATTTACCTCAGATGAACCGCCTCAAGGAGATACAACTTGTATTTGTCAGATTTTACTGTAATAGTTCAGATTTCACTCAGAAGGGGAATTTTTTTCCCACAAAAACCCCCCCACAGTACTTTGACTTCCCTGTCATAAAACAGATTATGTCCAACTTTTACTCTATTGGGGTGCTTTTTGTGGAAACACAGTTTCTCATCTGGTATTTCCCAACAGTATGACCAATTGCGTCTACATTTAGCTTCCATCTATTTACACAAAAACATCTGTCTTGTTTTATTACTGAGCTCAGAATGGTTAACTGTTATTATGTTCATTATTGCGTCACTATGGGATGTTTTCTTAAGGCATCTCGCTGACTTCATAGAAATATTGAGGTTGAGTCAATATGGACTTTTAGCTGTTATTAATGAGTCACAATTAATTTGAGGAATTCAATCAGGGAGATTGATTGTACAACACAGGGTATTGGGGACTTTTCAAGGATATACCATTGCTGTCTGGGAGGACAGAGTAGCTCCAGTTTTGGAATATTCTTGAAAACTGAAAGACTAAATGTGTAGGTATGGGTTACAAAAAGAAGAAAAAAACATGCTAAAGAATTTTTTTTTTTTTTGCATACATTAGTTCTTTGGGGCATTTATTCATTTGATACCTCAGACACTCTAAATTGACCATAAAATGACAAATAATTTGGTCAACAAGGTTTTTAAAACAGTAAAAAAGTTAACTAAAAAAATAATATCCAGCTTGTACAATTATTTCATGGAAAATTTTAATTAAATTTAAATTACATTTGCTTAACCCTTTGGTAACGCGTGTTTTTCTGAAATTATTTCACCCGTATTAGTCTTTTATTAGCACTAATAAGTTATCATTTATATATTTATTAGTATCCTGATTATCAAATAAGACTTTCTCTATAGCCATCGTTAACACCTCCTCTTTGGTGGCTCCTCTGACATTTGGTATCCCCCAGGGCTCCATCCTCAGCACCTTACTCTTTAAAATATACATGCTGCTACTGAATCATATTATAAACAAGTTCAGTCAAATTTTTTAATAAGAAATAGTGCCACAAACTCCACTCAACCAAACGGTTGAGCAGGACATGAAAAAAAAACGTCTTGGCTTTTCTGGGAAATGTAACAAAGCTGATAGCGGGCGGATCCTATGAACGGATTACTTTTTCAATGGTTGTCACTGAAAAGCCTTGCTGTAAAATTGTAATGATAATATTGTAGATTCAACTGCTTAACAACAGACATAGTGAATAGATTACATCAGCTGGAGTGCGGAAACACAGGCGTACACATGAATTCTGCAGTAACAGTAATCCAAAAGGACTGAGAGGGACCACTCTACTGAACTATGAGTGCTTTTAATCTAATATTTTGAGTTCCTTTTGCTGATAATACCTTTCATACTTTTAGTGAAATAAGGTTTGAATGAAGGACATTTGATTGTAACGGAGTCTTTTCAACAATGTGGTGTTTTTGTTTAAGTAAAGGATCTGAGTATTTCATCCACTGCTGAAACCCCCATTTGGCAGTAATTAAAAGGAGTACCTGGGAATCTGTCCAGACAGGCTTCACTTTTTGATCAAAGGCCTCTTTCAGTCAAATCTGTCGTCAAGATAAGAATTAGATGAACCCCACTGCTGAATATAAATCGTTATACCACTATTATGCCATGCCCACATTCCTGCTGGAACAGGTGGGTGATGACAGAACAAATCTTAAAGCTACTAAAAGAACAGAATCTATTGAAATTGAGTCCTGGCTACCCCAAACAGAACATTCTGTGCATGTTGTGAAGCGCCGGTTCAAACTAAGGGCTCTCATTAGTACAGCTGGATGGATCTCTGAACATACCTATGTGCACATGCTTGTTATAAAAATATTCACACTTGTAAGGACATGAGTTATGGTATAGCCTTTAGTTATTACTCTCCAATATATGTATATATATATATATATATATATATATATATATATATATATATATATATATATATATATATATATATATATATATATATGTATGTATATATCAACAAGTTTTTGCATGTCATCATGAATTCATCTCCTCTCCTGCGGGAGGGTGATATAGAGTTCTTACAATGTAAATAATTCCTTTCGGACTGTGTCACAGAAGGTAATATGTGAAAGTTCGTAATGGAATGCTTTCGAGCAGGACTGGACCTTTCCAAACGCTCACATATGCAGTTAATTGAAAGCTCGGTACAACTTTTAATTATAGAGTTGTAAATTGTTGGTTAATAAAAATTTCTCGCAGGTTTCGTTCAAAGCACAATCCGTTAGTATGGACCCATTTGCACATACAGTCATTGTTCTGGTTCTAGAGTTCTTACTTCCTGATTACATATTGACAGTTTAGTTCTTTTTGTTATTTTGGTTTAAATCTGTGTTGTTCATTTTATTTTGAAAGTCCAATTTAGTGTGTTTTGCTCGTCTTTTATTAAGATTAGAACTGAACTTTTAACTGTGACATTGGACTCGACACTTCCTGTCTGTGTTCTGTTTCCCTTCCTCTTTGATTGACCGATCTCACCTGTTCCCCTCCTTCTCTCTTTCTCTCTCAGTCTGTGTTACCTCCAATTGAAAACCTCCTGCTTTACTCCGTCACACTATCCCTGTGTTTACCAGGGGAGTGGAGTATTTCTCATGTTCCCCTTTGCAAGTGTTGGTTTCCTTTGTGGTTCATTATTTTCTTCTTTTCATTGGTCTTTGGCTTTTTTTTCTACAAATATTACACACTGTAAAAAGAGAATTGTTGCTGATTTAAAAAAAAAAAAAGGCTTCCGCTGGTGAAACAATTACTTCAACTTCAACATTTTATTCAGTATTGTGCCATCCGGCCTTCAACATAAGTATGGCCCAGCTAGCCAAGACAAAAACTCAGCTGGAACTGCCAAATTATTCATTCCAGAACAATCTTGTACCTGGTACAGGAATGGACTGAACCTCAGTCCAAGACAATTTACCGCAAATGTCTGAGATTAGAGAAATCCGCTTGACTGACTTGACTTTCAGCAGCGTGTAGGATGTAGTGCTGCGTCTGTATGTGTGTGTGTGTGTGTGTGTGTGTGCGTGTGTGTGTGTGTGTGTGTGTGTGTGTGTGTGTGTGTGTGTGTGTGTGTGTGTGTGTGTGTGTGTGTGTGTGTGTGACTGCGGATGGGTGTGTATTTGAGGTGAGAGGTAAAATTACATTCAATGTTGACATGAAACATCTGCCAAAGCCACGTCAAACTGTTACCTTTCCACACGTCCAACTCTTATAGAACATTAGCAGTCAGTTCACTGCCTTTACACACAAGTGATGGGAGTAATGGCGATGAGTGGCAGGTGATACCGCCGGCTAACGAGCACATGAGGCATAGGTGAGCGGGCTTATAGAATTTTGATTTGAGTGGAACAGGATCGTTGTAACACACAAGGACAGGCAGGCGGAGAACGGAAAAACGAGGGGTGGGAACGTGATTCCAACAGAGGGAGAGAAAAAATGGTGTAAACCTTGGCGCTGGACCAAGGTCATGACAGGAATAAGAACTTAATACATAGTGAGTATTTTTGATTCTCCTTGGCCTTCGTCTCTAAAGAAGTTAACCATGTGCTGGCATGAAAAGGATAGATCCACGCCGTGATAAGGGCAAGGCAACATCGCTGTCGGTCAGATGAAAAGTTATTTTTACTTGTTTGTTTTTTTTGAGAATCGGATCCCTTTTTAGCAATTTGGGAAGTTTTGGACCCAGGCTATCTGAGTCACCTGTCATTCCTTTCCACATCAACAGGTTTCGACTGATACCGACACACAATGGCAAAGCAAGTTCTAGCAAGTAAAGAGGATAATAAATGTTTAAGATGTAATGCAGGTTAGAACAGGATGATGCCTAAAAAGACAGAAAGAAATCCATTTTGTCCCACTGATGCATTTCAAATGTAATTGGATTCTGTTTGTTGGCGTGTTTGTGAGAAAGGATCCAATTAAATTTTGTATGCTAATTCTTTTAACTCTTTAATGTCCTCATAAAGAAAAGAAAACTAAGGAAAACGTATTTCTTTGCATATATTTCATTTATTTGGGTGCATTCATCAGAAATATATTAGAAAATGTAACATATTTAATTACTATTTTTATCATTTTTTTTTTTTTTTAAATGGTAAAATTATTTCATTTCATTTCAATTTTGTATGGAAATTAGTCAATTTTAATTAGATTAGCTCAACTTTTTGATAAAGCAATGTTTCTAGAAAAACATTTCTAATTTTTTCAACTTTTTTTTAGGTTGTGTGAAGTTACATAATTCTGCTAAGTGAGTCGTTACATTCGTAAAATGCTAAAACAAAAACATTTTTTTTGAATAGGGTTTTTTCAATAGCGACGGTTAAGGCCTCCTCCTTCGGGGGCCCTTTGACCTGCGGTGACCAACAGTCCTCCATCCTTGGCCCCTTATTCTAAAGCCGCATCTGGGTCAGATTATAAACAGTAAAGTAGGACACATCTTTTAATAAGAAAAGGTTACTCAAAATCTGCCAATCAACCAAACAGCTGCGCAGGACATTAAATGGTTTTGATCATTCCGACTGGCAATTGAGGCCAGCTGCGGGTGGCATGTGGGTAGTTGCCTCATAGCAGGATTTCTTGCCCCTTTGGCCTTGGCGTCTTTTTATGATGAGTTTGCATTTTCTCCCCATATTTGCATGGGTTCTCACTCAGCTCTCAGGCTCCTTGCAACAATCCAAAAACATGCAGAAAAGTTGAATTGTTGGCTCCAGATTTCCCGTAGGTATATCTGAAGGCGGGTGAATGGTTGTTTTTCTCCATGTGTCGGCGCTGTGATGAACTGGCGAACTGGCGAATTTCGGCCACCTCCGACCCTGAACAGGAAAAGGAGTAGTAGAAAATGGATGGCCATTCAGTGATTTATTTCAAAGATCGAGTGACTCACCAGTGAGTCAATATGGTGTCCTGTCAAGTGACACAAACAAATACATTTTTATATGTGGGTAATCAGAAATATGCTTACCCATGTGCATACTTTTCATCATTCCTCTTCATCAAACAGTAGATATCAAAAACAAAGAAAAAGGCTTCTGAGATGTTGGTTCTGAAACAAAAATATGGAGATGAGTTGGTACTGGCACACATTTTCTCTTCTTTTCCCTTTTCTTGCGCTTTGTGATCTGCACCAACTTTATCGTGGAGGCCCCTCTCTCTGAGTGACAGCTATGTGGTTATTAATTTGAGCGTAATAAACCTAGAGTTAGTGAGTGTGTGGATGCGAGTGTGTGTCTGTGTGGATGTGAGTGTGTGTCTGTGTGGATGTGAGTGTGTGTCTGTGTTGATGTGAGTGTGTGTCTGTGTTGATGTGAGTGTGTGTCTGTGTTGATGTGAGTGTGTGTCTGTGTTGATGTGAGTGTGTGTCTGTGAGTGTGTGTCTGTGTGGATGTGAGTGTGTGTCTGTGTTGATGTGAGTGTGTGTCTGTGTTGATGTGAGTGTGTGTCTGTGTGGATGTGAGTGTGTGTCTGTGTTGATGTGAGTGTGTGTCTGTGTTGATGTGAGTGTGTGTCTGTGTGGATGTGAGTGTGTGTCTGTGTTGATGTGAGTGTGTGTCTGTGTGGATGTGAGTGTGTGTCGGTGTGGATCTCTGCTCCAGTGCTAAACTGTCGGTGTTAACGTACCCTAATCGCAAACTTCAAAGATGTCATAGCTGGACATCCTGTCTGCAGCAGAAAAGGAGCCAATACTCTGGGGGCGCTGATGGAACAACCCATCTGAGTAACCCCGATCCAATCAAAGAACAATCAACCGCCCATCATTACACCGCAGTTCCATTCATTGAAAAAAATTTGACCTCCTGATTGTGATAGACATGTTGTTTTTTAGAGATTTAAAAGCATATGTGGCCCAAATGTAGAACTTGTATTAGTCATTTGGTTCGCTGCCTCATTAAACCAATACTGTGGAAGAAATTATTCATGTCTTGGAGAATGGGAGTGGACAATTGATGCCAACTGACCGTAAAACCATATTGTAGTCATTCAATTTTTGTTTGAAGAATAATGCTGGATGAGGTAAAATGAAACTCACATCTGGTTTACATGCATGGTTTACACCATACGTTACTGACGCAATGTGCATGTTACTACTTGAAGCATCTGAGTAACAATTTGGAAATAGTTCGGTTTCATTTAGAAACACGTATATACACAGAGTAAGGCAAAGAGCAGGTGAGACCGGATGAGTGTGTATGTATTGGCACACATGTGCCTTGTATTTTCAATGACTGTATCACCCGGGGCACAGCGCAATTAAAATCCAATACCCTCCGAGAGTTCTTGGCATGCTGGGTTTATTGACAGTGAAAGGAGCTCAAAAGACCAGCAGAGATGGAGACTAAGGGTTTGATTTAGAGAGCAGGGCAACAAAGTGGTGTAAAATGTGATCACAGAGGTTACGCTGTGGGCAAAAGTGAACATCCTTCAGATTCTTTGACAGCTTCTGTGAAAACTGCTTTTATATCGGCTTCACAGATATACAGGAGATATAAGATGCTGGAGACTCGCGGTTGTCATGATCAGAAATAATGAAAAATCGTGGGAATGATAGAAGAGCTGGAATGAGATCATATGCAGAGTCTCGGAGTAGGCCCTCAAACTCAACATGATATGATTCATAAGTTCAGTTCAGTTCCAATCTGAGGACCTGACTATGAAATATCAAGACTCAGTAATATCAAGACCAGTGATGCGTATTGATAAATATTGATGAATCCATGGTGCTGTCCGTGGTTCTGAAGTATAAAACCCATTGTCTGTTATTCTCTTCATGGATTTATAATATTTTGTTAATATCTTGACTTGATGCTGCATCCCTTCCGCCTCACTTGAAAGGAGTCTTCAGAGGGGCTCAAACAGTGGAGCTAGCCTCCTGGAACCAATCCCACAATCCCTCTGGCCTCCCCACTGCTCAGCTCCGCCCTCCTCATCCTCTGCCAGCCTGGTTTTGAACCTGTTCACGCATCTTGAGCCAGAGACATCTGGATGCTGCTCCAATCGTTTGTGACCAAATCGTTGCAGGCCGGATCGTTGCTTTATACCGTTAGTGATGCACTTTAATGCGTCTGTGCATCTGTTCACATCGATAGAGAAACCATCAGCCCATGATTGGCCCATCAGAAGATTGTATTGTATTGTAGTCTGTTAATTAAGACTAAATTAGAAAATGTATTGGCGTAAAGCTTGTAGAGGAGTGACAGTGTGAAACAAGTCCTGTCAATATTGAAACCAAAAAACATGAATAATTCATCAACACTATTTCAAACCCAGCTGTCTATTAACATAGTCTGAGCTGGAGTCTCATCCTCACTCAAACTTAATGGTTGCATTTAACACTACCAAGTGCCACATGTCATAAACTGTATTACCATCAAATAGTTTTTTTTAAAGTTTTCCACTTTTGTAGTCCCATTGGTCAATCTTGAACAGCTTTGATGAATTGATGAAATATGTTAGTAGCCTGCAGGTCCCGCAGGACGAAGGCGAGTCAAATGACGCTATGATGCTTGTTTCAATTGTCCACTTTTGGGGCCATGCCATTTTTAAAGGACTAAATCTAGTTTATTTATTACCTTTCTTTTGTTGTATTTCATTGTTTGTATGTTAATCATTATGCTAATATCTTACTAAAACATGGTTTATTTGTTTTCTCCCCACCTGTATTGATTTCCATTGAATCACTTCTTATACCGTCACTGCGCTTTGTCTCCTTCAGAGGAGATTTGATTTTTGGGATGAGATTTTTTTTTACTTGTTTAGAAATAAAAAAATAAAAAATCATTCTGATTTAATAATTAATGCATGATAGGTTTCTTCGAATGAATCACCGGCAGTCTTATTTCATAGTGACACCACTGCATAACCTTATATGGCGCTGGGTTTAGCGTATTGTTTCCTGTATTACTTCAGCGGTTCATTTCCATTTGTTGTTTTTTCAGTTTCGTATTCCCCTGAAAATTTGCTTCTTTGTAGATTGTTCTCATCTGTGTCTCCTTATCCTCTGATCCCTGTCTTTGCGGTCTGTGTTTTTCCTCTTGCTGGATCCCTGTCGGTTGTTGATCTAATGCGTTATACATTCAACTCTTTTCATCACCTCCCCCGTTTTCCTCATGTGTCTATTCAGTTTACTTTTGATTACCTGCTGACAGATTTGACATCAGTTGTTTTTTATGTGGATCACGTGTGTGTGCTGCAACTTACACGGATTTTGGATTCTGTCTCTGCCTTCACTTGAATGGATAGTTAGTACCTGCTATGGACTGTACTACAATATAGCTTGTAAAATGGGGTTAATCATTTTAAATCCTGGAACCGTCCCTTCTCTCTGTCTGCTCTCTGCATTCCAGTTCTAAGCTCTGAACCTCTGCTTTGAGACGTACCCGCTTCTATTTGAGTGGTTCCGCAAAAGAAGGCAGTCGCACACATGTTGTTGCACTGTGTGGACCATTTCTGATATATGAATATTTTTAGAAAATACCTTCTAAATGTTACTCAAAGGGCATTAAGAGGAGTACACGCATCCATCAAGACGTAGTTCTCAGCTGTAGATTCTTTCCTGATCCATATTGGAACAAGACATATTTACCATCAAACCGGCTCCACCCAATAAATTGAGAAGAATGTTGTGGCTTCATCACTTCATCCAGATCCACTCCATGTTTCACCTCTTACATTTTTGGCACATAACTCATTCTTCCAATTGTCATAAACACGTTAATCCATTATTGAGAAATGTGCAGAAAAAGTGAATGTAATGTGGTTCCACTTTCCACCAAGGTTTACGATAATTAGTCAGGTAGGTTGTGAAATTGAAAAGCGGTCCAAAAAGCCCAATTGAGAAAGATTTGGAATAAATCTGCTGGTTCCCAGTGCAGGTTTTTCTTTGCTTGTTGCACAATCCATCCAAGTTTCCTCAAAATCTATCATGTAGTTTATGTGGATTATGAAAAAGGCCCTTCTTAATAAAGTTTCACTAAAGTAGAGGAAAGTATAATCCTGATTGTGCTCCTCAGATCCGTAATTTAATGGGTTCTTCTTTTCCACCTGGACAACCCTCCCATCCAGTACCATCAAAGTCCGTCTGGTAGTTTTTGTGTAGTCCTGCGGAAAAAAACAGGCAGCTGTTGGAATCATTAACGCAAGCAGTAATTCCACAAAAGCTGCTGGTCACTGTTTTTTCAGCATAGACTAACCTGCTCATGTGACCCAATACAATCACAGCAGGGTTCTGCATGTTTTTAGGACGAAGTATGAAAAATGAAATGCATCAGAAATTATGAGAACAATGTTGTAGTATTGCGAGAATAATGTTGAAATTAAGAAAGTCACAATCTTACGGGAATAAAGTCAATATTTTCCAAAAAAAACTAATTTTACATTAAAACAGTTGTAATTCTAAGAGAAAAAGGTTGACATTTTACAGGAATTAAGTCAAGATTTTATGAATTTATTTGAAATTCTACAGGACCAAAAATCCTACTTTGAAAATAAAGTCAAACTTTTATGAGAAAAAGTCAGAATTTTACAAGAAAATCATGATGTTACGATAGAAAAAAACGTTGTAATCTTGTAATAAATTATTACCCTAATAAATGGACTTCATCCAACCTAACTAAATTATGTTGGCCAAATAAAATTGCTTAGTGATAAAAAAAAAAACCTCATTCACTCATTTGGAAATACTTTCCATAGTTAATTGAATCATCCAATGAATACCTGATGAGTTCAAACAATGTGAACCATGACAAAAATTCGAGTCTTCATACAGTTCGCATCAAACAAGGCAAACAAACTCAGTCTTATCAGTTCATGCCAGACTTGATTGACTCATCCTCTAAATCCACCCAATTTCCCTTTCTGAGTGTAACCCTTTGCATAAAATTACTTTACTCTCCTAAAAACTATGTCTCATTTTACCTCGCCAAATTACAACTATATTCTTGTAAAGGTATTACTTTACTTTTCCTCATGAAATTACAACTTTTTCCTTATGAATTTAAAACGTTATTCTTGTGAAATTACTTTCACAAGAACTTTTTATACTCATAAAACCACAAAAAAAAATAGTGACGTATTCTCCTTGAATTATAGCTCGTTTAACCAAATTACAACGTTCTTCTTGTAAAATTTTGATTTTCTTTCTGGTAAAATTACGTCTATCTCAGAAAAATTCTCCTAAAATTTTATTTTTTTTAATTTAACAACTCTATTCTTGTATAATTGTCTTTTTTTCTCTTAAAATTACTTCCATCTCAGAAAAATTGTCCTAAAATTTTTTTTTTTTTTCTCAAAATATGTCAACTTAGTTTTGCGAAATTACAACTTTTCCTTTTAAAACAATTTTTTTCTCCAATAAAATGATTACTCTCCTACATTGTCTTTTTTTAGTACTGCTTCATTTTTATAAATATTCATTTTATTTTCCTTTTTGGTGGCCGTATCCCGATAGCCACTGAAAAGCTGTGAACTGGGAGTCTTCTGAAAGCCACGTGCCGAAGTGGAGTACGTGTGACTCCATCAGCTGCTCACCTGAACCCGGAGCTAAGGAGCTCGGGATCACTTCTAAACGCCGCCCTGACGGAGGAGGTAACGCTCCGCTGCGCGATCACAACTTCAGCTGCTTCAGTGTGTGAACCTGGAATCTCCCCTCTGTGTAACACTTGACCCATCGCGCCGCCCAGGAGTCTGATGGCTCATTAAATCCCGCGATCCTCCGTGGGTAGATGTGGTACAGTAGCCTGTAATAGACAGTTGTAGTGCAGGGGGGCTCGTGCCAGAGTGTGTGTGTGTGTGTGAGGCAGTGTGTGTTTGTGTGAGGGCGCACTCCTACAGTAGAAAGCCGAAGGCAGAAGGAGGAGAGAGATCGGTTTAATCCAGGGTGAAGCCAGGAGCCTTTTCACACATGGATGAGCATTTCTCGCGCTCTTCGTGGAATTGATGTATACCTGAGCGGCGGATGTGATGCCCATATATACCATCGACCGAAAATTTCCCGACGCATCTGGTAAGTCGCTCACGCAGCGGCACCAGCGCTTCTTGAAGCGCGGTGCCATCTATGTGCGTCTTAGTGATCCCGTGCGCGAGCGAGTGCGCGTGTGTGTGGATGTCTACTTTGCAATAAGGCACAGCGTGCACCAGTTGATTGTGCCAGCTCCTTTAGAATTCCCGACGTGCAACAGGAGATGAGGAGCTGGCACACATCGAGCTGCGTGTGGCTCAGTTTTTAATCAATGTGTTTTTGTGCTGCTGAATGTTTTCTTATTGCTGGAGTTCCCCCCCCCCCCCCCCCCCCCCCCCCCCAAAAAAAAACAACACTTTGTATTTGATCAACCACTTCAGCTTTCTATCATATTTTTTAAGGCATTTGTTTTTTTATTTTTTGAAGAAAGCTTCTTTTTCTTGCTTTTAAAAAAGGAAACATTGAAATTGGCCCGATGTTAGATTTTATCACTCCATATGATTTAATGGAGAATCCTCATCTTTACAGGAGAAACGTGATTTTGTCATGAGTGACTAGCAGGAATTCCAAAAACTTGACTCTTACAAGATTCAGTCAAGTTGCCACAAACTTAATCGATTGAGTTTCTTCTTTTTTCATCCTTTTTTTTCGAGTTCACTCTTGAGCAAGCTGTAATTGAATTGAATTTATGCGACTACTCACATTGCATGCCCTCAATAATATTCTTTGATCAATTCAATTACATCATGGGAAGGAATTCCACAAGATTTCAGCACTAAGTAAGTCTGTTGGGCCAACAAGATCTCTTTGGGTTGCAGTTGGACCTGTCTCAAGTAACTAAGTTGTATCAACCCTAAAAAATATCATTGAAACAAAGCAATTATTTTAAGTTGGACCAACATAATTGCATAATACTGAAAGAACTTGTGAAATCATGTGGAAATGCTTTTCATTATTTACATTAAAGAGTTCTTTTTCTGAGTGTAACAGTCACTTGGGAGTGTTTAAAAGATTAAAATGAGGAATATGGAGCATTTTGCTATATTTGAGTATCAGTTCGATCGACGAACTATGACGATGACTATGACTTCCTTTCGAATTCAATTTCAACTTTATTCTCTTTCTATTACATCTTTCTTAATTTTGACTTTATTCTCATAATATCATGAAGTGCGTGTAAAACTACAACTTTAATCTCACAATAAGATGACTTCATTTGTAAAATTGTGACTTCTTTTATACAATGATGACTTTATTCTTGTTATATTTCTTTTCTATTACTTGACTGAATGAAAAACTTTCCATTTTTTCTTCAAGCTCTTTCAAAGAGTTTTTTTTTGAGTGCAGAGATGTGTTGCCAGCATCAAAAGGAAAAACATGTAGCGTATTGTTGAGCTATATTTGAGTATCGGTTTGACAAATATTGATTCTTTTGGCACGCCAGAACCACTTTATACTAATAGCAGGACTTGGAAAAAGTTTTGTAGGAAACTGGGTTTGTTCAAAAGAAAAAGTCAGACACCAGTTCAACCAAAAAGTTATTTTTTTAACGTGGAACTGGTGATATTTTAAGGTATATTCCCTTTAACATATTTTTTTCCCTATTCTGTTTATCCTACCATATAAAACGCTACAAAAGTAACTTAAAACAGTGGATTTCAGTTACCTTCAGCCGGACCGCAGCACCAGACATCAATTTCCCTCCATAGAAAATAGTCTTAAAGTGTTTTTACCTTCATCGTGCAACATCTTGTCAGATGCTGAGGACCAAATCCCAGACAAGATGTTATTTTAAGCTGAAATAGGACACGTCTCTGGGTGACTCAGGTTGATTGCATATGTATAACCCTTTAATGAGAGAGGACATGCAGTTGGTTGGTGTGACAGAGGAAGTTGCTGAGTACAAGATGGGACAGATAGTCCGCTGTGGGTAGCCCTAAAAGAAACCGCTGGAAGAAAAAGAAGAAGAAAAAAAACAACTTCTCTGACCGGTGGCGTCCCCCATGGCTCTATCTTCGGCCCCTTTCTCTCTTTTGCATTTATATAAACAGAGCTGAATATGAGTGGGAAAAAAAAAGAAAAAAAAGAAAGAAGTGTTTTTGATTTTCCATCCTCTGCTCCAAACGCTGAATATGTAGACAGCAGAATCCAAAGCACATGCTCAGGGTAAACATCACAGCCTAAAACGTCAAAACACAGAGTGTGTCCCGCTACAGGATTAAGATCAAGTGTGAGAAACAATAGCTCACCAGGTCAGTTACTCTCAAACAGAGAATAATTAGAGAGAACATCTCTAAAGGCATCAGTCATGTTCTCATCAGCCTACAAGCATGACCTGACTTTAAACATGTCCAGGTCCTTCTGAGAAACACAGCAGAGGGACGTCTAATGCAGGAGAGGAGCACCCAGTAAGTGGTCTCTCAGATTAATACCCAACATGCCTCAGCACACTGTGAGGGAGTCACTTAAACATGATTTAAACCCTCCCTGCATCCCACTTTGTTTTTATGGCTTTATTCCCTCCCACTCACTTTCTGCCCATTCCACCACTCCGTCCTTACGTCCCTTTTGCTTATAAATAAGTTTCACAAGCATTGCGTTTATTGGAGAGCAATGTGCCTGAATGAAAATGAATCAATGTAACGCACGCCTTCTTCAGCACTGATGTGCGCCATGTTTTTTTTATTAGACCTGTGGGACGGCTGTCAGAGTGAGGTGTTTGAGTGCAACAAAGTTTCTGCCCCTTCACTCATTTTACTCTGCTCTCCGTTCCCTTCATGCCTGCCGCACAATAACCTGCAATACTGCAAATGCAAAGGCATCCATTACGGCTCTCCTGTCGTACATTTCATAGCCTGTAGAAAAGTAATGAGTGCTGGTGTGGAGCTGGACCACACTCACGTGGAGAGCTGTGGTTGGTAACCAATTACCAGCAGGATAATGAGTGGAACCAGAGGAGTTTACTGCACATTAGGCTTTAGTTTAATGTTGGAGAAGAATGATCGCGGGTTCCTCGTCCAGACGGACTGTGTTTGTGTGTGAGGGTGATCAATGTTTGTGTGTGTGTGTGCGTGTGTTTGTGTGTTTGTGTGTGTGTGTGAGTGTGTGTGTGAGAGTTATGCATGTTTGTGTGTATGTGAGAGTGATGCATGTTGGTGTGTGTGTCTGTGTATATTAGAGTGATGCATGTTTGTGTGTATGTGAGAGTGATACATGTTGGTGTGTGTGTTTGTGTATGTGAGAGTGATGCATGTTTGTGTGTATTTGAGAGTGATGCTTGTTTGTGTGTGTGTTTGTGTGTGTATGTGAGAGTGATGCATGTTGGTGTGTGTGTCTGTGTATGTGAGAGTGATGCATGTTTGTGTGTATTTGAGAGTGATACATGTCTGTATAAGTGTATGTTTGTGTGTATGTGAGAGTGATGCTTGTTTGTGTGTGTGTTTGTGTGTTTATGTGAGAGTGATGCATGTTGGTGTGTGTGTCTGTGTATGTGAGAGTGATGCATGTTTGTGTGTATTTGAGAGTGATGCATGTCTGTATACGTGTATGTTTGTGTGTGTGTATGTATGTATGTGTGTGTGTGTGTGGGTGTGGGTGTGCATGTGTAGTCTGTCTACTCGTTCAAAGGTGGCTAAAGAGACTTTGTCCTCTGGTCAAGCTGTGCTCTCCTCTCCTGCAGTGTGCAGAGAGATCCCACCCATCTGCACAGGCGCTTCATTACCCCAGCTTGTAAAAGTGTATGTGAGAGCATGGCTCTGGACGCGCGTGTGTGTGTGTGTGTGTGCGTGTGCATGTGTGTGTGAGTGTTGGGCGTTGGTAAGGGATTAGGGATTAATTGCCTTCAGAGATAAACTTAACAGCTTGTTACATGAACTTTGTAAAGTTCTCACTTGGCCCCAGAGAGGAAACCAACACTTATTGAGCAGCGGAGGCAAGGTCTCTATCCTTTCTAACATCAGAAGGGTGTCCTTTTACTTTTTTTTCTTTTTTTTTCTGCTCTGGTGTGGGGTGTGCTGCAGGGTACAACAGGGTAAGAACATCAATAATTGCTTCACATATTTTTTTCTCCAAGAAAAGCCAAAAATATTTCATTGTCCTCCTCATATGACAGCCATGTGTCCCTATCTGCTTTTCATGTTTCACATTTTCTCTCTTCCGTTTCATCTGCCTGTCTGCAGGTTTAACAGAATATTTGCGTTAAGGCTGTCAAAATCAACACATGTAGATTGAAGTGGTTATTTGTGCCAGTGTACGACATTTTTAATTGTCAGAATTTCATTGTGAAATGTTGCTGATATGATAAAAACGTTTGTGCAGTCAAGACATATTTATGAATTATTAAAAAAAAAAAAAAATGTAATTGATTTTTGTTTCATATTCATATCTTAGGCTATAATTACTTAGACTAAGACTTAGAAATACTTTTTAATCCCAAGCCGAAATATTTTGCATTTTGCATTCCACGCACGGACAAGAATGAGATGGAAAAATAAACAGAGTATAAATATAGTGAAACTGGAGCTTTGTACAGGGACATTGTGCAAGTTGCACATTTTTGAAAAGAGCAATGAGGTTGATAAATGGAATAAAGTGCAAAACGTAAAGGTAAATTTTTGGGTCATGTGTTGGAGAAAAGTGAGTAGTTGTAAAGGGAAAGATTTCCGGAATCGGTCCTGGTGAACATTCCCGTTATCATCCTACACCACTAACAGCGAGGATGGGGAATATATTCGATTCTCTGTCCCATGTTAACTTATATATAATATGCATAACTCAAAAATGGTTAAATATATTTTCTAGAAACTTTCTGCACTTAGAAATTAAGTATTAAAGTGCTGGTATTTGGTACAAAGGAATTTTTGCCACCTGCCAATGGGGGCATGTACGGACGGGGTAACCCTCCCATCAGTCCGTCCATTCATAACAGGGATATTCTGTTCACACTTCCTCAAAAAACCTCCGGGACAGAATTTGTTGAAATTTCACACACAAATGGTGTACGACTGGTTTTTATGCAAATTTGAACTTTGAATTTTGTCATGTCAGCGGTTACGTTCCGGGACATAATCTTGAACCAAAAATGCTCAAACTATCATTTTCAATGGTTAATATTAGGACTCATCATCAATATTTTATCTCATTCTCGTGGCTGCACCTTTTTTTATTTGAATTGTTTTTACATATGCTATTAAGGGATTTTAGATATGCACTTTGATTTTTTCTGTTTCCACCATAAGTTGAACTTAAGTCTCAATATCGCATGGGTCTTCTCAAAAGAGGCAGATTGCGAGGTTTAACTCAAAAGGTGTTCGACTATTTCCCACTGATCTCTCCGTACACATCTCCATCTGGACAGTTACCTTTTGATGTTTTAACTTGAAGAGTATTTGATCTTACTTTGAAAAAAAACATTTTCTCAGAAATACATTTAATACGAGGTCAGCTTAAATAGCTTCTTTTTTCAGTGAAATGAATCCATGATGGCGGATGTTGAGGATGTCATGCCTGTTTATAAACCTTTAGATCCTAAGTTGGCAGCAGTGCGATCACTAACCATAACCTCACATGTGTTTGGTCTCAGTGGAACAATACTGTATTAGTATAATACTACCATAATAATGTAACAGATTCCAAACATTGACATCCTTTACATTACATTATGTTATTATGTGGTTATAACATAATATATTATGTGGTATTATGTAATACCACATAATTAATTTATTAATTACGTAATATTATTAGGTAATATTACATTATATTGGTATTATTAGTGGTATTATGTGGTTTATTAAGGGTAGAGGTAAACGTCAAACTGGCCCCAGACTCCAGGATTAACTCATTATTTAGATTTTCAATCAATATGTCTTTTGATTGTGTTTATAATCCGTTAAATGATGAGTTTTTTGACAGAAGAAATGGAAAAAAAAGCCCACCACACTTTCAGAGAGCCCATGACATTTATTGTTTGTTTGTTTAACTTACAGTCCAAACTAGAAGTTATTAAAGGAAGAATGATAGGAAACCTTTCAACTGCTCCGTGCTTTTCTCTCCTCAGGTGAGTTGATACAGCCAGCAGTTGAAGGAGAAGATCTGAGAATGACAGAAACCATAGCACCCAAGTCGGCTAAGAAGCCTCGCTGGTCCTCACTGGAGATCGGCCTCACTAGCATCGTCTCCTTGCTCTTCATCGTCTTAATAGCCCTAATCGTCCTCTTTGCCACACAGAAGACAGGTGAGTGCAGGAGACGGGAGAAAAAGGACTCCGGAATAATTTTTGATATATGCATCAGACAGAAAACCAGAGGGATTGAAAATACATCTTAAGAATGATTTTCAGACTTTCTTATATTTTCTTGGATGATGATTAGAGCTTAAATGGAGAGCTTGAATAAAGCACCTGAGCCGCGTGCTTTTAAAGTACAACCACTCAACCACGCACACGCAGTCAGGGTACAAAGGTCTTTTTTCAAAGTTTCTTTTTGTGTTGTCAGGGATTTTTATACAACACTCTGAGCCATTTCAACTTTTCCCACAGTTTGTTTGTTCATTACGAAGTATATCGTCGCCCGCATTTGCGGTAAACACCATCAGTATGAGAAACGGATCATTTGAGAGAGGAAACCCGTTGAGACAGGATCAATGCCACGACATGAGAATCTTGCAGGTTTTTTTGAATCGCTGATAATCAGCTCTGCTTGCATTTTGCGCTTGATATCAAATTTATGGAGTGGAGAGAGAACAAAGTCTTAATTGTGTAACATAATGAGGGGTTTGATTAATACCCAATAAATCCAGGAACAAAAGGTCACAGTGATATAGTTCAAGAAAAGCAAGGCGTGCCTGCTCCATTTGGGTTGACTGTCCATTTCAAAACAATTCTATCCACGGATCAATGAACAAGTTGATCAACTCCAGTTCTGCCAATTAACTTATAGTGTGATATCCAAACGGAGTTAATACATAGTTCTTCTGTCACAAGCCAGGCCAGGATTAGACTGTCTCTGAATGATGCACAGTCGGTTACCGTGGCGACCCACAGCCCTACGCTGCAAGAACGATGGAAATGGCTCAGATGGTGTTGCACCTGGGTGACATTAACATAAATAGCAAACTGCTTAGATATTGATTCATTGTTGACATGAGAACAACAGTAAAGTCCTTAAGCTCAAAATGAAAGCCACGCTAAAGGTCAGTCAAATTAAATCTAATGATGCGTGTAAGCTAGCAAGTTAGCTACTGCCAATGAACGCGGCTCCCACTGTGTGATGGAGTTCTTGAGGGATTTGCACTCAACGCATCTAAGAATGACTGAATGAATCGAATGAGTAAAAAGGCAGAGAGGAAAGCCATAATGAACATTTCCCATAACGAATGCAAAGCGCTAAGAATCCTGCTAACAAGTAAGTAATCACGTGTTTTTTTGTGTTCCTGCAGATGAAATCTGCACCACAGCCGACTGCACACAGTCAGGTAAGCACTGGGGGTTGTTCTTTTTCTCCTTTTTATTGTCTCTTTCTGAAGGCTTTGATTTTCATCACAGTGGCGTACAGAAGTGAATCGAGGACGCTGTGGAAGGCCCAGGGATTTTTAGTCATCCTTAGAGAAAATTACCACTTTGGCTGCGAATGTGTTTCCTCTACGTCTGAGCAATGATCAAAGAAGCAGAAAAAGAGCTGAGGAGCGGCGACGTGTTGTAAAGGGTTATTGTTCTCACATCATATGTGAGAGACTGCGTGAGAGAGGTGGAGAAATGGTAATGGATATAAACATGTGTCTGCAGCCTCAGACACACTCATTAGGATCTACAGCATGTGTCTAAAGCTAAAGTTCTATAACCCAAATGTAAGCATCTGACTTTGTTAATGAATTGGAATGCCTTTAAAATGCTCGTTTGGAAAATCGCCAAGTGTCTATTGCTATAATCGGCGCATTCCTTCCAATGGACATATAACTTTTTTGAATATAAATAAAAAACCCAATCCGTCTATATCTATATAATCTCTAACATTATACAGTACATTTTGACTTTATTTTTCTTTTAACAGAGTAATAGTTTATATTCTGGCTATATGTCAACTTCCTGGCTACGGATGTCAATTAATTCCCAATGAATTTCCCTGGAACCAGTGACCCAGTTCACTCAGGTTTGACAGATAGCGCTATCAAGAGAGATTTCTCGACTGCGTCATGTATATTAATGGCCGCTGTAAAACCAAATTTACAGTCTAAGTGCAGATCTGAAATCTAATATTGCTATCATACTTAAATAAAACTGTTACTTTTGTTGATTTACTTAACAATTACATTTTTAAGCTGAGTTTTGTGTTAAACTGTATTTATTCTCCAATAAAAGCAGAGCGTCTGTCTCTTAAAGGTGCAGTATGAAATTCTGTAGAACGTTCTATCAGGAAAGGCTGAAGAATCAAGGAGCAAAGGTGTTTATTTGAAAATATGAGAAATGATGGAGGCAAAAAGTCTTTGCCGTTCAGGATCGGCAGGGACTTATGGTTATGGCGAGGAATTGGTTCTGATTCTGGTAGAGGACCTCTGAGACTGCCGGGCTAATGAACCTGAGCATCTGCCAGAGATTAGAAGAGAGAGCTGGGGAGAGAAGAAACATTTTCAAAATTGGGAGCATCAAGAGAGTTGATGCCTATTGGATGATAGACAGTAGGTGATTGGTTCTTCATGGTCTAAATAAAGACCTGCAACCGGTGATTGAGTTTCCTCTCTAAGCCATCAAATATCACAAGTGACAACCTGGCAATGAATAAACCTTCTGCAGATACTTTGAACGTGATCCATAATATCAGTCTCATATCCGCCCTTTCACGAATGGACACCAATAAGGCAGCAGCTGCGTGTTTTAGCTTAGCATAATGGTAAGAAAATCCAGGAAGAGCTTAGCATGGCACATTATGAATTCAGAATCTCTGAAGCTTATTAGATAAAGTAACTAGTTATAACTATTTTATTTAACGTGCGGAATGAGGAGGTGTTAAATGGGCAGATTGTGATTATGTGTCCAGTTTTGATGTTACAAGCTAAGCTAACCAGCAGCTGTAAGTAGCTATACAGTGAACGTGGCGAACTTCTGATCCATCCATCAGGCTGAATTCAACTAACCATAATTCCCATTATGGTGAAATCTTAGAAATCTCTGACCTTCTTTTCGCTGTAGATAAAAAAAATAAATAAAAAAACATGGTTAAAGCTAAATTCACACAATTTGACAATGAAGGTTAATCTAGTATCCTCCTCCCACATCCTGATGTGTCTTATAGTCTCTTTTAGAAACACCTTACCTCCATTTTTCACCGTTTTGTTTTCTCTCCCTCCGTGCAGCGTCTCGTCTCATCGAGAACATGGATGCCAGCGTGGATCCGTGTGACAACTTCTACCAGTACTCCTGTGGAGGCTGGCTGAAAAAGAACATCATACCCGAGACCAGCTCTCGATACAGCACCTTTGACATCTTAAGAGATGAACTGGAGGTCATTCTCAAAGGTCAGACACACACACACACACACACACACATGCACACACACACACAGAAACAATGATCAGTGACGAATCAAAGGTTTTGCCAAAGTAGGGCCATAAAGGAGTCACATTTTACACAGAAAGACTAAGTAAATATCAACTTCCTGTTTTCAGTAAGATATACGCCCATCAGCCATATCATTATAACCACAAAATAACCTAGAAATAAACCTATATTCTTTTCCTAAACTCATTTCATGGAGGCAGAGTGAACAAACCATAACACACATTCTAACTAAAAACACGCATTACATGCTATTACAGTATATACAAGATTTAGGAGCAAAGAAATAAGTACAACGTGAGCCCGGACAGGAATTTCATTAAAAAATGTGTAGCTCTCCTAGACTCTACATAAAAAAAAATCCATAAAAAAAAAAAAAAATTCTAGTTCCATGTTGATATCTGCTCGCAGTTTCTGTCCCGTAAAATACTTTTTTTTTTCTCCCCGCTGTTGCCAAGTGCTTGCTCATGGGGGAATTGTTGAGTGGGTGCCGAATAAACAGTAGGTTCTGTACCTGCTCGTATTCGAAAAACATTTTAAGGTAACATTTGCTGTGAATTGGAGTTATATAAATGAAATTGGTTTGTTGAATTTGATAAAACTAGATGTTTCAGAGCCAACGGCTGAATTTTATAAGTTGTCAGTACAAATGGAAATGAGGTTCAGATAACCTAAATAGTATTAATACCTTTATCATATAGTTTATAAAATCTAATTAAAGCACAAACATGGTGAACATCTCCACACATGTGGTGGAGACGGGGGCGGGGGGTGGGGGCAAGTACGTGACATCAGGGGATCACTGTTTAACAGTTTAAGAAAAAGGACAAAAATAAATTGAAAAGGTCGTGTCCTGTTAACGTGAAACTGAATATTTGTACAAATAACCCGCTGAATTAGCATTTTCTTTTTAAGTTTTGGGTAATTACAACCAATTTTCTGCCGTACATGAATGATGGCTGTTGTAGTTTTTTTGTAAACTGTATACAGTATTGCTGAGAACATGGAAACAGAGGGAAATGTAGCCCCCGCCAAATAACAGCAGTGCCAGATTGATAAAATGAATATCCAGTAGAAATCTACAAAATCACAGTTGCAGCACAATTCACAGGCGCCTCGCTATATCTCCCTCCCACAGAGGGGAAGCACAGCGAGGTAAAACGCCGGTTCGGCTTTCGGTTTCTTGCACAATGAATTAATCTGGGGTCTCTCCTTAAATCCCTGGCGGGCACTGAAGGAGGTATTTCATAAGTTAACACAAATAAACGAGGGAAATTCACAAGCTTAAAGGAATTTACTGTGTAGGTTAAAGACACGGCGCACCTCCGTCAGGGCATGATAACCATTTACCACTCATGATTACAATTGTCATTACCATTCAAACTGCATAAACACCCCAAACATAGAAATCCCATAATAACCCTCCCTCTCCCATCCTCTTAATGCAACATAACAATAGTTAGGTGGTGCCACGGGCCAATCAGACTTCAGCTGGAGCCAGCGTTCGTGCCACCAGATGCACTGATGTGTGTCGACCTTTGACCTGTGTGTGTTTTAATTAGTCAGAATAAAGCACTTAGTCCATGTTTGAGAGTGCAGCAACTCCTCCGTTTAGTCATAAGAACACGACTTGGCCCCTGGGCTGCAGAATATTCTCCTCATAGATTTCACTTATGCCATTTGGCTCCAGTGTTTCCATGCGAGTTTGTGATTCTGTGTGTGGATTTTGCTCCCAGTGGATTTCAGGCTGTTTTCTAAAGACATCAACACATGACAACAAGGAACAAATATTAATAGCAATAATACCAGTGCAGGTGTTATTCAGCTTTCCGCATGATACAGAGAGTCAAGTTACACTGAGAGTGAAGTTACACTGTGCATGTGTGTGTGAGTGTGCGTGTGTGTGTGTGTGTGTGTGTGTGTGTCCAGGGCCTCATCTCAACATTTCTATGAGAGTCACTCATGGGTGTCAAATCTTAAAGGCGCACAAACCTCTTATCCACCATCTGCCATTCGCCGACACTTTATATGACAGCTCTATAATGGAGACTGTGTGGAGTGGCTGCCGGAGAAACTGAGTGATCCATAAGAGCGGTGAGGATTAATTCATTCATTCACTAATAAAGTGCAAGAGAGAAAGTGGAGTTAAAACGCAGCTCAGAAAACTGACCCACTTTCGAGGACTTAAATGTGTCAGTCCTGATGAATAAATACGCAGTCTTGTGTCAGAAAGAAGGAAGTGCTTCTTTTTGTTTTTTCCTTCTCATTTCTGTCTTTTCCACAGATAACAAGATTATTATCGTGAAAATAAATCTTCAGGGTGGTGGTGATGGAAAGAAACAGAAGTGTTTATTCATTCAGCAAGTTAAAAGAAAATGCATTTGAAGGTTTTCAAATATTTCAACAGCAATACAAATACAGAACAGAGAAGAAGGAAAAACATATATATGGGCGGATGGCATAGACACATAAAGTGCAAAAAAGAACACTAAAGCCATCTCAAAATGAGGATACATATATAGATGTGTCATCAAAAACGGCCAGTTAAGTCATACTGTAGTAAATTTATCCTTCTCCCTTCTAATGAATGAATCTGTAACACATAGGCATTATACTTAGAGTTTCATAATAATTACTCATAACACATTATATAAGTAAAACAATGTCAACATTTTCCTTTTTTGTTCCTGAAAACATATCCCTTTCATCTTACTGTGGTCTTCATCGTTTTATCTACAGACAGCCCAGCTTAACACACCTTTGATCATTATGGATTTCATTAGAGTTTAGCGGACGCTTGGAATTTCATTCCCATACTTTCCTTTCCTAGAGCCATTGTAGTTGAAATCTGATAAATGTGTCCATCGCTTTAATTATTTGATAGAACACGAGATAGATAGAAGAGATACAGAGATTGAAACGATCTTGTGATTCTTGGAGAAGCATGTGCAGCTGCAGATGTTTCGATAAGAATGATGGATATTGACTTTTTGTGTTGTATATTGCTTTTTAAGAACTTACATCCCACATGTTCTGCTCTCTTGTGTTTTCCTCTCCTCCGTTCTCCGAGGCCGTCTTAACACACATAAAACACACACTCAGGGGGGGGGAAAGGGAAAATAAACGTTGCTCAACAAGGACTCGTTATAGGCATTTTGTTATTGTGTGTGCATTTACGCACATCTGCATGGCGTGAATGTGTATTTTCACTGTCACCGAGCAGATTTAGAGCGAGAGAGGCAGAGAGGGGATGGAGGAGTGATACATGGCTGCAGCCGATGATGGCTATTGGGAAATGTTGTTTTAGCATCATTGACTTAATTGCAATAAAATGTTGAATTTACAGCAGAAGAAATGGTTGCGGCAGGAGACGGTCCTAATCATTAAGCGGCTGAAATCCCCCCCAGCCCCACCCCCAACTGACAGTGTTGTGCTCATTCCTTCAGGGTGTCTGGCTTGGAATGTCTGGGACAGTACTGTACATACACACACACGCAAGCCCAGCTTTACTTTGTGTGTAGATCTGTGTGGTTTGGATGTACAAATGTCTTCAGATTGTGGTCTCGACATCAAACTGGAGGAATGTAGCAATATTGTTTTCTTGAATATTTACAGTGGCAAACATGACCTCCTGCCTTTTACTGTCACTCCTAATGACTTATCCACGGTGAGATTGAGGCCCCAGCAGCGCGGGCCTCAGCAGGGTTTTGACCTCTGCTGTAGAGGTGGCATCAGACATGCAACCCTTGACCGAGCGGCCGGCTGCTGCCGCCAGCTTGGATGCCGCCGTCTGCTGATGGACGGATCCATTTTCTGTCAACACCTTCAGGGGCCTTGAAACACCTGGACACTGTAGTGGTAGAGGCAGCATGACAGCCATAAAAAGGCAACGTGAATGCGTGTGGTGGTATGTGTGCATTTGTGTGTGTGCGTGCATGCGTGCATGGATAGCGGTGTAGGGTTGCGGTTGCTTGTAAATGCCTAGAATTGTTTTTCCCCGCTGTAAAAAGGCCATCAGTGATTCATTATGAGGACCTGCACTCTGATGACAACCACAGCCTTGTGTGCACATGTTGTGTTTTTCACCTCCCCCTGCTCCGGTGTTCCATACTGTGCAATCATTTGTCCACTTGACCATGAGCGTTTTAATTACTCACTAGTTTGTGTCAGGAAGGGGAAATGAGAAAATGAAACAGGCAGAGGAGGATGAAAGAACAGAGGATAAAACAAAACATGATGCTAAAACGGATCAGGAGATGCACCATCTTAGATCCATGTGCGTACATCTGTCCATCCGTGTGAGTTGGTGCGTTTGACTTTTGGACAAACTTATCCTTTTCTGTTACTTCAGGTGCTTCTTGCGTGACTCCAGGACTAAATCTCAGTTCAGACAGGTAATTCTAGAGAGAGGCATGCTACCCCTGGGTCAGTTTATGTAAATGAGTTTATCCGACATTCAGCTGTAAGTTTTAATCAGGCTCCTTGTCACATAAAACTATCCAAATGGATATAAAAGAAAAAAAAAAATTTTAATAAAAAACTAAAAATATACATATATTGAGAGAGAGAGAAAAAGGCTGTTTAAACATGTAGAATCACTGACATTATCGTTTGGTTTTTGGTACACCTGGCCTCGGACGTGCAACAGCTAGACTGAATGTCTACACTTACCCGTGATAAGAATAATAATAATGAAAAAAAAAGAAAAATACAGAAGCTATGTCAAAAATGCTGAACACAATGAGTCTCGTCCGATAACGGTTTATTCACATGACCTCCCTGATATCGCAATTCCAACGAGAACCATTGCACAACACCAAAAATACAGCATTTCATATAGACATATCAAATAAAGATTGCGGGCCAAAAGGTATGAGGCCAAGTAAAATAATATTAATATTAATGCAGTAATTCTAGTCCAATGAAAATATATTTAATAAAAACCCTGAACTGGATCTGTTTTTCCTGCGAGGATGCCGGGCCGAATAACAGGATAGAGTTTAGACCTCCACCAAAGTTATAACCTCCCTTTATATCTGCCTTAGAGCAAACACTGTGCGGGAATACCATAGATTTTACTGTCAGGCTGGCCGAGTGCCATTAGTGACAAACTGATTACACAACACATTCTAAAAGTCAAAGTTTGGCTGAATGGCAGGGCGGCAACCTGTAACATCCACTCCTCATCAATTTCATTAAGTGTTGAGAGATCTCACATTAATAGTCATCGACAGCTTTGGAACATCCCTAAAAAATACATCATCGCTTTTTTAAATTGAAAGCAGAACTTTCCCCAGAAACACCGCAAATGAAATGCTGAGTGGAAACGGGAGGCAGTTGAGGATAAAATGTTAATGCAGACAGAAGAAAGTCAAAATTCGGCCATCATGCTGAGTGCTTCGGTTGAAACGTCTCAAACACATATCAGGATATATCCTGATTCTCCGATATATCCACACATGCAGGTGGGTGTGGTGTGGTGTGGTGTGGGGTGGAGATGGAGGTGGGGTTGGTTGGTTGGGGGTAATCCTTTGCTATGGTAAAACATTAACCCCAGGTAGTCAGTAATCCAGTCGCACACACACGCACACACACAAGCACACACGATCCGTGCCCTTTTGCAGGAAGTGCCCCCATGAAGGGTCTCTATCTCAGGACTTCATTAAGATTAAATGAGCACATAAATAGTGCACATACCTTGATGCATAAGTGAGAGGACTATGAAAGGGAGAGGATAGAAAGACATCAGGTGGGGAAACAGGTACAAAAGAAGGGGGAAAAAAGGACTCAAAGCACTTTAAAAATAGATTTTTTTGAATAGAATTTCGATTTCACTGGGCTGTTTCAGCTGAAGCCAGTAGAGTGGATTCTCCTCCTTCGTTTTCTTCGCATTAAATATGAAATCGCTTGAGCTATCTAGTGGTTGTGATTGGTTGGGCAGGAAGTTATCAAAATGACGGAGAAATCAATTAAAAAGTATCTCCCATTTTATCTTTACTCCCACTGAAAATTAAAAACGGATGGGTTTGTGTGACTCAGGCCAGTGTTTCTTCCTGTTTACATTTTTAATGATTATTACACTTGAATTACAATCAAGAAAACAGACTGCACCAAAAACAGAAGGACATTAAACTAGCCAAGTGATACGACTTGTGTATAAAACATCGTACACAGTCAGTAATTAGTCTGTCCCCACATCAGCATTGATGACAGCGATAGACTTCCTTTTTATCGTTTGGGATGTTCAGTCAGAGCAGTACTGTGTCCGTGGAGGACGTTCACGCTGAGACACTCACTCCCTCAACATTAATGCGCTTGAAGTTTGATCCCTTGTCCACAACTCTAGAACCATATCCAATGGGATGATCCCAGCTATGTTGCCTGAGCAGTAATTTTGTTGCAGATCCATCCATCCATCCATTTTCCTCCGCTTATCCGGGTTAGGTTTCTGTGGCAGCAGAATAAGAAGGGTATTCCAGACATCTCTTTCCCCAGCAACACTCTCCAGCTCATACTGGATCTCAATGTGATCACAGGCTAGATGAGCTAAATAGTCCCTCCAGTGAGTAATGGGTCTACCTCTTGGTCCCCTGCCAGTTGCACGTTCCTGAAAAGCCTGCAGGCATCCTAATCAGTTGCATAAAAACACCCCAACTGGCTTCTTTCCACACAAATGAGCGGTGCGTCTACTCAAAGCGCCCTCCAGATATCTGAGCTTCATATGTACCAAATTTGGACCCAGTCCGACTAATGGTTAGGAAGTTATGTCCAAAAACCTGAAGTTTTTCATAAAAAAGTTCCCCTTACTGACCTAAATATGACATTGATTAAAATATGATATATTTAGAAAAAAAGGTTCAATTTACCCCGTGGAAAGATTCCTCGGTGTGCAATGATGGGGTTTTTCTTTCATTCCTTCATTTATTCATTCAAACATTATACCCAACTGCTTATCCTGTTCATGGTGGCGGGGGCTGGAGCCTAACCCAGCTTACATTGAGTTGCAATGGGGGTACAGATTATTTGATGAGTGTCTAGATTTGATGAAACCCGAGTGATCGGTGTGAATTAAGTTGTCTATTACTATTCTCTATCTTATGTGTCTTGCTAATACTTTTGATATCTGTGTTAATGAGTGTTAGGGTTTGGTAGCTTGAGCAGAGAGTAGGGTTCTAAAGGGGAACTGAGGTGGGTGCCGATTTCATATGTGGTGGAATGTTGGAGGTTTGTACATTTCTTTTACCATTTTAATGAATAATGACAAGATTCCAAAAGTGTTGGGAAACCGTCTGATCCAGGTCCTTTGTTATTTGACATGGATTGATTCCATTATCAAGGAATGTTGTTATTGCAGTTAGGCTGGGTGTATGTTCTGTTTTGCAGAAGTTGCTATAGAAAGTTTGAAGTGTTGCTGAAATATGCTTGTGAGTTTACATTACCTTCCCATTAAAGTTTTTAATTGCTTTTAATCGTCCCTCTCCCGCTGTTGGCTCAGCAAATTCTCCAAATATTTTCCTGATTAGTCGCTGTGTTCCAGGTTGTTATTTTTTCAACTTTGATATAAGAGCCTGTGTCCCTTGTATTTATGATGTTATTAAGTATGAGCTTTGTTTCAGTTATTTCATTTTTTATGTCATCTGACAGATTTGTAGCCAGTTTGTTATAAAGCTCCTACCCTCGCTGCTAAAACTCTCTTTCCAGGCTTTGTTCTTCCCTTCCCTTGACTCTGAGATTGGATTTCTCATCACAGCCTTGGCTTTAGAGTAGGTGAGATTGTTGGAGGGTCGTTTGGTTCTAAGAAGGACGTCCCCTCCCCACTGAAGGATGTACTAAAGTTGGAATCTGAAAGGAATGATGTGTTCGAACAACATCTTGTGCTGGCTGGAGGGTACTATAACATTTTTATGGGGTGGATTTATATTTTTGCTGTCTTTAATATGAGTTTGCAGTTAGGTTTGTGAGTGTGTTTCTTAATTGGCACATATCACCAGGACCAGAATCTGGCATATTGATCAACAATTTTAGATGATTGTCATGATTTGGAAGATGGAAGAGATCAGTAAAATTTTGAATAATTGTTTTGAGGTCGTCCCCAATAATAATTATTGTATCAGTGAAGATCATTAATTATATCCTAGAAATGTCTGGCGTATTATTGATTTGCCATCGCCACTGCAGATCCATCCTGTTTACATGATAACTAAGAAAACATTTTATGAATCTTTTTCAAATTTAAAAAATAGACTTTAGTGTGAGGAAGAACAGGATTGCTTTTGGGAATTTAGGACACATAGGGAGCTTAATCTCCAAAATCAGAGGTTTTGGGCCATTATTTCTCAACCATTGGTTCCATTTAGTCCACATTTTAGGCATATGAAGGAATAATTGAGATCTAACCGGTATTTGTTTCATTTTACTGTAAGTCTTCATATGTCACTCCCTAAGGTTGTTTTTTTTTTGAAAAGACAGTTGTGACAGTTACTTCCCAGCCTTACTGTTTGTCCGATCACGTGTGAAATTTAGCTGATATGATTGTTTAATTTGTGAGCTCATTAAAGATAATTAACTGTATTTACCTTCATTATTGAGTCAATGTGGAATCTTATCCTCAAGCACGTTGCTGTCTTCATAGAAATAGTTACGTTGAGTCAGTATGGACTGTCTAAGATTATTAAAAAGTCACATCAAATTTTAGGGGTTTATTCAGGAAAATTGCTTGTAAAATGCAGGGGATTTGGGGGCTTCTCAGGGACGTAACTTTCCTGTCGAGCCCGACAGTATGGGCTTAGTTTTAGATGAATTCAAGGAGGAATGCTAGATTACTGGATTGTCCTTATTTGGACCATATAGATAAGCTATTTTCAATTTAAAATCCCCAATGGAACCATTTATTACAACCAATTGCCTTTTGGGATTTGTTATAATTGAGAATATAGTTTTTTGTAGTATTAATTGTTTGAGTTATAAGAAGCGACAAACACCTGGTAGTAATGAGGGACGGGATATTGTTTAAGTCTTTTCGCTGATGAATTATGACATCTGACATTCTAGGTTAAAAACAGGTTATAATATAAAAATGGTGCTTTGGCACATTAAAATGAGTTTTTCTTTAGTTTGTAGTTAGTAAATACGAAGAAGAAACACTAATAAAGACGATATTAACAACAATGAACTGCTAATGAAGGCATGCACAACAGCACCATCAGTCTTTCATCCTCATGCAGTTCTTATAAGCTAATAATAAATGACAAATTTCTTTCATATAGTCAATAAGAAACTCAGCAGTCAGAGTATTTTTGCTGAACAATTATTATCTGAATATTTACAAAGCTGTGGAAAAACATAAGCAAACATAGAAGCTGAGGAACTGGAACTGGAACCTCCAGCTTTCTGCATTTACTTTTCATCAGTCCTTTCTGCTGGTAATGTTTAGCAATAAGGGGCCTCGAGCCCTTTTTGCTTTTCCTGCACTGACAGTTCATGCGGTGGAACCTGATACTGACTGAAGTGGGAGTTTTAAGGAGTTTAGGAAAAACTCCCTCAGGGCTTTCTTCAGGTTGTCAAAGTTGCATTCTTTGACATATTTAAAGTGTTTTTTTTCTCGATGACTTTATAATTTTGCGTTGGAGTTGAGGAAAAGACAGCACCTCCGAGTTGGTCATTTTCCCTCGCCTAGCTCGTCGAGTTGTCCTTGGTTGAAGTCCAGGCTTTCTTACATGCCCAGAATGTCTTGCGATATTAGCGCCAGTCTTTGCAGCTTCTCGTTGAGTGACTGTAGGAGTTTCGTCTCCCGCATGACGGCAGTGGATGTGAACAGGTCAACCATATCAGTGGATGAGCCTGGTCCTGCTCAAGAAATGATCATTAAAGTGATGACTTGACTCAATTCCACATTTGTTTTTGTACTGATTAAACTGCTGCGGATAAATCTTCTTTCTCAGTTGCTTTTCATTATTTTACTCGAAATGAAGCTCACATCTGAATAAATGTATCCAGTTGAACAATTAATTTGGTATCATTTTACAATAGACACTACTTTAATGGTTTATGATAGGCTTATAACAGTTTGATAAGGCTGGTGAAGACTTTATTAATAATTAATAAACTGTAATATAAGTTTATTAATGCTTCATAAGGTGTTTACAACCCAATGAATAACATGGTTATAAAACCATTTATAAATGCTTTATAAGCGCAGTCTCATTATAATCTACAACGTCAAATCCAATTCATTTTTTTGCATTTCTCAAAGAGTAAGGGAGTTCCAATTATTAATTCAGTCGTTGTCACTGATGCATAGGTTGTAAACCAAACCCAGTTTAGAAAGGAATACCGGTGAATCGGTGTTCAAGGCTCAGTGATGCGTGGGGAGAGAAGTCTACAAATGCAATAGTGCAAGCACAGGAAATATGTTGTTTACGTTTTGTACCGAATCAGATCCAATCAGAGTCATCGGATAGTTTAAGCTGGAATTGCGCTACAGTTTGGAATGTCTGCTCTGTAATTTCGAGATTTCTTGTTTTAGAGGATATGAGACATACATTCTGCCATCTCTAGTCATTACAGTTTTTCATCCTAGCAAAACGCAAAGGTTTGTTAGTTTGCACCTTTATTATGAGACTTTTTCTTTTAGCTCACAGTCATTTCAACTCTGTCGAAATGTGACAACAGGAGTTGAGGGAAGTATTTTAAAACTGCATTATGCAAATGATCGCCTTGAGGAAACACAGGAAAAGTGTCAATTTCCCTCATCTTCTATTGAGTGAGTGAACATCCTACCACTTATCAGTCATTTCGATTAGTTGATAAGCCAGAGACGCACCTAGCCTTCGGCTGGGCTAACTGTTGTCCATATGTCCACAACAGCTGTCCAAGAAGTAATGAAATCAGGCAATAAAATGAGCAATGGTGTTCACTCTTGTTTCCAAATTTACAGCCACACTTAAAGCTTAACAGCTTTTTTGATATATTCTTATCGCTTTGACCTCCACCCTCTGAGGTCACAAGCTTCACCTTGACATTATGTGGAGCAACTCAATCACAGACAGAGACAAAATTGACAACTTAGTCAACATTCATCCCACATTTAAGGGCCGAACAGCAGTCAAATTGGCCATGTTTAATCTGAGGTATTATGTCAATATATTCTTATTTTATTTTACTTATTTTATTCTTCTCAATAAATTGGACCAAATTAATAATAATAATAATAATAAATCAACATTAGTTTTTTAAATGTATTTAAATGAAGTCATAATCTATAACACCTTCTGAGGATAACTTTCCTTTCTTCGGAAAAGAGAGATCATATAATAATATACAATAATAACAATGAAACTCATCTCCTCGATCTGCGTTTAAACAAAAGTGAACACTTCCTGATGGTGTATTAGTGCGCAGGTGTGTATAAGTGTAGTGTAACACCGTGTAACTATTGTTATGTGTTATGCATTCGATGATACACTTCTTATCTTTACACACACAATATAGATACGTCATTTTAAAAGAATCTACATAATTGCATTAATACTCTCACCTACAAATAAATAAGAAATAAGAAACACTAAAGCTTCATTTTTTTCTCTATATATGCATAAAATATAGGCATGAATCAAAACATTCCATGACACCTTAATTGTATTTGTTAATATATAAGGTCCTGCCTTTAAATACATATAATAACAGTTTTTTTATTGACAATGGTGAGCAGACACCAGGGCTTGATTAAAATTTTAATTGATTTAATCCATCTGGACGGCACCTGGATTCTATTTTGAGGGCAAAAAAATGAAGGCTTTGTACTTTGTACCTGAGGTATTTGAAGCCCTCTCTCTCTTCTTCTCCTGTTTTTATCCTCTTAATCATTCCATCTGTGTCTGTCCGTCATGTCAGCCTTGTTTCTCTGCTCTGCTTTTAGGTGTCCTTGAAAAAATCACAGACGGGGAAACCGCTGCCCTCACCAAGGCTAAGACGCTCTACAAGTCCTGCACCAATGAGAGTACGTTAACATGGACTACTCCTTTTGTATATCATGGTGTCCTTTCTTTTACCATCTTTTGTGCCATTTATTTATTGCTAAACTATCTTTCAAAATTGTAATAACGCAGTAATAATCACTTTAAATGTAATAATTTTGCAGCATAATCTGATGCAAATAAGAGCATTATTAAACAAAATTTCACTCAGACGTCGCATAAAAAAACAAACTTAAATGTGCCCCAATTCATATTATTTTTAGTTATGCTTGGTAAGAAGTGCAATATAGGAATAATATCACATTCCCTCTGAAATTTGACTGGTAGAAAATAACCTTATCCATTATTAAAAACTTATTTCTTTCTTGTTTGTCTGCGCGCTGCATTCAAGGTTTGATCGAGCTCAGAGGAGGGACGCCTTTGCTCGACATGCTGCCGGATGTGTTTGAGTGGCCCATAGCTGTGGACGACTGGGAGGCCAACTACGGTAAAGCTTTGTTTTTTCTTTTGTATGGGGGTATTGTGTGGAGGTTATCCACCTTTTCTGACTTTTACCTTCCTTCCCTTTTCTTCAGGCAAAACATGGAGGTTGGAGGATGTTATCGCCAAGCTGAATGAGAAATATGGAACTCAGCTGGTGGTTAACTTTTTTGTCGGCACCGATGACAGGGACTCCAATTCTCATATCATTCATGTAGGTCTGCAACTTGAGCCAGGAGAGCCCTGATCTATCCTTCATCCTTCATACCGTATCAAAACATCTTGAGAATTCAACATCCTCCAATCTCTTCCAATCTGATTTCTTTGGCAGTTTGACCAGCAGACAAGCCTCGGCCTCTTGTCTCGAGATTACTACGCTTGTACCGGACCCTATGCAGAGGTAGGCAGGGGTCAGGTTCAGACCAGTGCCTCTGAGTCTGAGATCCAGATCCTCCGGGGTTTGTGGCGGGGAATATGATGCCCACCAAATAACGAGGGGCATTTATCTGAAACATCAATGCCTTAATTAAGTTGTATGTTGTGGTTGTATGTCAATCCAGACCAGATGTGTGTGACTGGAATAGACTTCTCTTGCTCTGGTTTTACTTTAAAGTCTACCTTTTGATTAATAAGCAGGAAGCTGCTCTCAGCGAACTCAGCTTGAAGCAGGCTGAGCGTTTGTGTTTGTCCATGATGCCTTTGTCATTGGTTCAATTCAAACCAACCACCCTCTTTTATTCGTGTTGAAATAAAACTGATTCTGTATTTAAAAGGCGTGTCGGGCTTACGAGAAGTTCATGATTGACCTTGCTAAACTGATCCGATCGGACCGGAGGCTGACCATCAATGAAACCCACATCAGGGAGGAAGTGAAACGGGTAATGGATCTGGAGAGGGACATTGCTAACGTAAGACACTTTTCATTTTAGTTGATCAGATTTGAAGTTATTTTCGTTTGTTCTTTTTGAACTTAAGTTTGGAGAGCTTGTTTTCCCACAACAATGCAAACCTTCAAGCTGCTTTTTCTCAGAGGGTGTTTGTTTGTGATCAAACATCTTCTGACAGAATGACCTTCCATTTTTTTTCCCATTCGTGGCTCTAATCTCTTCCCTCTCTGCGAGGTTGTTCGGCTCCGTTTGGTAGCAGCTGCACTATAAAACAAGCCGCCAGTCCTCAATTTACCTCCATTTATCACTTTTCTTTAAACATCAACAGGTGTCCATCATCCACATATGTCATTCTGCATCGGTCTTTTCTGCTCACTGAACATGCTTCATTTTTCCTAAACTTGGCTCCAGGCTTTTACAAATCTGTCACCGTTCGAGCTCTAATATTCACAGAGTGAAAGCCTCCCAGGACTCAAATCATGTCTGTTGCTTTTGGAACTTAACTTCAAATTGCATGCCTGTCAGGAAGCAGGAGGTGTTTGTTGTGACAGGATTCATGAGTTCCAGCTTTTCTGTCTTGTACTTTTCAAGGCCACTGATACTCCAGAGGACCGTAACAACCCAGTGTTGCTTTACAACAAGATGGAACTGGGCGATCTCAATGCCAACTTCACCCTTGAGGTCGACTCACAGGTAAGAACACACCCTTTTTCTGTCGGATCTGTTTTTATCTCCGCCCTTCCGCCGGCTTATGTTTTTTTCCTCCTCCCTGTCTGCGCTTTCGGACTCATCCTGAAGGTTTTTGACTGGAGTTACTTCACAGCGAAGATAATGGATAGAGTCAACATCAGTGTTCCTGACACAGAAAAGGTCATAAACTACTCCCCCAACTATTACAGAAGACTAAACCCCATCCTGAACAGATACACAAAGAGGTTTGTTTGAACAAGTCTGTAGTTGTGCTCGAGTATAATTAACTTTGTGTGTGGGTGAGCGCGGATCACAGGGAAAATAACTCCTTATATTGTAGCTATTTATGAGCCTTTGATCCTACTTCCTCTCCTTACAGGGATCTGCAGAACTACATGGTGTGGCGGTTTGCTATGAATATGGTGGTGGGCCTGAGCAGAACATACAGGGACACCAGAAAAGCCTTCCGCAAGGTACAATAGTTGAACCTTGACAATGAACACAGCAACCATCCATCCATTTTCTTCATTCTGATCAGGGTCGCGGGGGGGTGGGGGCTGGAGCCAATCCTAGCTGACATTGGGCAAGAGGCGGGATAAATCGTTGGTTCATCAGATGGCTGACACAAACTCACATTACTCACATTCATACGCCTGGGTAATTTGGTGTCCCCAATTCACGTAATTCCCTCAACCGTTGTCAAAATATTTGATCTAGGATGTCAATGTCATTGTGGTACCAGGTGAAAAGTCACATTAAATTTCCACTCAATCAGTAGCAGTGACATTTTAATCACTACATCACTACAGTTATTCATCCATCCATCCATCCATTCGCTCTTGCCGCTCATCCTGTCCAGGGTCCTAGCTGAAATTGGAAGAGAGGTAGGGTAGATCCTGGACAAGCTGGCAGTCCATTACAGGGTCCACACACAGAGACAGACAACCTCACGCGTCAATTTTAGAGAATCCAGTCCACCTGTATTGTATGTTTACATTTATGACTCTGGCAGTGCCCAGACAAAATATAGGGAGAACATGCAAACTCCACACTTAACGGCCAGAGTGGTCAGAGGTGGATTTGAACCCATAACCCTTGCTTTGAGGCAACGCTGGTATCTATTGCACCACCGTGTTGTCCTCGCTTCAGCCATTCCGCAAACAAAATAATGAGTGAATGGTTTAAAATAAACTTAATGCTTTATAAGTGAGGCTATTTCCAAATCATCCATAAATAATTGAATGTTCACTTACATTATCGTCTCATTCCTTGCATATTCATACCCACATCGAGTTCTAACTCTTCTTCGCAAAGCACTTTCCCTGCAGCCCTAACCGTAATGGAAATGCAAAGTAGTGGTGCGGGAAAAAAAAGAAAAGAAAGTTGAAACACGTTTCCCAGTATGTGGACTGGTTTATGTTTCAACTCTAACTGAATAATACCTCATCACATTCCTGCAGGCTCTGTCCGGTACAACGTCAGAGGCAGCAGTGTGGCGACAGTGTGCACTTTATGTCAACAACAATATGGACAACGCTGTGGGACGACTGTACGTACAAGAGGCTTTTTCTGAGAAGAGCAAAGAACTGGTAAGACGGGGATGGATGATCTTTATATTTTATTTTATTTTTAGTATTTAATTTGACTTTTTTAAGAGTTTGCTTCATTTTATTATAAATTCAATATATTATTATTATTATTATTATTATTATTAATAATTCGATTTTTAATTTGATTACATTTTTTTTGTATTATAATTAATTTTATTTCACTTCATTCAATTAAATTAAATTCAAGTCAATTTAATGTCATTAATTTCATTTCAGTGTTTGCCTTTCACCTGTGTCCCTCTTGTATAGTGTGTCACCATCACAGTACTGTGTGATTACTGTCTTACCGTGTCTCCCAATCAGAAAGTATCCGGTTCGAGCCCCTGCAGGTCCACATGTCGTAAAGTCCTTGAGCGAGACCCTGAACCCAATATGCTCCCCGCGCACTTCCAAGGAGTTGCCCACTAATCCCTCAGGGAGGGGTCAAATGTGTCAGAGGAAACTTGTATTTCCCTCGGGATGAATAAAGTATCTTATATTATTATTATTATTATTATTATTATTACATGTGCAGGCTTTGACATATATCAGTGTATACGTGAGTCAGACATTGTACCATGTGACACCTGCAGTAAGGCTGTCTGAAGGTCTCACACGTTGTAAATCTCCCTCGGCGCTGGATTTTAGCCCACTTTAGCATACGTGGGCGAAAATCAGTGTGGATAAAATGTCTTTGGGCATGCATCAACATACCAATACCCGTTTCCCCTAACACATGCTCACGCAGGTTCTGTGTTTAAGAGTGCACCTGCCGCATACTTTGCACTCTTGACAGTCGGCCACGAGATGTATACTGTATGATCATCAGCAGAACAAAACTAATTACATTTAAACAAGTAGATTTCAGAGAAACTTCTACATCCGCTTCCTGATACTTAATAGCTGCAGCACTTATGGGCTTTTTCCCATCGGCTCATTTTAGCCTATCACACTCTCTGTTACAATCGTGTGCCATGCACCTGTTGAATCTAGTATTTGAATCTAGGAGGTAGACTTCATTTTCTTCTTATTATAAGATCACTGGCTCAACCACTGGCCCAGAGGAAGGACAGAGAACTAAGAAAAGATTAACGTTTATTACATCAGTTGATATGTGATAATTAGAAAGTCTTAAGCGACAGACTCTTCAGAGAGATCGTGACTGACGGATATCCATTCAGGCAGCTGCAAGAAGTACCCCTCTCTTTAAAGTCTGGGTACTGGTGGTGGCGGTTTATGACTCTGCTGAGACTTAATGAATGATGAATGATTGGGCTGATGGATCCGAGAAGAGGTTAAAGACCGCGGACCAACAGCATGAAAGAACTAGATGGATGGAGGGAATCCTATTTGAAAAGATAGCAGCAAGATGATGATACGCTAATGATGAAGGTGTGTCATGGGGATTGGACGGATATGGCTGGCTGAAGAAGCTCGGCTGATATCAGCTGATGCCTCAGACCATGATGTGGAAATTTGAGACTCAATATGTGTTAAAGGTGAGAATATAGAATGGTATGAACAGTGACGGTTATATGAGTGTTTAAAGAGATAGTCTCCTTGACTGAACTTTCACTACATCTTCATTATCAACAGTATAATATTATATAATTTTATGAAAAAGAGAAAAAGTGAATTAAATCACATTTAAAAGGAAGTGGGGATTATGGGAAAAGCTTTCTATCATGATTCAAATTACAGAATTCCACTTGCTTTCATGTGAATTATCTACATCCATACATGTTCATGTTGCAATCTCACTTACACACAAATGCAGAATGTTCATTTATTTTTTTTCCAGCTGTTTCCGCTGCTGGTTTGTGACAATTTGCTGATATTATGAGAAGAGGGAATGCCTCTGTCAGTTTGCTGTAGTTTCAGGGACTTGGACTGGATACCTTCACTGTCACTGTGTTGTGTCATTTTTGTCATTTACTTCTATTCTAAGCATTTCTTCAAGTTTTTTTATTTTTCACTGTCTGTTAACCCGGGTAAACTTAAGAGTTTGCACAGCGTTACGCAGTCATGTTGGCGACTGTCGGTCTGACTTTCCCTAGTGTAAACCTGCATTCCTGCTAAAACTCTTCCTCAAGAGTAAAACATTATAGATACACAGGCTCCCATTTAGCTCTTGATTTGTATATTGGAGTACTTCAATCCTCTGAATTCCCACATTAAAACAGGAAATCTCATTATCCTGACATCACCACAACAATTATGCCAAGATTGGGGCTAAATATGCTGATCTGAAAGTATTTCCTTAAACAGCACTGCTTAACTTCATGCAGTAATGGTGAATCAGGAAGCTCCAGTGCCTCCTCTAGAAATTATATTTCTGGTTTCAGGAACTCAACCCAAAACTGCTGGCTCCATCTATAGGTTTATTTAAATATTTAATAGTCTGAAGACGCACAATGTAAATCGTTAACATTACCAATAATGCATCAGCAGCTGCCTACAGATTTTTTTAGACAAGATGAGAGAAGAACAAAAGCATTGGCTCTTCAAACTTTGCCTAATATTATGTTACACTACTGGTTATTGACTCATACATAAATACATCTGCGGTATTAACCTATTGAACTTGATTAGAGCGGTAATATTACCTCAGGTCATCAGACTCCTACAGAGACGGAGTGCTTCTACATTGATATGAGACTGTGTAATGATGGGGGCCGACTCAGGGAAGTGTGTTTTTATGACTGTGTTGCCCAACAGTTTATGTCAGTTCCTTCCAAGGATCTTTCCTGCAAGTCTAGCGAGGGGAACCCCAACCCTGTGGATGATTTGTACTGACTGACAGACGGCAGAGTTGAAGAAAAAGAAAAGTTGGGGATATTATAGAGTCGTCATTGTCGCATCCGCCGCTGCGTCGGCTGCAGATCCTTCGTTTTAACGCGATAACCCAAAAAAAATACCATGAAGGATTTTGAACTGATTTTGAAAAGAGTGTTTTTTGGAAAATTTGGGTGTATATTTCTGACACTGGGGGGAAATTTTTCGCCAAAAGATTTCCGGACATAATTCCTCAACCTTTGGTCCGACTTGGTTATATTTTATTTAGGGACCTTTTTTGAAATTCTTTTCTTCTTTTCCCTTCGTTGTAAAAGCAAACCCCCCTCATTGATTGGGAATAGGCTTGGGGACTTTTGGGGGATTCCTCCTTGCTGTTGGGGACGACAGAGCGGGTCTAGTTTATCGTCGGCTGATTTGTGAACGTTGTCTCTTACTGTAATACCAGATGGAGGAGATGATAAAAGCTATTCGAGAGGTGTTTATTAGTAACCTAAACGACCTCACCTGGATGGATGCACAGACCAAGAAAGCCGCACAGGAGAAGGTAAATCTTTAAAATAAACTGTCTTATTTTTATTTTTCTCTGAGTTGTTGAAGACCAAGTCGTTATCTCCTCGAATTTTCTGTAGGCTCAAGCTATTCGGGAAAGGATCGGCTATTCTGACAACATCATGACTGATGAATACCTTAACAGCGAGTACAAAGATGTGAGTGTCTGAAAAAATGAGATTATGAATGCTTGTTTCTCTGACTGAATTAGTGACAGCAGCAGAATACAGAGTGGTTTCATTGAAGCTGCATATCAGTTCCAAGCATCTTACTGAATTCTTGGCTTTCATGATTATCTTTCTGGAGAGTATATGGCCGAGTGTTGATAGCTCTTCTCAATCTGTTTTTTTCTCTCTTCTGGCTGTGTGTTGGTGTTAGCTGCTCTACAGTGCAGAGGAGTACTTTGAAAACATCTTACAGAACCTGGAGCACGCACAGAAGAAACGCCTGCGGAAACTCAGAGTCAAAGTCAACAAAGAGGAGTAAGATTCCCCGCTGGGACCGAACGAAAGAATGGCTGAGCAAACAGGCTGATTCCAGATTTTTGTTAATTTAAATATAGTTTGCAAAGATAACAGATCACTTCCAGATTAAGGATATGATAACAGTTATTATACACAATCACTATATTGTAGAGATGAGAGTTTTTTTACAGAATAGGTATTTTACATGAATTGCAGTTTTCGTAAAGAATAAGTATATTGCACAGATAACAGTTGTCATATAGAACATGTATATTGTACTGACGTTAGTTGTTATACAAACAGTATTTCAAACGGATGACCGTTGTCTTACAGAACAGGTATATTGCACAGATGACAGTTGTTGTACAAAATCAGTATTTGGCACAGGTGACATTTGTCTTATAGAAGTGGTATTTTGAACGGATGACAGTTGTTATACAAACGGTATTTCAAACGGATGACAGTTTTCTTATAGAACAGGTATATTGTACAGATGACAGTTGTTGTACAGAATAAGTATACTGCACAGGTGACATTTGTCTTATAGAAGAGGTATTTTGAACGGATGACAGCTGTACAGAATAGATATTTTACATGAACTGCAGTTGACATATAGAACAGGTATATTGCACAGGTGTTAAGGATATTGCAGCAGGATATTTTGCATTTAGAGTGCGTTCAAATTCCCCCACACAAACTCCTACTGCCAGACACCGTTCAGCGTTCCATTAAGTACGGCAGGAATGTTAATGTTAGGTTGTTGTTGTTGTTGTTAACCATAGGCTAATGTTAATACCTTTCTAATGTCATCCTGTTTGTCCTCTCCAGGTGGGTAACTGGTGCTGCTGTTGTCAATGCCTTCTATTCATCCAGCAAAAACCAAATAGGTATTTTTCACTAATGCAAATGCTAAATATCATATATACAATTATTTCTGAAAGGACCAACATATTAAGTGTTTTTGATTTCTTTCTGGTGTTAGTGTTCCCTGCTGGTATCCTCCAGCCACCTTTCTTCAGCAAAGGCCAGCCTAAATCACTCAACTATGGAGGCATCGGCATGGTGATCGGTCACGAGATCACACATGGCTTTGATGACAATGGTAAGATTTTCCACTCTGTTTCTCTCCGTTCCTCCCAGAGGCAGCTTTTGCAGATTAAATCGGTACTTGGATTGAAATATTCCCCTTTCTGCAACTGTTACCACTTTAGAGAAATCAAAGGGGAAAAAAACTAAAATTTCTGCTGTGTTCCTCCTCACGTCATTTATTTTCATTGTGTTTTTAAAAGAAAAAAAACCTCAGTCTCATCCACTTCCACTTGCCACACTGGAAAAACAATAGTAATTAACTTAAAAATAAATCCAGCCGGACATCCTTCCTCACCTTCAAGTCTTTGTCCTTTTGTTTCAGGTCGTAACTATGATAAGGATGGTGACCTGAAGGACTGGTGGACCCCAGACTCCACTCAACGGTTCCTGGATCTATCAAAATGCATCGTCAACCAGTACAGCAACTTCTCCTGGGACCTGGCCAACGGACTTCATGTATGTTGTCCTTATAGATCTAATCTCTGTCCTTCCTCCTTTCAACGTTCTTTAAGGTTTTCATAGAATTTGTAGCAGTGTTTCTCAAATATTATCCCAAGCATCGCCCTCTTTATTTGCTTTTTGTTGCCTTTGCCAGCCAATCTATTTCCATCTCTAGCCTAGTTTTGTGGGCTCACCTCTTCTTCTCTGCTTAACGTCTTACATAGTTTGTGTGGACATATTGACCCCCCTGTTGCTTTCAACAATGTTTCTTTTCACCCCTGGGAAGATGATTTATTGCATACCAAAGAATGATATATGTGATTTCGTAAAATACAGCACAAATTTTTTTACCATCTCCCTCTGTCGTTTTTCCTCGCCAATGTTTGTGTTCCCTCTCCATATGTCTCCCTCTAGTTAAACGGTAACAACACCCTTGGGGAGAACATTGCTGACAATGGGGGGATTCGGCAAGCGTACCAGGTAATGAGCCTTGAAAAAAGGGATAAACTGTTTAATCGTCCTGGTTTGCAGATGACAGAAAAGTGCATTCACTCTGTAGTTTGTTATTATCATCTGTCTGCCAACATTAATATGTAATATTGCTGAGTCACTGACAAGTCATTATTTACAGTAAACAACCGTTAACAGCAAGAGATTCCTGCTAATTCACTGGGTTTGACCTGAGATGCGTGTATTTGTTTTGTATTTATTTGTACGATCATTGTCAGTTCTATTGCTATATTTATGGCAGAATGCTGTTTTGATTTTCTTGGATTTGTAAAAAGATTTTAAACAATATTTGTAAAGTTTAACCTTTTTTTCATGTGACATTATAGTTAAGATGAATTGGAATAGTAATTTTATATAATAATACGTGTTAACAATAATAAAATATTGCTACAAATTGTAAGAATTTTATTGTACAAGGAAACTTGTTTTAATTGTGCATATGACAATAAACGCTTCGACTTTGTTGTATATTATATTATATCATATAATCTGACATATTTGGTATTTATTTCAAAACAGACACTGAAAATGACTATTTTTACGTTTGTTTTTAACTAAAACCACAGGCCTATAAGAACTATGAGAAGGAGCATGGACCTGAGCCGCCCATGCCTGGCATCAACCTTTCCCACGATCAACTCTTCTTCCTAAACTTTGCTCAGGTAATTGATGGATGGATGAATGGATTAATCCATGGATGTATGGATGGATGTATGATTGGATGGATAGATGGGTGGATTGATTGATTGATTAACGCGTGGATGAATGCATTGATGGATAGATCGATGCTTGGATGTATGGATGGATGAATGGATGAATGGATGGATGGATGGATGGATGGATGCAGGATTGAGGGATGCAGGATTGATGGATTGATGGATGCAGGATTAATGAGTAGATGGATGGATTCATGGATTAATCCATGGATGGATGGATGCATGATTGGATTGATGGATATATGGATTGATTGATTAATGCTCGGATGAATGCATGGATGGCTGGATAGATGGATGCTTGTATGGATGGATGGATTGATGAATGGATTGACAGACAGGTGTATGGATGGATGGATGGATTGGTGAATGGATTGACAGACAGTTGGATGGATGGATGGATGGATGGATGGATTGATGAATGGAGTGACAGACAGATGGATGAATGGATGGATGGATTTATTGATTAATGGATTGACAGATGGATGGATGCTTGGATGGATGGATGGATGGATGGATGGATGGATGGATGGATTGATGGATAGATGGATGGATTGATGGATGGATGGATTGATGGATTGATGGATAGATGGATGGATTGATGGATAGATGGATGGATAGTTGGAAATGACCTTCTGTGTGTCTCTTTCAGGTGTGGTGTGGAACACACCGACCAGAACAGGCTGTTAATTCCATCAAAGTAGACGTCCACAGTCCGGGACAGTTCAGGTACATCTCCATTCATCAGTCACATGATCAGTGCAGAAACAACCATAGTAACCAATATTTTATGACCTTAACTTCATCACATTCTCATGTACACTTTTGAAAGCAACCAATCTCCTGCATGTGTCACACAGGGTACTGGGCTCTCTTCAGAATTTCCCAGAATTTGCCAAAGCGTTCAGCTGCAACAAGAACAGCTACATGGTCCCTGAGAACAATTGCCGCGTGTGGTGATCCACAGACGTCCGGGACGGACGGTGACACGGATCACCCCTCACCCCCTACAGTACTCCTACCCACTGATTGTTGGAGCATGCATGGGGGACTCCAGGGAAGTGTAAGCTCCCCTTAGCTCTTTACTGGACGGACCAAGGCTGGTGGAATGACTCTGCAGAGTGCACTTCCTCCAAGATAAACAGTGAACTGTACCCTCATGGACAGATGAAGCGCTGTCTCCGCCTCTGAAGCTGTAGTATATTCAATCAGCCTGATTATTCTGCTACCCACTGGATACAATCACTCATTGTGGTTATATTTTTCTTCTCTCCATTTTCATCTTGTTTTATTCATCATTTCTGTCTTCCAATGCGTCTGTGTGGAGTGTCTTTCAGTTAAAGCGCCGTGCAAACAGTCGGTATGAGGGGGTAGGGGGGCGGCAGACAGGCAAATGTGCTCAAACCCACCAGCATATGAAAACCCACCCACACTCTAAACAGGGATCAACATCTCTAAAGTATGTGGGATTGATTGTATGCCTCACATAAAAGCTCTGATTTCATACTCGTAATGTACTCTAAATTATTACAGAAATTTAATTTGTTGAATAGACAAGTAAATATTTAACTATAATCAAATATAACACTCTATATGTAATGTCAATGACTTCAGTTCAGTCATTTTCTGGCAGCTGCTGTTCATTAGTAGGAAATCTAATAAACCAAAATGACTCTTTCGCCTTTAAAATGACCGCTGGTAATGAATGGACGCCATACCCGTTTTATACGTTCACTGAGCCTCCTGTGTTTTTTCTCTGTGGATGTATACGGTGTTTGATCCAGTCTTTGTACATTTATCATGATTTCTGCCTCCTGTTTGTCCAGCAAACTGGTATGCCTTACATGATCTGCGGTGCTTCTGTGAGTGAGAGCACGTATAGAAGAATGGATGAACCAATGTGACATTAAAGCAACATTATGACAATTAAACAATAAAGAATGATTTTAAAAATAATTGTTTTTTGTTTCTTTTAACCAAATTGGTGAGCACCTCAGTTTTGGTCTGCATTTTTCATAATTACATTTCTTACAATAAAAAAACATATAATCTGAACATTTGTTGCAAAACATCAAACAACAACATAAGCCAGCTGTAATTATTTTGTAGTCCCAACAGTGGAAATTCCGCCTCAGCGTCTTTCTTATAGCTTTTCACAAAGCTCTCACCAATGAATGGAAGATTTACTCTCTTCTGACCTCTTGCTAAGTCACTTTCTTTTTGCTTGTAAACACGTTGCCTTGAACCATTCTAGTTTTACCAGCTGAACGGGTTGAGTTGTATTATCATAAAACCTCAAATAGATGCAGTGAGGCATATTTATCTTAATGTCAATGAAGTCTAAGGCTTCGTTCATACTGCCAGTCTAAAGGCTCCATTCCAATTTCTTTTTTTGGATCGGATTTGTTGTTGTGTCTCGCCTCATTCCTTTTAAAATGTAACCTATGTTGGACTCCTGTTTGAACAGTTCACAGTTAAAACCTGGGTCATCTTTTTCCTGCGGTGTGAACGTAGCCTGAGGTGTACCACTTGCATGTTTCTTGGATAGTGGGAGGGAGCTTGAGTTCTAGTTGTAGGTGGATAAGAACCTGGAACCATTTTGCAGAGAGGAAACACTGCTATCCAATGTGCCACCCAGGAATTAAACAATATTTAAAATCATAAGTCAATATAAATTTTTTTATGCAGCAATAAAAAGTTTGTGCAATTCAAAAAACAAATAGAGACAGGCGCCAGAAGTACTTGGCATAGAATTCCACCGTTTCTCCGCAGTAAGACCCAATATTCTTCACACAGGACTTGATGACGTACTGAAGTTAGTCTCACTTAAGGGCCCTCCCCTCCTCCATCAGAGGCCCCTCCTCTCTGCCCTTAACTCCTCCCCTCCCTTGCTGAAACACAAAATCTCCAGTTCGCTGTGTTTAATAATAATAATAATAATACATTTAATTTATAATGCACTACCATGATCATTGCATGCTGTCTGTTTCAACTGAACAATATGTTCATTTAATGATATTTAGTAATGAGGCCCTGTCTTCACAAAACATGGAGGTATTATTATGGCCGGTTTAAAGTTCAGCTAAACTCTGAGAAAGGTGTACATTCTCCATTCAAAGTCCTTAACCTCTTGATCATGTCCGCTGTCCTCGGAGCCAGTCTAGTCCCCCGGCTCTGGATCTGAAGCCTATTCTGGCGACGGCATTCCATTCTTCTGGTATGAAATCCTACTCCTAAAGCTGGGATATAGTTCCATCCTAGCACCCCATTAGAAGCAGCCAGCTGCATGGCCTTCTGGGATGTCTTCAGTTGTTGATTACTTCAACAACGAGTTAGCCACTTAACGAGGCAGATCAATCGAAGGACGTCAGAGGGAGACACAAACAACATTTTCTCCATAAAAAATGATTTAGTTTGTCTGGTTTTACACTCTCCTCTCAGTTTCCACCGACCTAATTTCTGTTGTCTAAGAACACAGAGGGAAGAAAAGAATAGTGAAATCGGTTCCCTGCTGTCATTTAATAGTTCAACAATGTTGCTTTAAATGAGTTATTTGATTTTCTTAAAAAATAAACTACAGCCAGAGGTTGTTTAGCCAACTGGCTCCAAAATCTAATTTTAAATCACTAATTTCCATGTTTGGACTGATTCTCATCCTGGAGCAGCTGGACCTCATCTGCCTGTGGATCGTCTTCCTCTGTCAAACCATACTGCATGTCCTCTCTCACCATAATCAGAAACCTCCTCTATGGTCTTCCCCTTCTTTCTCTTGCCGGCAGCTCCATCTCCAGCATCCTTCTACCAATAGACCCACTATCCCTCCTCTCTTACTTTGTCTCCAAGATGTCTAACCTGAGCCCTCTGATGTGCTCGTTTCTAATCCTGTCCATCCTCCTCACTCCCAGGAAACATCTGAACATCATTGTCATCAACATCATCCACGGACATCTTGTCCATAGTTCTGACCACATCTGTCAGCCTGTTCATCACATAGCAAACAAGAAGGGGCTCAATGCCGAACCTTGATGCAGTCCCGCCTCCAACTTCAACACATTCGTGATTCCTTTTTAAACATATCCTGTACCACTCTAACATATTTCTCTGACACTCCAAACGTCCTCATGCAATCCCACAAGTCCTCCCTTGGCGCTCTGTCGTACGATTTCTCTAAATCCACAACAACACGATACAACTCCTTCTGGCCTTCTCTGTTCTTCTCCATCAGCACTCTCATGAACGTAGCATGAAATAGAATGGAAAAAAACTAAAACTTCCTCAAATTTAAACCCTAAGGGCAATGCTTACTTACCGAATACCAATTATACTTAGTTACTATCCGCAACTGCATATTTATTACATGGGGCTTTCATGATAATTTAAATGTCACACTGTTAGTTTGGAATTAATGCCAGGGCTACAGACTTCAACAGAGTGACACAAAACAGCACAGGGCGGTTAAGCAGATGACACTCTGGGACTTTATGAGTTAGAAATCGAGACAAAAACTACATACGGAACATTTGTTAAAACTCAAAGGACTTGTGCCTTATGAGTTCAAATGGATGAGATATTTGCTGAATTGCCTTTGATTATTATATACTTATCAGTGGAATGATTGATAAACACATTATTTGATCTGTGGTCTCCGAAATACATTACATATGTAATACATTACATATGTAATACATTATGTATGTAATGTATTACATATGTAATACATTACATATGTAATACATTATGTATGTAATACATTACATAGACCACTTCTTTAGACTGTATAAACTGTTAGTTGCTCATAATACTTTCTTCTTGACAGTTTTTGCGCTCTTTCTGTCTCACTTTAGATTTGTTTTATTTCAATTCAACCCTCGCTCACGCCCCTCTCTCACTCTCACACACACATACATACAGACGCATGCACACACACTCACACACATGCATACACACACACACACGTACAGATGCATACATACACATACTCACACTGCACACACGCATACTCACAAACATACGCACTCTCACACACACAAACACACACGCACTCATGCACCCACACACAGGCACATGCACACACACGCACGCGTTCACACACACTACACGCTCCACCTGTATTAATCACAGATATATCAGCTGCCTGTACTTAGAGACTTAACTGATAATCATCTTAAGGAGTATTTGAGAAGTAAATCTTTAAATATCACACTGAGCCTGCAGGCAAGTAGTCCCACAAGGTTTGTGTGTGTGTGCTTCATGCACACAAGCATCAATCTCTTGAGTATGAAGTAAATGTTATTTTGCACATCACATGTTAAGTGCCTGGCCTTAGTTTGTTTCTATTTTTTGCCGCAGAGTGTCAAATGAGGAATACTTGTAATTGCTGGGAATAAATTATGCACTGCATAACAATGTGACTGAATGGGATAGTTTGTTCTTGCTGATTCGGCTTTCTGCACCGTAGAGGCTTAATATGCTCACAGAAATCTTGTAAATATTTTATATAAACATTGGCCATCAAGCACAATTTCAGGGGAGTGTTTGGAATATGTGGGTCTAGTTTCCGTTCTCCTCAGAGACGTGGAACGATAAGGATTAAGTCCAGTTAAATAAGGTGAAAATCATTTTCCCGCTAATTGGACCTTAAAGCGGTGAGGGGTCATGTTTAGGGTGAGGCATAATGCAAACACATAAATATGCAATATTTTTTATGGCTGCTCACTGGTAAATACACCCCTGTGAACGCAGGAGTGATAAACTGTCAAGAATGTATAGGGAACAAGAAAAACATGCGAGGAAGTTGAGAGGAAAAATAAGAGGGACCCAGAGAGAATTACAACACACAGGGTATAAATGATGGGATGCCAGGCAGCACCACCAGAAATATGACTGACCTTTGTATCCTAGCGTCAAAATACAAATAAAAAAATATGTCTGGGGATGAGTGGCGCCAAAACTAATACACTCCTGGGCGGACAAACAAAAGCAAAGTTATTTATTTCTTTCCAACAACATACATTTCCTCTTTTAGTGGTTGGTCACAACTCATCAGCTGTATTGGGACCACGCGGCCACTGATTGTTGGTCAGTCCAAATTCATATTTTAGGGTTTTATTTGACATTCCATGACCGAGGCATGTAATTCTTTGCAGTCTATTTACATGGTGGAAATATACAATCATTCCTGTACGGCTGTGTTTGAAAGCAGCGAGTCTTCTTAGCTGCTGCATTTACTTATTTACTCACTTGTTCCCCCTTTGGCTCTGACTAGGCTGGCAGCATTCTTGCAGATCACTGGTTCACACCACCCACTGTCCTCGTACTCTCACCCTCCCTGTCATTAGCAGCTACGCTTAATAACATCGCAAGCTAAGATTACAGCACAGCATGTTCCATGGGAGCACACTTTAGATGGCTGGGCTCTTACTCTCAAGTAACACGCAGCACGGGGGATGTTTGGAGTTTTTAAATCCAATAAGTTGAAAATGTGTCTGTCAGTGGAAAAACTCTGACCTCTGATCTCGAAATGAAGGTCACCCATACTGGACCACTAAATTCAATCCTCTGTCAGCCATTGCCCTCTAGTCATAAAGTGACTAAGCTCTGCTTTATGTGCCCTTTAAGTGACCATAACAGTGTGTCCAGTTGTGTGTGCGTGTATGTGTGTATGTGTGTGTGTGTTTATGGAGGGCGGTTGAGGTGAGCGCCTGCAGCCTCTGGAATGCCTGTCTGCGTCTTCTTAGGGCAATGTTTGGTGACTCAGATGCATGAAAGGGGAGCCCAACTCAAATGTGTGCACATACTCAGAATACTCAGAATCCATAATGTGCATAAAAGCCCACTTTTGCAGGCAGCGAAACACGCTTTTGTATTATGCACCAGGATCATAATAGAGAAAATGTTTCAGGTAGGCAATCACAGTGGACACTTCATTTGAAAAGAGCAGTTATTGTGAAGTGCACCTATAAGTGTGCTCTTAATACTTTATTATTTTTTTAAACAGGCAGGATTTTATGTAAAAAGGTTCAATTGCTACCGCTATAATGCAGATACCTATTTCTGGGAACGAAAAAAAGTCCCACGCTCTCGCTCTTATTGGTGCTCTTGATTTTTTCCATGAATTAAGTGACTAATTCTATTTAACAATACGTTTCTTCACTGAGCGTGGCAGGAAAAGAAAAAGAGCGCAGCTTATTGTGTGGCTTGGCAGTGTATCTTTATGTATTTGAAATCAGTGACATACTGTATAGCTAATGGTGTAAAAAAACAAACAAACATCCTGTACACATTTACCCGGCAGGAAGATGTTTCACCCAGAGTGAAGCTCAATGTTTGCATTTGCAAGGGTCAGTTGTGCTGACCCTTCCAAATTCCCAAAATGCTGGTATCCTGACTGCATAATCATTTTTTTTTTCAATCTTCCCATGCGGAGGTTAGTAAAGCTCTTATCTATCAATCTATTACAAATGATGATGTAACCAAAGGCGAACCAGTGAGCCTTAGGGAATCAAAATTACACAAAAATGCTGAAACATTCAAAACAAAACATTAAAAAAAAAGAAGATTATTCAAAATAGAAAACAGTCATGACTCATATGGAATCCGTTCAGCTCTTTTCATCAGATGCGGATTAAATTTCACAATAAAAATCTAGAAGCTGTAAAATCTGTCTCAGAGTCAGTGTTACCAGACGTTCCATAATTATGTTATTTGTATGATAATATAACCGTCTGAACGAATCAATAGTGCCAAAAATACCAAAATGTACGATCATTTAGACATTTCATCGCTCTTACATTTGTAGGTAAGTAATCTCAATCTAATTGAATGTAGCTAGCAGCTTTTAGCGGCTGTGTTTCCGGCTCCTCTCATCATCAAAATCCTGTGATGACGAAGTGACGCACGGCGTCGCCGCAACGCATTGTTTAACAGTAATGTTCGCAATCCCACTCCTCATCCTATCCGATCCTCGCTATAACGACGAGGAGTCAGTTTGCGAACAGGAGGAGGACATTATAATGTACAGAGTCAAAAAGTGATCTTCATCGTCTCCAGCCTTACAGACATGGGTGGGACAGTGACCCTAGTAATACTGGCTGGAAACAACCAGTTGCTGGTTTCAACAACCAAAAACAAAGCTTTGTTGTTGCTGCAACATGCAGATGGTAAGTGAGATCACTGTTCTTCAAAATCCCCAAAAAGTCTAAAAAGCACCTGATAAAAAAAAAAAAAAATCCCTGTCCCCAATGCAGAATTCAAAAAGGCAGTGCTTACAGAGAAGATCTTAAGTAGACAGAGGCGTGAAACTAGCAGAGGTAAAACCATATTTAAAAAGAGAAGTTTTAAGATTCGAAAACCTGCACAGAACATCTTTCTAAAACATCTTAAGTAACAACTGAAGTCGTTTGATTCATGTTTGTTGAAGACTGGGCGTCTTTATGACGCGTGAGACACGGAATATAACAACGGAGGTATCAGTCTGACGCCTGAAAGAGGACACTGTCTGATTGACAGTTGTTCATTGGGGTGGAAGTCCACCTGCATTGCACTCACAGGGAGAGACGCTTCTCCGTCAATATTCTCCAACTCTTATGAAGAAGTAAATCTGTGATATACAGTACAGTAGTACTGTAACAGGAATCACAGCAAATTCGACGTGTACTCCCATCTGGCAACGCTGCTCAGAATATAAATCACCTTTTATAACTTCTGCTATAGCCTTTAGAAAATTGTGCTACAGTCTGTGCTCGCTATATACTTATGTAAAACAGTGACATCATGTGGTCGTTTAATATATCCATGCAGCTCAGATGAGCCTGTGATATTCATATACTTTATTTTGGAGCCTATACCAGCAGACTTTGTACGGCGGGGGAGGCGGGGTCCCCCCGGAGAGGCCATATAGATAGACAATGATAAAAGTAATATATCTTTATATAACCTTGACGTTTGTCATCGACTTTTTATCAAGGATGAAGGATTTCAAATAAATCGGTCTCTCTTTCCTCCGTAACCTGTTTCCTTGCTCTAATGCACGAAAAGACAGACGCTGAGACTGACAGCTCACTGACGCCATCGCATAATCAATCAATCTCGCACAACTTCTCTCCTCACCTTCCCCTATCCATATTTAATCATGAGGTGGTTGAACCACAGGCAGCCTCTGGTTGCCTCTAAGCTCCCTCCCACAGTCAAGACCAATCTAAAACAGTAAGAGGAACCGGGGACTCGAACTTGTCCCAGAGTGTGAATGGTTGTTTGTTTCTATGTGCTGGAGACGAGATGGTGATTGGCTCAGGTTGTACACCAACCTTTTACCCAACGTGAGCTTGGATAGGATCCAGTCCATCCATTATCCTGCACCGGATAAACGGCTACAAAACATGGATGGATGGTTAAACTGCCATCGCAAGAAAAAAAAACATAAAACATTACTCTTATAGTTACAGCTTTTTATAAAAAAAAACATTTTGATTAATAATAACGCATAGTCATTAATTAGTTGTCTACATTTAATCCATTCCTAAGGAGCAGTGGGAAACCTCTGTGAAGCTCCAGGGGAGAACTTTTTTTTTTCTAAAGGACCCCACAACATGTAGTCTGCAGGAGCAATCCAGCGATCAAACAGATGACCTTCCAATTTGGGGGGCAACCACTGTAGCTCCTGAGCCAAAACTTCCCCCAAAACTGCTCCACCAACTAAGAACATCCCTACAACTCCACCCACAGAATGTAGAAATAATAAAGGATCACCAGTCATTTTTTTATAGTAAATTAGCTTTGCGACCATGCTCCCCCAAGAACCCAACGAATTTGGTTTCCCAGACGCCAACCGTCGGGTCCAGGGAATAGCAATTACATTATTCGATCGTCTCGGAACCTTGATTGAGGGTATTGTACAGAATCAGACCAATCAGAACGAACGTAGACCGCTATGAAGGTCAGGGCACCTAACAGGCTCAGCTGATGGAACAAAGTCTCCATCTCAGTGGAATGGGCCCCTTATTTAACATGCAGAATTCTCTGGGGGTACATGATATGTTTTAGTCCCTCTTAAAACATATCAAAGGGGAATAAATGAGTGTTTGAAAAAAGATAACAATTTGATATTTCTTCTCTTGTGTAACCCTGTGGAGTTTAACATCCTGACCCCAATGAACTCTAACCCCACCACTAACCTAAACCGATACGGTATGTTAAAGTAGAAGCAATAATTGCCGTGGAGGTCATAGCTGTCATAGCTGTGACGTAATGCTGAAGAAGATACCATTGGCTGGAATGCTGAACATTCTTTAATGTGGTGTCTAACGGCGTGGGGTCAGGCTTCATATCAACATGACCTCAGACTCCAAAGTCTTAACAGAAATTCTTTTTCTGTAATTGATTGTATCTCCTGGCTCAAACTGTAGCAGTTGTTGAGTTGCGCAACCCACACCTCCTATTGTGGCCGGTTCTATTTTAAGGTCTTATTGATTTTTTTAAAGCACAGTTGGACCCGGCCTGGGGCTACTGAAGCCAACCACCTGGAGAATTCCCTACGAGTCAAGGAAGAGTAGCAGATTCATATGCAGCGACCTCTGTGCTTCCCAAAAAGACATTTATGACTATGTGTGACCTTTCTTTGCCCTCATCAATCCTCGGCTTTGAAAGGACATACCCTCGGGTCCGGTTGCTCAAGGGCCATACCTACAAACACAACCATTGGTTCTGCTAACACTACAGCTGTTAGCAATATTTCAGTCATAAAGTAAAAATTAAGCGAAAACAATTTATGACATTTTCATGATTAAAACTATTTAACTCACGTTTCGTGTATACTTTTTTTTACTATTGAGGGTTTATATTTAATTGTTTTTCTTGCATGAGTTAAACACATCTTGACGGGCTTATTACTTGTTAGGATGGGATTATCTGTTACGTTCCTAATCACATGTTTTCCATGTTTTCACCAAGCAAACACTTTCAGCCTGCATGATGCTCAGCAATAAGCCTGTGTTCTGAGCAGGAAACACACGAGGATAATGTGCCAAACTTGCAAGACATCTCACTAAGCAGCAGTGAGGTGTACGTGCTTAATTCTCAGTTGCAGTCTGGATGCTGGAGTGAGAGGAGACTGGTGTTGTCTGGTCATCGCTTCTCCATCTGAATAAAGTATACCTTTATTGTTCCTCACCGGCAAACCTTTTGGATTTCTATCCGTATTTGTATATGTTTTTCTGTATTTGTATTTGTATTTGTACGAAATCTACATTGTCTGGTGACGGTCTGCCTACCTGTTGCTGCAAGTGTACCATCACCCGGAAGACTTCTGTATCTGGTTGTTTCATTGTTTATGTCTGATTCTCTTTGTTCATCGTTGATGTCACTTTGTTTATCCGTCTTGTCTCTGCCAGAAACCATGACAGTCAACGTCCAGCATCTTCTTTCCACAAACTTTGTATCAGCCAACGACTCAGTAGATTTCTACAATAACTCCCTGAGTAGCATCCTGAATCGTCACGCCCCTGTAAAAACTAGAACAGTCACCGTAGCTGTTCTTCCGTAGATGGGGCTAATAAGGCATCCTAATAAGGCGCCCGATACAAAACCTGCTGATTCTACATCAAACCACCATGCAAACTAATTTTTAGCCCCAGCTCTAAAGCTGTCTTTTTAAACTCCATTCAGTTTGACCTGAATTTTTTTTGTTTTAAAAGTGTGAGGAAGCATCCAGGGAGAATCCACAGAAAAACACCCGAGGCAATCGTGCGAACCACTACAGTATCAACTCTTTTACATTTAATCACCCATCAACTAAATGGAGCTCAATAAAAGCGGAAGAGAGAATGGAGAAGGGTTCAGTCGACCAATCAGTTTCCTGGAGAAACAACCAGTTCAAAGCGATGCATTTACAACTTTTACTCTGCCTGGTGGTCTATAAAAACTTAATGGGTTGTTCTATTTCAAAGTCAGCAATGAAGGTAAGCAGAGGATGAGGACCACCAAGCAGAGGATGAGACCAGCTAGATGGTAAACGGTTATGGGTGTCATGTTATATTAGGGTTATGGTGTGGCAATACATCTAAATCTTGTAGAGTCTCAGAAGACAACGCTGTGATCCCTCACCTTTAATTAATTAATTACTTAATTTTTTACATACACAAAAAGTCAGGGATATTACGGAATCTTCATCGCTGCCGGCGTGTTCAACACAGATCTAACACAATAACAGGAACATTTTTAATCCCTTTAATGGCTCATTATCATCATTTATACCCCCATAGACCTCAGTGTGGGAAAGCACTGGATTGATGTTGGGAAAGGTCGGCTGTATATTTCTGATAACAGCTTTATCTCCTTAGGTTTTCGAGCTCCGAGTTAGTCCGAATTTGGTGCAAGTGAACCAACATGATGAGATTTTTCTGTTAAATTTAAGAAAGTAAAAAAAAGAAAATAATCATATTGTGATTACTGATCTAAATCAAGTTCAGTTTTATCTGGTGACTAAACGGACTGGGGTTGGTATTGTGGTGGTTAGCACCGTCACGTCTTAGAAAAAAGGTTGTCTTTTGGAATCCTAACCTGAGTTACTCTGACTCTCAAGAAACACTGAATGTATTATCAGTTTAAGTCAGTTCACGTTAAACCGGCAACATTTCTTCTTAATTTTTTTTACAAACTGAAATAACTGGTTTATTTGGTTGAATTATCTTCATTTTTGAAAAAAGATATTTTCAAATTAGACGAAGATTGAGATTCAGATTGATGTTTTTCTGGTTCAGATTTAAAAAAAAAACTTTGAATAAATTATTTGTATTGAGTCATTGTGAAATATTTTGTGCGATCCAGTTTCACTAATGTTTTATTTTCAGTGTGTGTGAGTCACTGGATGCATAAGGATGTTTTTCTCCCTGAACATGAGTTTTTGCTACGATGTTGTTATTGTACAGAAAGGGTACATCTTAACTTACATACAATCTCCCCTGCTTTTAAATGCAGTAGGAGCTAACATTAGAGATTCAGAGGCTCAGCTGTAATAGCATATTATGAGCACATGATATATTCAACATAAACTGTTGTTCGATTGTTTCAAGCAGAAATCCAAGCGCGGACCGGCTGAAATCCCTGACCCGAGGTTTAATGTTAAATTCTGAATAACCATAATTAAAGCAGTCAATCGTGTGTAATCAAGTCATTTCTGCACTAAAAAAAGTGCAAAGAAATCCGCCCAATTTTCTCAGTATTGTTAGGAGCTTCACGTCATCTAGAGATAAAAATGTGGTGTTTGGTAGCCTTGGCAACAACATACTTTAAATGTTTCACAATATTTTTGATGTTTAATGGTGTTCTATCTGCAAATTTGATGTACTTATCATGGTATTTTCCTGTTAGATAAGCCAAAAATAGCAGCCCCCCACGCTAAGCCTGCAACTTCCTGCAGAGACTGAAGAACAAAGAGGAGGCACATATTTACGCAGCAACTTGATGTTGAATAAAGGAGGGTGTTCTCATTGTGTGTAAGTTCACATGTAGGCATAACTGATGGTATCGGGATTTTAAGCCATGATGTCCATTATAGGTTATAGTTCACAGTGTGGAGAGGATTGAATGAAGCGATACAACAACTCAGAGGAGAGAATGCAGTCACGTCTATTTGATTCCCTTGTAACAGAACGGACATTTTTTTTATTCATGTTGAGAAAACTTTCTTCATTGCTGAAAATTATAAATGGTGAGGGAGATTATGGAAGATAAAAAAAATTAGTTTGGGATGAATAATTGAAGGAATAAATGTAGAAAGAAAAAGAAAAAAAATGCTCTTTTCAATTAAACCAAATGTATTTATTGATTTATTGGTTCATGTCCACAGAATGCTGATCCATTGAGCGCCTTTATACCAGTAGTTCAATGCCTGAAAATTGCTGGTAGAATTTATCTACTATGATAGAAAAAACAGAATAATGGACATTTTTTCTTCAGCTGAGGGAGTTCAGTTTCTTCCTCGCACACCTCTTCTCTGTCACAGAAGGAGAGAAATACATTAGTCGAACAACCTGGCTGGACAGTTTTAAAAGTGAGCAATCTTTTTCTACATTTTCTTCTTGGGCTTAAATGCAAAAGTAATTTTCAGCAAAGCCTTATGGGTCTGGCTTGAAAATGCAAAAAGGCAAAGTATTTTTCAAACAAAAAAGTTTTACCAGATGAAGAGCCTGCATCTATGCTAGCACCTCTGTAGTGTTCTACTTCGGAACATGTGATGCTTTAAGCTAAATGCTCATGTCACCATGCAATGCTTATGTGCAGTTGGCCATCTTAGCATGTTAATATTAGCATGCTTACGAACATGTGGTGTTTTGAGCTTCATGCTGATATTGTCATGCTAACATGCTTATTTGCAATATTTAACATCTTAGCATGTTAATATTTGCAGGCTTACAAACAGGTGTTCTTTTACGCTAAATGCTAACCTTGTCATTCTAACGTGCTTAACGTGCAGTTTTCACCATCTAAGAATGTTAATATTAGCATGCGTATGAAAAAATGAGGTGCTTAGAGTTAAATGTGAAATTTAATTGTATATCTTGTATTCATATATGATTTGAAATCCCGTATCGTTTATTCAACTGTCTATCAAGTTTATTTAAATAAATCATGCAGTTTGATCCGCTGTAGCGACCCCTGAAGGGAACAGTCAAAAGAAGAAGAGGGAGGAGATGAAGAATGCACATCAAAAACTTACCACGAACCTAAAGGTTAACTTAAAAGTTGATCAGCAAAATTGATTCATCATGGATTCAAGGATTTCTGTTCTAAGTTTCCTGACAACAAGGTATTTAGTCCGGAGAAAAGGTGACTGATGGACAGGCAGACAGACATACAGCATTGCCACCAAACTAGCCTACTATCATGCCTTCATAAACAAACTGAAACACATAAAAGAAGAACGATTTTCTATCAGTCATGCAGCGATGCATGTACATGTAAGCATGTCTTCTATTTTATATTTATGTTTAAGCACCCATGCAAAGATGAAAACAACGTAGACGACTGCCGTGCAGGCGACAATCCATCCCACGAACAGCAGAACAGGGTAGAGCTTATGGGCTAAAGCTGCTGGACCAAGATCTAGACAGACAGAAACAAAAACAAAGTTCTTTAAAGATTTATTGGATTAAATCAAACTGCCTAGTATTGACGGATTATTTGTTTCTTACCTCTTTTGGTGCCTCTATCTGTTCTGTGATGGCTGCAAAGCCAGGCGCTGTGCTGTGAGGAGCTGATGATGGACTCAGGCAGTGCAAGGTGGATCAAAACTGATGGATTTGGAGTTAAGTCCATATTTAGCTCTGCATTGGTCCGGTGCAGCTTTCACAAAAAGGATAATATGACTGATGGAAACCTGCATTGTCTCATCTCTTGGAGGTAAGGCTCTTCCTGTCACAGTGCTTTCTCTGTGGACCTGGTCCCAGCTGTTCTGAGCTCCGGTGTGGTCTCTGTGTGTCCCTCTGGAGGAGATGCTGCAGCTGGGATTGACACCTTTGTCTCTGGAGGATACACTGGCTATCTTCTGTGAAGAACAAATAGGTCAAAATCGGGGCTATAGGACCACAAGTAAAAGCAGTTTGACGTAAATGAAGTTTTATGATGGCATCGGCGAAGCATCTTATCGTGATCAGAGGAAATCATACACGATTTCTATGAAATTTTCGAGTTTGTTGTTTTGCCAATAGTTTTGTTTGGAGGCTAAATGATAAGTTACAAACATCTAGATTCACTTTGCTTATTATGTAGAGAGGACGAGGTCCCAGAAAAAAAAAAAGTTAGCCAGCTAAACTGACAAAGGGCAAGTTAAATCATGCTTGTCTAATCTGTAACTGGAAAATAAAGAAATTGACATTTGAAAAAAGAAAAAAGAAATAGAAAGAAAGAAACAATTAAGAAATTAACAGCAAATCTTCAAATATCTAAATAAATAGATCAAACCAAGTATTAAAACATCAATGGGCTACAAAGGATAACATCTTGTTACTTTCTGTTTCTTAAACACTGGGGGGGAAATTTAGTGTAAAGTGTTTAAGCAGAGATAAATAACTGAAGTCTAGCTGTGAAATGAATAAGGATGACTTTGATGATGTGTGACAATTAGACTGTTAGAAAGTTTTTTAGGCGCTCAGACTTTTTGGGGAGATTGTGATTGAATGGTCTCTGCACTGAGCAAATGCATGGAATTTCCCGCCTTATGAGGGGGCTACCTGAATGCAGCTGATATCAATTAATGTCCCAGACTTTGAAGCAGGTAAATGAGTGGACTGGAGGTGAGACGTGAGGTTAATAGAGAGGCATGCGCAGTGACTGTGGCCCGAGTGTGCAAGAAGAAAGTCTGCCTGATTGACTTTTCGATAGATTTACAATAGAAATAGAAAAAACCAACAACAACACATTGCTCAAAAAGTAGATGTCCCCGCCACAGCAGCATCGCTGCTTTGTTTGTATCATCAATTTGTCTGAATCTTGCAGGCTCACCAGGCTGAGTAGTGTCTTTTGTGTGACAAAAACAGCATGAAGTGGAGAAGATAAGTGCTCTGTCAGTCAGATGTACGCGGTGATGATTGTTCCTCTCTTGTTTACAGGCACTAGATACATGGAGAATGGTGTATTATGATGTATTAAACATCATAATACAAGATGTTTAATACATCTTGTATTAAGATGTATTAAACAGCTGATGTTATACTGGACAAACACCACAGATACTACATATCCCAGATTGCACTATGACAGCGGGTGCATCAGTGAAGAGTGCCAGCGCTTCTCGCTTCTCAGATATATCAGTGTTTTTATCCAGTACCTCTCATTAATCATTCGGATAATCCTTAGAAGAGAAGCTACTGAGTTATAGTGGAGAAAAAAAATGTAAAACGATAAATAGTAGACGTTTTAGTATGTCACATGCGCGTATTAATAAAAAGAACGTACGCTTTGATTAACTGGGGAGGTGCATTCACGTCCTCCAGCCGTTCAACATGCGTCAGCCCTGCTACGTTAAAAAACAATTGAAACGCATGAAATTGCTTAAATTTAATGTGAAATGCATCTGGAGGCTATTCGTACAGTTTACTGTTTTCCGAGAAGCAGCTGCAGGAAGAGATACACGGAGCAACAGTCTACTTTTACTGTTTTAATGTGACAGAAGAAGAAAAACGGTTTAATCCGCTCAGCCATTGACCACGAGCCATTTGAAGTTCCTTTCTGTTGTTATTGTTAATTAAAAACAGATTGATCTGAGACTTATTTAACTCTTATCGTTAAAATGAATGAGCATATTTTCCAGAAAGACCGACTTTTTCTTAAAGGATAAAAAGAGGGCCGACAGGAGAAGTGGTGCTGGACTATAAACTGGCAGATGCAGAAGACGTGGGAGGAAGGAAGAGAGCCAGTATGAAAAGAAGAAGACACTCGAGTCATAATTGGATGAACACTTGCTTAATGTCCTGAAAATGGCGTACTCTCTCTCTCCATCTAACCCCTCTTAGCCTTGATAGGCATCTCAAATTATTAGTAAGTACTCTCACATACAGACCATCATCAGCATAAGACTCTAGGGATAGAGTCTCACACTGATTGCATAATTACATGGAATTACTCAGACCCTGATTTCACTGATAAGCATGTTTTTTTAATTACATTAAAGATACTAAATTGTATTCTAAATCTTTCGATTTTGTGCAATAATTACCTCTTGAAAATTAGTTTCGCTAGTTTTCATTGGTAGTTGAATAGAAAAACATTTTCTAAAATCCAATGAAGATTTTAATGAGTCTACAGAGAGGTGGCTCGTGGGTAAAGTAATGCACCATTACAGTTAAACAAATTATGTTCATTCAAACTACTGTAGCTCATTTTAAACTGATGAAAATTACTTTCACATCATCTGTTTTGAGACTGCTTTTGAGAATAGTGGGTTTAAAAAAAACAAACATATGCCCTATATATTTGTCTATTTTGTTGTTTCAGAGCTTAACTCGTTTTATTTAGTTGAATACTTTGTACTTCTGTGATACTGAAATAGTTATCGTACCCTAAAAACAGCTCAAAATAAATTAGAGGAATCCTTTAACCACAAATTGGATCTCAAAGAATGAAATATTCAAGTTCAAATTTTTTATTTGCATACATAATGAAATTCATAAAAATACGAAATTACACGAGAATGGTCAGTGGAAATGAAAATGATTAAAGCTTTGAGGCCTGGTTTCTGAATCACACCAAAAATCAAAGTGAAAAATTGTCGCACTAACCCACCCTAATCTCCTCGGTCAGAACATCCAGAATTCGCTTCTTAGGTATTCCCCTTTTTCCCCCTGCTGGCACTTCCATCCCCAGCATTGTTCCACTAATATAACCACTATCCCTCCTTTTCACGTGTCCAAACCATCTCAATCTGGCCTCTCTTGCTTTGTTTCCAAGAAGTTTAACCTGGGTTGTCCTTTTGATGTGCTCGTTTTTAATCCTGTCTATCCTCGTCACTCCCAAAGAAAATCTTAACATCTTCAATTCTGCCTCTTGTCTTTTGGTCAGAGCCACCGTCTCAGTTCACTCTTGGTAACCTTTCCCTTCACTCTTGCTTCTACGCTTCTGTCACAGATAACTCCTGACTCTTCTCCATCCACTCCACCCAGCCTGCAATGGCTTATTCACCTCTTTTCCACACTCCCCATTGCGCTGAACAGTTGACCCAAAGTACTCAGACTCCTGCACCTCCTTCACCTCTCCACGTTAAATCCTAACTGTGGCACCTGCCTCCCTTTCATTCACACACTTGTATTTTGTCTCGCTATGACTGACCTTCATTCTTCTCTCCAGGGCAAACCTCCACCTCTCCGTGTTTTCCTCCTTCTGCTCCCTGTTCTCGCTACAGATCGCAATGTCATCTGCGAACATCATAGTCCATGGAGACTCCTGCTTGACCTCATCTCTCAGCTTGTCCATCACAATAGCAAACAAGAAAGGGCTCAGTGCCGATCCTTGATGCAGTTCCACCTCCACTTCAAACCCATCCGTGACTCCTACTGCACACCTCGCCGCCGTCATGCTGCTCTCATACATATCCTCAACAACTCCAACATGCTTCTCTGTCACTCCAGACTTCCTCATGCGATACCACAATTCTTCCTTCGGCACTGCTTCGTAAGCTTTCTCTAAATTCACAAAGACACAATGCAACTCCTTCTAGCCTTCTCTGTACTTCTCCATCAGCACTATCTAATCAAACTTTGCGTCTGTAGTCATCCAGCGTCCAATTCAAGTATGGAACATGCTATTCCTTGTTATCTGAATGACTATCCCTTTCCTTTACTAAAAGACAGTTTACAGGTCCTCTCCACAGCCAGATGCTGCAGCAATTTCTTCAAATCAAATGTGCGCTCCTCTCTTCCGGCCTTCATTCCTGCTCGAGATGACCTGCAACCATTGTTGCTTGTGGTACCTATCCTCTTTGTTAATGAAAGAAATAAACATTTCGCCTCCCTGTTATTATGGTTCAATCTCACCTGTTTTGACTTTTAAGCTTGCTTCAGGATGTTATCTCTGCAAGAGGAAATCAACAATTAACCCAAACCTCCTGCCTGCCATAGTTTATCCAGCGGTGTTGGATGCCTAGCAGGTAGAGGTACTCTGCCATGATTTTTGAACAGGAAGTCATTTGTCTCATGGATTCCATGAGCCTTCGGTTTGCGAGTTCTCGTTGTGTGGATTTCTTTGACCGCTCCGCTTTTAATACAAATATAATACATAAATGCCAGGGATAACAGAAACTTTCAAAGTTTCCTTTGACAAACGCACCACTTCATGACTTAGTTCTGATTCTTGGGCATTTCATCGTGGCTACTTACCGTTTGAGTTTTTCACTAGTCCTGCTTCAATACATCTGAAAGTAAACATTCTTTACCCAAAACAGTTAGGACACCATTTAAAATGAATGACTATAAAATTACCAAAAATGTCTTTGAAACTCTTTTTTATTTTATGAAACCATGCATCTACATATCTACATGCATATTGATAGTGGTGTTGGAGAAAGGATATCACTGCACCCAGTCCAGAATCCAAAGACTCTGGCAGAAGCCATTAGAACAGAAAGGATGAGCTGTTTCGTCGGCCTCAATGCCCTCAGTCTGCTGAGCAGGTTTGTGAAATAATGGCCACATGTGTGGTGCTCCTCAGCGTTTCCACAGTTACAAAACAAAGAACCTCTCGGTGTGTGCACCTGACATTGTGGATCCTGTTACTGTGATATGCAATATTTGTGTGCTGTGATAGAACCTGCCTCTCCTTCAGCCTCTTGCGTAAAATCCAGATGGAGATATTATGAACAACCGGGGACCTGAAATTATTATTTAATGTGCTGCAGGCTTCATCCTACTTCTGGTATGAAATGACTTCCTTCCCTTCTTGCCAATGCAACTCTCCTGACACCAAACTGATGGTCATCAGCAAGATGAGGATGGTTGAATTTTATTTCGCCCTATTGATGCCAAGTCATGGCTTCTGTTTTGTGTCATTGCCACAATTTGTATTATTATTCTTTTGAAGCTGGAAACCCCCAACCTCTCACTAAAAGTAGCTGAGGGGCAAATAGTGGGAGAAAGCTGAAAACAGGCAGTAAACAAACACAGAAAAAAAAGATAATTTTTGATTTTACATTCAAATATTGCCTTTCTTCTGCATATATGAGCTGTACATAACCTTATCTAAGGCAGTACATATTGCTTTTAAATGCATTTATAAAATATGAGTTTGAATGCATGAATAGAAATTAACATCTAATAACATAATCAGCTCATCTGTCAGGGCGCTGTCTCCCTGACAGCCCATCATAAACATTCACTCTTTGCTATTGAAATGTTTTTCTGTTACACACTGTGAGAGAAACACACATACCCCAGTGTGTGTTACTGTCTTTTGTTGCATTCACCTGCCTTGCATAGACAGTACCATAAACAGCCATCATGTCTACCGCCACTTCAATTCTGCAGGATTTCTGAGACCTTCAGATCCTTCTTTGGACTATATAATGTAGTAGGCAATAACACGGGCCCGGTGAATGGTTCTATTATGGCTGAGTCCATTAGCTTCAGCTGCACTTTCAATGCTGCCTGGGAAACTGACTCTCATTGGGATAAAAAGAATAAGATGGTTACAGAAAACTAAGGTTTCAGAGTAATATTAATTACAAACTAACAGCCTAATGGCTCATGAAAAGATCATTTAGTCCATAGTATTGATGTTTTCAAGACATACACCTATGTACATAATATGTATTGTCTGTCATGTTACATTATATATTCTTATATTCACTAATCAGTTGGTAAATTGGTGCATCAACAAAAGGTGTATTCTACAATATATAGATGGTTATACAATACAATCATTGGCTGTTTGAAAATATTCTCTATCAAAGTTAATTTGGTCTGGTAATGCACATTGTCCCTTGGCATCTATCAACTTAATTGTATTTTGGCTATTTGTTTGTGAATCATTTTCCCTTTTCCATATCAGTTTTTTTGACGATGCATCAACATTTGGGACATAATAAATATAAATTTATTATTAGCTATACCTTGCTTAGCCTTTCTGTACTTTTTGACAGATCAAAAGGTCAGATGTCTCTGTCACCTCAGGTTACAGCTCCATGTGACTGTTTACGCCTACTGCACAGCACTTCCTGATGATCAATTGCCCGGTCTCCGTTTGCTTTTATCCTTTTATCCTCATATCGTGACCACGAAGGCCAATTGCAAAGCACTTGCTATTTATAAATCGCCATATCTCCAACTTCTCTTCCTCTTGCTCTGAGATGGGCGGTAGCTGAAACTTTAGTAGCAGTTGGAAATAAAGGCCAAATAAATTTGTGAAACTGAAATTTGTGTGTGCCGCCTTTTATCTTTGGATAATAATTTAACCTCTGCCAATTATATTGCTTTGAAAACTCAATTAAAAAAAAAAAGAAGTCTGCTTTTCAACCTGCAACTAAGGCGATATGCTAATAAGTAGTTTTGAAATTGTAATTTCACGTTTATAGCAAGCAGTATGACTGTCAAGTAAAAGTGAATCATCAGTCATCCCACCTGAATGACACTGAACAGGATTTTCACAAAACACTTGACGAATGACTTTTTTAATTCAGAAATTAAAAACAGTTTTGACATTGTCAAATCAAACCAAAACAAGCAGACCGCCACAAAATTTCAGCTCTGCATACAACTTTCATTTTTACTGCATTTTGCATTTAATAGGAAATATATCAGCCATGATCCACCACTGACTAGTCCCCGGTTCTAATGTTGTGGGATCCATGGATCCATATAGCTGCAGTCCATCATATCAAAACAATGTTTTAAGTTCTTGTCTCTCAGAAGCGTCCAAATACGCTGACATCATGATCCCTCCTGGAACTGATATGACGCTGGTTCTGCTGGTTTAACATTAAGATCCCATATGGAATCTCATGCTGCTACATTACCTCTGTGTGGTGATGTGCACGGATCACAGTAAAATGGGCTGTTCTGATTGGTCCAGACGTCACACATGATATAAACTGTATGTACTGTTCTACTATTTGGATAGGGATACAGTTGTTTAAGTCTTTATTGTGTATTTAAAATATATGAAAAAGACCAACACCTTCTTTATTAATTTCGACTTACGTATTTCAAAATGATTAATGATATTATTAGAGAAATGACACCCCAATATAACAATAACAGCATTCTCAGTGTCCAATATTAAGCCTTTCTCCTCTAACCTCTCCATCTTTGGTGAGGTAAACCAGCAAATGTCTTGGGAATGCCTTTTTGTCATTGACAATGAAACATCTGCGCAGTATTTGCCCCATAAAAAAACCTCACTGATCATAAACTTGAGTAAACAGATGTATGTGAGAAGCAATGTTCTTATTAATTCTTTGAGTTTCCATTCTGTTTTCATCTTTTGTCCCCCATCTCAGCGTGTCCTCTATCGGTGACTCTATTTAAAGATGTACAGTACGGAGATTCAGGACTTATTATATTTAATTAGCCATGACACCACATTAATGGCATATTATTTTTATTAGAGGAGTTACAATATGGAGGGAAAGTACCATCTGATAAAAAAAAAAAAATCTGTTAGGAGAGATGCCAGCCAAGAATTAGAAATTAAAATTCAGAAATTAGTGCAAATTGAGTGATACACTTTCAATAAAACACTACTGTCAGACATTTTCTCTCCTCTGCATCAACGATGGGCGTCACAGACGCGTTGATTCTTCCAATTTATTTCCCCTTTGCCCTGAGAGGAACAGCAGATCTATCAATAATGCAAAGTCAATGTTATCCAGAGAGCAGCTGTGGACAGCTGTCTGACGTTTTAGTTTGTTATTGTAAAAGCCTCTGGAGTACATGGATTTAATTAACCAATGACAACTTAATTTCCACAGAGTATATATCACACTAGACCTCATCATTCTAGCTCAGGTCAAATCAGCACGGACATCCAAATCTTATTCAGATCTAGTAATGAGCTTTCCTTCACGTTCCCTCTTACAACGTCCAGGGAGTGTAATGTAGCTGGAAAAACAGAATCATACATTTTTGTTCATTTGTGAACTATTGACTGCGTGGCCCTGAGGTATTGTCTTGTTTTTGAACATTGGGAACATACTTGAGGGAGTTTGCAAGATATCATCACTACTTTGATTTTTGATTTTTTTTGCAACTTAACATGTAAAACTGATTGAATGACCTCATAAAGTTAAAATATATCTTTAAAATACACATGAGGTAACATTTAACAGGAATAGAGAAGTGAAAGCTGTATACATTGTTTACAAAAAAATAAAATAAATGTATTTGAGTGAGACTAATTGGAGTAGATGAATGGCAAACAGCAGCATTTATAGCAAACTGCTACCATCTGGTGGTGAAGTTGAAGTGTTCATGCAATGGCAGAGGGTTTCACCAACCCCCCTTTACATTTTTTGATCCACAAAATCACATTTTTGCGATTAAGTGAGTTCAACATATAGGTCATTATGTTCATAGAAGTACATCCGCTAAAATCTGCCGGTGGGACCTTTAGACAGCAGGTGCTTCCTGGTGTTCTTTTCAGGCCTTAGTAAGATGATATAGCACTTTGGTGCAAAGATGCAGCCCAGAAGTCCATAACTTGAAGCCAAAATAGCAAAGACCTCAGTGACCGTGGAGTACCCTGGAGAACTGATATAAGCGGGAACAAACGCTACCCACACTGCACAAAAAATGAACATGCTGAAGGTGATGAGTCTGGCCTCGTTGAAGTTGTCCGGTAGTTTTCTTGCCAGAAAGGCCAACAGAAGGCAAAGGCAGGCCAGCAGGCCGATGTAGCCCAGAACAAGAGCAAATGCTATGGGTGAACCTTCGTCGCACAAGAGAATTATAATAGGGCTTTCACGTGGCATCAGTTTGTGAGGGCGGGGGGGAACAACAACGGTCCACACAGTGCAGATGATTACCTGCAGGAAAAAATTTCTCTTTCAAACATTTACATCAACTTGAGTAATTAAAGCTACTGAAAATATATCCTTACCTGGACCAGTGTGCTGAAAGCAATGATAGCCTTTTGCTGCACAGGTCCAAACCATTTTTTGATGGTCCTGCCTTGAAGTGAGGGCTTGAAAGCCATCAGCACCACAATAGTCTTCCCCAGAATACAGGAGATACAGAGCACGAATGCGATCCCAAACGTTGTGTGGCGCAGCATGCAGGACCAATCAGAGGGCTCGCCGATGAAGGTCAGCGAACACAGAAAACAGAGAGTCAAAGAGAAGAGCAGCAGGAAGCTCAGATCTGAGTTATTGGCCTTGACAATGGGGGTGGTCCTATGCCAGGAGAATATGAAGACCACAACGCAGGTAGAGAAGGAGCCGAAGAGGGAAATAGCCATGAGTGTGATGCCCATGGTGTCGCTGAAGGAGAGGAACCACACCTGTTTGGGGATACAGGCTGTCCTCTCAGTGTTGGACCAGAACTCTGGCAGGCACTGCTCACACTCTATGGAATCTAAAAGAAGGGAAGACGTCTTCAGCTACTTTACCATTGCTATTGCAGTCCAGATTCATAAATAGAATGTTAAACATTCCTTACTAGTTTGATTGCTGCTCTGTCCCGCTGTACAAATCACACAATCATGGCAGCAGATGGGCACGTTTGGTCTGATCGCCTTCCGAGTACCTGGGAGACAAATGCTGCTGCATACTGACAAGGGAACCTGAACACACAGTCAGACGCTGTCAACAAATTAAAAAATGTAATTACAATGCAATTTATAAAGTATTCTATTGAGACCCATACTTCGGATCGGTTGCCATTCCACATGATGTTTTCTTCCTGTATCTGGAGTTTTTTCTGTCCAGAAACGACTGTCTCATCAAACCTTCCAATAGTAATAAACTTGATTTCTCCATTGGTTGTCAGCTGCCAGTTAACCAGGTCATAGATGGCTGCAGGGTCACCATTCTCATCAAACATGATTTCATCACCAAATGAGCTCACGTACTTCATTTGTCTTATGTAATGAAGTAGCTAAGCGCGGAAAATACAAGATTGTCCAGTATTATGACATATTTGATAGAAATATGTTCATGATTTTGCATTTTTATAATTCCTTCAATCAGTAACTCAATAATGAACGAGTGAGGTAATGAAATGATACCTGAGATGGCTGCATGTTGTCTGCATGTGGACAGGCCTGCAGAGGAAATGTGCCTCTTCCTTTTTCACAACCTCTCATAGCCTTGAGTGCATGAGCAATGGCGTACACAGCCTTGTAGACGTTATATGAAATCCTTAGCTGTGACACGTCTGAGTAGATATTATAAACAGTCCCCAAATCCTCTGTTCCAGTGCATGGAGGTTTACCCTCATTATAATGTTCTTGACCTCCAGGCTGCATACCTAGGCTGCACTCAAACACCTCTTCCCAGAATGATATCAGGAAAGGGTCGTCAGGGGCATCCGGGCTCGAAGGATGCAGGCGAAGCAGAAAGTCTTGTAATCCAGGGATTTCTGCTCGCTGAATTGCAAATCCCATAGAGCCCTGGAGAATCTGGTGGTATTTCTCTGGGGAAGAGAGGACGGCAGCTGTGCTCCAAGCCTCACTGGCCAGCCACTGTATCCCATTCATCCCCTCTCTAAGTTAAAGAGATATGCAGATGGAATCAAGAAAACACATCAAAAATTCGATCTCAGGTAACCTTCATCTTGAAAGATACCAAACAGAAGCATCATGCCTGAGAACTTCATCAAACAACGCAGCTGCATCTTGTTCCACAGCAAACACAAGAATCACCCGAGTCCCGGAAGAACGGATGTTAGAAAGGATAGATGAAATATCCGGCCGTGCTCGGTTTTTAGGGATTATCTCATGGAGGGCAACACAAGCACCAAACTTTGTAATCTAAGAGGGCAAAACAGGTGACACAAGACAATTTATGCTGGCGGTCCACTCAATGAGTTAGAATTACTGAATGATCATTGCGAGTGGGTGTGAAACCAACCTCATCAGCAAAGATGTTTGCTCCACCACGACCGTAATCATCATCTCCTGCGATCACACCCACCCAAGTCCAACCAAAATGCTTGACAAGCTGTACTAGTGCATCCACCTGCAGGTAGGAAGAAGCTGATTTTAGGTAAGAAGTGTGGACATGTTTTTGGTTGTGCAGCAACATTTTCAGTATCTGCTACCTCTAACCTGAAAGAAGTCGCTGGGCATGGTCCGTGAAAAGGTAGGAAACTCATTTTTGTCACTCAAACAGGCACAGCTGGAGAAATAACTGACCTGAATGGAGGCAAACACAAACAATGTTGTAAATCTGAAGTAAACAACTGGAAAAAGTAACTTCCAAAAATTATTGTGGCAATAGCAGTTCTCATTCTAATTCAACCAAGCCCATTTTAATACAGAATAAATTACTGGTACAAATATCGTTCGGTTGTTTAAACTAATGTACCTGTGACACGTTCAGAACTCCCAGGAAACGGGCCACTACCAGAGACTGAGTAGAGCCTCCATCTCCAATAACAGCCGGTATGATCCCATGACAGGAGCCTACATTCTGGATCTCCTCTTCAATACCAGAATCCTCCTCACTCCCCATCAGTGCCATGGCAGCCTTCAGAGCCTGGTGAGGCGTACTGCAGGAATCATAGATCTTATATCCCAGCGTGATGTTTTGAAGGACTTTGCCATTTCTGTTTATCTCCTCAATGGCAAAGATCATAGTTTGCATCCATCGAAATGTCCGAAAGTTAAATCTGGAGTAAGAGACATTGTTGTGGCAAGAGTTGAGGTCATATCATGATTTAGGTAAAGTAGTAAACAGGAGAAAGATCTAGGCTTTAACTGGCCATACCATCAGAAATCACAGCTGCATATATTCAATTTGGCTGCAAATTGAGGACAAGCTGATATGGACTCACTTGGTGCACTGTACTGGAGGAGGCACGGTAGTGAAGGACAAACTGGGCTCCACCACCATATCATGAAGGGAGAAGAGCCCCCCCAAGATGATGTCCCCGTTTTTCTGCAACGCTGGCAGGGACAGAGAACCAGGCATCAGTTCGCAGTGCTGGATCTGATCATGCAGAGAGATGGTGGAGTTGAAAATCACACAGGAGAGGAGATTGAAAGTAATGAGATTCGTCCATCTGCATGAAAGACACAGCTTTCTCCTTGTCGCCCACAAACAATTCATCCTTCCTTTAAGTCGAGTCAGCAGAATTGACAGCAAACATTGCTAATATACCATACCGGTTCTATTCGTTGACCTCTGGATAAACCATGAAAACAGCAACTAAACAAACTGACAAGGATCTAGATCATCTCTCAGTGGCCATTAGAGGTCAAGAGTTGTGCACAGATAAGAATACATGATTACCCCATACCCCATAGACAAAAATTTGGAAGTGGAAATCATCCACTAAATAGAAGATAGAGCCTTATTTCGAATTCACTATTAGACCCTAACTGATTTGACAGTACACAGACAAGCCGTCCGATCAGTACCGTCAAGAACAAGACGTCGTCCCGCAGCCTATATATGCCACTTGTCTCGTATCACAACTCTCAGATTGAATTAATTTCCCCCGTGTTTCTGATCGATGGAAAAAGGAGCGCCCATGTTCTCACTGACAACAATAACAAGAAACCTGGATGAGCTCTTGATCGTAATGGCGAACGACGTGATGTGTCTCATGTTAGAATGTCACGCTTGACTTGGCTTTACTCGTCTGTCAGAAGACTCAAGGGGCTCCCAAATTAAGTCACATAACCACCTTCATACATATCCACCACACACACACACACACACACATGCAAAAACACTGCTGTCGTCATGTCGATTTTGCCAGAATTGATCTCTTGAATGTTTTAATTAACTGTATTTTCTTCTGTTTGATTTGTATTGTTCCACCAGGCGCTAACTAGGGATGATAATGATGAGTCATTAGGATGTTGTGCATATCATTATCCAGACTAAGCCCACAGGCTACAAAACAGCACTGCTCCATTTGCAGCAGGGAACAATTTACGGCATCAGGTCACACACACTTTTTTATCCAGTTAATATGTCCCTGTGTGACGGGAGAAATGGAAGGCTTGGAAGGGATGAAAGGCATGGAAGAGATGGTGGGCCTAAAGACAGAATACGCAGTAAGAGTTGGAAGAAAGTAACTTCCTTTGGTTGTAAGTAAGCCTAGCGCAGATATCAGACTCCATGGATCTTCTGGGCCCAGGGAATAGGGTCTTCCTCCGACTCGCTTCAGCAGATTGTGGTTGTAAACAAATCCCAGTTGTTTCCACTGGGATTTGTTTAAGCTCCTGTGCACTGCTTTACATAAGAGGCAGTGAAGGAGCGGGCTTCAAAAAAACATGCAATAATAGATGGCAAAGTGAGGATAACTGATTCCGACAGAGATACAAACAGAATGAGAGAGTTAATAAGAGAGGTATGAGTTGAAGTGTATGCTAATGAGCTAAAGAGAGATGCAGGCAGTTAGTGAAACAGGCAGACAGAGTGACACTGACTCGGAAAAAATCAAGACAGCCTGACAGAAAAAAGCTGGCGGGAGAGGGAGAGGTAAATACAGCGGGAAGAAAGGATTCCATTCGACACTTTAATCCTAAAGAACTCAGACGCATTCCTCCGTAATGGAAAGTTTTAAACGGATTAAAATAGACCAAATCCACCATTTCTGAAATTATTTTTAGATTTTGTCCCTTATGAGAGAGCCGTAATATTATATGCTACATCGGGCTTGTCCTGGTTTGAAAACAGAAACTAGTTTGACAGCTTCTTTTGGACTCATTTTCTGATTTATGAATGTTTTCCTCTTTTTTATCACAATTCTCATACACAGAAACACAGAATATACATACAGGTCAACAAGGTCAAATTAATTCTCTAGATTCAAACCCGACCGGTCATGGCCGTATGCCGTCCACCCTGAGTCTTGGATCTGCTCAAGGTTTTTCCCTTTAAAAAGGCAGTATTTTCTCGCCATTTCTCGCTACATCAGTAATGTTAGTCAGTCAGTGGAAAACTAGACCAACGCTGTCGTCGCTGACCGAAGGGGTATGTCAGCAAAAAGCCCAAATCCCCTGCGATGTACAAACGATGCCGCCAAATGCACTCCAAAAAGTAATGTTTTCATTAACATAAAACTACCCCTCATAAGTAAAAATGAACTATTAGAGTAAAATATGACACGTATAAGATAGATCTCCGTGGATAAATTTGTATGCACCCAATTTGGACCAATTTGGACAAACATTTGAGAAATCATGGTCAGAAAGTTTTTGGAGATAAACCACTTTGGGAGCTCAGTTGAGGCGTAAAGCTGCAACTGAGCTTTTACAATATCAATCCAGTTCAACCTCGCACTGAGGTCTATGGAGATATAAAATTAGAAAATGATCCATGAATAGGTTTTTGAATTAACGTGTAAACACAGAGGATCTATGGCACACAAGGTTTTTTTATGTTGCAGAAACGTCCCTCTTATGAGTGAAATCTGAATAATTACAGTAAAATATGGAAAATACAAGTAAGATATCCTTCAAGCAGTTCATATGAGGTAAATGTGGAATAAATCAGACCAACAGTTAGGAATTGAAGTTCATAAAACAGTGTTTTTCATTAAAAAGCTTCCCGTGTGAGTAAATGATCAATTATCAGAATAAAACCCGATAAAGACAGATCTCCTGAAGTCAATTCACTAGCACCAAATCCCGTTCTTCCGGACTGATTTTCGGGCTGAAAAACAAGATGGATCTGAACCACTGCCACGTCCGTTGAACGTTGTATTATAAATCTATATATACATTTATATATTAACATAGTATATATACAGTATATATATGATTCCAGTCCAGAGCAAGAAATTGCAACCATAGAGAATATTTAACACTTTATTATACATGCAATATTATATATGCTTTATTATTTATGAAAATCAGAAGTTGGATGGGATAGTGGTAAACTTTGCCACTGCCTTTGAAAACCTGGGTTGTTAGTTTTAGGCCTGGTAAGAATAATAAGTGAACCCATTGAGAATATGTAACACTTTATTATATAGACAGCAGCTGGGTGAGGACAGCCCAGATCAAAATAGCCAAAAAGGAAATCATTCACCGAAGAAATGTGTGTATCATTAGATTGATAACAGAGGGACCCCAAGGAGAAAAGGGTTGGAGCCCAAGCTCAAGATAGCCCAGACAAAAGCCAAATAGACCTGCAGTGGTCAGTCTCTGATGATACTTTTCCAGACATGAAAACAGCATTACCATGGAGAAGAAGGTTGGAGGCCACGATCGAAGGTATCATGAGAGAAAGAGAAGAAGAGTGGAGGCCTAAGAGAAGTGCAGACGATGAACGCTGATGATGCCATAGCAGTCACGAAGCCAAGAAAATGATAGCCTAGTGAACAGTCACTTAAGAGAAGTACAGTATCGTGAGCGATGGATTGTAGAAGATGATTAGAGGCTTAACAGAAGTGGTGAAGGGTAAAACATAAGAGACACAGTTCCGTTATGGAGAAGGAGGTTTGAAGCGAAGATCAAGATAGGACAAAGAGAAGTCAGTCGTTTAACAGTCTTTTGTTTGAAATGCAAATCAGCAGCTGGATGACCAGGTAGTGTAAATTGTTGGCTTTGTAAACCAAGGTTGTGGCTTCAAGTTCCAGCCAGAACAAGAAATTGCCCCAATTGAGAATAAAATGCATAACACTTTATTATTTATTGATAATATATACATATATATATATATATGTCACTAAGAACGTAAATCTGTGTCACAGCCTTTTCAACACAAGGGATGTTGGCTTGAGTTCTGTTGGGATCATGAGCCCCCCCCCCCCCATGAAGAGTAGGTCATATTACAGAATATCCATCGCCGCCGCTGAAAGTTTGTGTTAACGCAATAACTCAAGAACTTTAACTCATTAGGGGGAGAATTTTATGAAAAAACAGATACACCTAAACAATAATTTCATGCATAATTTTCATAGTTTATAATACCATAGACATATTACAAGGAAGAACTGGATTGATTTAGGGAAAGGTGGGTTTCATATTTCCAACACTATGGGTAGCTTTATCCCCAAACATTTTGGGTCATAATTTGTCAACAGTAAACCGATTTAGTCCAACTTTTGTGCATATGGATCGACTCGAGGAGAACTATCGTTTATATGTATGCGATAATCCAGTCTGTTCTCTGCATCTTCATCACTGTTTGGTTTGGATCTGCTACCAAACAGGACACAACGGACAATTAGATCTGCGGAGAAAATCATGGGATACTACCTGCCCTCCATCCAGGACTTGTACTTTTCCAGAGTCAGGAAACTGGCAGGAAAGATCACTGTAGACCCGTCACACCCCGGACATGACACCCCAGAACACTGTTCACCAAAACTACCAGACACAAGAACAGTTTCTATCCTCAGGCCATCAACCTGACCAACAATCAACCAGTGTCCGTGTTGTACCCTTGATCACCTAATTATGCAATAACTACAGCCAACTGACTTTACTCTGATATCTTTGCACTGTCATATATATTTATATAAACATATTAATACATATAGATCTAAACGTATATTGCCTTTACATAAGAACATGTCCATTTGTTTACAGCTTGTTTATTTGTTTATTACCTTGTCCATTTTATAATTACCTTGTCCAATTTATAATAATTTCATACGATGGTTGTACTGTGAGAGCTCAGGTAACCGGACTCAAATTCCTTGTATGTATATACATGGCCAATTAAGCTGACTCTGATTCTGATTCTGATTCTGATCATCTGTTGATGGGACATATACATCACAGCGACCACTATAACATAACACTATAACATGTTATAACATGTTATAACATGTTATAACATGTTATATAACATGTATATATAGTTATATACATGTTATATAACTATATATATATATATATATATATATATATATATATATATATGTAACAGTAGAACTAGTAGTAGCAGCAGATATACTAGTAATAGTTGTCATAGTAGTAGAACTAGAAAAAGTAGTAGTTACATTATTAGTAGTATTACTTGTAGATTATCAATAACAGTATCTATTATGCTAGTAGTAGTAGTAATAGTGGCACTAGTGGTATCGTAGTTGTAATAACCGTAGCAGTGACTTCACGATGGAAGGGAATTGGAACTATTGCAAAATACTACTATTTCATTTAACATTAAATACATTATAAAATTCAAATGCAGTAACCATTTAGAGAATGGACAACAATTGGGTGATTCAAATATATTAAACTCAAAAGCATTAGGGATTCTTGCCTCAGCTTTCAGTACCCTATAGGACCAGCTAGTAAACTGAATACAATGTATCATGGCTGGATAATCACTAATGTCTTTGCTGTTGTGAGCAACTAGGTCTCACGATAGATCAGTGATCTTAGTTCAGCTTAATTCATTAAAGTTATAGCGGATGAAAGAGGAAATCGGTTTGAACTCTTCAGGTATGGAATTAGCTTTTATTTAACTTTTGTTAGTTTTATTTCGTGATTGTCATTGACAATTCTCCAAAACCGTCACTTATATCCCACAATTCCCCAAAATCGGTTGGACAAACTAAATGGAACTGTAATCGTCTGCCTCTGGATAACGGTGTGAACGCGGAAAAAGCTGCGTTTGGTTTTCAGGCACATCTAAGGCTTCACAACAATTACAAAGCAGCAAATGTGTTTGTGTCATTCATGTATGATAATATAGTGAAAAAGTGCAAATGTGTCGCACAAGTAGAATGCACGTTACATTTAAATACTATCCCTAAAATAAATTTTTCTATGATGAGTTAACAAAGAACGCAAATATAAGTCCAATAAAACAAATTTTACATGTTCTATTTCTATTTTTTAAATGGAATAGTCAACCTTGGTAAACTGCTAACAGCAAAGCAGCCATGTTCACTGTTGGAAGACATCGAATGAACGACAAAAATCAACAGAAATTCCTTCTTGACACATAAGAAGCGATACAACTGAAAGAAGAGAATAAGAAAGATGAAACAGAACTCATTAAAATCCCTGTTCCTCACTTCAATACTGCAAGATGACAAAATATGCGGTTGATATAAAATTGTAAGTGTCAACAACAAGTTTGTTGTTTTATAAACGACAGACACCGATGGCACAGTTAGTTTTTAAAGGTTAGAGATCAACTCTGCTAGATTATATCTGCTGTTCACATGATCATCAAAACCTTTTCACTGCAGATTCTTTCATTTGAGCAAAAACAACAAATTACAGGACTAAAAGTTTAGCTGAAGTGAATGTGTGTGTGTGTGTGTGTGTGTGTGTGCTAATCACGTGTGGTGTGTTTTTTTTGTGTGGCTGATGACTTGTTTTTGAACCTGTACATCAGGAATAACACATGTGTACCAAGTGTTGTTTGAATCAGTCATAAACAACGTGAACTCAAGCGTGAGACACACTGGGGCACATTTGTTATTGTGTTGCATTGTGGGAGGGACCGAGCGTCACTGTTAATCCTTAACCTGCCAATTTACCGTCACCCACGGGGGTAATGAGGGCAGCAGGAGACCGGACGGGCAGGCAGAGACACGCTGGTGTTTCTGACTTTACTGCTGACGTCTGGCTCCAGGCTATGAAACAGGAGTTCACCGGCTGCTGTATTGGAAAGTAATTAAATTTTGAGGGTTAATTGAAGGTGATGTTGCCTTTTTTCAAAACAAGTTTCACACTTTAATTAATAAGACCACAGTTGAATCATTCATTAGTGCCAGCTAATAACTAATTCAATTTGATATTCAAGACAATAAAATACGACTTGACTGTTTTGGCTTTGATTAGTTTCTCTGGTTAAATTGAAAATATGCAGTTTCAGGATGATTGTCTTATCATTTCGCTTTTGATAAAAACGCGGATGTAAAATTTGCAATATGTAATAATAATAATAATTATTATTATTATTATTATAATACATTTAATTTATAATGCACTATTTGGATCCAATCTTAAAGTGCTACAAAGTAAAAGCAGATAAAAGCATCAATAAGAAATATAATAATAATTATATAAAAATATGACCAAAAAGCAGCAATGTTAATTAAAAGTTATATCTTCGACTAAAAAGGAAAGTTTTAAGTCATTTTTTAAATATATATATATATATATATATGTATATATATATATATGTGTTGTTATTGTCATAATAATATGACAAAAATTCAGACTAATCATGGATACAAATGTATATTTTGTTGGTAATAAAAACAATATGTTTCTTTATTTTAGCTTTAAAGGTGCAATGCATAAAAAAAGGGCTACCTCCTTGGAATGTAATATTCATAACAATATATTTTTAAGTGTATGCGTCACCTGAAAAAAAAAATAATAATAATTTTAACATTGGTTTAGAGAAGCTTTGCACCAATTATTTTTGCCTATCACTGATTTTAACAGTCTGACTGGTCGAAGCAGATTTTGGTCAATTATGACTTTTTTTCTTGAACCTTTTAAAACTAGAATCGACAGCACACACACACACAGTGGGCTCATGGCTGGCTCTACGGTCTCGTTAGCTTTAACTGCTCTGCCAACATTAACTTCTTGAAAATTGCTATGTTCCATTTTGTTCTTACTGGTGTTAAAAACTTTGAGCTTTGTGTTTCACCAATATGAGCCATGGTAGTTCATGCTTGGTGTGCGCTAACGGCCCATGATTTTAACTGGAACCAAATCGGCCTCGGTGAAGCTGCTCGGCCGATTCCCGCTCAAACTAGACCTTCTGGTGCCGATCGATCGCTGCACCTCTAAAAAATATATCGCCCGAGGGTGTGGGACCCTTTTAGTGGAGGCCACCGTGTTATGTTGTTATGTCATGTTGTGTTACCATATTTGTACTTTAATGTTGTTTCGACACACTGAGCACAAGCTCTGGAGAGGGCTTTTCGCTTCTGTAGGCCTAAATGTGAAGAAGATGATGAAGAATTGTTTTGTCTTTAAAAACCAACGAGGAAGACGATTATGAAATCTGGTTGTTGCTGGATAATGGTTTGGGGTTTTGAGAAAAGGAGGACTAATCTTATTATGATGCACCTTAAAAATCAATGAAGCATGAAACCTTCGCCATCAAAGGAAACAGGAAGACCCGACTTGTGAAACCGTTCCGACGTAAATCGATGGGGCCCACACAATCAGCCCAGGGGGGATCTACTTGCTAGGTCAGTCCCGACTTTACTATTTCTCAGATACGACACTCAAAGAGGTTCTTGGGAGGTAGCTTGTCGGTCAGGCTGCGAGCCTCACTGCACCCCCAGAACTCACTGCTTCCTGTGGCTGTTAACTCAGCGATCGCCGTGGAGTCCCTCCTCCCCGGGGGGAGCAATCACTACAGTAGAACGTGGAACTAAAAAAAAAGATATCGTCAATCTTACATCTGAGATATTTCGGATACGGGCGAGTTAATGTGTAATATAAAATATATATATTAAATATATATAAAAGGCAATGTTGAACTTCAACACTAGACGGCACTAGATTTTACGCACTGCACCTTTAATGAAACCTCACCTGCTCTATAAAGCATCCCTCATCGGTCCTCCTTCCTTGATGAGTTTATTTTTTTTCTGACCAAGCATCTCAAAATCTTTTTGAATCTTCTGTTCAACTAAATAAAAATGTATTTCTGCTGATGCGTAACATTTCTGTGGCTTTTACGTAGCATCTGTACTCACTAAATTTTGTACGACTTTTTCTCCAGCCGCACTTTTGGATGCAATTAGATTTGGATTGGGCCTCACAGATTTATTCCCGAAAACCATCCTTAAATGTTGTTAAATTCAAACATCCTGAACAGTCCTGGATCTGACTTGGTGAAAAAAAACTCCTCATAATCATATTTGTTAAGAGTCACACAGGTGCGTGGGATTCCCCCCAGGTTTACATGTAATTGCCAGGATTTGATGTTATTAAAATGCTTAATCATAAAAGACAACCATATTTATTCCTAATGGTTACGACAGGTTTTAGCAAATCTAAAACTTGTGTAGGATTTTGCAGTGGTGCTGAGGGTTTGTAAGGGTACTTCAGAGCTCATGATGATTTTCTGTATTTCTGAAGGTGACATGATGTCATCCATTCATTGGTGGTTTGACGTTTGATGTCTGAACCTTTTCCTTTCAGTTGAGACTGGAAATACTGTAAGATTCAGAATTTATTCCAGCATAAATCAAGTAGTATATTTTGCAATAGTTCCAATTCCAATCCATCATGAACTCATTACTATTATTATTACATCTACGACATCACTAATACTGCCATTAAGACGAACACTACTCATGCTTTACTAGTACAATGAGTAAAACTACTAATACTCTGGAACTAATAACACTACCAGTGCTACTACGACCACTACAAACAGTTCCACTACAATAACAACTATTACTAGTATCTATGCTCCTACTACTAGTACTAGTTATATTATAATATATATTACTAGTACTTCTGATACTATTAGTAGTATTAGTTATATTATTATATATATTACTATTACTTCTGATACTATTAGTAGTACTAGTTATATTATAATATATATTACTAGTACCTCTGCTACTACTACTAGAACTAGTTATATTATAATATATATTACTAGTACTTTTCTACTATTAGTAATACTAGCTATATTATAATATATATTACTATTACTTCTGATACTATTAGTAGTACTAGTTATATTATAATATATATATATATATATATTACTAGTACTTCTGATAATATTAGTAGTACTAGTTATATTATAATATATATATATATTACTAGTACTTCTGATAATATTAGTACTACTAGTTATATTATAATGTCTATTACTAGTACCTCTGCAACTACTAGTAGTACTAGTTATATTATAATATATATTACTAGTACTTCTGCTACTATTAGTAATACTAGTTATATTATAATATATATATATATATTACTAGTACTTCTGATAATATTAGTAGTACTAGTTATATTATAATGTCTATTACTAGTACCTCTGCAACTACTACTAGTACTAGTTAAATTATAATATATATTACTAGTACCTACTAGTACTGCTACAAACACTACAATGACAAGTTACACTACTATTGCCACTGATACTTCTAATACCTCTGCTTCTAATATTACTACCACTACTAATGTCTACTACCAGTTTTAGTACTACTACTCCAAACAAGATAATCAGAGTTATTCATCAATCAGTCAGAACATTATGACCACTGACCGGTGAGGTCAGATTAACACTGAGCATCTTGTCCTAGTGACACCTGTCAGTTAGTGGGATCTACTGCATTAGGCAGGAAGTGAACATTTAGTCCGAGCATAAGGATCTGAATGACTTTCACGAGGGCCAAACTGTGAAGGCCAGATGATTGGATCAGACTCCTTCAAACCGGCAGACCTTGTCGTGTGTTCTCAATCTGCAGTGGTTAGCAGCCACCAGAGGGGGTCTGAGGAAGTAGGAGTGGTGAACAGGCGAAAGGGTCATGAGACTCCAAGCCACGTTAATGTGTGTGAGGAGCGAAGGTTAGGCCGTCTAATCTGATCCCACAGAGGACCTACTGTACCACGAATTGTTCAAAAAATATATGCAAGGTCTGAAACTCGTGAGAACTCCCAGTGACGTCGGATTCCCATGAAAGAGATGTCAGAAGACAGAGAGTTTCTTAGAATGTTAGCGTCATCCTAGTCTGATGAATCATAGTTTTTTTTTACAACATGCAGTTGGTGCTTGTGTTTATTTGGCTATGGCTCAGGAATGGTTAGGGGAACATAACAAGTTCAAGGTGTTGACTTCGCCCACAAATCACCCACATGTCAATCCAAATCTGCCAGCAAAAGGCTAACCCACACAGTGATAAGCAGTAGTTATAATGTTATGGCTGATTGGTGACCATACATACATATATAAATACATACATACTACATTTTTATATGATACATAAAACTATATGATATTATATTAATCATATTAATAATAAAGCAACAACACAATATAGTATAGTTACTGCCGATGACGTCACTGTTGATGTATTCGACTAATTAGAATATGACCATTGCTTAACTGCAGTTACAAAATATAACCAGGAGATGGCAACATTGACCGTGTGCGCTTACACACTCACTCAACTGTGGCCTGTGCAGTCATCACTTTGTGACTTGGGGTCTGGGGCCATTGCAATTAAATAATAATTAGCTTCAGGGCACATTTAATCCTTATATGAATGGATTTTCACTTGTTTTCAATGAAGAAAAAATTAGCTGAATAAAGGATAGTGCCCTTTCCTTTTAAACACAATGTTTTGTCCCGCGTAAAGTCAGTTCCAAGGCCTGCTACGGCGGAACTACACATGAGCCCTGAGCTTTTTTAAAGTGATGTTAAGCCCACCGTCACTGCCTGACCTCACTAATGCTGTAGAGGCTGAACTTCAAAATGGTATTATTATTATTAATACTAATACTACCTGGACATATGCTGTCGTCCCTGACAACCAGGATATGTCCCTGTAAAAAGGCCCCAAACCTTTGCATTGCATAAGCAGCCCCCCTGATTGAACCTCAAATTAAATGTGTAGTTTAAAAAAAAAAAAAAGTGTATTTTGTAAAGAACGCTTCGCTTGTGAGTAAAGTATGACATTTTAGAGTCGATTCATTTGAACAACATTTGGACTAAATAGAACCAATGGTTAGGAAGTTATGTCCGAAACACTTTGTTTTTCATAAAAAAGTTCCACCTAGAGAGTAAAATATGAACTATCGGAGTGGATCACAATGTAAACAAGATAGATCTCCTTTAGTCGAATAGTTATGCACCAAATCTGGACTAAATCAGACCAACGATTGAGTACAAAATATGAATGATATACGAGAATGTAAAGAAGTACTATTTTTACTACTACTTAGTACTTAGTACTTAGTACTTAGTACTTAGTAGTACTATTCAACATAGTACTACTATCAACAGAGATACAATGTGTAATTACATAGGTATTAACATGCCATAAGTAAATAAGCTACTATACTATTATTATTATTATTATTATTATTATTATTATTATTATTATTATTATTGCACAATTTACTGTCATAACAGTTGTTTTTTTTATTTCACAAAATATTTTTTTTCCTATTATAAATGTTTTGTAAAGTATTTTACGGAGCCCCACCTGTGTCAGTTAAGAAAGAAAAAGTCCATACGTAAATACGTATCCTGAGAAGGGTTTGTGAACTTTGTGAACTTTTAGAAATCTGTGTGCCTGGATTTTTAAATCGGCGCCCTCGGATTATCATGTCCTATAAATCAATCACATAAAACATGGTATCAGATGGCGCTCGCCCTCGCCTGTGCACATTCACACATCTGCAGCTGCACACATTCACAGTATTTCACATAGGATTTCTCTAGTAGTTGTCATCAAGACATTCTACCGTTTAAGAAAAATCTCTCTATAATCTGTCACTTCACAATAAAATCGCATGTTTCGATTTTAAAGCTTCCACTAACATTAATTTCATAATTGAAAATGGTGAAAGTGTTGATCAAAGTTTCCCAAAACCCAGTGTAACATCTTCAAATGTTGTGTTTTGTCCTGATCAACAGTCCGCGACCCGGAGATATTCAGAGATATTCAGTTTTCTGTTGGTTTACTATTTGTCATCTTATTATCAAAATAGTTGGCAATTGGTTTAATAGTTCATAATCTTTGGGAACAGCTTATAGACCTATGCACACGATTTTTAAAGGTGGGTACAGACTTACAGATGGATTTGGAGGGGGGCTCCGTAATATTTCGATCTATTATTTTAAGTAATTGCACAAATGTTTCATAACATTTTAATTTCATTTTCAATGTGGAGTTATTGTGAAACTCTGCTATTCAACACAACAAATCTTTATTTGATTCTCCATAATGTGTAAGGCAAACTAACAGAATAAATAAATAACAGGAGTGTCGAAAGTCTTTCACTCCTTCATTCAGTATTAAAGTTTATTGAGTTCAAAAGTTGATCATCTCATCAAGCGTCAGCTGTTGTTTTGTTTGGCACAATCTCAACAAAGTTGTCCAGATCTTAAAGGGACCCATGATGCAACAGCCCTGATGGGTAGTTCCCCGGTTCTAGCTGAGGGGAGAGTTGAAGAGTCCATCTGGAATGATGGTGATCTCCTGAGGGAGTTTCAGAGGGTGAGCCGGGTCGGGCCCGAGGCTCCCGCCTTCACCGGGGGGGATGATTTAGCCTCTCGTTCAGCGTCATCCCCCCGGAGGACGTCCCCTCTGAGGAGCTGCAAAGTGTTTCACAATCTGACAAGCAAAACAATTTGTTTTTAATTAGAAAGGTCTTAAGAGGCTCAACGGTAACAATAACACCAAATTAAATAGCCGATGCTCCATTGCCTTCGTAAATTAGGTATGTTCAATTGTTTATTTTGATCACCTGTCAAAAGCGTAACTTTAATTCACTTTTCCAAATGCAGCAAAGATGATGTGACATATGGGACGATATGGAATATAACCTTTCATTATTGAGTGAAACAAGTTCTTTTTTCACAATCTAGCCATAACATGCAAAGAGTCCTTAAATTTGGCTAAATTAATTGAACTGTTTAGGACTTCATTTGAGTCCTAAATAGGACTCAAATTAAGTCCAAATTAAGGTATGTTCAAATCATACCAGGTATGTTTTGATTTGAACATACCTGGTATGACATTTCATGTGGTTGATTATTTTCATGTGGTCCTTACTAATTAAAAATAACATTATGGATTTCTTTAATATTCCCTAGTTTATTTAACACAAGTAAGGACTGTACTGTATTTCTACATCATGTACCTTCTCAGAACACAATCTCTCTCATCCGTAACCTCAAATCTAGCTGAATAATCAACAAAGTTTACAACGAAGTTTCACTGGATAGGTGTACCGAGGCCGAATGGGAATTAAAGAACCAGTTAGAGATCGGATAAAAAATCCCAAGCAGTTGCAAAATACTAAAATCAATTTTAGACAAAGTTTTGGTAAGCTTTGCAAAATTACATTTAATATTTAAGCCCTGTGACCTGTGTTTTTGTTGTCATGCTACGGCCGTGTTGTTAGTACGCTTAGACTCCGTACATAAACATGCACGCATGTGTGCATGTAAACATGTGCATGTATACATTGTTACAGGAGGCGATGATGATTCCATAAAATCCCAGACTGTTTGGGGATATAATTATAGGAATATATACTTGCAGTAAATGTTATTTCTTTGAGAATGAACAATCATTTTTATTACACATCCATTTTCTGTAATGGCTTGGTCTGTTCAGGGTCAAATGGGGCTGAAGTCAATCTCAGCTTTACGGAAGATGCTGGCGTACACAAAGGGAACCAGCGCAGACAAAACCACATCACACTTAACTCTTCATTTTACTCTCCTTCTCACTCACCATAACAACACTTTTGACTGTTCTTCTCTGTCTTTGACCCATTATTAAAGTTTGTAGAGTTCAGATCAGTGGAAGAGTGAAAGGTGAGTCTGGGCTTCAAGGGAACGTCTTGACAAAGGCCTCACGTTCTCCTGCAGGGATCTTAAGCGATGCAACAAACTCTGACAGGGAGGAGAAACAGGCTGGAGACATTGTGAATTCTACAGGGACTTAGTTAAACTGTTTGTGAGCAGGAAGAGCCTGAGGTGTGGGTCGTGGTCATCTCCTCAAGCACACAAACAACAATACATTTTTAATTAAAGAGGGCTTAAGAGGCATATCCGCTGACTGACAAAGATCCCTTTGGATGAAAAATGACAACAACATCAAATTAAACACCAGCTGCCTCGCTAGGGTGTGCGCAAGTGTTTATTTGATTCAGTTACTCAGAAGTGTAATTCCCCTATCCAAATTCAGACTCACCTGAAAGTGATGTAACTCAAAGGACAAAGTAATAGAACTGTGTAAAGACAAACTTTTTTTCTTTTTTTCTCCCACATAATTTAATTATCTGAGTGTCAGATTGTGTTTGTTCTTTGCTGTCGTCACGGAAGAGCACTGGTTCTGGGAATGACCTTAGAAGTCACACTTCCTGTGAGGGATGAGTTGTAATGGTTTGGGACTACATGATTTCCTCCTGATACAGAGTTTGCATACTTTGGTTGAGGAGCCATTTTTCTATTCAAAAGATATGAAACTCCAAAACTGCAGGAAAATACTTTGTTGCACGTGAAATTGCCTCACTGAGAAATTTGTATTTACCTAATGAACACTTAAGATTTAAGTAAAGCTGAAAACTGAACCCAGTTTCTGTTATATGTTCTGTGTGAGATGATCCCAAGACATTTTCTGTCCACTGCAAAATGCCTAACCCATTGGATCCTAAGTTCACGTCTGCCAAACGTCTAACCCTGACCTCTAACCCTACATGTCCTTGGGCTCGGTATAATAATAGAGCATGTTAAAGTGAAGAAAAATTGACGGATGACATTAGTGAGGTTGAGTTCCAAACAAAAGATACCAGACGTTTGCATGTAGCACATTATTTAATGTGGTCTATGAAAGAATTACCGTTAGGGTTAAGTTTAGATGTAAGGTTAAGGGTTAATAGCAAAATGGCCTCAGACTCTTGAGGGTTGAAGTAGGAAAAATTGGCAAGTGTGAGGATCTTAAAAATGAGATGAAGGCCCAAACTGTTGTTGGTTGGGTTTCTCCGGTCTGCATTGGTTAGAACCTACTAAATTAGTGGTTTGAGGTTTATATGACGCCCCCCCCTTTTTCTCCCCCATTATACACACATACCCATCTCCACCCACTCCTTGCAGTTCGGTCAACCTCATCATTCATCAGTCTCAGCACAATCATCAGCCGCCACGGCCACCAGTATCTGAGGGAGGATATATCTGCGGTTGCTCAGGGCAGATAACTTTCGCTCACAATCTCTCTGTGTATCGAACGTTCATATTTACAACATTCTGTGTCTCCTGATTCAAATATATGCTGTCCAGTATTTTACATTGAAGCAGTAGTAGTAGTGGTTGATGATTGTAGACCTTTTTGTCTATTGGAGTTGACTCAGATGTGAATGGTTGTATAAAACACAACGGAAAGCGAAAATGTTTTTTTTTCAAAATTGAGGAACAGTGAATTGATTGATTGTAAAGTTACCATATCTATGCACAAATATATAAGCCTGATGGGCTCTTAATATTTGAGTCTAGCTGAATACAAAAGTGTCAACACACACATATAAGAAAACTGAAAAACAGAAAGGTCACTTTGAGTGTAAAATTTTGGAGTTTGGTAAATGAGAGTAGAGGAATGGTCTAACGTTCCTCCAACGTTAATCTAAGCATTTGTAATTTGTACCATGCCCAATAAAGATTTGAACAGGAGCTTGCTCAGCTTAGATGTGCGTGGCTTGGATCCACTCCAAAATGCCTGATTTTATTTTGTTAGAGGACCCACACGTACTCTTACACCAAGATCAGATTTATCTTGGTCCAATCCAAAATTCACGGGCTTCCTCCCCCGTATGTCTAACCCTCATACCAAGTTCGATGAAAACTGTTCATGCAATTGTTCTTTTTTTGTTTAATGCTTCAGCGAAAAAAACATCCAACCATCAAATAAATTGACAGGGAGGAAATCATTCCCTCCTCCTCCTCGGAGGTGAACAGGAAGAGTAATGTCATGTGACACCACCACACAGTGATTTGATAAGAGGACCTCGATCATCATCACCTGCAACAGAATAAATCTCTGCCATCTAAAAGAGATTCATGTTCTACTCATTTACAGAGGCGCTTAACGAGATTTTCGTGTGTCTGTTTGTGACCGTGTCTATGTAATGTTACTGTTTGTGCTTTTTATAGGAGCCTTCAGAGCAGAGGGAGGCGTGGAGCTCTGTGAGATGCTGGGAAGGCCAGAGTTTCCTCTCTTATCTAAGGAAGGAGATATAACTATTGGTGGAGCTTTTTCCATCCACAGCCAAATCTCTAAGCCTTCATTTTCCTTCACGGACACTCCAGAGCGGCTCATATGCTCCAGGTACTGCCTGTCATCTGCTTGTTGTTTGGCGGCCTAGTTTGTTGATGTCTTAACAAGAAAAAAATATGTGATTTCTCAGGATTAATTTCAGAGAATTCCGTTTTGCCCAAACGATGATTTTTGCTATTGAGGAGATCAACAACAGCAATTCTCTGCTGCCTAACATCTCCGTTGGTTATAAGATATTTGACAGCTGTGGTCTCACGTTGTCTTCAACGCGTGCAGTGATGGGTCTGATGAACGGACAGGGCAGGACTTCAGGAAGAACCTGCTCCAGTCAGTCACCTGTTGATGCCATCGTCGGAGCTTCAGAGTCCTCCTCAACCATTGTGATGCTACAGATCTCAGGGATATTCCGAATACCGGTGGTAAATATTTAGAATATGTGTGCCCTTATGGAGTTATAACAACATTTTTTTGTTTATTAATCTACTTTAAGTGAAGTGACTAAATTCTGCAAGTATTAGAAATCCTTTTTGGCATAAATTAATGGGATTATAGTTGCCTCGGATTGCACATGCAGTTTTTTTTTAAATCTTTTACTTGAATAGTCGCATAATACCTAGGAATCAGTCTCTGACCCTTACATTCTATGATTTTTTATTTATTTCATCCTTTTCTTTTTTTATAGATCAGCCACTTTGCCACTTGTGCTTGCCTGAGTGACAGAAAGAAGTACCCCTCCTTTTTCAGAACAATCCCTAGTGACTACTATCAGAGCAGGGCCTTAGCCAAACTTGTTAAACACTTTGGGTGGACGTGGGTCGGCGCGGTTAAAAGTGACAATGATTATGGTAATAATGGCCTGGCAACATTTATCACAGCAGCGAGTCAGGAAGGCGTCTGCATCGCGTACACGGAGGCCATCTCAAGGACGGACTCCAGTGGGCAGGCCGCCAGGATCCTCAAAGTCATTCAAAGTGCCAGTGCTAAGGTTCTAGTTGCCTTCCTGGCCCAAAGCGAGATGGAAATTCTGCTTGAGGAAGCTCTGAAACAGAACCTTACAGGGATACAGTGGGTGGGCAGTGAGTCCTGGATTACAGCAGGTCATCTGGCCAATGAGAGGTACTCTGGACTCCTTACAGGGTCTCTGGGCTTCACCATCAAAAAGACCAAGATTAGAGGCCTGCAGGAGTTTCTTTTGCAGGTTCACCCAAGTCAGGATCCTTCAAATAATCTCCTGAAAGAGTTCTGGGAGGCCACATTTGGTTGCAGCGTAGACGGTCAGAGGCAGTGCTCTGGCTCTGAGAGACTACAGGAAGTCAACAATCCTTTCACGGACGTGTCAGAGCTGAGGATATCCAACAATGTGTACAAGGCTGTTTACGCAGTGGCTCATGCGATGCATAGTATGCTAGAATGTGGACAAAGTGGTGAGGCGGTGAATAAATCATGCCTCTGGAGAGATGATTTTGAGCCAAAAGAGGTAAGAGATGGCCTCTTTTAAGAGAAGGACTTCATCATTTGAAATAATGAAGTCCTTTACGATTGTTTGCTGTTGGTAGGTTGTAGAACACCTTCAAGATGTGAATTTCACCCTGCGGTCAGCAGAACAAGTTTATTTTGATGGAAATGGAGACCCTGCAGCGGCGTACGAGCTGGTGAACTGGCAGAGAAACCAAGCAGGAGATACTGTATTTGTGACTGTCGGGAGTTACGACGCTTCACTGCCAAATGGGAAGCATTTAATCGTGAAGGGAATCAACATTACATGGGCTGAGAAATTCCCAGAGGTATCAAACACGCTTGAATAAAAGATATGCTAAATCAAAGTACAAAAACTATGTATGTTCATGTATATATCTAGTTAAAATGAGGTTTGTATGACAGAAGCAGCAAACCATGAGTATGTTATGGCTTCTGGTGTTACAGAGGCCGCAGTCTGTCTGCAGCGAGAGCTGTCAGCCAGGATTCCGTCAGGCTGTCATTAAAGACAAACCCATCTGCTGTTTCTCCTGCGTCCCATGTGCTCCAGGAGAGATCAGCAACCCCAGCAGTGAGTGGAAGCCTTCCTTGTACCAGTCTGTTATCACGTACTGTAAAAAATCCATCTTTCAGCCATTGCTTTTTATTTACCCAAAAAGTCTGGAATATTATGGGATCGTCATCTATCTAGTATTTCGTACAAACTTATATGTATATGTGTATACAAACGTTTTTTAGACAGAAATTTCGTTACTCTGTCCGATTTAGTCCAGATTCTGTGCATACGAATTGACTCCAGGAGATCTATCTTGTAAATATGTTTTTCTTACGAGGTGGAGCTTTTGTTTAAAAAACAGTTTTCTGGACAAAAAAACCTGAGGACTGAATTCACACACTGTACGACACAGGGGATTGGGGACTATTCGGGGATATACCCTTGCAGTCCTGGATGACAGCGTAGGTCCAGTTTGAGTATGAGCTCGTCCATACGGCATGAATTTAAAGCTTGTGCTCCTTTCAGATCCTGCAGACTGCTCACGATGTCCACTGGAATTCTGGTCAAATGAAGATCACAGCCGGTGTGTTCCAAAGGTGATTGAGTTCCTCTCTTATGAAGAAACTATGGGGGCCCTCCTGACCGCTTCCTCACTCTTTGGGGCATCTTTAACACTGATAGTCTCATACATCTTCTTCTGGTTTCGTCAGACACCGCTCGTCAAAGCCAGTAACTCTGAGCTGAGCTTCTTGCTGCTCTTCTCCTTGACGCTGTGTTTCCTCTGCCCTTTGACCTTCATAGGACGGCCCTCCTCGTCTTCTTGCATGCTAAGACACACAGCTTTCGGCATCACCTTCGCCTTGTGCATGTCATGTGTCTTAGCTAAAACCATAGCAGTGGTAGTTGCTTTTAGGGCTAAAAGGCCGGCACACACATCTCCACAGTGTTCCGTTCCGCTGCAGAGAATGACGGTTCTAAGCTGCACTTTACTGCAGGTTTTAGTTTGCTTGCTCTGGCTGATTCTCGCTCCACCGTTCCCCTACAAAAACACTGCTCATGCTGCAGAAAGGATTATTCTTGAGTGTGATTTGGGCTCCTCTATGGGATTCTGGGCTGTGTTGGGGTACATAGGACTCCTGGCTGTGCTGTGCTTTATTCTCGCTTTTCTGGCTCGAGAACTGCCAGATAATTTCAACGAAGCCAAACTCATCACCTTCAGCATGCTGATCTTCTGTGCTGTCTGGGTCACTTTTGTCCCTGCCTATATCAGCTCCCCTGGGAAATTCACCGTAGCTGTAGAGATATTTGCAATTCTGGCCTGCAGCTTTGGGTTACTTTTCTGCATGTTTGCTCCAAAATGTTATATTTTACTCTTAAAACCAGAGAAAAATACTAAGAAACATATGATGGGGAGAAACCATTAGAAGTGACCTGCAGATAAATCTGCAGAGCCAAATCTACTGTTATGTTGCAATGGTAAAGTCTGTTTCTTTTATTTAAGGTTTTGAACTAAATCTGAATTATCAGACTATGAAAAAGTTTGAATAAATCTATGAAAATGATTTTTCTGCCTCCATTCGACATCAAATGTTGTACTGACTTGTTTATATGTCTGCTGAATCATAGAAATGTTTCTTATTAATTGAACAAAAGAATCAGACGTATTTGTTGGTTTTTCTCTGAGCAGTTTTCAAAATTTATGAAATATATAATAAACAATAATAAAAAAGATAATAACATAATCCTATTATGTTGACTTCCTGAATCTGAATTCTAAATTAAATATTTTCAGTTCTAAAATATCTAAAAAGCATCTGCTTTCTTTTGTATTCATAAATCTCATACAAGTTGAATATTTTGCTTTTTACATTAAAAAAGTTCAGGAACCAGAATCGAAAACCTCTGATATTATGAACTGAAAAAAAAATTGTGATAATATAATAATAATAATAATAATAATAATAATAATAATAATAATAATAATAATAATAATAATAATAATAATAATAATTATTATTATTATTATTATTATTATTACACATTTTATTATAATTTTAGGTTTAAACAGTATTAAACATAACAGGATGGGGCCCAATATCACAGGTTAGAATGACCATAAAACCTTTTTGAAAAGATGCATTTTTATAAGTGATTCAAAAGACGTCACAGATTTAACCCATCGATCTGTCACACCAGAAGCGCTGTGATTGGTGGAGGGACACATCTGGTGCAACCAAGTCTCTATGGCTTTGTCATAGTTATAGAAAAACCCCTATAAAATGCTTCGAGTGGAGCTTTCAGCTCTGGCCCTTGGGTGGCAAATAGCAAAGTCAAACACTATGCTGCTGATAGCACACGTGCTACTTGTTTTCCTGCGGGCAGTCAAAGGAGGGAATCCTATGTGTCGAACTTACGGAACAAAAGAGCAGGCTCAGTTTTCTATGGAGGGAGACATCAACATTGGAGGCATTTTCTCCTTCCATCAGAATCCAGTCATCGTTGACCCAGCTCTGCAATCCAACCCTGGAAGAATCCAATGTGAAGGGTAAGTCAGGGATGAAAATCTATGACTGTACATTTTATTGAGGGTTTTTTTTCCACTACTGTACACTTTCTATGGGCTCCTTTTCTTTTTTAACAGACTGGATCCAGGAGAGATGCAGTATGCGTACACCATGATGTTTGCCATTAAGGAGATCAACAACAGCTCGGAGCTGCTGCCAGGAGTGACTCTGGGTTACAGGATCTTTGACTCCTGTCCCAGCATCCCTCTCTCCATCAGGGCATCACTCAACCTGATGAACAGGTACGAGAGCGAGGAGGAGAGCTATGATAAACTCTCCTATGTGCACGCCGTCATAGGTGAGACTACATCCACCTCCACCATAGGTATTGCACGCACCATGGGACCCTTCAATATACCTGTGGTGAGTGTTTGGCGCATGCTTGCTCGCTGCATATTTTAACCACATCGCAAACGTTGTTGAATGTTGAATCTTGTCTTCCAGATCAGTCATTCAGCAACTTGTGCATGCCTCAGCAACAGAAGAGACTATCCCTCTTTCTTCAGAACCATTCCCAGCGACATTTTCCAGAGTCAAGCCTTAGCAAAGCTTGTAAAGCACTTTGGCTGGACGTGGGTCGGAGCCATCAGAACCAATAGTGCCTATGGGAATGACGGCATGGCGACTTTTCTGGAAGCAGCAAAAAGGGAAGGTGTGTGCGTTGAGTACTCATTGGCAATTTACAGAACCGATCCCAGGAAGTGGTTCTTGGAGGTGGTCGACATCATAAAGAAATCCACCTCTAAGGTTATAGTGGCATTCGCTGATGGCACTGACCTAGACATACTGATCCAGGAGCTTCATGCTCAGAATGTGACGGGTCTGCAGTGGGTGGGCAGCGAGGGCTGGATCACATATCGCTATATTGCCTCTCCAGTAAACTACGCTGTGGTTCAGGGGGCGGTGGGCTTTGCGGCACTCAATGCGCACATCCCTGGACTGCAGGAATTCCTGGCCAGCAGCCGGCCCTCCACCGCACCAGAAGACCAAGGACTGGTGGAGCTGTGGGAGATGGTGTTCGGGTGCAGCCTGACTCCCCAAGCAGAGACTGAAGCTCTGGGTTCAATGACAGCCTGCAGTGGGAGGGAGTCTCTGTGGGACACAAACACTCGCTTCACAGATGTCTCAGATGCCAGTTTGATGAATAATGTTTACAAGGCCACGTATGCTGTCGCACACGCATTGCACATGTTATATACCTGCAAAGATGGACACGGGCCCTTTGAGAACAACACATGTGCTGATAGGGAGAATATCCAACCATGGCAGGTAAAACCAATGCTGAGTCTAAATAAAAACTTCTGTCTTAATAATTAAATAGTTTAAAAAAAATAACTCATATTTATGTTTTATTCTCCAGGGGTTGCATTACCTAACACAGGTCAATTTCACTACTAAGATTGGGGAAAAGGTTTTCTTTGACGAGTCTGGTGACCCTGTTGCACGTTATGCGCTGGTAAACTGGCAGATGGATGAAACAGATTACATCCTGTTCAAGACCATCGGCTACTACGACGCCTCCAGGCCGGAGGGTCAGCAGTTTGAGATGAAAGAAGACGTGAGAGCCGTGTGGGCGGGACACAAATTCGAGGTAAGCTTGTAATTTTAAAATCCTCTCTATCTTTGACACCCCTCTCTTTATGGCAACACATATATCGGATTTTCCCATAAAGGGTCCCTGCAGCGGAACATCTATGTCCAACTTCCCCTGTCCTCTGCATCTTCTTCTGTCACATCAACCAACTACATGTCCTCTTCCATAGCATCCAGAAACCACCTCTTTGGTCTTCCTCTTTTTTTTCTGCCCTGCAGCGCCAAATCATCTTCCCTCTACCAACAGATCCCCTATCCCTCCTCTGCTTTTGTCCAAACCATCTCATTCTGGCCTCTCTTACCTTGTCTCCAAGACATCGACTCTAATCCATCCCTCTGATGTGTTTATTTCTAATCCTGTCCATATTCCTCACTCCCAAAAAATCTTACCATCTTTAGCTCTGCCTCCGTCTTTTGGGCAGAGCCGCTAACTCTTCATTTTTACAGCACAGCTGCTCTCACTTCCATCTTGTAAATCTTTCCCATCACATTTTTGGCTGCTCTTCTGTCACAGATAACTCCTGACACTCTTCTCCTACCAATCCACCTTGCCTGAACTCACTTCTTATGTAAAATAAATTCAGAGAGACATTATTTACATTATTATGAGTCAAGACAAAATGTTTCTTTCACCGGGCGGCAGGTACCAAGGTCCGTCTGCAGTGAAAGCTGTTTGCCGGGGACGCGTCAGACTTCTTTCAAGGACAAGCCGATCTGCTGCTTCGATTGCATCACCTGTGCTTTTGGGGAATTCAGCAACAGTACAAGTGAGACAGCGGGATTCCTAGCTTTTACCCTAGCAATCAGCATGTGCCTATTGGGCAAAATCACCGTCACCACTTTACTGGTGTATCTGCAGATGTGTGCGCTGTACAGCCTAAACATATTTATGCTTTCAGATGCAGTCAAATGTGACAAATGCCCTCCAGAGTACAAGTCCAACGAAGAGAGGAATAACTGTGACTTGAAAGCTATAGAGTTTCTCACCTTCAGGGAACTGATGGGTGTATTGTTGGTCACCTTCTCGGTCTTTGGCGCCTGCCTGGCGATGACTATAGCCTTGATATTTTTTCACTATAGACAGACTCCAATTGTGAGGGCCAACAACTCTGAGCTTAGCTTCCTGCTGCTGTTCTCCTTGACTCTGTGCTTCCTGTGTTCTCTGACCTTCATAAGCCGGCCATCTGAGTGGTCCTGCATGCTGCGCCACTCTGCATTCGGAATCACCTTTGTCCTCTGCATCTCTTGTGTTCTTGGGAAAACAATAGTGGTGCTGATGGCCTTTAGGGCCACGCTGCCAGGCAGTAAGGTCATGAAGTGGTTCGGGCCCACTCAGCAGAGGGCCAGTGTTCTGGTTTTTACACTCATACAGGTTTTGATTTGTGTCCTTTGGCTGACTATCAACCCCCCCTATCCCTTCAAAAATATGAAACACTATAAAGAGAAAATAATACTGGAGTGCGCCTTAGGATCAGCTGTCGGGTTCTGGGCGGTGCTGGGATACATCGGAATCTTGGCTGTCTTGTGCTTCTTACTTGCTTTTCTGGCTCGAAAACTACCTGATAATTTCAACGAAGCCAAATTTATAACCTTCAGTATGTTGATATTCTGTGCCGTCTGGATCACCTTTATTCCAGCGTACGCCAGCACTCCAGGAAAGTTCACCGTCGCCGTGGAGATATTTGCTATCCTGGCGTCGAGTTATGGAATGCTGTTTTGTATTTTTTTACCCAAGTGCTATATCATTTTATTAAAACCTGAGAACAACACCAGGAGACATTTGATGGGTAAAGTCACCCAGAGAGTCCTCATTCATACACAGTAATAGAATATTTTAACGACTACCATATTCATTTATGTAACAATGTTTCCATCATTTCAGATAGGAATTTGTTGATTTTCAAGTCAAATCATAACTAAACTCAATTTTCCAAGACAGCAATAACATCCATAATGTGTCTCTGTATCCAACAGTGATGTATTTTCATTGATCAATTAATTAATTGTTTAATTGTATGTTATTATTAAGAAATCCTGTTACACGACAAATTAACATCCTGCGGAGAAAATGCATTTTTAATTTCGAGTTTCGATCTTACCTTTGCCTGTATAAGAAAGAATAAAGAAAATACTTGAAATTTAAACTCTTTTTTTGTGTTGTGTTCACAGCCTTGACATATTCATTGTGATTTAACATTTTTAACACAAAATTTAAAAAAAAACCTAAAGTACACAACTTTAATTCTAGGGTGCGGCAGAATACACAATAAAAATTTTACATTTTCAGAATGTATCAGCCCGACAGTAAAAGTTGATTTAGCAATCTGGAAATATTCATCATTTTATCAAACATGAACAAAATTACAATCCTTAACCAAAGTCTGGAACCTTACCCTCTATCTAATACCTTTTAACACAACAGTGGAGAGTCATTAAATAAATTTAAAAAAAAACATTAATACCCTAAATAAATACTGGTACAATTAGTTGTTGGTTATTTACATGCATGCAAGATTTTCTAAATTAGTATATTATATGTATTATAATTTTCTGTTATTTAGTACAACCATCATGAAGATTATGAAGTTATTTTTATAATTTTTACGAAATGTCTTCATATTTCTGTCACAACTGTGAAGAGTCATTAAATTAAAGGTCAATGCATAAATACCCTAAATAAATACTGATATAATCTAAAATTGGTTATTTACATGTATGCATGATTTTCTAAAATTATTATTTTATAAATATTATAGTTATCTATTATTTAGTACAACCATCAACAACCACAAATTTATGAAGTTTGTTGTATAGGTAATTATATTTTGTTAATTTGTAGGAAATGTATTCACTGTTACAACCGTGGAGAAGATGTTCCAGAAAGTCTTTCCAAAGAGTATCAAGGGGAGTGAGACAATATTAACTTCAGAGAGCAGAGTAAGGACAAGATCATTCACTCCACCTACACACACAAACACACACAGACATGAACACACTGACACACTAACGCTGATGATCACATGAGGGAGTCCATTATCTTGGCCTTGCACAGCAGCTTTTTCAGCGAAACTGGATTAAGATCCACAGCTGTGACTAATGGGATGATGAGTTCGGTGACTCAAAGAAGAGAGAGGATTTGTAGTAGTATTGTACCAGTCTTTGTGCTGGCTCGGTTTCACGTTTGAACCATTTATAAAACCAGAGCAATGGTTCCATGCGAAACCAGTGATACTTGCCTTTAGGGCTCCTGCAATGCATTTTTGAAAATACATTGAATTCTGTAAAGAACTTTTGTCTCCGCCTTCTTCTAATCATCCATTTCTTCACATACTTTTCTGGATGCCACTAATGCAAATCACACCAAAGAAATGAATATCAGCTGGTTGATTTTGGACTCTTACACGGTCAAGAATTTTTACAGCAACTGATTTTTTGCTTAATGTTTGCATTAATGTAGGCCCGCCTATCCCCAGCATTATCTACTCACAGTACGACAAACACCGGCCTCTGGATGTGCACTCTGTCGTGTGCTTATGGCAGCATGCAGTTCTTTTATTTTTTCCTCGCAGCTGATGGTTTGGAAGGAGGAAAAATTGGGAGCATAGGAATCTGAGTGACTTTGATGGTATCCATATTTAGCGGAAGTACCAAAATAAAAGCTCAATGAAGAAAACCACTTTCATCCGAGGTAAATACGGCCTCCTTAGCGCCAAGGTGGTCTCTAAGTTAGTACTGGGACAGTACCTAACTTGGAATAGCTCTGGTCCCTAAAAACAGGTGGTTAAGAGCAACCAAAAGCATAAAAGCCCTGACATCAGATACTAGCGGCGGGGTTTTAGTAGCAAACCAAAAGTTTGTCCCCCATGTTTGAGAAGCCTAAGTGAGCAAACATCTCGTCTACCATGAATTGTGGAACAATTCATGTTATACTGTAAGTGATACGTTTTTTTAAAATCGCCTTGTTGCAACAGGTTCCGCGTTTACGGTGAATAGAAGTGGGTTTTCTTCAGCAAGCTTTTATTGTGGTGCTCCTGCTGACATCATTTTTAATTTGTATATTTTCTAAACATTTAGGTTCAACATTTAGATTTGGACTTAATATATAGATGCAACATTTAGATTTAACCTTTAACATTTACATTTAACATCTGTAGCTTCACGTGGCAAAATGCTGATGTTAAAATCAGCATGTGTTGCTTTTACAAACCGCGTCCCTTATATTTACACTCTATCTGCTGCATTTATCTTCAGGTCTATCCTTGTGTTTTTATACATCACTGGCTGTACGAGTGAAGAGTGTGTGGTATGCATCTGAAGAGCTCAACTGATTGAAATAAATTATAAATATTACTAAATGAAATATAAAACATAAAAGCGTTACACGATTCAGTAGTAGTGACAGCGAGAAAAGAAATAAACCTTTTCCTAGCGCTACACTACCTAATGGCTCTACCTAACACCCCCCAACCCCTCCCACTGTAACTCGTTTAGGTTTTTGGTTTCTTCTGGTCTCCTGAGGTGTGAGTTACCACAACTTGCTCCTTGTTAGGCGCATGTACAGTATATAAAGCCCTGCCATGAGTTGTTGTACTGATTGGTCTGACCTGAAGGGCAGTGCAGAGCAAAGCTATGCTCTTGTTGAGGCTGCTCCTTTTGGTTGTGCTAACGGGGAAGGGGAAGTCTCTGTGCCGAATGCAAGACCCGGGTCAGCCAGCTGAACTGACTCAAGATGGTGAACTCTTTATTGGGGGCATCTTTTCATTTCGCACAGGGCCAAAGTATGTAATTAACACATTTCAGAGCATTCCGGAAGAACAAAAATGCAAGAAGTACGTATTGATGGGTGCATTTATGTTTGAAATGCTTTTTTATGTGACTTATACTGAGTTTGAAACATTGACGTACCTTTTCGTTCTACCAGCTTCAATTTTAGAGAATTCCAATTTGCCCAAGCAATGATATTTGCTGTAAATGAGATCAACAACAATCCTGATATGCTTCCTAATTTTAAACTTGGCTACAAAATCTATGATGGCTGTGGAACCATGGGCATACTGAGAGCTGCTCTGGCACTGGTGAGTGGAACAAAGGAGGAAATCAGTGACAGCAACTGCACCAAATCCGGCTCAGTGAAAGCTATACTGGGACATTCTGGATCAAGACCAACCATTGCCGTTGCTCAGGTTGTTGGAAGGTTTCAGGTACCTGTGGTAAGTTGTTGTGTAAAATGGGCAGAATGGATCTAAAAAGTGAATATGCTCTTTTGCTGCCACTAAAATGTTTGAATCTTTCTCTGCAGATCAGCCACTTTGCCTCGTGTGCCTGTCTGAGCAACAGGAAAAAGTACCCCACATTTTTCAGAACCATTCCTAGTGACTACTATCAGAGCCGAGCGCTGGCAAAGCTGGTCAGGCACTTTGGCTGGACTTGGATTGGGGCTGTCGCTGTGGATAATGAATATGGCCTTGATGGCATGGCAGCTTTTACACAAGCAGCTAAAGAATATGGAGTGTGCGTTGAGTATTCCAAAGCTTTTTCAACATCAGACCCACCTGAAAAACTGCAGAGGATTGTAGAAATCATCAAGGATGCCACTTCCAAGGTGATAGTGGCGTTCATGTCTCACAGAGAAATCAAGTTGCTGGTTAAAGAACTGCACAATCATAACATCAAAGGACTGCAGTGGGTCGGCAGCGACGCCTGGATAACAGATTACTCCCTGACTGATATTGAGGGGCACAGCATCCCGGTGGGCTCACTGGGCTTCACCGTCGTCGAAGCTGAAATCCCAGGGCTGGAGGAGCACCTGAGGCAACTCCACCCCACGCAGTTCCCTGAGAGTCAGTTTGTCAGAGATTTCTGGGAAGAGGTCTTTAACTGCACTCTGAGTAAAAGTGTAAATGCAGTAAAAAGGTCTTGCAGTGGCTCTGAGAGCCTGCGGAATGTTCAGTCCCAGTTCACAAATGTGGAGAAGCTGAGATTTACTAATAATGTATACAAGTCTGCTTACGCTGTGGCTCATGCTCTCGACAAGCTGATTCGATGTAAGGAGGGTGAGGGGCTCTCCTCAAATAGCAGCTGTGCCGAAACCAGCGACATCCGACCAGGACAGGTGAGGATTTAGTAACAGAGTAATAACAGTTATTATCATTTCATGTACATTAACCCCTGTATGAATACTTGACCAGGTTTTGCAGTATATGAACACAGTGGATTTTACAACCAAGCAAGGGGAACGGGTTTATTTTGACAGTAATGGAGATTCACCAGCCAGATATGACCTCACTAATTTACAAATGAAAGACCGAGGAACCATGCAAGCTTTGACGGTTGGCACTTACGACGCCACTCGTCCAGAGAGTCAACAGTTTTTAATGAATGACATCCCAGTGGTCTGGGGAAATGGGCTGACAGAGGTAACGCGGAAACAAAGCTTTTATCTTCCTTATTTACTGAAAATTGTTCAGAAAATGTTACTATTTACATGGAACACAGATGTGAATGTCATTCAGTGTTTTTAACTGTGAGTTTGTGTGTGGAAGGCGCCGGTGTCAGTGTGCAGTGACAGCTGTCCCCCAGGAACCCGTAAGGTCCTCCAGAAGGGGAAACCAGCCTGCTGTTTTGATTGTGTGCCCTGTCCCGCAGGCGAGATCAGCAACATAACAAGTAAAAAAACACAACAGCAGCACTTCCTCTGCTCTTTGATTCCTCAAAATAAATGTAAATGATAAATGTGTGTCAAGTATCATTTTCACTTCACTTATTTCTTTATTTCTTTCTGCAGATTCAATACACTGCATGAAATGCCCGCTGAAGTTCTGGTCCAACGAACAGAGAGACACCTGCATCCCTAAAACAATAGAGTTTTTGGCACACGATGAAATTCTGGGAACATTATTCGTCTTATTTTCTGTGCTGGGAGTTTTTGTGACCATGATCATAACGCTAATATTCTACTGCCACAAAGAAACCCCACTAGTCCGGGCCAACAACTCTGAGCTGAGCTTCCTGCTGCTCTTCTCCTTGACTCTGTGCTTCCTGTGCTCCGTCACCTTCGTCGGCCAGCCCTCTGAGTGGTCCTGCATGCTGCGACACACAGCATTCGGCGTCACTTTCGTCCTCTCCATCTCCTGTGTTTTGGGGAAAACGTTAGTGGTTCTGATGGCTTTTAGAGCCACACTTCCTGGCAGCAATCTCCTGAAATGGTTCGGGCCAGCACAGCAGAGAATCAGTGTTCTGGCTTTCACACTGATACAAGTTTTCATTTGCATACTTTGGCTAACAATTAATCCCCCTTTTCCTTTCCAGAACATGTTCTACTATAAAGACAGGATCATCTTAGAGTGCGCTCTGGGCGCAGCTGTTGGTTTTTGGGCTGTGCTCGGCTACATAGGCCTTCTTGCCATGTTGTGTTTCATTCTGGCTTTTCTGGCTCGTAAACTGCCTGATAATTTCAATGAGGCCAGATTCATCACCTTCAGCATGCTGATATTCTGTGCAGTCTGGATCACGTTCATACCGGCCTACGTCAGCTCTCCGGGAAAGTTCACAGTGGCTGTAGAGATATTTGCTATTCTGGCCTCCAGTTTCGGGCTCCTTTTTTGCATTTTTCTCCCCAAATGTTATATAATTTTGTTTACGCCAGAGAAAAACACCAGGAAACACATAATGGGGAAAACATCTTATAATGAAATTCATCATTGACTGTTGTCCAAATCAGTTGTTGTGTATTTTGTCGCTGTAGCTGCAGTGTTTTTTTGCAACCAAGATGTAATCTGTGTTTTATCATAGTGTTCTTCATACATATAGATTTGTATCAGTGAATAAAACTTGAAAACTATGTCTGCTGTGTTTTTAAATAATAAAATAATCATCTACAACCAATAAATTGAGAAAAGTTACACCTTGTGTGCGGGGTTTTAACATGAAGTCTTCAAGTCGAATTTGCAGCCCACTAGCCCATGCATCGATCAAGGGTGAGTGGACCCTGTCAGTAGGGGCCCCACTTCTCATCATCATCATGCTGAATGAACAGCAACATGTAGACTAAACGCTACTACACACTGTTTCCATGGTCTACCTAATCATACCTTTAGCATCTCACTCCAAGGACCCCTCAGCTGTCTTGAGAGCCTGTGTGAGCTTCACTCATTGTTACCATAAAGTAGCCCACACTACGGTGGTCGACGGGGGAGAATGCACGGCAACTTAAGAAAAGAGTTAGAAATAGACACCCCGTGAAAACTACAAATAAACTTAATAGTGACCCTAACATGCAAACTACCTAAAACTACATTAAACAAGGTGTATTACACATACTTAAAAAAACTCTTAACCACCATCGCCCATAATGACCAGTGTTGATGACCAGTGTTGATGCTGTCTGTGAAAGAGTCTGAGATCAGACGTGCAGCAGCTGCTCAGCACGTATCTTCAACGTTGCGCTGCTGCAGGACGGCGCTGGCTGGCCCAGGGTTGGGGTCCCTTTTTGGTCCCTGCGTGCCCCCCTCCAGATACGGATTACATCCCATTTTCCTGTGATTTTTCTGTGATTTTATCCGCAATGAATATTACTACTTAAGAAATTACTACGGACATTACTACCGTTTGCTATCCATCTCCATCTCCTTTAGGAATATCTCCACTCCAGAACTGCTAAGATATATTTTTTTACATTTGGAGTCCAGAGCTGAACTCAGACTTTCTTTTTGGCTTTTTCTTAATTGTGCCTCTCCGCATTCTGTGGCAAGCGTGTATGTGTTGCACACCAACTTTTAGTGTAATGCCCTTTTATGGAGATTGGGGGGCGTTTCCCTATGCTTATTGGCATCACAGACACGAGCTTTGATTTGATCTTTCGATCTGGTCCTCACGTTACCTGAACTTGAATCCACCTGAGAACCTCTGAGACATTCTGTATCGCTGGATCAGACGGAGCATGCCCAGATGTTTTCGAGGGGTGCCTTTGGCATTCGGGGGTCAAACACACTCCTGGGTCACATTATGAGTTTTTGTGAGGAAATTCACTGGAGTTGGATCAGTCTGTGATTTTCACTTGGATTTTTGGTGTAATTTAGAATCCAGCCTTTAATTGGTTTAATGATTTTAATTGCCATTGACCGTTCCTGCATAATTTTGTATATAAATACAGATTTTCAATTTAAATATTTCCTTCATCGAGATCTAAACTGTGATTAAAGTGTTCCCTTCATTTTTTTCAGCAGTGTATTAATGGCGATGTGTTAGGAGCTATGCTTTGCGCAATTTTGGAAAAATGACGGCAATGGTCATGGTACAGGTGTCAGTATCCCAGTGCATGTTCATTGCACTGACATGCACATCCACAGACATAAAGACAAACTAATGTGATCACATAATAGTGGAGCTAATAACAAATGAAACCAATGAACTCTCAGGTTTGGAAATTAGATAACGAGAAAAAAAGTTTTCTGCTTAAACTTTATTTATTCCTTCATTCTGTCACTGGATCCTTAACTTATATCCCACAGATCATTAACATATAATTCTAACTGGCAAGTCAACTTGTGTGACAAACTTGTGATGAATGTTGGAATGAAGGAAATGCTGCATATTCAGTTGGCCATACAAGTCACAGCTCTACAAGGCAAACGTTACATGAATCAGAAAATCCAAATACTACTTAACATTAAATATAATTTCGGTGATAATTCTTTTTCACCAGCAAATTTCATATTACTTTTTTGCTTTACCCAATAAGTGCTGTTTTGTATTCTTTTCAGGCTTCAGTAAAATGATGTAACATTTCGGCGCAAACAGACAGAACAACATCCCAAAGCTGGAAGCCAAAATGGCGAAGGACTCCACAGCATCGGCATAATGTCCAGGGGAGGTGATATAAGCAGGGATGAATGCCAGCCACACAGCACAAAAGATCAGCATGCTGAAAGTGATAAACTTGGCTTCATTGAAGTTCCCCGGCAACTTACGGGCCAGAAAGGCTAGAACAAAGCACAGACAGGCCTGTAGCCCAATATAACCCAAAACCAACCAGAACGCAACACTGGAGCCCACGCTGCACTCCAGTATGATCTTTGAGTGTTCATATTGTGTATTTCTGAATGGAACAGGGGGAACATCAATGAGCCAGGTAGTACAGATAACCACCTGAATCATAGTGCAACTGGAGATGATGACCCTCTGCTGCTTGGGCCCCAACCATTTCATGATGTTGTGCCCCGGCCTGGTGGCAGTGAAGGCAGCCAACACCACCAGAGTCTTCCCCAGGATGCAGGAGAGGCACAATGAGAATGTGATGCTGAAGGCGGTGTGGCGTAACATGCAGGACCAAAATGTTGGCTCTCCGATGAACACCAGCGAACACAGGAAGCAAAGAGTCAGGGAGAAGAGGATGAAGAAGCTTAGCTCAGAGTTATTCAAACGGATGATGGCCGTCTTGCGATGATAGAAAAACACTCCTAAAACAGCTACAGTGAAGAAGGAACCCACTACGGAGGTCACGGTTAGGCCTATACCTAAGGAGTCATAGCCCAAGAACTCCACTGTCTTAGGGATGCAGGCTGTTCGGTCTTTGTTGGACCAGAAGTCTTCAGGACAGAATATGCACTCTACTGAATCTAAGGAGAGAAAAGTCGCTTTTTTCAAATATTCAATCTATTCTTATCTAATTACATTAGAAGTGTTATTATGTTTATATTTTTAGACCTACTTGTCTGATTGCTAATTTTTCCGCTGTCACATGGTACACAGTCAAAGCAGCAAACAGGCTCCCTAGGACGGACAGCCTTCCGGGACCCAGGAGGACAGCTGGTACTGCATACAGACACCGGCACCTATGTCATGAAACAAAAGGACATTAAGCTGTATAATCGGCTGTCTTTTCATTTCCTGCTGTTGATCAGACATGAGAAGAACTTTGCAGTTGTCACTTTAGACTTGATAATAGTGTTATATTGAGTGTATTTCCTGACATTTAATCAATCCACTGATTTATTTGATAATTTGAACAAATACATTCTCTTTTTAATCACTGTGTTATAAGTCATTATTAGCTGCCAGTTAAGAGTTTTTCTAAATAATTGGTCGGAGAAGCTTAGCTTTTCATTCATGGTTTGAAATCCTTGAATTTATATTGTCTAGTTATATGCCTGAAAAGTTGGGGATTTTATGAAATCATCATTTCTATCGTGTCCGTGTCTACATGTTCATTGTATTGAGATAATAAATCAAAACCTATTTCATCTGAAATTTCCACCCCCACATGTACGTTAGTGCGAGAAAGAACTGGATTGACTACAAGAAAGTTTGGTTGTATATTTCCGTTATTAGTGAACTTTATCTCCAAACGTTTTTGGTCAATAATTTCTCAACCATTAGTCCAATTTGGTTAAAATTTGGTGCATATGTATTGAGATGAAGAAATCTGTCTCATTATATCATATTATTCTCTAATTGTTCATATTTTACTCACTAAGGGGAGCATTTTTACAAACAGCAAATTTTTTCTGACATAACTTCACACTTGATTTGATGAGTTCATTCAGGGAGATTCCTTGTTCAACGCAGCAACTGGTGGCTTTCCTATTATATACCCTTGCTGTGGGGGACAATAGCATAGACCTAGTTCATTTATGACTCAGTGAAAGGATTTTAAGGCTTCTTCATAGAAAATGAGACCGTTTGTACTCACTGTCACCTTTTCCCACTTTATGCGCATAGTTGCTTAAATAACACAAATATCACAGAAATATATGTTGACTGAAGGCAGCACTATGGCCTCACAGCAAAATGTAACAGGTTCAAATACACCTCTGGCCATTGGGCCTTTCTGTGTACAGTTTTTGAATGTTCTCAACAACTGTCCATGCTGTACCCTGCCTCGTTTTAAATTTAGGAAAAGACTCAATAAAAAAGCCCATTGTCTTCTTGTACATTCACACTACAAAAGCAATGTCTCTCTTCAAGAATCACTCGTCTTTTAGTCAATCTACTTTTCACTGTATGAATGCAACAAACTCAGATCCAGTAAGCCCTGTCCACCTGACTTACCTCCACCTCAACCTACAGAACTTCAACAGTTGGCACCTGATGAAGGTAAAAACACAGCGTGAGCAGCTTGCCTCACTCTGATGCCCCGCCCATATTATCTGGTCCTCCTGGATCACCAACTCCTCTCCTGCAGGCTTGGTCCCATCAAACAGTCCCACATTGATGAACTCAATGTTCCCACCTGGGCCTCTCTGCCAGTTGATAATATCATAATAGGGTATGGAATCTCCCTTCAGGTCAAAGTTCACCTTCTCTCCGGCTATGTCGAATGTCACTTCTTGAAGATAGTGCCGAAGCTTGAAAAAGAAAATAGATACGTTGAAATACTTTTCAAACAACATTTTCAACTCAATACTGAGACTATAATCACACTGTATTTTACCTGCCAGGGGTGTATGTTGTTGATTTCAGCACATGAGTTATTTTGAAAAGGCCCACTGCCTTTTTGGCAGAGAAGAAGATCGTTGAGAGCGTGAGCAACTGCGTATACAGCCTTGTAGACATTATAGGCCACTCTGGGGCTGGAAGTATTCATGTAGGCTGAATGTTGCTCCAAGAGGTTCTCCTGTCCTGTACAAGGAGGCAGGTGGCTGCTAATGGAGGGAGGTGGAGTGCAACCATACAGAGCCTCCCACAGCTCCTTCACCAGAGGATTATTGGGATACGTGTGAGGGCTTACAGTCTTCAGGTAGTCACTGAGTTTGGGTATATGACCTTTCCTGATGCCAAATCCAATGGTGCCCCCCATGTAGGGGTAATACTCGCTCCCTGCAAAGACAGACGCTGTAACCCAGGCCTCACTAGCAATCCATTGGATCCCTGTGATGTTCTGCATCATGTAATCTCTCAAGAAAGGTGTCAGCTCTCCCTCTGCTGAAAATACCACCACCACTTTGGCTGAAGAACTACGAATTACCTTTACAAACACAATGATGAAAGAAAGAGAAAAAGCAGATTTTAAGCTTGAGCGAGAACAATGTACTTTCAATTCCACACAGAATCTCTACTAACAGGCAAGGTGGAATAAGTATTTGATAAAAAAATTATCTAAATTTGAAATGTTTTGTGTAAGTCAGTGCAGTGTGTTGTTGCCTCTACCTCTATGATCCCCTGCGCCCTTTGCCTGTTGTAGAGCAGAGGGATCATCGCTTGGTATGCGACACACACGTTGGTACCCTCTAATTCTTTCAGTAAACCTTGCACAGCAAAGCGCCCATATTCATGGTCCCCTCGCAGCAGCCCCACCCATGTCCAGTTTAAGCGCACCAGCAGCTGAGCAATAGCCTTCACCTGTGTTCAAGAGAAAGGAATATGAAATCATCTATGCTGTGTTTCAAATTTCTAAACTCTCCTACTTGATCTTGCTAGCTTCAATGACGAAAAGGAAAAATAACATTAGACTAAAAGTAAGCAGAAGGTAAACCCTGACCTGCCCCAAAAGTTAAATGAGTAAAGATGGACCTCTCTCACTGACAGCAGTTACCATCTACCTTTTGAAAATGTTGGTCGAACAGGAAACGTTATGGCAGAGAGAGATGGTGCAACATTTAAATTTTATTTATTCTTAACGAAATGGACAGATCATTAATACCTTCCCTTGAAATCAAGTGAAACACCCTGAAGATAATTTTGAAAGTGGTGGGACATTCTCAGTCAAATGTTGTAGACAACATTTCAGTAAATTAAATTTGAGACAACACTTTGTTGCACCCTCAAAATGAACCTCCAGAATCATGACTATTTTCTTTAAGCAACTTTTTTATTGTTGGAAAATTCCCAAAGCTAAGCCCCAAAACATTTTTCCTACTACTACTAAGGTATTAAATGCTCTTTTAGTTGAACATATTATCATATCCACCTTGAAGCTTCTAAAATATTATGCGCTGTAACCCTTTTGAAGCTTAGATGCATTTTCAACAGATTTTCTTTTCTGTGTTGCTCATAAATTTATACAATCTTCTATAATCTCATGCCAGATTCTACCTGATATTCATCACTAGGGATCACTCTGAAGAAGGTAGGATACTTTCCTCTGTCAGAGAGACAGGCACATGAGGAAAAGTAGCTGATCTGAGTAAAGAAGCAAAAGGAGTAGACAAATTATAAAGCATTGTCTTAACATCATTGAGGGACTACAGACAAAATAAGTCGTTATTACCATTGGTATTCCGAATGGCTGCAGGATTCTTGACACCACAATAGACTGTGCAGAACCAGATTCCCCGATCACAGCAAGTAGCGGAGATGCACCACTACACGTGGGAGCATCAGCCTCACTTATCCCATTCAACACAGCGAGAGCAGCCCTCTGGCCAGTCAGTGGATACGCACATGAGTCAAAGATTTTATATCCAAGAGTATAATTGGGCAATAGTTCTCTGCTGTGATTTATCTCCTCCACAGCCAGCCTCATGGTCTGAGCCCAGCGAAAAGCTCTGGGGTCAAAGCTGCAGCCCATTTTTGAGGCATAGATCAACCATAGGAGCCCAGAGCAGGTATGGAGAGAAAGAAACATTAATGGCTGAGAGGATTTAAAATAGGTCTGGGATGCATTTCTGCACCTTAAGTAAGATAAGATAAGATAAGACTTTATTAGTCCCACGATGGGGAAATTGCAGATGATGACATTGTGTTGATAATTTTGTAGGTTTGCGTCAAAATAAGTTTAAAATCGTATTTGGTAACAACCAAGTAAGTGAATGACTTACCCGTAATGCATTTTGATGGCTTTGTACAGATATCTCTCTGGATTTGTCTAAAATCCCTTAATCAAAATCCAACCATCAACCCATCATTGTATAGTGTGCTAAATTATTCAATTCAGATGGTTTTCGGAAGTGTGGTGAAAGTAAATGCATTATGTGTCATCAAATAATCTCCAAAAATCATCACCAGATTTCCATTAAACTCACCCATTGCACATCACTGGTGGTGGTTTGTAGGTGCAGTTGATGTCCGGCATCTCCTGGTTATAGTGAAGCGGAAAGATTCCCCCTATAACAAAGTCACCCTTGGCCACAAAGCTGGCCTGAAAACTGTTTCGAAGCATACACACCTCTGCTGCAGATGTTGGTGCAAGGGTGAAGCTGGAATTCGGTTTATCAGTTATAGAGAGGGCACAAACAAAGAAGTCAAGCAAGACAAATAAGACAAGTAAGGTCATATTGTTAGAGACTGGCAGAGAGAATGAGAGAGAGAGAGAGAGAGAGAGTAAGGACCTGAGACGAGTTATATATAGTAGCTACCCTTATCCCTTATTCACTGTTTTCATGACACACCGGGTTGGGTTCCACCCTATTTACAGAGGTGCATGGGTTAAAGTAGATTCAATAACATGTATGATTTACTGGTGATAGAATATTCTTTGAAAGATAAATTGATTTATTGTTTGATTTTTCTCATTATGAGGATTGAGGATCTTCTGTTACTGGGCCATTATGGTCTGATGGAGAGAAAAACCATTATCCCTGAATGAGATGGTAGGAATCTCAGATTATAAAGCTATTGGACTGGTTTATGGGGGATTATGGTGTTGAAACTTGGGTTTAGGTTAACGGATATCATCCTGACATATATATTGTTATGTTCTAGGTCAGAGGTGTCAAACTCAATTGCATTCGGAGCCAAATTTAACGATGAAGACCTGATCGAGAGCCAAACACTCCACACCAGCACTCAGACTAGTCGCGTTTAATCTGAGCCATTATGACAATTTTATCCTCATTTTATAGAATCCTTAACAAACCAACAGAATATAAAATACTAAAATTAGGGATTAAATTCAAAATAGATCTATGTCTAGATTAATTTCCCCCTCCTTATCATCATAGATTCACAGATTCATTTACAAAGAAAAGTTTTTATTCACAGGCATGAATAACAGCCAGAAAATTATATTTTCAAGGTACAAATTAAACCTAAAACCCAATCAGTTTTTGTTTTGTTTTGTTAGTTGTTTTCTAGTTGTTTCTTGTATCTGTTCCTGCAGTCAGGAGCAGTTGCTCCTCAGAAACAGTCAGTTGCGTGAACAGCCTCCAGGTGCATTTCACATTGGGTGTAAGCAACTTAATGGGTTTTCTTGTTTTCAACTCAGCAACACTGACACGTCTCGAATGACTGGAGGACGTACATGCGCCTCACAAGTTAATTGAAATGTTCTATTTTCTAATATCTGTGTGCAACTTACTAATACATTTGTTATTTGTCATTTTAAAAACAGTTTCTCATCTATGTAAGGTAAAAAGGGAGCTTTATAGGAGTATGAGGATGACTCTCAAAGCATTCCATAGTGGCTGGGATTATGGAAATTTCTGACCCGCCCATTATCGAGCCTTTGCATTGTTGTTGCCATTTCTAGCCCAAGCTAGATTTGAATTGAAACACAGATTTTTGTCACATCCAAATGTTGTAGAATTTGCATAGTCCCACCCAGGGGACATAGGTGGTATTTGGAAGTCAAAATTCCAATATCTTGCACGTTTTTTGTACATTGGCTAGCAGACTGTGCGAAATAGAGAGTCTGCCTGGACCTATTGCACAAATACAATGTAGAAAAACATTTATTTTGTGGTATTTCTACAAAATCTGATGAAGTAGTTATTTAAATATTCCTGAATAATTTTTTTATTTTGCATGGTCTTACTATATTAGGACAAAATAATGATGTTAAAACCTTTTTATCTAAAGAAAAATAAGGCGATGATAGGATATTAATTATTTTAATTTTACTTTTCTTATACCGATATCTGGCTTAGACGGAACTTTGCTTCTGTTCTCTCTTCGGGGGCCAGACCTGCTGACCTCTGCTTTTTCTTTCTTGTTTTCAGTAGAAAACCCCCTTCAACTATGTTCTAGACTTTGCACCTTGTCACAGCTGGTCCCCATACAGGGCCTAGCCTTCACTGCAGGCCTCCAGACTGGGAGAGTTATAATAAACAGAGTTATAATACTTGGAAATTTCTTATGTAGGAGAATCCCGTATATGTGTTGCTTTTAGGGCCTTTTGATTGTTTTGCAGCGGATCTGATGAATGTAAGTGGTCCTTCCTTCATTAGGCATAATTGCTGAAAGGAAGAGATCACATCTGCATCAAAAGACACGCTACTCCTGATTAAAAAACATGTTTTAATGTTTTTTCTCATATAATAATGTAGGACTAGTGGGGTATACAGAGGAATGATAATCAGTGCTTAAGTACTTTTTACAAGCATACATACATTCATGACAGCCTTAATTTTGTTAGGGTTTATTTAAATCAATTGCTACATTTTTGGATGATTAAAATTTTGAATAAAACTATATACTCATTAACTATAACTCATTAATGATCACTGTCCTGGTCAGGGAGGCTGGAGCCTATACCTGCTGACATTGGGACAGAGGAAGGCTACATTCTGGTCAAGTCACTGAAGATAGAGACACCTACATTCAAACATACAGTCAATTTGATCAGCGATTCACCTTTATTGTATGTTTCTGGATTCATTCATTCATTATCAACCGCTTATCCTGTTCAGGGTCACAGGGGGTTGGAGCCCATCCCAGCTGACATTGGGCGAAAGGCGGGGTACACCTTGGACAAGTTATTACACTATAAATTAGTGACACAAATTTGCTTATATTGCATATTTTTGTGCTGTGGGAGGAAATAAAGTCCACACAGAAAGTCTGCAAGATGTTGTGAGGTAACCATGGTACCCACTGCTCTATTGCACTGCCTCCAGCAAGCTTTATTAAGGTTATACAGTATGAAGCCATGATAAAATAATAAAATAAGTGATCAAACATGAGACATTTCCATTAAAAATGTGTGGGTGGGGACTTCTGGATGATACAATTGATATAATGAATGCCATGATATAGAACATACTAATTTTGATTGCCTTTGAATTCTATAGACATGATATCCGTTACACATTGATTGCCTTCAAGTTTACTCAGCTTTGACTGAAACCAAACCAAAACCAAAGTTTTAAAATGAACAAGTATGTGTCTCTAACTGGAAATCTTGTTAAATGGAGAATCAAAACTTTAGAATGCATACTAGCAAACCAGGCAGTGAGACAAATGCTTGATACAAAGTCTGTTGTGACACAGTCCAGGCTCTTAGTGTCGGTCCCACAGTGTCCTCCAGAAGTATGTCTTCAAACCAGTGTGTCACGCTCTTATTTGCGAAAGCAAGGATGGGAATCGACCATACAAAGTAGACAAGAATAGGCAAAGCCCTAAAATGCTGCTGCGTACTGCATAACAGCTTGATGAAAGTATGAGAAGTTCTGTAGACGAACAACACATGCACAGTTCTCCCCAGAGCGCAGGAGAGGGAGAAGACAGAGGACATCCTCGTAGCCGTGCAGGACCACTCAAAGACCTGGTGAACGCTGAGTGATGCTGAGAACCAGTGCCATGTCATGGTGAAAAGCATCACCACTGTGTGGTTACCACCATGATCTGGTAAGCCTCTGTGCGGTGATGTTTTTGCTCTGGTCACGTTCAGCCCAAGCAGTAACAGTGCTACTAGGAAACATCTGGCAACCCATCTTCTGATGCATGCAGACCGCAGGTTCTCCTCTATACCTGTGCAAAAAAAAGAAAGCATCAATTGAAGCCGGTCATTTTTTTAAGGAAATTACTTTTTCTAATTTTCTTTAATACTACCTGCTTGAGATAGAAAGACCTCTTGTGGACAATGTGGTGAATAGAAGTTTGCTGGCATCTGATGGGAAAAAAATGTAAACATGAAGAACAAGTATTTTATTCTTCCTGCTCCTGCAAACACATCACTCATGCAAAATAACAACTGCTACATGGTAAAAATAAATTTGTGAATTATAGGGACAGATAGACAGACAGACAGACAGATAATAATAATAATAATAATAATAATAATAATAATAATAATAATAATAATAATAATAATAATAATAATAATAATACATAGATAGATCTATCTATCTATCTATCTAGATTGAAACACTAAGGACTAGAAGGAGTATATCCAAACCTGCACATAGCAGATCTTGACACAAGTCTTATCGGATTCTAACGACGATGTCAGACTCTCTTGCCTCTGTGACAGTTTCAGGAAATGGAGTTTTACAAACAGTTGAAAATCCCTGCACAAAGGTTCTCGTAGATTTGCGCCCTCAAGGTTGCCTGCCTGACAGACGCTGAACCAGCCCACTCTGTTCCAGTGATCCAGAGCAGCAATGTGGATGTTCAAGATTTTGGAGCAGGGATCTAATGATCCCAGGAAATCTGATGAAGGATGGATGCTTCTGTAATTTAACAGTGTGCTGCTGTTAACTGTCGTTATCTGCATGACAGAACATTACGGACAAACACAGGAATCAGAAGAAATAAAAAATGAGCATGAATAAGATTTGTCATGGCATGGAAAATATAGTGGATATGATTTCTCTCTGGTGCTCACCTCTACTGTAAATAGAAGACAATCGGTGTCAGACATGAAATATGGGAAAAATAAAGTGTCACGCTGGAAGTGACACGCGCAGACACGGGTGTTTGGCTTCTCTTCATTCATCATCTCTCTACTTGCTTGCAACAGCTTCCCACACTGATTAAAGAGTATGTCGTCCAAATCCACACAAGGAAAGAAGCCACAGTCGTTGTCGACCCTGTCCTGTTTGAATGTTCTCTCCAAGGACGTGCTCATTTCAGGAAATCTAAACAGTTGAGAAAAGATATGAAGCAATATATGATGGACACATTATATAGTCAGTTATTACATAGTAACAACCCTATGTAATGGTATATATTAATCATCCCGCTGTTCTTAGTTTTTAGTCAGGAATGAGCTAATTATATTTCAAATATAATTTGTGGATAACATGTGAGAGTCATAATAAGCTAACTGTAAATTGCTACTTGTGTATTACTAAGTAATTACACTGGCTTCAAATTTAAAGCATAAATATTTTACAGATGGTCTAGCTGTAGTTTACAAAGTCGCTCAAATGGTGTCTAGGTACTTAATGATTAAATCCTATTAATCTTAAACCTGTGGGAAACCATTCCGAGGTTTCCAGGACCTCGGTAAAATAAAATAAGCAAATAGGTGATAAAGATAAGATTGGAGGAATAGAATAGACAAAATTTACCAACAATTTACTCACCTCTCACATGACAGCGGCGGTTTTATTTTGTCACACATTAAAGCCATTTTATTAGATGAATTTAAACCCTGTCTCTCCTCATCATACCCATACCGGCTGAGCTCACAGAACTGGTCCAGTCTGCACCGTGTGCCTGACGAGACCATCCAAGTGAACAGTGTTAAGAAAAAAAATGTGACCGTTGTCATCTCAGAGCTTCGCCTTTGGTACAGTCGGGAATCTAGGAGGAAACTATTTTATAGCGTCACCTCTGCCACTCAGACGTAGGTGGGACATTCTCAGAGGAACATGCAAATATGTTTTTTTTTTGCATGACACATGAAGGTTATCAAGCATAAGATATAGAATCAGCACATATGGGTCCTGTTTTTGAGTTTCGTCAAACTTAACGAATTTCAACAAAATCATGTTTGCAAATTTCATCCGAGCCATGTGGTTTCTTTGGCTAACATGAAAATGGCCACAAAATTTGCCACCAGATATACAATCACCAATTGTGAGACTGATGAGGTCACTTTTGCTAGTTATTTTATACAATGTCCCCAAATTGTCAAAAACAAGATTTGACTCTAGAGTTGCCAAATAGTAGGGTGACCCCTTAGACTGGGTTATCCCTCATCCCATTTTGTCATTCCTCAAGCCTCAAAAACCCACTGCTTGGTGTCAGTTGATATCTACTACGAAGACCGCGATATATATGCAATATCACAAAACACACCTTCATCATTTGCGTTACATCTAGTAACTACTTTTTAAATATGTCTTTTCCAATCTCAATCTACTACATTCATGCTTTTAGTTTGAGCAGCCTCCACCTCCTCATCTCCACCTAGCCCTGGATGATCCGTCATCCCCGTCATTAATCAGTCACAGAAGAGCAATCAGCCATCACCACCAGTGTCCAGACTCCAAAGGCAGATATACCTTGTTGCTACCGAGGGCAGATCCTCTTCAATAACAAGAGCCTGAGTGCATAAGACTTTCTGATAGACCATTATCATATCTGTTCTAATAAACATTCATCTTTTGGTCATTCTTTGTCTTTCCAATTTGTAATGACGTATTTAGTTTATGTTAGATAATAAAGGACCCTGGTCTTCCAAACATTTCAACATTGAATTTCAAATTCAATTCATCAGTCCAAACAAAGGTTTTACCAAAGTCTATAAGGACATCAAAGTGTGTTGCAGTTAAAATCAGAAAGGTATTGCTGTTGTTCTATTTTCCACCTCAAAAGGTTGGGAATATTATGGAAAAATTATTGCGCTGACATATGTTAATGTGATAACTCAAAAACAATTTTACGGATCATTTTCTAATTTAAAATCCCAACAGACCTTAGTGAGGCAAGAACTGAATTGATTTGGGGGAAGGATGGTTGTGTATTTGAGACCGAACATGAATGGGCTTTACCTACAAAAGTTTTCATTTTTCTGATTTACTCCAAAATATGTGTACATGAGTCACTTCAAGGAGATCTATATTCTTGTATACATCATATTTTACTCACTCTCTTTAATTATTTTAGATAAACTATATTACTTTTACATTTTTGGGACATACCTTTGCTTTCGGGGATGACAGTTTAAACCTAGTTAATTAATAATTGGACTCAACAGGTCTTGTAGTAATCAGGCCTAGATGTATTTAGTTTAAAAGGAGGGACATTCTTTATCACACAGGCCCAATTAAAAACATTTTTGAAGTTGGTGATTCCACTGCTGTGTGAGTGATTACACGCCTGGTTATTGATCCTGATGAGAATGTGTAGGTGAATGGTTGAATGCTGACTCATGTTCTAAAGTACTGTGAGTGGTTGGGCAGCCAAGAATGGCCTACCCTTTAGATGAAACTGCCAGGGCATCAAAGACGTTTTCACAGGAATGGATCTTCAGTTGCTTTGTTAGGGATTGATAAGTCACACTTGAATTTAATCAAAGGAAAATCGATTGATAATTGGTGATACCGCATAATGTGAGAAGCCTGAGCTCTTTTGGACAGGAAACGGACGTTAATGCAGAGGAATATTAGAAAAATAATTCAGGCACTTCATTGTCTCCTTGATTAAAGACAACATTAGACCAACATTATCAGAAGTTTCAAATAAAATTAGAGAGGTTACATGAATAAGACCAGCAAAGATGATGTCAGAGCTCAAAGACAAAGATAACATTGAAGGAAAACAGAGTTACCTTAATTAAAACGTAATAGTTACATGTTGTGACAAAGGTATTAATTAAAATAATACCTTGCAGCGATAAGCCACCTGTTGGTCTTGTTTTTGTGGAAAAGGATGAAGCAATCTGTTGACCTTTTTTTGTCGGCGTCGTGGGACTCTGCAGTCGTTTCCTTACTAGAGCGAAGAGGTGATTAAGTCATGCTCACAACAGATGGGGTCTGAGCTTCTCTTACACTGTTTTGATCTGTGTCGTTTTTGTGTATGCACAAACTTTCTGTCTGTCACTAACATAATAATCACTTCATGTTTCACAAATGTCAGAGAAATCCACAGGCTAAGTTGAAGATCTCACAGTTAACTGAATATCATCGAGATTCTTACTTTGATCTCATAATGGTTCAGATGATTTGATCGTTGTTACATTATCTTCCACAATTATTTGGCTGGAACTTAATATTTTTATCCAAGTCGCAATCACAACTGTCAGGTCGAATCCCTGAGGAATTTCTCGGGGGTTTGTTGTAACTCCTCTTCTTCTAAATCTACTTACCTGGTAGGTGAGATACCACGATCGAGATGGCGGTTCACCTAGAGCGAGGCTCAGTCATTGCACTCTGGTCAGGCGGAACCCTTTGAATTTCCCTAATGTTTGAATCTCAGCTACAAAATTTCTGGTAATGGGGGACTGCATTGTTGCTCTCTCCTTCAACTATATCCCCGAAAAGTGAAGGATATTATGGAGTATTCATTGCTGTGTCCGCCACAGATCTTTTGTATTAATGCGATAACTCAAAAAAAGTTTCATGAATCATTTGAAAACGTCATTCCCCAATAGGCCATAGTGCAAGAAAAGACTGGATTGATTCTGGGAATTGGTTTACAGAAAAACCAAACTATTTTGACAGCAACTTCTGAACCATTTGTTTGATCATGTTCAAAAAGTCCAACAGTTTCTTAATTTAGCCGATATGAATTCACAAAAGTAAATTTGTTTTGGTTTATTACTGAGCTCAGAAAAAGTAATTAACTGTATTTACTTTTATTAGTGAGTCGCAGTGGGATCTTATCTTAGAGTACATTGCTGACATTATAGAAATAGTGAAGTTGAGTCAATATGGACTGCTTGACATTATTGAGTCAACCCTGCTGTTGGGGACGACACGGAGGCTTATTGTTTTTAGAGATCGCAGCTTTTATTATTCTCAAAAGAGTCCACGATGACAAGTGAGTGTTGTGAAAAACTATATAAGCAAGAGCGATCTTGTTTTGATTCATATGAGCCAATTTGGACATAAACTGACCGCAAGGTCACCCAGACGAAACTCTGGAAGGTGGAGGCATTCCACTTTGAGTTCTTGGTCGACATCTTCCAAAGCTCTACCAACCTGTACAACTGGGGCCTGGTTGACTCAATTACATGAGTAAATCTGAGGTGAATCTGAAATATAATTCATTTTCTTGAACAGCTCACACTGAACATTTAATTTGGCTCATTTTCGAGTGACAGTCTTAACTGTCATGCTTTGATGTTTGGTAACGGTTTTTTATGCTCTATGATATCATGTCTGATGAACAAGAGCGGTAAAATGACCAGTTGCCACAGAAGTTCGAATTTACGGTAAAATATAAATGTATATTTTAAACAATTTACCTATGAATGGGTCTTTTATATAGGTTTTTTGGGGGGGCAATGTGGTTGGGGAATCAAAGATTCTTGATTAGGTTCAGTTAACTATGAGGTTTGCAAAATAGCCCCTGAATTTCTCCGACATATGTTGAATTTAATTGAAATATTTACTTCAACTATTAGAAGAAAACATAGCGAAGTTGACAGAAAAGACAAAAAAACGAAGAAATTATATTCACATACAATGAAAAGCAGAAAGCAAAATCAATTTTCAAACACTAGACTTCATTTACATATTTGAAAAGGAGTGAGAAAAAGTACACACCTATAAATCTGTAACTCCATAAGCTACAGATTTTATTATTATATTTGTATTTCATTGAATGTATGTAATATAGTATCCAGTATATATCCTATTCAATATGAGTATGTATTCATTCATTATCCATCTCCACGTATCCTCTTTAGGGTCCAATATCCACAAATTTATATTCTTATTTACATAAAAAGAGGAAGATAAACCTAGAAAGAAGAAATATAAAGAAACATAGTAAATGAAAATACAAACCCCCCTATAAACACCTGGTGATTATAAAGTCCCCCTTCATCCCTGTACCTGGGGAAAACCATGTCTTTATACCTTTTTTTAATCTGTTTTATATTTGGACGTTGCTTCAACTCCAAATTAAGACTGTTCCAAAGTTTGGCTCCACAAATTAATATGCAAAAACTTTTCATTGTCATAAGCCAGTGTGGGATTGAGTTTTCAAATTGAATTTTCCCCTTAAGTTATAACCCGCCTCTGGACCACTGAAGAATTTTTGATTGTTTCCTGGAAGTATACTATTTTCAGCCTTGAACATTATTCTTGCTGTTTGAAATTCCAAAATATCTGCAAATTTTAATAATCTGGACTGTAAGAATGAAGAATCAGTGGGTTCCAAACATACAACATTATGAATGACCCCTATGATAGTGAATATAGAGTAATGTTGTTGTTGTTACCCCAAAGCCCCGCACAGTAATTTAAATATGGTAAAAGTTATGTGATATGTGAAACATACACTGAATACTGTAATATCATTTTCAAACGATTCATGAAACTGTTTTTGAGTTATCGCATTAATACAAAAGATCTTCGGCGGACGCGGCCATGATGATTCCATAATAACCCTCACATTGGGGATGTAGTTATGGGAGAGAGCAACGGTAAAGTCTCCCACTCCCAGAAATGTTGTAGCTGAGATTCAAAATTTCGGGAAATTCAGTTCACAGAGAGACAGTTGTGATTTAGAATTATATTGAAAAAATGTGCTACATACAAATAACTATGGAAGATAATGTAACAACGATCAAATCATCTGAACCATTATAAGATCAAAGTAAGAATCTCGATGATATTCAGTTAACTTTGAGATCTTCAACTTAGCCCCTGAATTTCTCTGACATTTGTGAAACATGAAGTGATTATTATGTTAGTGACAGACAGAAAGTTTGTTCATACACAAAAACGACACAGATCAAAACAGTGTAAGAGAAGCTCAGACCCCATCTGTTGTGAGCATGACTTAATCACCTCTTCGCTCTAGTAAGGAAACGACTGCAGAGTCCCACGACGCCGACAAAAAAAGGTCAACAGATTGCTTCATCCTTTTCCACAAAAACAAGACCAACAGGTGGCTTATCGCTGCAAGGTATTATTTTAATTAATACCTTTGTCACAACATGTAACTATTACGTTTTAATTAAGGTAACTCTGTTTTCCTTCATTGTTATCTTTGTCTTTGGGCTCTGACATCATCTTTGCTGGTCTTATCCATCTAACCTCTCGAATTTTATTTGAAACTTCTGATAATGTTACAGATTGTCTTTAATCAAGGAGACAATGAAGGGCCTGATTTCCTTTTCCAATATCCCTTTATGTTAACGTCCGTTTCCTGTCCAAAAGAGCTCAGGCTTCTCACATTATGCGGTATCAACAGTTATCAATCGATTTACATTTGATTAAATTCAAGTTTGAGTTATCAATCCCCAACAAAGCAACTAAAGATCCATTCCTGTGAAAAAGTATTTGATGCCCTTGCAGTTTCATCTAAAAGAAAGGTACTTAAATAGAAGGTGCCATTCTATCAATCATGTATCATACATCAATAATCATGCATGCAATCACTCACACACCAGTAGAATCCCCTTCAGGAGCAAATTGGTTTTCAGCATCTTGCTCGAGGCCAATTTGACTTGTGGACTGGCGGAGTAAGGGATCAGAAACTAACATCATTAGAAGCTATAAAAATGTTTTAATTTGGGACTGTTCAAAGTGTTTTAACCTCCTTGAATTAATTATGAAGTTATGTCCAAAAAAGTGTCTTGGTAAAAAAAAAAAAAAAAAAGGAGAAAAAGCTTCACTTTTTGAGTCAAAAATGAACTACCAGAATAAAATATGGTATTTACAAGATAGATAACCTGCAGTTGACTCATATGCGCCAGATTTAGTTCTACGGGGATATAATGTTTGAAAATTATTCATAAAATAGTTTCTGAGTTTTCACAGTAACACAAAGGCTCCACTTCCACCCAATGACTATTCCAATTCTTCAGGTGTGTGAGAAAGAACTAAATTGATTTTAGGAAAGGTTGGCTGTATATTTCCAAAGTAGGAGAAGCTTTATTTAATAAGTTTTCAGGCAATCATTTCTCAACCTTTGGTCAAATGTAGTTCAAACTCGATGGATATAAATTGACCACAACATATATATCATGTATATATCGTATTCTAATCAAATATTTTGTTTTTTAGGGGGGCTCTTCCAAAAGAAACACAACATTTGAAATGAATCGAGGAGATATTTGTATATATCATTATATCATATATCATATTTTACTCAGGATTTATAATTTATTGTCACAAACCAAAAACATGAAGTGAAAACTTAGTGAAAAAATGACTCATGGTTGTGAATGTGAGCATGAATAGTTTTCTCTGTGTGTCGGCCCTGTGATGAACTGAAGACTTGTCCATAGCCTACCCCAACACGGGCACAAAATATCAGCTGGAAGAGTTTCCATTTCCCCATGACCAGGATAATAAGGATAAATGAATGACTGAAACCTGTTGGTGAAAATATAATATTGTAATCATTCGTATCATTTAAATAAATCATAAGGGCGACATTACTATATTTTAAATTCAATGAATTATCATACCCCACATCCCATATTCAGTTTTCACAGACATTTACATTATACCAGGTCAAAATAACGAAAGAAAGAGAACAAAAAATACATTTCCTACGACTAAGTTAGAATGTATGGAGGTCTTCAGGAGAGAGGGCAATAGAGTTTTTAATTAGACTGTTCAACACTATTATTGAGAGTGAGTGGACGCCTGAGGAATGGAAGAAAAGTGTATTAGTTCAGATTTTCAAGAGCAAGGGTGATGTTCCGAGCCGTAGCATTTACAGAAGTATAAAGATGAGCCACGCAATGAAGACATGGGAAAGAGAAGTAGAAGGTTAAGAAAAGATGTGCCAAGGAAGGAAATGTGTGATAGATGGATACAGGATATGAGAGGTGTGGAGTAGGTGTCAAATGTACGTTCAAAGTGGAAGTGGGACGCCACAAAATATCAGCTCTGAGAACCTTCTCGTTTGCTATGGTTATGTACAAGATGAGAGATTAGGCCAGGCAGGAGTCTCAATGGACTATGATGTTTTTTGGATGACATTGTAATCTGTAGTGAGAGCAGGGACTAGGTGAAAAACCTGGAAATGTGGAGGTATGCGCCTGGAGAGAAGAGGGTTGAAACTCAGTACCTGCAAGACAGAACACATGGGTGTGAAGGAGAGGGAGACCGATGGAACTATGACTTTGCAAGAAGTACAGGTCTCTTGGAGTCTCTGGGTAGTGTCCTAGGAAGGGCCTCTTCCAGGGACTCAATGGTTTTCCTTGGCGACTTCAACGCCCATGTTGGCAACGATGGCAAAACCTGGAGGGAATGGGAGGAACGGTCTGCCCAATCTGAACCTAGCCACCCTAAGCAAAAGATCTATGATTGACTTTGTGGTTGTATCATTAGATCACTCGGGTAAAGAGAGGAGCAGGGATGTCCACTGATCACCACGTGTTGATGAGTTGGACCGCAAGGTTAGGATACAAGCGGCTGAAATGAGCTTACATCCGTAGGGTAGTTGGGCTCAGCCTCAAAGATAGTGTACGGAGCTTGGAGTTGAGCATTATACTACTAATGTAGAATATAGTTATAACGTTTTGATTTTTATAGACCGCTATGAACAATAGAACCTTAACTTAACCATGGATGAAATGAGATGCTGTATTTTACTGAAGAGGTGATGAAGTTCAGAGTTTTTGTTACATTTGTAGAGGTTGTTTTATGAACACACTTGATGAATAACATTATGATAATTGTGAAAATTAACTTACGTCAACATTCAAAGTTAATTTTGCTTTTGTTTCAGAGGTCGACTTTTACCCTTTGATAAAAGAGGAAATGAAACAGACCTTTACAGGAATAGGTACTGTACATAGTGAAAAGCTCACACAAAAGGGAAAACCCATGGGCTGCTTTGATTGTGTTACATTTGTTGTACGGGGTTTAAAAAAAATAGGATCCAAAATGCAAACAACACAGGGGACAGAGTGCAGTTCAGTGATTTAATGATAAAAATCCTTAATTTTGTGCTAGCACACAGTCAGAGGGGTATCGACCGAAAACAAGAACAAGATGTGACAGATCCAACCCCAAAAGGGGGACTAGAAACAGAGGTCAGTGGGTCCATCCAAGATGGATGTCAGGACAAAAAAAAATGTTCAGGAGCTAAATTTAACTGTTGTTGTCTTGTTAAGCCTCAAATGAATAACATACTCAAAATAAACTTAAAATAGCTCCTAAACTATAATGTGTATGTGTACTAGTGTACTAGTGTGTACTAGTGTATAACCTTGGTGTCACAGGACAGGTAAAACCTTCAATAATTTAATTGACATTTTACTCATATAATTTTGATTAAAAAAAAACAATAACATCATTATATTACAGCAACACCAACAAGATATTCTACATTCTACATGATATTTGTGGGATCGATCCATGCAGCCTCTCTGTTTGGCACAGTCTCAGGGGCAATTAACCTAAAATGTGCCCCAAATTGGATTTGCGCTGCAAAATACCACCTATGTCCACTTAGTAGAGCTACATACACGTTCTCAAAACTTTGGCTCTGACAAAAATGAGTGTTTTTATAAAAATCTAACACAAGAATTGTAAAAATTAGACAGATCTCCAAAAATGGGCCGGTCAGGAAGAGCCGAAACCCCAGCAATTATGAAATGCTTTGAAAGTCTTCTTATCAAGCATTAATGATCTAATCCTCCATAGAAAGCTACCTATTTCCCTAATATTGAAAGAGAAAAAAGTCTGAGTGGCAACTCATCCAGATCTGTACCAGCCACTCTACATCATCCAAATACACCTGCCAGGATTCTATTTGTTGATCTAACCTCCACATTCAACACTATAACCCCTCCATGAACTGATGCAGAAACTTTACAACATGGGATTGTTTTTACCACCATCAGACCATAATAGTTCAGTATGAGTAACAGCACATCCTCAATCCCTTTACTGAAAATATCCAATGAGATATCAATTCATTTTCCATAGGACATTTAATCACCAGTAATCATACATGTCATTCAATATATATTAACCTGAGCACTTCCGTAAATAGGGTGGAACCCAAACCAGTGTGTCATGAATACGGTGAAAGAAAAAGGGTAGCTACTATATATAAATCGCCTCGATTCCTTGCTCTCTCTCTCTCTCATTCTGTCTCTGCCGTTGTCGAACAATATGACTTTACTTGTCTTATTTGTCTTGATTTACTTCTCTGTCTGTGCCCTCTCTATAACTCATAACCCGAATTCCAGCTTCACCCTTGCACCAACATCATCAGCAGAGGTGTGTATCCTTCAAAACAGTTTTCAGGCCAGCTTCGTGGCCAAGGGTGACTTTGTTATAGGGGGAATCTTTCCGCTTCACTATAACCAGGAGATGCCGGACATCAACGGCACCTACAGACCACCACCAGTGACGTGCAATGGGTGAGTTTAATGGAAATCACTTGGGGAATTGGTACAATGGAAAGACTATTGGAAAACACAGCATATGTTTACATTCACCAAACTTCAGAATACAATCTGAATGGAATAATTTAGTTCAAGATACATTGACTATGGTTACATTTTGAGTAAAAGATATTAAACAACTCCAGAGACACATTAAAAAATGTTTATATCGGGGTGCATTGTGGGTAAGTAAGTGTCTTATGGTTACAGTTACTTTTACATCCGACATTAATGTGTTTTTTTCTCTCCATACCTGCTCTGGACTCCTATGGATGGTCTGTGCATCAATAATGGGCTGCAGCTCTGCTCCTAGACCTTTCCGCTGGGCTCAGACCATGAGGCTGGCTGTGGAGGAGATAAACCACAGCAGAGAACTATTGCCCAATTTCACCCTTGGATATAAAATCTTTGACTCATGTGCATATCCACTGACTGGCCAGAGGGCTGCTCTCGCTGTGTTGAATGGGATAAGTGAGGCTGATGCTCCCACATGTAGTGGTGCATCTCCGCTACTTGCTGTGATCGGGGCATCCGGTTCTGCACAGTCTATTCTGTTGTCAAGAATCCTGCGGCCATTCGGAATACCAATGGTAATAATGACTTAATTTCTCTGTAATCCACCCAACAAATATCTAAACATTGCCTAATAATTTGTCTACTCTTTCTCCTTCTTTACTCAGATCAGCTACTTTTCTACATGTACCTGTCTCTCTGACAGAAGAAAGTATCCTACCTTCTTCAGAGTGATCCCTAGTGATGAATATCAGGTAGAGTCCTGCAACCGATTTTATAATTGATAACTTTCTTAGCCATACAGAAAAAAAAATCTTTTGAGAATCAAAAGGGGTTACAGTGTATTATTTTTAAAAGATGCTAAAGATGACTTGTTCATGAAAATGCTCATAAAATGAGGTCCGGAGACTTATTTTAAAATATCTGTCTTGAAACTAGAATTGTTTCAATGAAAAAAAATTGGATAAAATATTTTAAAAAAATAAAAAATAAAATACAATAAAACCCTTATTCACCCTTCAAAGGGAACGGGGCCCTTTTCACTTTTCTTAAAATTAAAGCAAATTATTTTATGTTCCTTTCTCTTGAACACAGGTGAAGGCTATTGCTCAGTTGCTGGTGCGCTTCAACTGGACTTGGGTGGGGCTGCTGCGAGGGGACCATGAATATGGGCGCTTTGCTGTGCAAAGTTTACTGAAAGAATTAGAGGGTACCAACGTGTGTGTCGCATACCAAGAGATGAACCATCTGCCGTACAACAGCCAGAGGGCGCTGGAAATCATTGAGGTAGAGGCAACAACACACTGCATTGAGTTGACACACAACATTTCAACTCAAGTACATTTTGTATTAAATACTTATTCCACCTTGCCTGTTGATTTCAGTGTATTTTTGTAGCTCAAGCTGCCTTAGTTCAATCAACTTTCTCATTTCCTTCATCATCGTCTCTGTAAAGGTAATTCGTAGTTCTTCAGCCAAAGTGGTGGTGGTATTTTCAGGAGAGGGAGAGCTGACACCTTTCTTGAGAGATTACACGATGCAGAACATCACAGGGATCCAATGGATTGCTAGTGAGGCCTGGGTTACAGCGTCTGTCTTTGCAGGGAGCGAGTATTACCCCTACATGGGGGGCACCATTGGATTTGGCATCAGGAAAGGTCATATACCCAAACTCAGTGACTACCTGAAGACTGTAAGCCCTCACACGTATCCCAATAATCCTCTGGTGAAGGAGCTGTGGGAGGCTCTGTATGGTTGCACTCCACCTCCCTCCATTAGCAACTACCTGCCTCCTTGTACAGGACAGGAGAACCTCTTGGAGCAACGTTCAGCCTACATGAATACTTCCAGCCCCAGAGTGGCCTATAATGTCTACAAGGCTGTATACGCAGTTGCTCACGCTCTCAACGATCTTCTTCTCTGCCAAAAAGGCAGTGGGCCTTTTCAAAATAACTCATGTGCTGAAATCAACAACATACACCCCTGGCAGGTAAAATACAGTTTGCTTATAGTTTCAGTATTGAGTTGAAAATGTTGTTTGAAAAGTATTTCAACGTATCTATTGGTTTTCAAGCTTCAGCACTATCTTCAAGAAGTGACATTCGACATAGCCGGAGAGAAGGTGAACTTTGACCTGAAGGGAGATTCCATACCCTATTATGATATTATCAACTGGCAGAGAGGCCCAGGTGGGAACATTGAGTTCATCAATGTGGGACTGTTTGATGGGACCAAGCCTGCAGGAGAGGAGTTGGTGATCCAGGAGGACCAGATAATTTGGGCGGGGCATCAGAGTGAGGCAAGCTGCTCACGCTGTGTTTTTACCTTCATCAGGTGCCAACTGTTGAAGTTCTGTAGGTTGAGGTGGAGGTAAGTCAGGTGGACAGGGCTTACTGGATCTGAGTTTGTTGCATTTTTACAATTAATAGAAGATCGACTGAAAGTCCAGTGATTCATGAAAATGAAACAGTGCTTTTGTAGTGTGAATATACAAGAAGACAAAGGGCTTTGAGTATTCTTCTTAAATGAAATCAAAATCCTGAAAATGAGAGTTAATTTTACAACCACAGGTGATCAATTGGCTCAGATTTCTATTTATATTCTTACTTATACATGATAATTAGGGATACACTGTGATCGCTGACAGCAAGCGTTTATCCCAGGATATTTCCCAATCCCCTGCTTCATACAAGCAGTCCCCCTAATTGAAATCTTATATGAACTGTTGAGTAAATATGATGAAAACAAGATAGATTTCCTCAAGTTGATTCATATGCACCAAATTTGGACGTTATCGAACGAATGGTTGAGAAATAATGGGAAATGTATTGACTCAAATAAATAGGTGGATTGTATACTTTATTAAATACCATGTCATATCTCAATATCCTGATATTATAAAATCCAATCTAGTTAACAGTGTTTAGTTCTTGTCATGTCTAACCAACAGCAAAAAACTTCCTGTTAATTAATGTACTACAGCAAAGGAAATAAGGCAAACATAAAATAATTATCAATATAGTCATTTTTAAATATTCGGTCAAAACAGATTATTAACTAAGTCTAGCACAATGGTTTCACACTGAGGCGCTAAAAGCCATCACTGGCTCCCCTAGGTGCCGGTGTCTGTATGCAGTACCAGCTGTCCTCCTGGGTCCCGAAAGGCTGTCCGTCCAAGGGAGCCTGTTTGCTGCTTTGACTGTGTACCATGTGACAGCGGAAAAATTAGCAATAAGACAAGTGGGTCTAAAAATATAAACATAACATTTCCAAAAATAATCAGGTAATAATAGATTGAATCTTTGAAATAAGTTTCTTTTTTGTCTTTTTAGATTCAATAGAGTGCATATTCTGTCCTGAAGACTCCAGGTCCAACAAAGACCGAACAGTCTGCATCCCTAAGACTCTGGAGTTCTTGGCCTATGACCCCTTAGGTATAGCCTTGACCATTACCTCCGTATTGGGGGCCTTTCTCACTATTACTGTTTTCGGAGTTTTTTTCTATCATCGCAAGACGGCCATCATCCGTGTGAATAACTCTGAGCTAAGCTTCTTCATCCTCTTCTCCCTGACTCTTTGCTTCCTGTGTTCGCTGGTGTTCATCGGAGAGCCAACATTTTGGTCCTGCATGTTACGCCACACCGCCTTCAGCATCACATTCTCATTGTGCCTCTCCTGCATCCTGGGGAAGACTCTGGTGGTGTTGGCTGCCTTCACTGCCACCAGGCCGGGGCACAACATCATGAAATGGTTGGGGCCCAAGCAGCAGAGGGTCATCATCTCCAGTTGCACTATGATTCAGGTGGTTATCTGTACTACCTGGCTCATTGATGCTCCCCCTGTTCCATTGAGAAATACACAATATGAACACTCAAAGATCATACTGCAGTGCAGCGTGGGCTCCAGCTTTGCCTTCTGGTTGGTTTTGGGTTATATTGGGCTACAGGCCTGTCTGTGCTTTGTTCTAGCCTTTATGGTCCGTAAGTTGCCGGGGAACTTCAATGAAGCCAAGTTTATCACTTTCAGCATGCTGATCTTTTGTGTTGTGTGGCTGGCATTCATCCCTGCTTATATCACCTCCCCTGGACATTATGCCGATGCTGTGGAGTCCTTCGCCATTTTGGCTTCCAGCTTTGGGATGTTGTTCTGTCTTTTTGCTCCGAAATGTTACATCATTTTACTGAAGCCTGAAAAGAATACAAAACAGCACTTATTGGGTAAAGCAAAAAAGTAATATGATAAATGCAAGTGAATTTGTTTTTTAACAAAATGATATTTCAATGTTAGCTAGTATTTGCAATGTTGACTTTTTTCAAGTTTGCACTGAAAGAGCTTGGATTTTTATAGACAACTGAATATGCAGCATTTCCTGCATAGCATTATTCATCACAAGACATTATAATGAGATAATTGCACCATTTGAATTTTTGTAGCATTAGTGGACTCTACAAGAAACTCAATAACAATTTAACAGGAATTTGTTGATTTATATTTCTTTACTACTGTTTCTTGATATGGCATCAACCTCACACACTTATTAACACCACTAATGACTTAACATGATCGTCATAAGAAAAGTGCTGTTGGGAGAATGTCGGGATGATTCTGATAAAAACATAAATCGACAATAGCTGCCGTGCAGTTTTTGTGTGCAGAGATGTGGTGAGTTCCTGCACCTGACAAAATAACACAACTGTGTTTCAGCATTTCCCACAAGAGTTTTGAGGTTGATGCATTTGAGTCACTAATAAAATAGGTGAATAGAGGAAATATTTTTATTAGCCTCAGCTTAGTCCACCTGTTTCACTGTTTTTACCCGGGTTAAAAAGTAAGAAAGAAATGTGGGAAAATGTTTTTGATCATGTGTTGTGCACATAGGAAAACTATTTCTTTTGCAATTTTTTTTTTTTTGTAATGATTTGGCATTGCAATAAACAGTTCTAGGATTAAGTACCCAGTGATGAATGTCTTGTGTAGAACAGACCCGTATGACCAAATTGTATCGCCTGTGCAAAAGCCACGTTTAAATGTTATATTTACTTTAGGTTTCACTAATTCCAGATGGCAGGGAGAAAGTAAAAATACAAACAAAGACACACCCAAGAGTATTTCCAAAAAAAAGTCCCCAATCCCCAACATTGTACAACCAATCCCCCTGATTGAAGTCTTCAGATTTAATGTGAAGTTTTACAGTAGTAGAACTACTACAGTAAAATATGCACTACTCTAAAAAAAATAAAGGGAACACATAATCATCACAGTGTAACTCCAATTCAATAACACCTTTGGGTTGTCAACCCTTTTTAAGTCAGGAAGCAATAATGATTGTGAATCAATTTCATCTGCTGTTGTTCAAATGGGACAAACAACAGTTGGAAAGTAGAGGCAATAGTCATAATTTTTTTTATCATCATGCTCATAGAATTTGGTCCAAACAAATGATCAAATAATAAAGCTCACACAATCGTTCAACAATGAAAAGCTCATGTCATAGGTCCCGGTGTCTGTACGCAGTACCAGCTGTCCTCCTGGGTGCCGGAAGGCTGTCCGTCCTAGGGAGCCTGTTTGCTGGTTTGACTGTGTACCATATGACCGTGGAAAAATTTGCAATAAGAGAAGTGGGACTGATAAATGACTTGTATCCTTAGATTCAATACACTGCACATTCTTTCCTGAAGACTTCTGGTCCAAAAATGATCGACCAGCTCCAAAGATCTATATTGTATGTGTCATACTTTACTCCAAAAACTCGTTATTTACCCAGTAGTTTTTCGGACATAATTTCCTAACCGTTGGTCTGGTTAAGTCCAAATTTGGTGCATACAAAACAACTCAGGAAGATCTGTATTGTATATGTCATAATTCCCTCTAATAGTTCATCTTTACTGACTTGGGGGCCCTTTTTCAGAAAAATAATGTGGACATAACTTTACACATAACTTGTTTGTACAAAGCAGGGGCTTTTGGATGATATACCCTTGCTGTTAGGAAAGACAGAATAAGCATAGATAATAAACAAAATAAAATGAAAAAAAAAATCGCTTTTCCAGCCTTTCCATAATTTAAGCCTTTCTTTAAATTGAAAAGAGGAGAGTCCTTATTCTTCTGGCTGTTCCATTTAAGTGTCCTCACAGCGGATAATACGTTTCCATATTGCCTGAAAAAAAGAGGAGAGTACATAAGTTATTAACGATCAGAAAATGTTTTTGTATGTATTTGTTGATTAGGCAAATCAAGGGATCTTATACTGATCCACGGATCTGCATACAGTATATACAGTGTCATGAAATCTTAAACAGATAGGCAGTTCACAGAAAGAAAGATCATGTGGCATTAATAAAGAACAGCATTTTTTCAATACTCCAATAGTATATTTATATATGTATAGAAATGTTATATCATACCAGCTTGTCTTCTCCATGTCAATCAACAGGATCAGTTTCTTCGGAGTGCTGCAAAGCTAGAAAAAATAAATAATCTTCAGAGAGTTGAGATTGAGCTCACATTGGTTGGTGACGTTGTACTTGTGGTAGAAAAGAAAAACTATAAAATTCAGCTCCCGGATCAGAATTGTTTCAGTAAAGGGGGGGTGGATCATGATGGGTCGGATCACTATTTTCTTATTCCTGCTCCTGTCAAGGACCAAGTCCGAAAACCAAACATGTAACATTATCGGACAGACAGGGTTCATGGAATTTTCGAAGGAGGGTGATCTTATGATAGGAGGCGTGTTCTCCATAAGCAGTACACGTAGACTGGTAGATTATGGCTACCAATCCTACCCATATACATACTGCATCAAGTGAGTCCTTATATTTGGAATCCATAAAATTACCTTTTGTGTTGCTATATGATGTTTCAGCTGTATGTTTGTAATTTGTTGATGACTAACTACTTTGTTTGCAGGTTAAATGACAGGGAGTTGAAGTTTGCCCGGACTGTGATTTTCACAGTGGAGGAGATCAACAGAGATACGAAGCTCCTTCCGGGAGTAACTCTGGGCTACCGGCTGTACAACGGCTGTGGGAGTGAAAACCTGATCCGAGCTGCTGTGGAGGCTGTAAATGGAAAGGAAACCAGGAGCTGCAGTGGTCAGATCCAAGCTCTCTTAGGTCATTCATCCTCTGGAGTTAGTGAAAATATAAACCACATACTAAGCCCGCTATCGATTCCACATGTGAGAAGAAAAGTTTAAGATTTTTATTAGAAATTGCAATCTTCGCTGTACCAACTATTTATGTGAATTTTGGATTACATTTAATGTGCTTTTTTCTTATTTGAAGGTTAGCCATCTTTCAACCTGTGCTTGTTTGAGTGACAGAAGACTCTACCCCACATTCTTCAGAACTGTACCAAGTGACCGTTTTCAAATCATCGGTCTGGTGGAGCTGATGAAATACTTCAACTGGCGCTGGGTGGGGATCATTTATTCTGAGGGGTCATACTCATTAAACGGATCGGCTGAATTCACGAAAGAGGCAAAGATAGCGGGCATATGTGTTGAATATAAATTACCTTACTCTAAGACATCTGACACCAATATGAACACTATTGTGGAGAAACTGAGGGAATCAACATCAAATGTGGTTCTGCTGTTCATGTCCTTGTCTTACACAAAATCTTTCATCTCCCAAATGGAGAATTACAACATCACTGGAAAGCAGTGGGTTGGCAGCGAGTCCTGGATCACACAAGCAGACCTGGCTTCCTCTGAGAGAAAACATTTTTTACAGGGAGCGATGGGCTTTGCCCTCCCACAGGCATCGATACCAGGCCTCGGCGAATTCTTACTCAGCTGGAAGCCCTCTGCTGAACCCCACAGTGCTGTTATTAAAGCTGTCTGGGAGAAGTTCTTTGACTGCAGCTTCTCCCCGTCAAATACGTCCTCCATGTGCACGGGCACAGAGGATCTCAAGACCGTCTCCAATGATTACACAGATGTGACCAATTTCAGGGCGGAGAATAACGTATACAAGGCTGTGTATTTGGTGGCGTATGCCCTTCATGCGCTACTGCAGTGTGAAAAAGGCTCAAATCCCACAACTGGAAAGCCCTGTTTGAAGAAGACTGAGGTGAAGCCTGATTTAGTAAGTTCTGTAAAAATGAATTCAAGCAAAGTATTTTATGGTTCATGTAGTTTTGTTTGACTGTCAAAATAATGTTTTTCTTAAGTTCAAAGGGTGTGTGTTTGCTAAAATATGCTGGATGTCTCTCCATAGGTGTTAGAGCACATGGAGAATGTGAACTTCACCACTAAGAATGGAGCCAAAGTGTTTTTTGATGAAAACGGAGACTCCGTTGCCCAGTATGATTTAGTGAACTGGCAGATGAAGGAGGATGGTTCCGTCAACATTGTAAATATCGGCCAATATGATACCTCTTTTCCAGAGGAGAGGAAATTCAAATTAAAGGAAAATGCCAAAATCGTTTGGGGAGGCAACAGCAATGAGGTAAAAAGAAATGGAAGGTTGAATAGTATCTTTGCTCCCTACATAATCCTGTGATCTGAACCCATAAGATAAAATGGTGATGGAAACTGTTTTAACTATATGGAAAAGCTCCTTATACAACTTTATTATTGTGTTGTAATGAATAATGTCTTCATTTTGTTATTAGAGTGAATTCAAAAACCGTTCACCATTCTAATGCTCATATAACAAATCCTGTATCACATTTGACCTGCTCCGAATACATATTTTGAACCAATTTAGGAAAATACTGTTGAATTTGCATGTTGTAAAGCATATCCATGTGATAAATCCTAATCAGAAAAGCAGCGGTTGTGTGTTACAATGTTGTGGAATTACAAACAAAAAAGGGAAACTTTTTCTTTTCTTAAGCAAATCTCACTTATTTTCGAATAAGGAGATAAAGTCAGGAAAAAACCTTTATGATTTACTCCATTTTCTGTTCTTATGGAAATAATGGGTATGGGACCTTATGGGTGAAAAATTCTTCCACAGGCAGTAGGGTGGAAAGCTAGTTTCCACAAAAGGGAACATTAACATTTGTTAGTGTCCCAGCTAATTAATATCTTGCGTATAATTGAGATATCCGTGCATTTACAGAATTATAAGTCAAGTTTCTTTACATTAGGTACCCAGGTCTGTCTGCAGAGAACCATGCCCACCAGGGACCCGTAAAGCTATGAACAAGTTTAAGCCTGTGTGCTGTTTTGACTGCTTTGAGTGCCCCGAGGGAACAATAAGCAACAATACCAGTGAGGATTCCAATATTTATATACTTACATATATTACTACCTGTGTTCTTTGGGATTTTTTTATTTGTCTCTTTCACTGTATCTATTTTACAGATTCTCCAGACTGTCTCATCTGCCCTCCTGAGTTTTGGTCAAATGAAAAAAGAGATGAGTGCCTCCCAAAACCTTCCGAGTACCTCTCCTACAAAGAGATCATGGGTGCCCTCTTAACTGGATTTGGCTGTGTCGGCGTATTTTTATGTCTTCTAATATCAATCATTTTTTTGACTCATAAAGAGACCCCCATTGTAAAAGCCAACAACTCTGAGTTGAGCTTCCTGTTGCTGTTGTCATTAAAATTGTGCTTCCTGTGTTCTCTGACCTTCATCGGCCGACCTTCTGAGTGGTCCTGCATGCTTCGACACACAGCGTTTGGGATCACCTTCGTCCTCTGTATTTCTTGTGTTCTTGGTAAGACTATAGTGGTTTTAATGGCTTTCAGGGCCACTCTTCCAGGCAGCAACGTCATGAAATGGTTTGGTCCCAAACAACAAAGGCTCAGCGTTCTCACCTTCACCCTCATTCAGGTTGTGATTTGTATGCTTTGGCTGACAACAAACCCTCCCTTCCCGAAGATGAACATGAAATATTATAAAGAGAAGATCATCCTGGAGTGTGCCCTTGGTTCAGCTTTAGGATTCTGGGCCGTGCTGAGTTATATCGGGCTTCTTGCGGGCCTGTGTTTTGTTCTTGCTTTTCTTGCCAGGAACCTACCCGACAGCTTCAACGAGGCCAAACTGATCACCTTCAGCATGCTGATCTTCTGTGCGGTCTGGATCACATTTATTCCAGCATATGTCAGCTCTCCTGGGAAGTTTACTGTGGCTGTGGAGATATTTGCCATCCTGGCCTCCAGCTTTGGTTTGCTAGTGTGCATCTTTTTCCCAAAATGTTATATTATTATTTTCAGACCGGAACGAAACTCGAGAAGACATTTAATGGGAAAAATATAACCAAAAAATAACAATTATTAAACCATGTCAACTTTATAGTCTGGAAGATATTATGGAAATAAAATACATTCTTGTAGTTCATAACTTTACATTCTGTTATTCTTATATGTTGAATAAATTGAATGCATTAACGAAGATTTGGTTTCCGATTTTGTCATATCAATAGTCAATATTCATATTGACTATGTTGTATTGTGGAAGGGTCATCGACTTCACTGCAGATCCTTTGTGTTAACACGATAACACGATAACAACTTCATTATTGATCATTTTCATATTTTATACCCACATAGACCATGATGCGAGGAAGAACTAGATTTGGTTTCGGTAAAGGTCCATCGTAAATTTCTGACAGTAGAAAAAATAGTGTCAGAATAATCTCCAAAAGTTTTCAGGCCTTAAACTCTCAACCATTGGTCTGATTTAGTCCAAATTTTGTTGTATATGAATCAAATCGAAGACATCTATCTTTCACACAATGTATTTTACGTTAAGAGTCCATAATTGACTCACTAGGGGCAGCTTTTTACAAAAAACACTGTGTTCCAGATTCAACTTCAAATCAAATTTAAACTAGAGTTGTTCAATCAAGGGGATCGCTTGTACAATGCTGGGTATTGCGGACAGGGATAATCATGGCTTAGTTTTACCTTAAAGGCTTCTAAATGAATTCTGTCTTCTGTAGGGAGTTAATATGTTTAACATGCATTGATGAATGAAGTGATTAAGGATGACTAATGACCTTTACCATTAGCATTCCACTGGGGGATCCTCAACACCACCTGCCTCATCCGCTATCAAAGAACCTCTCACGGTTATCATCCAGCAGACTAAATGTAAATATTTACTTAACCGCCATTCACAGGCCAATTATAAAATGTTTAAGCTAGATTTAAGTAATTGCAATTACTAACTTTTAAATTTAAGGAACTTTGAGAGACAATATCTCCTTTAATGATGTGCAAATCAAGCAAGCAGAAAAGTATTACAATTATCTCCACATGGAAAAATCGAGTTTAGTGATTCGTACAATAAAATATCTAAAATTAACAATAAAAACTTATTAAATAAAAAAAAGATCTATTTTAAAGCAGCCATGAGTTAAAGTGATTTTTAAAAGAAGGTTTAAGGAAGATTCTGGATTAGCCTGCTTGAGATGCTCAGTCTAGGAGAAAAATACCTCCTGATTTTCCCCTAAATAATAAAACGTGCATTCTTGACTCTTAATTGTCTGCAGGAGTCAAAATGTCCTCGTGATAAAATGATGAATTGTCCAGTATCTATCCTGCCTCTTATCTAATTTCAGCTAGGACAGGATCCAAATAATGACTCTAATCATTTCTATAAAACCTATTATTGAAAATATGATTCACATTGGATTTTTTTTTCAGAGAACAATATCGTTCTATTATCATCAGCTGGGTGCTGCATCGACCCAGCACCCAGTCAGGGTGGGGCTACCAATGTCCAATGTCTTGATGATGTAATAATAAGAAGGTCAGATGCAGTATATAACCTACCATCATCCTCACTGTCTCCTCTTTTTGGAGATGTCTAAGAATACGACCGTACTTGCCTTACTTAACTTGCTTTAACGTAAAGTATGCGTGGAATTCTTTAAAATATGTTTCAGGCAGGCTTTGTGGGAAAGTGTGATGTTGTTATGAGGTTCCTTGTTCCTTAGCTACAACCAGGAGTTGCCAAATCTCAACAGTGCAATGGTGAGTTTAATAGAACTGATGGCCTGAAGCTGCTTGAGCTTTGAGTTAAAGATTTTTGGTCTCAGAAACTTCTACAGAAAAGGACAGCAAAAAAGATGGTAATATTTTCTTCATGTGTAATAATATTAATACTATTCAAAGTGATTTTCATCAACTGCATTATTTTCCACTAGTTCCACAAGTTATTTTCTTTTAGGTTATGCAAACATTTTTACTGGTCAAACTTAAAATTTTAAAATAACATAACTTGTAAAGCATTTGAAATGTATGTACCTTAAGTATTTAAAATACTTTAAATGTATGGAAACTACTTTATTGATCCAGACAGTTATTTAGTGAGCACATATTATATATTGTGTTTAATACGTATGAATCAAATATATAGTATACATGTAAATAAATAATGACACCATCACAAGAATACTGCACAGATGAACGTCAGAAAAACTAATTTCTAATTTATTTTATTGCTTTAATGCTTTAATTTCAGCTTTTTCCGAAAGTGGCTTGGTTTGTGTGAGGAGAATGTAACTTGTAGACGGCACATTCTTACACAATACGTATAATTTGATTGAATATGATGAAATTCTATTGTTTTTTATAATTTTATTATTATACTGCCATTACGAGGTGTATATTAATAACATTTTCCACTTTCCCTGTAATTTATTATTTTAGAAAATATTTATCTTCTGTCTTAATCGTAGTCATCGAATATTAATTTTTGTCTTATTTTTATTTTTCCATTCAATAACTGTACTGTAAGAATGAAATGTACACCACTTGAGATGTTACTACCTAAATTCTGTCAAAGGCCTACCTGGGCCTGAGCGTCTGGAGTGAAATGAGTATTCTAAACAATAGAAAATTGTGCCATCTGGTGGATAATGGTAAAAAAGCACAATTTGTATTCTTTATTCCAGAATTGGATGGCCTAGAAAAATAATTCAACATGGTTTTATGATTATGATTCCAAAAAAAAAAAAAAAAAGCTCCCGCTAGTGCCGACCCGGGCATTTTACGGTCCCCGGGCCACAAACGGCCCTTTGGTTGACTTTGACCCGCACGTGTAAAGTTAATTGTGTGAAGTTATTTTTTATTCACGTACATAATGACGCGATACGTATAGCAACACGTACGCATGATTGTACCGTTGTAACAAGATAACTTTAGGCCCCAAAAATGTCCGCTCATGCTGAAAAAACAAAGGTAGATGCCGAATGCAGGCTTTTCAACAAAAATTGGACTGCTAAATATTTGTTTACTGAAGTCGGAGGTAAAGCCGTGTGTTTAGTTTTAGTTCATCAGGGCATGGGCATTGAATCACAGACAGTTTGTCACACTTTTGGAGGAGCATGAGACTGAGCAAAGTGACATCGGTTACCACACAGCTGTCAGACAGCTCAGCCTGGGCAAAGGTCTAAAAAAGAGTTTTGGACCTGAAAGCAGAGATTTGAAAGTTTTGTGAGAAGAAAGGCAAAGACATCCCAGAGCTCTCAGATGAAAACTGGATGGCAGAACACCAAAACTGCAAGGGCCTTTTTGTTCATGAAATGCACAGCCTGGTGAAGGCTTTCATGAGAAAGATGCAATTTATTTCAACCCAACTGCAGAACAACACTCTCACTCACATGCAAACCCTGAAAGAAGTCACACCATCAGCCGATCACCTCCGCAGGTAATCATCCATGTTAGGAGCCTTGCATGGTGAGTTTTCAAGGCGATTTGAAGATTTTAGATCAATCGAGGATGAAATGCACATAATTCCCTCTCCCTTTACCTGCAGTGTGGATAATGCACCTAGTGATGTTCACCTGGAACTCATTGACCTGCAGTCTGATGCAGTACCGGTGGAGCACTTTACGTCAGGATCCCTGCTGGATTTCTACTCTTCTCTTAAGGAGGAAAACTTTCCAAACATGAGGAGACATGTTCAGAAGAAGTTGGTTCTCTTTGGCTCTACCTACATATGTGAACAAACATTTTCAATGATGAAGTGAACAAAATTCAGGTTTAGATCCTCTCTTACTGATGATCATCTGTCCGCTGTGCTTCACATCTCCACCTCAGACATGCAACCTGACTTAGATGCACTCGTTAAAGCCCCGCAGAGACTAGATTTCTCTCATTGAACAAGAAAAAGTCATTTAAAAACACCAAATGAGGTGTTTAGACTACAAGTGTGGGCATGTAAAGGCATCAACTAGCAGTGAAAAGGGACACTTTCTTTGGAAGCCCTTTTCTTAAAATCACAGTTAGTTCAATATGATTTGACTTGCTTAATATTTTGAGCACAAACACAATATTGTGATGTCTGTAGAATACTAAGAACCTCTTTCCAACAGTAATTGAAACTCAAAATGTGTTTTGGAGTGAATTTGACTGAAAATGTTCACTAATATAATCACAAATGTTTAAAAAAAGTTTCACAAAAGTTCACATTTTGTTGACCATTGCTTTGGGAAATTGGATTTAATAAATGACATTTTTTGTAAGGCAACCCCTAAACTTTTTCATTGCTTGATTATAAAATATAGCCTACTCTTACCAGTTTGTCAAAGCAATGCTATTTACTGTACAATTAATATCATGCAGAATTGAGTTCAGCCTTTTGGCCCGGCCCTCAACAATGTTTTCTGTTTCTCGTGTGGCCCCAAGGAAAAAATAATTGCCCACCCTTGCGTTAGTGAGTAAAATAAGAACAATTACAGGTAAATTATGATGTAAACAAGGTAGAACTCCTTGAGTTGAATCATGCACACCAAATTTTGACTAAAATGGTTCAGAAAAATCATGGACTGACAATTTTGGAGATTAAGCTCCCTTCAGTGTCGGAAATATTATCCATGAAATAGTTTCTGAGTTATCGCGTAAACACTAAGGCTACGTTCACACTGCAGGTCTCAATGCTTAATTCTGATTTATTTTGCTGAGATCCAATTTTTTTTAGGTGGTTGTTCACATCATAGTTCAAACGCGACCGCCATCAGACTCCAATATGGATGCTACACATGTCCGCATGTGTGTATCAATTTTTAAGTTGTTGTACAATCGGAGCAGACAAAATAATGACGAAGTGATAAAGTGAAGAAGAAGAAGATTAAGAAAAAAGAGAGCACAAATTGGTCTTGCCGTGTCCCGTCTCCTCCGGCGCGGAAATCCGATACGTATCCGATTTAGGAACACATATGAAAGTGGCCTGGGTCTGATTTAAGAATCGGATTTGTGCTGTTCAGACTGTCAAAAAATATCAGATATGAATCACATACGGGCAAAAAAGTCGGATGTGGGCCACTTTTGCCTGCAGTGTGAACGTATCCTTAGGATCTGCGGGGGACGTGCCAGCACCACGACGATGATTCCATCACATCCCCGACTTTTCTGGGATATAAAAAGACCCAATAATAGGTAAACTGTCCAAAAAATATAAATTGATATTTGAGCATAAATTTCAACTTCTATGACAACCAGCTGGTCAGTTTTCCTTGTTCGTCAGCGATGAATGCAGAGAGCAGAAAAATTTTATTAACAGAAGTCAATGAATGACGATAAAGACTGTATAGAAAATCAACTTAATTTAATGTGCAGGATGAGCCATTACCAGAAATTGATTAATGACTGAATGAATCTCCAAAACAAGTTGAGGCAGAGACTCTCCTCGCTCCATCTAGTGCTGTGATGGAACCTGAGTTGAATTCTGCAAATATGTTGAAACTCAGACTTTAAATTTTACACAACTGCGGGTGAAGTTATGCATCTCTCTCACACGCCCACTCTCTCAGCCTTCAGCGTCTTGGGTTCGTACGCAAGCGCGTACTCTTGATTACAGGTGTGGCCTAAAATGTAGCCGACTATTAAAATATTGGATTATTGGAACATATTTGCCGTATTAAATAAAATTATATTTCGACACGTGGATTTGGTGTTTTCTCGTTTTGTTTCATGTTAAATGTTGAATAAAAATACTAGTTTGTATGAGACACCGAAAAATGTTCAAAGATCAGGAGAGGGGGGTGGGTTATATATTTTTTCACGGCATTAAAAAGTATTGTGCAAATATTCTGCATAGTTGTCCCTTCATGATTTGACTATTTCCATTAATTAATACATTAAATATTGTTTTATTATCATGTATCATCTAAATACTGTCTAAATTCATAAAACCTTTATGCTGTTTCACATGTATCAGAATGGAACAATCAATAATTCCTCATTATTTATCACAATACTCAGCCGCACAAACAACCCTAAAAAAAACTTTACTAATAATAACAATAAGAGAAAAATAAATAAGAATAGTAGGTTAAAAGTGGGAATATATGTTTAAATGAAGTAGAGAGAATTAACTTTGTCAAGAGTTTTTTAAATGCCACTGGGTATTATTTCTCATAAGTACACAAAGATGACGCAAAGTAAGGTGGAAGATTTCGCCTGGAAATCTATATAAACCAATGCAACCCATGCAGGGATCCAGATATGGATAGCAGAGGGATGGAAATCTCAGCTCTCATTATTGGCCTGATCGTGTCTCTGTGTTTGTATGAGTCGAACTCTACTCTTCTGAAAGATAGGGCTGTTCTTACACAGGAGAGGACAGGTAATGGAGTTAGCACTGAGGCGTCATCTATGAAATGTACACTTCAGGCTATCACTCGTCAACCTGCATTCTCTATGGCTGGAGATTACCTTATTGGTGGAGTTTTCTCCTTACACTACCACATGAACATTGTGGATCAAGACTACACCGCCAAGCCTGAGCCAGCAAGATGCACAGAAAGGTCAGTAGGAGGAAGAATGGTGGGTAAGGTGATAAAAGACTGTGTAACCAAACCGTATTCGATTATATGATGTTCTAAATATAGGGTTGTAATTTTTTTTTAAAGGAGCCATTTTTTGTTTGTATCATGTACTTTCTATTGTGTTACCAGTCTTTGAAATGGGACGTAGATAAAGAGAATGGATATCCTGTAACACTCTGTACATGTTCCAAAGATATCTAATCCTTTGTTTTAAAATGCTTTTGTTTCTTTTCTCTTTTTCAAGTGGTCGCATATCAGTCAGTGACCATAATATTGAATAGCTACACTCATTTATTGCATTCTGTTAAAACTGAATTTATATTAATATGTGTACGTTTAACAATTGAGATTAAGATAACAATTAATCATACATTCAGATCTTGGGAAAATATTAACAACTAATCCTGTGTTTTAAATTGTGTCTGACATTGGAGGTGGCTCATGCATTTGATTTCTTTTTACAAATGCCACGTTATCATCATCAGTTATATGAATCACATCTCTCATTTCCCTCTTCACAGCATTTCTTTTTCTTCTTCTTTTCTGAAATTGTGAGTTGCTCTGTATAATTTCTAAATTTGAAAGTAGAGTTTGGGTTTTTTCAGTCTCGACCCCCAGGAGCTGCGTCTTGCCCGTGTCATGGTATTCGCCATTGAGGAAATCAACGACAACAAAGACCTTCTGCCAGGTATCAAACTCGGATATCAGATCCATGACTCCTGCACTTCAGTACCCGTGGCGATTCATGTTGCATTCCAGCTTGCAAATGGGCTAGACCGGGAGTTTAATACTGGTGATGTGAACTGCTCACATTCTAATATGGTGACGGGCATCATTGGAGAGTCTGGCTCTTCACCATCCATCGGCATTTCACGAATCACTGGATCTTTCAATATTCCTCAAGTAAATATTCATTTTGTGCAAATTATATTATCTTTTTATGGTAGGTCATTGTTTTCTTCTATTGTAGACTCACCCTGTTGGTCTCTTTCAGGTGAGCCATTTTGCTACTTGTGCATGTCTGTCCGATAAACAGCAATACCCAAATTTCTTCAGAACAATCCCCAGCGATAAGTTCCAGGCTGATGCACTGGCCAAACTGATGAAGAACTTTGGCTGGACTTGGATAGGGGCCGTCCGGTCAGATTCGGACTATGGCAATAACGGCATGGCTAATTTTCTGCAAGCAGCGCGGAAGGAGGGGATCTGCATGGAATACTCGGAGCCTCTGCTTCAGACATACCCACGCAGCAAGATCCAGAGACTAGCAGACATTATACGCAGGTTTTCTGCTTTACTTATTGTGCTGTTGCAGTGTGACCCTACCTTATCATGACATCACCTGTTAATGTAATATGGAAGAAATTTACCAATACCAGACATTAAAAAGTGTATCTATATTATGTCTGTCAATGTTAAACATTTTAAAGATTATATTGTTAAAGAATGTGGTCTACAATGTTTCTCACAGGTCCACAGCCGTGGTTGTTGTGGCATTTGCCACCTCTGGAGACATGAGGGTCCTGTTTGACGAGCTGCTGCTGGAGCCTTCTCCACCTCGTCAGTGGATAGGCAGTGAGGCCTGGCTGACCCATGGAGACCTGCTGAGGTACAGCTTCTGTACAGGAGCCATTGGATCGGCCATTGAGCAAGCTGACATTCCAGGTCTGAGAGAGTTCTTGCTGGATCTCTCTCCCTCTAAGGTGGCGGACTCTCCAGTGCTGACAGAGTTCTGGGAGGATGCATTCAACTGCAAGCTTGGAGAAAGTGAGAAATGGATTCATTTTCTAATCGAATTTATCCTTAAGGCCACAGAGAGAATAACCTCTTTATTTGACAGTATTCATACTAAATATAGGAGATTGTTTTTAGTATTTCTTCTTCATCTTGAATGAAGTGGAAAACCAGTAATTTAATTAAACCAAACACCAGCATGTTCAGTTTCCTTTCACTGTTAAAATGAGATGATTGGAATAAATTTATTTCAAGCCAAACATATTAAAATACAGCACATTTGCTTAAAATAAGTGGTCCCGACGGAAATAAATGTATCAGCACTGCTACTAGAAATAAGATTCTTTTAAATATAAAGGCATTAATGAAGACATATAACAAGAAATACATTCTTATATCAAAGATTAAACAGCTTTGCACATCATTAAAGGTTTTTTAGGTCAATCGATGGAACAAACAGTAATATTGTTCATAACGGAAAAGTAAGATAGCATTCATGAATTTCTGGGTATGCCTTTATGAAAGTTTTCCGTGTCTTTGTGCTTTTAGGTGCAGCTGAAGATGAGAATGTCTGTGATGGAACTCAAGACATGCAGACACTCCAGAACCCGTACACCGACACGTCTCAGCTTCGAATCACCAACATGGTATACAAAGCTGTTTATGCTTTTGCACATGCTATTCACAGTACATTGTGCAAGGACACAAAGTCTTCCACTCAGTGTGACAAATCCATCAGGGCAGAGTCTAAAGAGGTCCGTGTCAATGACTATAAATGGGCTAAATATGCTTTGACTATAACAGTCACTATATAATACAGTACATTTAGAGAAATTAAAATATTCATTTTTTTAAGGTTTTCCTCTTCCTCTACCTCTACTTCAAAGGTTCTTACTGAGCTGAAAAAAGTGAATTTTACCCAAAGTGGTTTTCATGTGACATTTGATGCCAACGGAGATTCCATAGCCAGGTATGAGCTGATTAACTGGCAAAAAAGTGACGGTGGCGGCATTGAGAGTGTGACGATAGGACACTATGATGCATCACTGCCAGTGGGTCAGGAGTTTCAAATCAACAAGAACGTCCAGTTCATGGAGGGTCGCACAAAAGTAAGCAGGCCAAATGATTCAACATATTTAACTGTAAAATTTGGTGCTCCTCTATGTATTCAGGTCTATGTAATCTGTTCATACTAGCTGTCAAGAAATACATTACTTTCATCCTAACAGAATTATATGTGAGAGATGAGGGAAAAAATTATGTTCCAATAATCCGAGGTGAGGTCACGGTGGTAGCAGGTTAGGATTATCTCCCTAACAACACTCTCCAGCTGATCCCAAGGGATCCCCAGATGTTCCCAGGTCATTTGAGATATACTTTATAATTCCTCCAAAAGTTCTGGGTCTACCCCGGGGTTTCCTCCCAGTTGGACATGCGAGAAAAACCCCCAAAAGGGGTCCTTGAGGCATTAAGTGCCCAAACCACCTCAACTGGTGCCTTTTGATGGTAAGCAGGAGCGGCTCAACACAATCTGGATGTCCGAGCTCCACATTTTGTTTTTAGGCCGAGCCCTGCAGACAACATCATCATCATTCTTACTGTCACTACCCACAGCTTATAACAACAGCTGGTTGTTGGAACAAATATCAACTCGTAAATTGAGAGCTTTGTGGCACATCTCTCTCTACAGCACATTGGACCGGCAATACTTCTAAATTACTGCTGATGCTGCACAGAACCGCCTGTCCATTTCAAGGGTCCTTTATTAACTGAGAGTTTGTCGAAGTCTTGACAGAGGATTATTGACTAGAGATGGAGTTCTACTTCTACTTTCTTCAACTCTTGAAGCACCATTTCAGTTGTTAAGTAGTTTGAGGCTAGTTTCAACTACATAGTATTGCAGGAAATTATATCAACATCAATGCATATATTAGCAAATAGAATTATTTTTTAGAATGAAATGGATGTCCGTTATACACTTTGAATATGTCTGAGTTCGTGTGTTTCTATGCCTCAGGTTCCTGTGTCAGTGTGCAGTGACAGCTGTCCTCCAGGAACTCGTAAAGTGCTGCAGAAAGGAAAACCCATCTGCTGTTATGATTGTATACCATGTCAAGAGGGAGAGATTAGCAATACAACAGGTATTTTATTTTCATTTCTTTATCTGTATCATCAACAATATGAATTTTAAAATCCTTTTTTATTATTTTGCAGATTCTCTTGATTGTTTACCCTGCACCAGGGATTTCTGGCCAAACACAGAAAGAGACGTTTGTCTCCCCAGGCCTGTAGAGTTTCTCTCCTTCGATGAGGTCCTTGGAATCATCCTGGCTGCATTCTCAGTAGCTGGCGCCTGTCTCACCATCATAACAGCGATTGTGTTCTTTCGGCACAGAACATCTCCGATAGTCAGGGCCAACAACTCTGAGCTGAGCTTCCTGCTGCTCTTCTCCCTGACTCTGTGCTTCCTGAGTTCATTGACGTTCATTGGAGCTCCGTCTGACTGGTCCTGCATGCTGCGCCACACAGCGTTTGGCATCACCTTTGTCCTCTGCATCTCCTGTGTGCTGGGAAAAACAATAGTCGTGCTAATGGCCTTCAAAGCTACACTCCCAGGTCGAAATGTCATGAAATGGTTTGGTCCAACTCAGCAAAGAATGACTGTTGCGTCCTTCACAATTGTTCAAGTATTGATTTGTACCATTTGGTTGGTTGTTAGTCCCCCTTTTCCTATGAAAAACTTAACCGTTTACAAGAAGAGAATCATTCTGGAATGTGCTTTAGGCTCAGCCATCGGGTTCTGGGCAGTGCTTGGGTACATCGGCCTCCTGGCTGTCTTTTGCTTAATCTTCGCTGTCCTAGCTCGGAAACTACCAGATAGTTTTAATGAAGCCAAGCTCATCACCTTCAGCATGCTGATATTCTGTGCTGTCTGGATCACCTTTATCCCAGCGTATGTCAGCTCTCCGGGGAAATATACTGTGGCTGTAGAGATTTTTGCCATTCTGGCCTCCAGTTTTGGACTGATGCTCTGCATATTTGCACCAAAATGTTTCATTATATTGTTTAAGCCAGAGAAAAATACCAAGAAACATTTAATGAACAAAAATCAATCCAATTTGTAAATTGAATAGATAAATGTGAAAATAATGAAAACATTGTTCAAAGACAAGATATAATGCTCATTTGTCTTTGATGTTCGGTGAAATGAATAACCTCTGTTCACTCTCAATATCCAAAGCAAATCTTTATAAGCAAGCAGATTTCAGAGTTAGGTTGATTAAATGAGGAAGTGTTGGCCATGGGTTACTTTCATTGCATTTTCACTTTAATAAACAATATAATAATGGATTGAAGAAGTGTCCAGTTGAATTTATACATACTTACTTTCAATCATATGTTCAACCGCAATTCATGTTTTGTGCTATGTAATTCATATTAGCTCTGGTATAGCATAGTATAGTATGGTATAGTATAGTGGGTCAGTCTTTACATTTCGGAGAGAACTTCTAGAAATTAGTATGGGACGACACTGGCAACTTTGTTGCGTGAATTGTAAACATTGTTCTTAAGGTTTTAGCACCAAGTTTCTGTCCAATATAGTTTAAGTTAACCTACTTTATGCTTGGTTGATTGTTGTCTTATGTCAGCAATACTGGTTCAGTTTTGACAGCTGAAATAAACCGGTGTAGCTGGGCTTTCTGGCAAAAACCTGGTTAATACGCCGAGTATTTTCGTTTGACTGCCACACCTGGGCAATTTTTGACAGAAAATAGTTGACCTACTTGGGTGATAAAAAATTAAATTATACATACTTTTTTGAAATTTCCAAAGTCAATATAATTCAAAGAGATTTGGAAATACTTTCTCAGAATTGCCTACTATCAATTTGCAACTTTACAGATTAACCTTTAGTATTGTTAACTTAACTTCAACTAGACTATTTTAGTTGAACTATCTGAATATCCTTTAAAATTTTAATTATAATTAAAATGGGGATAGAGCTGATGTTTAGCTAAAAGAAATGTTAGATAAAGCATTGTATATAAATAAATATGCAAACGTGCTCGTTGTAGTGTGTGCAAAGTTTAGTATGTGAACATTAATAATAGACGAAATACAACAGGTGGATTTGATTGGGACAAACTGGATACAGCAGGAGCAAAACCTCTTTACAGCAACCTAAATTTCATTTTAACCTCAGCTCATCATACAAACAAATATTTTACCAAAAAAGAAAAAGAAAGGAATAAAACCTTCGATTCATTTTTTCCTCCATCAGTTACATTAGAATAGCTTCAGAAACGTAAATGAGAAATAGTTATGGTTTTATATTTGTGTTTTAAGAGACATTATAACTATATCCTAATGGAACAATAACAACATGTTCATTATTTATCAGCATTGAGCTGCATGAACAAACCCTCCAGAGCCTTTAACAGCACGATTAGCTAAAAACAAACAATAACAACAGTGTAATGATAAGATGATAAGAGGAATGTTGGGATATGTTCACAAGAGGAGAAAAGAGAAATCGATAGGGAAATTTCAGGGCATGAACTTGGCAGCATTGAGGCGGTAACCATAGGACACTATGATGCATCACTGACAATGGGTCAGGAGATTCAAAACACCATGAACATCCAGTTCATGGAGGGTCGCACGAAAGTAAGAAGGGGAAATAATTCTGTCTGAGGTACTCACCTTATCTCTAAGGCGGGGCACAGTCTACCACACCCTCCGAAAGCAAATCATTTCGGCCACCAATTTTCGGTAACTACCCAGAGCTCATCACCATAGCTAATTGTTGTGCTGATGCGGCACCATACTGCTTGTCCATCTCATGGTCCAAATTCCAATTACTCGAAAAATAAGAGCAAGATTCTTAAACTTCCTGACTTGAAGAATCAACTAGAACCCCAACTCAAAGGTAACTATCTTAATCAAAGAACCTTGACTTCAGATTTGGAGGTCATGTCTCTCTGCCAGCTGCTTCCCACTCAGCGGCAAACCGCTCCAGTGTACACTGAAGTCAACAGAATCACATCATCTGTTATAGCAGAGATGTATTCTCAAGCTCCCCGGACCAGAAACTCTCCTCACCTCGACTAACCCCTCAGATCCCACACATTAATATCAAGAACAGAATTAGAAAATAAGATCAGGGAGACAATAATCGGGTGGAAAAGGCATCCATATTTAGATATTAGACATCGCTGGGGATATATCTTCAAGGATCTGATTTTTTGTGGCTTCTGCAATAACATTCAGATGCTCGTCACTGTATAGAATAACGACAATATGTTCTATGCATCGCACATACAGAGACATAAACTAAGAGAGAAATAACCATTAAGCATGTTCTTATTTGTAATCTAACATATAAGGAGAGCAAAAATATTTGACTGTATTAATTTGCATGTCCATCCCATCAGAAACGCCAATGCTGCCCAATGTTGGAGCCGTATATTTAGAAAGTTTCCCCTCCATGGAGTTGATGTTGTTGGACCTCTGTCGGGACTGTAGAAACAATAACATTAAGAAAATGAGTGGTACAATAGACAGGCGTATAAGCCTATGGGACATTCTGTCACATCCTAAGCTGCTGGGAGGGTTTGCTCGACTGGACAAACACACTTAAATAAATCCAAGAGGTAAATCAAATCAAATCAGGTCAACTAACAAGCATGATCATGGCCATTGATGGAAAACCTTGAACGAGTTTGCCTTTGTCAAACGGTATCTAGCCTGTATCGGAGTCCACCTCCGGTAAAAGTAGAATTAGCATTAAACGATACTACAATGAACCATTAGTAAACACGGGGCAGGTAAACAGGATTTGTTTGTATTAGCAGCTGTGGTCAGATCTCAATAACAATAAAAGTATTTCATGATGAATACTCTGACACTAGAATTATTCACGTGAAACTTGCAGCAGCTACTTTTAGCCCTATTTAGCGATAAATGCAAGATCTTAATAATGAGCAGCAGTGGTGGACTGACTATTTATTTATCTTAGCGATATTAGTAACCCTTAATAAATGAATGTACATGTAAAATTACAGTCACAACATTGACGGGAGAATAATGGTTGCTTTTTTTATTAACCGACTTGACGTTGTAACTAAAACTATAAAACAACAAATCACATTTGAATAGAAAATTAATTTACCTTTTATTTACGTCTGCATGTCTCGGAAAACCTTTGTCCTTTGAAAATGTTTATCCTAGTCTTCTGACGTCGCCTGTACAGGTTTTTTTTTTTGCTTCTTTGTGTTCTTCCCGTTGCCTTTTCTTGTGGTAAATAATAAGTATGATCCTTCATTTGCCCAGATTTGGGTTCTCAAAATTCTCCAACTTCTGGAACGCAAAATAGTTATCCAACAGAGATAGACAAGCTCCCATCTTCTTCCATCTTTTCCACATGTTGAGTTTCAGCCAATAAGATCATTACATCTACAGTCAAGCATGGAGGTGGGAGTGTAAGGTCGGTCCAGTTATTTACTGCATCAGAGCCAGGAGGATTTGCAATAATCGGGGGAAACGTAGATTCTCAAGGGGAATGTCAGGTCATCAGACTGTGACCTGAAAATAATGCACAACCGGCTCATGCATCAAAACAATGATTTTATGCATAAAAAGTAAATCCACCACTGCTGTAGATCTTTACTCCATCAGTTACTTTAGATTAGCCTGAGGGATAGATTTTCTGAGAAAAAGTTGTAAAAAAAAAAACATTTCTAATAACAACTTACCACGTTGCTTTACTTGAAGATATACTTCAAAAAATATAAACCTAACATTTGACTTTATTAGCTGTAAAATCTACCTGTTTTTCTGACTGAGGGACAGTTCATCAAAGCTACAGGTATTCATTTCTCTAATGCATATTTATAACATGGTTTGTCCACCTCATTAAGCCATGAGTATATTTATATTTACACTATTTGAATCCATGCCATCATTCATTTTCTGTAATTATTTATCCTGTTCAGGGTCACAGTGTGACTGTAGCAGATCCCAGCTGACATATGTCAACATGTTGGGTACGCCATGAACAAGCTGCATGCTCATCACATGTCCAACACATAGAGACAGACAACCATTCACGCATTAGCTGAAAACACACGCGTAAACTGGTAGAACATGCAAACTCCAAAGAGGAAGACCCCAAGGATCGAGGTGGATTTGAACCCTGAACCTAATCTGCAATGGTTGTAAGTTTGCTGTTCTGGTCCAGCAACAACCGACGGATAGATTTAATGAAGTCCATCACCTTAAGCATGCTCATATCCACAAGTACAGTTTTGATTACGTGCATTTCAGCAGCAAAAACAAGCCGCCCTGAGAAATTTACCGTGGCTACAGAGATATTTCCTACCATGGCCTCCAGTTTTGTATTAGGAGTGTATATATTTACTGTGTAAGTGTTTGGCCATATTACCAACATCAGAGAAACACAAGAAGAATTATTCTAAAATTATTGTTATAGATAGTTTTCACATTACAGACAAAGAGTATTTACATGAATATGGTTTGTATTACCCTTTTATTTAATTATTTATTTATTTAATATGTATTTGACTCCCGTTGGTCTTAGCATTGATCTTTGAAACCGAGCTTCTCTGGATCACTATTTTTAAAATTAAGTTGAATTAAATTCTTGTGTATCGGTTAACACTGGGTTTAACTGGAAGGTGACTGAAACAACATGACTGAAACAGAATAAATATGTATGAGGGTAGAGAAAAGCAGAAAGATATGCTTTGAGGAAGAAAGAGATGGACGAGGGGACAATTTGGAAAAAAAAAAAACTTGAACAAGAGTTGTTTAATGACCGTTGGGCATTATCCCTCTCATGTATCGTAAGATGACGTAGGGCAGAAGGAGGGAAGCTTTCGTTTGGAAATCTATAAACCAGTGAAAACGTCTCCAGTTGCAGACAGATGAGGGATGGAGATCTCAGCTCTCATCACTGGCCTGATCATGTCTCTGTGTCTGTGCGAGGTGAACTCAGCTCTTACTCTGAGTGGTTCTGGGAATGGACTGACGGAGAGGACAGGCGGTGGGGTCGGCGCTCAGGCCTCAGCTGTCTGTAAGCTGCAGGCTACGGCTCGTGAGCCTGCTTTCGCCATGGATGGAGACTTCGCCATTGCAGGTGTTTTCTCCATACACTTCCACATGAACCCGTTGGAAAATAACTACAACATCTTACCTGAGCAACTGAGGTGCACAGGGAGGTTAGTAGGAGGGAGAAGGGGGGGTTCAGAGCATGAAATGCTGAGTCTCTGCTTCAGAGGATGAAATACTGTGCAGTAGAAATGTTTGCATTTGTCTGATGTGCTGATGACTGTGTTGCAAATCATATGTGCCAACTGAATTCGAGAAAGGAATATGCATTTAGTTAACTATTAACATATGTATTTTTTTTCTGTGAATTTTGGAATGATAATAATCCTGTTTTAAACTGTTCAGGCAATCATGATAAACATATATTTGCTTTACTGTCGCGATGCACTTCCTTACCACAACAGTTATTTGCAGGTCTTGTACATTTGATATTCTGCATTCGTCTTCTCTGCTCTGATATTGTGAGTTGTTCCATATTATTGGTAAATGTGACAGTAGAGTGTGTGCGTGCAGAGTTGACCCACATGAGCTGCGCTTTACAAGAGTGATGATCTTCGCCATTGAGGAGATCAACAACAGCACAGAGCTGCTGCCAGGTATCAGACTTGGTTATCAGATCCATGACTCCTGCACTGCAGTGCCAGTGGCGGTTCACGTGGCGTTTCAGCTCACAAACGGCCTGGACCCGCAGTTTAACACCGGGGATAACTGCTCGCAAGCAGGTATGGTGCTGGGCATCGTTGGTGAGTCTGGATCTACGCCATCCATGGGCATGTCACGCGTCATTGGGTCATTCAACATTCCTCAAGTAAATATTTACATTTCTGGCAAATACGTGCTTATTATCAATTTGTTTTGGTTTTCTGCTTCTTAAAGAATTAGGCTTTATTTTTCCTCCAGGTGAGCCATTTTGCCACTTGTGCATGTCTGTCTGATAAGGAGCAGTACCCAAATTTCTTCAGAACAGTACCAAGTGACCAGTTCCAGGCTGACGCACTGGCTAAACTGGTGAAACATTTTGGCTGGACATGGATAGGTACCATCCGGTCGGATTCAGACTATGGCAATAATGGAATGGCGACATTCCTGGCTGCAGCAGAGAAGGAGGGGATCTGTGTGGAATATTCCGAGTCTCTGCTTCAGACTCACCCTCAGAGCAAAATCAAGAGAGTAGCTGATGTCATCCGCAGGTTTCTAAATCACTGATTTTGCTCCTTATGTGTCTCTAAACAAAACCAGAAAGAATGTTGAGTCAGTTGGAAATGTGAAATTATTTTATACAACACATGAATTCATAAATGCATGACTAACATTATTTCTCTTGGCGTAATTTACTGCACTATTGTCTCACACAGGTCCACAGCTGTGGTTGTTGTGGCATTTTCAACATCTGGAGACATGAGGGTCCTGCTCGAGGAGCTGCTGCGTGGGCCTACTCCTCGCCGCCAGTGGATAGGGACAGAGGCCTGGGTAACGCATAAAGGCATGCTGAAGTACAGCTTCTGCGCCGGAGCCATAGGATTTGGCATACCCACAGCCGTCATTCCAGGTTTCAGGCATTTCTTGCTGGATCTCCCTCCCACCAAAGTTGCTGCCGCTCCCATACTTAAAGAATTCTGGGAGGATGTATTTAACTGCAAGATGGAAAAAAGTGAGAAAGTAGTATGTAGTATTTTTATTTTTTTATTTTCTGAATGTGATTTCCTGTAAACAAAAAACATTAGCTGATGTTTTTAGGGCCAAACCCTGAGATTCCTGTAATAGTTATTGATTTTGATTGATTTTGTGTATAATCTCCCTCGATGGTTTCAGTGTATGTGCCGGTACTCTGCTGCAGAGGGACTGCAGAGATTTAACACACACACACACACACTGAGGCTCTAACACTACGAGCACATAGACAGTGTCTGGGTGACTAAGCTAAATTAGATGAATTACCTGCCTGCATCACTTATAATCTCAAACACAGTCAACAATACTTATAATCTATTAATATTTGTAACTGTCTTTGGCTAAAGTCTGTAGTCAATGGTTGATTATGAAAGTTTGATTTTTTTGTCATGTATAAATGTGACCATTAATCTGATGGCATATGTGCAGTAATTTAAAATTACCTACTTGATCCCACAGTGATTCAGCTTTCAGCTTTTTGTCTCTTTGTGCTTTCAGCTCCAGGTGTAAATGAGACTTTGTGCGATGGAACTGAAGACATACACACCCTGAAGAACCCGTACACCGACTCATCTCAGCTCAGAGTCACCAACCAGGTGTACAAGGCTGTTTATTCACTCGCCTATGCCATTCATAATACCTTGTGCAAGGATAGCAATTCTACGATTACGTGTGACAAATACTCCCGGATAGAGTCCAAACAGGTCAGCACTGTATGAACACATCAAAATAATCAAGTTCAAAATAACGTATCATTTAGAACAAGGAAATACCTCGCCCTCTTTTTCCTACTTCTCATCCTCCTCTCAGGTTCTTGAAAAGCTGAAGGATGTAAAGTTTGTGCGAAATGGTTACCCCGTGTCATTTGATGTCAACGGGGATCCCACAGCCAAATACGAGCTGGTGAATTGGCAAACGCTCCAGAGTGGAGCCATAAAGCTGGTGAAAGTGGGCTACTATGATGCAGCACTTCTAGTGGGAAATGAGTTCCAAATCGAAAAGAACATAACCCTGCTGGAGGGTGGATCGAAAGTAAGGAGGCTAAACGTAATAATCAAATATCGGATTTGACTGCTGAAAGGAAACTGAATGTGGAAGATACATTTTGAAGAAGTATTTGAATGTTTGAGATGAATATTAATTATCCATATCTACATATTAAAATAAATGTGTGAATATGTTTGAGATTCCCGTGTCAGTGTGCAGTGACAGCTGTCCTCCAGGAAGCCGTAAAGTGCTGCAGAGAGGAAAACCCATCTGCTGCTATGATTGTATACCGTGTCCAGAAGGAGAGATTAGCAATATAACAGGTATTTTTATTTCCTTCTACGTGTCTACGACATAAAATATATTACTTTTTAAACCCATTTTGATTCACTTGTTTCAGATTCTCCTGATTGTTTGCCCTGCCTTGAGGAGTTCTGGCCAAACACAGAAAGAGACGTTTGTCTCCCCAAGCCTGTAGAGTTTCTCTCCTTCGATGAGGTCCTTGGAATCATCCTGGCTGCATTCTCAGTAGCTGGCGCCAGTCTCACCATCATAACAGCGATTGTGTTCTTTCGGCACAGAACATCTCCGATAGTCAGGGCCAACAACTCTGAGCTGAGCTTCCTGCTGCTCTTCTCCCTGACTCTGTGCTTCCTGAGTTCATTGACGTTCATTGGAGCTCCGTCTGACTGGTCCTGCATGCTGCGCCACACAGCGTTTGGCATCACCTTTGTCCTCTGCATCTCCTGTGTGCTGGGAAAAACAATAGTCGTGCTAATGGCCTTCAAAGCTACACTCCCAGGTCAAAATGTCATGAAATGGTTTGGTCCAACTCAGCAAAGAATGACCGTTGTGTCTTTTACATTTGTTCAAGTATTGATTTGTACCATTTGGTTGGTTGTTAGTCCCCCTTTTCCTATGAAAAACTTAACCGTTTACAAGAAGAGAATCATTCTGGAGTGTGCTTTAGGCTCAGCCATCGGGTTCTGGGCAGTGCTTGGGTACATCGGCCTCCTGGCTGTCTTTTGCTTAATCTTCGCTGTCCTAGCCCGGAAACTACCAGATAGTTTTAATGAAGCCAAGCTCATCACCTTCAGCATGCTGATATTCTGTGCTGTCTGGATCACCTTTATCCCAGCGTACGTCAGCTCTCCGGGGAAATTCACTGTGGCTGTAGAGATTTTTGCCATTCTGGCCTCCAGTTTTGGACTAATGCTCTGCATATTTGCACCAAAATGTTTCATTATATTGTTTAAGCCAGAGAAAAATACCAAGAAACATTTGATGAATAAAGATCAATCCTAAAACATGAAAGGTATCAAGGTTGTTGTTTTTTTTAGATTTTTAAATTTTCTTTCAGTATATTATAGTCCGATTAATTCAGCCATCAAGGTCCTCTTTCCTTGTTGGAGTAGATGCCACTAGTGTCCAGTAGATGGTAATAAAGTTCAATGGTGACATCACATACCCTCCAGATCACACTCTTCAGTTAGATCCTGAAGAATTAACTGAATATTAGTATTATAACTATTATTATACAACTAATAAGACATATTCAGTGAATAATGGTGAACACTGTGGGATCACAGTTACTTTAATGGTTATAATAAACTAAAACAGCATTACCAACATGACCTTTTGAATCAACTTAAGCCCCATGCTTAGAAGGTGTGTCCTTTTGGTCATAAGATCTGTACCAGATTAACAATTGAACAAATGAATCAGTGCCCTTTGAATGAACCAGACAGGTTTGGTGTGAAAGCCCCATTGGAAATGTTAACTGGTTGACCACTGGAGTTCATCCCACTGGAGGTCAAGCTAATTTTGTCACACAAACCCAGCAAAATTACATCATACGCATTATACATGCTGTATTATTCATATTTATAGGGATAAATGATGTATGACCATGTAAGTAAATATATAAGTACAGCTATTGATTAATATGATTAAACAAACAACATTACATAAACCATCTCACGAATAACAAAATTAAAATACAAACTCCAGAAGACAAAAAATTCAATAACAGTGTTTGAATTATCCCTATGGTACATTATCTTCTTAATTGAATTTTTTGTCAATAGGAATAAATTCAACGGTTTATCTCGATACATCCCTTTCTGTCTACCTTTTGAGTTGTACCTATTTTTTCCTTTTGTGATGAATAAAATGTAAATACATAACCAAAATCATGTGGTACTGTATTTTGTGTCAACATTTTCATAGAATAATTTCAATTATATGTTTCCTTATATACATTTAAGGCAGGATTTTGATATAAACTTTCCATTAAAGATGTGTTTTTGGTAAGCTTCACTGTTAGATGGAGTTCGATTTTCATTTCATTTCATTTTATTTGTAAAGTAAAGTCAAAATGCAACATACATAAAAATAAAACAAATATAAATGAGCTACTAAGTTAAAGAGGGAACGCTGCAGTCGTTGTGACAGGATTTGGTAGCGGGGCTTGTGTAGAGATCTGCAGGTGAGGTTGACCCGTACAAGTCGATGGTTCTGAAGATTATCCTGACTGAACAGCAAAATGTTGACAGCTTCCCAAACATGGAAATGATGAGCTACAGCTGAAGTTCCCTGAATATGATACAAACTGAATATGCTACATTCTATAGAGAGAGTGTAGAATATACTTCATCACCGTTGGATATTTGTGTTGGATTTAACACAAATATTAAATCCAAGCTTGCAATGGAGAAATGACGATAAAAAGATAAAAGCTCTCCCTAGTGTCGGTAATATATAACCACGATCAATTATACCGGGCCTACAAAGCGCACAATTGTTCTTATTTCTAGTGTTACCAACATTCCAGGCATGAACATTTATGGAGTAACAAACAATCCGATGTAATACGTCCGGCCTGGCTAACTAAACGTATCATTACAAAGTAGACTAGCTTAGCTTACTTCGCTAACGCTAATACCTTGTGCTCTGGCTGAAAGGATGTGGATCCTTCCAGCCAAGGTCAATAGTTCCAAACTATTTTACACCAAATGTACAAATTGGATCACAATTCACTCCAAAAGCCAAAGCAAAGTATATTTGTTATCAATGCATATATTAGATTCACCAATTCATACAAATATTAGTATGAAAAATGGGAATAAACCGTTACACACCTTACTTGAGGATGCTGCGGAGTTGCGTCGGCTATTGCTTGATCCACAGAAATGCTATAGTATGCTATGTCATGTTAATGGACAAAATAATAAGGGACACTAAACTACCTTTCCATCCTAATATATTAAGTTCATTGTGACTTATGTTGTGTTTATTTGTAATGTGACATATATCCACTTCTAACAACAACAGGGGCTCAGGGGTCATAGGAGGTCGATATGCACGCAATTAACATTAATAATCATAATTACGCCGAGCCCAGAGTTTGTAGTAGCATAAAATAAAGATGGGGCTAATGTGCTAATATTTCTGTAATTAATTGTCCCCTTGGGGAAATATTATTGGGGCTCAGTGTCGCTGCATAAATATGAATGACATTCAACAAATTAGATTGAAAAGAAAATAATAAATAAGAACCCATATTGCACAGCTAAGAAATTCTCTATAAATAATAACAAAATGTTTTACATATATTATTGCTTGTTTACGATGTAATGGAAATGAAGGTACAAATTAGTATTACCAAATATTTAGTTTATACGGTAGAGGGTAAACTGTCATTGTCATTAATTAATGCACAAAATGTATGGTATTAACATTTTGATTACATTATTTAAAATGCATCAAACTGGAAAATCATATCATAAACAGATATCTATTATGGGATTTAGTTTAATTACCATCCATTGTAAGTGCGTTTGTCGCATTCACTAGATCGTGAGATTGTACATGGATAAGACAGGAGAGGATATGTTTACAGGAGAGGAAGGAATGACGGATCTGGCAAATGAAAGCGTTATTAATGACCGCAGGGTATTCTCTCTCAGATGAATAGTAAGATCACGTACTTTAGATTGAAGGACATATTTGTCTGAGAATCTTTATATAGTAGTAAAAACACATGTGGTGTACTCAGAAACAGAGAACTGAGGAATGGAGCTCTCAGCTCTCATTATTGTCCTGATCACACCTCTGGCTTTGTGCTCAGCTCTTGCTCTGAATGGTTCTGGGGATGGACTGAAACAAAGGCGGGATAGGACTGATGCTTCTGTCGATGTGTCTGTAAGATGTAAACCCTTTGGCTCATCATCTCCACCTTCATTCTCAATGGATGGAGACTTTGTTATTGGGGGTGTTTTCTCCATACACCACTACAAGCACACCTTTAAGTATAATCACGCCGCCGTACCTGAGCCTCTCAGCTGCACAGGGAGGTTAGTAGGAGGGGGACGTGATGGTTCAGAGGATTGTTTCTCTGTGCAATAGAATTGTTTGGATTTGTGTGATGTGTTTACACCTGTTTTGCAAATCTGTTGTGTGCAATTTGCAGCTTATGTCAATTTTGAAAAGGTCTAATTGATTTATTTAAACATGAATCTGTACATTAAAGCTCTTGTGCATTTTGTGCGGATAATTAATCCTGGGTAGATTTGCTGTATAGATGTATTTTTTTTTTTTTAGAGATGCAATGATGCTCCCAGTTATGTTCCATTTACTGTTTATTGGTTTATCTGCTCTCTGCTGACATTTTCTTTTTTCTGTCTGTGTGCAGCATTGACTCCCGGGAACTGCGCTTCTCACGTGCGATGATCTTCGCCGTAGAGGAGATCAACAACAGCACAGAGCTGCTGCCAGGTATCAAACTCGGTTATCAGATCCATGACTCCTGCACCTCAGTGCCTGTGACAATGCATGTGGCATTCCAGCTTACAAATGACCTGGACCGGGAGTTTGATACTGGGGACAACTGCTCACAAGCGGGTATGGTGATAGGCGTCGTTGGGGAGTCTGGGTCCACGCCATCTATGAGCATGTCAAGGGTCATCGGCTCGTTCAACATCCCTCAAGTAAATATCTTAATTTGTGATTTACTGTATATAATGTTTACCAGTGATGACATTTTGCTGTGTCCTGTTCAAGAATAACACCTTTATTTTCCTCCAGGTGAGCCATTTTGCCACTTGTGCGTGTCTCTCTGATAAGGAGCAGTACCCGAATTTCTTTAGAACAGTACCAAGTGACCAGTTCCAGGCTGAAGCACTGGTCAAGCTGGTTAAACACTTGGGCTGGACATGGATCGGTGCTGTTCGGTCTGACTCGGACTATGGCAATAATGGCATGGCATCTTTCCTCCACACGGCGCAGAGAGACGGGATCTGTGTCGAATATTCTGAGTCTTTCCATCGGTCCAATTCACGGAGCAGGATACAGAGAGTGGCTGACGTTATCCGCAGGTTTCTACATCACTGAGTTTGCTGTTGTTTTATCTGATACTGACCATTTAGAGAAAACCAACAATCAAAATAGTGAAATGAAATATTTCTCACACTTATGTGTAAATGATCTTCATACTTGACATTGGTATAACTAAACATACTACTATTCTTATGAAACCCTATTTAGGTCAAGATCCCCCACAGTGAAACAAATTAAACCATGGACCTGCAATCATTTAAACATTTCCTATAGATCTTTAGTGTAGAAGACCGTTACCAGAATAGTCCTACATTTAATCATTGAGTAACAGGGTTTAAAGTGATATAACCTGCTTTCACTTCTCCCCTCAGATCATCAGCTCTGGTTGTTGTGGCATTCATTGCCTCAGCAGAACTTAGACTACTGCTGGAGGAGCTGGCCCATGAAGCTTCTCCACCTCGCCAGTGGATCGGCACCGAGGCCTGGGTAACCAACCGAGACATGCTGAGGTACAGCTTCTGCGCCGGAGCCATTGGATTTGGTATTGAGCAGTCTGTCATGCCTGGCTTGAGGGAATTCTTGTTGGATCTCTCTCCCACCACAGTGGCTTCTTCTCCGCTGCTTACTGAGTTCTGGGAGAATGCATTCAATTGCAGGCTGGGAAAAAGTGAGTAATTTACACAAAGGTCATATTCAGAATTTGATCATTGCGATTGAGTTGTTTTGATGTTTGATGGGAGTTTCCTGCTGCAGAAAGATCAAAGTATGATCATTTTTTTTCTGGACAATCACATCTGCTTCTCTATTAATAATCTCATTTGAAAATTTTAAATCAAGTTTTGGCCTTTGAGAGATTTTGTATCAGCTTGACCGTCCTTTTTTCACACAGATACTGATGCCGTAAAAACCACAGATTATATAAAGTATGAATGTTTTCCAGACCATACAAGTAAACAATAAAGTTGTATTAACTAGCATGTATCAGTTATAGTTTTTGGAGGTCTATGTTTATGTGATTTCACGTAACTTTTGCACGACTAATGCTTTAAAACAGTTGCAGTCAACTGATGATAATAAATTAAATAAATGTGGTTTAACCGACTATGTCGACAGGTTCTAATGTGATTTGGTGTTCATAATTTAAAAATATATATATATATATATATATATATAAAGACTTAAACCAAACATACGCCCAAAAACTGAATAGATCATTTAGTTTATTCAAAAGAACGAAAACATGTATGAAAAAGAAACATAAATTTGAAATACAAGATGTGTAAGACAAAACAAAAAAAGATTGAATTTTTTCTGTTTTGCTTCCAGGTGCAGCAACAGGTGAGAGGGTGTGTGATGGAACTGAGGATATAGAGATGCTCCAGAACCCGTACACCGACACATCTCAGCTCCGAATCACTAACATGGTGTACAAAGCTGTTTATTCTTTAGCACATGCCTTTCATGAAACAATCTGCCAGGACACAAATTCCACAACTCACTGTGACAAGTTCACCAGAATAGAGTCCAAACAGGTCAGTCAAACTGAACAATGAATACTGTAATACCTTCCTGTCGCTATGTTTCCCTCACACTCATGGTGTTCCTTTACCTCATCCTCACAGGTTCTTAGTCAACTGAAAAAAGTTAATTTTTCCCAAAATGGTTATGACGTGTCCTTTGATTACAATGGGGATCCCATAGCCAGGTATGAGCTGGTAAACTGGCAAAAAAGCGAAAGTGGCAGCATTGAGATGGTGACAGTTGGACATTATGATGCATCCCGGCCAGTGGGTCAGGAGTTCAAGATCAACGGGGACCTCATCTTTGTGGAGAATACCACCAAAGTAAGAACTTTAACAAATTCAACAGTTGTGGACAGAGTTTTCCAGATTCTTTATTTCAGTAAAATTACTAAAATCATATTGTGACAATATTCCACGCAGGTGTTTTTTACATACTGACATAGGTACTCATTTTGTAGCAAAATTATGGGAGAGCAGAGAGTGTGATCAGTCTGCAGCCTAGCCTTGAGTAAACAGAATCGCCTGGGTGTCACAGATTTTCCAGGTTACTCATCAGCTCCCTGCAGAAAGACTGAAAATGTTAGTCTGTCACCCCCAAGAGGAGCACAGGTGCACGGCGACTATTATATCTGGACTAATATTACTGCCATATTGAAGTGAAGCCTTTTGTTGGATTTTGCTGCTGAAGCTTTTGAGGTTGAGGTCATTTCATATCTGCAGTTTGGTCCATAATGGCTGGGGAGCGATCCATTATAAACCAATCATACCTGCGATGGGTTTTATACTAATATGGGGTATTTTATTATAAATAGAAAAAAATTAATATATATTTCTTCCAACGCTACTGTAAAAATAGATATCTCCTTTTCTGTGTAGAACGTTTTCCATCATTGAGTTTCGGCAGAGGGTTATCAACATAAATTATTAATTTGTTGTCAAATAAATGATATTTAAGTGAAAAAGATTTTTGAATGTGTTCTACTGCAAACTTTCAAGAACAATGGTGATTTTCAGAGCTGCAGCAACTACATAGGTATAAAGCTGATGAGCCACGTGATGAAGATCTGGGAAAGAGTCGTGGAAGATAGGTTAAGGAAAGTGGTAACAATTTGTGAGCAGCAGTTTGGTTTCATGCCAAGAAAGAAGACTGCAGAGGCAATGTTTGCTTAGAGAGTGCTGATGGAGAAGTACAGAGAAGGCCAGAAGGGGTTGAATTGTGTCTTTGTGGATTTAGAGAAAGTATACGACAGAGCACCGAGGGAGAAATTGTGGTTTTGCATGAGGAAGTCTGGTGTGACAAAGAGGTATGTTGGAGTTGTTCAGGATATGGATGAGAGCAGCATGACGGTGTTGAGGTGTGCAGTAGGAGTCACGGATCGGTTTAAAGTGGAGGTGGGACTGCATCAAGGATCGGCCCTGAACCCCTTCTTGTTTGCTATGGTGATGGACGGGCTTGACGGATGAGGTCCCCATGGATTATCTTGTTTGTGGATGACATTGTGATCTGTAGTGAGAGCAAGGGGCAGGTGGAAGAAAATCAGGAGAGGTGGAGATATGCAGGGAAGAGGAATGAAAGTCAGTCAGCAAGACAGAATACATGTATGTGAATTGAAGGGAAGCAGGGGGAGAGTGGGAAAGAGGTGAAGAAGTGAGTACAGGCAGGGTGGAGAGGGTGTAGAAGACTGTCAGGAGTTATCTGTGACAGATAAGCAGCAGCAAGAGTAAAGGGAAATTGTGGTTATTGTCACAGAGGTAGATACAGAGGAAAGGGCAAGATGGAAACAAATTATATGCTTTTGAGAGCCTTAAATGAAACGCTGAAAGAACAAAATACAGAGCCTGAAAAGGGACACGTCGAGAGAAAGGTTGTGTGCAACTTGCATTTTGGCATAAACATTATGGTTTATTTGTTCAACCATCTCCCCTCCCGGGATCCTTACTTGTAGTTACATCAAAATAGTTTGTGGATGGTTTTCTTCAAAGCCAGTAAAATCAAGAGAACATGTTACAAGGAAATATGGTTAATTCCAAATAAATATCTGTGTAGCATTGTTGAAAATGTCTGAGTTTGTGTATATCTATGCCTCAGGTTCCTGTGTCAGTGTGCAGTGAGAGCTGTCCTCCAGGAACCCGTAAAGTTCTGCAAAAAGGAAAACCCATCTGCTGCTATGATTGTATACCATGTCCAGAAGGAGAGATTAGCAATACAACAGGTATTTTATTTTCTAATGTTTATCTATACCTCAACTATGTGACTACTAAAATCCTTTTTTTTCAGATTCTCCTGATTGTTTCTCCTGCCCCAAAGAGTTCTGGCCAAACACAGAAAGAGACATTTGTCTCCCCAAGCCTGTAGAGTTTCTCTCCTTCGATGAGGTCCTAGGAATCATCCTGGCTGCATTCTCAGTAGCTGGCGCCAGTCTCACCATCATAACAGCGATTGTGTTCTTTCGGCACAGAACATCTCCGATAGTCAGGGCCAACAACTCTGAGCTGAGCTTCCTGCTGCTCTTCTCCCTGACTCTGTGCTTCCTGAGTTCATTGACGTTCATTGGAGCTCCGTCTGACTGGTCCTGCATGCTGCGCCACACAGCGTTTGGCATCACCTTTGTCCTCTGCATCTCTTGTCTGCTGGGAAAAACAATAGTCGTGCTAATGGCCTTCAAAGCTACACTCCCAGGTCAAAATGTCATGAAATGGTTTGGACCCCCACAGCAAAGAATGACTGTAGCGTCCTTCACAATTGTTCAAGTATTGATTTGTACCATTTGGTTGGTTGTTAGTCCCCCTTTTCCTATGAAAAACTTAACCGTTTACAAGAAGAGAATCATTCTTGAGTGTGCTTTAGGCTCAGCCATCGGGTTCTGGGCAGTGCTTGGGTACATCGGCCTCCTGGCTGTCTTTTGCTTAATCTTCGCTGTCCTAGCTCGGAAACTACCAGATAGTTTTAATGAAGCCAAGCTCATCACCTTCAGCATGCTGATATTCTGTGCTGTCTGGATCACCTTTATCCCAGCGTACGTCAGCTCTCCGGGGAAATTCACTGTGGCTGTAGAGATTTTTGCCATTCTGGCCTCCAGTTTTGGACTAATGCTCTGCATATTTGCACCAAAATGTTTCATAATTATTTTTAGGCCAGAGAAAAATACAAAGAAACATTTAATGAGTAGAAATCATTCCTAAAACATGTATTGAGTTGTGTAAGTTGTTAGTCCTGATATAAAAGGGATCATTTTGACACAATGAATGTATATTTGACACTGTTGATTTTCAATGATTATTATTGTTCATATTTCCATTGCCACTTTTTCCTCTTATTGTTTTAGCCCGATTACCCAAGAGATGGGGACACACAACAGAAAACACCCGGAGAGGAGTTCATTAAACCTGCCGAGGTTATGGTATCCTCAGGTGTGTAATGCACTGACATACAGTGAAATCTTTAAACAGCCCTTATTCTATAAATGATGACGAAGATATTATTTTGCCAAAATGGATCTCCAAATGCAAAGCAGAAAATAATTCATAAAGGAATTAAACAAACCGATTCACTAGCGTCCGTGTCCCACTTTGAGTCAGTTTAGATGGATATGGGAACACCTTAATGTCTTTTTTCCCACCATAATTAATTTTTTTGTAATTGAATATGATTATTTTCATCTGTTGTTACTTCTCTTAATCACTGTATCATATTTCTTGATTCCCACAACTTTGAATAAACTGAACCAGCACAGCCGCACCCTTCTATTCTCATATATCTCAACCGTTAGTGGTTCAATGCAACATTCCAAAGAACTTGTTTCATTAAATTTGTCAACCACATAAAAGTATGAAGAGCGTTTTTGATTCAAGTAACATATTCTTATTTCTATTCATACATTTAGACAAACTGTGAATACAACATCAAACTGTTGCTAATATGCTTTCCTAAGACTGACAATATTTTAAACTTTGAAACTACACTCTAAAATATATAGTGAAACACTCTCTAGACATAGATAGAACAGCATAGTTAAAACTAACACCTAGGCCTAGGCTGTTGCACCTGATAGCGGGGGTATATCCCCAAAAAGTCCCCACCCCCCTGCATAGTGAAAGCAATCTCCCAGATGCAACTCCTCAGCTTAACTGTGAGACTATGTCAAAAGAACAGTGTATGTGGTGAAAAAAGAAGGGAAAAAAAAAGCCTAGTGTGTAAAATTTGTATTACTAAGGTAGTTTATACAATATAGATTTCTCACTATTTTGCGGATTTGCTTTCTCCACTATTGGCCCCTCCTTAGAGGATCCTCTGCTGTTATTCTTTGAAAAAAAATAACGGCAAGTTCTGGGGCAAGGCCATTTACCCATTTCAAGATCTTTTTTAGCAATAACAATAAAGCTTAGAATATTATGCAAATTTGATAGTAGGGCTGTTTCATCGGCTGCTGTTGCAATATAGGCTGACCCGCCCCAAGACAGTTATACAGTAGACAAATATGATAACCATAGTGTGCTTGTACTTTTTGATTGATTAGTTGTCCATTCTTTCCTTTAAAATTTGAAAAGATATAAAAACTATTCTAGAGTTTGTGTCAGATCCATGCAGTATATATATATTACTTAATGAAGGAAAGGTTTTCACCCATGCAGTGGACAATCTAATTTCAACCCTCTCCAGTTAGTCTTTTGAGTTATATTGTAAATTCCTACTGTACATTAGAGGGGACATCTTGGCCTTTCATATGTTGCGACATGTGTGGGTGTGGACTTCTCGGAAATTCCACTCTATTTATATTCTAAATTACTTCAATTCTACATTCTGGTATCCAGTTTTGGTCTCATACTTATTACATTTGCCGTCAGGTGTTAAAATATATTGTTTCAGTCAGGATTACAGTCAAAGCAATGAAAGAAAACTTTCATTGCATGCATTTCCATTTAATTAGTGTTGTTACTCCATTTAGCCATAGATATTAACAATCCACTAAGACTTTACTTTTGTTTAACAGGAACATAAATTAGACAAAAACATGAAGGCTGGAACAAAAACAGGAGTATATGCACAGTGGAATAAGTGACACTCAAGACAGAAAATTTAGGCAACAGTTGTTTAATGACCGTTGGGCATTATCCCTCTCATGTATCGTAAGATGACGTAGGACAGAAGGAGGGAAGCTTTCGTGTGGAAATCTATAAACCAGTGAAAACGTCTCCAGATGCAGACAGATGAGGGATGGAGATCTCAGCTCTCATCACTGGCCTGATCATGTCTCTGTGTCTGTGCGAGCTGTACTCAGCTCTTACTCTGAGTGGTTCTGGGAATGGACTGACAGAGAGGACAGGCGGTGGGGTCGGCGCTCAGGCCTCAGCTGTCTGTAAGCTGCAGGCTACAGCTCGTGAGCCTGCTTTCGCCATGGATGGAGACTTCGCCATTGCAGGTGTTTTCTCCATACACTATCATATGAACACGAAGGAGAATGACTACAGCAGCCTACCTGAGTCTCTGACATGCACAGGAAGGTTAGTAGAATGGAGAGAAGGGGGTTGAAAGGATTTTGTACTGCGCAATAGAAATGTTTGGATTTGACCATCTTTATCTTACAGAAAGAAATGTCGAATTCCTGGGAAATTTTTAACTGAAATCTAATCATATGTGTAAATTCTGCTGGTTACTTTAGGGATAACTCTGATGTATATTTTTTACAGGTGATAAACAATCATTAGAAAGTTTCCATGCACTGACTCGCACGTCTTGTTGATTCATTTACCTGCTCTCTGTTTCTCTTCTCTGAAACTGTGCGTCATCCTTATTGCTCGTTATTTTGTCTGTATGCAGAATTGACTACCATGAACTGCGCTTCTCACGTACATTGATCTTCGCCATTGAGGAGATCAACAACAGCACAGAGCTGCTGCCAGGTATCAAACTGGGCTATCAGATCCATGACTCCTGCACCTCAGTGCCAGTGGCGGTTCATGTGGCATTTCAGCTCACAAACGGCCTGGACCCGGAGTTTAACACCGGTGACACTTGCTCACAAGCAGGTATGGTGTTAGGTATCGTTGGTGAGTCTGGATCTACGCCATCCATGGGCATGTCAAGCGTCATTGGGTCCTTTAACATTCCTCAGGTAAGTAGTTGAATTAGTGATATTTATCAGTGCTGTTATAAGTAGTCTCTCTCGTTATAGAGAAATTTATCCTTTTTCCCCCAGGTGAGCCATTTTGCCACTTGTGCATGTCTGTCTGATAAGAAACAGTACCCAAATTTCTTCAGAACAGTACCAAGTGACCAGTTCCAGGCTGACGCACTGGCCAAGTTGGTGAAACAGAATGGATGGACATGGATAGGTACCATCCGGTCGGATTCGGACTATGGCAATAATGGCATGGCGACATTTCTGGCTGCAGCAGAGAAGGAGGGGATCTGTGTGGAATATTCGGAGAGTCTGCTTCAGACTCACACCCGCAGCAGGATCCAGAGAGTGGCTGATATCATCCGCAGGTTTTCTACATCACTGATTCAGCTGTTGTTAAATTGTGACTCTTAAAAAACACAGAAAATATACATTATGTTATGATTTAAATGTATGTCATAGTTATTACAATGTAATAAATAGAATTAATCCCACACTTCACACAATCACAACAATTTTGTATGTCGGATATATTCGTGGTAACTGTCTAGGTAATTGTGTTACAGGATTTACTAAATTGTCTCTCACAGGTCGACAGCTGTTGTTGTTGTGGCATTTGCCGCCTCTGGAGAAATGAGGGTCCTGTTCGAAGAACTGCTGCGGGAGCCTTCGCCACCCCGTCAGTGGATCGGAAGTGAGGCTTGGTTGACCCATGCAGGCATGCTAAAGTACAGCTTCTGTGCCGGAGCCATTGGATTTGGAATTGAGCAATCTGTCATGCCGGGTTTTAGAGAATTCATACTGGATCTCCCTCCTGCCAAAGTTGCTGCTTCTCCCATACTCACAGAGTTCTGGGAGACTATGTTTGAATGCAAGCTGGAAAAAAGTGAGGAAAAAGTCTTTTTCTGTGTCTCTGTGCTTGTTCGCATGTTAAATTCACAATTATGTACCAGGAGTCTTCTTTGGTGATTTCAGGGCAAGTTATGGCCCTCTGTAGTTTTGCGGGGAGGCTGAACATGGTTGCAGTGATTTATAAACACACATAGTGATGTCCTGAACATAACAGTGAATATATGTGGATTTTCATCATTTTACTTTTCTGTATTGATGTAAGGCGGTTTATATGGAAAATATATGTCTCATGTTGTAAATACAGCAACATGTTTTTTCTCTGTGTGATTTCAGCTGCGGGCGTAAACGATACAGTGTGTGATGGAACTGAAGACATAAGGCAGCTCCACAATCCGTACACTGACACACATCTCCGAATCACCAACATGGTGTACAAGGCTGTTTATGCAATAGCACATGCAATTCATAGTATACTGTGCAAGGACACAAATTCAACAACTCGATGTAACAAATTCACCAGGATAGAATCCAAACAGGTCAGTCTAGCTGAACAACAAACACCGCAATATCTTTTTGTAACTATGATGTTAATTTTATGAAATGAAAGGTCAAACGTCTCTTATTGTGTTACATTACCTCATCCTCACAGGTTCTTACCCAACTGAAGAAAGTAAATTTTTCACAAAATGGTTATGATGTGTCATTTGATGCCAACGGGGATCCCGTGGCCAGGTATGAGCTGGTCAACTGGCAAAAAGGACAGAGCGGCGGTAATGAGATGGTGACAGTCGGGCATTATGATGCATCACTGCCTGTGGGTCAGGAGTTTCAGATCAAGAAGATCCTCAAATTCATGGACGGTAGGACAAAAGTAAGGAGAACTAAACTGATATTTGATACCTTAAAATACCCGATTTGTGGTTATTGCTGTGGAGGATTACGAATAAAGCACTCCGAACACAACTGAAGACACTACACAAATAAAATGTTAAAGGAAAATATTGTATCCGGCAATTACAACAAGGGGAAGCACAAACCTAATCACAGGAAAAGAAAAGTAGCTCTCAGCGCAGTTCTTGCAAGAAAGGATATATATATACATATGTTTATATATGTATATATATATATATATATATATCAGCTTTCCTGGATAAGAAACCTAGGTTCAATTGGCTCATCTGTTTTGTACATACATTAGGTACTATGTTAGGAAATTGGAGTATGGTGTTCCTCCGTCGAACCCAAGGTCAAGGTCACCACCAGTGTGGTCTCCGATGCTATTCTAAAAATACTGAATGTTACTGCTTTCTTTACCGTAAGCAGAAATGCATGCTGAACTAAATACATCTTTAAGTAGAATCTAAAAATAGATAAATGATCAATATATGCATTTTCAAAACAATATAAAGCATGAAATTCTTTTTGCTTTTTTATGTAACGTGGTATGATTGAGAGATGTGGGACAGACGTCATTGTGTGCGAAAATGGGTAGAGAATTTGTGAAAGTACGACAAATTCACAGGTTGTCATAAATAAGTGTTGATTACCAATTGTTGAATAAAGGTCATATTAGATTACTTAAAAAATGAAGTGGATTCCTCCCAAAGCTGCATTGAAACTGTGGTTTAAGTGTTCCTTTAATGAGCTCTGGCAGAGGCTTATCTTTTCCGATATTCTTTTTGCATGTTTTCTATTTCATCCAATTTTTCCTGATTACTGCTTTCACATACACATACATGTTGGAGCTGCTGTATTGTTTTTCTATTCTGATCAATTCCATTCTATTCAATTCTATTCTATTCAACAAGAATGAGTTTGTTGTATCTCAGTATTTTACAAATGTTTAACTTGAATTCCTGAAGCCTCATTTTCATTTCATCTCAAATTTTAAGACAAATTTTTATCAAAAGTGAATGCTGTTTCATTATTCGTAGTAACGTTAAACATCACAGCAAGCATCAATGAGGCAATATGTCACAGGGAATAATAACCATTTGAACACAAATATCGGCCATATTGTTTGAACATAGATTTTCAGTATTTATCTGTTAATCAGACTTGAATATGTCTGACTTTGTGTGTATCTATGCCTCAGGTTCCTGTGTCAGTGTGCAGTGAGAGTTGTCCTCCAGGAACTCGTAAAGTGCTGCAGAAAGGAAAACCCATCTGCTGTTATGATTGTATACCATGTCCAGAGGGAGAGATTAGCAATACAACAGGTATTTTCACTTTATTCTGCTAATCTGGAGTCTCAAACATATGACTACTAAATACATTTTTGAAAATTGAAAAAGGATCAAAATTCAGAATTCAATTTTTTCCCCAGATTCTCTTGACTGCTTCCCCTGCCCTGATGAATTCTGGCCAAACACAGAAAGAGACATTTGTCTCCCCAAGCCTGTAGAGTTTCTCTCCTTCGATGAGGTCCTTGGAATCATCCTGGCTGCATTCTCAGTAGCTGGCGCCAGTCTCACCATCATAACATCGATTGTGTTCTTTCGGCACAGAACGTCTCCGATAGTCAGGGCCAACAACTCTGAGCTGAGCTTCCTGCTGCTCTTCTCCCTGACTCTGTGCTTCCTGAGTTCATTGACGTTCATTGGAGCTCCGTCTGACTGGTCCTGCATGCTGCGCCACACAGCGTTTGGCATCACCTTTGTCCTCTGCATCTCCTGTGTGCTGGGAAAAACAATAGTCGTGCTAATGGCCTTCAAAGCTACACTCCCAGGTCGAAATGTCATGAAATGGTTTGGACCCCCACAGCAAAGAATGACTGTAGCGTCCTTCACAATTGTTCAAGTATTGATTTGTACCATTTGGTTGGTTGTTAGTCCCCCTTTTCCTATGAAAAACTTAACCGTTTACAAGAAGAGAATCATTTTGGAGTGTGCTTTAGGCTCAGCTATCGGGTTCTGGGCAGTGCTTGGGTACATCGGCATCCTGGCTGTCTTTTGCTTAATCTTCGCTGTCCTAGCCCGGAAACTACCAGATAGTTTTAATGAAGCCAAGCTCATCACCTTCAGCATGCTGATATTCTGTGCTGTCTGGATCACCTTTATCCCAGCGTACGTCAGCTCTCCGGGGAAATTCACTGTGGCTGTAGAGATTTTTGCCATTCTGGCCTCCAGTTTTGGACTAATGTTCTGCATATTTGCACCAAAATGTTTCATAATTATTTTTAGGCCAGAGAAAAATACAAAGAAACATTTAATGAACAAAAATTAACCCCAAAACACCTTAGATTTGTTAATGTAATAATAATGAATCAAAAAACAATACTTTAAACAATACGAAAAATTCAACAAATTTCATTCCTACATAAACTTTAGAGCAAGGAAGAACTGGGTTAAATTTGGGAAAGGTCTGTGGCATATTTCCAACTATAGAGGGAGCTTTTTCTCAAACCTTTTTGGACATCACTTAAAAATCATTGACTTAGTCCAAATTTGGTGCGTATTAATCAACCAAGGAGATTTATCTAGCATGTCATATATTTCACTCTAATAGAATAGTTTTAGTCACTAGAGGGACATTTTTGTGGATAACACAGTAAAATAAAGCTTCCTAACCGTTCGTCCAATTATGTTCAAATTGGCTCATATGAATCTATAAATGGAGATTTACCTCATATATAGGATATTTCATAATAATAGTTAATATTTTAATCAATCGGGGGCCTTTTCCGGAAAACGGTTACTCATCCATAATCTCCCAAACATATTTTAAATTGTGTCAAAATGTATCTCATTTGAATTGACATCGGAAATTTGTCATAAATGATGACTCAACTCAAAAAGTTTTATTACTGTATTTATCTTCCCTATGGCATCTTATTTTAGAGCATGTTGAGAGCATGATTTTTCATATATATGAGTCTTTTAAATATGAATAAAATCCAAATTCATAAAAAAAAAGAAAAATGTCTCTTTCTTGAATTCTCTGTTGACTTTCAGATACAATTAAAATTCATGTGTGTCATATTGTAAAAATAAGTATCTGATTTTTGTGATTTATTTGAAGCTGGATCAAAACACAAAAAGACTTTGAAAACACCTGCTTGCATTTAAGATCTAACTTAAATATGAGCGCAAGTAAAACCAATCATTCATTTGATTATAAATAGTGACTAAGTACTTATAATAGTACTTAGTCAGTACTTTAATAAGTACTTAGTCAGTACTAAGGACTTAGTATTTAGTCCGTACTTAGTCAGTACTTAGTATTGACTAAGTACTATGTACTGTACTAAGTACGGACTAAGTAGCCTCTAATGTAATAGAGGGACATTAATGTCCCTCTAATGTAATAGTCAGTACATTTTAAAGTACTGACTATTATAAGTACTGACTGATGTGCTGGAAGAAGGAAAAATGGGCAAACATACAGGTTTGAGGGACTTTGTTGACTGGACTACAGCACCTCCAAAACTGCAGGTCTTGTTGGGTCCCAATCTGCAGTTGGTATAATCCAAAAGTGCTATGAGTTAGGATAATCAGGGAACCCGCAACGGACTCATTGGTGCGGGCGGGACTAATTGCTTGCCCATGTTGTCTGATCCCACAGAGGTAAATACTGTAGCAAGAGTAGCAGCATATTCATGAGTAGCACTCTTGTTATCAATAACTTCTTTCAGCAAGACCACACTCACCCAGACCTGATTCCCAGGAGCCCGGTTCAATCAAATCATGACTTAAATTGAGCATTTTCGGAAACAGGAAGTTGGCTTGTAGGTCTCAATATGGCAACATTAGGGCTCACTGAATTCTGCAAAAACCCAACTTGATGATCCAGAGGAACATCATTACATTATACCCGCGGTCTGGCCTGTAGGTGGCGGTGCGATGTTTCCAGGAATGCTAAGGGCCGGACCAGTTCACCACGTGCAGCAAGCTGTGCCGAGCGTTCATATATGATATATAGTGAACCAAACTTCACTCTATATGAATATAGAGTGAGTTTGGTATCTTGGCCCCAATCACATCACTCCAAGGAGATATATGATGAACAGATTTTGGGGAGAGACGTGCAAACCTCTTAAACCTCCTAACAGGAGCCTGTTGATGCCAGTGATGAGAACCAACTATGTGTCGGATTTGAGACCAACTGCCAAGTGGACATCCACCACTCAGGTGGAATATGCTGCCAGCTGACCTTCTATGTATGAGCCTTGGTACCAGTTTCCATGTGGGCCTTCCTTATATATCAACGACCCAAGATGAATATGCTCCTTACTGACCTACTATGTGCGGGCTTTAGCATCAGCAGCCTTGAGGCCACTCCCCATGAACTTCACAGCCTGAGGAGAATATGCTACCTACAGAATCTGCTATTTGTGGGCCTTGGAATGATCCACCATTTGTCCATTCCCCACTACATCCACTGGAAATATTCTTCTTAGAAAAGATTGTCCACCTGTAAGTCTACTAGCAGATACACTGAGATTGTTCAATATCTCAAAGCCAGCAAATCAACTAACATGCAATGATTAAATCAAGCAGGAAAGAAGATACAAACATTTATGATCCATGTATGGTAGCTCCTGAACTTCCCACAGCTTAAATGTCAGTCTAGTGATTTTTCAACTTAACTGTGAGTTTAGTGAGACACACAGTTTCAACAGCTGTCCATTCTTTCACCACTGCAGACCGGGAACACCATGAAGACCTGCAGCTTTGAAGATGCTCTCACCCACTAGTGCACCCATCACAATCGGATCCTTGCGCTTTCCCATATTATCTGCTTTGATCACATCTACATCGAGGGAAAAATGCTCACTTGCTGCCCAATACTGGTTCACCCACCAACAGGTCGGTAGAATTTATTAATTCCAATTATTCACTTCACTCATCAGTGGTTATTATGTTATGGCGGACCAGTTTATTATTCAAGATGTATTTCATTGTCAAAGGAACTTTATTCCTGGGTAAAACATGATGAAAGACAATATGGTATGTGCCATATGTGCGGTGACATCCGCGTCTGGTTCCGCCGCCGCCACCACAGATCCTTTGTGTTAATGCGATGACTCAAAAACCCTTTCATGGATCATTGTCAAATGTTATTCCCAAATAGACCGTAGTGTGAGAAAGATCTGGGTTGAATTTGGAAAAAGTCAAGGCCATATTTCCAACATCAGAGGGATCTTTATCTCCAAAAGTATTCGGGCCACAATTTCTTTGACCAAATTTTGTTCATATAAATCGACTCGAGGTGATGTATCTAGTGTTCAATGTGTTTTACTCTAATAGCTCATATTTATTCCCTAGGGAGAGCTTTTGTACAAAAAAATGCTGTATCATAACTACACATTTAATTTGAGCAGTTAAATCCGGGAAATTGATTGTACAACGCAGGGGATTAGAGTCTTTTCAGTGATATGACCTTGATGTCGGGGACGACAGCGTAGGCCTAATTTACCAAAAGGCTTTGTTAGAACAATATAGTTCACAAACATATGGTAGATAACCTGAAGCAACTTCATAAGGCAAAACGATTTTATGGGATGTGTGATGCTTAATAGCTAATGAAAATACCACAGAGCATTATTTTATGATTATTATTATTATTATTATTATCTATTCATCTGAAAACTTTCTGTTATGGCAAATGTGAAATTAACTCAGTTTACCGCAGATGTTTCTCATTGCCCTGCCCACATGGCCCCTGCCGTGATGGGTGGTGCGAAAGATGACAGGAAGCTTCCAATAGGGGATGGAACATCTTTATATAAAACTGAGGAACCTTAGATGAAGAGCAGCCTGAACGAGGAGGAGGGCAGTTATGGGAGTTGCTCTTGAAACCTATCTCCTCATATGTGTCTTCCTCATCTCATATTTTGTCTTATCTACTCGAATACACACAGCAGCTTCACCTTCATCCTCATCGTGTAGATTATGGAGAAAGTTTCTTCATAATCGAATGCACAAACCTGGTGATGTGGTTCTGGGTGGGCTTTTTGTGGTCCACTACAACTTGGTATTCCCTGAGTATACGTTTGCGTCGGAGCCGCAGCAGCCTGTGTGCAAAGGGTGAGTTTCACACACATGCAGCAGACAGAATTCTCTTTTTCTGATCAGGGGGTTGCTGTGAGGAGGAGAATGACACAATGTTGAAATGATGTGCAATGTAACTTTATTTACAGTATTGAATGTTAATGTTGTGCATTTGTGAAAACTGCTTTAATGTAACTGTCATTTATTGTTATTTGTATTACTATAGAAATAATTTTTGAGTAAGTATGTGTTTAAATACATACAAACACAGTTTTTAAATACTTTAAATATTGTGTTTTCACTGTGCCTCTGCGTCATTTAGTAGTGATATGTTGTATTTCAGTTTTGACATTCTAGGGTTCAGGCATGCTATGACCATGGCTTTTGCTGTTGAGGAGATCAACAAGAACCCCAACATACTACCTAATGTGACTCTTGGATACAGTCTGTCTGACAATTGTGGTGCCCTGGTTGCCGGATTTAGTTCTGCCTTATCACTGGCAAGTGGTCAAGATGAGCAGATTTTTCTTGATGAGAACTGCTCAGGGAGCCCGCCGGTGCTGGGCATTGTGGGGGATTCCGCCTCTATGTTTTCTATAGCCTCTGCTGATGTGCTAGGTTTATACAGAATGCCAATGGTAAGTTATTCCTCATTTTATATTGTTGTATTTGCCATAAATTACATTGAGACATTTTTGAAAAGTGATAATATTTTGACAGGAGATGAATATCTCTTTATGTTTTTTTACAGGTGAGTTATTTTGCCACATGCACCTGCCTGAGTGATCGGCAGCGGTTTCCATCCTTCTTTAGAACAATCCCAAATGATGCTTTTCAGGTGAATTTTTGTTATTAAAATTTGTGTTTTGACCGACTATAGATCTACTTCAGGCAGTACAACAATGTTGATGATGTTGATGATAATGATAAAATTGTCAATATTAAAGTCTTTTGTTAATACTTTCAATTACAATTGATTCTATTGTGAAACAAGACTGGAAATTCAAATGATGTAGCTTATTTGTTTTCATGTTTGTCTAATAATCCTTATACAACAATATATGCTCTTAGGTGCGTGCTATGATTCAGATTTTGAAGCACTTTGGCTGGTCATGGGTGGGCCTGCTGGTCAGTGATGACGATTACGGACTTCATGTTGCTCGTTCCTTCCAATCTGATCTGACCCAGTCTGATGGAGGCTGTCTGGCCTACTTGGAGCTTCTGCCCTGGAATACACACCCAAATGAAGTCAGGAGGATTGTCCATCTGATAAAGACATCAACAGCCCGAGTAGTGATGGTGTTTGCACATGAGCTCCATGTGTTTAATCTAATGGAGGAGGTTGGGTTTCTTGTAAATTATGTCTCATGTACTTTTGTGTTTTAGGGACTGAAACAGGTCAGAGAAAAGGATTGTAGCCTAAAGACACAGATATTTTATATAATTCTGCTCACAGGTGGTGAGGCAGAATGTTTCAGGCCTGCAGTGGATAGCAAGTGAAGCTTGGACGTCAGCCGGTGTGCTCCAGACGCCCGACTTCATGCCGTACCTGAGAGGCACGCTGGGTATCGCAATCCGTCGAGGAGAACTACCAGGGCTGAGGGAATTTCTCCTACAGTTACGTCCTGACCAAAATGACAATATCGACTATGGGAACAGCTTGGTAAGATCAATCTCAAAATATTATCAAAAATATATACATGACACCACTGACAACTTTATAACATTCCAGGTGAAGCAGTTTTGGGAATACATATTCAAATGTAAATTTGACCAGGCTGGTTTGGTGGAACGTTGCACCGGACAGGAAGCTATTGAAAAAGTGGAGACTGTATTTTTTGACCTTTCAAACCTCAGGCCTGAGTATAATGTCTACAAGGCTGTGTACGCCTTTGCACACGCGCTGAATGACTTGCTGCATTGCGTCCCAGGGAACGGGCCTTTTAGCGGGAATAGCTGTGCCTCTTTGCAAATCCTGGAGCCTTGGCAGGTATGCTTTAAATATTCATATTCTGTATAGCTGCTGCAGATTCGAAACATTGGGATAATATGTTTTGGTTTGTTTTTAATACTAAATTTGATTCAGTCTTCCACATTCACAAAAAGTTTATTTTTTTACTATACTGTTTGTAGCTTTTACATTATTTGCAAGAGGTCAATTTCACCACACCGTTTGGTGATGAAGTGTCATTCGATGAAAATGGTGATGCTTTCCCAATCTACGATGTTGTCAACTGGCATTGGCTCCCTGATGGAAGAACAAATGTTCAGAATGTAGGCATGGTCAAGAGTTTGGAATCCAAAGTGGAAGAACTCAGAATTGATGACGACAAAATCATCTGGAACTTTGAAACGAACAAGGTAATTTCAGATTTTCCTCAGAGCTTTCTCTTTTTTTTGTACTCAGCTGTGTATATAGCAAAAAGAGAAAAGTTATCAAATTTTGGTGTTGATTTCCTTAAAGGGTCATTGTAACATATTCTGGTTGGAATGACCTTCAATGTAGGATTTAATACTCAATAGTGGATCTCAGTGTTAATACAACTCTGCAGGAATGTCATTTAGTTCCACACACAGGAGAAAATGAGGTTGGGGAAAGTAAAAGACTCACCGCAAGTCAGGGAGTTCAAAACACTGCTAAGCTAACTCACTAACTAACATTCAACTAACTAGATTCCTAAACTCTGGAATAACAAGATGGATGGGAAAATGGTCTAAATTTGATGAATTAAAACCTCAATTGTTAGAACTGAAATCAACATTAATGTGGACCGAAATGCACAACTCAGGAGGCAGGCAAAAAGCATAAAGCTGTTTACTTAAAAATGGTTTGGTGCACAGGATGCAATCAGGAAAAGGCTAACAAATCCGGTAGTGCCAAAATCTGGTCGAGACTGGGTCAAAATCCAAGATTACTACTAGAAAACTCAGAAGGCAACACCTAAGCACTGGTAAGGATGACATGGGGGGACTTGGCACAGAAGGATGGGGAAGACATACTCTAGGTAATTAGACACAGGATAGGACAGTCAGGCAGTGACTGATACAGGAGACACAGGAGGGACGAAAAGGATGTCAGTGACCAGGAAAAACAAAGAAAATACTAATCATGGAAAATACTAATTAACTTGACCTAAAGGAGCTGAGATGAAACATCAATTTCTTATTGAGAAACAAATGGGAATAAATTTAAGGATTTTATGTTGATCTTACTTCGTCATCAAAATACAAAAGGTTTCTAAGAGATAACAGTAATAACGCCCCATCTCTACTCACCAGTGTTGATTGAAGGTAACGCTAAACTGTGTTGACCAGTGTTAAGTTTAAAATATGAAGAGAGATACTCCAGTTCTGTGTTTGTGTAAAATATTTAATTATATCTCTGAAAAGTCGGGATATTATGGAACCGTCATTCCTGCCGCTCCCACCATGTCTGCCGTGTCCGCCGAAACAGAATCTTGGAGTTAATTTGGTAAATTCAAAACTTATTCGATAGATCATTTTCAAATTTTATACCCAGACAAACCTCAGAATTGTATTGATTTTAGAGAAGGTGAATTGCATACTTCCGGCACTAGGTAGGCCTTTATCTGCAAAAGCTTTGTGAGATAATTTCTAAAATTATCCATTTTGGTGGATATGATCAACCTGAAGAGATCTATTTCTTACTCATCACACGTTATTCCAATTCCAATAGTGCCCATTTTTTACGAAAAAAACTCTCTCTTGAACATAACCTCTTAGCCGTTGGTGTTAATTACAATTTGGTGTATATGAATTCACTTGAGCGGATCTATCTTGTATATATACTTTTTCCGACATGACTTCACATTTACTTTGATTAGTTCAATCAGGGGGATTGCTTGTACAACACAGTGGGGCTATTGCCGGCTTTTGTGGGATATACCCTTGGTGTAAGGAATGACAGCCTAGCACTAGTTCAGTTTAATATTTAGTAAGTTTTAGTGTCATTTTAAATCTATGTGGACCCCTATAGCTATTTTAAGACTGATTACTAAATAACCTGTCGAGTATAAAAATACAGAGCAAAATTGTATTTTCTGTCTATAGCCCCCCCGGTCAGTGTGCAGCGAGAGCTGCCCCCCTGGAACCCACATGGCTGTTAGGAAAGGGGAACCCTTGTGTTGTTTTGACTGCATCCCTTGTTCTGCAGGAATGATAAGCAATAAAAGTGGTTGGTGTTTCTGCTCATAGTTTTGTTTTGTTTTCACAATAAGGATACTAAATACTGTCCAACTAGAAAATACCTCACCATATTTTCTTTTTTGCCAGGCTCAATGGAATGCACCAGCTGTCCTGAGGACTTCTGGTCCAGTCCCCTACGTGACCACTGCCTGCCTAAGAAAAAGGAGTTTCTATCCTACCACGAGCCTCTGGGTATCTGTTTGACAGTTGCCTCATTGCTGGGCACATGTATCTGTGCTGTTGTCCTGGGCATCTTCAGTTATCATCGCGGTACACCCATCGTACGTGCAAATAATTCAGAACTGAGTTTCCTGCTCTTAGTGTCACTGAAACTATGTTTTCTGTGTGCACTACTTTTCATCGGCTATCCCAGGCTGTGGACATGCCAGCTGAGGCATGCAGCATTTGGGATTAGCTTCGTGCTTTCTGTGTCATGTATTTTGGTAAAAACCATGGTGGTCCTGGCTGTGTTCAAGGCTTCAAAGCCAGGAGGTGAAACAATTCTGAAGTGGTTTGGTACCGTCCAGCAGAGAGGGACAGTTATTGTTCTTACTTCTATTCAAGCAGCAATCTGTACTGCCTGGCTCGTATCCGCCTCACCTCACCCTCATAAAAACACCCAATACCACAAAGAAAAGATCATTTATGAATGTGTCATTGGCTCCATAATTGGTTTTGCTCTGTTACTTGGTTACATTGGCTTACTGGCTATCCTTAGCTTCCTGTTAGCATTTATGGCAAGGAATCTCCCTGACAACTTCAATGAGGCAAAACTCATCACTTTCAGCATGTTGATCTTCTGTGCAGTGTGGACGGCCTTTGTCCCAGCTTACGTCAACTCTCCAGGCAAATTTGCTGATGCAGTGGAGATATTTGCAATCCTGGCCTCAAGTTTCGGTATCTTGGTGGCACTGTTTGGACCCAAATGTTACATAATCCTGATGAAACCAGACAGGAACACAAAGAAAGCAATCATGAATCGAGAAAATTAAGACAAGTAGCAGTTGCAGTAAAATTATCAACTGGTCTGAATTACTAATAAGTAACCAGACTTTTACATTGTGTATGTTTTTACTTCAGAGATTAAATGAAGAGAAAATAAATATGTGTTTGAGGAAAACTGTTGTTATTAATGCCTAATTCTTTTCTGGTCATTTTTCAACAACGTTTGAAACAATTTAGTTGGCTACAGACTGCATAATTAGTAGAATAGAATGTGAAAAAAAATGTAATTATAGTAACTGAGAGGGTTACTGGAGGAGGTGACGATTGACTGGTTAAAGATACGGTTGTCTGATGAAAAAAAAACCTTGTGAGGTCATAGGAATGACAATTAGAGTATTTCAGTTAGATGAAAAAAAAAACCTTGTGAGGTCATAGGAATTACAATTAGAGTATTTCAGTTAGACAACTCACGTTATCATTGTTTGTTACGATGGTAAAAAAAGTCCTTTGGTGTGTAGGGTCCGACATCATCACTCCCCACAGATAATTTACAGCAAGATTTTGGGAAGTGATGAGCAAATATCCTAACCCTCAGCATCTCCACAGATTAAGGTTTGACACCCCCTGATATGCAACAATCCAGTTAGGCAGCAAGGTGGATACAAATATCAATCAATCAATCTTTTATATAGCACCAATTAGCAGCAACTGTTGTTTCATGATGCTATACGGAATGAGCAGGAGTAGACCAAACTCTCTTATAATTATCTTACAGAGATCCAACAAGTCGTCCGTGAGCAAGCACTTGGCGACAGTGGTGAGAAAAAAAACTGCCTTTTAACGGGCAGGAACTTCGAGCAGAGGTTTGGGGGAAAAAAAGAAAGAAAGACAGCGAGAGCTCTCATTATATATACATACTGTATTTACAATGCATTATAAGGAACAGGAGCTCCTGAGCTTTTGCGCAGATAAGATTGCCTTCTTGTGAAGCCTGACAAAGCATTCGTAGGCTATGGATGACCAGCAGCCAAAGGGCTGTAAGTAGTAGGCAGATGGACTGCTGCAGAGGGAGAGCTGCAGTTGTAGCTGCGCCGATTCTTATGGAATGAGGGACAAGCGTTCAGATGGTAAGCCACAGCTCAGGCAGTTTGAGGAGAACCCAGATCTCCTCATGGGTTTTCACCCATCTATGATGAACAGGGGACCCATTGGTCAGTGAGTGAAGATGCAGGAATTTCAGCATCGTCCATTTTAATGGACTGAAAAATGTATTAGTCTTAACAATAATTATTTGGGTGCCTTGGCAAGATTTATCTGACTTTGATAGTTTCAGAAATATTGAGTGCATGTGCTCTTCTAAGGTTAAATCAGAGAAAATGAGGTCATGCCGAGGATTAAAGAAGAGGGATAGAGTTTTACATTAACTACATCTTAGGACCCCAAAGAAAGCCATTAGCACAACTGCTTCCGATATATCCTCGACATAGAAAGAAGACAGCCTTGAATTAACTTTGACGCCAACTTATGCTACACTAGGTGGGTTTAAATGTACAGCCTAATTTCGAGTCAATTCCAAAAAAAACCTTATCAGATAAAAAATGCTGAATGTACACACCCCTTTCCGAAAGAAAAGTCCCTTCACCAAAAAAGATTTCCTTCCTTTGCAAGTGGGTAGTCTAAGATTTCCCTCGGAAATCCATTCCAATAGCCCGTCCCTGCATATAAACACCATTTCAGAAAGACCTCCTTGTTTGCGTTGTATCTGCGCATGCCCAGTGCCGTGATGTAATGCTCTGGCAGAGTGTTAAGCGCACACAGAGCAGCACATTTTAAATAAGGGGGCATCAAAGCAGCACTGGTCTAAATCGGAGAGTCATTCACTCCTTGCAACTTTGATAGTGTTTAACATAGTTGGACAGTAAGATGGATGAAAAGTCCATTCCCTCTTTGTCCTATTCTTCTTCTGGCACTTGCTGATGGTGGGCACCCGGTTAAAAAATTAGAGCGAGACAGTATCTGCTGTAGGATTTCATGTCCAGGAATGGAAGTAGCCAGCAATATTAAGTTATCTGGGACACAAACCAGGATAAATGTCGCATGAGACTGTTAATTATTTGGTATTTGGAGCAACCCTTAATGATTATTTGTACAAAAGCGGCATTTTCACGAACCAGCATAATTAGTTTTCTGGTCCATCTGTTGCCTGCCAGAGTGCAAGCGACAACAATGGGGTAAACTCATAGAGAGCAGTTAATTTGGAATCAGTAAGGGACTGAATTCCTGCTGGCCAAATATCTGCAAACTATTCATTGTTAAGGAATCCCCCAAAACTGTTATAAGGGGATTCACCTGTAAAACCGGAGGGAATCTGAACACCCCACAAAGTTATTATGAAAGAAAGATATGCCTTACTGTTGTCACATTGCAAAGCCCAAACTGAAGATGACTGTCAGCCTTCATCTAACGGCACAATGTCTTCAAGCTTTTTTATCCAATAGTCGATATTAGCAAGCTTGCACGATGAACAACCGTGAAGATGATGCACATAGCAAGTTAAGGTGGCCTAACAGCGATAAAGATCCCAGAGAGAGAGGCAGGGCTAGAAAAATGTATAATAGCTGTTTTGTTGTGGATGTGAGACAGCTTGTCTTGAGGTATTGAACATTGCATTACCAAACTATTAAGGATTATGCCGAGAAGTTCAAACATGTGGAAGGACAAAGGGTTTTCTCTTCTGAAAGAGGGATAGTCTACCTAACTCATGAAAAGGCATTCGACTGTCGAGATTCTGCCGGCTTGTTGGGATGAGGGAATCCTGCCTAATGCTTCTGAAAAAGTGGTGACCATTTGTTGGCTACAGCAGCAGCTTAACCTCAATTTAACACGTTATCTAAAGAAGCATAGAAAATCTTCAGAGGTTCTTGAGGAGTTAATCTCTTTTTATAAATTGATTTGTGATATTCATAAAACAAAGGGCTGCCGTAGAAGATAACAAAGTCTAAAATAGTAGCCAGATATGTCTTGTAGCGGGATATCTACATTTTTAACTGGAAAATAATTGAATAGAGGAACCACCAAAAGTTAATTTGGGAAATTATGAAACTTAGAATTACTAAAATTCTTATTTTGATTAAGCTTAAAAATCACACATCTGAAAGTCATGAACTCTTTTACAAAGTACTCTCATTTCTTTTCAAGAAGGAATGACAACACCTGTCATGCTTAAAAATGAATAAGTTTATTCAACTACACACTAAACAAACGTATATAAATATGGATAAAGGATAATGAAGTAAATAAACAGGTAAATGCATAGTAGGCGTGTGTGTGTGTGTGTGTGTGTGTGTGCGTGTGTGTGTGTGTGTGTGTGTGTGTGTGTGTGTGTTTGTGTGTGTGGACTGATGGTTCAATAGCTGAGAGTTTGAGAAATAGGTAATGATGATAGAGAGGAATTATGGACAGTTTTAAATTCTCTGGAACTTAATTATTACTAATGGGCGTCCTTGTTGCATGATGCAAAAATATGGGAACAGGATACCGTGTCCCTTTATTCTAGCGTGCAAAACTAATTTCCAAGGAGTGTCGCATGCCTCACTGAACTTCCTAAGGAAAATTGACCTTTGGACTGACAGTCTCAGGATGAAAAGGGATTAAAAATTGACTTTAGTAGCAGGTTCAAACAAAAGTAAAAAGTTTTCGTGCCAAAAATCAACGAAAGTCGAAAAGCAAACAACTTTGCAAAACAGCCAGTAAAAGGCAAAATGAAGATAAAAAAATGACGAGAGCTACACCGGTTAAGAGCTCTAGAGGGTTAAGATATTAAAAGTGAAGAAGAACTGAAGTGAAATTATGAAAAACAAGTCAAAAGTAAAAAGGCTATGTGAAGAAAGAGTAAAAAAGTAAAAAGTGGAGACTCAGGGCGTTGTCTCCTTTTTATACCCGTCTGTGTGTCCTAGTAACTCATTTGCATGAAGGGATGAGCAGGGTATCTGTTTACTCTTGTTTAATTTCAAGTTGGTGGACAAAATTTGGAGATAAAGATGAAAAAGTAATCAAACTCATAAAGGACAATGTGTATATATAAATACAATGTGTTCCATGTAACGTGTTCATGCACAATAGTAATCAGGACATAATCAAATCCATCTTAACTACAATAATATCTACATTAATAAGGTATATCTATCAGGGTTGTAGGAGACAGGATAAACATGAACATGAAACCAAAAATTTAGTGATCGTATTTATTGATTAGTAGCACGTCCGCAGTAGTAACTAAAAAAGTGCTTGGTTGTTGATGTGAAAGACATTCACATATTTAGGCAGTAGTAAGTCAATAAAAAACATTTTTTGAAGTGAAATCATTGGAAAGCATATTTAACATATAGTCCCAATATGTAACTTGTAAAATGAAATAAGCAACAGTTCCATAGTTTTATTGCTGATGAGCCCAAGTAGCACTGTGTTTCCTTGGTGTTATTATATAACATTCCATTGTGGTCTGGAAGTGATAATAAAGCGACATGGAAGATAGGTGAGGTTTCGGACACAGATGTTTTATTATAACTCGGATTCTAACACCCGGGTCCTCCCATCAAAAAGAAAGTCTCCTTTGTTAATTGATCACTAGAGGAAAAACAGAATTATTTTTGTTGTTAAGTCCTGTGGAGAACAAATTGCAGGGTGACGTAAGTTGGTTTATAAATATATATATATTCCTTTGTTGTATATATATATATATATATATATGATAAGATGTCAGATATATATATAATAAGATGTCATTTTATATAGTATGTCGTTTTTAGTCACATTTAGAATGTCTGCTTGGTGGAGCTGCTGCAATGACTAAATGTAACATAGAGTCCCACTACGTAACTTTCGTTAAAAAAATCAAATTTAAAAAAATCAAAAATATATATATATATATTCACTCATATTATTTAAACTGAATGAGGTTAGAAAGAAATTCCCATATTTAAGCAGTAGTAAGTCAAAAAACATTTTTCGAAGTGAAATCATTGGAAAGCCTATTTAACATAGAGTCCCACTATGTAACTTGTAAATGGAAATAGTTAGTTCATAGTTCCATAGTTCTATTGTTGTTGAGCCAGATAAGGCAGATCTGAATCCAACAACCAGGGACTCTATATATCTATATATATAAATATATATATATATATATTCACTCATATTATTTAAACTGAATGAGGTAAGAAAGACATTCACATATTTAAGCAGTAGTAAGTCAATAAAAAACATTTTTCGAAGTGAAATCCTTGGAAAGCCTATTTAACATAGAGTCCCACTATCTAACTTGTAAATGTAAATAGTTAGTTTATAGTTCCATAGTTCTATTGTTGATGAGCCAGATAAGGCAGATCTGAAGCCAACAACCAGGGACTCTATATATCTATATATGTAAATGTATATATATATATTCACTCATAGTATTTAAACTGAATGAGGTTAAAAAGAAATTCCCATATTTAAGCAGTAGTAAGTCAATAAAAAACATTTTTCGAAGTGAAATCATTGGAAAGCATATTTAACATAGAGTCCCTCTAAGTAACTTGTAAATGCAAATAGTTAGTTTATAGTTCCATAGTTCTATTGTTGATGAGCCAGATAAGGCAGATCTGTATCCAACAACCAGGGACTCCATATATCTATCTATATAAATATATATATATATATAGATAGATAGATAGATAGATAGATAGATAGATAGATAGATAGATAGATAGATAGATAGATAGATAGATAGATAGATAGATAGATAGATATTAATAATAATAATAATAAATAATAATACATTTAATTTACAATGCACTTTACATTTGGATCAAATCTCAAAGTGCTACAAAGCAAATGCAGATAAAAGCATCCATAGAAAATAAAAAATAAAATAATAACTATATAAAAGCCTGACCAAAAAGCAGCAATGTTAATTAAAGTTATAGGTTCTGGTAAAAAGGAAAGTTTTAAGTCCTTTTTTAAATGTGTCAGTCATCTGTGGAGCCCTGAGATGGTCAGGGAGGGCATTCCACAGACGAGGGGCAGCAGAACAGAAGGCCCGACACCCATGGTGCTGAGCTTAGTAGGAAGGAGGAGGCGGTATGACTGGGTAGAACGGAGGGATCGTGTTGAGGTCAGTGGGGTGAGTAGTTATTTCAGGTAGGGGGGTGTGTTACCATAGATGCACTGGTGAGTGAGGAGAGAGATCTTATAATCAATCCTGGTGGAGATGGGAAGCCAATGAAGGGAATGAAGAACGGGGGTGATGTGTTCGTGTTTATGAACCCTCATCAGGATCCTTGCAGCACTGTTTTGAACATACTGAAGTCTTGAAGACTTTTATCAGGGATCCCGATGAGAAGTGCATTACAGTAATCCAGTCTGGAGGAGACGAATGCGTGAACCAGCTTTTTAGCATCACTCAAGGTGAGTGAAGAACGGAGTTTCGAAATATTTCTAAGATGGTGAAAGGAGATCTTGCAGATGTGTTTGATGTGGGATTCAAAAGTGAGTTGAGGGTCAAATCTTACACCGAGGTTGGTGACTGATGAAGAGAGGGGAATGTCATGAACAGAGAAGGTAATACTGGTTATGGAGGAAGACTGGGTCTGATGTGGGGTGCCAATTAAAATTGCTTCTGTTTTGGAGCTGTTCAACTGGAGAAAGTTGTATTTCATCCACACCTTTATCTCCTCCAGACAAGCGCGGAGAGTTGACAGGGGGGATGATGATGACTATGAGGATGGAGAGGCTGAGGAGGAACATGTGTCCGTTTTTATGTAGATTTGCGTGTCATCAGCGTAACAATGGAATGAGAGTCCATATCGACTGATGATACGGCCAAGGGGGAGCATGTATAGTATGAAGAGAATGGGGCCAAGGACTGATCCCTGGGGGACCCCCCAGGTGACGGTGTGTGTCCGGGACCTTGAACTTCCAAGGAATATGTATTCTGTTCTGTCAGTGAGGTAGGATTGAAACCAGTTCAGGGCGTTGGCAGTGAGTCCAACGGTGTGATTCAGGCAGTCTAGGAGTATTCCATGGTGAACTGTGGTCAAAGTTGGCAGAAAGAAGATGCTGGAGGTCGACTCTCATGGTTTCTGGGTTATTGTTTTTCTAATTCCTGAAATAGATTTGACGTTTGGGCTTAGTGAGGGATGATACAAGCGACAATTCCATGGAGACGGCCTTGTGGTCGGACACACCCAGATCGTACACAAGAAGATTGCTGAGAGGAGCAGATTCAATGATGACAAGATCCAGAGTGTGTCCCTTGATGTGGTTGGGGACATTGACAAGTTGCCTGAGATTAAAACAATCCAGTAGTTGGAGAAATTCGGAAGCAAAACAACATGCAAGGGAGTCGACATGAATGTTCATATTTCCAAGTACTAAAATATTGGCAGAGGTTGTGTAAAATGTCGACAAAAGGTTGTACATCTCAGAGATGAAGGCTGGGTTTTGTTTGGGTGGCCGGTAGATTAGAAGAATGGTCATGGAGAAAGGGGGTTTACAATTAAATGCCAGGCATTTAAAAGAAGAGATCTCTGGCAACGGCAGTGGAGACAAGTCCAAATCACTGCGGTAGATGACAGACAGACCACTACCACGACCAGTGCTGCGGGCTTTCTGGAGGTAAGAGTAACCGGCGGGACAGGTCTCATTCAGGACAGAAAAATCAAATGGTTGTTGCCAGGTTTCTGTAAGGCACATAACGTCCAGACATTTCTCCAGGATGTGGTCATGTATGAGGCATGATTTGTTTGTGAGAGATTGTGAATTAAAGAGTTCGATTTTAATATTAGATGGAGCAGGGAGTCTCTGTATTGGCCGAAGAAGACTGAAATCCACTCCACGTTTTCTAACCCTCACAGTGGATGATTTTAACGAGGAAAGTCCATTGACAGTAATGGGAAAAGCTGCAGCATTCTGATGACGCGTCTGAGACGCAATAGTGCGCACGTCAAAGCAAAAGGACGGAATGGAGTTATCTGAGCGGGAGCGGGAGTAAACAAACTTAGAACGGCAACTTCTGTGAATGTAACGGGGCCGGCGAAGGAGTCCAAGTTGTTTAATAACCGATATGCACAACGGAGTGTTGTAGTTGTTGAATTTCATCAGTTGGGTGACGGAATAATTCATCATCATGCCAGTCGTGGAGACTAGCACGTTATTAGCCGTTAGCTTTGGACGAGACGCACAGAGGACGTTAGTAGCCGTTATTTTCATGGAAATGATGCCGAGAAAAAAAGCTATCAAACACAGAAAGTGATCAACAGCGGCTATTGGTGAAAGTGTCACGGGGGCAGTGATGAACAAGACGGATAAACAAACTGATATCAACGATGAGCAAACAGAAACGGACATAAACGATGAAAGAAACAGATACAGAAGTCTCCTGGTGATGGTACACCCGGACTGGTATATTCACGAACTGGTATATTCACTCATATTATTTAAACTGAATGAGGTAAGAAAGACATTCACATATTTAAGTGGAAGTAAGTCAATAAAAAACATTTTTCGAAGTGAAATCATTGGAAAGCGTATTTAACATAGAGTCCCACTATGTAACTTGTAAAAGGAAATAAGCAACAGTTCCATAGTTCTATTGTTAATGAGCCCAATTAGCACTGTGTTTCCTTGGTGTTATTTTATAACATTCTATTGTGGTCTGGAAGTGATAATAAAACGACAGGGAGGATAGGTGAGGTTTCGGACACAGATGTTTTATTATAACTCAGATTCTAACACCCGGGTCCTCCCATCAAAAACAAAGTCTCCTTTGTTAATTGATCCCTAGAGGAAAAACAGAATTATCTTTGTTGTTAAGTCCTGTGGAGAACAAATTGCACAGGTTTATAAATATATACATATTCCTTTGTTTTATATATATATATATTTATATATGATAAGATGTCATATATATATATGATAAGTCATATATATCATGTCATATTATATGGTATGTCATTTTTAGTCACATTTAGAATGTCTGCTTGCTGGAGCTGCTGCAACGACTAAATGTCCCCTTTTGGGATTAATAAAATTCCTATCTATCTATTTTAATCACTGCCTGGTCATTTGGACCTATAAAACTATCAGCTTCAAGGCTTCAGGATGTCAAACAGACCACATGGAAAAGTGGGATGTGTATAGTGTTGACAAACAATGACTATTCCACCTGTATAAAGGGGCGTGGCGTAGAGTAGGAGTAGCCACACAATGATCCTACAGCAGATGGTATTTTGACCCAATACGATAAATGAATAAAAGAGTTCCATATACAACACAATATATTTTAACTGTTACAATAGAGAGTGTCCAATTCATAATATATATATTTTTTTAAACTGGATGTTTAGTAGGCTATTATTTATCAATCCAAAGACTTTTTTATTTGCCAAGCTTTATTTGCCACCTTTTTCATGGAAGATGGAATGTGGTGGATGCAACAGGATCGTAAAGGGGCTGGCTTATTGTAGTACAAAAGATACATCTGTGTTCATATATGCTACCTACAGAATCTGCTATTTGTGGGTTTTGAAATGATCCAGCATCTGTCCTCTCCCAATCACTTCCACTGGAAATATTCTACTTAGAAAACATAGTCCTCCTGTAAGTCCACTAGAAGATACGCTGAGATTGGTCAATATATAACATGCATTGATAGAATCGAGCAAGAAAAATTACAAACATTTATGATCCATGTATGGGAGCTCCGGAACTTCCCACAGTTGAAATGTCAGTAGAGTGTTTTTTCAACTTAACTGTGAGTTTAGTGAGAGAAGAAACTTTCCAAGTGAACTTGACATCTTCCCAAAATGCAAGCTGGTAACATCTATTCCCCAAGTAAGTGAATGAACGCGCCTGACCCAGTCACAGTTTCAACAGCTGTCCATTCTTTCACGACTACAAACCGGGATCACCAATAAGACCTGCATCTTTAAAGATGCTCTGGCCACCATAGTGCATCCTTGCACTTTCCCTTATTAACTACTTTGATAAAATCAACATCAATGGAAAAATGCTCACTTACTGCCTGACCAACCAACAGGTCAATAGAAATTATCAGCTCCTTTTATTCACTTCACTTATCAGTGGGTATAATGTTATAGTTATAACGTTGGGTATAATGTTACAGTTTTTTATTCAAGATGTATTTTATAGTCAAAGGAACTTTATTCTTTGGTAACATGGTGAAAGACAATGTGGTATGTGCCAAAAATCATTATATGCCCAAAAAGTTGGGGATATTATGGAATCGTCATCGCTGCTGCCCCGTCTGAGTTTGTCGCCACCACAGATCCTTTGCGTTAATGCGATGACTCAAAAACCCTTTCATGGATCATTATCAAAAAATTTTCCACATAGACCTTAGTGTGAGGAAGAACTGGGTTGATTTCTGAAAAAAGGCAAGTCATGTTTCAACACTAGAAGGATCTTTATCTCCAAATATTTTCGGGCCACAATTTCTTGACCAAATTTTGTTTCTATGAATCGACTCGAGGTGATGTATCTAGTGTTCAATGTGGTTTACTCTAATAGCTCATATTTATTCCCTAGGGAGAGCTTTTGTCCCAACAAATACTGTGACAAAACTTCACATTTAATTTGAGGAGTTAAATCAGGGAAATTGATTGTACAATGCAGGGGATTGGAGTCTTTTCAGGGATATGACCTTGATGTCGGGGACGACAGCGTAGGCCTAATTTACCAAAAGTTTTTGTTAGAACAATATAGTTCACAAACATATGGTAGATAACCTGAAGCAACTTCATAAGGCAAAATTATTTTATGGGATGTGTGATGCTTAATAGCTGATGAAAATACCACAGAGCATTATTTTTTTGATCATTATTATTATTATTATTATTATTATTATTGTCTATTCGTCTGAAAACCTTCTGTTTTGGCAAATGTGACATTAACTCAGTTTACCGCAGATGTTTCTCGTTGCCCTGCCCACATGGCCCCTGCCGTGATGGGTGGTGTGACAGATGACAGGAAGCTTCCAAAAGGGGATGGAACATCTTTATATAAAACTGAGGAACCTTAGATGAAGAGCAGCCTGAACGAGGAGGAGGGCAATTATGGGAGTTGCTCTTGAAACATATCTCCTCATATGTGTCTTCCTCATCTCATATTTTGTCTTATCTACTCCAATACACACAGCAGCTTCACCTTCATCCTCATCGTGTAGATTATGGAGAAAGTTTCTTCATAATCGAATGCACAAACCTGGTGATGTGGTTCTGGGTGGGCTTTTTGTGGTCCACTACAACTTGGTATTCCCTGAGTATACGTTTGCGTCGGAGCCGCAGCAGCCTGTGTGTAAAGGGTGAGTTTCACACACATGCAGCAGACAGAATTTCTTTTTCTGATCAGGGAGTTGCTGTGAGGAGGAGAATGACACAATGTTGAAATGATGTGCAATGTAACTTTATTGACAGTATTAAATGTTAATATTGTGCATTTGTGAAAACTGCATTAATGTAACTGTGATTTATTGTTATTTTTATTACTATAGAAATAATTTTTGAGTAAGTATGTGTTTAAATACATACAAACACAGTTTTTAAATACTTTAAATATTGTGTTTTCACTGTGCCTCTGCGTCATTTAGTAGTGATATGTTGTATTTCAGTTTTGACATTCTAGGGTTCAGGCATGCTATGACCATGGCTTTTGCTGTTGAGGAGATCAACAAGAACCCCAACATACTACCTAATGTGACTCTTGGATACAGTCTGTCTGACAATTGTGGTGCCCTGGTTGCCGGATTTAGTTCTGCCTTATCACTGGCAAGTGGTCAAGATGAGCAGATTTTTCTTGATGAGAACTGCTCAGGGAGCCCGCCGGTGCTGGGCATTGTGGGGGATTCCGCCTCTATGTTTTCTATAGCCTCTGCTGATGTGCTAGGTTTATACAGAATGCCAATGGTAAGTTATTCCTCATTTTATATTGTTGTATTTGCCATAAATTACATTGAGACATTTTTGAAAAGTGATAATATTTTGACAGGAGATGAATATCTCTTTATGTTTTTTTACAGGTGAGTTATTTTGCCACATGCACCTGCCTGAGTGATCGGCAGCGGTTTCCATCCTTCTTTAGAACAATCCCAAATGATGCTTTTCAGGTGAATTTTTGTTATTAAAATTTGTGTTTTGACCGACTATAGATCTACTTCAGGCAGTACAACAATGTTGATGATGTTGATGATAATGATAAAATTGTCAATATTAAAGTCTTTTGTTAATACTTTCAATTACAATTGATTCTATTGTGAAACAAGACTGGAAATTCAAATGATGTAGCTTATTTGTTTTCATGTGTTTGTCTTATAATCCGTACACAACAATATATGCTCTTAGGTGCGTGCTATGATTCAAATTCTGAAGCACTTTGGCTGGTCATGGGTGGGCCTGCTGGTCAGTGATGACGACTATGGACTTCATGTTGCCCGTTCCTTCCAATCTGATCTGACCCAGTCTGATGGAGGCTGTCTGGCCTACTTGGAGCTTCTGCCCTGGAATACACACCCAAATGAAGTCAGGAGGATTGTCCATCTGATAAAGATATCAACAGCCCGAGTAGTGATGGTGTTTGCACACCAGCTCCACGTGTTTAATCTAATGGAGGAGGTTAGGTTTCCTGCACTTTATGTCTCATGTACTTTTGTGTTTTAGGGACTGAAACAGATCAGAGAAAGGATTGTAGCCTAAGGACACAGATATTTTATATAATTCCGCTCACAGGTGGTGAGGCAGAATGTTTCAGGCGTGCAGTGGATAGCAAGTGAAGCTTGGACGTCAGCCGGTGTGCTCCAGACGCCCGACTTCATGCCGTACCTGAGAGGCACGCTGGGTATCGCAATCCGTCGAGGAGAACTACCAGGGCTGAGGGAATTTCTCCTACAGTTACGTCCTGACCAAAATGACAATATCGACTATGGGAACAGCTTGGTAAGATCAATCTCAAAATATTATCAAAAATATATACACGACACCACTGACAACTTTATAACATTCCAGGTGAAGCAGTTTTGGGAACACATATTCAAATGTAAATTTGACCAGTCTGGTTTGGTGGAACGTTGCACCGGACAGGAAGCTATTGAAAAAGTGGAGACTGAATTTTTTGACCTTTCAAACCTCAGGCCTGAGTATAATATCTACAAGGCTGTGTACGCCTTTGCACACGCGCTGAATGACTTGCTGCATTGCGTCCCAGGGAACGGGCCTTTTAGCGGGAATAGCTGTGCCTCTTTGCAAATCCTGGAGCCGTGGCAGGTATGCTTTAAATACTCATATTCTGTATAGCTGCTGCAGATGCTAAACATTGTGTTATTTTGTTTTGGTTTGTTTTTTAATACTAAATTTGAATCAGTCTTCCACATTCAAAAAATTTTATTTTTTTACTGTACTGTTTGTAGCTTTTACATTATTTGCAAGAGGTCAACTTCACCACACCGTTTGGTGATGAAGTGTCATTCGATGAAAATGGTGATGCGTTCCCAATCTACGATGTTGTGAACTGGCATTGGCTCCCTGATGGAAGAACAAATGTTCAGAATGTAGGCATGGTCAACAGTTTGGTATCCAAAGTGGAAGAACTCAGAATTGATGACGACAAAATCATCTGGAACTTTGAAACGAACAAGGTAATTTCAGATTTTCCTCATAGCTTTCTCTTTTTTTGTACTCAGCTGTGTATATACCAAAAAATTTAAATTATCAAATTTTGGTGTTGATTTCCTTAAAGGGTCATTTTAACATATTCTGGTTGGAATGACCTTCAATATAGGATTTAATACTCAATAGTGGATCTCAGTGTTAATACAACTCTGCAGGAATGTCATTTAGTTCAACACAGGAGAAAATGAGGTTGGGGAAAGTAAAAGACTCACCGCAAGTCAGGGAGCTCAAAACACTGCTAAGCTAACTCACTAACTAACATTCAACTAACTAGATTCCTGAACTTTGGAATAAGAAGATGGATGGGAAAAAGGTCTAAATTTGATGAATTAAAACCTCTATTGTTAGAACTGAAATCAACACTAATGTGGACCGAAATGCACAACTCAGGAGGCAGGCAAAAAGCGTAAAGCTGTTTACTTAAAAATGGTTTGGTGCACAGGATGCAATCAAGAAAAGGCTAAAAAATACCCGGTAGTGCTAAAATCTGGTCGAGAATGACTTGGTCAAAATCCAAGATTACTACTAGAAAACTCAGAAGGCAACACCATGAAACACTGGTAAGGATGACATGGGGGGACTTGGCACAGAAGGATGGGGAAGACATACTCTAGGTAATTAGACACAGGATAGGACAGTCAGGCAGTGACTGATACAGGAGACACAGGAGGGACGAAAGGGATGTCAGTGACCAGGAAAAACAGAGAAAATACTAATCATGGAAAATACTAATTAACTTGACCTAAAGGAGGTGAGATGAAACATCAATTTCTTATTGAGAAACAAATGGTAATAAATTTAAGGATTTTATGTTGATCTTACTTCGTCATCAAAATACAAAAGGTTTCTACGAGATAACATTAATGACCCCCCATCTCTACTCACCAGTGTTGATTGAGGGTAACGCTAAACTGTGTTGACCAGTGTTAAGTTTAAAATATTAAGAGAGATACTCCAGTTCTGTGTTTGTGTAAAATATTTAATTATATCTCTGAAAAGTCGGGATATTATGGAACCGTCATTCCTGCCGCTTCCACCATGTCTGCCGTGTCCGCCGAAACAGAATCTTGGAGTTAATTTGGTAAATTCAAAACTTCTTTCATAGATCATTTTCAAATTTTATACCCAGACAAACCTCAGAATTGTATTGATTTTAGGAAAGGTGAATGGCATACTTCCGGCACTAGGTAGGCCTTTATCTGCAAAAGTTTTGGTGGATATGATCAACCTGAAGAGATCTCTTACTTACTCATCATACGTTATTCCAATAGTGCCCATTTAAGTAGGGGGGGAGCTTCTTTTTTCTTTTTTTTTAACGAAAAAAGTGTCTCTTGAACATAACCTCTTAGCCGTTGGTGTTAATTACAATTTGGTGTATAGGAATTCACTTGAGCGGATCTATCTTGTATATATAATTTTTCCGACATGACTTCACATTTACTTTGATTAGTTCAATCAGGGGGATTGCTTGTACAACACAGTGGGGCTATTGCCGGCTTTTGTGGGATATACCCTTGGTGTAAGGAATGACAGCCTAGCACTAGTTCAGTTTAATATTTAGTAAGTTTTAGTGTCATTTTAAATCTATGTGGACCCCTATAGCTATTTTAAGACTGATTACTAAATAACCTGTCGAGTATAAAAATACAGAGCAAAATTGTATTTTTCTGTCTATAGCCCCCCCGGTCAGTGTGCAGCGAGAGCTGCCCCCCTGGAACCCACATGGCTGCTAAGACAGGGGAACCCTTGTGTTGTTTTGACTGCATCCCTTGTTCTGCAGGAACGATAAGCAATAAAAGTGGTTGGTGTTTCTGCTCATAGTTTTGTTTTGTTTTCACAATAAGGATACTAAATACTGTCCAACTAGAATATACCTCACCATATTTTCTTTTTTGCCAGGCTCAATGGAGTGCACCAGCTGTCCTGAGGACTTCTGGTCCAGTCCCCTACGTGACCACTGCGTGCCTAAGAAAAAGGAGTTTCTATCCTACCACGAGCCTCTGGGTATCTGTTTGACAGCTGCCTCATTGCTGGGCACATGTATCTGTGCTGTTGTCCTGGGCATCTTCAGTTATCATCGCGGTACACCCATCGTACGTGCAAATAATTCAGAACTGAGTTTCCTGCTCTTAGTGTCACTGAAACTATGTTTTCTGTGTGCACTACTTTTCATCGGCTATCCCAGGCTGTGGACATGCCAGCTGAGGCATGCAGCATTTGGGATTAGCTTTGTGCTGTCTGTGTCATGTATTTTGGTAAAAACCATGGTGGTCCTGGCTGTGTTCAAGGCTTCCAAGCCAGGAGGTGAAACAATTCTGAAGTGGTTTGGTACCGTCCAGCAGAGAGGGACAGTTATTGTCCTTACTTCTATTCAAGCAGCAATCTGTACTGCCTGGCTCGTATCGGCCTCACCTCACCCTCATAAAAACTCCCAATACCACAAAGACAAGATCGTTTATGAATGTGTCATTGGGTCCACAATTGGTTTTGCTCTGTTACTTGGTTACATTGGTTTACTGGCTATCCTTAGCTTCCTGTTAGCATTTATGGCAAGGAATCTTCCCGACAACTTCAATGAGGCAAAACTCATCACTTTCAGCATGTTGATCTTCTGTGCAGTGTGGACGGCCTTTGTCCCAGCTTACGTCAACTCTCCAGGCAAATTTGCTGATGCAGTGGAGATATTTGCAATCCTGGCCTCAAGTTTCGGTATCTTGTTGGCACTATTTGGACCCAAATGTTACATAATCCTGATGAAACCAGACAGGAACACAAAGAAAGCAATCATGAATCGAGAAAATTAAGACAAGTAGCAGTTGCAGTAAAATTATCAACTGGTCTGAATCACTAATAAGTAACCAGGCTTTTACATTGTATATGTTTTTACTTAAGAGATCAAACGAAGAGAAAATAAATATGTGTTTGAAAAAACTGTTGTTTTTAATGCCTAATTCTTTTCTGATCATTTTTCAACGACATTTGAAACAATTTAGTCGGCTACATGTCTAATATAAGTTAATATCTGGAACTTCTGCGCTAGATACCTTTTAATTATACGCACTGCCCCTTTAAGACAATTAATCCCATGAATACCCAGACAGTATCTGCTGTAGGATTTCATGTCCAGGAATGGAAGTATACACCAATATTAAGTTATCGGGGATACAAACCAGTATAAATGTCGCATGAGACTGTTAATTATTTGGTATTTGGAGCAACCCTTAATGATTATTTCTATCAAAGCGGCATTTTCAGAAACTAGCATAATTAGTTTTCTGATCCATCTGTTGCCTGCCAGAGTGCAAGCGACAACAATGGGGTAAACTCATAGAGAGCAGTTCATTTGGAATCAGTAAGGGACTGAATTTCAGCTGGCCAAATATCTGCAAACTATTAATTGTTAAGGAATCCCCCAAAACGGATATAAGGGGATTCCCCTGTAAAACTGAAGGGAATCTGAACACCCCACAAAGTTATTATGAAAGAAAGATATGCCTTACTGTTGTCACATTGCAAAGCCCAAACTGAAGATCTGACTGACAGCCTTCATCTAACGGCACAATGTCTTTAAGCTTTTTTATCCAATAGACGATATTAGCAAGCTTGACACAATGAACAACCGTGAAGATGATGCACATAGCAAGTTAAGGTGGCCTAACAGCGATAAAGATCCCAGAGAGAGAGGCAGGGCTAGATGAAATGTATAATAGCTGATTTGATGTGGATGTGAGACAGCTTGTCTTGAGGTATTGAACATTGCATTACCAAACTATTGAGGATTATGCCGGGAATTTTAAACATGTGGAAGGACAAAGGGTTTTCTCTTCTGAAAAACGGATAGGCTACCAAACTCATGAAAAGGCATTTCACTGTCGAGATAATGCTTCTCGACAAAGTGGTGACCATTTGTTGGCTACAGCAGCAGCTTAACGTCAATTGAACACGTTATCTACAGAAGCATAGAACATCTTCAGAGGTTCTTGAGGAGTTAATCTCTTTATATAAAGTGATTTGTGATATTCATAAAACAAAGGGCTGCCGTAGGAGATAGCAAGGTCTAAGATAGTAGCTGGATATGTGTTGTAGCGGGATATCTACATTTTTAACTAGAAAATAATTGAATAGGGGAACCAACAAAAGTTAATTTGGGAAATTATGGAACTTACTAAAATTCTTATTTTGATTAAACTTAAAAATCCCACATCTGAAAGTCATGAACTCTTTTACAAAGTACTCTCATTTCTTTTCAAGAGGGAAAGACAGGACACCTGTCAAAATGACGAGAGCTACACAGGTTAAGTGCTCTAGAGGGTTAAGATATTAAAGTGTAGAAGAACTGAAGTGAAATTATGAAAAGCAAGTCAAAAGTAAAAAGGCTATGTGAAGAAAGAGTAAAAAAGTAAAAAGTGGAGGCTCAGGGCGTCGTCTCCTTTTTATACCCGTCTGTGTGTCCCAGTAACTCATTTGCATGAAGGGATGAGCAGAGTATCTGTTTACTCTTGTTTAAAGCCAAGTTGGTGGACAAAAGGTGGAGATAAGGATAAAAGACCTAATAGTAACACGTTAGGTAGAATTACTTTCTCTCACCATGGCCAAAAAGTAATCGAACTCATAAAGGACAGTGTGTATATATAAATACAATGTATTCCATGTAACGTGTTCATGCAAAACAGTAATGAAGACATAATCAAATCCAGCTTAACTACAATGATATCTGCATTAATAAGGCATATCTATCAGGGTTGTAGGAGACAGGATAAACACACATGAAACCAAAAATTTAGTGACCATATTTACTGATTAGTAGCACGTCCGCTGTGGTAACTAAAAAAGTGCTTGGTTGTTATTCAAAGTTAACAACATTTCTAAGTATATATATATATATATATATATATATATATATATATATATATATATATTCACTCATATTATTTAAACTGAATGAGGTAAGAAAGACATTCATATATGTAAGCAGTAGTATATCAATCAAAAACAATCAATAAAAAACATTTTTCGAAGTGAAATCATTGGAAAGCATATTTAACATAGAGTCCCACTATGTAACTTGTAAAAGGAAATAAGCAACAGTTCAATAGTTCTATTGCTGATGAGCCCAAGTAGCACTGTGTATCCTTGGTGTTATTATATAACATTCCATTGTGGTCTGGAAGTGATAATAAAGCGACAGGGAGGATAGGTGAGGTTTCGGACACAGATGTTTTATTATAACTCAGATTCTAACACCCGGGTCCTCCCATCAAAAACAAAGTCTCCTTTGTGAATTGATCCCTAGAGGAAAAACAGAATTATCTTTGTTGTTAAGTCCTGTGGAGAACAAATTGCACAGGTTTATAAATATATACATATTCCTTTGTTTTATATATATATATATATATATATATATATATATATATATATATATATATATATATATATATATATATATATATAAAATAAAATGTCAGATATATATATGATAAGATGTCATATTATATGGTATGTCATTTTTAGTCACATTTAGAATGTCTGCTTGCTGGAGCTGCTGCAACGATTAAATGTCCCCTTTTGAGATTAATAAAATTCCTATCTATCTATTTTAATCACTGCCTGGTCATTTGGACCTATAAAACTATCAGCTTCAAGGCTTCAGGATGTCAAACAGACCACATGGAAAAGTGGGATGTTGTATAGTGTTGACAAACAATGACTATTCCACCTGTATAAAGGGGCGTGGCGTAGAGTAGGAGTAGCCACACAATGATCCTCCAGCAGATGGTATTTTGACCCAATACGATAAATGAATAAAAGAGTTCCATATACAACACAATATATTGTAACTGTTACAAAAGAGTGTTCAATTCAATAATTTTTTTTTTTTTTTAAACTGGATGTTTAGTAGGCTATTATTTATCAATCCAAAGACTTTTTTATTTGCCAAGCTTTATTTGCCGCCTTTTCTCATGGAAGATGGAATGTGGTGGATGCAACAGGATCGTAAAGGGGCTGGCTTATTGTAGTACAAAAGATACATCTGTGTTCATATATGCTACCTACAGAATCTGCTATTTGTGGGTTTTGAAATGATCCAGCATCTGTCCTCTCCCAATCACTTCCACTGGAAATATTCTACTTAGAAAACATAGTCCTCCTGTAAGTCCACTAGAAGATACGCTGAGATTGGTCAATATGTAACATGCATTGATAGAATCGAGCAGGAAAAATGACGTTTATGATCCATGTATGGGAGCTCCGGAACTTCCCACAGTTTAAATGTCAGTCTAGTGATTTTTCAACTTAACTGTGAGTTTAGTGAGAGAAGAAACTTTCCAAGCGAACTTGACTTATTCCCAAAATGCAAGCTGGTAAAATCTATTCCCCAAGTAAGTGATCCACACGTACCCCAAATGATCGCAAACAAAAATGACTTCCCTGACCCAGTCACAGTTTCAACAGCTGTCCATTCTTTCAACACTGCAGACACCCATAAGACCTGCATCTTTAAAGATGCTCTGGCCACCGTAGTGCATCCTTGCACTTTCCCGTATTAACTGCTTTGATAAAATCATCATCAATGGAAAAATGCTCACTTACTGCCTGACCAACCAACAGGTCGATAGAAATTATCAGCTCCTATTATTCACTTCACTTATCAGTGGGTATAATGTTATAGTTATAACATTGGGTATAATGTTACAGTTTTTTATTAAAGATGTATTTTATAGTCAAAGGAACTTTATTCCTTGGTAACATGGTGAAAGACAATGTGGTATGTGCCAAAAATCATTATATGCCCAAAAAGTTATTATGGAATCGTCATCGCTGCTGCCGCGTCTCAATTTGCCGCCAAGACACAGATCCTTTGTGTTAATGCGATGACTCAAAAACCCTTTCATGGATCATTATCAAAAATGTTTCCCTCATATACTTTAGTGTGAGGAAGAACTGGGTTGATTTCAAAAGATGTCAAGTCATCTTTCAACACTAGAAGGATCTTTATCTCCAAATATTTTTGGGCCACAATTTCTTTGACCAAATTTTGTTCATATGAATCGACTCGAGGTGATGTATCTAGTGTTCAATGTGGTTTACTCTAATAGCTCATATTTTACCCCCTAGGGAGAGCTTTTGTACCAACAAATACTGTGACAAAACTTCACATTTAATTTGAGGAGTTAAATCAGGGAAATTGATTGTAAAATGCAGGGAATTCGAGTCTTTACAGTGATATGACCTTGATGTCGGGGACGACAGCGTAGGCCTAATTTACCAAAAGTTTTTGTTAGAACAATATAGTTCACAAACATATGGTAGATAACCTGAAGCAACTTCATAAGGCAAACTTATTTTATGGGATGTGTGATGCTTAATAGCTGATGAAAATACCACAGAGCATTATTTTTATGATTATTATTATTATTATTATTATTATCTATTCGTCTGAAAACTTTCTGTTATGGCAAATGTGACATTAACTACGTTTACCTCAGATGTTTCTCATTGCCCTGCCCACATGTTCCCTGCTGGTGGGTGGTGCGAAAGATGACAGGAAGCTTCCAATAGGGGATGAAACATCTTTATATAAAACTGAGGAACCTTAGATGAAGAGCAGCCTGAACGAGGAGGAGGGCAATTATGGGAGTTGCTCTTGAAACCTATCTCCTCATATGTGTCTTCCTCATCTCATATTTTGTCTTATCTACTCCAATACACACAGCAGCTTCACCTTCATCCTCATCGTGTAGATTATGGAGAAAGTTTCTTCATAATCGAATGCACAAACCTGGTGATGTGGTTCTGGGTGGGCTTTTTGTGGTCCACTACAACTTGGTATTCCCTGAGTATACGTTTGCGTCGGAGCCGCAGCAGCCTGTGTGCAAAGGGTGAGTTTCACACACATGCAGCAGACAGAATTCTCTTTTTCTGATCAGGGGGTTGCTGTGAGGAGGAGAATGACACAATGTTGAAATGATGTGCAATGTAACTTTATTGACAGTATTAAATGTTAATGTTGTGCATTTGTGAAAACTGCATTAATGTAACTGTGATTTATTGTTATTTTTTATTATTATAGGCAAATTTTTGAGTAAGTATGTGTTTAAAAACAGAAAAACACAGTTTGTGATATTTTCTGCCGCTAGAAGGGAAAAATACTGTGTTTTCACTGTGCCTCTGCGTCATTTAGTAGTGATATTTTGTGTTTCAGTTTTAACCTTCTAGGGTTCAGGCATGCTATGACCATGGCTTTTGCTGTTGAGGAGATCAACAAGAACCCCAACATATTACCTAATGTGACTCTTGGATACAGTCTGTCAGACAACTGTGGTACCGTGGTTGTTGGATTCAGATCTACCTTATCACTGGCAAGTGGTCAAGATGAGCAGATTTTTCTTGATGAGAACTGCTCAGGGAGCCCGCCGGTGCTGGGCATTGTGGGGGATACCACATCTATGTTTACTATACCCTCTGCTGATGTGCTAGGTTTATACAGAATGCCAATGGTAAGTTTTTCCTCATTTCATATTGTTGTATTTGCCATAGGTTAGATTGAGACATTTTTGAAAAGTGATAATATTTTGACAGGAGATGAATATCTCTTTATGTATTTTTACAGGTGAGTTATTTTGCCACATGCCCCTGCCTGAGTGATCGTCAGCGGTTTCCATCCTTCTTTAGAACAATCCCTAATGATGCTTTTCAGGTGAATTTTTGTTTTTAAATTTTGTGTTTTGACCGACTATAGATCTACTTCAGGCAGTACAACAATGTTACAGAATATGTTCTTGTTATATTGTGATAAAATTGTCAACATTAAAGCCTTTTGTTAATACTATTAATTACAATTTATTCTATGGTGAAACAAGACTGGAAATTCAAATGATGTAGCTTATTTGTTTTCATGTTTGTCTAATAATTCATACACAACAATATATGCTCTTAGGTGCGTGCTATGATTCAGATTTTGAAGCACTTTGGCTGGTCATGGGTGGGCCTGCTGGTCAGTGATGACGACTACGGACTTCATGTTGCTCGTTCCTTCCAATCTGATCTGACCCAGACTGATGGAGGCTGTCTGGCCTACTTGGAGCTTCTGCCCTGGGATCGTGACCATAATGAAGTCAGGAGGATTGTCCATCTGATAAAGACATCAACAGCCCGAGTAGTGATGGTGTTTGCACACAAGTACCACGTGTTTAATCTAATGGAGGAGGTTAGGTTTCCTGCACTTTATGTCTCATGTACTTTTGTGTTTTAGGGACTGAAACAGGTCAGAGAAAGGATTGTAGCCTAAAGACACAGATATTTTATATAATTCTGCTCACAGGTGGTGAGGCAGAATGTTTCAGGCGTTCAGTGGATAGCAAGTGAAGCTTGGACCACAGGCCTTGTGCCCCAGACGGCCGACTTCATGCCGTACCTGAGAGGCACGCTGGGTATCGCAATCCGTCGAGGAGAACTACCAGGGCTGAGGGAATTTCTCCTACAGTTACGTCCTGACCAAAATGACAATATCGACTATGGGAACAGCTTGGTAAGATCAATCTCAAAATATTATCAAAAATATATACATGACACCACTGACAACTTTATAACATTCCAGGTGAAGCAGTTTTGGGAACACATATTCAAATGTAAATTTGACCAGTCTGGTTTGGTGGAACGTTGCACCGGACAGGAAGCTATTGAAAAAGTGGAGACTGAATTTTTTGACCTTTCAAATCTCAGGCCTGAGTATAATGTCTACAAGGCTGTGTACGCCTTTGCACACGCGCTGAATGACTTGCTGCATTGCGTCCCAGGGAACGGGCCTTTTAGCGGGAATAGCTGTGCCTCTTTGCAAATCCTGGAGCCGTGGCAGGTATGCTTTAAATATTCATATTCTGTATAGCTGCTGCAGATGCTAAACATTGTGTTATTTTGTTTTGGTTTGTTTTTTAATACTAAATTTGAATCAGTCTTCCACATTCAAAAATTTTTATTTTTTTACTGTACTGTTTGTAGCTTTTACATTATTTGCAAGAGGTCAACTTCACCACACCGTTTGGTGATGAAGTGTCATTCGATGAAAATGGTGATGCGTTCCCAATCTACGATGTTGTGAACTGGCATTGGCTCCCTGATGGAAGAACAAATGTTCAGAATGTAGGCATGGTCAACAGTTTGGTATCCAAAGTGGAAGAACTCAGAATTGATGACGACAAAATCATCTGGAACTTTGAAACGAACAAGGTAATTTCAGATTTTCCTTAAAGCTTTCTCTTTTTTTGTACTCAGCTGTGTATAAACCAAAAAATAAAAATTATCAAATTTTGGTGTTGATTTCCTTAAAGGGTCATTGTAACATATTCTGGTTGGAATGACCTTCAATATAGGATTTAATACTCAATAGTGGATCTCAGTGTTAATACAACTCTGCAGGAATGTCATTTAGTTCAACACAGGAGAAAATGAGGTTGGGGAAAGTAAAAGACTCACCGCAAGTCAGGGAGCTCAAAACACTGCTAAGCTAACTCACTAACTAACATTCAACTAACTAGATTCCTGAACTCTGGAATAAGAAGATGGATGGGAAAATGGTCTAAATTTGATGAATTAAAACTTCAATTGTTAGAACTGAAATCAACATTAATGTGGACCGAAATGCACAACTCAGGAGGCAGGCAAAAAGCATAAAGCTGTTTACTTAAAAATGGTTTGGTGCACAGGATGCAATCAAGAAAAGGCTAAAAAATACCCGGTAGTGCTAAAATCTGGTCGAGAATGACTTGGTCAAAATCCAAGATTACTACTAGAAAACTCAGAAGGCAACACCATGAAACACTGGTAAGGATGACATGGGGGGACTTGGCACAGAAGGATGGGGAAGACATACTCTAGGTAATTAGACACAGGATAGGACAGTCAGGCAGTGACTGATACAGGAGACACAGGAGGGACGAAAGGGATGTCAGTGACCAGGAAAAACAAAGAAAATACTAATCATGGAAAATACTAATTAACTTGACCTAAAGGAGGTGAGATGAAACATCAATTTCTTATTGAGAAACAAATGGGAATAAATTTAAGGATTTTATGTTGATCTTACTTCGTCATCAAAATACAAAAGGTTTCTAAGAGATAACAGTAATAACGCCCCATCTCTACTCACCAGTGCTGATTGAAGGTAACGCTTAACTGTGTTGACCAGTGTTAAGTTTAAAATATTAAGAGAGATACTCCAGTTCTGTGTTTGTGTAAAATATTTAATTATATCTCTGAAAAGTCGGGATATTATGGAACCGTCATTTCTGCCGCTTCCACCATGTCTGCCGTGTCCGCCGATACAGATTCTTGGAGTTAATTTGGTAAATTCAAAACTTATTTCATAGATCATTTTCAAATTTTGATTTTAGGAAAGGTGAATGGCATACTTCCGGCACTAGGTAGGCCTTTATCTGCAAAAGTTTTGGTGGATATGATCAACCTGAAGAGATCTCTTTCTTACTCATCATACGTTATTCCAATAGAGCCAATTTAAGTAGGGGGGGAGCTTCTTTTTTCTTTTTTTTTAACGAAAAAAGTGTCTCTTGAACATAACCTCTTAGCCGTTGGTGTTAATTACAATTTGGTGTATATGAATTCAAGTGAGCGGATCTATCTTTCTATATATAATTTTTCCGACATAACTTCACATTTACATTGAGTAGTTCAATCAGGGGGATTGCTTGTACAACACAGGGGGGCTATTGCCGGCTTTTGTGGGATATACCCTTGGTGTAAGGAATGACAGCCTAGCACTAGTTCAGTTTAATATTTAGTAAGTTTTAGTGTCATTTTAAATCTATGTGGACCCATATAGATATTTTAAGACTGATTACTAAATAACCTGTCGAGTATAAAAATACAGAGCAAAATTGTATTTTTCTGTCTATAGCCCCCCCGGTCAGTGTGCAGCGAGAGCTGCCCCCCTGGAACCCACATGGCTGCTAAGACAGGGGAACCCTTGTGTTGTTTTGACTGCATCCCTTGTTCTGCAGGAATGATAAGCAATAAAAGTGGTTGGTGTTTCTGCTCATAGTTTTGTTTTTTTTCACAATAAGGATACTAAAAACTGTCCAACTAGAAAATACCTCACCATATTCTGTTTTTTGCCAGGCTCAATGGAATGTACCAGCTGCCCTGAGGACTTCTGGTCCAGTCCCCTACGTGACCACTGCCTGCCTAAGAAAAAGGAGTTTCTATCCTACCACGAGCCTCTGGGTATCTGTTTGACAGTTACCTCATTGCTGGGCACATGTATCTGTGCTGTTGTCCTGGGCATCTTCAGCTATCATCGCGGTACACCCATCGTACGTGCCAATAATTCAGAACTGAGTTTCCTGCTCTTAGTGTCGCTGAAACTATGTTTTCTGTGTGCACTACTTTTCATCGGCTATCCCAGGCTGTGGACATGCCAGCTGAGGCATGCAGCATTTGGGATTAGCTTCGTGCTGTCTGTGTCATGTATTTTGGTAAAAACCATGGTGGTCCTGGCTGTGTTCAAGGCTTCCAAGCCAGGAGGTGAAACAATTCTGAAGTGGTTTGGTACCGTCCAGCAGAGAGGGACAGTTATTGTCCTTACTTCTATTCAAGCAGCAATCTGTACTGCCTGGCTCGTATCCGCCTCACCTCACCCTCATAAAAACTCCCAATACCACAAAGACAAGATCGTTTATGAATGTGTCATTGGGTCCACAATTGGTTTTGCTCTGTTACTTGGTTACATTGGTTTACTGGCTATCCTTAGCTTCCTGTTAGCATTTATGGCAAGGAATCTTCCCGACAACTTCAATGAGGCAAAACTCATCACTTTCAGCATGTTGATCTTCTGTGCAGTGTGGACGGCCTTTGTCCCAGCTTACGTCAACTCTCCAGGCAAATTTGCTGATGCAGTGGAGATATTTGCAATCCTGGCCTCAAGTTTCGGTATCTTGGTGGCACTATTTGGACCCAAATGTTACGTAATCCTGATGAAACCAGACAGGAACACAAAGAAAGCAATCATGAATCGAGAAAATTAAGACAAGTAGCAGTTGCAGTTGAATTATCGCTGGTCTGAATCACTAATAAGTAACCAGGCTTTTACATTGTATATGTTTTTACTTAAGAGATCAAACGAAGAGAAAATAAATATGTGTTTGAGACAAACTGTTGCTATTAATGCCTAATTCTTTTCTGATCATTTTTCAACGACATTTGAAACAATTTAGTCGGCTACAGACTGATTATGTCTAGTATAAGTTAATATCTGGAACTTCTGCGCTAGATACCTTTTAATTATACGCACTGCGCCTTTAAGACAATTAATCCCATGAATACCCAGACAGTATCTGCTGTAGGATTTCATGTCCAGGAATGGAAGTATACAGCAATATTAAGTTATCTGGGACACAAGCCAGTATAAATGTCGCATGAGACTGTTAATTATTTGGTATTTGGAGCAACCCTTAATGATTATTTCTACCAAAGCGGCATTTTCACAAACTAGCATAATTAGTTTTCTGATCCATCTGTTGCCTGCCAGAGAGCAAGCGACAACAATTGGGTAAACTCATAGAGAGCAGTTCATTTGGAATCAGTAAGGGACTGCCCAAACTGCAGATCTGACTGACAGCCTTCATCTAACGGCACAATGTCTTTAAGCTTTTTTAACCAATAGACGATATTAGCAAGCTTGACACAATGAACAACCGTGAAGATGATGCACATAGCAAGTTAAGGTGGCCTAACAGCGATAAAGATCCCAGAGAGAGAGGCAGGGCTAGATGAAATGTATAATAGCTGTTTTGATCTGGATGTGAGACAGCTTGTCTTGAGGTATTGAACATTGCATTACCAAACTATTGAGGATTATGCCGGGAATTCTAAACATGTGGAAGGACAAAGGGTTTTCTCTTCTGAAAGAGGGATAGTCTACCTAACTCATGAAAAGGCATTCGACTGTCGAGATTCTGCCGGCTTGTTGGGATGAGGGAATCCCGCCTAATGCTTTTCACAAATTGGTGACCATTTACGGGCTACAGCAGCAGCTTAAAGTCAATTGAACACGTTATCTACAGAAGCATAGAACATCTTCAGAAGGTTCTGGAGGAGTTAATCTCTTTATATAAAATGATTTGTGATATTCATAAAACAAAGGGCTGCCATGGGAGATAGCAGGGTCTAAAATAGTAGCTGGATATGTGTTGTAGCGGAATATCTACATTTTTATCTAGAAAATAATTGAATAGAGGAACCACCAAAAGTTAATTTCGGAAATTATGAAACTTAGAATTACTAAAATTCTTATTTTGATTAAACTTAAAAATCACACATCTGAAAGTCATGAACTCTTTTACAAAGTACTCTCATTTCTTTTCAAGAAGGAAAGACAGAACACCTGTCATGCTTAAAAATGAATAAGTTTATTCAACTACACACTAAACAAACGTATATAAATATAGATAAATGATAATGAGGTAAATAAACAGGTTAATGCATAGTAGGCGTGTGCGTGTGTGTGTGTGTGTGTGTGTGTGTGTGTGTGTGTGTGTGTGTGTGTGTGTGTGTGTGTTTATGCGTGCGTGTGTGTGTGTGTGCGTGTGTATGTGTGTTGTGAGATAGCTGAGAGTTTGAGAAATAGGTAATGATGATAGAGAGGAATAATGGACAGTTTTAAATTCTCTGGAACTTAATTATTACTAATGGGCACAATAAAATTTAAAGGGACTTAAATTTTATAAATCAACCCCAGGTCATTAATGAGCGTAATAGAATGATCTTGCTTTGTGCTGGTCTCAATCATATCCGTGGATCGGGGTGTTGCAGTCAATCAGGCAGTTTTCCTCTCTCTAGAAGTGGGCAGTCTTCCAAAAGTTACTCTTTAGACTTTTCTCCAGCTGACTCTATCGTCGATGCCATATGGAGACTGGAGGTTGTTGCGCACACACGTCCGGCTGGGCAAGAGATGGACCTGGCACCGATCGTCCTTGTTGCATGATGCAAAAATATGGGAACAGGATAGCGTGTCCCTTTATTCTAGCGTGCAAACCTAATTTCCAAGGAGTGTCGCAGGCCTTGCTAAACTTCTTAAGAAAAATTTACCTTTGGACTGACAGTCTCAGGATGAAAAGGGATTAAAATTTGACTCTTAATAGCAGGTTCAAACAAAAGTAAAAAGTTTGCGCGCCGTAATTGAGCTGAGGGTTATGATGCTCACTAACAATCAGTTCATGACACTAGCTATAACTGAACGGTGAAAAATCTACGAAAGTCGAAAAGCAAACGACTTTGAAAAACAGCCAGTACAAGGCAAAATGAAGATACAAAAATAACGAGAGCTACACCGGTTAAGAGCTCTAGAGCAGTGGTTCTTAACCTTATTGGAGGTACTGAACCCTGCAAGCTTCATCAGTGCAGTCGCCAAACCCTTCGTAATTGGAAAAATATATGATATGATAAAATATGATGTCTCCAAGACATAGGTATATATTGTATTTGTGCACAAAATGAACCATGCATCAGTTGCAAACAAAATCCCTGTGTTCAAAGAATAAAACCAACAAAACATTAATTTCACAAAAAAACATAAGTCAATGAATATTTACTGCAAATCAATGTGACATTTGCTGTTGCCTTTTAGATAAGTTCAGAAATGCGCGGCTTCACCTTGGCAAGTGCCACTCTCATATCATTTTCGCAACAAAGTCTGTTCCTTTTCTTAGTTTTCATGTCTACCATCCTCGAAAAGGATTGCTCACACAGATACGTTGTAACAAACGGTGTGAGTATTTCAAGGGCTTTCTTGTTATATTCGAAATCTCGTCCCACATTTAGCAGCACCCCCTATGTAAAATGACTTCCCGCGGCTATGTGGCCAAGCGGAGCGTGACGTCCCAAATAATACGAGTGAGCTGAATATATTTTGTGTAACACATTTTTATTAAGCAACTAAATATTTGTAATCTAACACGGCGAAGAGAAATTGTGTGTTGCCAGATTTTTGACGCCGACAAAAATGGCCCGACATTGCTAGTGTGAACCGGGCTATACTGTGTGTGTCTTTACCACTGCCGAATCCCTGATAGTGACTCAACGAAACCCTGGTGTTCGATCGAACCCAGGTTAAGAACCAACGCTATAGAGGGTTAAGATATTAAGAGTGAACAAGAACTGAAGTGAAATTATGAAAAGCAAGTCAAAAGTAAAAAGGCTATGTGAAGAAAGAGTAAAAAAGTAAAAAAGTGGAGGCTCAGGGCGTCGTCTCCTTTTGATACCCGTCTGTGTGTCCCAGTAACTCATTTGCATGAAGGGATGAGCAGAGTATCTGTTTACTCTTGTTTAAAGCCAAGTTGGTGGACAAAAGGTGGAGATAAGGATAAAAGACCTAATAGTAACACGTTAGGTAGAATTACTTTCTCTCACCATGGCCAAAAAGTAATCGAACTCATAAAGGACAGTGTGTATATATAAATACAATGTATTCCATGTAACGTGTTCATGCAAAACAGTAATCAGGACATAATCAAATCCATCTTAACTACAATGATATCTGCATTTATAAGGCATATCTATCAGTGTTGTAGGAGACAGGATAAACACACATGAAAAAATCAATTTAGTGACCATATTTACTGATTAGTAGCACGTCCGCTGTGGTAACTAAAAAAGTGCTTGATTGTTATTCAAAGTTAATAACATTTCTAAGAATATAGTTGTTACAAGAACTATTCACTCATATTATTTAAACTGAATGAGGTAAGAAAGACCTATTATCATATTTAAGCAGTAGTAAGTCAATAAAAACATTTTTCGAAGTGAAATCATTGGAAAGCATATTTAACATAGAGTCTCACTATGTAACTTGTAAAATGAAATAAGCAACACTTCCATAGTTCTATTGTTGATGAGCCCAAGTAGCACTGTGTATCCTTGGAGTTATAATATAACATTCCATTGTGGTCTGGAAGTGATAATAAAGCAACAGGGATGATAGGTGAGTTTTTTTTATTCAAGATGTATTTTATAGTCAAAGGAACTTTATTCCTTGGTAACATGGTGAAAGACAATATGGTATGTGCCAAAAATCATTATATGCCCAAAAAGTTGGGGATATTATGGAATCGTCATCGCTGCTGCCGCTTCTCAGTTTGCCGCCACCACAGATCCTTCGTATTAATGCGATGATTCAAAAACCCTTTCATGGATCATTATCAAATTTTATTCCCACATAGACCTTAGTGTGAGGAAAAACTGGATTGATTTCCAAAAATGTCAAGGCATATTTCCAACACTAGAAGGATCGTTATCTCCAAAAGTATTCGGGCCACAATTTCTTTTACCATATTTTGTTCATATGAATCGACTCGAGGTGATGTATCTAGTGTTCAATGTGTTTTACTCTAATAGTTCATATTTTACCCCCTAGGGAGAGCTTTTGTACCAACAAATGCTGAAACATAACTTCACATTTAATTTGAGGAGTTAAATCAGGGGATTAGAGTCTTTTCAGTGATATGACCTTGATGTCGGGGACGACAGCGTAGGCCTAATTTACCAAAAGTTTTTGTTAGAACAATATAGTTCACAAACATATGGTAGATAACCTGAAGCAACTTCATAAGGCAAAATTATTTTATGGGATGTGTGATGCTTAATAGCTGATGAAAATACCACAGAGCATTATTTTTATGATTATTATTATTATTATTATTATTATTATTATTATTATTATTATTATTATTATTGTCTATTCGTCTGAAAACTTTCTGTTATGGCAAATGTGACATTAACTCAGTTTACCGCAGATGTTTCTCGTTGCCCTGCCCACATGGCCCCTGCCGTGATGGGTGGTGTGACAGATGACAGGAAGCTTCCAATAGGGGATGAAACATCTTTATATAAAACGGAGGAACCTTAGATGAAGAGCAGCCTGAACGAGGAGGAGGGCAGTTATGGGAGTTGCTCTTGAAACCTATCTCCTCATATGTGTCTTCCTCATCTCATATTTTGGCTTATCTACTACAATACTGACAGCATCTTCACCTTCATCCTCATCGTGTAGATTATGGAGAAAGTTTCTTCATAATCGAATGCACAAACCTGGTGATGTGGTTCTGGGTGGTGTTTTTGTGGTCCACTACAACTTGGTATTCCCTGAGTATACGTTTGCGTCGGAGCCGCAGCAGCCTGTGTGTAAAGGGTGAGTTTCAAACACATGCAGCAGACAGAATTCTCTTTTTCTGATCAGGGGGTTGCTGTGAGGAGGAGAATGACACAATGTTGAAATGATGTGCAATGTAACTTTATTGACAGTATTGAATGTTAATGTTGTGCATTTGTGAAAACTGCTTTAATGTAACTGTCATTTATTGTTATTTGTATTACTATAGAAATACATTTTGAGTAAGTATGTGTTTAAATACATACAAACACAGTATTTAAATACTTTAAATATTGTGTTTTCACTGTGCCTCTGCGTCATTTAGTTGTGATATTTTGTGTTTCAGTTTTCACCTTCTAGGGTTCAGGCATGCTATGACCATGGCTTTTGCTGTTGAGGAGATCAACAAGAACCCCAACATATTACCTAATGTGACTCTTGGATACAGTCTGTCAGACAACTGTGGTACCCTGGTTGTTGGATTCAGATCTACCTTATCACTGGCAAGTGGTCAAGATGAGCAGATTTCTCTTGATGAGAACTGCTCAGGGAGCCCGCCGGTGCTGGGCATTGTGGGGGATACCACATCTATGTTTACTGTACCCTCTGCTGATGTGCTAGGTTTATACAGAATGCCAATGGTAAGTTTTTCCTCCTTTTCATATTGTTGTATTTGCCATAGGTTAGATTGAGACATTTTGGAAAAGTGATAATATTTTGACAGGAGATGAATATCTCTTTATGTTTTTTTACAGGTGAGTTATTTTGCCACATGCACCTGCCTGAGTGATCGTCAGCGGTTTCCATCCTTCTTTAGAACAATCCCAAGTGATGCTTTTCAGGTGAATTTTTGTTATTAAATGTTGTGTTTTTACCGACTAAAGATCTACTTCGGGCAGTACAACAATGTTACAGAATATGTTCTTGTTATATTGTGATAAAATTGTCAAAATTAAAGCCTTTTGTTAATACTATTAATTACAATTGATTGTATTGTGAATACTGGAAATTCAAATGATGTAGCTTATTTGTTTTCATGTTTGTCTAATAATCCTTATACAACAATATATGCTCTTAGGTGCGTGCTATGATTCAGATTCTGAAGCACTTTGGCTGGTCATGGGTGGGCCTGCTGGTCAGTGATGACGACTACGGACTTCATGTTGCTCGTTCCTTCCAATCTGATCTGACCCAGACTGATGGAGGCTGTCTGGCCTACTTGGAGCTTCTGCCCTGGGATCGTGACCATAATGAAGTCAGGAGGATTGTCCATCTGATAAAGACATCAACAGCCCGAGTAGTGATGGTGTTTGCACACAAGTACCACGTGTTTAATCTAATGGAGGAGGTTAAGTTTCCTGCACTTTATGTCTCATGTACTTTTGTGTTTTAGGGACTGAAACAGATCAGAGAAAGGATTGTAGCCTAAAGACACAGATATTTTATATAATTCTGCTCACAGGTGGTGAGGCAGAATGTTTCAGGCGTGCAGTGGATAGCAAGTGAAGCTTGGACCACAGGCCTTGTGCCCCAGACGCCCGACTTCATGCCGTACCTGAGAGGCACGCTGGGTATCGCAATCCGTCGAGGAGAACTACCAGGGCTGAGGGAATTTCTCCTACAGTTACGTCCTGACCAAAATGACAATATCGACTATGGGAACAGCTTGGTAAGATCAATCTCAAAATATTATCAAAAATATATACATGACACCACTGACAACTTTATAACATTCCAGGTGAAGCAGTTTTGGGAACACATATTCCAATGTGAATTCGACCAGGCTGGTTTGGTGGAACGTTGCACCGGACAGGAAGCTATTGAAAAAGTGGAGACTGAATTTTTTGACCTTTCAGACCTCAGGCCTGAGTATAATATCTACAAGGCTGTGTACGCCTTTGCACACGCGCTCGATGACTTGCTGCATTGCGTCCCAGGGAACGGGCCTTTTAGCGGGAATAGCTGTGCCTCTTTGAAAATCCTGGAACCGTGGCAGGTATGCTTTAAATATTCATATTCTGTATAGCTGCTGCAGATGCTAAACATTGTGTTATTTTGTTTTGGTTTGTTTTTAATACTAAATTTGATTCAGTCTTCCACATTCACAAAAAGTTTATTTTTTTACTGTACTGTTTGTAGCTTTTACATTATTTGCAAGAGGTCAACTTCACCACATCGTCTGGTGATGAAGTGTCATTCGATGAAAATGGTGATGCGTTCCCAATCTACGATGTTGTCAACTGGCATTGGCTCCCCGATGGAAGAACAAATGTTCAGAATGTAGGCATGGTCAAGAGATTGGTGTCCAAAGGTGAAGAAATAAGAATGGATGAAGACAAAATCTTCTGGAACTTTGAAACGAACAAGGTAATTTCAAATTGTCCTTATAGCTTTCTCTTTTTTTTGTACTCAACTGTATATATACCAAAAAAAAAAGATCAAATTTTAGTTTTCATTTCGTTAGAGGGTCAATGTAACATAATCTGCTTCAAATGGCATTCAATATAGGATTTAATAGTCAATAGTTGATCTCAGTGTTAATACTAGTCTACAAAAATGTAATTTTGCTCCACACACAGGAAAGAATTAGGTTGGGGAAAGTGAAAGTTTCACTGCAAGTCAGGGAGTTGAAAGCCACACTGTTAAGCTAACTCATTAACTAATAGCCGATAACTAACGTTGTAACCACTGTAATCCGCGTGAAAAGAGGATTTCTTCACCCCTCAACATTTCCCTTATGTTATGGACTGCATATGGGAATCTGCACCTGGAGTGCAGTTGTTAAATTTAAAATATTAAGAGAGATACTGTCATCCCTGCCACGTCCACCGCGTCTGCCGTGTTCACCGACAGAGATTCTTGGAGTTACTGCAATAAACTAACAATAGGCTTCATTTTTTGATCATTTCAAATTTCATACCTAGATAAACCTGTGTGAGGAAGAACTGAATTAATTTTAGGAAATGTCAATTCCATATTTCTGACACTAGGAGAAGCTTTATCTGCAAAAGTTTTCGAGCCATAATTTCTAAAATAATCCAAATTTGGTGCATATGAATCGACTCGAAGAGATCTATTTCTTAGTCATCACACTTTATTCCACTAGTTCCTATTTAATCTCTATCTAACAAGGGGGAGCATTTTTTTTAACAAAAAAACACTGTCTCTCGAACATAACCTCCTAACCATCGGTTCGATTTTGAATGAGGAGATCTATCTTGTATTTATCATATTTTACAGTCGTTTTTATTTTAATCACTGGAAGAACTTTGATATAACTTCACATTTTCTTTGAGGAGTTTAATCGCTGGCTTTTGGGAGATATACCCTTGGTGTAAGGAATGACAGCCTAGCACTAGTTTAGTTTAATATTTAGTTAGTTTTAGTGTTGTTTTAACTCTATGTGGACCCATATAGATACTTTAAGACTCATTACTATAACTCTATATGTGTTGAATTCACACAGTTGAGAATAAAGATACAGAGCAAAATTGTATTTTTCTGTCTATAGCCCCCCCGGTCAGTGTGCAGCGAGAGCTGCCCCCCTGGAACCCACATGGCTGCTAAGACAGGGGAACCCTTGTGTTGTTTTGACTGCATCCCTTGTTCTGCAGGAATGATAAGCAATAAAAGCGGTTTGTGGTCCTCCTAATAGTTTTGTTTTGTTTTCACATTAAGGATACTACAAACTGTCCAACTAGAAAATACCTCACCATATTCTGTTTTTTCCAGGCTCAATGGAATGCACCAGCTGTCCTGAGGACTTCTGGTCCAGTCCCCTACGTGACCACTGCCTGCCTAAGAAAAAGGAGTTTCTGTCTTACCACGAGCCTCTGGGTATCTGTTTGACAGCTGCCTCATTGCTGGGCACATGTATCTGTGCTGTTGTCCTGGGCATCTTCAGTTATCATCGCGGTACACCCATCGTACGTGCCAATAATTCAGAACTGAGTTTCCTGCTCTTGGTGTCACTGAAACTATGTTTTCTGTGTGCACTACTTTTCATCGGCTATCCCAGGCTGTGGACATGCCAGCTGAGGCATGCAGCATTTGGGATTAGCTTTGTGCTGTCTGTGTCATGCATTTTGGTAAAAACAATGGTGGTCCTGGCTGTGTTCAAGGCCTCCAAGCCAGGAGGTGAAACAATCCTGAAGTGGTTTGGTACCGTCCAGCAGAGAGGGACAGTTATTGTTCTTACTTCTATTCAAGCAGCAATCTGTACTATATGGCTCATATTGGCCTCACCTCACCCTTATAAAAACACCCAATACCACAAAGACAAGATCGTTTATGAATGTGTCATTGGGTCCACAATTGGTTTTGCTCTGTTACTTGGTTACATTGGCTTACTGGCTATCCTTAGCTTCCTTTTAGCATTTATGGCAAGGAATCTCCCCGACAACTTCAATGAGGCAAAACTCATCACTTTCAGCATGTTGATCTTCTGTGCAGTGTGGACTGCCTTTGTCCCAGCTTACGTCAACTCTCCAGGCAAATTTGCTGATGCAGTGGAGGTATTTGCAATCCTGGCCTCCAGTTTCGGTATCTTGGTGGCACTATTTGGACCCAAATGTCACATAATCCTGCTGAGACCGGAAAGGAACACAAAGAAAGCAATCATGAATCGAGAAAATTAATACATATAGCAGTTGCAGTAAAATGATCAACAAGTCTGAATCCCTAATCCCTAATCCCCTAATCTGTGAATGTTTTTGCTTCATAGATTAAATGAAGAGAAAATAAATAAGTTTTTGTGGAAAACTGTTTTTTTATTGCCTAATCTTTTCTGATCATTTTCCAATTACGTTTGAAACAATTAATTCGGCTACAGACTGCGATGATGTCTAATATAAGTAAATATCTGGAAATTCAGCGCTAGATTCCTTAAATTTATAGGCACTACACCTTTAAGACAATAAATCTCATGACCTACAGAAGATTACAGGGTTAAGTGAATAAAATAAACCTAGACTTTAAATTATTTAGTGTTTTGGGCGTGGCCCTTTGATAAGGGTTTACCACATGTAAACATGGAAATCATAAGGAAATCTCCCCTACATCAGCTAAAATGCCATATTGCCTATCCCCTAAAAGAAATCGCGGGGGCTCTGAGTAGCTCCTTCAGCGGCAGACTGCGACACCTACAGTGAAAGACAGAGCACTACCCCAGGTCCTTTGTCCCGACTGCAGTCACACTTTCTAACAAATCCCTACGAAGCTGTGTTGTTTCTGAAACCCAGAACTCTGCTACCCCACTACACACCATGTGTGTATCTGGTAATCATCAACTGAATACAAACCGTGTGTGTATCTGATCATCATCAACTTGGTACACATCAGGTCTGTTCCTCAAATTGCATATCTTCACATCTGCACATCTGCACCTGGTCAACTATTGCACATCTGCACCCAGAAAACTATTGCACAATTGCACCTGGAAAACTATTGCACATCTTCACCTGGTCAACTATTGCACATCTGCTCCTGGTCAACGATTGCACATCTGCACCTGGTCAACTATTGCACATCTGCACCTGGTCAACTACTGCACATCTTCACCTGGTCAACTATTGCACATCTGCTCCTGGTCAACGATTGCACATCTGCACCTGGTCAACTATTGCACATCTGCACCTGGTAAACTACTGCACATCTGCACCTGGAAAATTATTGCACATCTGCACCTGGTCAACTATTGCACATCTGCAACTGTTCAGCGATTGCTCATCTGCACCTGGTCAACTATTGCACATCTGCACCTTGTCAACTATTGCACACCTGCAGCTGGTCAACTATTGCACATCTGCACCTGGTCAACTATTGCACATCTGCAACTGTTCAGCGATTGCTCATCTGCACCTGGTCAACTATTGCACATCTGCACCTGGTCAACTTTCGCACATCTGCACCTGGTCAACTATTGCACATCTGCACCTGGTAAACTACTGCACATCGGCACCTGGAAAATTATTGCACATCTGCACCTGGTCAACTATTGCACATCTGCAACTGTTCAGCGATTGCTCATCTGCACCTGGTCAACTATTGCACATCTGCACCTTGTCAACTAATGCACACCTGCAGCTGGTCAACTATTGCACATCTGCACCTGGTCAACTATTGCACATCTGCTCCTAGACAAGTATTGCACATCTAAAACTGGACTATTTTAATTCATATTATATATGACTCTTTCCTTTTTCTTTATATCAGCATGAACTTTATTCCTGTATTTTAACTTAAACGTATAATTTTTTTATTTCTTAATTTTGGATTTAGGGTGTATGTAGGTGTAAATGTAGGTGTTCGTATGTATATATATTTTTTAATGTATATATTTATTTTTTATGTACATAAAATGTATTTCAACATGTCTGTAAGATATCCTATTATATAGTATGTCTTCATTTTTAGTTACCTTTAGAATACCTTTATGCGGGAGTTGCGTCAACAACTAAATTTCACCTTTTGGGGATTAATAAAGTTTCTATCTATCTATCTATTTTAATCACTGCCTGGTCATTTGGATCTCTAAAACTATCAACTTCAAGGCTTTATCAGGATGTCAAACAGACCTCATGGAAAAGTGGGACGTTGTATAGTGGTGACAAACAATGACTGTATTCCACTTGCATTAATCATCTTCATTCCTAAGACATTACTTCGAAAATTCTTTGTCAGTCGAAGACAATATGTATCAATCCCTCCAGACCGGCTTTGTTCCATCTGCCCTAAAAGCCGCCATAATCAGACCACTCCTCAAAAAACTTACTCTTGATCCAGAAGTTTTTGCTAATTACAGGCCCATTTCCAAACTCCCATTCCTCTCCAAAGTTCTGGAAAAAGTAGTTGCTGCCCACCTCCAGGACCACCTCAAATACAACAACCTCTTTGAAACCTTTCAGTCTGGTTTCCGCCCCGCCCACAGCACAGAAACAGCTCTGCTTAGAGTCACAAATGACCTACGGATGGCAGCAGATGCTGGTTCACCTTCCCTCCTGATTCTCCTTAATTTGTCTGCTGCCTTCGACACAGTTGACCATGGAATACTCCTACACCGCCTACATCACACCACTGGACTCACTGCCACCGCCCTGAACTGGTTTCAATCCTACCTCACTGACAGAACAGAATACGTTTCCCTTGGAAGTTCAAAGTCCCGGACACACACCGTCACCTGTGGAGTCCCCCAGGGATCAGTCCCTGGCCCCATTCTCTTCATACTGTACATGCTCCCCCTTGGCCGTATCATCAGTCGATATGGACTCAAATTCCATTGTTACGCTGATGACACGCAAATCTACATAAAAACGGACACATGTTTCTCCGCAGCCTCTCCATCCTCATCGTCATCATCATCTCCCCTGTCAACTCTCCGCGCTTGTCTGGAGGAGATAAAGGTGTGGATGAAAAACAACTTTCTCCAGTTGAACAGCTCCAAAACCGAAGCTATTTTAATTGGCACCCCTCATCAGACCCAGTCTTCCTCCATAACCAGTTTTACCTTCTCTGGTCATGACATTCCCCTCTCTTCATCAGTCACCAACCTCGGTGTAAGATTTGACCCTCAACTCACTTTTGAATCCCACATCAAACACATCTGCAAGATCTCCTTTCATCATATCAGAAATATTTCCAAACTCCGTTCTTCACTCACCTTGAGTGATGCTGAAAAGCTGGTTCACACGTTCGTCTCCTCCCGACTGGATTACTGTAACGCACTTCTCATCGGGATGCCTGATAAAAGTCTTCAAAGACTTCAGTATGTTCAAAACAGTGCTGCAAGGATCCTGATGAGAGTTTGTAAACACGAACACATCACCCCCGTTCTTCATTCCCGTCATTGACTACCCATCTCCACCAGGATTGATTATAAGATCTCTCTCCTCACTCACCAGTGCATCCATGGTAACGCACCCCCCTACCTGAAATAACTACTCACCCCACTGACCTCAACACGATCACTCCGTTCTACCCACTCATACTGCCTCCTCCTTCCCCGGACTAAGCTCAGCACTATGGGTGATCGGGCCTTCTGTTCTGCTGCCCCTCGTCTGCGGAATGCCCTCCCTGACCATCTCAGGGCTCCACAGACGACTGACACATTTAAAAAAGGACTTAAAACTTTCCTTTTTAGCAAAACCTATAACTTTAATTAACATTACTGCTTTTTGGTCAGGCTTTTATATAGTTATTATTTTATTTTTTTTATTGATGCTTTTATCTGCTTTTGCTTTGTAGCACTTTGAGATTTGATCCAAATGTAAAGTGCATTATAAATTAAATTATTGTATTATTATTATTATTATTATTAATATTAAAGATGAGACTAATAAAAATCATGAAGAGCTTAATTGTTCAGCTTAGAGTTGTTACTTGACTTGTTTAAATGAAAAGAATAATGCTCTTTAGGAAAAGTTAAAAGAGCCATCAATGAATGTAAAGAGAATGTTGCGCCGATTACGTGATAATATACTGCTTTTTTTCTCCTGTTTCTTTTTTTTTTTTTTTTTTTACAGTATTACAGTTTTGCCTCTAAGAACTTGGTTGATCAACATGTTCTTTCAAGGACAGCTTGTCATACAGCCAGGGACGTTAGTAGAAACTGGCAAAACCACAAAAGTGTACAACTATGTATAACAAACAAACATTCATGAAGGAGAGGAGCGCATACTGATACATATATATATCCCCGTAAATGTTTGGGATATTATCCAAAATTCATCACCGCAACCGCCACCGCCACCGCCACCGTCCATTGTTGCTGCTGGTGCTTCATGTTAATGCAATAATTCAAAAAGTATTCATGGATCCTTTTGAAATGTTATTCCTACATAGACCCTGGTGCGATAAAAAACTTTTCCAACTTTTTGGAAATGTTGGTTGTTTATTTCTGACACTAGGGGGGGGCTTTATCTCAAAATCTATTATCTGCGCTATAATTTTTTAAATCATTGGTCTGATTTAGTCCAAATGTTGTGCATATGAATCTTCTGAAGTTGGTCTATTTGTATAATATTTAATCATAATAGTACATATTCAACTCACTCGGGGGAGCTTCTCTTTTATGAGAAAAAAAAATAACTTCACATTTAATTAGGGGAGTTCAATGAGAGGAATTGCTTCTAGGACGCAGGGGATTGGGGTCTTTTCAGTGATATAACCTTGCTTTTTTTCTCACCCGCCTCTCAATAAGCTGCATCCTCATCTACTCCAGGGGTGACCCCTGCCAAACTCTTGATGGGGATAACGCGACCCATTCAAATGATCATTTAGGAGCTTCATAATCGCATCACAGAATTGAATCACCTGACCATCTTGATATTGAGACAGAGAGAGAGAGAGAGAGAGAGAGAGAGACAGAGACAGAGACAGAGAGAGAGAGAGAGAGAGAGAGAGAGACAGAGAGAAAGAGACCACCATTTATCAATTTAAACTAAATTTTTCACTCTCACAACAATTTGGTTAAAAAGTCACGACATAAATTTTACTCATGAATATAGAATAATTATTTTTTGTGGATATTTGTGTTCTGGTAAAACTAAGACATGCACACACTCACAGCTCAGTAGCAGTACTAAGGTTACAGTGTATGTCACACGGCAACCACTTGATGGCAACATAAGACAGGGTTACAAATGACTTGAAAAAAAACCCATACAGACCGCACTGAAGTGACTGTAGTTAAAATAAATAATAACTAACTATCCCTTACATGAGAACCTTTGAGGGAACACTGAGGTCAATAAAGGTCATAGCTACTGTGGTTGTATAGCCGTGGTTGTGGTTGTATTTCTTCCCCGGGGGGATTTTCACATCATAAAAAATGAACCATAAAGGGAAAGTTTTCCGTCACACATAAATGTCACATTATCTGTCTAACTCTTGCGTTCTGATTCTTGTATTCCTGCCACGCAGAGAAAGGGGCCTGGATTTAAAGGGTTATGAAACACGCTTCTTGTTACTTTCCATGGAATATTTTGTTATACTTTGACAAAGTACATTACATTCGTCAAAGAATAACACGCTACATAATATGGTGGTCAATTGTGTCTTAGGTCTATCCCGGGTCCCACACAGGAGGGATTTGAACCCGTAACCTTCTTGCTGTGTGGCAGCTGTTATTTCAACTCAAATCACATCCAAATAAGATCCTTTAACAAATCCTCTGCAGATCTCTGGACTAAATAAGCTAGGGTTAAACTATGGTCGTCCCTTGAAGGGCTGGATGTTTATAAAGCAATTTTATATATAAATGTGGATAATAATTCAGTATATAATCCTCAAATATCACAAGCCGCGCCATTTGTTCAATACAATCAAAAATAAATGTCATAAAATATACTTTTGCGACTTTGTCCTGACTCAACTTTAATTCATACGGGCTTATATCTGCGAAGTTGATCTCGTCAAAAATAGCCAAACTAAAAATGATTGCAGTTAATTAAATGTTATTTGATATGATTCCCCCGACAAACCTTGATTCTGTCCGAACGTAAAATCAACCTTCATGTCAGGCCCCATAAACAGTTTTATCACAACAACGACAAAAAATGAAGAACACAATCTTGTTTTTATTTACCAGGTTGTTATGTTTATTGCTTTTGTACATCTTTTTTAAATGCTTTACAAGTTTCTTCTTTTTTTTAACAGCAGCAATTGTTGCTCACGCAGTAACCTCAAAGAGGCCCAAGTTTCACAAGTTGGAAAAGTGTACAAAAGGCAAATGTCTTTTTTTCTTTTTCTTTTTCATAAAGAATCGATCAGCTATAATTTGAAAAGTGGTCCGGGTAAATTCATCTAATATAATTCAATCAGGTGGCTAAGATCAGCTCGTTGATAACAGCAGAGGATCGTTTCTCTGACATCATGAGACTATTTAGAAAAGTAAGTTGCATCAAAACAGAGTACTAAATAATTCATCCTTATTGGTATAATATAAAAAAAAATGTGAATGTTTGATAAGTTTTAATAATGGTTTATAACTTTTTTTAATGACATTTCTGAATTGAATGTCATGAATTCATTATTTTATTATTCATTATTCATCACATCAGATTAAATTGCATATGAGGACAAATTTCGCCGACTGTAACAGAATTTCAGAAAGTAAAGTAATTTAAGGTCATTCAAAGGTAAAACAGGACTTCTTGCCGTTAGACTTCTATCAGACTAACTGATAATGTTATGATTTATCAATAAATCGTCCTCCATTAGTCATGAATATCATTTAGGTCACAGAATGCACTGCTAGCTTTTGTTGCTGCCTGCCCATCATGTGTTTCTTGGTGTTTTTCTCAGGCCTCAGAATGATGATGAAACATTTAGGGGCAAAGATGCAGAACAGTAAACCATAACTGGAGGCCAGGATGGCAAAGATCTCTACAGCAACGGCGTACTTTCCAGGAGAGCTAACGTAAGCCGGGACAAACGCGATCCAGACGGCGCAGAATATCAGCATGCTGAAGGTGATCAGTTTGGCCTCGTTGAAGTTGTCAGGGAGATTCCGGGCCAGAAAGGCCAAGAGGAGGCAGGAGCAGGCCAGCAGGCCGATGTAGCCCAGAACCAGAGAGAAGCCCAATACAGAGGCCATAGCACACTTCAGGGTAATCTGTAATCCTGGGATATCCAAGTCAGCTTGGGGCTCTGGGGGGCTCAGGGACAGCCAAATAGAACAGATGAGAACCTTAATGGAAAATTAATTGGAAAAAGTCAAGTTGCAAAAAAAACACTGCAATAATTCAATCATTTGAAATAATACAGTAATTTTGTCATAAACGCTGCAAGGGGGAACTTACCTGCACACAGGTGAAGAGGCAGACACTTCCTCTCTGTTGGCCTGGACCAAACCACTTAATCATGGCTCCAGCACCGGGCTGAGCTGAGCGGAAAGCTGCCAGAACAACTATGGTCTTCACTTGGAGGCAGGAAACACAAAGAACAAAGCTGATCCCAAAAGCTGCCTGCTGGAACCGGCAAGCCCAGTGTGACGGTCGGCCGATGAAGACAAGCGCGCACAGGAAGCAGAGCTTCAGCGACAGCAGCAGCAGGAAGCTCAGCTCGGAATTGTTGGCTCGGACCTTCAGAGGAGAAATAACATTAAAAAGAAAATCAAGGGGTGGTAGGAAAGAAGAGTCCAGTTGACATCAGTCTTTGTTCTCACCATTGGTGTTTGACGGTAGCACATAAACACCACAAACACAGCCGTCGTCACTACAGCGCCACACACAGCTACTGTCGTCAGAGTGATGCCCAGAGTTTCATTAAAGGACAGAAAGTCCAGTTGGCGTGGAACGCATGCGGTTTGATCAGCATTGGACCAGAATTCAGCAGGACAGCGCTCACAGTGAAGGGAACCTGGAATAGGAAGAAGAAGGAAAAAATAATGAACTACCAGAAAATATTCAGAAAATGTTCCCTGAACAGGGGAATATGTATTCTCAATCATGTCAGCGTGTGTACAACCAGAAAAGTTTTTTTTATTTCTGTTTATGGGGTAAAACTTATGATCAGTTTGAGGGAGGAGCTCAGGGAACGTCCAAATTTGAACCAGTTCAAAAAGAGGTATAAAGGTGTTTTAATTACCATTGTGTGTTTATTTATTGTTTACCCTTCTATTTGTTAGGATGCAACATGATTATATATCAATGAATTATGGAGAAAGGGGGGATTGAATAAGTCTGTACTTCTTTTCGGATGTGTCAACCAAATTATCAAGTGTTTGACTATTTTGTGACTTGTTTTGCGTTATGGTCTCCATTTTGTGCAATCATATTATTCTTTGTATGAGAGTTTTGTTTCGTTTTCATTTTTATTTCATTTCAAATTGTTGAAAATAAACTTCAGTTTCATTCGATGTAAACATTTTTGCATTTTTAAAGTGTGCTGTTACTACTGTAGAACTGGCTACAGTCTTATGTCGTGATTTCCTCACCAGTTTCGTTGCTAATCTCTCCGTCGGCACACGGGATGCAGTCAAAGCAGCAGAGAGGTTCTCCTTTCCTACTGGCCTTACGAGTTCCTGGTGAGCAGCTCTCACTGCACACTGAAGACGGCACCTTAACATGTAAAACAAGACTTTGAAGTACTTCATTTATTATGATCGAAAGTAATTACATGATTTACTCATGGCCTTCATCAAGATGCTGATTTTAAAGCCTCTGGAGTCCGAGGTCCGGCCAGGGTTAGGGTTAACATTAAGGCAACAGATACAATTCAACATGTCAGTGTTTGGTATCATAGTTTGAAACACATCACCTCTATGACACATCTGATACGTCATCACTTTAACACACTGTGTTAGTAAACTGAGCCCAAGAACATGTAGGATTCGATAAGGTGGCAGGCCTGTTGGAGGATGTTCCTGCGTTATATTATTATGTGGACACTGTGCCACATCCCTGAATATAGAAAAAAACTCTAAGTTTATATTGAGAGATGGATCCTGGTCTGGATCCATCTTCCAATATACGGTCCACCCTGGAGGCTGAAAAAAAAAAGGATAAATAAATTGACATAGTAGATGGATCTGGTTGATCTCATCAGATGTGGGTAACAGGTTTAAAATAACAGAATTAATATACGAACTAAATGTTAAAAAATATATATATATTTCAATTATTAGGCAATATTGGGCATTCAAAAAAATGTTTTGAAAAAAAAGAGGTAAGAGACAAAAAAGAGATAAATCATTTTTCCCCAAAAATAAAAAATTTTTTTAAGGGAGTCTACCCTCTATTTTGGGAAGTTAGAAAGTTTGAGATAAGGTCAAAAATAGTGGCAGTGAACATAGAGCACCAAAAAGGTTGAAAATGATTGTTGGGACCAGCTGCCATTTAATATAAGTGCTCATAAAATATTTTGAAATAAATAGTAAAGTCTCATACACGTATAAATATATACAAATATATATTTACCAACTGATCACGGCAAATTGGTGTCTTAAATATATATATTTGTACATCACATAACTGACGCAGCCAATCTGGAGAGTTCTTAACTACAGCACCAGGGGGAAAAAAACAAAAAGAACCTGAAGGGAAGGGTTTAGGTTAAGGTATCATGCCGGTGTGATCTTAGGAACCAAAGGTTGACTACCTGATTGGATTCAGAGCTCCACCGAATAGCCGACTCATTGAGGTGAAGGTCGAATCCGTCCACACGACCGATCAAAACAAGCTTCAGTGACCCCTCAGGGGTGCGCTGCCAGTTCACAAGGTCATACTTTGCTGGAACGTCAGCGCCATCAAAATACAGCAGTTCACCCTGGGGTGTGGTGAAATTCAAGTTGTTCAGGTGCTGCAACAGCTGAAAGCATTAAAACGACGACATTGGAAGGTTTTTGTGACTGAATTTTCAAATATTTGTCTTGACAATACAAAATGAATCATATAAAGTGTTGAAATATACATAATCGTGTTTACCTCCATGGGTTTGATGTCTCTTGGAGAGGAGCAGGAGGAGCGGTTTCCAGGAGGCCCGTCTCTGTCGGGGCAGGAGAGAAGGCTGTGAAGGGCGTGTGCTACGGCATAAGCAGCCAGGTAGACGTTGTAGGTCACCCTGAGCTGAGAGGTGTCAGTAAAAGGGTGCTTCATCCCATTCAGGGACTCGGTCCCATTGCATGGTGGGAGAGAAGATCTTTGAATGAACCTTTTTGCCGGAGCAGGAGCTGAAGAAAGAGGCCTGCAGCCAAATTCATTTTCCCAGAATTCACTCAAAAGCTCATCATCAGGGCGAAGAGATGGGTTCAAACTTGTGAGATAATTTTCAAATCCAGGTACAGGGGAGCTGCGGATCGCAACACCGAGGACACCTTTTGCAACTTTAGATGTGACAGCGTTTTGGAGAAGGTTACTGCTGGTGCTCCACGCCTCACTGGCCAGAAACTGCCTGTCAGTCACCTGGTGAGGGATTAAAACAATCAGAAGGTCATTAAATCCATTCCGCTATACCTACGGATTCAATGCACAGTTTAGTTTTCCTCACATTCAGCTTGTCCAGCTGCAGGAAGAGTTCCCTCACATCAGTGTACCAGGTAAAGATCAGAATCACCCTGGCTGTTGAGGCCTGAATGGTTCGTGCTGATCGTCTGGCATCTCTCTCTATTGTCTCCCTCTGGACCGTCTCCACAAAAGCCAGACACACACCTTTCCCCTGAGTCTCCTCCTGAAACACCTGACAGGTACAGGTGACAGGAGGAAAATGGTTAGGTGAATGAACAGCAATTTTATAAAGGTCCCCTTCAGAGATGCTGCATATTTCTTCTATGATACATTTCAATGAAAACACCTTCACTGCCGTAAGGCCATAACCATTGTTTGCTACCACTGCTCCAATCCAGGTCCAGTTGAAACGAATGGCAAGGTGGGCAACGGCCCGGGCTTGATAAATGTCACTGGGCATGGTTCTGAAGAAGGTAGGGAACTGGCGCCTGTCACTTAGACATGGACAGCTAGACGTGTAGCTCATCTAAAACAAGGAAATAAAAGCGTTCTGGATATCACATATAACAAAACAAGAAGTGAAGAAGGTTATTTTGATTTTGATTTGTAGCAAACTAAGTTGAACGAACTAAAGGGACAGAGAGCGGCCCCAGGATTCTGCAGAGAATCTTTGCTGCTATGGAGGAGGAACCACCGATGATCAAGGGAACAGGTTGGTCACCTGAAGGAAAGAGGAACTCATCAAATATTATAATTATATCATGAAATGCACTCAATTCGGTTGGTTTACTTTCAGCAGGGTTTGCACGCTTAGTACCTCCTCTTCCTCCAGCCCCCTCACCGTACCCGGCTGAGTTGTCTGGCGGTGCTGTTGGATCACAGCTGGCGTGATCTCCTCCAACCAGAGTCAGCGCCGCTTGCATTGCCCAGGAGGGCAGAGCACAGCTATCATGAATCCGGTAGCCCAGCTTCACCCCCGGCAGCAGGGTGGTGCTGTGGTTGATTTCCTCCAGGGCAAAGACCATCGCATACACGTACTGCAGTGGAAGGTTCTCCAGTCTGAGACCACAGGAGAGCAGGCATGAGATGACAATCCATTTAAAAGACATAGAGTCAGTGAAGCTACTAATATATACACAATATGTGAATGTGAAGGAAGCAAAACACTGAAAAAACATACAGTTTATAATTTGACTTGTGTTTATCTTTTCCTTTTTTTTTTGGTAAGACAAGAGATAAAAAGATGTAAACACTAAAAGGTGAAGGTCAAATTTCATTAATATTAACTGTGACTTAGCAGAATGTTCATGAACATGACAGAAGATCGACGAAAGGAGGAAAGAAGAAGAAATTGAAATGAAATGATAACATATTAACATAATAATATTAATATCAAACATTAATATGAATTTTAATGTAATTTTTGTTACAGTTCACCATATAATAATGATTATTGATTTATTTCCCCTTTCTGTTCCTTCCATGTAAGAATGCTGGTTAAATTTGATTATTCCACAGAAATCACATTTCAAGTAAATAAAGCAGAAATGTACCCAGTGCAAGGTTTGGAGTGTGGTATCTCACTGAAGTCTTGATCTGTATCTGGAGGCTTGTAGTGAAGACTAAAGAGCCCCCCAATAATCACGTCTCCATCCTGGAACAGACCCTGGTCGGTCAGCATGCCCCACCGAGAGCAAGACCCCGTCTGAACCGCCTGCACTCCCACCCTCAGCCCCAGCTGTCTGCCCAGCAGCCCCACGAGGAGCAAGAATGGGACTGAGGAGGGCCACAGAGTGAAGAACCAGGAGAGCGAAGACATGGACGCATCTGTTGTAGACACTAAATGTTCGCCGCACGCTCCCTCATATAACTTCTCGTTAGCACAGCAGTACATAAATAGTCAACAGTTCCTGAAATGAAAAGAGCAACAGAGGAGAAAGTTAATATTTTCACCTGAAGGCATCCACCTGTGAAATAAAAGGACTTCAACAACAGCATGCAAGGCACATCTTACACATGACAACCCCCACCCTCCTGCTCTGTGCAGCATCAATGCTGTTACTGATATTTATAAGAGCTCCTAAACCCATGGAGGAATGATGGCAAACAAGAAGGCAGCAAATCACCTTCCATCACGGAAGAGGCAGACCAATAATAAAATGACGAGGGATTGGAGTGTGTGATGAAGAAACTTCAGCATATACCTGCAGAGCAGCGACCGTATCTGCCTATTTTTTGGCATTAATCCACAGTGACTCAAAATTAGGGGGCCGCATCCCTCACATCAGGGCCCACTTGGAAACTTAATCACTGTCCTTATCATTGTCCAAAACTTTTTTTTAAAACCCCCGAATCTGAACCTTCCCGTTAGAACCCAGACCTACTTCTGGGTTAGGTCAAAAGTAGGTCTGGGTTTTAATGAAACTGTTTGGTTGAGCGCTTTTTAAGTCTCTGTTTCTTATTGTAAAATGTGATTGAGCCTGTTTATAATATGACCCAATGGCAGGATGTATATGCTAAAGAGTAAGGGGCCAAGGACAGAGCCCTGAGGGACACCTAGGAGGAGACGCTTACTCCCATTGAGAAAGTCCTATTAGATGAAAAGGATTTTTTGGCATATTACAACACGTAAGGACTTACTAAACCGATTTATGTCACCCGATACAACCAAAAAAAGTCTAATATGGCTCAAATACATGATTTGCCAAAGCGGAGGAGTTGATCAAATTAAATTTGACTCTTTTCAGTGAGACACAAAATGTCATCATTAAATAACTTTATGTGAAACGTTTTTTTTTTTAATGTTTAAAAACATGCTTGACCCAACAATTTTTCATTACAGGGTAAAGTTAGAGGGTCTCACAAATGCCCCTAAGAAATAGAAAATGCAAAGAAATATTTTTTTTCACAGCTTTTAGTTCTTGGTGAGGCCATGAAAGGAGAAATTACAGATTAGCCCACAAAATAGACCACATGGACCACATTTTGCTATTATCTCTCTAATGCTCCCTCGGTGTCAGAGATCTGTAATGTTGCTTACAGTGTAAGAAACATTACCAAAGGGGCAGAATTGCTGCAAAAGTAAGTGCTTAGCCCTGACTCCTGACAATCCTTTACAATTAATATTGTCTCTTTTCCTGCTCCTGTCCTTAAAGGACTATTCATCATTCAGGTTACATACATGTGCAGCACATAATGTGCAATACTCACATGTTCTTACACATTCCACTAATGTCTGCATCTGCTTAAATGTAAGTAGCTGTGAGAACTTTTATCTTAGTACGTTCTTATGCAACCTTTGCTTTGTACATGTTACTAATTTATTCAATTAATTTTCTTTATTGCGATACAATTCTAGTGTCCACTTGAGTTTGCACGGAGCCGCCTGACATTATTTATCTTATGTAATCTCACACTGAACGATACAACAGACTTTTATTTTTAAATGAAATCAGCTTGATTTTTTTTTTTCTTCTTAATTTGACTGAGAACACAAATTTCCTTAATCTCTAATTCGCAAATCCGAGGTTCCAGATAGTAAAGTTGTTGATTTGTTTTCACTACAGACAATTCATTTAGGAAAATGTAATACAATAATAACTAGACTTCTGCTGTCGTCCCAGAAAGCAAGGGTACATCCCGGAAAAAGCTCCCAGCCCCCGCATTGTGCAAACAATCCTGCTGACTGAACAACTCAAACAAAATATGAATTTCTGTACAAAAAACAAGGTTTTTTCATAAAGCACACCCTAGTAAATAAAATCTGATCCTTTGGACTAAATAGAAACAACGGTTGAGAAAGTATGGCATAAAAACCTGACTGAATAAAATAAAATTGCCCCTAGTGTCGGAAATATACAACCGACCTTTTCCAAAATCAATCCAGATCTTCCTCACACTAAGTTCTATGTAGGAACAAAATTTGAAAATGATCCATAACATTAGGTTTGAGTTATCGTATTAACACGAATGATCTGCGATGACGGCGGCGATGACGATTTTTCAGATATTTTTCAGATATAATAATAGAAACATTTCTTGTGATGGCACAGGTAATTTTGATAACATTTGAACTTAGATTAAAAGAATTTAAAAAAAACGATGAGTGAATAACTTATTTACGCGATGAAATGTGAAACTGCGATAATATTTGACCAATTTTCCCATTTTCCCATGAGATATTAAGTTTAGCTGAGGGCATCTTAAAATGTAACTATAATTAGAGCGCCACCTATAGTCACAACATGAAATGACACGTTTTTTCAGTTTGACGGACTAGATTGATCATTGATGTCCAGTTGGATCAGAAAAGCCACGACGCCTTGATGATGATGAGGATTTTTAGTTTTCATAAATGTGACAGTGACTTTTGATGTTTTTCCATGAAGTGAGAATCTCCACCGTCTAATCTGCCCAAAATGTCCGACTCTGAATGAGCGTCCCAAGCGCACACACATTCTTTTATAACCAAAAGCTTAAATAACACCAGCCGAGCCTGTAAAAGAGAGTATTTATAGAAAGTAAATCCAAAAGCCATTCTCAAAAGCCTTCCGTTTGTTCCTACATTACACCAGTGAAAAATGTCAATCTGGGAAGGCTTAGAAACCTACAGATCCACAGACACATTGTCTCACTGCAGAACACTTGGAACAACCATCCAAAAGTCCTCAAAGAGGACAGTGAAGCTCATTCAGGAGGTCACAAAACGTTACAAGCAAATCCTCCAAGGAACTGCAGGCCTCTCTCAACTCACTAAAGGTCAGAGGTCACGGCTCCATCAATGGCTTTGAGGGGTGGGTGGCAAAGCGAAAGGCAATGCTGACCCAGAAGAACATTAAAGCTCACCTGAGTGTAGCCCAAACGCACCTCGATGACCCTCAGAACTTCTAGGAGAATATTCTATGAACTGATGAAGACAAAGTTGGACTGTTTGGAAGACAGAAGACCCGTTGCATCAAACATTGGATTCCTCGAATAAAACTCTATACATATAGTCGAGCATGGAGGTGGCTGTGAGATGCTTCACGGTTGGGTTGAACCTCGCCGTTATTGAGGGAAACATGAAATCTGCTCTCTGACAGAACGTTCTGACGGCGAATGTCAGATCATCAGACTAGGAGTTTACGCCCAAGGGTAACTGGATCATGCAGCAAGACATTGCTCGCAAGCAGAAGACAAAGTCCAGCTCTGAATGCCTCAATTTTTGGGGTGGACTGACTAAAGCCTGAACCGAAAAAAGCCATTCCTGCACACAAATCCTGCAATGAGGCCTTACTCAAGCAGTTCCATTAAGATGAGCGTGCCAAACTTCCACCGTACCAAAATCAGCAGTTAGCCAAGGCTGCTTGGTGGTAGTCGCTGCTGCTAAAGGTGAAACTTGAAGCTCTTAAGTTCAGGGGGTCAAATGTTGTTGTTTTTTTGTTATTTGGAGGAAAACTAATTAACTGACTTAAGTCTCAGTAGTCTGACTTAAATGTATTGGTTTATTACAGATGATCGGTTATTATAACGGCGAAGATCCCGGCACACTCCAATCCAAATCTTGACATTCACATACAGGCGCACTGTTATATGCTTTTCTACCAGGTCACACTATCTTGCCTCCTTCAGACAGAACAGTGCAAACATCATTGGTCAGACTTAAGAAAAGACTTTCGAAACAATTGGGTCAAAGGGAGTATTTTCATTTCATTAGTTTTAAATCAACTGATTAAATGAACATATAATCCAAAACTTCCATAAGGTGTTTCCTCAGGTTGCCTTTGTTTGATCTCAAAATCAATTTTAAGATCTTATATAGTTAAGTATGACATACCAACATTATGCAAACATATTAACATAACAACATTATTAACATTATTTTTAATCATTATATTCACATTTAATATTCTGCAGCTACAGTTTACAGAATATTTATTAAAGTTCATTTTATTTCAATAATTTCATATGAAGAAATAGTCTGTCTTTATCGAACTTTAAAAATTATCCATCGTTTGATTTATACCAATGCACAAAGTAATCTGTACTAGTTAGACCGCAGATTAAATTACCTAGAATAAATTAGAGGAACTTAGTGCTTATTAATGTTAGACCAAATATATTATATAACACCAAATATATAATATATAAAATAATGTAGATATTTTTTTTATTAGAGTCTGTATCCACATTTATTGTATTTTCACAATGTGTTGTTTTTCTGTGTAAATTATGAAAACAATGGGATATTCCCCTAAAGTTAAAGTTAAAGTTGAATTAAAAACTAAAAATATTTAAAGTGATAGGAAATGTACGATATTTGTTTCCAGATGTACAACTCCATGTTCAAGAAGAAAAAACCTTAGAGAGAAGAGGAAAGACCCTGCAGAGCATTATTAAATGTTATAATACTTCCATCTAGTGGTCGTTATTGGGTACATTCAGTGCAGAAAATGTACTTCAAATAGTCTGCCTCTCATTCAAAGGCATTCCTGGTTTTATATATTTTAACTATGTGAAGAAAGAAGATGTGACACCAACGGATGGAGTATAGAGAAAAACTGTTTAACAAAGGTTATAGAAAACTACATTGATAAGAGTAAAAATATATTAGTAAATATTTCCGATTGGTTATAACATATTTATTACCTTTTAGCTAAGATCATTAAGAATTAGCATGTTTAGCAGAAAATAATTGACGTGGCGTTTATTCATTTATGACGCTCACATTTGTTCAAGCAAAACTATCCGGTCATCAGATACTTCTTAGGGTTTTTCTCAGGCCTCAGAATGATGATGAAACATTTAGGGGCAAAGATGCAGAACCGTAAACCATAACTGGAGGCCAGGATGGCAAAGATCTCTACAGCAACGGCGTACTTTCCAGGAGAGCTAACGTAAGCCGGGACAAACGCGATCCAGACGGCGCAGAATATCAGCATGCTGAAGGTGATCAGTTCGGCCTCGTTGAAGTTGTCAGGGAGTTTCCGGGCCAGAAAGGCCAAGAGGAGGCAGGAGCAGGCAAGCAGGCCGATGTAGCCCAGAACCAGAGAGAAGCCCAATACAGAGGCCATAGCACACTTCATGGTGACATTTGACCCTTGAAAACCCGGGTCTCGTCCCGGCACCGGCGGGATGAGGGACAACCAAACGGCACAGATGATAATCTAAATAGGAAACATGAAAATGTCAGTGTTATATAATAGTTTCATTATTTAATCAATGAAAGAATATTCGTACCTGTACACAGGTGAAGAGGCAGACACTTCCTCTCTGTATTGCAGGACCAGACCATTTCATCATGGCTCCAGCACCGGGCCGAGCTGAGCGGAAAGCTGCCAGAACAACTATGGTCTTCACTTGGAGGCAGGAAACACAAAGAACAAAGCTGATCGCAAAAGCTGCCTGCTGGAACCGGCAAGCCCAGTGTGATGGTCGGCCGATGAAGACCAGCGAGCAGAGGAAGCAGAGCTTCAGCGACAGCAGCAGCAGGAAGCTCAGCTCGGAATTGTCGGCTCGGACCTTCAGAGGAGAAGAAATAGGAACCACCAACATCTGAACACAAGAAATCCACTTAGATAAAATGCTTCTTTTTTTTTTTAAAGTTCTTACATCCAGTCCATGTTTTTACCCTCGGGGTCTGTCGGTGGTGAAGGAACACCACAGACACAGCTGCAGTCACCACAGCACCAGACACAGCAGCTGTGCTCAGAGTGACGCCCAGAGTTTCGTCGAAGGAGAGGAAGTCCAGCTGACGAAGGATACAGGCTGTTTGATTGGCGTTAGACCAGAACTCATCAGGACAATGCTCACACTGAAGAGAATCTGGAAGAGTTAGAAAGAGGACAGAAGGGTAGGAAATAAAACAAAAGACATTTTTGTTTAGACGAAGAGGAGGTTTTGGAGTTATATCCTCACCTGTTTTATCGCTGATCTCTCCTTTGGCACACGGGATGCAGTCAAAGCAGCAGACAGGTTCTCCTTTCCTGCTGGACTTCCGGGTTCCTGGCGGGCCGCTCTCCCTGCACACCGAAGACGGCACCTAGTCACAATTTGATTCAAAAATCAAATTGAGTTTTGCTCAAGATTGGAAGGAGAGAGTTGTATGCATTATGAACTTATGTTTGCCTGCAGACATATGTATCTATGTGAATATGTTTAAATGTAAATGTGCATAGAAAATGTATTTATATATGTTAATTATCCTTTTCTATCTTCTTTTCCTTTTTTCAAAAACCATTTTGTTTAAAGATAATACTGAGTTTGGTCCATATCAACATAATGAAAATAAAATCATTTGAAAAAATTTGAAAAAAAAGCCTATTAATGATGTCATCGCTCATATGATCCACTAAACCGAGCAGCATGTAAGATTATTAGCCTTACACAACAGGTTGATCTGAGCACCTGATTGGATCCAGTGCTCCAGTGAATGGCCGAATCATCAGAGGTGGGCTGCCAGTTGACGATGTCATACTTTGCTGGAATGTCACCACCTTGGAAATAAAACAGATCTTTTATTTCCAAGGTGGTGGAAATAAAACCACCTTGGTTCATCATCAGGGTGGCGAGACGGGTGCATATTTTTAATATAGTTTTCAAATCCTTGTATTGTTGAACTTTTAATGGCCACGCTGACAACACCTTCAGTGAATCTGAATATGGGAAGATCCTGGAGAAGATCGTCACTCGTGCTCCAAGCCTCACTGGCCAGAAACTTCCTGTCAGTCACCTACAGGATGGAGACCCCGGAATAAACACGGAGCATGAGACGCTACTATATATCCATGCCAGTTGCTCACATTTGTCTTTGCCAACTCCAGCAGCACCTCCCTCACATCTGTGTTCCAGGAGAAGAAGACAATCACTCTGATTATTTCATTCATTTTGAAACTGCTTTTAGAGAAATAATTAGTTTCAACTGGTTTAAACATCAAGTCTATCTGATGTAGAGGAAATAGGATTCTAATCGGACATTTATTTCCTGCTGTGATAACACTTACTATCGGCACAGAGAGAGGTTTTAGGATGCTGGTGAGCATTTTGCTTGATGTGGATGAGGTATCAGCTATGAGCAGAGGGATGGGCTCATCAACTGCAAGATTAACCCACACCATTTGTTGGATTAATGGCAAAAAACACTTTTTTGCCATTAATCCAACAAATGGGAACAGCTATCGAGGATACGGTAGCCCAGCTTCACTCCTGGTGTTGTTAAGGTTGATCTCTTCCACCGCAAATGCCACGGCATAGGACTTTTTTAATGCACTTGGCTCTAAACTGAGGGGCCGTGGGAGGAGAACAGAGCACTGGAGAAGAAATGAATCAGAAAGTAGTGAGACTAAAAGCCATCATGAACAAGAAAGAAAAAAAAAAAGCTAAGAAGTAAAAAAAAAAAAAGAATGTATGCCAAATCTCTGGGAAAATAAACAGTATACATTTTATAAGAATGGACCTTAAATTATTAAAAAGGAACATTTTAAATTCAACTAATTCAGCAATTTGTACAATTAAACCCCCCAAAAAACATTGTCATTATATAAACAAGTCATTTAATAGCGATAAATGTGCTGATTATATTCACCCATTGCAAGATTGATGAAGAGGCTGGCTGGTGTGTTCCTGCTCTTTAGCTGGGTGGATGTCATGCAGCTGAAAGAGTCCTCCAATGATCACATCTTCATCCTGAGAGAGGCTGATGTTGCTCCATTCACCCCAGCGGGAGCAGAGTATCGCCTGAACAACCTCCAGCCCCGTTTCTCTATCCAGCACACAGAGAAGCAACAGGCGAAGAGCCAAGACATAGATTCCGCTGTTCTGGACATTTAACACATACAAGTCACTGTTATCACTGCTTTCAATGACAAGTGCAATAAAGGCACTTGGTAAAACACAGTCCACAACAAATATGTTTCATGAATAAAGCCTATTTCACTTAATTATAATATAAAAGTCTCCGAACAGTTACCTGCAAAAATGCAAAAATCCTGATGGCCGACGGTGGCTTACATGGTAGATCGGTCGTCCATTTATCTGAAGGTTGTTGGTTCGATCCCTGGCCACTGCAGTCCACATGACAAAGTGTCTGTTTAGCAAGATATTGAACCCCAAATTACTCCAAATGGCTGTTCCATTGGAGTGTGAATAATGGCGCCTGGCATGGAATCACTGTATGAATGTTTGGCTGAATGCGTGAATGCTTTGAGTGATCCAGCAGACTATAAAAAAAAGCACTATATAATTATAGTCCATTTACCATTTGATCCATAGCCAACCAAAGTGAGTCAACAGCATGGGAGTGAAAACAAATGGCAAAAATGGAACCCTTGACTTAAAGAACTAGACCAGCTGATCAACCAAAACATTAAAACCAGTCAATGATTCTAATGTTGTGGCTGATTCTTGTACCCTTGCATCAAATATGGACGCAATTATCCAGTTATGTGTCTTTTCACGCAATATTCCATTTTGAAGAATGTGTTTTAACCATGAAACGTGTGCGGTTTGAATTTATTATAATGAACAAATTTAAATGAGAGCCCGGTTTCATCAATAGTCATGTTTATTGCTTTGAACTGAAAAAATTGCAAAGAAAAAAATATATACATATTTTCATGGAACTGATGAATGACACCCGGTGAACCAATGAAGAGTTGTGGATTATAAAAAAATAAAAACCAGAGAGATTTTAGATGCTCTTTTAAAATAAGGGTAGAAAATGTTGCAAAGGGTCATCTAGCAAACACGCACACACACACACACACACACACACACACACACTTTTGACTCCCTAACAGAAGGCCTAGGAGTGAATACACACCAATACAGTCTCCTTATTTAATCTTGTTTACTTGTTTTCATCTACTGCTGAAGCAACGTTATGATTCTGATAAAACGTACCAACAAATCCTACATGATTAGGGTCTGAGGACCGGAACCATAACATGATATGTTATAGAAGTGTATAGCGGGGTTCACAGAGTGCATTTAAAAGCTAAGGCCAATGAGTTTCAGGTCGAAAAAACAACGAAATATGTCATTTTAGTAAATATTGAAAATGCAGCTGCAGCCCTGCACGCCGCACGAGAGTTAACAAAGTGTAGATGAGTCTTGGAACCAGTACAGCTGTGCCTAGAGCAACAGGTGGACAATTTGGTGGCTCTATTACACCATAATTTCATGACCAATTACATCCCATTATCTTCCATGCAGCATATTGGGAAAGATGAGGCCTTTTTATGAAAAACCATAATTTCAGCTCCACAAGACCTGTTACTCCATCATTGTGAGCAGGACAGGAAAATAAACATGGGATCTGTTCAAATCAAACTTTTTTATTGCATTGTTATGAAAACGCTCACAGTCCTCTGACGAGCGACGATACAAAAAAGGATGGAGTAGCACTGAAACAAAACAAAACAAAAAAACGCTGCTCCCTTCTTCTGCCTTGCCTTGCGCTGCTGTATCTGCTTTTTTATCTTCACAAACATGTACAAAAGGAAACTAAAACATAACACATAAGGGATTTTTTGCAGTTTGTATCAAAGCAATTACAAAAATAAAAGCCTTTAAACCCCAAATCTTTAAAATTTGCAATCGTGTTGTGAAATCCTAAAAAATAATGGAGAGAATCAAGTCCAACCATGGAGGGTTTATGTACGGTATTAACAAGCCGGCGTCCCCCGTTTCTTCGTTGCACTTGTCGCTGGGGGAATGGAACATCTATCGAACAAACTGGTGCATAGTCATGCCTGACATGTCCACATGTAACATGCAATAACATAATTAGAGCCGGTTCTTCACTGGAACCCATCTGGGATGGTCATGACAGAAACATCTATATACCACACAAATAAAGGAGTACCACTACACAGATAAGGAAGACACGAATCCCATCTATTAAAAGTCAACACATTCCGATGACACAAAGAGAGGAAGTCCCTGCTTCAGCCTCCATTACTCTTCTTCTGCTGCGCCGTCCATTTTTCAAGTCTGGGCAGTACATCACAGAAACAAAGGTGACGAGTTTCCCTACAATCAGTCGAGCAAGCCGTTTGGAGGGAACCCATTGCCCCGTAAGAACATTTACACATTAAGCAGAATCAAGACGACACTGTGCCAGATTAGAGGGACCAATCACTGATGTACTGAGGACATTTCATACAGGAAGTTCATGCTGTCAGATCCAACCATGGATTAGGAGTCACTCACAAAGTACAGACGATACCCTTTTATGAGATTTATGTCACCTTCTCATCAGTGAACATGGGAACAAACGATGACACACATCTTTTTTTTTAAACTTTGCTTCTCTGGCTTTTGGTGTAACTGAACGTCATCAGCCCTAGAGTCGAAGCAGAAAGTAGACCTCCGGCTCTGATGCAGAGTGATTGGAGTCAGCAGGTGGGAGAGAGTCATCTGTGTAGAACCGATCTCCATGCTGATCCCAGTTCCCGTAACCTAATGACTTACAAGCGCCTTCGGGAAGTCCTCGGTCCTCCAGCTGACCAAAGTAACCAGCTATGTAAGAACCGGTGGAGTGTCTGTTAGCGGGTGGATTCTGCGAGGAGGGTTTATTCCTCAATACCACCCCGCCGATGCTGGAGGCGCCGTTGAGCGCCACATCCGCGCCAGGCTTCAGAGCCTCTTGCTGTCTTTCGCGGGCACGGCTGTTGATGTGACGCACCCGGCTCTGACTGCGAGAAGAGAGGCGACGGGTGAGGAGTGGAGGGGAGTCACCTTCATCCCCAGGAACAACAGGAGCTTGACTTGCTTCCTGTGGCTGTGGCATTGTGGATTTTGATTCCTGACGTAACAGAAGAGGAGGTTCTCTGTCAATGTCATCCCCCTCCAGACTGACGAGTTTACGCAGCTGTTCTGTTAGTGGATCGCGGGAATGTGACTGAAAACCCGAGGGCCCTGTGATCCCTGTCCTCTTCTGCTTCCTCATATGGGGCGTGATGAAACTGCGACTGATGATGTGGTATTTGCTCTGGAAGTTGCAGGAAATGTCTTCAGAGGTCAGGTCACCCAGGGACTTGGACTTAGAAGGGCTGGGGGCTGAGGCGTCTGAGGTACCAGGAAGGTGTTTTGTTGATGGCTGACACATATTTGGGTGCCGTGAAAGTGGAGATTCAGTCCTTGACTGGTGCCTTGTGCTACTGGGGGAAACATTTTTGTTCCACGGCTGTTTTGGGGTAGTTGTTTTATTTAGGCGGGGTACCTGGTTGTTTAGAGAAGACTCTGGGTGGGGAGTAAGACAAATATCGTCCAGGTGGCTGTACACTGCATCAGCGTCTGAAGGAGGGGAATACAGGATTTTGTCTCTGTAGCTGTTTATAGGCACAGCAGATTGAGTTGGGAGGCTCTCAGAGGTTGAGGGGCCGTTGTGGAAGCCCCTCTCTGTTTGTTTAAAGCCCCTCCTCTCTTGATATGACTTGTTTAGGTTCTGGTTGTCACTGTGGATCCTATGTTGTGTATAGAGCCGTCTTAGATCTCTACTGTTGTTATAGGCCTCAGAATCGCTCTCAGGAATGTTGTAGCCGTTCTGTTGAAACCTGCTAGCGTTGAAGAATCTAGGGTCTGTGGCTCTATGAAAGGGAGATGGCTGGGAGTTGTTCTGGTGTTGGTGGAGAGTAATTGGTGAGGGACACTGTGAGAATGCTACGTGAGATTTATGTGACTGATTCTGCCGTTGCAAGTCACAATGGGAGCGGTGGGAGTAGTTAGGAGTGGATTGGTTTTGGTAAATAGCATCTTGTTTTGTTGGATCCGCACTCCAGCGGCTGCCACGCCTCAGTGAGGTCTGCATCATCTCCAGTGGATCCTCATCCACATTTATCTCCACTTCTGCAAACGTATGAGTACTTGGGTCATGATGAAAGTGGAAATGGTCATTGTTTACCAAGGTGCCTGTGTACCTCTGGGAAACACTCCTCTCTATGTCTGGGGGATCATAAACCTCCTCATAGATGCTCTCCTCCACGTTCTCAGTGTCTTCTCCCCTATCCCTCTGTTGATGCATGTTACCCCAGCTCACAGCGTGGCCTCTCCCTGAACTCTGAACAGCCTGTTTAGAGGGTGTGCTCTCCATCCCGTCTGCCTGAACATGGACTGTCTGCTCCTTAACGTTGTACACTGATATAGGCAGCAGCATCTCCTCATCCAGTATGGTGTAGATCTCCTCAAGCTCAGTGGTTTCTGGGCTGGGGAGAGATGCAGGCTTAGGTCCGTTTACCTGGGGAGGAATTTCATGTTTTAAATGATTCGTTTTTTGAGTAAATTTCTGAGGGCTCATGAGGTGATTAATAGATGCAGGTTTGGGCTTGTGGGGAGAACTTGAAACCTGGTGGGCTTCAGGAGTGGTGAGATAGAAGTTTGAGCGAGGGACAGGGGTGTGGTCATGGGATGGATTGGTGGATTCTTTTTGGTCAGCAGTGGTTTCCAGTTGGCCGATCAGAGCAGAGATGGAGCGGCAGGTGTCCTCCTCGTTGCCTAAAGACACAGCATCAATGAGTCTGGAGATTGTGCTGTCATGCAAAGAGCTGGGGCTCTTCAGATTACGGCCCGCATTAATGGGGGACATAGAGGACGGGGCAGATGAGGAGGATGAAGAGACGGAAGGTGCAGCTGGGAAAGTTGTGCTGTGTGATGATGTTTCTGGTTTAGCTCTCATCTGATAGTTGGCGGACGGTGGGACATCTTTCCCTGTGGAGAAGATCTTTGATTTGACTTTAGATTCTTCTGACTTGTAGTTGGCATAATCGCCTTCCTTCCTCAAGGGTTCTCCACCAATCACCGGGTAGGAAGCTTCCATTGATTGGTTTGTTTCTTTGACGTAGGAAGAGGTGTTTGGTTCAATGTGGTATGACGATTCGATGAACGGGTCCAAAGAGGAAGACCGTGGCTTGTTGAAGAGGGAAGCTCCTGTGGACACAGACGAGTAAACACAAATATAAGTAAAGACAACCTCCAAAGCGCTGGTGCGGAACGTTAACCAACAATTGGATGCAACAGGAAGCAGTTCACTACACAGACAAATGGATCACCATGTGCAACTGTGAAGGGGAGCTGAAGAATGTTTACGGACATCAGATCAGGAGAGAGATGGTCGGATGGGATTGGTTTGGTCAAATGATGACACAGCCATATATTTCTCAGACCACTTTGGTACAAAATACACTGGGTGGACGCAACACTGGCATGTTTTTGAACAATGCAACCGTCAGGCAATATGCAATTTAGATTACCTGCGGGAATATCCTAGTCAGTTCTCTACTTTAAAGAGGCATAGCAGATGAAGATGGGACAGAAAAGGCATGTTAAGGCATCACGAGGAAGAGGCTGTAGTCAGTTCACACGATTATGACACATGAGAATAGGAGATAAATTACTAAAAAAGCATCTTCTTAATCATTGTGCAAAGCAAGTCGATGCTAAATACTACATTAAGAGACTCTAAATGCAAGAATATATTACAGAAATGAGAATATTTATCAAACAGGTTAGAGTACTTCTTAAATACAACAGAAGTAACTTTTGTACTCTTGTATGTATTATAACACTGTTAATATTCGTATTAAACTAAAGAAGATGTCATTCTTTTGGTATTATTACAGAACATATTAATTCTTGATATCAAATAAAAAAATGCCCACCTATGACAGAGACTGCGTCCATGCCACGCTGCTCCTCTGGGGAGCAAATGGACAGCTGCCTTTGCAGAAGCCTGTCTAAAGGCATGGAGATAGGTCTATGTATGAGAGGGGGTCGTGGCTGGAGACGTTTCTCCACCACGGCGTCTTTCCTTGACACCCCCTCATCCGTGCCGTTCTTATGGTCGGATATTGAAGCCACCGACTCCGATAGCGCCATCTTGGTCTTCTTCCGTCCCTTTGCTGGGGCGCTGGCTGTGCGCCGCAGGAGCTGCACACCGATGGAGCGTTTCCGAAAGCCACTGGAGTTGGTATCCACAGAGGACTTGGAAGAGCGGTTGAAAAAACCCCGAATACCTCTCAGCTGGTTACCCTGGGGGTAAGAGGGAAGGAAGCAGTAAGGAAATAAGAAGGCAACAAAATTATCCCAGCAAAGAGAGGGAATGGGCTTCAAGCAAGATGCAGGAATTTCTGACGTTTTACTGAAGTTAGTTATCAGCAAACTTAACAGTTTGTGTTATTGAATGCATTGCCTTCAGATGTCGCCCTTACTCCTTCAGTTACAACAAAAAAAAAAAAACTGCAGGAAACCATCACATGGATTATGCATGCTTACGTGGCATTTTGTGCCGTTTTAGTTGAAATCGGGAAAACAGTTGAATATAAATGACTTTAAAGGCGAGCTGAATGACTCATATTGGTTAAAGTGGCACACAAAGAAATAATTGAGGATGTGGCTGAAGCACAAACTGCGCTTGTGAGTCATGCATTACTGTTTCATGCAGCACCACACAGACTCTAAGTCACCGAGATACCTTGTTAGATCCTAGAAAGTGCATTATGGTAAAGCTGGGGTTCAGGACTAGAGGACTCCACTAGAAAGACAAAGGATTGAAGGAGCACATGTGTTGAGAGAACACTTTTTTTCTTTCTTCTTTAGCTAGAAAAAAGTCTACAATAAGTTGGTAGGCCATGGGGAACTCTACGACTGAATGCTGGATTATGCAGCTCTTACCTTGCCATAGACATCATGCACTGCTACGTGCACAAAGATGGACGCCTCCGTCAGCCCCTCCAGGTAAACGTGTCTGTAACCTGTCGTTGGAGAAGAGAGGTGAAGAAAGTGATTGACGGAGGGGATGAAAGAGTGAGTCAGGAGAAAGAGAACGGCCGTCATCAGACTGGCTGTTTTGTAGTAGCTCCCTGAGGAGAGGGCATCAGGGGTTCAGGGACACAACAACAAAAATAACTTGACAAGCCACAGGCCCTTTACTACAGAAATCAAACAAATGTGGTTTCACGTGACGTGAGATAATGTGCCCCACAGCTCTCATAGGTTGAAGTTTGAGTGAACACGTCTGTCCATTGTGTTAACTGTGATGCTTCTGACTATCATCGGGAAACTGCGTCCCCTCTGGAGTGCGTTTAATTCACAGAAAAACATCCTGTTGAAAGCGGTAAATCTGCACAGACCTGGCATCAGGCTGCTGAAGGCAACCGTCCGTTGACCGATGAAGTCCCGTCCGATTGGGTCATGGTCCCAGACGAGGAAACGCACCAAAACCACCTCGGCCATGTGGAGCGTAAAGGACAGGGCTTCCTCCCATACGGGATTAAAACCTGATTAAAACACATTTTAATGTTATCATATCGAGAATCTGCTTCATCACTATTTCATCAAAGCAAAACAAGACATGAAACAGAAATGAGGTATTTTATGTATGAATGCACCGCCCACTAATCTTATCATTCTGTCAGGCTCCCGGGGCTCCATAACCTCTTCTAAAGGCGTTTTTGTCCTCCCCTCCACTAACCGGGTGCCCTCATCTGTGCAGGCATGTCAGGGGTGACTCCAGCGAAACCCGTCATTGTGCTTCTTTTACCCGTCTAATTAATTAATCTGACGTTTGATCCCGTCAGTGCTCTGAGTGGAGCACCTGTGGCATTGTCTTCCTCTCAGCTCTGTTCTTTAAAGGAGGGTGAAAATAATTATTCATCAGATTTAACTTAGAATTATTCAATTATTCATACACAAGCCCGCAAAGGGAGCATGATTTAAGTTCTATTTTCCTGTGTTTGTGGGACGTAAATGAAGGGATTGCTATAGTATGAGGAGCATGATATACATTCAGTATGCATGCAGCACTATTAAGCTAAAATAGGAGTGTAATAAAAGGTAAGAAGTATCAAAAGCAAGACAATGTTTATGATAATAAAGCTTGCATTGAGGCCAGATGTGAATTAGATTCGACTGGATACTATTTCCCTGAATGCTGAGAGCTCTAAAAGGACATTAGCAGGTAAAACCTTTGCAATATCTTTTGCTGTCTATCCTTGATGAGTGAAATCTTTCAGCAAATGCTTTGCCGTGTTAGTGGAGAATAAACCTGGTGACGAACAACATTATCAAAGTCACAGTTTAATTCAGAAGGAGATAAATGAAATCCTTCCATGGTTCATTTTATGATTTCAAATCATTTGATAGTACAATTATAGACACTTCTAAAGAGAAAAAGCTGAGGTGGAGAAAATCTCTGCTGATATTTGCAGAAACTAGACATGCCTGACTAGATGTTACCCTACAATGTTACCCTACAAACAGGAAGTAGTTACTCAACTATTGGAAATGTGAAGGAACTGTAAGGTAATGCCACATTTAGATAATATGGTACATTTAGTAGGATGTAATTATTAAGCATTTCTTTCTTGCTATCTTTACACATTGATATATGATCCCACTTTATGCTGAACTTACTTAGAAGTTGCTTCTATAGAGAACGAGCAGTTCTGCAGAAAAATGATCAGCATTGATTTAGATTTGTTTCTCTAGATTACTGATGACTATAAATCCAACATTCTCTTTCTTTTAGCACAGTTTTGGTCTCTTCCACCTCCTGAGAGGAAAACCCTATCTCGTCACTATTATAATAGTAAAAGTTCTTTACTGTATTTACCAGCGAGTTGCCATTTAATGCAGAGATCAGTGAGTTGTGAACCATTTCCACTGAAAACTACCTGCTTGCTGCTTCCAAAAGAATGACAACAAAGGAAACCCCTCCGACTCCTGTGCCCCTTAGAAACATTTAATCTTTTAACTGTTGTTCTATTTTGATCATTTTGTCTGCGATAATGTAATTATCTTCAATTTTGGAAAGGTTTTGTATTTTAGGGGGAATTTCAACATTTAAACTTCAGACCCTATGATAGGTCAATAATTCACTGGATAAGGAAAACCGTTCTTAATAGTATGTTAATAACAAAATCAACGTCCCCATTACAACTGCAATTTTCAACCGCACTGACATCAGAGAATAAAATCAGTCATTCTACGGTGTTAAGCTGTCATTCCGGTGCCTTTATCGCAAAACTGCTTTTCGATAAAGTTTTATTAAATTTAATATTAAAGATTAAAGCTTTTAATTCTTTTTTCATTTTTTGCAAATAGGGGAAGTGCTTGCTACCCTAAAATCCTAAAATAAAATCCTGAAAAAATAGCTAATATTTGATATCAAGTTGGGAAAAACGTAAGTACAAAGTAGTCGAGTCAGTAGTAATGTCAAATAATATTAGTCTAAAATATTCATGCAGATTCCGGTACGGTAAGGTAATAATAGGGATTTAAAAAATCTTTACAAATGTAAAAACGCATCTAAAATCAATGCTAATGCTAATCTAACAGTTTATTTGTTACAAAAAGTAATCTACTTAGCATTTAATGTCTGACAAATAAATATTTCTTTGTATTTTTGTGATTTTATGGGTAATATGTCAACTAAAAAATTGTTTCCTTTACGGGGGAAATGGTTCTGGGTTCTTACGGGTTTCGAATAAATGAGTCAAAGCGGCAAAGCTTAAGGTCGGACTGATAAAGTAGGAGCTGGAGCTCAACTACAAAGCATCATGAGTTTGTGAGAAGCTGTAGATTCATGAGATGAGTATCTGAAGATTCCTCAAAAACATTGTTTTTGTCCTAATGTCATTTTGAATCATTGTTATCGTAACATTTATTGTAGTCTCTGTTCAAACACCCGTTGGTGCTTCAATCTGTACTTGGATGCTGTTTCAATTGATCGGTGTGTGTCCTACCGTTGTCATCAACGACTCGTGTCTGTTCCTTGCAGCAGTCCACGGGCAGACCGATGATCTCCACCTCCACAAACGGATCGATGATCTGATGGAGGAGAGAAGAAGTAAGATCAATCATATTTTGTTACGAAGCCGACCGCATTTCTGCTGACAGTCAGCCATAAATCCCTGAGGAGTTGAGTAAAAATAGTGCTTGTGTGAGACGGGGAACCTCTCCACGGTCTCCCAGCATCGAGTCTGGCGGTTTGGGCAACTGCTGTCCACTAATGATCTTCAGGACGAGCTGCTTCTTAGGGTACGCTGGAAGGGGGTCATCACTGAACGGGTTGAAGGAGCCTAGAGGGAACCAAAGAGACGAGCTTCGATTCACGTCTGCCAGCAATATTCTGTAGCCGTTCTGTTAGGCCTGTTCATGTAATCGTTAGCATTTCCATGTCTTCTCTATTTATCTATTTATCTAGAAATAAAAGAATGAATACCGTCATGAATAAATATTTTATATGTCTTATTCAAATACAAAGAAAAATATCTATCATCTTATTTATTCCAATGGACATGAATGATACATATTTTCTGTGTATCTATATATGTATATATTTATTATTCTTACTATTTTTGTTTTTGTTTATTTCCTCTACACACTTATGTGTTCAGTTGTTCCTTTTGTTCCCAACAAATGAAAAAAATGGGAAGATTTGTCAAGATTGTTGTTATGTAAAAATAAAAAATCCCTATAAAGAAATTGATTTAAAATAAAAAATTATATGTTGATAAAGAATCAAATAAACTACTAGCACTGAATGATTAATCCTCTAGATTAAATACATGATAATGAAGTTTTTAAAGATTGTGTTTTCTATATTCTGACATTAGTACACAGCTGTAAAAATGGTGGCCCCTTTCAAAGTGAGCGATATTTTTGCCTTAATCGAGTGATGTTTGTGTCGTCGGAACCAGGCCCAGCTTGATTTCATGAGCCTACACTGAAACGAATGCTGACATCTGTGTGTCTGTGTGTCTTTGTGTCTGTGTGTCTGTGTGTCTGCGTGTCTGTGCTGCGCTCCGTTCGCTGCAGTACCTTTACACATGGGTGGGGGCTTGAGGACGTAGCCAACGCCTCCGTTCACCATGAACTTGGCTCTGTTGAGCTGCATCATCCTGCCCTCTGTCTGATAATTCAGAGCAACTGAATGAGAAGGAAAAACAATCAATGCACAACTTTCATTTTTTGAATTATTATCCAGTTATATCTCTGTGCACATGAACCGTAGAAATCACAGAAGCTGCGAGATTTCTGTTTGTTTCATTCTTTCATCGATCAACTTGGATTTTCCGTGCAACCACAGAGCCATTAAAGACAAGGCTGCTGAGTTGCGCAATTTCTTCATTTTTTTTCTCTGACTTAAGCAGAGGAAACTAGGCCATTCCTGCCGTTCCTTTGAATCCCCCAATCCCCTGTGTTTTAGGAATAATGCATCGGATTGAACTCCACCAATTAAATATGAAGTTGTGAACTTTTTTAATTTTTTACCCCTAGTGAGTAAAATATTAACTATTAGAGCAAAATATGACATATATAAGATAAATCTCCTGGAGTCCATTCATACGCACTAAATTTTGATTAAAATCAAATAAATCATGGCCGGAAAAAGTTTGGAGATAAAGCGCCCCCTAGTGTCGGAAATATACAGCGGTTGACAAAATAATGTTTTTCGTATAAAAATAGCTCCCCCTATTGAGTAACATGTGAACTCTAAGAGGAAAATATGATATAGACAAGAAAAATCTCCTTAAGGAGCTTCATACTCATCAAACTCTGACTAAATCAGAGCAACTGTTGAGAAATGATGGTCAAAAAACATCTGGAGTTAAAGTGCCCCCCGAAAATCAATCCATTTCTTCGTCCCACGAAGACCTTTGTGGGTATTATCCATGAAAGAATATGTGGACGCAGTCCTGGACTTGCTTGGATAGGATAATGAATGGTGCTTTGACCTGATGCAGTTCATTTCTGGACTTCTTCATCTTATTATCTTCTTACTCCTCCATACTCTAATCCTTACAAAATTCTGTATCTCCACAGATACTTAGAAAAAGACTCACACATTGGACACATCATGCTGGTGCACACACATTTCTTGCACCACCATTTGCATTCACGCTCACACCAATTAGCTTCTGCACAAACTGCCTGTGGCAGACTACAAGATGTGATACGTGAAAATGAAGCTTGTGGTGTGCCGCTGAAATCCGTTCCCGCGTGGGGATTCATCTGCTATGCAGTGTCAGCTGATGTGTGGTGACAGGTATGTGGCTGAGGGGACCTCACCTGTTATTTGCATGAACACAGAACATTCACACAGGTCGAAAACTGAGACAAACAGAGAGCCGTCTCACCCAACTGACAGCCCACGTTCCAGTAGAACTGGGGGTTGAAATTGGACGAGTCGATGCGATAGGCCGAGGGATAAATTCTCGAGAGCTGCCTCTGGTTAAAAGTCAGGAATTGCTCGGCTCTGTGATTGACCAAAGACTGGGCCCTGGTCTCGCTGAACGACAGGACGTCAACAAGAGTACCTGCAGAGGAACACACGTTAGGGCATGAGAAGATGCCTCCCAGGTAAAGATGGAAATTTGTGTGTGTCATAATGTTGGTGTGGCACCTTCGTTCAAACACTCCTGCGAGGCGAGAGAGTTGGTGAACACCACCAGGTTTGACAGATCTCTACTCAGTTTCATGGTCTTCCTCTTTCTTCCACCCCTATAACAGTAGCCGGGTGACAGAAGACAAATTCAGGAGAAGAAAGAGGGGATAGGGGTAAAGATATCCGACCAGTAAAGCAAGAGCGACATGAACAGGCTGATATACGTGTTTAAGAATCTATAGAGCCCAAAGCATCAGAGGCACCAGAGTGACAGTGTATCAGCGAGGCAGCTTGCAAACCGCAGGAGAGATCATCAAGAGAAGCTTCATATGGACCAGAGCGCATGCAGCGCAGCAAGCCTCACACGCGGGCACGCACGCACACACACACACACACACACACACACACACACACAGATAGTCATGCACAAAGACCATCAGTCACAAAGCTGCTCAGATGCATGCTTGCAGGAATCTGTGTTGTGACAGTTCCCAAGGACATGCATATATGAATATTCAAGCAGGAAGAGAGGCTTGTAGAAGAACAAAGAGAGAGAAAGGCCTTATGTAGAGACAGAGAGAGAGAGAGAGAGAGAGAGAGAGAGAGAGAGAGAGCAACAGAGAGAGAGAGAGCAACAGAGAAGAAAACACAGATGAATTTCCATACTTCATGCCCAACGCACACTCACAAAGTGAAAAATGAGACAGAATCCGCCTGATAGAGTTGGATTGAATTCGAACGGGGAGACGCAGCCGCACTTTGAACTGCTGCGTACGCACACAAAAGTAAAACTGCTCTGCCTTGCGAATAGATGTTCCGCATTACTGAATCTGATCTGGTTCTATTACAGTATGGTATATTTGCTGGATGTGCCTCAAGTGCAACATGTGGCTCACGACTCCACACCGAAGAAAAAGGGATGGAGGTTTTCAGTGGGTTAACAGTGGGGTGGAATCTTCAGGGTGCAGATCAAGCAAAAAACTCAAAGGGACTCAGGCGTATTTACTTCATTTCTGCAATTCAGTACATTTTTTGAAGCATATTTTAAGTGTTTTAATTTCAAGCTTCTTCGCGTTTCTATTACACAACGTTTTAGAGGAACGATGTTTTGACATTATATTTTTGTCATTATAACATGATTAATTGGGCTACATTGCAATTCAATAAGGAAACATCCTGACAGAATGGATAAACTGAAGAACATGTGCTCATTCTATGAGCTTTTCCTACCATGTCTGCCAAGTTTTTCTGCTATTTTTCTACAGTCCCTCAGAAAGGAAAAAACATTTGCACAGAAAAGGATCTTTTATTTCTTTGTATCTCTTTTCTTTGGCAGCTTTGCTTGTGAAGAGGGGGTGAAACCAGGGACGTTGCAGTCTGCAACCTCACAGCTAGATGACACTAAATCCTAAGAACTGGACCTTTAAATGACCTGATAGAAAAGTAAGAGTATATAAAGTGGCAAACATCAGTCCCATCTTTTCCAACTACAACAGTAAGTATTGTTTACGTGCTAAAGTGAGTCCATGAACCTCTGTTGAACCGTGTCCATGTTTAATAATAATGATATAAGTAAATAATGAGCACATAGTAGAACAAGGAACACAGCCGATTGACCCAGAAATAAAGTTTGCCATCATTAGCTAACACTAGATACCCAGAGCTACTAGTCATACCAGAGAAACTAATTATTACTGCAGCAGGCCACAGGCTCTGAAAGTAATGATATGAATAATGGAGTTTATTTATTTCTAAATACAGAAATTGATGCTATAATGAACGCATCCAAAATTGTTGCAGCGCATTGCTGTTGAACCATAACACTATCACAAAATAAAGTGATGATTTTAACATTATTTGTTATAACATTGTTATAACATCATAATACCATGTAAGGGAAATGGAGAAAAAAAACAAGTATAGAATAATAACAGTAATAAAAAAGTTATACTTGGTCTTTAGTATTTCGCACTAGTGAGTCACTGCAGTAAAGGTTTCAGTAAGAAAATAATTCATACTTTGTCTTTTGTATTTTGCACTTGTGAGTCATTTCAGTAAATGTTTCCGTAAAAAAATGTCAGTCATTAGTAAAGACTTTTACAGAGTGAGAAAAATCTCACATTCCTGCTGTCTTTTCAATGTAGATGATGCGGAAGAAAAAGATAGTCAGACTTTTGACATCAGTGGTCTCGTTCTTTTCCCACACAAATAAAAAAGTTTAAAAAAAAAAACATTGCTTAGTGTTCTTCTTTGTGCAATTGACGTCCTTCTTTCTTCCCGGCCTCCTGCTGTTAGCAACAAACAAATCAACCAAGTTGTCAGGAAGCAGGTCAAAGGTCACCTGTTGAACTGGCCTCCCGCCTCCTTCCCAGACTTCTCCTGATCATCCTCATCCTTGTCCACACTCTGACAAGAAAGCCTGGATTTGGAGTGTCTCTGTAGAGTGAACACACACACGCACACACACACAAATTAATCCCTGTGCGGCGAAGGTTTATGTTGAAAAGCAGGAAAGTAGATCATTATTTTTTGATTAATGTGTCAAACCCAGTAAACATGATACCACTTACACAGAATATCGCAGCTCAGGCTTTCTATAGCGAGAGATTGCGTGTGTGTGGAGTGACGGTGTGAGTGTTAGTGCTTGTAAGTGTGTGTTCTACATGTTGCATACATAATTACACAGAGGGCGAATTCGCTGACGTGTGCATTTGTTTCTGAGAGAGGCAACAGTTCCTCTGAAGTTGAAGTGGAGGAGAGGATGTGGCCTGCAGTAATTACAGGGTTTAGGCCGTTCGTAAGCATATTACATGCACCCATTCCTACATGCATGGGTGCATTTGTGCGCATACAGTATATACACATACGTGGGAGGATGCAAATTGGGTATGGAGGGAGGCATAAGACGATGAAGAGGAAGATGTAAGCTGGAAAACACAGCAGGAAGGAATTCACAGTAGGAAATAATCAGGCTGCAAAAATAAGGAAATAAAGCACAGAGTTGCAGAATGGAATCCCAAACCTACGTTATACGATCTACTGTCGAGGGTGACTTAAACCAGCGGTTCTCAAACTGTTTTGAATAATTTACATCTCGCTTAAACTATTTTTGTTTTTTCTAATACAGACAAAACCTGCCTTTATAGCAGTGTCAGATTTACTGCACTTACATCCTTCAGCTGAAATGTTTGTGTAGAAATGTTTTCGCAGCAGAAATGAGTGACTGACAGAATTGGATTGACTGTATTTTATTTTTAAGTCTTTCCCCGTGTTTTCGGCTCTATCGGTGTTGCCCGTCAATCATAAATCACGTTGATTGAATTTGTTTATTTTATTCTGTCATTCAATATTCAGGCCAGAGAGACTCGGAGTCAACATGATTGCTTTTGCTGTTTGCAGAAGGGAACAGTTGAATTCAAAATTGGAATACTGAATATACGTTTTGGTTCATTGGACTTCATTGGACTAAATTATGCATGACGGATATTTTTTCAAACAAATTTTTTTTTTTTTTAAATCTTGTATGAGCCTGCGGTATCCTAAAAGTTCAACGCCCGTTCAAAATCAGGGGTCTAAAGTATATGCTGTTGGGTGGATGTCAAGCACATAACAAAAAGAGGATATGAGATGTAAGAAAGTGGATTTAGATCTAAATTTTTTTCCAGAATCACAAAACAGATGTAATAATAAAGACACAAAAAGGCTCCTTTAATGATTATTAAGCACTTTACACACGGTTCTGATGTCTGAGCCGTCCGGTGGAGGTTTGACGGAGAGATGAACTGTTAACTGCGCTGGACGTGCCGGCACACGACAGGCCATGTAAAAGGATGGATTTGTCCTCTTAATAAATATTTAATATATTTATCATGTCTGTAACATTAACAGGAAAAAATATTATCAACTAAAATGTACTATGAAATAGAATTCTTATTTATTTTCTAATTGATTATCAAAATAATGGATCTAAAAAATGCTTTTGAGGAAAACAACTGTTTTTCATCTGCGATGGCGTTAACAGGCGCCTGTTTATGACCTCAGCATCAATGCTGACCACGTTGGCTTCCCCTCCAATAAATAAAATATCCTCAGGATCAGGAGAAGATTTGGCTCCTATCCCTGTTTTCACCGCAGTGATCTGCTGCATGGAATTTAAAATCTGACGGCCTGAAGTCGGATCCTGCTGGTTAGACTGGAGATACTGCAGACACTAACTATGACGTGGGATCGGACACGTATGATGTTTAGCTTAAAGTGAACTCCTGGAAGATCATCCCTCCCTCCTCTGTTGATCTTTGACCATATAGATACAATTAAATCAGTGAATAGTTACACATTGTTTCGCAGAAGCCTGAATGACAACATCAACAACTAACACTGTTAAGTTTAACTGAGCGTCAATAATGGAAGTAAGAGTAGAATAAAACTCTCATGTCTATTAGAAGTTTCTGATCTCTTTCCTGGTCCAAATCGTTTCTCTTTGACAGAACACCTCTGAATCTCGCAGAACGAGCTGGAGAGCATTGCTGGACAGAAGGATGTCTGGAATGCCCTTCTAAGCCTGCTGCCACCGTTTCCCAGGCCCGGATAAGCACAGGGGACTTTTCAGATGGCCAACCGCAAAAGGAATTTGCCGAGACGTCCGATTGTTTTTTCTTGGGAGGCCGTTATGCATAAACAGCATTTATTTAAATATTATTTAGCATTTTTTTCATTGGAAAATGTTTTACGGGTCTCTCGTATAAAAGGGATTGTTAATCTCAGTGAATGTCACTGATTTAATAGAGATTAAATAACTAATGATAAATGGGGGGAAAAAAAGGGTGAAAATCAAAAAAAAGGAAAAAGGGTGAGATCGTTTTTTTATTTTTTATTAATTAATTAGAGGGAACTAATTGCACCCAGGCTGAAACAACATCCAGATTTTACAGATTTCTTTTTTTTAATTAAATACTTAATCATTCCTTGTAACTCCTTCCTTTCAAAAAAAAAAAAAAAAAAAGGTTATCATTATTTCTATTCAGTATGTTTTTCTCCTATTCCGTTTTTAATGAATAAAATGATGCCACCTCCTGGAGGAGGGTTAATCTGTATCTACATCCTCTCCAGGTCATAACCTCATTAGCAGGTGGAAGACCCTCATTAATTATCACCGCTTAAAAAGGTCCTTTTATCGGCGGGAACCCTTTGACTCCCTGATGGAGGCTTGATTGGTGCGGAAACAAACTGAAGTTTGTGTTTTCAGCTGTGACAACCCCACGCTGTGACAATGAATGCATATTCACTTTTGTAAAAGAAGTTCCCGTCTGATTTGCATAATAAAGACATTGTTTTTTTCAAACAATTAATATCTAAGTTGAATGAAGAACAGCGAAGAGCGTCGTTTCCAGCCAATCTGCAGCCAAACCGATCAATCACGCAAAAATAGAATGTTCCCCTCACCTTCTGTTTGAGCGCCGTGATGAAGGATCGGCTCTGGGATTTCTTCAGAACCCCTTTGGAGCTCTAAAGAGAGGGAGAAGACGGCATGAATATGTTTGTGTGTGTGCTTGTTGTCGTTCAGGTGTGGATTTAACAACCACATTAGCGCTCGGTAAAACTGCTTCGAGACAGAAGACCGGTAACGGCGCGGCTGAGGAGGGCAGTGGGTAAAAAACAAGGAAGGAAAATTACTCGTGCAGAAGATGCCGAGAGAAATAAATAGCTTTATAGACTCGTGGAGGTGAAGGGGATCCGCAACAAAGCGAGGGTATAATAAAGAGAATTGGAAACCCTGATGCAGAACACCCACTCCATAAAATGGCTGTCAGGAAACTGAAGCGTCTATAAATAGCACAAGAGACAAGCAGGGAAATTAAATATTGAGCAACACTGCAGATATTTGCTTTAGCGACTTTTCTCGTGTGTTGTGACACGTTTCGGAGGAAACGCCGCACTGGTGGGAAGGTGAAGCGGACTGCGTGGCTGCGGGTCGACTGTCCGCTGCCTCGTGTTCGGTTTGTGACCTGCGAGCGGCGCAGCTGCTGCTCCTTCATCTCTTCTAATTCCCACTGTGACTAATGCTATGGCCTAGTTTTATCCCTCCATGCTCTTCTCTTTCTCCTCCTCGTCTGTTGACTACTATAACTCTCCTCCATGTGCGGCTCTGCACGCCGCCTTAGGGTGGTACCTGCCGCAGGTTCTTCTGGAGGCCCTGGTGCGTAGCCCGGAGCAGGGCTCGGATGCTGAAACTGTCGGAATCCTCTTTGTCTCCGATGCGGGACTCCTTCAGCAGAGAGTCCAGTTTCTTTCTGATGTGAGACTCCACCTGATGATGACCGTTGCCCTGTGAAAAGAGGACAGGGGGTTATTATGGCGGAGACGGAGAAAGATCCGAGAGATAAATCATTTAGATGAGGGTGCGAGGAGAAACGTAGGGACATGTGATGACGCTGAGTAATGGAATCTTAGAGCAAATAGGTGGATTCTCACTGATGCAAAGCCCCTGGAACCAGGCCAGGCGATCAAAAGCACCACAGGTAGACCCACCTGCAGCCTCAGATTAAGCAGCGTCCCCTTTTGGTGCCAAATGTAACCAAAGCATCAAACTTGAATTGCAGCTAATTTAATCATCTTTTAACTGCCTGGGCAGCGCTGTGGCATGAAGCTAGTCGTGGAGATAGAGGTGAAATGGTGACCTCAAATTAATCAAAGGTGTGAATGTGAGCGTAACAGTAGATATCAGGAAATTGGCATCGAAGCTGCATTTAAATGATCGTTTATGTAAATGCATTTTCAAATCATTTAATACCCACATTGACGCTAGTGCGAGGAAGAACTGGATGGATTTGGGGAAATGTCAGATGAATAATCTCAGCCACTAGGGGGAGCTTTATCACTAACAGTTGGTTCAATTTAGTCTAGACTCGAGCAGCTAAATCTTGAATAAATTAAATCTTACTTAATACTTCATAGTTTACTCACTAGGGGGAGATTTTTGGGAAAAGCACGTTTTTTCTCACATTACTTCCAAACTCTTGTTCCTATTTAGTCCAAATTTTCCGTGGACATCTTGCAGTTCTTCTTCAATAGTGTATCAAGTAGATCCATCTAACAATTAACCCTTTGCACATGATTTAGGGTTCATTATAGTAATACATTATGCTAAATGAAATGCTAAACTGAAGAAATAATTGAAAGGTCATGGAGGTAATAAAACGATACCAAACACTGACACGTTGAACTTTATTTAATACGTTGTTGTTGAAGGCGTCAACAACAGGTCTTCTTCTGCAGGTCTTAACTGCAACTACTGCCATTAGTCTCTTCAACGATATTTGACAAAGTTCAGAATGCATCTGATGAGTCTTTTTACCCCTCATCTCATCTCCCACATGTGGAAAACAGTCTGCCAGCTCATGGGGAATGAATGAGTCATCGGTGAGTATGCACAATCCTGAGGTGAAATACACTTGATTTAATATGAATTCATAACATTAAATTGTTTTGTTTAATTAGGGAAGAAAAACAAGAAATACATGACATGACACACAACTGGGGTAAAAAAAAAGAAAAAGAAATACCACTAGGCGATGTATCACTACAGTCAGTATCTATATTACCCTACTATTACCATGTAAATTTGGTGACTGCTGAGAAGGCAAACTGGTTAAAGGAGCTCAAATAAAAAGTCCCTCTCCCGTGGAAAGCCGCCAGCTCCCTTTAGAAATGTCAATAATCATCTAAATTGGCCTCTGCAGCCTCATGCTTCCAGCTAAATTTGGAGGAATGATGCCATGTCCAGTTACACAACCAAACCATCTGGAGTATTTTCCATGCTTTCATTGTGGTGGGAGAAAACTGCATCATGTAATAACTGAACAGGATTAAGAATTCTTTATCTTAAAATAGTGGTTCGGGTAATAAGCGTAAACAAGCAGCTGTGATTTATACTCTTCTCTCTGCATGCATTGACTTCGTATTTATATCTGCTCCATTAGACATTGAATATTTCCTAACACAATCGAAGTAATGAGCCATGAAACCTTACAAGTACCGAAACAAGCGCGCCATTGCTGAAGTCATTAGGTAGCATAACAATATAATTAAAAGCTGATTATCTGACTGCTGTTTGTAGTCTCTGTAAATAAAAGAAACTGTTTGTTACTGCCAGTTTGAACTGTAAAGTGTTTTTTTCTGATTATGATGCTGTTGCTGCCTTATTTTTAAAGTCACACTTAAAGAACTGAAGGATTATAATTGCCGTCCAGGTTTAGGACACATTCGAGAATATTTCTCCATTAATGTTTTCTTACTGCCAGCCTCTAGATGTGCCAACAACTCCAACAAATTCTCTGAGTATCTCTCAAAATCTCTGCGGCCGGTCGTCTCCTGTGCCTTCCACTTCAGCGTCTCTGTTCAGCCCACTGAGCACCCAGCTCCAACCCCACCAGCTCAACTCCCATAGAAAGATCAACGGAATCAAAGGGACAAAGTCAGCAATGGCCGCTTTTTGATGTCACTACTCCAAACGGCTTTTTATTTTATTTTGTTTTACTTAAATGCTTGGAAACACAAATCACCAAAATGTAACCCTCTCTAGGTCATGCCAAACCTACATCTGGGTCGAATTAAATGCAAATCCATCCAGTTTTTTTCTGTAATCTTGCTCACAAACGAACAAACAGACAGACAAACACAGGAGAGTAAAAGAAATCATAACCCCCTGGAGGAGGTAATAAAATAACTTTCATGACTCCTTGGCCCCCCTTTCTGAAAATACTGTATCTCTGGTATTACCGGTAATCTAGAACTTCAATTTCCTCTTTTTCTGTTTATTTATTGATTTATTAGTTTATATTTCCATGATAGTATTCTTATATTTTGCATTTCTTTCATCACATGGTTAAATATACATAATAATGTATATTCATGACACTGTTTCTTGGTTTACCTGGTTTATGGAATGGTGACACCTAGACTGTAAAATAAAAAGAGGAAGAAGAAGAAAAGGAAAAAAAAGAAAAGAAAGAGGCACAAAGAAAACAAATGCAGGTAAACAGCAGTAAGGGGAAATGCCTTAGTAATTCAAGTTGCTTTAAGATTTTTCTCTTTGAAAGGGAAAAATAAAGGTAAAAAAAAACATATTTACTTTCCCTCCTATTCAAAGTAAAGTTTTCTATTGTTATATTGCTTGAACTAATTTGACAATAAATTGAATGGGTTCAAAACATTTTATGGGTTCGAACCAGGCCCTGACCTGGTTCAGAGGGCATGAAGACAGAAAAGAGGATTCAGAGACAGGCTAATGAGGTGAAGGATATAACAGCACTGTTTTAAATGGGTTCATCGATCATCAAGAGCCAAGATCACCGTAGGAGTGAATTTACTGTTTGGGTTATTGTGCATATCTTTGGATTAGTTTGTGATCATCTTCTATCGTAGGATCCATGGAATGTGAACGCAAATGTTTCGTCAATGGAGACGTTGATGAATTCGATGAAGCATTCAAATGGAATTAAATGGACTGATTTTGTTATTTATAGTTGGTTTAAATAACTATAAATAACGACAATACGACAATCCAAATCAGAAGAATTTGGAAAAAATACAAAAATGTCCATCACCAGTTTGCGTTAAATACCAAATATAAACCAAACCGGCTTCAGAATAGTTTAGAGATTTGATAACAAGCAGGGATGTCAAATGAATCTGGGGACTAGTTGATCCATTTCAAACTTTTTTCTCACATTACTGCTTTTAAACTTGAAGTCGTCCTCAATCTCATCGGCGCTGTCATCATCAGAAACCTCCCCTTCCTCGGCGTCCGCGGACAAATAAGCCGGCAGACGTTTCCCCTGGACGGAGAGAGCAAAAGAAACTAGATTAGACACAGACAGACTGAGGTTTCCCCCATGTATGCGTCCAAAACACAACACAAATCCACACATTCATACACTAGAATGCCCACACGGGTCAGACAGAACTCAGCAGGATGCATCTTTTCCTCAGACATTCACTGAACTGAAGAAGAAATGTGCTTAAAACCCCATGCTGGCCTGTACAGGCGCTCCTGCCAACTGTAAAAGGCACACAAGCGGGCACAAAACACATGCCTGCAGACCCGACACACACACACACACACACACACACACACACACACACACACACACACACACACACACACACACACATCAAGTACACTCATAGTACCATCAGCTGCATATTCTCTGAGGAACTCCCTGAGCAGCCCTTCAGGCAGAGAGGAAGCCCCTCGGAGAACCATTCTGAGGGTGTAAGTGGGAGTCAGGATTTTCTAGGCTTCTCCCGAAATCAATGACAGACTCTACGCTTCCTGCACACATCCAGTCTCTCAGTGACGATGGCATCACCGCCCTTATTTCAACTGCAATAAATAGTCTATCTCCCCTCAGCCTTCTGTCAAAAACAATCTTTCACCATTTTGTCTTTATGGGCTTGTGACTCTTGCGTCCCCCATTCCACTGGGGGATGGACGAAAGTTGATGGCTCTCAAACGGGGGGCAGAGAGGCGGGAGGAATGAAATGGAGGACAACTGAGGAGGAGTAAAGCTCTTTATAGAAAATCGATGAAACTTTTTCCCTTTTCAGGCATCAGGCTGGAGGGGGGGGAGAAAGGCAGAGGCCTTTTACCCAGGGAACAATGCAGGCTACATTCACATTACAGATAAAGTCTCAGGTCTGGTCCTCATGACAAAAATCCAATAAAACAGTGACAGCGCTGCTCAGACTGTGCTGTGGTGGTGGATAAGGATCATCTGGGCCCTGAGGAGGCCATCAGAGTGAGAGCTGATGTTTCCTATCATCTCGCTGGACACTTTTACAACCTATTGCAACGACAGTAGCATTTGACCATTCTTCACAGATTGAACTCTAATTTAAAAAAAATGGGATTTGCTTAAAAAAGCAGTGAATAAAATATCAAGTTGACAATTATATATTTTTTCTAAATGTTAAGGAGATGACAGGACGTCAAGGCCACAGATCTTGCCCTGACCTCCTTCTCATCACTGAAACAACAACTACTGTGTTAAAACATTAACCAAAAGTGGGAACCAGTTTGTGCCGGGGATGTTTGGAGGACCAACTGTGTTAATTTCTTCACCAAGTAAAACTAGTATTTCTTTGGGGCAGTATAATATCTATGATACTGTAAATGTACCACACCAGTAAGTCCTGACATGCTTTAATATGCCATAAAAAATCTTACTTATAAAAAAAGGATTTTCACAATAGCTTTTGAACCATGGTGTCCCCCAGGGCTCCATCCTTGACCCCTTACTCTTTAGCATATACTGGGCCATGTTATGAACATGTACAGCCACATTTTTCAATAAGTCGTAGTGAATCAAAATGTGCTCAACCAAAGAGTTGAGCAGGACATTAAAGTTTAGCCTCTCCAGTTTGTTAAAACCATTAAGAAGTTGTTTGAATGTGATTGAAAAACTGCTGTGTAAGTTTTTGCCAGCGGCTTGAGTACGGATTAATTCATTATAATTCTATTTGAATTCTATTGGGGATAATGCAGTTTGATTCCACACTAAACGTCTCTTTAATGGCTCAAATATTCATCGTGTTGAGTCGTAATTTGTCTGAATATAGGTGCTTCTCTAAATGTGTTTTTCTCCATTCTGCTCTATGAATCATAAAATGACCTAGTTCGGTCCTTCCTTTCTCTTCTTCCTTCTCTTGATGTGTTTATGGGCATTAATTAGCTCCTTTGCCGAGCCCCCTCCCCCACTCCTCATCCTCAGAAGAGCAAATTACATGAAGTAAATGTGTAGAGATAAAACGCCTACACTTTCTTCACTGCAGGAAGTGGAATTGTCCAACGCAGGTTATTAAAACAATTCATCCCCCATAGCGTGATCTTACTTTGATGAGTATCTTCCCCTGCAGGCTGTGAGGGCTAGGGAGAGTTTTGGAGTCTCCACTCAGGACATCTCCCACATCCAGTTTGTCTCCAAAGATTTCCCGCAGGTACTGAGCAATCTTCTTCTGCTGTTGGATGCTACAGTGGTTCTCTATGGACAGGATTACTGGGTACCTGAAAGACAAATAAAATATATATATATCAAAATACATTTTTACTTGTACTTCTAATGTCCTGCTCAACGCTTCCTTTTTGAGAAACGTTCTGAACCTGTTTTTAATACAACCCAGTGGCAGCGGTATATGCTGAAGAGTAAGGGGCCAAAGTCGGAGCCCTGGGGCCACATAGGTCAAAGGTGACCCCCAACAGGGAGGCATTATCAACGGCTATTGAGGAAGTCCCACTCGATAAAGATTTTGTTCTTTATCGATATGCCTTTTTTTTTGGCATATTAAAACATATAAAATAAAACTTATAATAAGAACATTCCAAAAAGAATGCTTTACCAAAAGGTTGAACTGGTCAAATCAAAATTGACTATTTAACATGATATACAAAATTACATCATGAAATATCCCTTTAAAACATGTTTGGCCAAACGATTTGTTATTTGTTGGTCAATTTAGCTTCTCAGATATTAGATTTATAAATACCCCAAAGAAATAATATATGGAACATAATTATTTTAGGGTTTTTTTGTTGGTGGGGACATTTAAGGGTTAAGGTTTCCCTGAATCACATTAAAACTGATTAAATGCTGAAAATGTATTTTATGATGATCAATCAAACAGAACTTTTCTTTTGACCCCCAGCATTCAGATGGCGAGCTGCTTCTTGCTGACACACGGTTTAATTACAGCCCCCACGGAGAAGTTGTCAGAATAAATCAAGCATAATTGATTAACTGGTTGGTTTTTCCATAATATAAATGAATACAAATCTATCATAATATTTAGTGAGTCAGATGTTTGTCTTCAGTGTGTGAATCAAACATAGAAGGTTCAGTCACCCACCTGAACAATCACCTACTGAAATGCTGGCGACGCAAAATCAAGGTGAAGTATCGTTTACGCCACAAAGTAGGCAGGTAAGCATCAGGTCAGCGTTAAGCCTTGATTAGGCTTAACAGCCAAAGGCAAGTGATTTTTTTGTTTTGGGTGACATTTCAAAATGAATATTTCATAAAGCACATGTCAATACAATCGATCCAGACAACATAGTCTTACTCCAAACATCACATTTAGATTTTCAATGTCTCAACTCAAAAGCCTCTGAACATGACTCTAACAAATCATATCTTTTACTTTCCATTTCTCACCTCCAGGCAACAGAACAGGAGGAAGGTAAATGATAAAAAATGTACCTGGCACAGTGGCCGCATGTGTGTGTGTGTGTGTGTGTGTGTTTCATTTAGAAAAGGTGAAATAACTTGTGGCCACACAGTAGCACATCTCAAATGTCAGGTTTGTCAGACTGACAGCTCTCCCTCAGGGGACGCGGCCCTGCTCTGAAGTCCACCTCTGATCCCCAAAACACACACACGTTCTCACACTAGTGTTATCAAAACGCTCCTTTGCCAAATACAACTGAAATAACAAACCTGCTGTTGGACGCCTCTGTTAGCCCACTGCATCGCAGTTTTCATTCATTACCCTAAAGGATAATATTCATTTATTTATCATCCCCCCAAGGAGGTTATGTTTTCACTCCTGTGTGTTTGTCTGTTGGTATCTTTGTGTTCTGTTGTTTGTCTGTCTGTTTGTCACCAGGATAACAGAAAAACTACAGGATTGATTTGCATGTAACTTTACCGAGAGGTAGGTTTGGGCATGTCCTAGAGGTGTTTACATTTTGGTGGCAGTATGTGTTTTTTGGGGGTGGCTGTAAGGGATCAGAACACGACTGATGCCTTAGTTCCTGGGATTCCTTTGATGTTTCTTTTGGGTTACAGCATGGGACTCAGTGGGCTGAACAGAGATGCTGAAGTGGAAGGTGCAGAAGACGACTGGCTAAATTGGCTGACTGGCTGAGTATTTTAGAGAGACTAGGCGAGTTTGTTGGAGTTGTCGTAAGACTTGGAGGCAGAAATTAATGGCGGAAGTTTTCCTAAACCAAGAGTACTGTTGTGCCCTTGCAGAGGTTTGGGCTCTCTGATTGCTTTTCCTAGTTTAGAAAAGGGGGCAGGTGGTAAAGTCTTTGAACTAATTGAAAGGATTTACTCAACTTCCTGTTTCCAGGGGGAACCCAAAATTAGGGTCACAAATTAAGAAAGTGACCAAATATTAAATGTTAAAATCTCCCTTTCTGTTTTCGAGTAATATTGTTGAATGTTGACCAGGATGGTGTCTTTTGCAAAACTTGATGATGTCACAGTTTAGTTGATCTGTGACCTTTTGGATAGAAGAAAACTGATAATCATATTTTTCATAAACGGTGTATTATGGAATGGCCAAAATCGTGTTTTGTTAGGTGACAGTGACCTACAGAAGACTCTGTTGAGCTTGACTCTAGTCTGGCACGGTAAAGACTCATTACAGGTGGGGAATAAGTGCGAGTCCTCGGCTGCCGGTCAAATACTCTTTTAATTTTTTTGAATGGGTTCTCGCTTCTAGTTTCAAGCCAGATGGTGACCCGCTCTGAGGACAGTGGCAGGTGGGGAGTTTGACCGGGGCGGTACACCTGTCAAACAGTAACGCAGGTGTCCTGAGGTGAATTCAGGGAGGAAAGAAACCTCCCCTGGAGCAGAAGGCCAAAAACTTGCTTGACCTTGATTGTCAGTATGAATAATGATGTGAAAGCAGGGCCTCACAATATCTCTGAGGATTTGGGTTTTCAGCAGGAGGTGTCAGAAAAGTCACTTTTGCCGGCCAAGCTTTCGATCTTTTATCCTTCAATGTCAGCTCTTCCAATCATAAAGAAGCGGAATCTACCGGCCGTTTTTTTGTCCACCCACTGACGGGGAGCGTGAGCTGAGTTTAGGCCGTGCTGAGGCGGGTTAGTTCTACCATCTCCTAGAAAACTGGGTTTCGTACGCAAAGCAGCTCCTTTGCTGCGATCTATTGAAATTTTATTATCCTGAGAAGGTTTTTTAATGACGGTGTCTTTAATTTAAGTCCTTCAAACTGGGAAATGGCCTTATCTCACACGACACACCACAGTTATAACTAAACAATCACCGATCCGTAATAATACAGCTAACAGACTATAGGTGCATAAATTAAACCTCTTATGCTCTGCCACTCTTTCTCAATGCTGTTGACACATTCTGCTCATCTTTTATCATCCCGGCCACCTGTTAATCTGACTAATAGCCCCCTGACTGTATTCACAGATGGACCCCCCTCAAACAAACACACACACATTCATCAGTTATTGACGTGTCTCTTCTGAGAGGTGGTCCTGGATGTCATTGTCTCTGTGTCCACATGAAAAGCCTCTGTGTGATGCTTTTTGTGGCGGCCCACTCTCATGAACCTCATGATGCAGAACCGCCTTCAGGGAATTCCCCCTAGTTTGGCAAACCCGTCCTCTTGGACTCCTGGACCAACTTATCAGAATTCAGCTGATTCCAATTCAAGGTCACTTAAATTATTCACTATTATTATTCAGGGAAATAAATACTATAAATAAATAAAGGGATTGAAATACATCTAATGTGTTTGCTATGAACAGCGAGAACAATTATTTTTTGCAATCAACCAACTGATTATTTGGTCTAGTAATGTAAAACAAGAACAGAAGCATTGTTAAAGATGACACAATTACCAAAGATGACACAAAATTAATTGTTTTGTCATTCCACCACCCAAAGATATTAAGTCTTCAATTATAAAACACAAAGCAAATTAGCAATATGGATGTTGAAGAAATGACATTATAATGTAATTTTAGTTGGAAAAATGATTTACATACATGACTTACAATTACAATGACTAATTAAATCGATTAAAATGACTAATTATTAATGCAACTAGCAATAATAGCATAGAGCTGAAATATACAAAAAGAAAAAAGATAAAAGGAAGTAAAAAATCAAATAAGCCATAGTGAGGCTTTCTTATTCTTTATATCGCTGTGTATTTTTGAAATGAAATAGATTTGGTTGTTTGGAGTTTCTCTCCCAGTATCATTGGCAATCACGATTTAATTAATCCAAAAACATTTTTGGAAAATAGAAGTTCAATATTATTTCATTTTCGTCACTCAATCTTAGGCTTTTAGACCTGTAAAATAAAGAATTATTAGTTTGACATTTAAGGAAATTGATTTCTTACTCGGATTTTGAAGAGTTGATCCATATTCCTCTTATCTGCCCATTGAATATGAAACACTAAAAGTCAGCAGATGATTGGATTAGACTTGGACTTGGAAAGAAACGGTGGCCCACCTTCCAGCCGCTCTAAACTTTATTGTTTTTTGGTTAAATGGACCGAGCAGTTCCAAACAACTCTTTATTTCCATCCCATAATAAGAATGCATGAAGTTATTTTGATTCAAAAGGTCAATTAAATGTCTTTTTAGTCTTTTTTCCATTTTCTTCAGCTTATAGGTGAAGGGTCAGGTTGTGTTGGCTGCAGGCCAAGAATGGTATGCAATGGTAACATCCCTTTCCCCAGCAACACTCTCCAGCTCTTTTCCTGGGATCCTCCAAGATGAACTTGAGATATTGTCAACTTCTATTTTCCTTAATTTTTTTTGGACCATTTAGAGTTAACAAGAAAACAAAGTTATTGTGAGAGACAAACGAAACAACCTGATCTGTTAAACGGATCAGATGTTCGGTGTAAGGATGGAAACTCTCCACGATAAGGATGTCTGTCTCCTCCTCTCCCATATTGTCGGACTTTGAGATGATCTCAGCATACCAGGTGTCGATTTGTTTAAAAAGTTCTAGGTCCGTGGCGTTTACGCTAATCAATGCCGACCACCTGATTTCCTCCATAAGATATAAACAATCTTCATTACATCCCTGAAAGGAAAGGAGTTTATCGAATCATCACCACCACCACAGATCCTTGGTGTTAACTGGGGAATTTTCCTTAATCTACATTTGCTGGCCTATTTATTTCAGTGAAACTTTCAGCAAGTTGTTGAGAAATGAACCTTTGTACTTCTAGATAATGACATCACTTGAATCAATTCCGATACTGCCTGTGCCTTTGGAAAATGTGAATGTCTTTATAGTCATGCAACAACAAACGTTTGCTATAAATGTCAATCCAAGCCAACGTCGCAGCAGGGAACGCATCATTCACACTTTGCATGGGGTATGGTTGGACACAGTAAACACAATGTCTGGCTCAAAGAGTGACTCCTTAGAGAGACAGAGGAAACACTGTTGAACAGATGGCTCAGTAATGGGTGCTAATTATTACCAGGCATCCCAGCGTTCTGTGAAAATCACAAACCTTTTTTATTTTTTTTGCCACTTTCTTGTTGAACCTCATGGGAAAATCTCTCATCATATTTATAGATAGTTCTTTGTAGCATTCTTAGAATATTAATCCTATCCCGGACCATAAAGTAGCCTAGTTTGCTGTTTGTCATTCTGAGCCATTTCTTCCCAGCACCATGATGGAAGAGTCTACTTTCCATAAAATGGCACAAACACACACATGCTACAGGGACCTTTGACTCACGTGTTATTTATGAAGGCATATTTATTGATGGTCTCTATGACAAACTTGAAGGGTATCTTGGAGGTCAGAGTGTAGCCATGTTGGACCATCGGTTCTCCGTCAGGACCATCCCAGCAGTCCACTTCAGGAAAAACAGGAGAAATGATGCATGAATAAAACACTGCGTCTTGACACTCTTCTCTGACTCCTTTCTCTTCTAACTGTTGATGGTTAATAGAAGGAAAGGCAGATTATTTGACTTGCATTTGGCTCTCACATTGAGCTGTAAACATTCATCTCTGGTGGGGTTATGGCTGTGAGTAAACGTAATCTAAAAAACAACAGTAGGCTCAGTATTTTGTTATTTTCGGAGCTATAATCACCAATACTGCTCATGAGGAAGAGTTCATCTATTTGTTTTTTACTTTGAAGAGGTAAACATTGGAAATGACGTGTCATAGTTGAGGTATTGTCTATGTTTTACTTTAATTCACAGGGTAATGGTTCATGACTTTGTATTATTGTTGCCCGTTTTAATTAGTTATATGGGTCCTCAAGTCCTTGTGTTTATTACTCTCTGTTTTCTCTACCTGCCACTTTCTATGTTCCCTTGCCTTCTTGTCTGTATCTATAACTGTGTGGGTGGGCTGTTCTCCTGACTCCTAGTGTGTCTCCTCCCGTATTGCTTGACGTTCTCACCTTTTCCCAATCGACTGCTTGGTCTATTAATATAAAATATAAATCAAAAATAAGAGGTTGCTAAGAACGGAGGTTGAAGGATTGACATTATTATGCCATTTATGTTTGAAAAAAGACTTACATGCATGATTAACAACTAAATTGACTAATTAAACTGATTAACCATTTACAAAACTAATCATTTCAGCTCTAATAGCAAAGAACCCAAATTTGACAAAATAATTTAAATGAGGTAAAAACATAAAAAAAAGACATTATGACAATGAAGAAACATTTGCCGGTGATCGTTTCAATATTGAGTGGAAAACTTTAGGGAGTTATGAAACATATATTGGAAATGATGTGTCACAGTTGTGGTAATGTTTGTTTTACTTCATTGTATTAAGGGTCTTTTCTTCATTTTTAGTTGTTGTTTCCTGTTTTAAATCGTAAGTGTGTTATTTTCTTACCCATTTTTTATGTTCCCCTCCATTCTTCTTCGTCTGTATCTATGTGTGGTGGTTTCTCCTGACTCCTAGTGTGTCTCCTCCCTGATTGCTGGCTTTCCTCACCTTTTCCCAAATGTCTTATTACTCTTCCTTTGTTGGTCAGTGTGTTGTTGATTACGTTGATCTCTCCCTCGCCCTTTGTCCTCATTATTCCTACCTTTCTCAGAGCTTTTTCTGTTTCCAGGATCAGTTTTATTCTGTCTCTACCTTGGGGTTTTAGGACTGAACTGTTTTTCACGTGGAATTAGCGTCATTGGATGGACTCAGTTATCTGGCAATCAATAAAGCTTTATTTATTAAGCCACTGATTTAGACTTCTGCCTCCCGTTTCATCTGCAATTTGGATCTTTATTGTGAACATCACATAACAACGTGTTCCTTCGCAACAAAATAAATAAATGAAGACGTAAAGTTGTGGAAAAGGCTGATTCTGTGTAGGTATAGGAATCAAATGATCAGCAAGCACCAGCTAATGTCTGGGATTTAGTCTTTACAGTAACATTGTTGGCTCATATTAAGTGTTATAAACAAACATCAACACAAGAAAATGGCTACTTGATTTTCTAATTTAAAGAAATGATGGAAATATTTTTCAAATTGCAAAGCATTCATTAGAACCATGATCAGTGGACGATCCATTCGTGGCATAAAATAGAGGCATATACATAGATTAGCATAAAAACAGAACCTCAGTTGGAAAAATAACAACAAATATATTGCAATAGAATCATAAAATCCCTATATTATTATGTGGTACAGTAGGAATACAGACATTACTGATAACAATCTCTGTTATATTCAAGTGGCGCAGTAAGTCGTAACAGCGAGACAGCGAGCGCAATGACCCCGAACTGAAGCAGCTAAATGAAATTCAACAAAATTGAATTTAGATTAAATTTAATTGTCTTCAGTCTTCTCGGGAAGTCGACACAGTCAGATTGGCTTTGTCTGGCATCCAATATTCATACAACGCCCGGTTACCTTCCACACAGCGGCAGCCGGACTGCAGCACCCAGGCATACATGTCAGTTTTGGAGTGGGAGAGGAGCTGGTCTCCGGTCAGGTAGGTGTTGTGAGAGGAGGCGATGAAGTAGTTACACAGAGGCTGCTCCATGTCCTGATTCACCTCGTTGTGTAAAGGGTTGAAGATGTCACATGTGGGACTGCGCATGAAACTTGTGAAACCTGTTGGAAGATAGAAAACAGACAGGGAAAAGTGTTTAGAATCCCCAGTTTGGCTGAAAAACTTCAAGAAGTATTGGATGCATGTCAATCAAGTTTCACGGGTATTAAAGGCACTGGTTTTGACTACCCTCTGCCTTTTTGCTGTATTTTTAAATTGTGAGACCACAGATAGAACAAAGACAAAATAAGACAATGGGTAGAAGCTTGTGACAAGACTTCCTATGGGAAGGGTGTTGGTTTGAGTGGGTGTGTGAAAATGTGTGTGGGTCAGTGGGATAATATCTGCTAGGTGGGTGGGTGAAATTGAGGATAGTTATGGTGTTAACGGTACAATATCAATAATAAAAAAAAATACAATAGTAATTTTCGATTATAGTAATAATAATTATGATGATAACTTGAATACTGGACAAACGTTATGACAAAGAAAATTCCTCCAAAGAATCAAAGGGTAAGATTGTGTTTGTCACTACATACAATATTGAAGCAGAACAGATTAAACGGATTATAAATAGGAATTGGGGTATTATTCCGAGTGATAATACGCTCAGTCAAATCTTTCCTGAACCGACGTTAATCGGTTTCAGGAGATGCGAGATGAACTGGTGCACAGCCATCTTTCAGCTCACGACACCGAAGCATGGTTGGGTTCAAAACCTATGAAATCTTGCAAAAGTAACCATGGTAACCACGGTGGAAATGTAACACGGGCAAAGATATCACATGTCAGAAGGAGTTCACCATCAATCATCTAATCCGCTGTAAAGACACATTTGTGATCCGCAGGTCAGAATGCCCCTATTGTGAAGTAACCGCTATTGAAAAAAAATACAAGATGTTGACAGGACTGCTTAGCAGAATGTAAATACACCATATGCACATATAACACTGTTACTGTCATAACAGTTACCAAGCTCCATTAGAAGTCTGTGGCACCAACCATATCCCATCTTCCATGAGAAAAAGTAAAGGACGGCAAACTTTGGGTTGATAAATGACATACTGCTAAACACCCAGCTCTAAATGTGGATTTAGATTTTACTGCTAATAAATTTATTTATTCCATTGCCTGCCATCTTTTGTAACAGTTGTTATAATTAATTGTTGTGTATATGCTGATCTTTTATTCATTTTTTGTGATTAGGAGGCAAAATTCCATCTGTTGGATTATTCCTGTGTGTCAATGCCCACTCTAGGCCACGCCTCTTTATGCAGGTGGAATATTCTCATAGAATATCCCACCTTTTCCTCATAGGATGCGTTGGACTCCCTGGTGAAGGCTTGAAATCGAAACACAACTGCGTTTGTGTTTTATAGGTCAAAATGACCCCGCAGGGACAATGAAGCTGGCTGTTGTAAAGGAGCACGCCAAACGGCGCCTCTAACCAACTGCACAACATTGTGAGTCCACGGATTCCCTCCCATGTTTGAATTTCTGAGAGATTCTAGCCTCTGTAGCTTGTTGACGGAGGAGCAAAGTTTTCAAACCAGCGTGGTTCAGTTTGAAAACCCTGCTGCTGGATGATACGTTTGACAGAACGTATCATCTGTTTTAGGTAGTGCTTCAGGAAGAGGGAGCAAGAGGGAGGAAAAGCGTCCTTTCATCGGGAGAGGAGGGCTGAAATGAGTCAGGAATATCAAGAGCGGTCAAGTGTACAGCCAAAAGGAGAGTGAGGAGAGGAAATGGAAAAATGTGCTGCAGATACTGCCAAGACACTGTTCTTATTATGCAGAGGTCAGCGATCACTGCATCATTGTTGAGGGCACACAGCCTGACATGAATCCCACCGGAGTCACAAAGAGACCGTACGGCCTGCTTGAGGTAACAGATCATCACAGGGATACATGGAAATGCTAATCTGTTTGTACATTTCTGTCGCATCTGTCCTCGACACATGTTTGAACACACACATATCTGGGCTGCAGGCGAGACATCAGGCCTACTGGTGTGATCAGTCGGACACGCTGCCTTCATGCCTCCAACAACGAGATTAGTCTCAGCCCACCTCTCCCTCTCATCTCCTCCCTCCCATGCTGCTCTCAGTCCGGTCGGATTCCCAACGACCTCATTCTGACTCGCTCCAGCTGCCGGCCTCCATCCTCACCCACTCATTCACCCTCAGCTCACCCGACAGCTAAATACTGTGCTGCCTAAAATGGCACCCAGAGATAAACACTTACAACAGAAGAAGATAACAGAACCTAGATTCACATTTGAAAGGTGAAACCTAGATTCCAGATTCACCTTTCAAGGTAAAGAGCTAAATTAATTCTGTGACTGCTGAGATAATCAATTATGGTGGAAGGATGATGATGATGATTAAATAAAGATTTCCCTGCATCATCATATAACTTCTTGCTTGACTACAAGCCAAAGATTTTTTGAGGCTAGAAAAATCATTAAATTTGAGAGGCTCTCTAAAGTATGTCTCCCTTTTTTCTTTGGCAGCGATCTGGTCGACCTCTCCTGGTTTTCTTTACGATTAAATTTGATGTGTTTTATTTTGCTACATTTTTCTCAAAACATGGAAATAATTTATAATTGTCAATTAAACTTAATTTCTGCAGGGCAATTAAATCATAATAAAATCGAGCATATTTTGATTAAGATCTTTAGCGTCAATCTGACTTTACGCACGAAACCTGTTTTATCTATTCATCATAATCATCCTCATCATCATCAGACGTCAGGGCACTGACTGGCTTTAACATCTTGCATTTAGTTGAAAAGCCTGAATATCTACTGCCTGTTTTCAAGCTGATTTTTTTTTTCAGAGCAAGCTTTTTTTCAATAAATAAAAAAATCAAATATTTAAAATAATTGGTATTATATAAATGCCTTTATAAAGACAAAAAAACAAACACTGTACCCCGGGTTTCTACTTTATCCTTTAACATTTGCATGTTGCATTTCAAATATTTGCAATCCAAATTCTTAACAAAAATATTCCTTTGTCATTATGAAAATAAAGATAAAGCCGCATTTTAAGTTGCGCCTGTAATTTTGTTGTGTCTTTTGTTATTATCTCTAGCTATGATGCTACCAGGAATTTTTGTTGATTTTCTTCTGTCTTTATAATTATTTATCAAAAGACCTAACAGCACCGTTTTAGTTTTTCAAATTTCACTTTATTTCAATTTATCTAATGTTGATTATTATTCCACTTATCGTGACCTTGATTGTAGCCGCCGCAAAAGAACAATTACCTGTAGAGGATAAATAATAACTATCTATTTTTTTTGTCAGTCAAAATCCAAGCTGCTCTCCTCAGCTAGTTGTTTGTTTGTTGTTTTCAGTGTATTGCTCATGAAAGTTCCATTTAAAATGGGAATAAAAAATATAAAAAATGGCTTTGATGTTCTTATATTTGCATTTTTTTGTGTAACTTCTCACAGAAAGTTTTTTGGGATAATGATGCATGACGTTTAGAAAAAAATCTAACGTAGCCCCAGCAGTACCCTAAAGGAATCCTAGATGTACGTGTCACAGGGATGCCAAAATTAAAATCTGAATCCAAAATTGGGGAAACAGTGTACCTATTAATTGATAAAAAGACATAACTTGGCCACATTTTATTCAGAAGAATTATGACAAATTTTTCATACATTAATATGAAAACAAGGGTATTTTAAAAAAACTGAAAAATAAGAGTTGCATTCTGGGATATGTAGTTTCAAGTTATTATAGAAAGACAGACGGAAATTAGATATTGTCTCACAGGCTGGATATAGTTTCAGCTTGGGTGCCACATAATAGTTTAAGTTGAAAAGTAAAGTTGCCATGACAGTAAGAAAGAGGGTCAGAATCTAAGCTCAGATAAAAAAGACTTGGAGAAGTAAAAAATAAACATAAAAGAGAAAAGTTGGAAAAGACAGAGCTACCTTCAATCCCCATGACTCCACTTTGTTTATTCTCGTCGGACACCTCAAACTTGTCAATGACTTCTGCAACGTACTCTGGAGTCACGTTGGTCATCTAGAGACAAAAAAAGACATTATTCTCCTTCATACCTTAGTCTTAAGAGAGATTGGAAATAAAAAATATAAAGTAAGTCAGAATGATTTTCCAATTTCTAGAAACTATTTGTGTTGCGATATAATTTAGTTATCAACCATGTCAAACAAGCAGCGCTATCTGAGAACCACATCTCTGGTGAGGGACAGTAAATACAGGATAATGAAAAGAAAAAACGGCAAAGAAAAACTGAAAAAAAGCGAGAAAAGGGCACCGATGGGACAATCCAATTTTCAGAACGATAGATAAGCTTAACGGAGCAGATGCCTTCGGGCAGAAAACTGAGACGGATGGAGATACCAGCTAAACTAAAGAAAGGAAATAGTTTGGGAACTTCATCATAAAACTGTGGCTGGTTTAATATCGCCGTTTAATCGGCTAGAAATCCAACATCAGTTTGACCTCTCACCTTCTGTTCATTACGCAGGAAGTTGGCCAGCTCCTCCACCGTCAGATGGTCCTTCCTGTCGCTGTAGGCCATCATCAGCAGGAACAGGTCCCGCCTCAGCGACATCATCTTGTAGAAGACGGAGAACTCCTCATATGTCAGAGTGCCCTGCTGGTCGTCTGTGTCCGCTTCCTGAGAGGGTGAGGAGGCAATACGTCAATCCTGATGCATGTCATAATAGTATATTATATATATTTTTATTATTATCTCCAGCATATATTCTGAGAAGATCTGGTTGATTTTTTAAGGATTTTATAAAGGCATAACTCCACAACTATTTAATGTTTTTTCATGAAACTTAGAAAAAACGTTAACATTAAGCTGAATTAATTGATTTTGCTATCAGAGAATGTGATATTTTAAGAAATATTTAGCATTTTTCAGTAAAAATCTCACATCCACACATGTGTTTAAATGTGTACTAAATCTTCAACAACAAAAAAACAAAGTAATCCGTCTTTTGTTTCTGAATGCATTGGTTGATGCAGAAAATAAGACATGGCTGCTGCATCAGAACTCAGTCTGTGAATAAAGCCACAGCTGAATCCAGCTGAAACGTCCCAATAAAACGTCTGCAAATTCTCTGTTTTCACGCGTCCAAACCAACTTAATCTGTCCTCTCTTACTTTGTCTCCAAGACGTCTAACATGGGCTGTCACCCTGATGTGCTCGTTTCTAATCCTGACCATCTTCGTCACTCCCAGAGAAAAACTGAACATTTCCACCTGTGCCTGCTGCCTTTTGTTCAGAGCCACCGCCTCTAAACCATCCGGCCGAACTCCCTTTCACTACCATCTTATAAACCTTTCCCTTTATTCCTGCTGCTACTCGTCTGTCCGAGATAACTCTTGACACTCTTCTCCACCCTGCCTGCATTCACTACTTCACCTTTTTCCACACTCCCAATGGCTCTGAACAGTTGACCACAGAGCACCTTCTTCACCTCCTTCTTCTTGCATCCTCACCATTGCACCTGCCTCCCTTTCATTCACACACATTATTCTGTCTTGCTGTGCCGGACTTTCTTTCTTCTTCTCTCCAGCGCATACCTCCACCTCCTCACGTTTTCCTCCACCTGCTCCGTGTTCTCACTACAGATCACTATTCCCACCTCAAACATCATAGTGCACAGAGACTCCTGCCTGACCTCATCGGTCAGCGTGTCCATCACCATAGCAAACACGAAGGGGCTCAGAGCCGATCCTTGGTGCAGTCCCATCTCCATCTTGTTTTCAGTGTTACATTTATACTTAAGAAGTCCTTTTTTTGACTCCTCAAAAATAAGATTACCGAATTGTCGCAAAACGAAACAAAAAAAGCTTTAGCGAAGAAGAGTGTCAAATCATATGTATGTAGTAAAAATATAATTCCGTCTGATTATCAGACATGACTAAAATAATATTTCCTGGAAATAATAGGTATATATTATCGAAAACATATCGCTCACGGTCTTAAAGTGCAGATGTACGATGTATGTTTGTTCCTCCATCCTGCCTTGTTTATTTCACACTGATTCAGATTCACAAACAAGCATCAACTCTGCAGCAGTCTTTTTACGACACAAGCACAACCCCTCTGGAACCGATACTTCCCTTCCCTGTCCTCATATCTGACTCCATGTTGCCTGAGGATACACCGCACGACTTCCTTCTCGTTATACGCCGCCACCTCGACCTGTTTGCTCGCTGGGACTCGGCTCCCATCTCATATTACCTGGATCTCACGAGGGGCAATTCGACACCACAGCAAATCTAATAATACCAGCTAATGCCTCTTTCACACCCCCATAATGAGCTCGCTATGTGCATCGGGGACTGGATCACAGAGAGCGTGGATACACAAGCAGCGGGATAAATCACTGTGATGGATTTGAGAAACGGATGGACAGAAAACAAAGACAATCCCAGTGTTTGAAGTAACTGCACAAGCTGTTCACCTGCGGCGCTGCCTGTCGGCTGCCAAATGGAGAGATTGATGAAATTTCCGTTCACGTCGAAGCCCAAAGAGTGATTTTTAATGGTTTGAAATTACAGTTTAGCCCATTAAGAAGACATAAACACTTTCTACCCTACACTACCAGTGTGGACTGAAATGAGGCTGGTGGGGAACTCTTTGTTTGGATGATTTTGTCAAATGTGCGTACTGCCAGGCAATTTAATGTTTATGGTTGAAATTCATTTCCTTCGGTGAGCACTCAAATTCCACTTTGAATCAGTTATTATTATTAATAAATTAATTATCCAAACGGTTCTGATTACAGTTTGGATAATTAATTTATTAATGTCCACAATGGAACTTTAAAATTTCCTTCAAAGCACATTTAAATTACAACAAATCTGTGGAAAGATTTTAAAAAACTATCAAATTCAAAGTACAGAGCAGCAAAGCGAGCTTTTCTATTTCATTTATTTTTGCATTTTCTAACATTCCAAAAAGATGTTTTTCAGGATTTTCTGTCTTTTACAAGAAATTACAAAACATTAATATGTTAAATCATAACATTTGGTTTTGTTAGATTTAGCAGAATGTGAACAGTTCCTGCAGAAAATTAGGTGTTTCCACCTCTTGCAGAAATAAAAGGTGTGGGCTTTTTCCTTAAAATGAGATAATTGTCTTCTGCGGCCTTCTTCCTGTCCTGCTGTGCTCCTGATCCCACGTCCATCCTTGCAGGTGGCGAGCTGACTGGGCTGAGGTGCCGGCCGAGCTTCACCCCCTGACCTGGTGAAGCTTGCCAAATAGCTCCCCTACAAAGTCTGGCTCCGGAAGGATACCCAGGTCACGCTACTCCGGATGAGGCGTTGCAACTTGCTTAGTGCGTATTTATTGAAGTACACAAATTGTGTCTAGTCTCCTCCTCTGAGAAAACTTTTTCTTGGGAGAATTTACCAGGTGCTTACGCCCCCAACAACACAGACCTCAGGCGCACAGAATTTGGTGGGGAGCCTGTATATCCCACGGGATGAGCTGGAGAGTGTTGCTGTGGAGAGGGACATCTGGGATACCTTGGCCTGCTGACCCCTGACCCCAGACAAGTGGAAGAAAATCAAATAGAACGGTATAGTTGTCGGTTATTGTTGTTCCTTGCGTCCAACATCACTCCTGTATCCTGTCTGTCAGTGAGTGCCTGTCTGTCAGTGAGTGCCTGTCTGTCTGTGAGTGCCTGTCTGTCTGTGAGTGCCTGTCTGTCTGTGAGTGCCTGTCTGTCTGTGAGTGCCTGTTTGTCTGTGAGTGCCTGTCTGTCAGTGAGTGCCTGTTCGTCTGTATCACAGGTGTGGTTCTCCACTCTCCTCTCCGCCCTTCCTGATCCTTCACTCCACCACCTCCCTGCCGCACGCCTGTACCTCTTCATCAGTCAACTCAGCATCACATGACCTCCAGTTCCTCTTCCACTCATCCTCATCATTTATACAGACACTGTCTCATCGATTGAACAGTGTGTTTGCTCTGCTGGGTTCCTGCCCTCTCTAACCACTGACTATGTTTTTGTGAAATTGTGCTTGTGGTCAATCGATACCTCTGAATATTGTCAGTTTGTTAAAACATCACTGTGTTACTGCAGACGTTCAAGAGCTGCAGACACTGAGTGCAGAAACCGTGGGCTACTAAATATGACTTCTGTTTAAAAATTGAAGCAGCCCTCTCCTTCCTCCGCTTCGTCCTTTGGCTCTAAAAGTGTCTTTCTCAAGTATACTCATAATTAAGAATTCTTCCATGTTTGATTGATTTAAACAAATGCACATCAGTATGAAAAATGCAACAGCAAATGTTTATAATTTATTAAATGTTTCCTGTTTTAATATGTTCAAATAGAGGCAAAACTCTAGACAATTAGTGAGAGGGCAGATATACTGTTTTTGCGTTTACCTCCAGCAACGTGGGCCAGAAGAGGATGTGTGTGTGTGTGTGTGTGTGTGTGTGTGTGTGTGTGTGTGTGTGTGTGTGTGTGTGTGTGTGTGTGTGTGTGTGTGTGTGTGTGTGTGTGTGTGTGTGTGTGTGTGTGTGTGTGTCTGTGTGTGTGTGTGTATTTATACAGGATAGCTCAAAAGGGTTTAAATTGATTTCAGTGGCATGTTGTGAAAGAGAAACCCAGGAGAACTGGGAACAGGTGACTAGATTGTAAGGCTTGTGAATTCAATATTATACTTTTCATGAATCCTACTAAAGCAAAAGCCGTGACTCACACTCCTCTGACAGACTTCATACGACAAACCCGCTTCTCATGTGGGCCAAGTTCTTTAGTTTCAAATAGGATGGGAACATTAAAAATGCAAACTTTATTTTCTATGTTTGCCTGTTTCCTTTTGTGCTTTTTGATGAACTTTTCACAGTATTTTTCTTTTCTTCTTCTTATTATTTCAGGAGTAAAAAAAAGCTTTTTTTTACGTGAAAAGGAAGAGCCTTATAAGCTATAAGATCAGCCGTTCCCTTTTCAGTCTAAAAGGAATACATATATCACATTATAGCACGGAGAATCTGCCGTCGCTGCAGACACGGAGGCGGCCAGGATGATTTTGTAATATGATATAAATATGTATATGTGAGAAAAATGGAAAACTGCAAATATGACTTGATTGATGACTTGAATATAAATCTTGATTGGAAAAAAATCTAAAAAACTTAACAGCGTAGAAACTTAAGCGGCTTCACAGTCTGACCTGAAACATTTGCTTGACCTTCCTGCGCGGCAGGTTGACGTTGAGCTTGTGGAGCAGTTGGTGGATCTCTTCAATATTCAGGAGCCCATCGCCGTTTTTATCTGCCTCCTCAAACGTCTGCTTCAGCCACGTCTCACACACACGCATTAAGGAAAAACTGTGCGTCGCCTGAACAAATCTGTCTGCGGGATTTCAAGCATTGAAAGCTGTACATGATATTATTTCCCTCCTTTGAACCCCCTGAGCGCGCACAAACACTCCAGACCCTCTGAGCCCCTCAGCTAGAAGTGGATGAAAACAAATATGTTCCCCGCCCTCTGGTTGTAGCGGTAGCGCTGTTTGTGTGGGTTAACTCTAATTCAATGGGTCAAAAATGGCAACTCGAGTGCTTGGTTTCGTGCTGAGGGAGAGGCGTGTCAAAGAGAACCACAGAAAAACATCCTGATGCGTGGGGAGATATTCGTTGGAAGGATATTGGTCGTGCGTTCGCTGCCGTTTGGCCAGGGAATCCTCATCACTGATCCCAGCCATCAGATACCGAAGGCCCGTGATCCAGGTTCTGGCTTCCTCTGCGTTAGATGTCACCAGGTCCAGCGACTCCATGTGGTTCCCGTGGTAGACGGTGAAACAGCAGGCGGGGTCTAAGCTGCCGTCTGCATGTCGATGGAAGATGTCCGACTGACCTCCCTCGGTCACTTTGTAGAGCGAGTCGATGGTAACTGATAGAGAGAGGAAGAGGGGCGACAAGAAAGGGGAACGGATCAGTGGTCTATAGACTTAAAGCTTTAAATGCAGCGGTGATCTTTGACAAAGCTAATGTTCTTTTAAATACCCGCAGTGAACAGACGGTAATCCAGAAGATGAATGATTAGACTTCTGTTTGACTATTGGCTTAAATGCTCTAAAAGAATATGAATCTTTTTACTTTCTTACTTAATATCATGAAACAGGCAGTAAAAAAAAGTTATTTTATATTATGTACATTGTATTTATAAGTCAGTGGTAAATTTGCATGACCAAATTCATACGGACTACTCACTTTCTGATCTCAACTCTTTTGGGGGTAAAAAATATATATATAGTATTTTATAACCAGAAGTTAAGTTTATTAACTAAGTTACCTTTGTTTAATGGAAAAGAGAAAAGAGTCTTCAATAATGGTATAAATGTAATACCATATATGCTTATCTCAAACAAAGAGGTTCTGTTTTCATTGCTGTCTGTATATTAAATATATTAAAAAGTCCTGTTACCCCTTGGAATGAGGAAGAGGTGATTAGAACCTCAGGCAGATTGTGTGTTACACAATCTGCCTACGTTCACACTGCAACAAAAATGAGGCCCAGGTCTGATTTTTTTGTGCTCATGTGATTTTTTTATGGTAGAGTCAACAGTAAAAACCATACGGATCTTTTTTGTGTCTCTTTGTTCTCTGTGCCAGTTCGTCTTTGATGTTTATCCATGTCACACGGTCCAGCCTTGTCTCCCAGTGAGGATCTTGGCTTGGATTTTTTTTTAACTCTGCCTTTTGGGGTTTTTTGCATCGTTTGCATGAAAGAACTGAATGGAACGTCTAAGAACTGCTAACATGGTTTTGGCCCCTGCGTGTCTGTTTTTTTGGAATGTGGATTTTTTTGGACTTTGGAGTTAACTATTTTATTTGCTCCAGCTCCACCACCAGCATCTGCACGAGGGTCCTAACTCTGCTCCTGCTGAGTTCCTAACACAGCTCATGTTTTCATTGCCCTCCATCCGTCTGGCTTGTGTGATACATAGAAATTAATTGTTCTTTGGCTTAAATAAGTCCTTTGAGTTTATGAGTTACGTTGGAAAAGCCGATTACACAGATGTACATGCAGATGATAAAGCCTCCAATTTTAACATCTTGTGCCTGGCGTGCACAAAAGGGGCCTAATACATCCAATACAATACAAACAATAAACATCTGTCCTTGGAGGGAGAGTCCTTATAGCATTATAAATTAAATGTATTCTTATTATTATTATAGTTAACGGATGCTTTGTCTCTTCACCATCCCCAGTATTGTTCTGATACTTTGTCTTTCCGGCGAGACCCATCAAAATGTATACAAAATCTATCGAATTTATTATAATTCCCTTAAATATTGTCATGTTCACTAAATGAAATGAATGATTACTGGTGCGATGATTTGATTGAACTACCTTTTATTCATCCCAAAATAATGTCTATTTTCTCTGAAATACTGCTCTGACTGAAAGTAACAATATGGCAGCCTTATTTCGAAACACACACACACACACACACACACACACACACACACACACACACACACACACACACACACACACACACTCTTTGGCCGCTTGCCCATGAACTAATCCATGCTTAATCTTATTCTTAGTATATAACCTGAACTCACACCATTCCCAGAACCTCAGATGTTCTTTATGGGTTTTGTTTTTATTTTCGGCATCATTAGGACTGTTTCAGACAAAAGTTAGTGGCACCTCCTGCTTCCCATGCCCTCGTTGCCAGATGTGAGTGAATGGCTTACGATGTCGGGGACAAAGGTAAACGTGAGTCCTCTGAACGTGTCCGTCACGATTGATTAGTTAACCGATCGAAGCCGACTGCTTTCAGTCTTGGAGGAATTGTAAACACGCTGCTCATATGTTAATCTGAGTTTTGTCCACGCCGTATGAGGTCTGATGATTAATTTAGTCCTTGTTCTGTATTTAATACTCAGATTCTTTTTAAATAATACATAGTTTGTGTTTGACATTCAGGGACTGTGGCCCAAAACCAATTTTTTAAATATAGAAACATATCACACATTGATGAATCTTCTGCGTTGCGTTCCCTCATTGTTGGAGCCTCTAAACGTCCAGCTGTGATAGTAGCTTCCTACCGTTGATGTTAACGCCGTGCTACCAGCTGCTACTTCTTTTTTTTAAACGGAAAACAGGGTTTTTATTCAGAAAAACTTCCTGACCGTTGGTCTGATTTAGTCTATATTTACCTCAGATGGAGGAATTCTAGTCGGTAATTGCTCTACTTTCACTCACTATGCTGGGGCTTCTCTTTATTTTTATTTAACTCATTAAGGGGAGGTTTTTGTGGAAAAGAGTTTTCTCGTCCGTAACTTCTCAACCATAAGTCCAATTGTGTCTGAATTTTGCTCATATTAACGGACACCAGTAAATCTTCCTTGTTTCATGACTGAAATATTAAACTGTATTTATCTTCATTTTTGAGTCTCTCTTAGTTCTGACTTCATAAAAATAGTTTGGTTGAGTCAGATTTGCAATTACTGATGATGGAAAATGAGATGGTTTATGTCAAGGGATTTAACCTTCCACTAAATCTCTATTAAAACATAACTAGCAGTTGGTTCTTAAAATTAATGTTGGTGAATAATTATAAAAATGTAATGTCTCTGAATTTGAAGGTGTTTTTTTGCCTCATTCCATTAAAAACAGGTAATTCTCCCCGGCTGTACCTCATTAGGTACCGATAGGATGCGTTACGATGGGTACCGTTGATGTGCCAGAACATTAAGGTTCATTTGTGTCTCCAGGATTATTGAAATATTCTTCTAAAGGTGGAAAGAAAAAGGTCCAAAAAAGAACCGAGGGTAGAGTTTTTGGACCCTGCCCGGGTACAGCTGGAGCGACAAAGCATTTGTAACTTTTTAGGTCCATTCCTTCGCCTTGATTTCTTAGTGTGTTTTCCAGACAGGGTCGCCAAATGTAATACATCAGCCAGTGCGCCAGCTGTCCCCAATTAAGTTGTCTCGAGTTTGAAACACACACACACACACACACACACACACACACACACAAAGAACTGCAAAGCTATTGAGGGTTTCTTTTACTCCTACCAATAGAGCGAATCTAAGAGACCTTTCTAATGTATGTTCAAACACACACACTTTATACACACATCGGTACAGATATGGAAGGGTAGACGGGTGAATGCTTCAGCAGGTCGTTAGATAAAACCAGTAGAGTAAAAAAAAAGTGGCAATGATGTTTTGAAGGTGGGGGGCATTAAATATATTATGTTGATGATCCCCTCAGACGAAGAGCAGTGCAGCTGTTTAACAGTCCTGTTTGGGATTTCAAGGAAGGAAGGAAGGGAGGAAGGAAGGAAAGAAGGAAGGAGTCTAACCTGAATGAATGGTTGATGCAAATTCATGCTCATGCTACTTCTAGAATTCATTTTAAGATAAATATGTAAGTTTATAGAAAATGAGAATGAATTTAAAGATTTTGTTGATAACTCTCTGGAAAGGTATTCCTGAGGAGATCAGTCTGGTTAGCTTATCCTCTATTAAATCTCTTTTAAAAACATGTTTTGAGTTTCAAATCACAAAAGTTTGGTCTGAATTTAAATTTGAATGTCTCATTTTAAGCCTTTTTATGCCTTCCCTATTTTATTGGTTTATTTTCCTTTTTTTTTTTTGTTGACATTTTAGAAAGCGGTTGTTAACTTTCTTAGCAAAGTGTAATAATTTGTTATTATTATTGTATATTATGTATTTATTGAATTGTTCATTTATATTTCTGTCATATTTTGCAGTGTTCTGTTTACATTTTATCCTTAATCTCAAAAAGGTGTTTGCCGAAACTAAAGCTTAATAGGCCTCCCCTTTTTTTTTGTCATACATATCAGGTTTGATGTTCAATGTGAACAGTTTACTCCAAGATTTCAAAACGCAAAACCTAACTAATAAATTGATGCAAACATACAAGCAAAAAAAAACAACATTCCGAGCATTTGTTACCTGATATATTTTTTTTAAATATATTTTTACCACGTCCACCTGGTAGGATTATTTAGGCAGTAAAAACGCGGATTTGGTTCAAGACAGAAACCTTTATCTGGGATGGATAATACTTCCATGCGTAGTCATCATGCTGACAGAAAACTACAGCAATCTATCAGGAAGTGTCTGAAGGAATCTTGCCTTAATCCAGTTATAATCACCTCATTCCTCCTGCTAATAATCACCGAGCAGATTACTGCCTCAAAAATGGCTCTTCTCTCCCCCCATCTTTCACATCTTGTCCTCCCATCGCCCGATCTGGCGGATCCTCACGCTCCTCAGACCTCCAGCTCCACGTCCAGGAGGTCCTCTACCACCACCTCCACCTCCATCAGTGTCCAGACTGGGGGGGGCCCTAATTGCAGCCTCTCAGAAATCGATCAGATTCCCCAGCCGAGCTTGAGCTCCAAAGACTTTTATATAATTCCTTTCCTTGTTCACATAAATACCATTCGTTCGTTGTTTGACCCGTCTCTCCTGATGGAACTGACGTGTTCCGTATGATGCGGTCATCGCTCCTGCGTTGGGTCACGATCAGGTCGTTGGCGCTGCACTTTGAAATACATTGATTCTGGCTCCTTGTGAGGATTTTGTGCCCAAAAAAAAAAGTTCACTCAGCAGGCATTTTTATTGATTTTCTTTTTAAGCTTTAGAGTTCAAATTGGGACAAGAGTTTATGAAAAGATTTCTTTCCATTCTGGTTTTTATTGAATCTGACCTCATTCACCGTCTTGCGTCATAAAAACGCTGGAACACCTTTAAATGACCTTCCAGGTGCGTCTAAGGTCTGAGATCATCCTGTCTGATGAACTCCTCCATCAGGCTGCAGATAGAATCAACTAAATGTATTATTATTATTATTATTATTAATATGCTGGGAAACTCTGGTATAAACTTTCTAATTGAACTGAACTGTCTAATTACACCTAATTATGCTTCCTTCTAAAAGCTTCTGCTTTAACTAATAGTTTCTCTTATAACAAGTTAACAAGGCCCCAAACTCTGAAACAAGTTGTTTTTTAATCCCGTCTCAAAACTGGTTTTCTTTTTTTGACTTTGAAGCTAGAATGAAAGTTGTACATTTGTTTCATGCGCTCTTATTCTCTTCTTTTTTAATGCAGCTTTGGGTTTTTATTGTGTCACTATGTTATTGAGTGTACTTTAGTCAACTCTTTGAATTTAGTTGAGTAATAGCTATAAGATAACGGTTGATATTGTCCGGAATAGGCGTGAGAACGGGGCTAGAGCTGCTTCACTGGAGAGGGATAGTTACTTAAAATGAACAATTTGTTTGATCATTTTATGATACGTCTTAAAACTGGCTTTCAAATAAGTTTGTCTGAGTTTTGATGCTGATGGTTTGTAACAAAGAAAATTAAATGCAGATTTCATACTATTTATGTCTTAAGCACTAGAAGTCAGGAAATGGTTATCTCTTGAATCGCCAGGACTGCTTTGACTTTGCAATAAAAAACAATATTAATACTTTGAGGATTTAGAAATGAACGTCCATAAAACTATTAAAAACTGAAAGCTGGAACTGATAAAAAAAAAGGGATTTTTCTTTTTCTTCTATAATATCCCTATAAGCCGAACTATCTTGACACTTGTTAAATTAAAGTAAGGTTGAACCATGTCTTCAACCGACACGGGTCACTGTTGTCAACAAATACTTTAAATTTTCCCTTCAGAGTCTCGAAAGATACTGGAACTAAATGTTTGTCGTAAACATAAACCTACTTATTCATTCTCTATAACTACATGCATTTTAATCTTTATTTTATTCTTTCATTCAGACACACGGAGAAGATGAACGGTCAGCAGAGGTGGATTGGAACCCCTTACCTTCTGTACCGTCTGTCTAATCGAATATGGAATTATATACATAACCTAACTACTCTCTGGTTTGTATCTGTCTGGTAGACAACCAGACACACGATATTTATAATATCCATCCTGAATTTTTAAAAGGTGAATGAAACGTGCAAAATAAGTGGAGCAGCAGCTAATGAGAGACTCTTTTAGAGGATGACCTGAAGAGAGCGTGAGAATGTGCTTCTGTGCCTTCGTGCACGTGTTTGTAAGTAAGTCTACTCACTCTTGGCCTTCTCACTCTTGCGTGAGGGCTTCCAGCGAATGCAGGAGCGATGCTCATCCAGGTAGAAGAGTCTCACCAGGCCTTTCGATCCTGCCTTCAGCTTCACCATCTGTGTCCCGGACTGCATCACACTCATGCATCGCTCCACTGCAGACGGAGAAAACAAACACAAGCAGCGGGGTCAGGGGATTACTATATCAAGACACGGAGGGAACAGGTGCCTGGCTTCATTTGTCTTTTCTCAGGAAGTATCACAATGTCAGACAAATAGCCGAGCAGCCGGCAGCTGATGTGGGCCGGAGTCAAAAACCGCAACAGAGATGCTACTGTGTGAACAGACAGGGCTGCTTTTCTGTTAGCCCGCTGAAAGCAGCGGAAAGAGGGAGGAAAGAGAGAGATCCTCTGCAGGGAGACAGATAATGTGTGTCTCTCTGTGAGACTTTCAAAGAGAGCTTGCAGGCTGTTCTAAAAGAAACCTCCACATCACGCAAGGAAGGAAGAAAGGTAGGGGCGTCGTTATAGAGGCTGACAGGAACACAGGTGGGATTCTTGCACTAAAGATTTTAAATGTCATTCGGCATTATCTGGAGAAACATCTTTTGTCCCTTTCATTTCAGTTCATTTTTTTAGGATATCTTTCTTTATGAATTAATTATTTAACCTTACGCAACAAGGATGAACAATATTTAGATTATATTTTTTTTTAAAAGGCATGAACCATCATGACCATCATTTCAGATACATTTTTAACGATCACATTGAGAAATAGTGACATGGCAACTATATATTAATGAAAGTTTAGAAATTCACATGAAATTCACATGAAAAAAAAAATTGAAAAATATAACTAAATGAAGTTTTCTTGTAAAAAAGAAAAGCAAAAGAAGTAAAGAATGAAACAAGAGGTGTGATAAAGTTGGAATTTGGTGATTAATAAGGTAGAGCTGCAGAGAGACTTTTACATGAGAAATGGATGAACAGATGAGTTCTTACTGAGTTTTATGAAGTAAGTGATTTGTATACTGTATCTCCAAGAGTCAGCTTGGCCGTAAATAAATGTTGGTTGAAGTATTCCAAATTTTTAATTTTGGAGAGGACATATATCAAAGAATCATCATTTTACATTACTGCGAAAAAAGAGGAATGGGTTCTAGATCGTAAGATTGGCCTCAGAATTGCATCATGCAACAGTCCAAATCACTGAATTGAAACTAAAACACCAGAGTGTCATCCAGCTGAGTGGTCAGTGTAGAGCGGCACATCGCTCTACGTTAGTCTTGAGAAGCTGTGCTGCTGATATATACAGTGGTTGACTGGGGCAAACACGCTGCAACTTAAGAAAACACATGCAAATAGTCAAAACACAAGCAAATAAAGAAAAATATTTCATTAATTTGACCACACATGCGCAGCATTAGGAAAACCTGCTGCAAATACTAAAAACACAACACATGAAGTAAATGCTCTGCAAATCCCCTCATACAACACATTAAGAAAACGCTCTGTAAATACCACCACTCCATAAGAAACTCGCTGCAAATACCACAACACAACACATTAAGAAAATATACTGCAAATACCACAACTCCTTAAGAAACGTGCTGCAAATACCACAAAACATTAGGAAGCATTTCCAGAATACATCCGATCTAAACTAAAGTTTTTGGTTTATTTTGACATTATGATCACATGATTAATTTCAGCTTTTTTCCAACACCACTTTCAGATAGGGAAGGAGGGAATATTTACAAACCAATAAATCCCAGCTGTTTTGGGATAAATAACGCAGATGCAAAAACAGATAATATTAATAATACCCAACAGAACTGTTGCTGAAAAAGGAATACTGTTTTTGCTATTGATTGCAGTAGGATGGCAAGATGACATCAGCATGGAGACACTGCAGAGGTCATTTATTTTACAATAAATCACACTTGTCAGAGTCCAAATCAGATTTTATTCTCTGTCCAAAACTTTATAACTAAGACATCTGGGCTGTTATTCACAGGATGTTGTTTGCACTGTTGCTGCTCTCCTTCTGCATGTCTACCTGTTCAGGTTGTTTCACACTGATCACCTGTGCTTGAAATCGGTGGAATGACTTTAGTTCTATGTCTGATTTATGCACACTTCATTACTTGCATGCAAAAACATGCAGCTGACTCCTAGTTAGAGTCTCATCAACGATATAGGAGGGTGCTTAATATGGTAAAGCACTGTCCGTGCCTCAGATGTAATTACAGTGTAATAACTAAGGAGCAGGTTGTGCTACTTGACCCGATATTCTTATAAATGTTTGGAAGAATATATGTGCGTTTGCTATTTTGATCATGTTCCATAATTGCTTTATATTATGGTTTGTAGCATCTTGTAAAGTCATGCATGCTGGACACTCTTAGGCAATTGACAGTGATGAAATAAATGCAGATGTGCAGAAACACTATTCCAATTTAAACTGCCCTGTGGGGGCTTATTGATCAGTGAGACTCCTAGGGCACTAGATTTGGAATAAAATGTTGCTGTGGGATCTGACAAAATTGGCTAATATTAATTCAAACATATCTAGATAGCTAGAAACAACCAGAGGGAAGAGAGAAACACATGCTGCTATTTGTTATTTAGGCAAATTCATCTTTTAGAAAGCTGTTGTTTAGAGAGGTTTCTCCATGATGGGTGTGTACCATAGTGCTCTACTTCTCCTGGTGCAGTGCATCATCGTGCTGCAGTATACAGCATGTTTAAACCCAGAAGAGAAATCCCATTTTCTGGTAAGTCATCTATCGGAAGAATGGGTGAAGGGGGTCGAGTGCTCTGAATAGGAGAACAGGGGTACTGAAATGATGGAGAGAAGTGACTTTCATTTCATTTCACTTGCTTCTTTTTCTGCCACTGTCCAGGATCAGGAAAGGATAAAAGACAAAACTTCAGACTTTTTACTTTTCCTGACTGCTGGTGGCAGGGATGCAGACGTGAATGACAGCAGAGACAGTGACATGGTGTCCTCATTAGCAGAATGGGTGCTGCACGTCTGAGGGGGTGTGCTTGTGTTCATGTGTGCATGTTGCAATGCTTTGCTATGTGAGCGCAGTATATGTATCAAATGGTATGTATTTAGAGCGATCAGCCATAAAATTAGAACCACCTGCCTTATACAGGGTGGATTTTTCTTTTCTGCCAACACAGCTCTGCGATGTTCTGTGTGTTTTGACGCATTTCTCTCAGGATTGGACGTAACTTTGCTTAGCAATTCTGTGAAACAGCAGCTCATCTATGGGTTCAGATAACTGGCAATCTCTCATTACCTACACGCACCTATAAGCCTTGGACGACCATGACTTGTTGCCAGCTGAGCAGTTGTCCTTCCTTGCACTGCGTTGGTAGGTACTAAACCCTGCAGACTGGAAACCTGCTCTGAAGATGCCTCATCCAGTCATCTAACCATCACGATTCAGCCCTTATCAGCTCCACCCCTGTCGGTTAGTAAAATTAGATCTGCCACGACCTGCCAGCCCACAACACCAACTCTGTTATTAGCCACACCTGCAGAGGTGTGGCTTTTTGACAGGTGCCATTCTGATGTGATAATCAATGTTATTCCGGTTTCTCCTGTCAGTGGACATAATGTTAATTGCTGATTTGTGTATTTTGCACTTTTATTGTGCACCAACTAATAAATATTACAAACACAGTGATTGAAAGACGGAAGAATCTCCCAGGCAAGAGAAATACGGCGCTGTCTCTCCGAGGAACCGCCTAAAAGAAGTTAAAAAAAAGAGATTTTAAAGAGATTTGAAGAATTTCCAAAGCTAGAATTTTACTATTTATGCCTTTGAAGTCTGATCACACACTGTAAAAAAAAAAAAATTGTTGTTGAACGCAAATAAATTATTTCAACTAGTAACCTACATTTTTAAGACCCTAACTTATTAATTTAAGTTGTAAGTACTTAAGTCTTGAGGATGTGAGGTCAAAGGCTGTCCCTTACTGTTCCAGCCCCACCCTGCAGGTAACATCCCTGATTATTATCTCCATCCATCTGAGCCATGACCAGTAGTCGGCATTAACTCTGACAAAACAAGTATATGATCATCCAAATTATCATTTTGTTCCTTTATATCACCATTATAAAATGGGGTAAAAAAGGCACCACAGCAAATAATCGCTATGGTGTGAGGTAAGATAAGATATTGTGCTGCAGCTACTTTAGTAATACCAGAAAGTGCCACGATGGTGCCGTCAGCTTCACAGCCTCTTCTCTACTGACACATCAGGGTCTTTCTGAGGGACTTTCAGTCCTTCAGATGATTGTTCAGTCCTCCAGCTAGGAAAGACTCTCCTTATGTGAGAAAAATCTAAAATATTTACTTCTTGCTAGTGCTGAATGGTATTGGTTTTTATCACGACTAACCCTGCAACCTTACACACACACACATATACATTATATATATATATATATATATATATATATATATATATATATATATATATATATATAGAGAGAGAGAGAGAGAGAGAGAGAGAGAGAGAGAGAGAGAGAGAGAGAGAGAGAGAGAGAGAGAGACGGTATGGCCGGCCTTCAATGCAGTAATTACATATTTCCTACAAGTACGACACATGGTCATTATGCTAAATGGTTCCTTTGGTGATTTTTTATTATTACACTTATATATTCAGGGGATGAAAAGAGAAAAACCAGATTTAAATTTGGAATGATCGGAGTTAAAGCAGCATAAAGGCTGAGATAGTTGCAGCCATGAAACATCTGAAACTTCCTAAAGCGCCTTTTTAAAAGCATTTGTTAATTAGACCATTCCTTTTTTTAAATGCCCACATCTCATCAAAGCATAGCCCTCCTCTTAAAACAGCTGGTTCAAGATATGAATGTTCTCTGAGCCTGCAGCGGAGGTACCGACCGTTCCAGATCAACTTCTGTACAAAGTAAGACAGGACAGCAGTAGACAAATATTATTCTCAATATTCCTTCTTGACCTTCTTGAGGTGTAAATGTTCGCTGCAGGTATTGCACAAACATAATTATAAACTGACCCCCTTCATTTCCCATGGTGCATGAAGTAGCGGAGGGACAGGAACGAAGCACAAATACTTCGCTAGTTCACTTTCTTAGAGTTTTTATTTGTCTGTATTTGACTTGAATATTTATTTTTCTGACAACTTTTTCCACTTTAACTCCTACAGTTTAACACTTTAATTATTTGTATTTATGAACATTCTATCGACTCTATTTTCAAAACAGGCTTGTTACTTGTATCGTTACATGCTTTCATGACATCAATACTGATTTCAACTGAAACGGAACTGGAGTAATCCAGATGTCTCATGACCGCTAACCTGGAGAACCCAGCAGTCAGCACAGGTATGCTACTTACTCTGAGTTCATTCCTCGTTTTAATCTTCAGTCGAGGAGTTGTTTCTGTTTCTGAGGGTGTTTTTGTGAGTGATTTTCAAAGCTTGTTTAGTTTGTAACTACAAACTGTACATCTTGTCCTTCGGTTTGTCTGAATATGATGACGGCATCAAACGTTTCATTGGAGTCATGTTATACTGAATTATGTGGTTTAGCTGTTTCATCTCTGTTTCCACTTAATTTAAGTTATTTGTCATTTGTCAGAGAATGAAAACATCTTTACAATCCAGCTCTGCTCAATTGACTGGAAATTACTATATCCCAGTGGTGTGCACCAAGGATCAATCTTAGGCCATCTCTAATTTAGCATTCATGTGATTGATTTAGCATCTATTTGTGAAGAAGTAAAACTGCAAACGTAAGCGGACAACACAATCATTTATGCACATGCTGACTCTAATTCGAAAGCAGAATCTCTACTTGGAGGGGCCACGGAGGAAATAGCAGATAGGATGACTCACTCATGCTTGACATTTGAAAAGACTGTGTATGGCTCATGTTAATTTATTGCACATGATGATTCACAATCAAGCTCTTTGTAATCACCGCAACTTTGCATCAAAAGCAGCCAGCAGAGGCTGTCTGGGCATCTGATTAAAATGCTACCAGGACGCCTCCCTTTGGAGGTTTTGCAGGTACAAACAACTGGAAGGAGACTCCAGGGTTGACCCAGAACTCACTGGGGGGATTATATATCTCCTCTGGCCTGGGGATGCCTCAGGATCTCTCAGGATGAGCTGGAGAGTGTTGCCAAGGAGAGAAACCTCTGGAATGCACCTGATTCCAAACTTCGCTCTGCATTTTGGCGTTTATAGAGTTTTTTCTGATTTATCATAAGCATTGTAACCTGAACAGATGAGCATAAGCTGGTAACATATATGTATTGGGCGTGTCCCTACTAAATAAACAGTCAAATGAAAGGGGAAACAAAAACGTAATCTGATCCCACTGACTCCTTCACCTCTGTCTATGTTCATATCATGAAGTTTATGTCGTCGCTACACCAGGGAGGAAGAATAACTCAAAAGACAATCTTTTGGGGTGTCAGTGAGTGAATCTCGTGCGCGACAGAAGAAACAAGACGAAAGATGTAGAGGTAGATGGAGTAGACAAGAAACATCAGCAAATATCTCATGCCAGACGACAAGGCATGGTGTCAGCGGCAGAGAGAAGTCTCATTAACTCCGTTACCAATGTGACAAAAACTGATGACTAATGAATAATGATTTCTTGTTGACTTTGTAATTCATGCGGCTTTTATTGCACTGTACTCATGTGTGTGTGATTTGTTTATGAAGAGGTTTCGTCACCCATCGGCAGTAGGAAACAGAAAAGAAAAGAATAAGATCAACGTAATGGTTACGGAGTTAAATTCCTTTACAAGGTTTGCAAACTAAGAAACATGTTTTACAAATACGCTATGACTCACAAACACTCATCAAACAAAAAATGGATATATTTATAACATGTCATGGTTCAGAGACAACTCTCTCTCTCTCTGCATGTCTTAGAAAAAACAACTATCCTACTGCTACAGCTTTTCTAGGTCTCAACTGTTGAACTACTACATATCATCTTTGTCCTTTACATCGTCATTATTTGGGGAGATGAAGCATTCACTGACTGTGGGACACTTCAGGCCAGAGCAGACCAGTGGGCCTAGTACCGTACACAAATGACGGCAAAAAAAAGATTAGCCAAGCTTCGTCGAAACCGCAGGTATAAGATCTAGAATCTACAAACTGAGTCACAGCGACTTCTACTGTTGTAACAGGTGAACCACACAGGACCGGGGCAAAATGTCATATACATCCATATATATAGATATATATATATATATCTATATATATCTTGATATGTATATATACATAAAGTAAAGATGGATGAATGCATGAAGTTGTTAATCAAAATGTTGAAAACACACAGGAAGAGAGATTTGGCAAGCATGTAAATAAAATCCGTACTAATTCCCACAGGATCTTTCCTCCTCACTACTGGTGTCCACTGGGACGTCCTGCCACAGATCAGCTCATGGTCCAGATGGCAGATATGGAGTCTGTTACAGGGATGTGCAAATACAAAGTCCAAGAGCCCAGATAGATTCAATTCCATCCATTTTGCTGGAATCATGACAGCAGCCACAGATCTGACCCAGAGTGATAGATAGATCTGGCAATATTATGTTTTATCATAATGGCTGATAGTGGGCACGTTTATAAGCTCAGCAATTTATGTTAAGTACAGAGGGATTACTGATGTGAACATCTGACATGAAAATTGGCACATGAAGTCACTACGGGCAAATACAACATTCTCTGTAACTAAAATCAGGAAACTGTTTCCTCTGAACCACATTGTATGTCTGTCATTATCATTTATAGACAGGTGGTACTGATGGTGGAGATAGCTGAGGAACTCAGCATTAGAATCATATAAAGAATCCAGTCGATGAATGCGGGTCAAACATTACCCGCCTCTTTGACTGCTACATTACTGTTAACTAAATACTACACACTCACCAGCTTTACTGTGTTTGGCGCTGTACACAAAGTGGATAATGTGTGTGTGTGGCTGGAATTTATATGAATGTGAGCAGAGGGAGTGAACCAAGACATTAATTTTGAGTGTCTTCTTCAAGGTCGCGAGGTGACTGGAGCCTATACCAGTGGACACTGGACAGGAGGCGTGGTACATCATGGACACGCCGCCAGTTTATCACAGGGTCGACACAGAATCATTCACTCGTTCACACCGACAGGCAATTTAGAGTCGCCAATTCATCTGTGTTGCATGTTTTATGGACTGGGGGAGGAAGCTGGAGAAAATCCACCCAAACATGGAGAGAACATGAAAACTCCACACAGAAGGCCCCAAAGGCGGCAGAGGTGGTACCATCGTCACCATCATGCTGCCCCAAACCAAATAAATACTGCTAAAATATGCTAACTCAGTAAAACTTAAGGCAGAGATGTTCCTCTGTGGGCTCGTCAAAAAGAGTTACCCCTTTCACGATAATTCAATTTATCTCTAACATAAAACAGTAGATGTCACGCGTTTCTTGCACTTCACAGTGGATCAGAAGAACTAATGCCGGTTTGCATTATTATTTATTTGTATAAATTCTCTACATCCTGAAAAATGTAGTCCATCGGCTATGATAAATTCCATATTGAACTTTTAGTCATTCATCAATGGAATTATTCGATCATTTATCACGTTGTAGAACGAACCCTGAAATCTGATATGCTCGTGATTAATGAGAAAGTAGAGTGTTTTGTTGTGGAGCTTTTCGGAGATGCAGAAAATAATTTAACACTGAAGAACGAGGCAGACTCCGGGAAAAAAGAATAATCGGAAAAAAAAAGAAAAGTGGACTTGTTGCATTATTTATCTTGCTCAGCCACTCCTGATATTCAAAGCTTCATAAATTAATTCAAAGGCTGTGACTTTGAGATGTGACCTTACTGTGACGTCACTCTTTGTTCCAGTGAGCAGGCATGATCTTCTGACTCTCCCATCTGACACCATTCCAGGCTACAAAATGACTAAGACTAGAAGAGTTTCCATCAACACTTTACCTCCAACACGCAGATATTTAGTACCATAAAAAAAAAGTGAATAAATGTTATTCAATACTGCTGGAGAGAAATCCCCCATTCTCGCACAATTCCCTTGGATTATTTATCGGAAGCCCATTTTTTCTGAGGGGCAGTCTGATATATATCACAAGGCAGTTAAGAGTTAAATGTAAAGACAAAATCTGAATTTCTTTCATCTGGCTCAGCAGCCAACAGGAGGTCCATCATCTGTTTGCCGTTTTCTGTGTAACAAAACCGATTTGAAGATGGCAACAACTAGCAGTAACATTACGACCTCTGGCACATGAAGTGAAAAACATTGATGGTCTTGTTTTAAAGGTACCTTTCAGGGCGTGGGATATATTAAGAAGAAATTGAACTTTGCCCCTAATGTTGATGTGTTAGAACTGGGGAAAATGACAAGGGCCTAAATTGTGATTGCAAGACGACTGGGTCAGAGCAAAAGCTGACGGTGTTTTCGGCTGTCCTAGTGGCAGCAGGAGCTCAAAAGCTAGTACGGTGAAGCAAGAGCCACTTCTTTCAGCTCTTTCCCTTTTTAAAGGGTCGCCACAGCGAATCATCTCGTTCACTTTATTGATTCAGCGTTCCTGACACGAACCCCCCATTTATAAGAGGTTGGGACCGGCACTAAATGTGGCTGGGTAGGCTGGTAAAATTAAGGAACTTGTCTAAAGGTCCCCACTTAACTTCTTCTTCTTTTTGACTGGTATTTGAAACTCTTGCACCAAAGTCAGTGGTGTAACTCAGTGGGCTATCCACTTATATGGGAGTTGGTGGTCATATCCTAGGCGCATGCTGTCTGCACGTCGAGGACTCCTTGAGCAAGACACTGAACCCCATGTTGGTATGTGGATAAACACTGATTATATCAATGTTTATCTCTACTAATGAGCATGTAGCACCATGCAGCCTCTGCCATCACTGTATGAATATGTGCTTGTGAGTGAGTGAACTTCACCTTCTGGGGCTCCATGGCTCCAAACCAGTCAGAATGCCAATACTAACCGCTGTCCACTTTGTCCAAAATGAGCACAATAGCATTAGAACGGGAACACAGAGCAGTAGAAAAAAGTGGCCTGGTGTGTTGGTATGTTTTCTTTTCCATCATGTGGATGGGAAGGTGCATGAGTGTTTGCATATCTGAGAAAGTGTTAGTACCACGATGCTCTATGAGACCTTGGGTCCTACCATTCATGCATTCATGTGGATGTTAGTTAGTGACATGAACTGCCTACCTTCATGAATACAGTATTCCCAGTATGTAATGTCTGCTTGCCTCTTTCAGCAGAGTTATGCTCCCTGCTACAGGGAAAAATGGTTCGGTAAATCATTTAGGAAGAGATCAAGATTTTGAGATCTCCCAGATCCCCCAGATATGAATCCAAATAAGTGAAATATGCTGGTCAAACAAGTCCAATCCATGGAGCCCTCACCTCACAACCTAAAGGACCTGCTGCTAACATCCTGGTGCGAGATACACAGCACACCTTCCGAGGTCTTGTGGAGTCCATGTCTCAATGGGTCGGAGCTGTTCTAGCAGCATATGGGGGACCTACAGTGGCTGTAATGTTCTGGCTGATTGGTGAACTCCCATCTTTGGTACTCCTCTCATTCACTAGCCATCTGCCTTTCCCCATTGCTCCTTGACATTTATTCATGCGTCCTCAAGTCACCTCACTCCCCATCAACATGAGGGCCATGGTGAATCAAATGGGGAACCCTGCTCGGCTGAAGGGCAAGAGACAGCTGAGTTAATGTCTGCCTGAGAGAGGAGCTGTAATCAGAGATGAGAACTAATGGAAGTGGCGTTTTAGAAGACCAGTGGCGTTAAAGTCAAATGATCCGTGTCTTTCACATCGCTCCTTTTTCTCCTAGGCATTCATGCGCAAACCATCTGAGCACGAAGATTGAAATTCAGAGTTGGGTTTGACCTTGTGTTTCTAGTGTTCATCTTACAGGACATATAAAAATAAAAAAATTTTAAAAGGTGAATCCCAGGTGTTCTTAACCCCACCTGGCAATTACGCACGGGTTATTAACAGATTCAAAAACCAGGGGGAAAAGTGATATTATATATTACAGTATGTCATCTAATGTCTTATCCCCCATTCGTATTGAATCTACATTCAGTGGCGTGTGTTTACGTGCCTGCATGAATGTGCATGTGTGAAAACTCATCATCTCTGTTCGCGCCGAGCAGAGGGAGCAGATCAAAGCTTTGTCTCGGCGCAGAGGCCCGTATTCAAACATATTTTAATGGGTTAGGTGACTGAAACATGTCTCTGATAGCCTGATGAGCCAATCCCATCCTGACTTTGATCCATACAATACAGGTCAGGTTGGCACAGCAACCACAATCAATCAACGTCACTTTTCAGATCTCATTTGAAATCTCAGCTCTCATTTTTTTTGATCCCGGTTGGGCCGATTTCTCCACTCCCCTTCAGGCAGGAGTTCAAGAATTGAACACGTCTCTGACAGAAGTCTTTCTGAAAAGGACCACAGTCCAGAGAGTTATAATAATTTATTCAACTACATAAATTCATATTCAGCAGCATCTGCCTGATCCTTCATGCACTATTCATGTGACATTAGGCGCCAACAAAAAAAACAAATCTAACACCACCAAGCCGGTTCCACTGCTGATGAACACACTATCATTTTTAACTTACTGCTCCTCTAACGCCCGTTAGATCACGCGACTGGAGGCTTTGTCTTGTGTGCTGAAGTTTGATCAAGATTTGATTCATTTCTGCTTGGCTGACTGTCCACGGGACAAATTGAATGACATTTGCACATAATTATTGCTCTGAAACAAGCAGGAATCAACCACGCAAACAAGACTAATTTAGTCTAATGAGCAAGCGCTCATTAAGAGAGGCTTCCTGCAGGTTCAAAGTTAAAGCAGCAGAAAGTGAGCAAGCGGGTCGTCCTGGGGATTTTCTTGTACATAAACATGAGCTCCTGCTCTTTTCCTGTGCTATAAATAGCACCTAGAAGCAATATGTTCACTATGCCAACGTGTCCGACCGCAATCATACACGAACACACACATTTAATCTGTGGAAGACAACCTGCACACTAATTATAAAGTGACGTTTTTTTTACACTAAATATGTCAGCCTAATTGTTGCGTGGTGGAAAATGTGAAAGTGATGGGACGATTCACTCCGTTTGTTAGTTTTAATGGGTTTATTTATCATAGTGTCACACGTCCAACACACAGGCATCAACTTACCAATTTGCGTGAGCCTGCATTTCTGTGGCACAGCCAACGTGCCACCAATTTGGTAGACGTTACGAGCCAGGAGCATCGCCACAGTTAATACAGCCGATTTCTCAGCAGAACCATGAAGAAAGCTGGATCGCACTTTATGAGCAGAAATTGTAGGGGGACCGAAGAGAGAAGAGCAAATTTCCTCCATTTTTTTCTGCAAATGATTGAGGAATCGGTGGGAGTCTCTTTCCCAGTATGCAACTCACTCGGCTCCACTCGTAGCAAAAAGTCTGAAAATAAAAAATCAGAACTGACTCCAAATGAGCTTCAAACGGAAAGAATTCCACAGCCCAGATAACAAGCAGGCGCCCAACAACTCCTCTTGATCATCCTCCTCTGTGTTTCCCTCTGATATGCTGAGGCTATCCTCTCTCTGAAAACACACGTTTCCACCTGTTTCCAGGTCATTCGTTCTCCACTCCCACTTTTCACTCTTCACATCCACCTCTCTCTGATGTCTGCGGGTCTCAGCTGCCGTGACGCTGTGATAGCCAGCATGTTAAACCCTGATGACGAGATTTAAATCCTGCATTTTAAAAGCTGCTATTGTTTTTTAGTTTATGGAGTGATTATGAAGACTTTGTGTGTGTGTGTGTGTGTGTGTGTGTGTGTGTGTGTGTGTGTGTGTGTGTGTGTGTGTGTGTGTGTGTGTGTCTGTGTGTGTGTGCGTGCGTGTGTGCGTGCGTTCGTACGTGTGTGTGTGCGTGCGGAGGCAGAGAGTGTAACAGATGTGTTTCTGCAATTAAGTTTGTTGAGGTCAACCATCAGGATATGAGGAAAAGAACGATGACATAACATTTATAATATTCATGATAATGCACGACTAAGGTTTTAATGGGTTGACATGAATGTGTGTGTGTGTCTGTGTCTGTGTTTGTGTGTGCATGTGTGTGTCTGTGTGTGTGTGTGTGTGTGTGTGTGCACCTCCATCCACCTTATTTTACTCCATGTCCTTCTTCTATACAAAGACCCAATTCTTCAGGACCAACACAACAAATCTACTTAATAAAAAGCCAAATTTGACTTGGATTGAATACCCATGGGCATTTTCCTGAAATGTCTCACAAATGAAGCCAAAATATCCAGGTGCAAACAAAAATTAATGCAATCATCAAATTTTGAAATTTTAGATTTAGATAATAGATTGGCACGAAGCGCAGCACAGCTGGTCAGAACATTCTGATGCAGAGTCAGGATGACTGTCAGTTTTGTAAAATCACAAAAGTATTAACATGTGAAAGAGAAGAGGCTAACATATTCAAGAGAGACCGAAGTCAACATTTAAATAAGCAACACTGGAAATATAAATATACATGGTCCCCATTATGCTGTAGGTGGTACCATAGTTCCAGCAGCAGCTTGAATATTACCACAGATGATTACAGCTGTGCGAGTTGATTAAAGAGAGAAAATCATCTTTAGTCTGCAGTTCTTCTCTGACACAGTAATGATTTTAAAAGTTTAGTATATAGAAATTAGTGATACTTAGTGGGGGTGATTGCAGGCCGCAACCAACTGCATGCACTCGCCGTCGGGAATACAGTTGGAGCTTGAGGCACAAAACACATGAAAGGCCATAATAAGCCATAAACCCTTTTGTTTGGTTTGTCTGCTACGGACGCAGTAGAAGTTTCATCCATCCTTTCATTCATCAATCCGTTTTCTGTGAGTACTTATCCTGCACAGGGCCGCGAGAGGGCAGAGGCCCCTCCCACCTGACACTGGGAAAGAGGCCGCGTACACCCCGGATAATCACAGGGCCCACACAGGGACACAAACAACCACTCGCATTCACTCCTACAGTTTGAGTATCCGAGGAGAAGCATGTAAACAAGAACAAGTAAACTCAACGCAAAACAGTCCCAACGCCAGAAGTGAGTAACCTGGAACCTGGCTACGAAGGAGAAGAAAAGTTTGACATTATTTTAAAGGAGAGGAAATCAACCTATGGTGCAGGGATACCTGAATTTTAAAGCGATCTGATTGGTTTCATTTATGTTCCTCCTATTAAGTCAAAAATAGATAAATAAGAGTCTCAACACCCTTTTGCATCTTGTGCCTTACATTAGATCCAGACTGTGTGCCATATAATTAGAAAACGGGACACGGGCGATCCTGGAGTGAACTATGGACTTTAGATGAGGCTTGTTGGATTGTTTGAATAAGGTTTCTTAAATGTTAGCATCTGACAAAACATATGTCACATTGTCAAAAAACCCTTTTGGAAAAACATAAATTTGATAAGCTTTACCATCCTTGATCTCAGATTTGTACAGTTGGCATCTGAACACACCATCAAGGAAGATTTTTCCAAATCCAAACAGAAACTGTGACACAGCAGTGATGTGAAGTCAAAAACAAGGATAGGAAGAATTTGATTTGACTCAGAAGAGATCTCCTAAAGGATGAAAGTCTCTCCCACGGTTGGTGGTATAGTGAACGGAAGTAAAAACAAAGTGCTCAGAGTAAAGCTAAATGATGTCGGCGCCAGAATGAACACCAGGCGACTGTCAGCTTAAAGCCACTCAGGAAAAAAGGTGGCACTGAAGGTTTTCTGATGAAAAGATTTATTTCATATTGATTCATAAATCAATATTCATCATCCAATTTTGAGCCCATGTTTCTTGGCACGCACAACGCTACAGAACTAAACACTTCAACGCTCTGTGAGTAGTTCTGTACCCCAACAATAGCATGTTTTTATTGATATTGATTCCATCGTTTGGAGGGACACAGGTGGGGTTTGGCCCAAGGGAGAAGATTTTCGGGGTGATCTGAAGAACAACTGTTGGGGGAAAAAAAACAATATCATGATTCTAGTGAAGATCTAGCAAACAGTCAGGCAGGAGGACTATCTCCTCGCACCATCGGGTCATAGTCACCTCTAATCTCTCATTCACACCCTTCACACAGTTTCAGTCTAAATGACCCGCCTCACATGTAGAATGTAAATTGATCTCAGCTGTGCTCATCAACCAGCCACATCTGTCAAATGTGAGGGTGCCACACCTTCGTCATTAGCCTATCATCATCTTCTTGCAGCTGTATTTTTAAATGCGATTCCATCCTTTCACGGTGCCAGTACGCACACCCTCATCCTCCACATCTACACCCTTCCTCGTAAATCCATTCACTTTATCATTCATCAGTCTCAGCAGAGTCATTATCCACCACCACCAGTATCCAGACTACAAAGGGTGTGCCAAAGACTTTCTGACAGACTAATCATCCTCTATCATCTGTTTAAATAAACTTTAATTGTTACTTCATTCTGTCTCTCCGGATTGAAATCCTTTAATGACATTATGGGTAAACTGAGCTGCCTCTGCAGAGAGAGATGTGTTCTCTCACTACTGTCTGGTTAATGATAAACACTTAAGTTAAAGTTTTATACCCAGGTTTTGGTATTTTAGTTCCATCATATTGTCACATAATTTATGTGTCTGAATTTTATTGTCATTTTCGTTCTCTTTTAACGGTAAAAATGGTCTATTTCCTGGTTGCTCCGGTGTGACAGTGACGTTGGAAGACGTATGAGCTCTGTGAAAGCTTTTTATTTATTACGTTGATCACATGTCTGAAATGTCTATCAAACTAGAAAATGTCTACTCTTCAGATTGGAGTTTGCATGATTTTGGATATCAGTGCTGATGTAAGTCAATCATGATAAAACCCTGAATGAAGCCTCGTATGCAGTAATGTTATCTAGCACCCACCATGTTTCACAGTTCATTGGGACATTTTATGAGATTAAATCATTCAGGCGCACAACTCTGTGGCTGATGATGACTCCTGGATAAATGTGAAGATAATTCAGGCAGAACCGAGGTGTGACAGACGCTGGTGACACGTGTGTGACAGCAATGAATTTGAGCCTTGGCAAGATAAAACTTCAACTATGTGATAGAACGGCATGTTCCTACTTCGCAGTCATTTCTATTCACACATACTGATGATGCTTTATTTATTGATCTGGCCTCATTCCTACTTTCCATTCAGTCACACAGACCCAGATCCTTTCTCAAGATCAATGGAGGCAACAGAAACCGCCTAAATGAGTGGTCAGTCAGGAGTACCGCAGAAACCGCCCACACATTCATACCTGAGGCACCGCTGGACTCTCTGATCTATGGGGCACCAATCGTGATGCAGCCCACGTTGAAATTAACATCAACTCTCACTGCCACACTTAAAAAAAGGTAAGCAACACCCAGCTGTTTTTGTAAGGATTAATGGAGGCCATTCTGAGGATTATGCAAAATAAGTGCACTTAACTCAAATAATTGTAAAGGGAAGATTATTTTAAAGTTGTAACAGGCTAATACACAAGTCCAAACATCCCAGAGGAGGACGGTAAATGGCTTGGAAGTTCTGATTTGTTGTATGGTGTCATCAACGACCGTCAATGTTACTAATTGCTTTGGTTGCATGGTAATACACTAAACCAACAGGGTACATATTAACAGATCTAAGGGTTATTATTCCAGCATTATGGGCATTTACCTCACATAGAGCCTCACAGAGCCAAAAATCTACATGGCGAATGCTTTCATGTCTTCAGGTTGTAATCCTTGCTTGCTTAAACACTGCATTTAGCAGGAATAACACGAAGAAACCCTAAATTAATTTCTAAGCGAGGCTGATAAATGGCTAAAATACTCAACAAACAGTTTTTAATTCATGTTGATTGTTGGCAGCGTTTGCTCAACATTACACCTTCAAAGCATCCCGTCCCCCGGCGGCGTAACGCCACAGAGTCTAACTTATTAACGCCTCGGGGGACAAATTAAAATATTAATATCATTTAAGGCAAACTAATTACACAAAACCTGTACGGATGTCAGAAAATATTTTCAGTCTGCCTTCTTATTATTAAGGAGAAAAACATGAAAGGTTAGGAAACACATGGATTGGTGAAGACACACCGAGGGGAGGGGGGGCGGGAGACAAACCCTTATCTCCAGCAGTCACTCACTTCACCTAATTAAGAGCGCTCAAGGCAGTACTCAATGCTACAAATGGGTTCCCAGGTCCCCCCAGGGTGCAGCGCGTAGAGCAGCACCAGAATAAAAATAAACACATGACAACTGCAGCATGATAATGCATTCCCCGACGAGGCTCCACCGGCGGAGGAGTCCAGAGCCGGCTTCAGAGGAGGGAACCCGAGATTGTGTGTTTATGCGAGTGTGTGTGTGTGTGTGTGTACGTTATGTATATTTCTATTGACCGTGCTGCAGAGTTGGAGCCTCCTCTATCTTCCCTCCAGAGCGGGCTGGGGGACTGTGAGTAGACTGAGGTACAGTATCTTTAGCAGCACAGCCAGTTTTGCTGCGAAAACGTCGTCTGATCTCAGGTACACAGCAGAAGCCTGACGGCGAACCAAGCTTATTAACGGCAGATGGGGAATGGAAGCCAATCAAACACAAGGCGGAAAATGAGCAAAGCGTGCTTAAATGCATTTACCAACCATCCAGCTGCAGCTTCATAACCATGACAGCCCTGAGAATGTCTCACATTCAGTGATGTTTCACACACTGATGCAGGAACAAGTCTGACGATGTGCCGACAACGTCGACCAGCAGGAAGATTAACTCGTCACCAACACAATTCTATGTAAATGCAAATTTACAGCGTTTCAGTTTTAAGTGAAAAAGACAATGATGCATGGAAGTGACTCCCTCCATATCCATACCATATGTCTTGATTCCTCATAAAAAATGTTTCAAATCGACTGGATCAGGTAATATCTGATCAGATATTCAGTACCAGCTTTTGGCATTTGACAGTTTTCAATTATGATTTCACTAATTATGATTTCAGTCTTGCTCAAAAGCCTTGAGGGCCAATGAGAGAAGAGTTTTGGCGTGGAAGTCTCCGGTACAACAGCTGAGTCCTGGTAATGATAACAACACGATTCTCATTCCAATTTACTTTTGGGGAAATGTTCCTAAATCTGACATAATATTTTGATCCAAATTTAGGATTGGATTAAACAATCGATGTTCTCTTTTAGTACGTCGCAGATTAACACTCGCATTTAGGCATTTCAGATGCCATCAACAAGGTGTTTGGGAGAGGAGAATGGAAATTGGAAAAGAAATTGGATTTTAAAAAGCGAACATCTGAAAGGATGAGAGCATCCCCCCCACCCCCCCCCCTTGTGACTGTTGGCTGTTTCTCTGCCCCGGAGGGCCAAAAAGGAGGAGGCAGAGACAAGGAGGGGAGGCGTGCTGAGATTCATCATCATCAGAAGTGGAGAGACACATGAGGAAAAAACACATTTTACATGGAAAAACCATTTCCTCCACATGAGGAGATTAGCAGCCGAGCACCCCCCCCCCCCCCCCCCCCACCCCACCCCACCCCACCACCCCCCACCACCAAAACCTTCCTCCCTTCATCATCACATCCCTCTCTCTCTCAGCAAGGGATTGCGGTGCTATGCAACTCCTCTTAGTGTTGCCAAAATTATCAAGCAGCCACTGCAGGGTTGAAATCTGACAGCTTGACACATCTTGCTCTCTGAGTGCCAGGGATGCTCCATATTTCTGACAGCTTACGGGACAGAGCCGGGGGTCGCTCTTTTATATCTCAGGGGCTGCCGGGGCGTTAAAGTTTGACCCGAAGCTCGGTGACATTGTGTGGTGCTGACATGACCTGTCTGGGTTTCATGAGGCTCCCGGTCTGATGACAATCCCATCCACCTCTGCGGTTGAGCTTTTAGTATGTGGTAATGTTATGTGGTCTCACAGTCTCTCGGGCATCTTCTCACCGAAGCGCTGTGGTGACTGAGCCATAAGCATCTCGGGAATGGTGTTCTTGCTGCGAACAGCGGAATGTTGTACATCCATATCTGGTGCGGTACAGACTGGGGACAGAGGGAGTCTTGTCAAAACAGCAAATGAATAGGCTTTTCTGCCCCCTAGTGACAAACACAAAGGGGCATTTTCAGAACCAGGGATAGTTTCCTGCTACTCTTCATCAAAAGCTTTCAACCTGGCATCAGTTTATGAATTAACAGAGAATAATTCAACTCATATCATGTAATAAAAAAAACATTTTTCACTCTCAAACTGTCAATAAACATTAAATACTGCACAATTATCCTTTCATGCAAACATTGCATTTCCTATATATTGATTCCTAGTATTTGTAGAAAAGTGGGTGACGCAATTTCTCCACAACAACAAGCGCAAAGGAGAAATGATGCGTGGATTACAGTGTACTAGCAGTGAAGACTTCCAGAGGAAGGAGTATTGCCCTCCGTATGGAGCCAAAAGAGGAAACAGCCAAACAAGATAAATACAGAAGATAATCACTCACCCTTCTCCAAACTGAGATTTCTGCAAACTTCAAGTTCTGCCATTTGGGAGCGGAGTTTCTGCTGTCAGAATGTCCCTCCATGCGTTTCTACCATCATTTTTATGTCCTAGTCATAACGGTTTGAATGTACAATCAAAGCATCCCTGACATGACACCTTCCTCATAATCTTCACCTGAAGCAAGCCATGATGATCGAGAGTCACTTTTCTTGTCCCCACACCACGAGTCCGCTCCGCTCCTCAGCATCTGCTGCCCCTGTTTGGTCTGAAGCGTGGATTCAGGCTCCAACGCAAAACCCTGACATCCAAAGCTGCTGCGCGCACAGCCTCTCCTCTCCGCGCAACGCAGAGGCGACACAATAAGCCGATTAATCGCCCGCTGGATGCTTTGACAGAGTGGCTGTTAAAAGGCAAGCGCTTAAAACTGGCGTGGGGTGCAGGTGAGTGGGAGGTCGTGCGCAAAGCAGCGCCTTAAAACCTCCAGACTGGACACTACACCAGACTGGACGTTACACCAGGTTGGACGTTACACCAGGTTGGACGTTACACCAGGTTGGACGTTACACCAGGTTGGACACTACACCAGGTTGGACGTTACACCAGCTTCGCTCCACCTGTTTGATGTCCCCACCACACCGGACTCAGCCCACTCGTGTTTGGTTTTGTTCAGTCATTCCTTAATATCCACGGGAGAAAAAATATTTTGAATGCAGTAGGATTCTGTGCGCCCCGAGTTTCTTCTGAATGGGAAACAGGCTTCGTGGAAAAGGAGGTGTGCTTGAAGGAACACGCACTGGCTCCCAAGGGGGAGAGAAGAGACAAGGGGGAGCGAAGATTCGGTGTAAACATTCATAAATAGCCATTAAGTTCTTGAGTCGTGGGCGTGCGTGTGTTTGTGCGTGTCCGTCCTCCACGGTGGAAGCCCTGAGTCCATCCCCTGATCAAAGTTTGTTGCTCCCAGGTTAGTCACGGTCGCTGGTCCAAGTTAAAGCCTTTTCATTTATGATGGCAGGAGACAATTATGGAGTGACCAGTCACGTACGCGCGCGCAGAGGCACGCGCACACATACACCCGAATGTGCAGCATGAAGCCGAAGGCAGAGGTGACCAAATGGATTGTTGCTGTCTGGAGGAGCGCGGACTCATGTCTGACCCCCAGAGGGGTTCTGCACGGATAGAAAAAGGACCCAGTTCGTTTCACCTGAATTTATTACTTTCTCTTCGAACCCATTAACTACGTCACTAAGAAGAGAAACTGTGGGGACTTAAGGCCTTTGTATCATGCATTTGGGCCCTTATTATAATAAGGGTTGGGGAGCGCGCCCCCCTACCCCCCCCCCATGGCTCCATCCTTGGCCCCTTATTCTTCAGCTTATACATCCTGCTCCTGCCAGGTTCAATCAACGTGGAATACATTTTTCAATACGAAATAGTGAGTCAACGTGTGTATTTAAGCATACTGTAAAAGGTTTTGGGGTCACCTATTTGTGTTAAGTGCGTGTATCATAATCACGTCAGGTAAATGAAACATACCATCGTCTCTTAAATTTATCTTTACTATTTGCCTTAGAACTCAATTAAGACGTGGTGTTGAGATTTGCTCGATAACAATTATTTTTCAACCTTTTTCAACCATTCATTCAATAGACTTTTGTGGGACCAGGTGAAATAAGTTTTAAGTAAATGCGGTCGTTTAGCGACCTTGTCCCTTTGTGACATAATTCGCTCACATGACATGAAAACCTCCGGTGAGTTGAAATTACTGGATCTGTAAAGGTATTTATTTTAACCTTTATCTTTGGGGGTTGTCATTTTCTTATGGGCAAACAGGTTTAAACTGGAATCCATGTCATTCCATTGGAGTGTGTATGTGTGTGTGTGTGTGTGTGTGTGTGTGTGCGTGTGTGCGTGCATGTGTGTGTGTGTGCGTGTGTGTGCGTGTACTACCATCACGTGAGGCGTTCCAGTGACTGATCACTTTGATTCATGCGTAAACCTCTCCTCCACACCTGTGTGATCACAGTCTACAGACCTCCCTCTCCCATCCCATAAAAACCCTACCCACGCTGATTTATGTACCATGGCCAAACAAAAACCATCCGCCACCCTGTCATTCAGAAAAGACAGGAAACAAGAAGGAGGAGTGGATCAAAGTCATGTGGAAAAATAAATGGGCGAAAAAAGAGGGGCGTGTTTTTGAAATTTGTTCTGTCAAAAATAGACAAACTGTCAGAGTGACGGGATTGACTTAATGCAAACAGAAATCAGTGTCTGGAGGCAGAGACTTTTACTAGAATGAATATGAAATGCAGGAATTTCCCAGTGCTGAATAGAAAATTAAGTATCTGCGCGTGAAATTCCCATTAATAGGCCAATCATTTTTGGTTTCCTAGCATGACAGAGGAGGGAACAGATCAGTCGAGGGAACAGATCAGTCGGGGGTCGGGGGAACAGATCAGTCGAGTTAACGACGTCAGTCCCACAACACAGCAGCAAAGTCTGGATTCTGACTACAGCTCTTTGACGTTCAGAGTGTTCCCACACTGAAAACGTATCGGGACATATTAGCGCCCTGTTTCAAATGTTTTTTATCTGATAAAATTGAATTGTTTTCAAAATTATATATATATATATATATATATATATATATATATATATATATATATATATATATATATATATTTTATGCTGATTCTGGGAAATTTGAATAAATGCATTTTTCAAGATATAATTATTTCATTTTTCTCAAGCGGGTGCTTAGAACTTAAATATGTGAAGATTGTGTGTGTGTGTGTGTGTGTGTGTGTGTGTGTGTGTGTTTAATTTCAGAAAATGCTCAGAAGTAATAACACCTAAATAAATAACAACTCCAATGGTTTGTTTTCAGGGTTTTTCTCTGGTTTTTCCTTTATGTCACACATGATTCAATGCCTTGCAGCAGGTTTGCTTTCCAGAATAACAAAACTGTCTTTTCCACAGGCATGAATCTCGTGTCCTGATATTTGAAAGCAGATGATCTGAGTGAGTGGAGGCAGGTTTCCCTCTGCTGGTCATTCCCACGGCCTACAGCACCAGGAATAATAATGAGAAACCCCTGGTATTCTCTCGGGTGTGTTTCTGGTATTTACCGTGAAAGGTGCTGTTGTCTGTCAGGAAGTGCCGGCGGTACTGAGGCTCTCCTTTTCTGCTCACCACCCGGGAGCTCATGGTGAGAGGAGGAGGGACACAACAGGGACAGGAGGACCTACGAGGGTGGAGAGGAAAAAAACGGAGCATTACAAAACGTTTTTACAGGAAGTGAATGATGTCAAAATTGAATTTGTTTGGTTATATTTTATACCAAAAAAAAAATAAAAAATTGAATGTGTATAATGTCTGATAAACACAATTCAAAACAAATGGTACAAGTTATATCACCAAAACCATTTGAGAGAGAGTGAGGGAGAGAGAGAGAGAGAGAGAGAGAGAGGGAAAGAGAGAGAGAGAGAGAGAAAGAGAGAGAGAGAGAACACAGAGTTTTCCGCCTTGTTATCTCTGAATTGTTGATTTGTGTGATTTTGGTTTGAATCCAAATGTCTTCTTATGTTGATTATCATGTTCAAAAATGACTTTGTTTTATTAATAACAAGTGTATTGTTACGCTCAACTGAATATGTTGTTGTTCTGAGGCCCTGGATTGCATATACTTCTTAAGCACTTAATATTTCTTACATTTCTCTATGGTCTCTTTACTCAAGTTTTGTTGAGTTTTGCTGCTGGAATATTGGTGCAATGTCTGTCACAAGAATTCCATTCCATATAAATAAATATTCATAAAGCTTAATCTTGTCTCATTTCACTTTGTTTTATATTTTCTTTTCTTATCTTATATCATCATGTAGTTTTTTTATCATGTTATGTCTTCTCTTCATGGAGTCGTAGTAGTTTGACCGTTTCCACACCTCCCTGTATTGTAATTGTGATCAAACTCAACAGGAGAATAAAACCACAGTAATAGTTGCAGGCAGCTAATGAGCCGGATTCCTCTTTTCCTCTGAGCGGTCCCATCCTTTTCCCTTTGTGCACCTTTGTCCCCTTTATATCTCTACATGTGCTCTCATTTATCTTCTTTCTATTACTTCTCACCATTATATCCGGATGCCCAATTTTCCACCACTTCGTCTTGATGGCTTTTCATTCCTATCTTTCCCCCTTCCAGTCCCACTGTTCAGTGTCCCCCCCACCTGTTGCTCATCCTTCTTTCTGTGATTTACTGCGCTCCATTACAAACACACTCTCTCTCTCTCTCTCTCTCTCTCTCTCTCTCTCTCTCTCTCTCTCTCTCTCTCTCCTCTCTCTCTCTCTCTCTCTCTCTCTCTCTCTTTCTCCCTCTCTCTCTCTCTCCCTCTCTCCCTCTCTCTCTCTCTCTCTCTCTCATCTCTCTCTCTCTCTCTCTCTCTCTCTCTTTCTCCCTCTCTCTCTCTCTCCCTCTCTCCCTCTCTCTCTCCCTCTCTCTCTCTCTCTCTCTCTCTCTCATCTCTCTCTCTCTCTCTCTCTCTCACAAACACAGACGCTCAGGAGATGAATGGTCTGGAGGGAAAGCGAGGCTCTGGACAGTTATTGCTGCCTGGTGCGGGCTGACCCGAGGAGAGGTGACTGTCTGGCCGTATGAAGAAGAGTTAATGGGTCAAGTATCTTTGAGGTGAAAGTTCTTTCCTGTGACCCTGCCCTCACCTGGTTTCAAAGGCAGGAGCCAGCAACGTCTGTGGCATTTATGACAGATCGTATGACACCAGCGCCACACTGAACAATGGTCTGTATGGTCTGTGCAGAACTCAGTCAAGATGGCAGGATCCACTTCACCGTAAGACTACCTTTATACGGGATTTATAAATGGTTGTAAAGCAATAACTCTACCACATTACTACTTTAATACTAGTAAAATATAATTTACACGAGAAAATTTTCCATCTCCTCAAGTCGATAAAAATTCACAAATTATGGATAGTATTGGACAAAATCAATCCAGTTGTTCCTCGCACTCAGGTCTATGTGGGTATAAAATTTTAAAATTTTGACGGCTGCAAATTTTGGCGGTGAGGACGATTTCATAATATCCCCAACTTTTCAGGGACATAATGATTTATAAACGGTTTATATATATTATTAATTAGATAGTACAACCTTTTAAGCCATTAATAAACATTTATAAACAATTTATAGCATAGCTCTCAATAATCAGCGTGGGTTCACTATTTTGCAATATCAAGTTAATGCAGCACTTTTTATTCTGAGACTAAATAGTGCTTATAAATGTGGTCTCACTATTTGGCAAGCGGCCGGTCCGTGTTAAATACAATCAGTTATAGCAGCGTATTAATGATTCACAAGAGTTCATACACTTCATGTGTAAATTAGTTACAAACCCTTAATAAGGACACTCTAATTCTAAGCCGGTAAGTGTATTAAGCTGCTCTTTGTCTAATAGAGTCAAAATAAACTCTCCTCTCTCCCAACAGTTCTACATGACATAAGTAATAAGTACTATTCCTTTAAGGAAATACAGAATTACCTTTTGTGTCAACAGAAATATTTGAGTATAACTGGATGTATTATACTCGGTATTGGTGATGGTGTTTTAAATCGGCATAGAAATCTTGTAAAGTTGAATTTCCAAGAAATGAAAAATAGAAAGGAATGCCTCCATGAAAAAAAAAAAAAAGGCGGGCAATTGGTTTACTGTGAGAAAAAACACGTGAGAGTGATTTAATGAAAACAGCAACAAAAAAAAGGGTTTTCAAGAAGAGCTAAAAGCTTAAAGGAAAATGTTTTTGCTCATAATCCCAGCTCCCTGGAGCCAAATTAAGCTTTGACTTCATGTCATAACGTCTGCTCTCTCATTTGCAATGACCTTATATTGTCTTGGATATGATACTTTTCTTCAAACCCACCACACTCCGCCTCATAGCCGCTCTGAACTCGCTGCAGAGCACGGCCCCTTGTGGCCTGCGGTTTAATTATGGAATAACGCTTCTAATTTGGTGTTTGTTTTCATAACAGAGTCCAAATACAGATGGGAGCCGAGCAGAGGTGCATGACTGGAGACGTTGTTGGAGGGGCTTTAATTACATGTCCTGTCATGATGCAGGTAAATTGTTGAAATCCACTGACGTCATGCTAACAAGAAGTTACTAGAATGTAGAGGTTTGACAGAAAACATCACTAAGAAAAACATTACCAAAAAATGCTTGTGCATTCAGGAATAATACCTCAAGCTTTTTCAGATTTCTGCTGATCATTAGCATTTCTATTATACTGTCACAAATATATCAAGGCAAAAATATATTTTTGCATAAGGGCTTTTATTCACTAAGCCAAGTATAATGATAATGTTTTCAGGTGTGTCCATTAAATGTGAGAAGCTGGTTATCTTAGCAGTGCATGATGGGAACTGGGGGAAGCATTAAGCCTGATTCTGTCACGTTGAGGAATCCACATACCAGCTTAATATCCTGACTGAAGCTCCAGCTTTATATTATGAGTGTGCTATTTGTGCTCTCAGCCAACACGGGACAAGAAAGAGAAGAAGCATAAGAGGCTTGAATGTCAAAATATTTAGTGAATATTAAACACACAGTATGAAACTCCCTGGTTCTGGTGGTTTTCCTGTTGAAAAGAAAAGATGTATGTAGAATGGGATCAGATGAAAATCTATCTGATGGGACTCGTGCAGAAACGCTGCAGATAAGGTCAAATTTGATGGGCATGTTTTGTGTTGTGTTTCAGCTTTGTTTGTTTTTTGGTTGCAGTTCTCCTTTGACCATTGAACAGAAATCTGGTTCTGACTAAATGGATCCATTGAATTTCCAGCTTTAATTGTTTGAATTGTGATTAGAAAGTAAACATTTAAGAAAAACAGGGTCAAGATCTGATGTATGAACTGAGCCGATGCAACATTTCTCAACTAAATCAACACAGAATTGTGGAATGAGAAAAATATCTATTCTAGAATATTACTTACATGGATTGCAGAAAAACTTATAATCTCTAGCGCCGGGGTTCAGTAAATACCAAAAAATCCACCAAACCACCTTAATGTAGAATTTTAGCTTTGTGTCTGTGGTTTGGGACGGTTGACGCTGCACTGGGTTGCTGGTACTAAAACACTATTTTTAAAGTATTTCAAATCAGTGTGTCTCAGTGCTTGTTGTTGGGACTTAGAAAGTGGTAATAATTTCAACACCAGATCGCCATCCTAACAAGAAGTAGGTCAACGAGGCCCTAATATTTATCCCATCAAATGTCATGTCACAAACTTTTAAAGGCTCCTTAAACAACTTTATTATTATTGGAATTTGGCTTATTACCAGCTTGTTGTTCTCTTACTAAAGGTATATATATATATATATATATTTATAATGTATATAACACTTTGTATATATATAATTAATGTAACTATATTAAAGAGATGATGAGAGTATCAAGTGTTACTGAGCTGCCTTGTCGGATGTTTCCTCTCTTCAAGTGTAAATGTTACACTCGGCCAAAATGTCATTAATGCAATAACTAGATTTTACCATGCAAAAATGATTGTTTAAAAAAATCAAATTAATTCCATATGTTATCCAAACATAGAGATATCTAGGATTTCCTCTGATATCTGGTATCTTTGATAGCACCTAACACTTAAAATGCTCCATTTTATATTTAATCTCAAACAGCGTTTATACTGGTTTAACCTTTATTGTCTGCTAATCTGCTCAACTAGGCCTGTTAGTATTTTGTCTAACGGCTGACTGCCGATGTTCTCGGCCCCATCACACGTTACTCTAGAAAAATATCATTCTCAATCTTAATCGGTGAAATGTTAGTTCTTCTATGGATGCTTTACGTTGCATCGCATATGTCACATTGCACGAATCCCCCCCCCCCCCCCCCCCCCCCCCCCCCATGTGAGCCTCTGTGGAAGCAACAATGGTCCTTCTCACGACACAAAGACTGCAGCATCTGTCATCCCACATCGACATATGCCAAAGAGCACTCACTTCAGACATGATTAATGAGATACACCCTTTTATGTGACCTGCACTTACAAATACTGAGAGATTATTGGACATGTTCAGACTTTTAAAAACAATCTCCACTAGTCAGCGCATATTCATTCATTCATTCATTCATTCATTCATTCATTCTTTCGGGGGGCTGGAGCCTTTCCATGCAGACATCAAGTAAAAGGAGGAGTCCACTCTAGGCAATAAGTCAAAAATTCACCCGTTTGTGGACTATGGGAGGAGGCTGGAGTACCTGGAGCGAGCCCATGCAAACTGCAGACACAGAATGGCCCCAGGTGGATATGAACCAGAAACCTTCTTCCTGTGAGGCAACTGTGCAGCCAGCAACACCACTTCACTGGCTTTTATCCAACTCACTTCTATTTTATTACTTCCTTTACTTAATATCTACCTTAACAAGAAGTCAATCAGGTCGGGGAACATAAAGGCAGTCAACCTGCACGCCGTCCTGCAGCCCCAGAGTCAATGAGTAGCTTGGAAGTGTTTGTTAAGCAATTATCAGAGCAGAGAGTCAACAGTCCTGGTTTGCTGATGGATCGACTGATTGTTTCTCGGAGCACCCGGGGCGCTCCTTAACCCGCTTATTTATTTATCATACAAAAGTTTCAGCTGCACATGAAACATGAGTATGAAAAAGAGAAAAAGAAAAACATTTAACATTTAGTTTTTTTTTTATCTATTCAAGTATGAACATTTTCTCTCTGTGACTCTTTCCATAAAGCGTCTGTTATATATGTCGGTGCGGTGGGAGTGTAAATATGAACACAGCGAGGGTTAAGAATGCTCAGACATTGTTACTATAACCCAGTAATCGAACCCTTGCTGTATATATATATATATATATTTCCACAAAAAGTTGTGTATTTTTTATTTATACAGAAAATATATTGCTTCATATCTTTAATTTTAATTTATGCGTGACTCTGGCTATGCTGTTATTTTCTTATTCGGATGTGCCCCATTTTTTAAAAAATCGTTGGTGTTATCTTATTCTTATTCTGATGTCGAGTAATGAAGCTGAATTTATTTTCATTCTCTATTCCTAACGTTTTTTGTATATACTTCAAATGTCTGATTTTAATGTCAGAGTTCTCATCATGTTGAAACTGACAGGACTGACTCTCAGCTAGTCCCACATTTTGTCCCCACCAGCAAGAGTAAATCCCCCAAAAGACCCCAATCCCCTGCGTTGTACAAGCAATTCCCCCTGACTGAAATACTCACATTAAATGTTATTATCAGTCAAACATGAGCTTTTACAATAAAGTATCATATATTCAAGATATCCTCAAATTGATTCACGGACGCCATACCTGGACCAAAAACGGTACAGGAAGTTATGTTAGAAAAGTGTTTTTAATTAAAAAAGAAAAAGAAGCTCCCCCTAGTGAGTAAAATATGAAGATTTAGAGTCAAATATAATTTAAACAATTTGATTCATATTCACCAAATTTGAACTAAATTGGACCAACTGTTGATAAATATACAACCAATATCAATCCAGTTCATTTTTGCACACATGCAAGTATAAAAATTGAAAATGATACTTCTAATCATTTTTGAGTTATCGCATTAACAAGAAGGAAGCGCGGCGGCGTCAGACGCTTATGCGACGGCGGTGCAAAGCGCAAAATCGGCAATAACGGTTCTATAATAGTCCCAAATTTTCGGTGATATAATTAAAAACAATCTTTTCGATTTATTGATTACTCTTTTTTCTAATGACTCCTTATCTTATCCAATCCTTATCTTATTTTTATTTTTTTAAATGTGTCATCACAATGATTCATAGATGGTGACATCTTCAAAACATTTGTTTTGTCTCACCAACACTTCAAAACTAGAATATCGTAAACTCTCAGCAACAATGGGGGAAAGCTGTACATTCTTCCAGGAGGGAGTACTATTTTAACAATGATGATCGACAGAGTGAGCGATCAACCAATCATTCCAGCCCTCTTCAGATTCGGCGTGTTTTCACCAGGCTGAGATGAAAGAGCAGGAAGACATAAACGCTGTTCCTGTGAGTCTTCGCCCTGATAAGGAGACAGAGGCACCAAGGTCAACCAGGGGTCAAAGTTGGATTGCAGATGGGCAATTTAGTTATCAGAGCGTGTCAACAGACGATGTCTTGACAACACCATGGCGTCATGAAGACAAATATGTTTAAAAGTGATGGATCTCCTTTGTAAAGGTGAGCTGCATCCAAACCAGAGCGCCTTCTTTTCAGGAGGACCTTCCGTCTCCAGCACCAGATTTAAAACCTGCAAGAGCCCAGACGCATTTCTATATGAAATAGACTTAAAACATCAAAAAAAAAGTCAATTTAAATGTATTTCTGATATCATTTTTGAAATGCTGCAGTTAGAGTCTGAGATCGGTATAACAAACAGTTTATGTTAAGGAAGTTTATGGTTATTTTTTGAACTAATCTGTGAATAAATCCGCTTAGCAGCTTTTTTCAAAGTTAGTATTTCACAACATAAATTCAAAGTTTAACTTTGTTCTTTAGTTTCATAATGCAAAAACTCATTATAACATTATAATTAAATATATTCATAATTTGTTTATTTATATTTTGTATAACTATATTTGTTTTGTGTCAATTTGTTATAAGATTTTGTTGAAAGATTATACTCATTAGATTAAATTAATTTAGAACCTGTCCAACAAAAGAAGGTTGAATAAATTCGGGGAAAAGATTAGAAAAGTAATTAAACGATAAACTAAATACTTTTAAGCAAATGTCACCGAAACATTTTCATTAAAAGCGACATTATACAGTTATGTTGAATTTAATAAACTGTTGTTTCATCTACTAAACACAATTATGTTGCAAGTACTAAACCGGTATATAAAATGTAATAAACACAGTTATTTAACCCGAAAACCTTTTATTGTTTTATTACATCTTACTACATGAACGCAGTCGATCTCCTTTGTTTTACATGTCAAGGATGCAACAATTTATTCATTCAACAGGAAAAAAAAAAGTCTTGTTATATAAATAACATCCATGTTTCATTTACGCACACTGCGTCCATGTTTCATTTCTAGTGTAGGTTAAATATGTTATATGTTATGGAACCCTAAGAATAAGTATAGAATTGGTGACGAAAGAAGAAGCAGAAAATTGGCACTTCACAAGGTAAATATCAAAAAGTAAAGTTGCGTGTAACTTCCACATGTGTTTTAGAGTGGGTGGGCGGTGGGTTACCGGTGAAATCAGGGGTGGGTAAGGTCACAAGTCAAACTGTGGGATCGATTTCAGGTTAGACTCTCCCTCCTGTTCCTATCCTTTACTTTAACTCTCACGTCTTGGACTGCGTATGAGGTCCTCCATCATTTTACGCTTGTCACCTTCTTCAAGTGCCTACAGTCTCCATTTTCATGTTTGTGTGCGCACATCTGCACACGCGTGCAGTCATCATGCTCACGATTCTGAAGCCGTCAGAATCTCTGCTTTTATAGTTATTCCTTTATATACACAGTTTGGGTCACCCAATCCCCAAATGTTCCCCATCGCTTTTTCTGCGAAGAGTAGGAAGAAGGGCCTCCATTATTCATGAGGGATCACAGCACCCACAAAGAGTCATGTTTCCCCTCCTACATCAGCAAGCTGATACACTGCTCACAATGCTTCAAGTCACCCAGTAACAAGGGAGTCACTTTACGGCTGAAACATTCCATCACACACACACACACACATACATACATGCACCCACACACACACACAGTATGGCGTCTACTGTACATGTGATGGAACGTGTAACCAGTGACACAGCTGATCACCAGTAAGTGTTTCTAGTGGCTGCAGGTAGAAGCAAAACTTCTATCTCATGTCAGAAAGGATTTCAATCTACAAGTACAACACACTGTACACACTGTACACACTGTACGCACTGTAAAACCTAATGCTCAAATTAATAGATTGGAACGAGCAGCTCAGACTTAAATTTTTCTTCAAAATTCTACAAACTTAAAAGAAAAATTGAATAATAGCGACATTTGCTTTATTCTGTGTTCATCAAGCTCGCCGTTTTAAATCAGTTTAAACTTTGTTTAATGATCGTGTAACGTAAAGTCATAAATTCAAAGATACTTCAAACTCAACAGACAATAATATTACATGTGCAGGTTACAGGAGGATTTTGAGTTAACTCATTTCCATTTAATTTGATTGTAATCTAAACGTACTGGCAGGTTGCTGGCAACTTATTCGAGTTTGCGGCGCATTAAAAAGTGACTCCATTTGACCCAGAGGTGTGTGCATGTATCAATTTCCATTTAAGCCTCACCAGCTCTGCCTGACAAAGACGCTCCCTGTATGAGATGTTGACAAAACGCCTCAAGGTGCGTCAGACAGGTGCACAGATGGAGACTTCAGCCAGTGTCACAGCAGCTCTCTGTCTCTTTAAATCTCTTTTCTCTTTCACACCACAGCCAACTTCACTCAAATTAAATTCAAAAAATTAAAAAAAATCCCCAAGGACTCTGCTCTGGGATGGGGGAGTGCCCCATCTCTTTCTCTCTGGGACGGCTACCGGCTGAGGGAAATAAAGGCCTTTGTTAAGCTCCTCCACTGCAAATCTCTGTTGTTGAAGGAGCTCCAAAATGTGAAACACACGCAGCAGAAAAATATGTCAACAGTTACACGGATGGATAGTTGATTTTCTTACCACAAAAAAAGTCAAAGCATGTGACAAATGTTTGCAACATCAGCTTGGGCAATTTGGTGATTGTCAAAATTCAAGAAATGTTAAAAGCGGAAGAGGTGCAATACAGATGATGTCCTGAGTGGGTTTGCTTTTATGGAGCATGTGTCCAAGCACTCAGGACTTACTACTGCACATCTGTATACATGTACACAGAAGGAATGCAGATTGAAAACTTGTCAGAAAAGTCCACAGTAACTACAGAAGCAAACAAATTTTCGTGGCAAGTAAGAAGCAACTTGTGTGACATAATGTCATGATGTTTTACTTTAAATATAAAATCCCAGTCCACTGGCTCACTTACTTCAATTTGGGATGGTGAAAAAGTGCTGTCAGCTTCTTCACAAGATCCTGTAACTTTCACCAGCGCCTGTGTCCCTGAGGCGGTGAAGATCCATGTCTCAGGGCAAAAAATGTGAGACAAGTGATATTCCCTGCAGCCTGGTGCACGAGTGTGTCTCAACAGTTTCCCTGGTGTGGGCAAGTACCCACCACTACATCAAGTACAGCGCCTTTTCAAATGACTACTACTGGTGCGGGGCCAGTGGGTTTAGGAAAAGCTGGACCGGATTTCAGAGTGGATTCCTCCTCCACACCAGAGGCAGAGAGATACTTGAGAATCACTTCCCCTCCAATTAAAAGGCAATAACTAAAGAGAGAGCAGAGTGAGAAAATAGTCACAGAGTGTTTGTCCTGGATAAACCTCTAATTTGTCCTGTGTGACAATTTTTCCTTTTCTTTTTATGGAATGAAATATTATATCGGGATATAATGTGGGATAAAATTGTTCTAACCAGCCATCATTTTTCCCAATAAAAGCAAAACAAAATAGACAAATGTATCTTTCAAAGATGTATTTCTCCTTTAAGTCATTCTATTTCTAATTATTTCTTATTTAAAATGGATGGTAAAGAAATGAATCAACATTCTGCAGTCCAGTTTATTTTCGGTATTGTATGATTCAGTCTAGTATTGACCCCGGATTGTAGAAAAACTCAATCCTCTGAGTTCAGACCAAGAATGCAGCCACACAAAATATTACAGCGAAATCTTAAAGCATTTCAATCTATTCAGGAACGGCGTTTATTCTCTATGATCTCTACCTTCAGACGCTTCGCACGGCCTCCCCTGCTGTCTTTCTCTGCCGTGGTTTCCCTCCCACTCCTCCCCCTGTGACAGTTCAAAGTCTGGCAGCAACAGCCATCAGCCTGAAATGCACCTTACAATTTAAAACCCTCCACCAATCACGGGCCTCTTCAGCCATAACAGTCTCTAGTAACATTTGCACAACAAAAGAGAGGATGGCTGATTCATCACCCCCCCTCCTCAATCCCGCCTACCCTTTCCTTCACTCCCTATCCCCTCCACCGTGACTCCTCCTCTACTGCCTTTGTGAACAGACCCAAAATCCCCTTCTCCTCCTGTGACCCTCCTCCCGTTTTGCACTAATCTCCTTGTGCTCATTGCATTGAGGGCTTCGCTACCACCTCTCCCTGCACCCGGACCCCCTCACCCTGCACCCCACAGGGCACACGTCACAATATGGCCTCGTTTGCAGGCCCCGCTCCTCTTCCTCCTCTGTCATGCATAGATGAAGTATCTGCATCAGTAAATCTGGGCACAAAGAGGCAGGGGACTTTCCCTGAAACAATCAAGGATTATGGACACACAGAACATTTGTTACGGGGGGGGGCTATTCTTCCAAAGGGGTTGCTGATGTGCAGCCACTGTATTAAACCAACAGATGAATATGTTTTCATTTGTTACGCACTATTTTCATGTCTTGAGGAATACCATATAATTATAGGATCACAGATTACCGGCCTAGTCACTTTTTCCATTTCAGAGATTAAATATTCTTAATGTCAGGGTCACATTACAGCTAAAAGGAACTTCTTCATGGGCACTTAAGACCCCCACTTGTACACAAAACCTGTAAGGCTCCCATGGGGGTTCAAGGCTAGTCAATATAGATTTTAACCTTTGCTTTCCTTTAGTATTTCACATTTGGTGTTTCTATAGCAACAATGATCTCATAGAGGGATAAGTGGACCCCCCTCTCCATTTCGGAGACCATTAACGTATCCCGCCCCCCTTTTAAAGTTTAGTGGGGGTCCGGTAAACATACAAACCAACAGAGGAGGCCGTGCTCAGGTGTTTCTTTAGTGAGGTGAGTGGAATCAGGGCTCTTTTAACAGGCTCTTTAATTCATTTTAGCATATAAAGAACATTTAAACAATGATCCTTTACAAAAGGTGTAACTAAGAATGTAAAGTAGAGGTGAGAGGCTTTTTTTCAACACATGAGGCATTACAGATGCGTAATGGATGGTACACTTGGTTTCCTGTTGTGAGTTTCCAATACTCCATTTAACAATGACGGTTTTGAAGTATGAATAAAACAGCTTGCGGGCTGTCACGTTTTTATTTCCTTTCGGACTGCAAAGTTCTGTCTTGAGGCGACCAGCCACCTAGTTCATCATCCCCGTCTGAAGATCCTCCTCATCAGTCTGAATAAAACGCTGTCCCTGACAGCCTCGGAGGCCCTCTCCCACCGGCTCTCCTGCTCCCACAGTCCCAGCCCCTTTCTCTCAGCTCTGACCTCTGCCCTGTGCAGTCGCTTGTGGAGACGCCAGTAGAGGCGACAGTCGGGGAGCAGTCCGACTATGGGCGCAGTGCGAGCAAGGCCGAGCCTGAGGACCTCTTCGTTCATGCAGTAGCTCCACATCCTCCTCTGCTGGAGACGAGTAGGAGGACAGGGAAACACTTAGAGGACTATAAACCCCTAATAAAAAGGATAACTAAGCCGTAAATCCCCCATTCTGCCTGAACTAGTTGATGTCTCACCTTGCTTTGAAACACCAAACAGTGTAGTATGTCCTCTTCTCGGCTGATTAGTTTTAGAGAGACTGTTTGCGCCGGTAACAGGTTCTTCTGCAGCCATATTCCTCCCTCTGAGGTCAACTCCACCCCAGCAAGCTGCACCTGCATCAGGGTGGTGCTTCCATCTATAGAGGATACAATCAGCAATAGTTTGTAAAAACCAAACATCCCTGCTGGCCTGTGGAGTTACAGCCATGCACATTTTGTACTTGTCATAATTAGCTGGTTATTGGGTTTGTTTGTTTTTTAATACTGGTGCTGATAAGATAACTACGTACATTTGGTGAGGTTACCAAAATGAATTACATCGCTTTTGAGAATATTATTTCGGCTATTATTGGTTTCGATACAACATAAAGCCCTACTAGAATTCAATATATCTCCAGTGCTATTGTGAAGGGAAAATGAAAATACGAAATAATTACGATTGACTGAGATATCACTAAAATTCCTGGACGTGATCGCTCTGCAGAACTGGGCCCAAATGATGGCTTGTACCGGCTTTAGAACGCTGGAGATCAGGTGGAACAAAGGTCTTTCAAAAAGCTGCTCCTGCCAGTCCTTCAGACTCAAATTGCTGAGGGAGCACTCTATATAAAGCATTTAATGCTTGACTTAATTCCTCGGTAAATGTTATGATTTGATCAAATAGGTAACAAGCTTATCCGTCACGCTCACTCCTGAATCATGATCAAAAGCAACCGAGTCTGAAATTACACGGTAAAAAGGTCACAATGACATTTTTGCAATAACGAGATCTTGTTTGTGTGTGTCTGTGCGTGTGTGTGTCTGTGCGTGTGTGCGTGTGCGTGTGTGTGTGTGTGTGTTGGGGGGAAGGGCATACAAGCTGCTTCTGTGTGTGCAGGATTCTCCTCAGGAGGCCTACCAGCATCACGTTTGTGCTTTGAGAATAATGGCGAGAGGACCGGCAGGTAAATCGGGACATGTTCCACTTGGAGTCCTCCCGCTCTGATGGCATGAACTTTCCCTCGAAGGCTGACATTCCCCTCGATGAAACGAGCAGGGATCTCTGACGCAGATTTAAATTTGGTGATCTGAGGACAGTAGAGGGGGAACATTCAATGATCTCATAGATGGATAAAAAATATCTGAAAATGAAGGTCAATCACAAACTTAAAGTCTAAGACTAGAATATTAAAAATGTGACTCTCAGTCTGCAATTATACGTCTAGTTTCCGCTTTAGTATTAGTTTGAAAGTTCTATATATTTGTAAAGTGATTGAATTAATTTTGTTTTATGCGTCTTTATTTTTTCCTATACATTTCTAGACCCAGAATTCGCTGGAGGGATTATATCTCTCATCTGGCCTGGAAACGCTCCAGTATCCGCTAAGATGAGCTGGAGAGGGTGGCTGAGGGGAGGGACCTCTGGAACACCTTTCTTATCCTGCTGACATCGAGACCCTGTAAGCTCAAGAATATGGATGGATGGATGGATATGCATTCCAGAGAGGCATATTTTGCTTTATGAATGCACTATGTCTGAAACACAATTTAAAAAGAACATGATTATTTGTAAATCTAAGATATCAGATCGTTATTTGAAACAGTAGAAACTTAATTTATCTATTTTACACCTAATCAGCTCCATTGATTGTTTTCAAATGAATGTTTATTGAGAATTTCGAGCCAAGAAAATGTTTGCTTGCCTTTGGACAGGAGCAAAAAGTGGCGGGGAAAGTCCGGTTGACTAGATCATTAAACAGGTGATAGTTTAATGATCTGGTTTGAACAGGGTCGTTCACAAGCGAGAACGATTTCTTAAAGGATTTTACCCCAAGATCTACAGAAGACTTCATCAAACCGTTGCTAGTAAAACTTATTTGTTTGCAAATGATTGCATGATTTCCATTTTAAATGGCTTCCAGATTGCACCCATCAGAAAAAATTGTGCTTCAACAGGAAAAATGCTCTTCCACATATGTTTAACACAATATGCATAAATAAATATAAAAGACCAATCTTTATCTCCTTCTTTTTCAAATTTCTTTGAATAATATTTTAATGACCAGGACTTTTGTAATGTGTACTATAAGAACTATGTATACAACATTTTGCTACTGAAGAAAAGCATTATGGTAAAAGTGCTGGAATGGACCCTAGCCCGGAACAAAAGAGGGACAGCTAGGTCATAACACCTGCACCAGATAGGTTTTATTTTTTTACCCACGTCCATTTGTACGGTTCTTTGCTGGTTGATTGCTCGGCATGATTATGCAAAATCCGCAAAAGACATTTCCCATGAAACGTGTCGGGAGGATAGGTACTGGGACATTATAGACACCATTAACTTTTGATATGGATAAAGTTGCAGATCCAGATATTTTCGACTTTCTCATTAGGATAATTCTTCATCTATGTACAGTGGGCCCTGGGCCTTGGCGGGGGCATGTACTCTACTGAGTGCACTGAACATTTAATGCCAAATATGCAACTGTGTGTGCTTTTCTGTCTCTTACCAGTCTGATACTCCTTGATATTACAACAACACCAGCGACTGCCAGCACGGTGCTTATATTCTGTCAGAAAGGAAAGAAGGCAGTTACGGGTTTTAAATGGACAGAATGTCAGGGACAAACCATCAGGCTATCTGAACATGTGCAGGACAGAGATGATGAAACAGAACTGGACAGATATATAATGACACAGAGGAAACAGAAAACCCCACAGGGACAATTGGTGCGTGGTCACTGTGGTAAATTCTTACACTCGGTATCATCAATTATATCATAAAGTATATTACCAGCTAAATGGTTCAGTGTTAATGCAGATAATCAAACAGCTGTGAGTTGACTGTGTTACACATTCATGCATATTCAGTCAGCTGTCGCTCGTACAGAAGAGGCTCCTACCCGCAGAAGTCTTAAATTATCATCTGCCAACTGGGATATTAGCGACACGATGTTGGGAGATTGCTGGTTAGCTTGATCTCTTTGCAGCCTGTCCCCCCTTCCTTCTTCGATCTCTGTTCCTGAGGTAGTTTTCGGCATGTTGTTGTCGTCTGACTCTCAGCCCCTGGTGGGAGGGGCTAAGCGGGTGACGGTCCTGTAAAAGTCTCCGCCCTGTGGTTTGATGAGTATATGACAGGCAGGCGATGGTGTATGGAGGACGATAAAACAATAAAAAATAAAATAAATAAATGTGGCAGTTGCATAAATAAAAATGATTCTGTTAATACATTCATTCATTTATGTATTTCTACATTTTTTCAATCAGTTATTGGTGTATTTATTTATTCATATGTTGTTTTTGAGCTCCAAATAGAGGAGCACCTGAATTATATTCTGTTATAAAACCTTATGAACTACAACAGATGTTATAATGGATGTCAAATTTAGTTAGTTGAGTTAAAAGGGCGTTTCAAATCAGTAATGTAGCTGCAGGCAATTTTTTCCCATCTGACAACATTTCTGACAGCAATTTCCCAGCTGACATTCCAATCACTGAATAATCAATGAATCAATCAATTAATCAATCAAAATGGTAAATTGTATAATTAAATAGTTATCTAGTCACACAGTCATTTATTAATGGCTTATAATTCTACTCTTAACTATTTGTTTGTTTTATTTATCATTAATTAATTAGCATGTCATTGATTGTCCTCCAAACTGAGGAGCACCTGAAGTATACTCTGTTATAAACACGTTAAACTGCAATAAATTTGGTCTTGGATGTCACAGTTATTTACAGTTGAAATGTTGTTTTAACTCAGCAACAGTTGCAGCAGTGAAGGTTTTTCATGCACATTGCAACTGACTTTCGTTATTATAAATCCTAAAATTAATTAATACAATACAGGTAACGGAAATTTGCATAGATGTATATTTGTCCACTTACACTGTGCATTCATTAATGTATTTATTTCTGCATTCAATAATTTATTTGTTTATTAATTCATTATTATGTAATTTAATAATTATGTAATTTCCATATTGAGTAGCATCTGACATAAACTCAATGTGATTACACCGTAAACTCCAAGAAATGTCTTAGATGGCAAAGTTATCCACAGAAAAATGCAGCAATATAGCTGCATGCAAAAGTTTTCATGCAAACTCAAGCTGATATTGGCATCAATCAATAGTGTAATTGAAATGGCATGATCAGATAGATCGATCCATCGATAGGTAGAAACTTTAATCCCGACACTGGAAATAAATAATAAATATTATTATTATATTTTTTACTGATGCTTTTTTCTGCTTTTACTTTGTAACACTTTTAGATTTGATCCAAATGTAAAGTGTGTTATAAATTAAATGTGTTATTATTATAATAGTTATTAAATAGATGTGCTTATTAAGCATCTATAAATGCATCCATTTATAATAATATTCCTGCATTTTTTTATTTATCCATGACATTTTCACCCTCCATATAGAAGAGCACCTGATACTTTAAATCATAAAACCTACAAACTTCAATACTTTTTTGTTATGGATGACAAAGTTATAACAGTGCAAAGGCAGCATTATAGTTGCGTGCAAATATTTATCATGCATATTGCAGCTGACATGTTGACGTCCGAAATACACAGCTGGGCATCCTCTGTGTCTCAAAAACAAAACTTGACCTCGATAAGTTCATATCTGTGGTGTGTTTCAATGCAAAAACCTGAGTCAGACAACTCTCACTCATTCCCTGGGTAGATGCATTAAAACATTCAGCAATAAATAAGCAGGGATTCCCGTGGACTTCGAACCTCCAGCAGATGTTAGAGCATATTTAGTAGCAGACATGAGTGTGGAGTGATCGCTGACTGCATGACAGATGCACTGGGGTTCTCATCTTGTAAACTGTGAAGTCATGGAGCTACTTGAAGACGGATGACGCCCCCATTAGCACAAATTGGCCAATAGGAGCTGAGAGGCAGAGTTGTCCTCCTGGCCGCCATTAAAGAATTCAATCCATGAACTGAAATAATGGAAATCTGCAGGAGCCATGGATGAGACAGAGGAAAGTAGCCGATGAGTAACCTCGCTGATTTGTCATTTCATCCTTTTATATAGTACTTCTGCTATGACGGACGACTGCGGCGGCTTTAGAGAATAGGAGGGCGGCGTAGCTAATTGTTTTATGTAGCTGGCGAGCTAGCGCTGGAGCTGTGGTATGTTAGCTTTTGTGCTAGCAGGCTAGCAGAGATCAGGGGGAGGGGAGAGTTCCTCTGCTTTCAAATTGTTTCAGACCTGCTAGCTGCCATTAGCATTTAGCATTAGCACACAGGGACTTAAGCTTTTAAGTTTGGTTTTTAGTGTTCAAGCCCTTATGTTTTATTGCGCATGTAACTTTTCCTATTGTTCGGTTTAGTGTTAATTGACGTCAAATTAACACTGGGAGGCGTTATTTGACGTTAAAGTGATGTAGCAACAAGCTAACCGGAGCAGACAATACATTTCAAATAGGGTTGATGAAGCGAGGAGCCCGAAGCTTCCAGTTGACGCTGTCTAACGCGAGCTAACGGCGGCTAGCGCCGGTTACAAGTTGGATGTTTGACTAGCCGTGGCTAGCTGTGTGTAGCAAGTTTGTCAGCGCTTTAACGGGATCGTTAACGACTGAACGAGGCTTCACCAGCGAATTAAAGAGATCAGCTTTGCCCCCCAGAAGGTGATTGAGACAATGGACTTAAACGTTACTACCACGCAGTGAAAGGATGAGTTCGTGCTTTGTACCAAACGGGGCCAGTTTGGAGGATTGCCACTCCAACCTCTTCTGTCTGGTAAGTCTGTGTGGGTGCTAACTGGAGCTAGCCCTAGCTGTTAGACTGAAAGGCCAGAAAGCCATTTTGGCTAATCAGGCAACAAGCGTTGTAACGTCAGTTGCAGACAGGCGAGAAGGCATCGGGCCTGCAACTTACAATTCTTGATCCAACGTCAGATAACTTTAATAGAAATGACACTTGACACTCAATGATAATTATATTGTATAGACTCTCATTAAATATGTTATCAACGTTTGTTTACATGCTTTAATGCAAATATCCAGCTTGTGTTAATGCTAGTTTAATGCTTGCAGCAGGTCAGGGCAACAGGAATTATTGCAAAGCTGTCAAAAGCATATTTACTCGGATCCAAGTGCAACTTCAAAAGTAATAAACATTTTGTTTGATAAGTAAACGTAGCTGGTGTACAATTCTTCTGATTTCTTCTGACGTGCAGAGGGCTGGTCCCAATTGGTTAGCTTATAAAATGTCAATAAATAACTGCTTGACAGTTAGTTCTAGTTTTCAGGCTTGATTTGTTGTGTCACGTGTAAAGTTCTTCACAACTTTCCAAGATATTATTAAGACTCAGTCTTTTTGTATTAAGCAATTTTCTGTGTGACAGGGCAAGAGTTCATCCGCTGCTTCTTACATGGCATGTGGTGGAAGAAACACACCTGAGTTATGCAGATAACAAGAGATCATTTTTGATTTTCTCATACTTATCTCTTCCCATTAAGGCCGATTTGACTGGAATAAAATGGCGACGTTTCGTGTGGCAAGGACCCACCTCGTCGCCCATCCTTTTCCCTGTGACTGAGGAGGACCCCATCCTGTGTAGTTTCAGCCGATGCCTGGCAGCAGATGTGCTGAGTGTGTGGCGAAGGCACCATACCCCAGGTCGCAGAGAACTCTGGCTCTTCTGGTGGGGAGATGATCCTAGTTTTGCAGAACTTATCCACAATGAGCTCTCAAGTAAGTGCATTCAACGTCTGCATGAACATCCCCATGTCTTCTGCTGGTTCACAATGAGAATCTGTTTTCCTCACAGTATCTCAATCGGTTTTTATCAAAATATAGTTTATTCCCCTAATGTACACGTAATTGCTATTTTTCCATATACTCCAAATTATGTGTTTTTCCATTCACTATACATAAAGTTCAATGCTTCTTAATTAGCGATAATTTCCTCAACATTACATTTTATTTTTTTTAAACACGTGTAATGGTTGAGATTTTCTGTTGACATAAAATTGTACGTGAAATTGGTTCAATCTGGGACACTTAAAATGTTTAGTGCTCATGTCAATGAGTCTAAACTGCAGAAAAGACTTGTAATGCCTCTGATTTTTGGCAACAAGGTCTTTCAAAGTCTCTAAAACCTTGTGGAATCCATTGGCTCTCAGCCACAGATTTACAGACTTGTATGATGGCAAAAGAGTAAGCAAGCTGTTGTGCTTCATAGTCACCTGACACATCCATGATTTTGGACTAGGTATTTATTCCAGCTTTGTTAGTAATCATGCATTTACAAATGCACGCCTATCAGGTATTCTGTCTCAGGGAGAGCCAGTTGTTTCTGGTAGACAACAGATTGTTCAGTACAAAGACAGAGAGTAAGTGTTTTTTTCAGATTTTGGCCGAGTTGCAAATGCGTATACAGTTTATTTTCTGAGTATAAAATCTTAAAACTAATTATTACTTATTGTAGTATGGCTCTTGAAAATGCATTCTTGACTACACCTGCATTCACAAAAAAGGATATGACTTGGTGTCATCTGCAGTAACAAATTCAGAACTTTTCACAATATTGTTTAACTCTTGGCAGAAAATGAAACATTTTTTTAACAAAGATTTTTGTTCTTGCTATTGCATGATAGCCAATAATTTGAATGTGGAATTCATGTTCTTCATTTGTTAAAATGTATGCGTGTCAAAATCTGTTAGAAAAAATAAACACAAAAGTTTGACGGAAATTTTAAATGACACAAACTCTTAATGTGCCAAATATAAACAAACTCAATCTCAAATCTGCGTTGTGGACATCATCGTATCCTCTCATAATTTGGGCACTGCACCTATTTTCCCCTAAAAAGCCTGTTAAATTTACAAAAGGGCTGTAATTTGCACATAAAAGTTTTTTTTTTTATGTGTCCATCTAGCATACTGCACTTTAAAGGTAACATGAGTAAGTAGTAGTATCAACTTAAATGTATGCACTTTGTTCTCAGGTGAGGAGGATGGCGAGTGGGAGAGTGGCCTGTCCTACGAGTGTCGAACGCTCCTGTTCAAGGCCATTCACAACCTGCTGGAGCGCTGTCTCATGAACCGGGACTTTGTTCGTATCGGCAAGTGGTTCGTTAAGCCATACCAAAAGGAAGAGAAGACAATTAATAAAAGGTAGGTTCATGTTTTTAATGACAGACAACAAAGTTATGACACACTTTCTATTTCTTTGTCTTTCGCTTGCTCCACTTCGGGGTTGCCACAGCAGCTCATCTGTTTCCATCCAATGTTTGGATCGTCAAATCAGTCCAAAATCAGTTTGTGGTCAGGTCTCCAAATGAACATGATTTACACGTACAACAGCATTTCATACATCTCAATCCATATGTTTCTCTAATTCTTTTCTTTTTATTAGAAATAAAATTCTTTCTCTATCACAGGAATATAATTTCTTTGCAAATCTGCAGATCTTTTCTTCTTTTTTTAATATGAAGAAGAAATTTGCATATGCAATGTTTGTTTTATTTCATATGCAATTTAAGACCCCTGATATGAAAGCGGCAGATACTAAAACTAAGGAGAAAGTTGTCATGACGTGAACTAGGCTACCGTTTAGTCTGTCGACAAGGGACACAATGCACACATGTCCCACTACTCCTGGGAAACGTACCTTCAGATGGACGGACTTCAGATGACACGAAATCCTGCAGCGTGACGATCGTGGAAACTAGAATAGCAGGAGTAAAACCGTCAATGTTTAGTTAAAGGCAATGGATTTGGCAATTTTCTCAATGGCGTTTTGGTTAGTAATCACGAATTGGCACTGGTGAAACACAACTGTGAAATTTTTGTTGCAAGAAGTCGGTATGTGTAAAAACTATAGTATAGTCGGATCATTTGAAAATAAGGCCGCGGAAAATTAATTGTTATTCATTAAAGAGGTAGATAATCCCAGTGAAAGAGGCTCAGTCATGATGACTGAGCGCGCCACGAGACTAAAGAAACACACAGGAATAGTTCCTGTTCTCAAAACAAATGATTCACATAGATCAGCTGTGCTCTAGCGTCAACATTAACAGCTGAGCTTCCAAACTGAACAATGTAAATCATTTGGCAATTCTGTAATAGCCCTCAATGAGGGCTATTACAGAATTTTCCGTTACCTGTAGAAATGAGTACCGAAAAAGAATCTCAATATTGTTAAATTGAGTTATCTTCATAAAGAAATAATTGGTTGTATTTGTTGTTGACAGATTGGAAGAACTCGATAAAGTCATGTTTTAATTCCAATTTTAAGTACGGCTATTTTTGTCCTGTTACAGCAAAAATAATCTTTTTCTGCAACTTACTATTTACAAATTACATTGCCTGATCTTCTTTTTTACCTGTATATATATAGATATCTATATTTATGTATAAATATCTATATTTATTTATAGATAGATTGATAAATGGTTAGAAAGATAAGCGCCATCCCTGTTTTCTCTGCCACTCACTTTTGATTACATTAAAATAATTAATCCTAGCATGAAGTCCAGTTTTGTAGCAAATGGTAAAGTTTAGGACCCAATAAAACATCGAAATCAGAAAATGGTATTGGTTGTCCAAATGGTGACATCAACGTGACAATCTGCCGCCGTCTAAAGTTTTGATCCTTTCCATTGATATCAGACATATTGAACTCATGGCAAACTCTGAACACCACCATGAAACGGCAGCGTCGCTGAAAATTAATTTGGCAGCAGCAGAGGATGTTGTGCTAAAGGGGCGATTCGCTTGGACTGGAATTCTGGTCAAGATTGCAGCATGTGGGAGTTGGCTTATAAAATTGGGAGAGAAACTCTCCAGGAGACATTTGTTTGGAACAATTAATGAGACCGTATAAATGCTTTCTCAAGACAAATCATTGGGTTTTGCTTTGACGTTCCCGTATTAATCCCTGGTGTCTGCTGGGCTTATTGAATCATTCGATTTTGCGTATGGGACCCAGCTACAATCTTGCTGCTAGAAGATCTTTCTGGCATCATCTTATGAAGAGAAATGTCTTGGCAATCACAAGTCTCTCCTTAACAATAGACTGTACCCACTAATCTGATCGGACTCCTTTAAGATTGTATTACTTTTGAGTACTAGATTCATGTTACTTTGAGTCAGGGAAAACTTTTGACTCCTGGGTTGAAATCAGATGTTAGTTTCTCAGGACTATTATGGTTAAAAATACAAGTTTTATAGGATAATTATGGCTTATCCATCATCCCACATGTTGCATAATTTCCATATCAGTTTAGACTTTCCTAAGGAATTGTTGCAACACTTCTGAAATAATGGTAATTGTTAGCACCACATTTTTCTCTGTGTTGCTGGTCAGGAAACACAAAGTTTGGATGAACCAGCAGCAGCAGCAGCACTGTGTGGTTCAGGGGGGTTCTGTGCAGCTGTATTTTCTTACCTCTTTGCACTTAAAGTGGGAGACACTGATGTAGCGTCCCTCTTACTTTTGAATCTCCAGGGCTTGGTGTATCCTGGAGTTCCCTGACAATCTCATTTGAACCTCTGCTGCTTGTCTGTGTTGATCCGAGCTGACTCGTGCTTTATGTGAAGCTCTTTGGCTCAGATCCCTCTTGCTGCTTTGGCAGTGCTTTCAGAGAGTTTCAGCGGCTACGTAGAAGAGTTGTAGCATAGGGTAGGAGGGGGATTTCCTCCATTCTCATTCTCTGCTTGTTTTTACATAAAGCTGTGTACAACTGTGTGTTGAGGTTTCAGTGTGGCAGCTCTGACAGAGGAGTCTGGCAGTCTCTCTGTCCCCTGTCCTCACTGGCTAGTAAACAGTGCAGTCTTTGGAAAATGCTGAGTTTGCACTGTGGTTTTACAGTAACTGTGTCAACAAGTGCTATTTTAGGGCATTTAGTTCCCTGACTTACCAGAAGAAGCGTGATATAAATTTGATAATTATTTTAGCATGTTAGGTCTATAATAATCTAAAATGTGTCTTTTTGTTTAGCTTTTTTGAAGTATATTGAACACATTTGATGAATTCCAGACTCTCGGGAAGCAGTAGTTAGCTCTGGAAATCAGCAGGCCTTAATGTCTCAGCCACATATCAGTGGAAGTAGCTGTTGTCCCCTGGACGCATGATTTGGATTAGGGTACACCCCCCAAATATTTCCCGTTCTCTCCACCCTTTCACTCCTTTCTGGATCTTTCTTTAACAATGTTTGAGAGTACAAAGGGGGCAGCTATGGGACAAAGCTCTAAACAATACTATACCTCTGTTTGTCTCGTTCTTGCCACACAGTGAGCACCTGTCCTGCGCGTTCACCTTCTTCGTGCACGGCGATAGCAACGTCTGCACAAGTGTGGAGATCGCTCAGCATCAGCCTCTGCAGCGGCTGAGCGAGGAGCATCTCAGCCTGGCCCAGCAGAGCTCCAGCCCCCTGCAAGGTAACGACAAATCCTCCAGGCATAGTGCGTAAAGCATTTGGCTTCTTTTTTCTCTTTTAGTCATCCTTCACAAATTTTGTATTGTCTCTGCATTTCAGTCATCTTGAGCCCATACGGCTTGAACGGGACCCTCACCGGTCAGGCTTTTAAGATGTCGGACCACCCCACTCAGAAGCTCATAGAAGAATGGCGGCAGTTTTATCCCATCAGCCCCAACCCCAGGGAGGCCCAAGAAGACAAGATGGAGGATTCGGACTGGGAAGATGACTCGCTGGCAGCCGTGGAGGTCCTTGTCGGTAAGTAAACATAATATGTAATTCATTTTATCAGCTTATTCGAAATGTTGGCCCATGGATATCTTCCAGAGAGCCTGAATTAAACTCTAATGAAGGCTGTTAATGACCAGTCTACTAAATTGACTAGAACAAATTCAACTTTATCAATTCCGTGCACGTGGTATCTTGTTAACTTTTTTGCAATCAATAACTGTTTGTTCGGTTGCAGCGGGAGTAAGGATGGTTTACCCTTCCTGCCTGGTGCTTCTCCCGCTGTCGGACCTCCCTGCTGTGGTCCCTCAGGGATCAGGCAACACCTCAGGAAGTATGTGTGGTGCTCAGCAAGGACAGGCCAATCATAGAGACCATACCATGTCATCTGTTACTCTGACTCCCCCGACGTCGCCAGAGGAGGCCCAGACTGGTACGACTTGGATCTGATTTCAACCAGAATCAAACAAATTTACAGAATCACCGTGAGATCTTGCTAACTGACTATATCACACTGGTTTTATGTCTTGAATAGATTATCCGCCTGTCCAGAGGTGGCTCAAGTTGTCTTCTGCATCTGATGGCTACAGCTCTCACAACACCCTCCATGGGGGTAAAATCCCTCGGAGACTGGCCAGCCAGATGGTGGAGACTGTGTGGCAAGAGTATAACATAAACCGCATCGGGCACAAGTATGTTTGATGTCTCTTCTTCCACAAAACTATTGTCACCGATCAAAGTGCCTCCAGCTGACTCATAGAATGTTGATTGGCAATTTCTCAACAGGAGGAAGTTTACGCCTTTGAGCAATGGCACCTGTGAGGAAGAATCTAACAACACTGGACTTTGGGATTTTGTGGAGCCCACTCACCGGCCTCATTGCAACTGCTCCAGGTAGGTGGAGTGTAATGCTTACGACTGCCTTTTGTTTATTTTGAGGCAATGCATCTTTCAAACAGTTTGTCTTTTATTTACACAGGCATAAGAATCAGAAACTGCGATCCAGCACCACCTCAGGACACCCGCCTTTAGGCCAGCCTGCCCAGCCGGCCCCCAAGCACAAGCTGGGCGAGAAGTTAGAAAAGGGGGAGAAGCAGCAAAAGAGACCACAGACTCCATTTCACCACCGCAATTCTGTGAGTGAGGAGCAGTCCCTGGAGCCTCAGAACTCAAGGATTTGTTTAAGGCCACAGGAAGAGAGCTCATATCCCAACCTGCACCACGTGGACACCGTACCCTCCAAAGCCCCTACACTACACATGCACACCACCCCCGCAGACCTCGTCGGATCCCCGCCTCCACCTCCCCTCAGCCCGCATCCCTGTGATCATGCAGAACGTGACATGACTCCAGGTGGAATGAAGAACTCATCCACGCCAATCCACCAACCATTCTATCCGCCGTCGGTAGAGCCCTGCCTGCTTCCCCAGAAGAGCTCATCTGAGGAACCCCAGCTGGAGAACATGCCAATGCCTCTGCCTTTCCCTCCAGCCTACAACGAAAACATGGAACCCACTGTTTTTGTGGGCTCAGCCATCCCCCCCAATGCAGACTCTACCCACAACCCCTGGAAGTATTTCAACCTTCCCAGGAAGAAGGCGTCTAACTTGCAGACACCCCAGTTACCCGTGGATAAAATGAGAGACGATGCTGGGGGAGGCGGAGGAATAGAAAGCGTAGTGTCTGTCACAGAGTAAGTATTTAATATTTCACAATCGGCTGCATTAAAAAAAAAAAAGTAGTGATTTATTCTTGCTGCTTGCCTGTATTTATGAGTTTCTGTTTCTCTTTCCTCTCAGGTTGATGTCTGGCCACATGTATCCCCTGAAAGTGTCCCAGGAGCTGATCAAGACTTACGCCCAGCGAAGAAACAGCTATCTCGTCTCCGGCACAGGTGACGGGGATCACAACGAGAAACCGGACCCTTACGCCTTCTCAGAGGGAGAGGAAGAGGACAGCTTCCCTGAGAAGAAGGACAAGCTTGGAGCTGAGAGAGATGGCAACAAGAAACACAAGGTTCGGTTGAGATCAGTGTATCTCTAGAATATCTCAAATCTGCTTTGGTCTCATGATTGCGTTTTTGATCTCCCTACTATTTAATGTTTTCCTTGCAATCCTCAATGAAGTCAGTATTCCTAGACATTTTCTAGACATGAAACGGAGTGCAAAAGTAGATAGTTGTTGTAGATGTTTGACAAAACATTTCATTTTCTTACCACATTACTCCTTTATCATCAAAGCAATAAAGAAGCAAATAAATGTATTTGTTTAAAAATGGTAGCTTTGCTAAAGCATACTCTGCACAAAGTTATTTATTTTTGTACAAAATGACAAATAACCCTCGTAATTTTTTTTTTCTTACCCAGGGAGAGGAAGGACCTGGAACTTCAGGAGACGGTGCGAACACCATCCTTTTCCCATTTCAACCAGAGTTATGACAATTAAGTAAAAGGTTGGATGTATTATTTAATGTCTCCCGTCAATTTTTTACTCTGCAGATGCTCAGGGTCCATCCGGAAATAAACCTTCAGTCTCAACCAGCTTAATCCACGAGAACGACTTGGCAGTGTCCTACAGTGACCTGGATAAAATCTTCAATTCAGATGAGGACGAGCTTGCAGTAAGTGCACAAGTGTTGTGAAAGAGATTGTTCTATAAATGTTTACGTCTTGCACTCAAATTTTTAAATTAGTTTTGGAACGGATGTTGCCGTCGTGAGCTCTTCCAACCCAGTCATTGTACTGAGTATTCATTTTCTTCGCCTTGTTATCACAGCCTGGATCCAAAAGAGCTGGACATGGTACAGAGGACAAGTTTGTCTCTAAAGACTCTAAAGCGGCTGCGTTGGACCCGCTGTCTTGCATAAGTAAGGAAATAAAGCAACCGTAAACAGTTTTGCACCAGAGCCATTATACACTTTTTGTTTCAAGAGAAGTAACAATGAGATATTTCTCCAGGCTCAGCAGACCTGCACAAGATGTTCCCCACCCCGCCCTCCCTGGAGCAGCAGGGATACTCGCCCATGAACTCAGGCAGCAAGGATAGCCTGGAAGCCGGGGCAGGCCTCACCCTTTTGGACGGCAGCCAACTCAACAACCACTTCAAGGTGGAGGTGGAGGAGGGATTCTGCAGCCCAAAGCCCTCTGAGATAAAGGTGTGATTTGTCACACCCCTGCCAAGTGTGGAGCAAATGGAAAATGTAACTACATCAGTGTTGTTCACCCTTTTATTCTGTCTTTAGGACTTTTCCTTTGTGTACAAGCCGGATACGAGTCAGTTGTTCATCGGCTGCTCCATGTACGCCCCCCTGAAGACGCTACCCAGCCAGTGTCTGCTGCCTATTAAACAGCCGGAGGAATGTGTGTACACGCCCAGCTGGACCCTGGGTAAAATGGAACTGATACCCCCAGTGACGAGTGTCAATCTCCTCGCCAAAGACGGGTCAGTGTCAATAGTTGGTGCCGTCCTTTTATTGGCAAACATTGATCCTTGTGGATTGCAATTTTTATCTGATACTGTGGAAAAGGGGACTTTTAGAGATGGGCACCACTATAAAAATGCATGTATTGTGCTGAATGTAATGTAGATTTCCATTATGTTCACTAACATAATTGTCGTAGAAAGCAGCATTATACTCTCTATGTTTTTGTGTAGTAAAAACTGTTTGAGATCTAGGTCATCAAATGACGATATAGGAAATTTAGTCAAGTCCCAAATAGTCACATGACATTCAGTCATAGATGCCACTTTATAAAGTCTTGACAGAACTTTTTTTCTGTTCTTCGTAAACAGGAGTTTTTATTAAAAAAAACAAGATAAAGATAAAGGTGTGATTTGTCACACCCCTGCAACAAGTATTTATTTATTAAAATTGAGGATAACAGGTCTTAGCTGAAAATATTAAGACTACTAGAGGTTTGTTAAAATGTTGGATGTGAATGTAACACTTTTCACTGAAGTAATTTTGAATGTCAAAATACAGAAATTTTTTACACTTATTTTGAAGCATATTAAATATAATAATTGCTCTGCTCTGCTGTTATGACTGAACCTGCAGTCATAACAGACTGAACCTGCAGTCTCTCAGATCATTTGATAGGTGCTCAAAACGGTTTTGTTTATACTACAGCCTAAAGAATATTGATGATACTAATTAATTATGGAAAATCCAATTTAGGAAAATAGATTGGAAATGTTTATGTTTTTGTTTTTCATCTCTTGAAATGACAATATAATAATAATAATAATAATACATTTAATTTATAATGCCTTCAATGTTGTCCATTTCTCTGTGACAGTAACATCCCCAGTGTGGAGCCAGACTACAGCCAGACCTACACCCCCCAGACCCACACACCCTTTATGTCCACCAGTGCGCCTCCCAGCAACAGTGGCACGGGCATCCTGCCCTCCCCAGCTACGCCACGATTCTCCGTGCCCACACCTCGAACACCACGCACTCCACGGACACCACGCGGCCCATCGAGTGTGCAGGGCTCGCTCAAGTACGACAATTCTGACCTTTACTCGCCCGCCTCCACTCCTTCCACCTGCCGACCACTCAGCTCTGTCGAGCCGGCCACAGTGCCCTCAATTCCTGAGGCCCACAGTCTTTATGTCACCCTCATCCTCTCGGAGTCGGTCATGAATCTCTTCAAGGACTGCAACTTTGACAGCTGTTGTGTGTGCGTGTGCAATATGAACATCAGAGGAGCCGATGTAGGCGTGTACCTTAAGGACAATGGCGAGGCCCAGTACCCTTGCACATGTGGCTTCAGTGCTGTGACTAACCGGCGTTTTGGCCAATCGGCGGGTTTGTTTCTCGAGGACGAACTCGACGTAGTGGGCCGAGGCTCAGACTCTAGTCGAGACACAGAGCGGTGTTACGAAGAGCTTCGAGCTGCCACATCGAACAAAACAAGCAACATAACTGAGAAACCTCCAGATGAGCTGATCCTGCTGCTGCAGGACCAGTGTACCAACCCGTTTGCCCCAATGGCGGGTGTGGAATATCTTAAGCCAAGCACTGCCCCCAGTTCCTTTTTGAGGGTGGAAGAGCGGGACTGTTACAATGACTGCTACATGGCACTGGAGCATGGGAGGCAGTTTATGGACAACATGTCAGGAGGCAAAGTAGATGAAGCACTAGTGAAGAGCACCTGTCTCCACCAGTGGCCAAAATGTAAATGTATGTATTTTTGTATGACTTTATTTTTGGTCTTGGTTAAAGCTTTTTCTCATTCCTTATCTCAACATGATTAACCAGAGACATTTATCACCTTACGTATTTTTCTCCCTTCAGCAGCAGACATGAGCAAGCTCTTCTCACAGGATATCCTGAGAGTATTGCTGTCTCTCCAGCCTGTGCTGCAGGACACAATTCAGAAAAAAAGGAGTGTGCGTTCCTGGGGCATTCAGGGACCGCTCACCTGGCAACAGTTCCACAAGATGGCTGGACGGGGATCATATGGTACTTGGAAAGCATTTTGAACCCCACCAGTCTTATAATATGTAGCATTCGGTGTTTGTGTCATTATGGTGTGTGACCATGGCGTTATTCAACCATTGTCCTCTTTTCGCTGCAGGCACAGACGAGTCTCCTGAGCCTCTGCCCATCCCCACGTTTTTGGTTGGTTATGAATATGATTTTGTGGTGCTGTCTCCTTTTGGGTTGCCCTACTGGGAGAAGCTTCTTTTGGATCCTTTTGGGTCCCAGAGAGATGTGGGATATGTCGTCATCTGCCCGGAAAATGAAGCTTTGATAAACAGGGCGAAGGCTTTCTTCAAAGATCTTAGTGCGATGTATGAGGTATGAAACTAGCTTTAAAAAAAAAAAACTTCTTATAAGAATGATTAACTTTCTCACAACATTTCATTTCCATATACACTCCCGTCTGTCTTGACAGGCATGCCAGCTCGGACAACACAGGCCCATCTGCAAGGGTCACCCAGAGGGCATACTTAAGGTCGCGACCACAGAAGGAAGGAGCATAACAGAGCAGCCCCTTAGTGACTGGTTCCATAAGATGGCAGCCAGAGACGGAAACAATGATGCTTTTAATAAGCTCAAACTCTTTGCTCAAGTGTGCCGCTATGATCTAGGTAACTGTTTTAATATTTTAATACTACTGTTAGTGACTTAGATGGTTTGTGAAAAAATAAGAATTTCCTTTTATCTTCCATACCTATTTCAGCTCCATACCTGGCAGAGCAGTCTTTGGACAGCTCGTTATTGTCCCAGCGCAACCCTGTTGTGGCCTCCCCCCAGCCATCCAGCTCTTCCAGCACCTCCTCAGGACCCCAAAGCACCCAGGCTACCGGCACTGCCCAGCCTGCCCAGGTCAACAGCACTTCTCCCTCTTCCAGCTCAAGCTCCCAGACTATCGGTGGAATAACTTCAGCCAAGCCAAGCTCTTACTCACCCTTTGGGACAGCAGGTTTGCAGGGTGGCATATCTCAGAACGGACCCCAGTCAAACTCACAGGGTGCTGGGGGGCTGTCAGAAAATGGGCCATCTGCCAACCAGTCCCAAGGCTCCACTGAGGCGCCGGAGAGGTAGGTTGTCATTGTGAGAGACAATCATTTAGGCTAAGGCACTATTTTTTTGTTTCCAGACTCACTCGCCCAATTGTTTTTTTTCCTTCTTAGTGACAAAGCATCTGGAAAAATCGTCAAATATTTTGTAGAGGAGGCTCATTGATATTCTCTTTCATTTATGTTTATTATTTCATTTTATAACCAAACCTAACCCCATCTCTCATGCATGTACGGCTAATGCCCAATACTGAAAAGCTTCTTCGATTCCGTTTTTGATCAAACAGCGGCAGACCTGCCAAACTACACAGCTGTGCATTTTCACTGATACCATTTCTTACTCTCAACTGTGCAAAAATCTGGGAACGGCTTTGAGTTTGATTGTGAGAAATGCATTGTGTAAAATTTATGGGCATCTAGTGGTAAAGTTCCAGATTCAAACTTGGATGACGCGCCAGCTCACCTGTTGCTTTTAAGTGATACGGTTCCTTTAGATACATTAAGAAAGGATGTGGTCCAAACACACGATTGAGCCATATTAATGGTTGTCTTGATGAAATTTTCCTAAGTTGGATGAGCAACCGATTTCAGTTTTTCACTTGGGTTTCAGATATAATCTTGAATCCATTCACAATTCTTGTCCTCTTGTTCTCAATAAATCACACATCGCACATTTCATCTTGGGTATTTCATTCAAGATCCATGCGTGAGGCCAGGTGTTCCCCTATTGATTGATTTTTTGAGCGGCGTAGATTTGAATATTGGGTAATTCTGCAATTAGGGAAAATCCTATTTTCACTGGTAACTCATTAACTATGATGATCAAGTTGCAATTTTAAAAAGCTAGGATTTAATTGTTGTGCGGAATGTGGTATTAATTAGATTTGATTAAAGGCGGCAGCATCATCACGCCAATAACATTGTGACGATTGCCTGGGGGGCAGTGATGCAACAATTACTGAGCTCCTCGCTGTTATACAACACATGCATTGTGCACATTCATGATTGTGCGCATTTCTTCATGGGCTTTTTCAAGTGGTTTAGGAAGATATATGCTCTTTTGAATGCTTTCTAAAAGTCAAACGTGTTTCAGTATATCACTGGAGGATAAAGTCACATTGACTTACTCTTAGGAACATATATATTTTCATATTTCCATTCTTCTATGGCTTCTATGCTTGGGTGCTCGAGTGTTGAAATGATGGGATGTAAGCATTCATCACAGAATTCTGAATACTTGATCATCTAGACAAAATACTGCTAATTGTGTTCAATGTAAAATAAGGCCGAGCATGATTCGTTCGAGCACATATGAAAATATTGTTTTTCACAATTAATTTGTGATTGAGCGTGTTGAAAAATCATGGTTCCATATTTAGTGCGTCCAAAGCTCGTCTGTGTTATATTCTTGTTTCGAAATGATGAAATAATACTCTGCGTCTGTTCTCAACAGCACAATGGACAGAGACAAAGTGGGGAAGCCCACAGATGGAGAGTCCCACGCGGTGTCCTTCCCACCGGCCATCGTGGTGTACATCGTCGACCCCTTCAGTTACGAGGATGCGGACCGAGAGGTCCACTCCAGCAACTATACACTGGGCCTGCTACGCTGCTACTTGGAGATGCTCCAGTTCCTGCCTGCTCGCATCAGAAACGCTGTCTCAATACAGGTAGAGGCTTTACAGCTTCACAGTCTCCGTGCTTCTGTCTTTGTTTCATGTGTATTGATGGGTGAGTGTTCTACCACCAGAGTATTGACACAGCGCTTAGATGGATGTTGATACAAAGCCGAAAGTCACCCAGTGTTTTGCTTTTCCAGATGTTTTGGTTTTCATGAAAAGCGAAACAGTACTTTTCCCTTGTACATTTTACCAGTTTAAACTAGTAGACCGGTCTTAGCTAACGGAATATAAGGGGGGTCTCTTTACTACAGTTTGGGGGAGGCCCAGATATGTTAGCTCAGACAGCTAACATCTCAGAGCCCCCCCCCCCCCCCCCCCCCCCCCCCCCCCCCCGAAACTAACATCATGTAGCAGTTGAGTGCAACAACATACAAAAATAAACTGTGGACAGAATCATGATCATAATTTTCAGCAAAAACATTGTGATTTTCATTTTAACCAGAATCATCCAACCCTCAGTCATGACGCTGACCGGTACTTTGGAGTAAAATACGAATCAAACTCACCACAGACAGAGCACCTAACAAATTAAAATGATGGATTATAATTATAAAAGATTGCTGGATTGATTTAAACCCTTTTGAATTTTGAGATCAGATCAATGACCGGCCCACAAATGTGTAATCCAAACAGGAAACGGGTCTTTGATGTGTTTATACTAATGTATGGAGTACCAGACCAAGATCAAATTTGTTTATTAAAAAAAAAAAAATTACAATAGCTCTCTTTAATAGAGTTAATAACTAATTTCTTTTGTTCATGTAATTTAAAAATAAGAAATTTGCAATGTATAACAAGAAAACAAAATTCCATGCAATAGCCAACCTGCATAGTTAACAAGGTGTCAATAAAATGCTGATTCTCCAGAAAACCTTAAACTTCTGCATGAAATGAAGCTAAAGAATATTTTTGAACCAATACAGATAAATGCTGACAACTGCACAAACTTAAAGTTATGCGTCTTCGCTATACGTATTCTCTAATTACTTTGCACGTAAGAAAGAAATGAATGGTCATTGTTTTGTTGCCACCCATAATTTTCCAACAACTTTTCAAAAACAAATCAGCCACATCCGAAGCTAAAATATTGCAAGAAAGCAAACATAAGTTTACATACAACTAAGAGAATCGATGACTACAGAAAATCAAAGGTTGTTTGTTTTCAAGCAGAGTGTGAGTGATCAGCCGGTCTAAAGCGCCTCTTTTACTTTGCTTTCGTCAGATTGTTCCATGTCAGTATCTGCTGCAGCCTGTGCACAGCGGGGAGCGGCACGTTTACGGCCAGCACCTCAAGTCTCTGGCCTTCTCTGTGTTCACTCACTGTCGGCGTCCCCTTCCAAATTCCACCAACTTCAAGGCTCTGACTGGTTTTGGCCCCGGCCTTGCTATCGACATGGCCCTCAAGGACCCAGAGGTAATCGCTTGTAGTTTTGTTTGTGTGTCATAGACTGGAGGTCTCTTGTGAAAGTGAATCATCCAGGTCACCGTGTCGTTGCTAACGAGCCCTCCTCCCTCTTTGCAGAGACCCGAGTGTCTACGTCTGTATACGCCACCCTTTATCTTGGCTCCTGTGAAGGACAAGCAGACGGAGCTGGGGGAAACCTTTGGCGAGGCTTCCCAGAAGTACAATGTCCTGTTTGTCGGCTACTGCCTGTCACATGACCAGCGCTGGTTGCTGGCCTCCTGCACCGACCAACATGGAGAACTGCTGGAGACCTGCATCATTAGCATAGATGTACCCAACAGGTCCGTGTGCACGGTTCAAACCCAAACATGCACTAATCTAGAGTTTCACTGTTGTTAGTAAGTCTGTTTGTATTTAAATCTGTATGTTGTGTCTGTTTCAGACCTCGCAGGAAAAAGGGCTCGGCGAGACGAGTGGGTCTGCAGAAGCTGTGGGAGTGGTGTCTCGGCCTGGTGCAGGTGACATCATTGCCGTGGAGGGTAGTCATTGGACGGCTTGGTAGAATGGGCCACGGGGAGCTAAGAGGTACACACTCCCACAGTATTTACAAAACATTCAGTCTTGTTTGTGTGAATACACACACTGCATGAACACACACGCTGACGCGCTCTGCTCTTGTTCAGACTGGAGCATTCTGCTGAGCAGGAGGAACCTGCAGTCTCTCAGTAAGCGTCTGAAGGAAACGTGCAGGATGTGCGGCATCTCCGCGGCCGACACGCCCAGCATCCTCAGCGCCTGTCTGGTTGCCATGGAGCCCCAGGGTTCCTTCGTCATCATGCCAGGTACAAGAAAATATTGTTATGGTTATTTAGTTTAGTCTCCCAACACAGTTGAAATGACGAGGGGGGAAATAGGAATAATAACGAAGTTCAGTTTTCTGAAACTTAACGAAGCCAATGTTCCAAAAAGCTTTGAAGCGGAAATTAACAGTAAGATAAAAAAAAATCTACAGGCATACGGAATAAAATAGGAAAGAAAAATTCAAACAACAGTGCAAAAACAATTGTATTTAAAGATAAAATAAAAACAAAAGTTAAGAGACTTTAAATGTAATTCCAACATTGACTGGCCAAATGTGTAAAGCTAGCACAAACTCATCCAATATGACAGATTGATTTTTGGCACATGCTCTTCAGACACTGGCTCACCTGATAATTAAGACCCTGAGGTCACAAATACATTTCCTTGTTCATCGTGACTGAAAAATAGATTGTTGTTGTTGTAAACTCACTTTCTTTACAAATTTTTAGTCTTTGAAAGTTGTTCAGCGGAAAACAGTTAACATCATTCCAGAGGGTCATTCTGCTCCTTTTTCAATATTAGTAAGACTGAAACGTGCATTCAAAGAAGATGATGGCTGTGCGTCATGTTTTCATTCCAGAGAATATCTCACACAACAGGCGACTGGCGTCCCTGGATGTTTAGGAGCTTCTATCATTTATATCTTTTTTTTGTCCTCAAGTCTACAGTTAGGACTGATATTTTAGGAATTTTAGTCCAGGAAAACCTGAATAACTTCTTCCTGAACTGAACGTGTGGATGAAATGTGGCTGTGGATCCTGACATCTTCTCTCCATTTTGTCCGTGCAGATTCTGTATCGACGGGTTCTGTGTTTGGTCGCAGCACCACACTGAACATGCAGACCTCCCAGCTCAGCACGCCTCAGGATACTTCCTGCACTCACATCCTGGTGTTCCCCACATCGGCCATGGTGCAGGTCAACACTAACACTTCAGAGCCAATCGACATCAACTTCAATCCCATAAATCCTGGTACGTTTAAGAAGAAAGGCCTCGTTTCAGTATTTTGAGACAGGGGATGAATGTTGCATACAGTTTTAATACTCTGAACTCTCCACCCATTTTTTTTTTTTCTTCTCTCGCTTTGCAGATGGATCTGATGGAATGGGCATTTTCGACTTGTTTGATAACGACATGGTAGATCCCGATCTCATCAACATCCTGCCCAATTCCCCTACGACCTCCCCCGTTCACTCTCCTGGCTCCCACTACCACCAGGGGGGAGATGGAAGCAAGGTCTTAAATCTTTTTTTTTTAAACTTAGTTATTTAAAAATTGAGCGACCTTTCCTCTACAGACTATAAAGATGATAAACTCCCAGAACTGCATCAGTTCTGTGGAATGTGCCCTCAATTTAAGTAATTATTGTTGTATTTTCCTGCTCTGTTGTTAAATGTTATGAATTTCGTCTGGCAGGGTCAAAGTGCAGACCGTATGGAGTCCCACGAGGAGGCACTGAACATCCTGCAGCAGCCAATGGCTCTGGGATACTTTGTCTCCACAGCTAAGGCTGGACCACTGCCCGACTGGTTCTGGTCTGCCTGCCCTCAAGCCCAGAACCAGTGTCCACTCTTCCTCAAGGTACATTAGCATTAAAAGCATTTTTTTCTTGTTTAGGCTTGTTCTAGTAAGCAGAATGGGCTTTTACTTGCAAAAAAAATAATATTTTGCACAATGCTAGATTTGAATAAAAAATTGATTTACGTCACAGCCGAAGGTAATAGTTTGTGCAACTACCTCCTCTGTGGATTGAAGTAGGTGGAATTTTGCAGTGTAAATCCCACTCTGGCGTCAAAATCCCATTTTTGTCACATTTTGGGTACATTGGCAATCCAGCTGTGACCAACGGATAGTCCTCCTGGTCCTATCCCACAACAACCCCATTAACGTCACATTTCCATCAGATTTGATGCAGTACTTTATAAAAGCGTTTCAGGGCAAAATCTGTGTCTCGTTTCATTTCAGGTTTAGTCTTTTTATATCTGAAAAAAATCAGTAATATTGGAATTTTTTGGGTTTAATCTGAGATTACTCGTACATCACAACAGTTAAAATGTTACTGACTCTTAAAATAAATCATTCCATAGACACCTTTTAGTGTGGAGCTATTTTAATAATAATAATAATAATAATAATACATTGAATTTATAATGCACTTTACATTTGGATCAAATCTCAAAGTGCTACAAAAGTTTATTTTAAAATGCAATTGAGGCATAAATTAAAATTACAATTGAGAAGAACCGCTTAAATGGATTCGTCCGAAGAGCCAACATTCAAAACCCAAAACCACTTTGTTGGGTTTTGATTATTGAATGTCATCTTGACGGTTCACTTTTTTAATTAGGAGAGACCTTAGGAGTGATCCATCCTCCACGGCGGCCAACTTATTGTGTGCGTTTATACAGGCCATCTCTAGTCATTTCCTTTATTGCACTGCAGCCGCTGGCTGATGACATCAGCAACTGCACAAAAAGACCAAATCAGACATGTAACCGATCCAGAACCAAACATGAACGGGAGTCAAATCCAGTCTGAAAAGTTCTACACACACAGGTCTGAACAAATAATCCGATTTAAGTGATTTCAGCCTGGTGATGTGAACGCAGCCGTGTTCTTACTTTTACTGACACCTTCTTTGTTTTTATCGAGAAATACATTTCAAATTATTTTATTGTTTGATTCTAGTGATGAGACGGTGATAAATGTTTTCTGCTCCGGGCCTGATGTTGCATTTGAATCTAATAGAATGATGGATATATGGCTTTATTCATCCCCGTGGGAAATTAAATTGAAATAGCAGCAGGTACATATAATAATGATTTTCAAAAAAAAGCCCAGGTGAATTAAAAAACAGTAAAAACAATGTTAACATTTGCATTTATTGTTCAGAGTTTGCCTAGAGCTTCTGAAAACACGTGCGCACATTTGGAGAATGACGTCAGTTTCCAGCTGTGTTAAATATACAACAATCGACCACCCACTGGTGTTATTGTTCTGGCCGATCGGTGTGTGTTTGTCAGCCGTTAGAACCTCGATTTCTGGTTTGCTGACATATTTCATATTAAGAGTAAAGACTTTAGAAGAAAGACAATAATAAGATAAAATCCTTAGAATCCACCCCTCACTTCTCCATTCATCCATTCATTCATTCATTATCTACTGCTTATCCTGTTCAGTGTCTCGGGGGGGGGGAGGGGGGCTGGAGCCTGTCCCAGTTAAAATCGGGCGATAGGAGGGGTACACCATGGACAGGTCTCCATATTGTATTGAAATAAATCGCTACTGTTGAGGAATATTGTGATGATTGACAGCGATAAACGCGCCGTCCTTTCCTTAACGACCACATCCGGTCTCAAAAAAAATGAAAAGTAAACTATTTCTTAGTTTCAGTCTCCTCGTTATTTACTTTTCAGCATCGAATCAGAAAATGAAAATCAAATCCTTTTTCAAATTTCCTTCAGCCTTATTTGATTTTCGGCTTGAGATACAAGAATCAAAATTGAAAAACAACATTTTTCCATTTCAACATCAAATTACCACCTGCTTTTCAATATTGGGTTTTAAAAAAAACGAAATACCGAAACATCCACGGACCAAGTATAATACCGTATATCCTATCAGAATGTAAATGCTTGTGTTCCCATCCCCTACCAGGCCTCGCTGCACCTGCATGTGTCTTCTGTCCAATCAGACGAGCTTCTCCACAGTAAGCACTCCCACCCGCTGGACTCCAATCACACCTCTGACGTGCTCAGGTAAGAAGTTCAGACCCAAAGAACTGCATCAAAATCAGGAGGCGGTCTCGCGTTAACATGTCTACCATGTCTCCGTCCTGCATGACAGATTTGTTTTAGAACAGTACAACGCCCTCTCCTGGCTCACGTGCGACCCTGCAACCCAGGACCGGCGCTCCTGTCTGCCTGTTCATTTCGTGGTGCTGACCCAGATGTACAACTTCATCATGAACATGCTCTGAACCCCAGCTGGATCAAACTGCTGAGATCTTTCGACTCAGTCAAACTGTGGATTTCAAAGGACCTCACACTCCGTCAGGGCAAAAATGTGGATGAAGCACCCCTTCTCCTCCTCCGCCTCCTCCGCCTCCACCCTGGTGTTTCTCACACTCGACACTCACGGACTGGAATTTTTCAATCAGATGCCAAGAATCCATTTTAGCATTTTGGAAGATCAAGGGACATTTCATAAAGGAGAATTAAATTGTCTTTTTAATGACTGTAGATTGCAATCTATGAAATTTTATCTTACTGAAATGCCTGCATATATTATTTATTGTAAGTTTTTAAATGTGGAATTTTTAATGCTTAATATCTTTTATATATTACAAATCCTAGTGGGTGTGTACATCTCACTGTAAAGGAGTTGGTATAAAAAGTGTAATTTTTTTCTCGATTGCAACACGGATAAAAAAAACCCGTTCAAGTGAATTTGCTGTAGATTGCTTTTAGAATATTATTTTTTCAAAGGGTACAGACCTTTTTATTGCCACGCTGTAAAAATGAAGTAAAAGCTGGCCTGGGCATTTGTGTCCCACCCAACGAGTGGATGAGACTTACCTCTCTTTCTGCTTTGGCTCCAGAGTCTCTCGCACAGTAACTCAATGAGCTCTGAAGAGGAATTAAAAGGTACATTGTCAGATTATATATTTTATATAACAGATTTAGGTAACCGTGTGTGTATATGTGTACATATAATTGTGTGCCGCTACTGATGGTGCAGCTTCTGTTTTAGGAATAAAGTGCGTCTACCTTGACCTTTTGACCCTGTTGTCTTGTTTGAGAGGTCGGAGCAGGTTTGGGTTTTTGTTTTTTATTCCAAGATTTGTTCCATTTATCTGGGGTTGGTTAGCAGTGGCAGCAGGCTAAGGGTGTTGCAGTCGTCTTACTCCCCAGCAGCATTCTCCGGCTCATGTATGGTCCCTCCTGCAAGATCTGGTTCTACACCTGGGGTCTCCACAGAGGACCGTCCTAATCAGATGCTCAAACCAATTATTAATTCTTTTCAAAAAAGTTTCATGGCAATTTAATAGTAAACTTCAAACAGACCTTAAAGAAAATATTAAATTGTACCCATCTACCTCTTCCTGGTTGTTTGATTGTACATAATATACATACCTTTTCTCGATGTACAGTCTGTTTGAAAAAATCCGCTTACTTTTTAACTCATGTTTTGATTTCATTTCATGTTGGTAGATCTGTTTTGCCACCAAATGCAATTAAACTTTGGATATTTTCTTTTTCTACATGTCTAAATAGTTTTTACCCAGATGCATTTACTCCTCTACAGTTTAGAAATTATACAATTATTTTTTCTTTTTTTTTTGCATTGGTTTATTAATTAATCAATGCTTGTATTTATCAGATATTTGTCATGCTGGACACAATGGATGGTAGGACTGGACAAATACAGAATGTCAAGAAGTGTTCAGGGAGAAGTTTCTGCTGACAAAATAACATGAGAATGTGAAAAAAGCTGGAAATCAGATTATGAGAGGGAATTTCAATGTGGTAAAAACATTCATGTCCAGATTGTCGTTTGATGAAGGCAGGGATGAGATGGCGACACTGACGCTGTTAAAGAAAGAATGTATGTCCCGCTTTCAGCAAATCCAGATCTACTTCAAAACTCAATGTAATCCTGGAACACTTCCCACTTTTCCACAAACTTTCATGGTGAGTTATCAAGTTGTTTAAAGGTGCAGTCTGAAACATTTAGTGACATCTAGCGGTGCCGTTCCAGATTGCAACCTGTATTCCTCCTCGGTTCCTGACCCATGAATCCCGATTGGCCTTCAAATTCAATATACTGCATGTCATCGTCTACGGCAGCATAACATATCCTGTCTTTGACACTTTGAGGTCCAACTTCATTTAGTTGTTTACTCTGAAGGTCAAAGCTTAGCGGCAGTGGTGAGTCACCTTTGCCCTCTGGACCGGTCCAAGCACAGCACAGAGCTGCTTACAGAGCGCCGCTGCAGAGGAAACGTGCCAAAGGTTATGCAGAGATCTGCTAACAGCAGAACCGGGGATCCTCCAAGACTAAACTTTCCAGCAACAACTTCGTCATCATCATCTTGTTTGTCGTTTTTCCATCGCCACATCAACCTACCTGTACACACCTGACAATCCCGCTCTTTGTTTGTTTGTCCTTTCTCGGCTGCTGTACTTTTTCTAAACCAAAAATTTGAGATAAAAAAATAATCAGCTGTTGAATCACTAATAAAAACATGGTGTATAAAAGATAAGAATATTATATTCTAATCATTCAAAGAGATACCCCTAAATGTTATCTTGGGGGACTTTTTTAATGTCCTGAATTAGTAAATTTAAATGACATAAAGGTAAAAAGTAATAACTGCATGAACAAAATGAGACTATGAGTGGAATAATCTGCTTTGAATGGTCTGATAAGTCTGCTGGTGGGTGATGGTGGGTGCTGGTGGGTGATGGCGGGTGCTGGTGGGTGCCGGTGGGTGATGATGTGTGGGTGGGAGGGAAACCCTTCCTTGATGGAGCAGCAGCTTTTTGCAGGCTTCCACTAACAGGATCTGGATGGTTAATGAGAATGGAATTAGCTAATCAAGGGCAGCATGTCGTCCCTAAGCCTCATCCAATCACAATCTTACGTCCCACTAAATGGGATCCGGTTAAAAGCTTCATTTGTCTGAGGCCTTTCGGGACACAACAAGCTCAAACCAGTTTGAACGATTCAAAGAATCCGTTCCGATGTTCCGACGCATTACAGATATTTATAGAGTAAGAATTTAGAGTAAGAGTTTCAGGTTCCACTTCTTTTTGACCAATCTGTCCATCTTTTTCATCCGAAGGAAAAGAAAAAAAGCACGGGGTCCCATTTCACCTTAAATATTAACTCTATTTTGTCTAATAACAATATTAATGTCATAATTCTATTATTGTTATGTGGATATTATTCTGATTATTAACCAATATGAGCCTAGAAAATTATTTCTGTATGGATAATTATGGGGGACATTTATTAAATAAATCAAATGGACCAAGTGGAACAAATTCCTGAAATTATTTTTTAAATTCTGCTATCGGAGATATATTGTGTTATATTACATATTTATTACATCTGGCTTTTGTTGTGGGTTTACTTTTTTTCGGAATTGCACAGCATGCATTCAAATTGCAGATTCGCTGATTATGTTTTACAGCATGAAAATACAAGAATAGAACTTTTTTCATGTCATTTTATCCAAAATATGTCACAACTGGTTATCAGGAGGGTCATTAAGGCTTTATTACTGTGAAGTGGATTGAAACATACTTTTTGCTAGAAACAAAAAAGCAACTAAAAATGAGCAAATTGGTGGTACGTGAGTTAAAAAATCAAGGATAAATCTGTTTAAGGATCATTCCACAGCATTCAACTGTTTGTGACTCTTGTGTCACCATGGTTCTTACAGGTTAATAGAATGAATTATTATATAATAATTACTATTATTGTTCGTAATAATAATAAATGAGTATGTAATCTTGAAGAAGTGGAACACAGAATTTTTTTTAGTTGGTCAAAATCTGCAAAAAATTAATAAATACGTAATGAAAAATTGTGACATTTCTTTGTGAAATTATGGATATGATCTAAAACTTAAACAGAACTCAAGCATACAGTATGATTTATGATCATGCATTTGCTGTAATAATACAAACAAAGCAGTTTTTCCAAACATGATTTAGTTACCTCTACTGGGGAGGTTCTGTTTTCTCTGCAGGCTCGTATTCTGGCTTTTAACGGGATGACACTGAAATCACTCAATTATTAAAAGGACGATCCTGCGCTTTATTTATTGATTACTTTATTTAACACTGTGGGGGTCCTGAGGCCCGCCGTCCTGATGGTGAACATGCCCTGTGGGAATCTGGGTGTGGGTGTGACTTACATTAAAGGGATTATGGGTGGAGGTAGGAGTTCTACTGAGTGTTTGATTCTGTCAGTTCAGATTTAATTGACCCTCCCGAGTCTGGAGCCATTTAACCCTTTATGAACTTTAGAGCATAAACTTTATAAACGTTATTATTCCCTATTCTTATCTTCATTTCAACTGCATGAATTCACTTCTGGCTTTATTTTCTTGCCTGAAAGGAGCTACACAAATAAAGTTATCATCATTATTATCATTATTATTAACTTTTAGCAACACATCCCCTCATATGACCTGTTAGTTATTTCTTCATCGTAAGGTTCTGTTTTAGTGGACTGAACCCAAAAAGAAACATCGTCAGGTCTGAGTAAGAAACATTTGTATTTGTAGGAACATTCTGAAGAACATTCAGTAAAAGCGTCGTCAATATAAGAGATAAGACGAGGAAAGGGCTGAAAGGGAAAAGAGTTGGAGTCGTTTGGTGTCAGGTCAGAACCGACACTGATGACTCAGCAGAAAATACACACAGTCAGAAATACCGAGAGAGGAACAGCTGGTCCTGCAGCATCTTTATGAAACCCCCCCCCCTCCTGCAGCCACAGGAGATTTCATTTTCTAGACGGGAGGGCTGATGGGATTACTGTAAGTCATTAGGAGTAGTTAATGGTCTTTCCTGGTTTTGGTAAGTAACACTGACTAAGCCAGCAGGTGTCTGACACCACACTGAAGTCACTCTCCACCTGTCTGCTGCACCAGTCGCCACGCTGGTATCTAAACACAGGGGGAGAGAAATCAGAACTTTTATGTCTTCAGCCGGCTGACCCATAAACAGACTGATGGGATCCACTGGATAATAAGAGATTGGCTTTGTCACACAGGTAAGGAACAGATATTTACAGAAAATAGATGTGAGATAGTGAGAAGAATTCCAAAAAATATCAGTTTATTTCTGACATGTTGATTTCTGTCACTTTACAAAAGCTTCAATTAAAAAGCATCTAAAAAATAGATTTTTTTTCAGTATAAACTTTGCATTGTTCTACTTCTGCTGATAACGGATTCTGTTTAGGATTATTGGTGTCGACACGTTTTTTTGTTTTATTACGCTGTCACTTATGCAAGACATTATCATGATTTTTCAAAAAAAACATATTAGAAAATTTAGCACATCAATATAAATATCAAATGTTTTCCAAATGTATTTAAAACTTTGCAGAGAAGCAATTAAAAAAATAGTGGACAAGTGAATAACCTCCAGCCCCTCCCACTGGTGGGGGCCTCCACCCCCCCCTGCTGTGTCCACATTCAGCTTTAAGAACTTAATAACAAAGATAAATACATACAAATAAACAAATGTGTTAGTCTGACACTGCCACAGCGAGTTCTGTTGGGGGTTTCTCGGTGCCCTCAGACGACACAGCCCGCCGTCTCTGCTGCCTCCTTCACTCCAACCAAACAGCCACTTTATGAGATTAAGAGATTTCTCTGACTCGCTGACATGGACGAAATGTAGAGAACACAGGTTATGTAATCTCCACCTAATCTTGTCTTTATGAGAAAGGAGGGATCAGGTGATCGGATTGCTGTGAGGCCAAGCCGGGTTAAAGGGGTACCGACACACACGGCAGACTCCGGGGCTAACTCAGAATTACTCAGAGACAAATCCAGACAGAAAACAAACCCATGTAGGAGAGAATTATTATTATTATTATTAATATAATTATTACCATTTACTGTCTGTGACCAAAAACACGTAATCTCCTAATCAGCACTATCTTTAACAGGGTGTTCCCTCAGCATCATTGTGAGGGTTTCTCTGAGTTCTATTGGGTTCCATTATATAGTGGGACATCTACGCCTCACAGCAAGAAGGTTCTGGGTTCGAATCCATCCGATAGGAACCTTCCTGCGTTGAGTTACTCCGGCTTCCTCCCACAGTCCCACAACATTCTTTAGGGGTGACTCTAAATGGCTTGTAGGTGTGAAAGTGAGCAAATGTCAGCTGGGACAGGCTCAAATACAAGAATTCGATGCTAACGTTTGGCCTTTTTGCTTCTCATTAAACAACTAAGCCGTAAAGATTTTCTTTTTTTTACTTAAAATAACGGAGGATTTAAAATAAACCTCATCAAACTTATATCTGACATGATTTTTTTTTTTTAAATGCTGCCTCTTGTCTGTAATAGATAGTTAAATAGAAAGTCACAGTGGCAGTAAGAAGATTATTAAAACAATACTACAATAAGAGTGTACATAGATATATGCACATATTTACATATTTAAAAACAAGCGTAATACAATTTAGATAAATGTATAAATACCAGAGGAACACAGGGAAAAGTCGAATCCTCATACATTCAGATGTAGATGTGGTGTTTATCAGATATGAGGTGTTTGTGTTGTGTAATCTTTTCAATATAAACATGTTTCATCTCTTTTATGATCACTTTATTTCCTCATTAGAGAAGAAATTGACAACTTTCTTGCTTGCCACCTTTTTTTAAAAATGTGCAAATCCACAATATTTATCAAAAATGTAACGGTGCTGATAAAAAAATGTTAGTCTTACATTCATTTTATATATAATTTTCTACATCAAATATGGTGTGAGAAACTTTTATATGTTACACAGAACATGTTTTTGAAGCGCTAGAATTATTAAATGGATTCAAACTCTCCTTTAGTGACAGAAAATAAGCTGAAAACCTCCGGTGAGGGTCTCCATGAGTTAAATATAGTGGAGAAAAGGAACCCTCCGTAGCATTTATAATGAATAATTCAATTTTGGTTAACCAATAATTAAAATAAGCTCCTTTAATGTCCTGCCCAACTGTTTGGTTGAACACGTATAGAGACTATCTCTCGATGTGACCTAGTAGCAGTATTTTTATGTTAAATAGTGAAGGGGGCCAAGGATAGAGCCATGGGGGACACCCCATTAAGTAAGGAAGTCCTGTTGTATAAGGAGATTTCTTTGGCATATTGAAGCTTGGTGAAGACTTCCTTACCAATAGTATTTTTTTGTACCTTGATACAACCAGAAAAGTCTAACAAAATTGTGAAATACAAAATTTCATCATGAAATAATCTTATTAGTCAGATTTGTTTTATTTATTGTTTAAAAAAAAACATCCTTGTCCGAACAATGTTTCATTTTATGGTAAATTTAGGGTGTGGTAATAAAATATTCAGAGAAATAAATTTTCCATATTATTTCTTTTGTTTGTTTTCTTGGTGAGGACATTAAAGGGCTAGTTCCATATTTAATTTATAAGAAACTACAATTTTTTAAGTGTCCTATTAAGGCTTCACAATTGTTTTTTTCAGGTATTTGGAGGTAAACTTCGTAAATGTGTCCTTACTCGTCCGAGGAAGGGATTCCTGTTTATTTTTAATAATCACAACAGCGATCTCCTCTCCTCTCTGTGCGGTTAAGATTGAGGACAGATCTGGTGCACATCAGAGCTGCCCATTCACTAACAGCGTTACTAATCAAGCGTCCTTGAAAGGGATGGATCCTAAATGAACTAAATGGATTGGCACACTGAACGCTTCAATTGGATTAGCGTCTGTAATTCAATCTAACAAGATAAAGTCATTTGCATGTGATTTGAAAGGCAAATTGCTTGAAAAGAATTAGGATGTCTCACCGTTTACATTCCCAATAAATGTTTATGTGTTGGTATTCTTAGCAGGGGTGAGCTGGAGATTAGTCATCCACGGATATTCAGTATTTTGAGTGTATAATATGAATTGTATAGATAAACTATGGAGAGGAGTCACCTTAAAATCATCTTTGGACGGAAAGCCTGAATGATAATATTAGCTAAAAAAAGTCCAGAAGGTAAAAAGACACGAATGTGTAGAAGGGCTTCATCTCTATGAAGTTTGATGAGGTCATGATTTGTCGACGTCTACATCCCTGTGTCATTTTTGTAACTTTGATTTTTCATTCTAACAAAGGAAGTCATCTCTGGAGTCCAGGCGGAATAAGAACTGACGTTCTTTCCACAGCCTGCTTGGGATTCATCACATTTCCAGGGTTTTGTCAGATGTGAGAAGTGACGTTTCTGCTTGGTGCTTTGTTTACGGTTCGATACCAAAGTCCTGTAGCTCAAACATTCAACACTGAAAAGAAAGATTAATAATTGATCCACATCAGGTTCATATCCCACTTGGGTTCTTAGACCCTTTTTGCATCTTGGACTCAGGGGCCGATGATTGGTTCGTAACCCATAACCCACTACAGAGTGGATATACACTCTCCATCAGGATAGACGGAGAGTGAAGGAAAGATGAAGGTTCATTACAACAGATGATATTTGATAGTGAGTCAATCAGAAGGTCTTTGCTGCTTAGACTCTTAGTGGAAATTGTGGTTGAAGAGTATCCATCTGTAGCACCAGCAGGTATGTCCTCTCTTTGGAGAGTGGATGCTGGTGGCGGTGGCTGATGACCCTACATGATGTTTGTCTAAAAAGATTGCCAATCAATACAGCGTTCCTCAAGTTGAGACAATATTTGATACATCCTTTCCTTTCACTGTGATCAAAGAGTGCTTTACAAATAATCCTCAACAACAACACTCAAAGTCAAAAAGTTAGGAAACACATCTTCACACACGTCTGTAGAACCTTTACAGCTGATAAACAAACTAATACATCCCCACAGCAGATCCATCACAATGTGAGGTGGTCAAAAGTCTCCCCCCTCCTCTGTTTTGTCAGCAATCAGAGAAAACCTTCTTCCTGCAATTCACCAGACCTCATCGTCCAAGTCAGGGGTCTCAAATTACGCGTACTAGTCCTTTAATAGCACTTTTTTCTATCAGGCAGGCAGCATTCTCACTGAACTCTGAAAAAACGACAACGCTGCTATTTCCATCTTTCTTGAACTGGTCTGTGTTCTACATCCACTTTTCTTTTCGGTCTTCCCTTACTTAATGAGTTTAAATAGAAAATGGAAACATATGTCCAATAACCCTAATTATATATTCAGTATTTATATTTTCTCTCGCCGTAATGTGATCAGAAAGTTCTCTCTGAGAGCCGGAAGGTTAGATACTGAATGACAGATGAAAATCAACAGAAATTCCTGGTTGATCAATTCAGCTGAAAACACGGAGAAATACGTTTTTGTTTTTTAAACGTTTAAAAAAAGTTTAAAAAAAACGTCCAAAAATAATCCATCAGTTACTCTATTCTACTGCAACTACACTTTTTATTTATCTATTAAGAATTCTTAAATATTTATCATTGAAACAATTAAAATGATTCTTGATGAAAAATAATTTCTAGAAATATAATAATAATGATACATTAATTATTTAATGAATGCATGCATACATAAATACATATAAATAAAATAAATACATGAATATTATAATAATAAAAAACAATAATAAAACATAATTTAATTGAATCATTTAATTCTTAGGGAAAGATTATGTTTTGGATCCATCGGCGGTTACTTACCTTAAAAATAAAAATAAAATCTGTTTTAGAGTGAAGCATCCTGCCTGCTTGGGAACTTAAAGTCCATTTTCTCTTCCGTTCCTTCAGGAATCCAGCTCACCGACATCTTCACATGCATCAGAAAGTTCCCCAGCATGTCTTCCCTCCCATCATGCTCCAGTCCTGCACCATCCTACCTGCTCCAACATTAACCCAGGACACCAAAGTAAGGAGTGTCTCCATTTTGATCTAATACAACCTCGGACCTCAGAGCCAGTTAGTCACTAGCCTTTATCTTTTTTTATTCCACATTTATTCCTAGTTAGCTATAAAGAATAATTCAAAAAAACATTTTTTACCCACCGCTGCAGCTCAACACACACTTTCCAACCAGGCCATCTTTCGCTCCCATCACCGCTTTCAACCGAGGGATGCACAAGTTCTGGAGATCCAGAGTGAGTCTGAATCAGGTCAGTCAGAACGGCAGGTAAAAAGGTAGAAGCAGGATTTACGAAATGAGTTTCATTCGTTTTAATGCAACTGTTTTATTCAAAGAAACGTGGGAGGTGGGGGGCCCTGCATGTGTGCATCGCGTGGAAGATCTATGATGATGAACAGATCAAGGTAATCTGCCGTTCTTCAAAAAATGACATCATCAAATGAAGCCAGTTCAACTGGTAAAAGGCATTTTATCTGTTTCCATTTAAGTTTGTAGTTTCTTTTATCTTCTTATTTCTCAATTCAGTGATGAATTCATTTATTCGCATTTTAATGTTTCATTTTGAGTTGATGTGTGATTCTTAAAACAAATCTGTGCGTTTCAAATTGTGTTTGGCGCTTTAATTAACAGAAAAAGCAGCAAAAACTGACACCTGAGTTTCCGACCGCTGCCCCGCCTCTCTGCGAGCAACACCAGGAGTCACACCAGTTTCCCTGCTCCCACCCAAAGCTGAGTGAGTTCACATCACAGGTGGGAAGTTACAAAGTGCAAGTACTTTGTACTTATACAAAGTACTTGTACTTTTACAGACAGAGTTCTACACTTTAATACAAATATCTGCACTTTTACTCCTTTCAATTTCAGAACAGACTCGTTACTTTTAGTTTCATTTATTGCGTTTTTATCACATCTTGACTAAATATGTATATTTGAAAACAACCAGAAACAGTCAAGTGCCTTTTACTTTTTTTTTTATGTTTGTACTAGTATTTCTGTAAAATTTACTTTATTACTACTACGTTCTAGTTTTACACAAATAACTTTTATTGTTTTTTTGACTTTTATCGTTTATTTGCATTCATGCTACTTTTATTTTAATGAATTTACTTTTATACTCCAACTTTTTACAATTACCTTGGTAGTTTTTACTTGTATAATGATACCATCATGCTCATCTGGTTCTTATTCTTCAGATTCTGCACAAGGGCTCTCAGGAAAAACAACTGACCATCAAAGCCGCTTCTACAGACGCCGTCTGCCTGACCTGGACACATCGCCTCATCACAGTCACACAACCCAGAGAGAAGAACATGGCTGGGAGAAACTAGAACATCCCCAGCATCTGAACTGGAAAGAGAAACTCATGGAGAAGGACAAACCCAACGACCCAACTAATAATTCACACAAAGAAAAATCTCAGGCTCCAGCGGCGACTCCTGAACCTGACGTCAGACTCTTCGGCTCCCAGGACAGGAAAAGACAACTTGAGTGCAAACATTTCACCAAAGTGAAGAGGCGGAAGCGAGAACTCGTTCATGAGCGGCTTGATCCATCTCAGACCGACCCATCTCCACACACCACAGCTCCGTCTGCGCTGCATCCTAAAAGCACACAAGGAACCGTTACCAGATCCCCAGAGGAACTTGTCTCTTATCCAGGATCTGAAAAGCATCCTTACCCAATTGCATCATGGGAGCCTATGCAGAGCTTTTATAGCAGACTGGATCACAACACCCTCACAAATTACTCTGTTACTACCTGCAACGTCGTGAGGACAGCTTTGTCAGACCAGATGCAGAACAAGGCATTTTGTACGTTCTATCCTCCGCCTCTGTATTACCCTCCTCCTCTGAGGCAGGAGACCGCCAACCTCACAGGGAGAGAGTTTCCACCTTATCTCCACCACTGCAGGTATCAGCTCCCCCATCCTGGCTTTCTGGTCCCACCCTCCTACCCGGGGCTTTGAGTGTCTGTGGTACGTCTGTGAACTCCACAGGTTGATCTGCGCTTTGATTAACGCAGCAACTGTTATTAGGTCAAATGAGTCCCCTTCTAGTCGGGAAGACTTCATAAAGCCTGAGGGCCAGAACATTTGGAACTGGTGAATACTTCTGCTGTAATCATTCCATCGTCCAGTTGTTTCATAAAGACACACGTGCTTCATCACTTTTTATGGTCAGATGGTCTCATGTTTGGAGGGATATTAAGACAGGATGTCACTACTTCTGCTGTTATTTGCTTATAAATCCAGATTTGGAACAAACTGAGGTCTTGTTTACATTCCATTTTCTCCGCTTATCCGGGCGGCGGTGGCAGCAGGCTGAGAAAGTCATTCCAGATGTCCCTGTCTCCATGAACGCTATCCAGCTCATACCAGGCCTCTTCACTGAGATTGACTTGATGATGGTACTGAATGACAAACTATATATACTCCATTCAACCATAACATTATAACCACTGAAAAGTGAAGTCAGAATAACATGAACTATTCCATTACAATGTCACTTCTCATTTGGTGGGTTGTATTAGGCAGGGAGGAAAACATTTTATCATCAAAGTTGATGTGATGGAAGCAAGAAAATTAGCAGGATTAAGGATCTGAGCAACATTCAGCAAGAGCCAAATTGTTATGGCTAGGAGATATTATCTGAGCATCCCCATAATTGTAGTTCTTGTTCCTGGTCTTCAGTGTTTATGATCTACTAAAATAGTCTAAGGAAGGACAACTGGTGAACTGTCAACACGGTCACAGTCAAGACCGATCCCACAGGAGAGGTACTGTCGCAAAAAAAAAACTGCTATCAAAGATGAATGCTGATCTGCTTGAAAAGTGTCAGAACACACAGAGTATCGCAGAAGAGTTTTAGCAGCAAAAACAGGATACAATATTAGGCAGGTGGTTTTAATGTTATGGCTGCTAAGTGTTTTTGGGTCTTGTCTGGTGGTGGATCTGAATTTAAAAGTAACTCAGAGGAATGTGAGGTTCCGTTGGGTAAGAGGTACAATAGTTCCCTTTGAATAGAAGTACATGCACATCTGCATGAACATGAAATACTCCACTGAAGCACAAGTGCAGCAAATTATTGCCGAAGTATGAACCGATACCAACAGTAAAGTTTGACACAAACAAACCAAAACAATTTACTTTTGAAAAAAAATGTATTGAAAAAATGTTCTGTTTTCTTCATGAGGCAACATGAAGGAAATTCCATGGAAAATGAAATCTATGTTCCACAGAACCCGTTTAGTAGCACATAATCTTATTCAGTACAATGAACCAATGTTTCACAACTGATCGCCTTAAGAGAGCGTGTCAGAAAGTAACGCCGAGTCTTTAGAACCGCTACGCTCAGAGCGTCGTCTCCACTCTTAAGACACAAAGAACATAATGAAGTTAGGCCAAAAAAAAAAAACTGCTTTAGCGACGTCTTTGCTGACAACTCAAAGTAAAATAAAATACATATGTATATAATGTCCTAAGAGCTTAAGGAGAGGTTGCAGTGGAGGCAAGTTTTAGTGCAGAGTTGTGGAATCACACCACGTCCATGCCCAATCCCCTGGCTACCTCTGTCAGGGCTTGGACCGCTCCTGAGGTCCGGCTGCCGTCACAGTCCTCCTGGTTTAAACCTCCAGGCTCCTCCTCTATCTGAGGTATGGTGCTCATCACGCAGTAGACGGGCGAGTCGCTGCCTCTGGGGCTGGGCTGAGAAGAAATGTCTTCACCTCCGGACAACTCTGATGAGTACGAGGAGGAGGAGCTGGAGGAGGGCGAGGAGGATCCCGCGGCGGAGCTTTGGCTGCTCCCCAGCGTGCCGGCCCCCCTCTTGTTTCGGTTGCATGTCCTCTGACTCTTCCGGAGACTTTGTGGCTTTTCGGCCATGTTCTTCATTATCTCCTTGGTCACTTCCACAGTTTCAAACCGCACCATGTTTACTTTCAGGAAGCCGTCCACATCCTTCCTGTATCTGTGATGAAAGAAACCACATATTAAATATTTACCTCAGTCTTTACTTAACGTTTGAATTATATTTGCTGCTGACAGCGTGAGTGGATCTCAGAGGCGATGGTTTCTTTGGTAACCGGCTGATGGGACGAACCTAAAACGAGAATGACCAGACGGCCATTTCAACTCGTGCTTCTTGCGGAGGTGAAGTGTGAGACTGTAACACCAGGAGAAGACCTTATCACAGATGTGGCATTTATATTTGGACATCCCCCCGACCTGTAACGAAAAAAAAAAAGTATCAGCAGAACCCTCAAAAAGATCAGCGCTGGTCGTGCAGACGACCTAAAGAGGACATAGTCTTTGTTGTGGACGACACCTGGTGCTAACGAACCTCGTGCGCTCTCTTGAAGTGGTGGTTCATGGTTTGGAATGTGTGACAGGAATAATCACAACCCTCCACTGAGCAGTGATAGACAGTACCCTCGTTGTGAACCTCCGTGTGCCTCTGTAGGTCCCGCTGGTTCTTAAACCTGCAAGAAAAGAAATAAACAAAAACATTCTTCTATGACGCCAGAAAAAAACAAATAAAATACCAAACTAAAAAAACTGATTGAAGTTTTTTTTTACTAAAATTTAGGACTGGCAGGTAATTTAAAAAAAAAAAAATCGGATTAATTACATGCATTCTAATTAATTTGAATTAATGACATATATCTAAAAAAAGCAATTCAAAATCTTTACATTTAAAATGACTTTGTTATTTAAGTAAATTACGGAATAGACAAACACTATAACGCTTGATGACACATAATAACTATGTTATTATCTTTCTTCCTCATTCCTAAGCTTGAAGCTTCTCTTTCTGTGCATACAAAAATATTTATTTCCAAGGTCATGAATTCTATTTTGAAGAGAAAATATTCTTTGTCGTCTGCATCCATCATGTTTAAGATACTGCGGGTGTAACGTGTTTACTGAGGAATAAGGTCAGACAGCATGATTAATCATACTTTGTTGGGTTCATTTTTTTTTTTTAAATGAAAAGTATTAGAAATGAATGTTTTATCTTCACAACCCTACTAATAATACACCTCTACAGTTGTGTGGTACAAATTTCCAAATAAATTCTATGTAAATGGACCGTCAAGAACATTAGTACCAATAGTGGAATAAGCTAAGTAAAATTATCAATAGCAACATTGTATAAATACACTGATTCTGAAAAGTAGTTTATGTATAAATTTTACAGTTTGTAATTTCTGCCACTAGGGGTCCCTCAATCTAAACAATCAAAAAAACCAGCTGTAGTTTGATGAGGCTGTAAGGTAGCAACGCATCATGGGAGTTTCCTGTTTTAGGCCAACTTCCTGCCTCCTCCTTTGATTCTCTCCCGGACGTAAAGCAGCATGTGACAATGAAACCACTGACTTCTCAGGGTTTCAACAATGCCAGAAACATTTTGGATGAAGTAAGATAACAATACGTAATAACACAATATAAAGATTAGCTTTGCAGACATAATTTCAGAAACGTAACATATGACATATTCAACAAAAAGTAAAAATGAGAAAGCTTGTACTTGAAGTGTCAAAAGTAAAAACACTCATTATAGTGAATAATTCACTTCAGGTTACTGTATATTATACAATAATAATAGTATATTTTTACTGTGTTTAACATGAGTTAATAGCCCAGAATACATTTTCTACAAAATTAATAGCATTCTAGAATATACCTGAAATTTCCTGTGAATCAATTTGACTAAAACCATTGATGTCATTAACTGCCAGATTTGTTTTTAATATATATATATATATATATTGTTTATAGTGAAAATCTCAAGGTCAACAGACTCCGCCATAAAAGCCATATTTTTTAGCTTTACATTGGGCAGATATTATGAGAAAATAGTCGGTAGAAGGATCTTCAGGACTGGTAAACAATCTGTATTTCGTATTTTTCCTCCTATATGAGACGTCCTGTTTGAAAAAAAGGGCTGATCAACTAAAATATTACAATAATAAAGCACTCAATAAACAGGCAATTCATAATAAGCTTAATGACAACTCAGTATTAAAATGTGTTATTGAAATAGCTGATACCTTATATCACAATATTTGAATATACAGAAGACACAATTTGGAGAGAGTTGTACGCGAAGCTTGACAAACTAAGAGTCACGATTTTCTAATGGACTGTTCTGAAGGTCTACCTCTTGTCACAGAAGTCACACGGGAAGGGCCGCTCGTCACAGTGACGGAACCTGATGTGAATCTTCAAAGCCGCCAGTGTGGTACAGGTCATGTCACAGAAGGGACACTTCACCTGATTTACTGGGAGAAAGAGTAAAAGAAATGGAATAACTACCTGTATCTGGGAGGAAAGCTGGTTCAGTAATCCATCATGCACACTTTCATCTCTAGATTTTCTAATTTCCTGGTATTTTTTACATCAAAATAAAATGAAATAGAATATAGTGTATAACAGTCCACTTACTAGAGGAAAATCACAATCTCTTTATGCACAATTATTGAGTCAAAAGCTCCTTTGATTGGTAAAAATAATTGGAGCAACGTTGATAAGTAGTTATACCTATGAAATGATCAACAAAGAAGATACTATCTAGGTAAAACTTAATATTCAAATTCAAAATTCAAAATTAGTTTATCAACAACAAAACCTCAGACTTAGAACTTTCCTAAATCAATCTGACAGACGAATTGCTGAAAATGGAAACACACACAGTCCAACAACATATATTATTGGTAGAAAACTGTTACCGTGCTGACGAACGTGATCCCTCAGAAGTCTCTCGCTGGAAAAACCTTTGCCACAGTGGTCACACACTAGCGAGTCTGTTCAGATGGAAAATTATAAATGCATAGAGGTCCGCGTTTATGTCACACATTTAGCGCAGAAATGGTGCGAGTCAAAGTGTTCTCCTTACCTACTGGTTCGGCCTGTCTGTGCAGGTGGTCAAACAACTTTGTGTTGCTGGAAAACAAGCTGCCGCATGTAGGACAAGCTACAAGTCTCTCCTGAGTGTGGCTCCTCATGTGTTCTCTGAGACGGTATCTGATTTTGAAGAAAGCGTCACAGCCTGAAATTGAGACAGCAAGGTTATTAAAACTATGGCAGAGCGACATGAAACATTTTTTAAATCTCTTCTTTATTCAGTCATACCTTGCCAGTGGCAGAAGAGAGCCTGCTGCTGTTGTGCGAGAGATTGCTGCTCGGCACTTTCAACGTGATTGTCCACATGTCTGTAGAACCACTCGGGATTGTAAAATGAACTCTGTAAAAAGACATCAAACCTGGAATAATGGTGCTATCGTTCGTAGGATGATTGAAAGAGCTGACACTGAATATACCTACATCACAGTGCTCCCACTGGCAACTGTATCCTTCAGATCCTTCTGGAACGACGTTGTTACTGTGCATACCCTGGTTGCAGCTGGGCAGATCAAGCCGCGACCTGAGCAGCTGTGACCCAATGAATTTGAGCTTGCTGTGGTAGTTGTGGAAGTAAGCGTGGACCTCCAGCTCCGCAGGACTGCCCATAGATAGAAATTCACATCCATTCCAGAGACAAGCATACTCATCTAGAGAAAGAGAGGGAAGGAGTAACAGTTGCATGAAGTAACAAAGGGCAGATATTATAAAAAAGGGTCAGAACAAGTAAAAAAGGAACCAACACAATGGAAGCAGATGGTTCTAATGCCATTGCAGATTGGCGTTTACTATATTTACACCTACCATTTACAATTGTGCAACAATCACAGATGAGATTCTATGACTTACATGATACCCCACAGGTATATACTGAACATCCAACATTTTTTGAAATGTCTGTGTTTTTTTCTGATAATGTTTGACTACAGATAATAATTAATCATAAGATTATAACGACATGTGAAATTGTAATTGCATTAAAAGAAAAAGGGCAAGCGTAAGAATCTGCATTATTTTGAAAGGAGCCAAAATATGATGTCTAGATAACGGGTCAGAGCATATCTAAAACTGCAGCTTATTGGTGCTCCTCTTATTGAGTGGTCCTGGTCTGCAGCAGTTATTACCAACCAAAGTGGTCAAAGGAGGGACAACTGGCTCATTGATGTGTTTGGGGATGTTAGAAGACATACTGTAGAACATCATGCTGAAAATGTATGTCTGGCTCATATGGAACGGTGTAAGAACACAACACTTCATCACAGCGCAGTTTTGGCAGCAAAAAGAGCAAGATTTTATTGCAATAACAGAACAGAGTATTTTATCTGCTATACTTGGTTATCTCATGTGAAACCTATCTTAATCTTCCTCGTACTTACATCGTCCATGATGTATCGTAACTGTATGATTATTAACCGCATTGATTGTCAACCAACCCTAGAGGTGGATGTATTCTGACTTAATGTGTTCGTATTGTTTTCTCCTCACTCACCCAGCTCCTCTAATGCATCTTTGTCCCCCAGGTAGTCCTTTAGATGCGCTGCCATGTGATCACTCAGCTCCTCCATGGTGTGGCCCTTGAAGCTGCATGAAGCCCACTCACATACCACCTCAAAATTGTCCAGTCTTTTAGATGTCATCATGATAGTGCTGTCAGAAAATGCTGTTCACGCAAACCCGAACACCTAACACACAGCAACAGGGAACACATGGAGAAAAAATGTAAACATAAAAGTAAATTAATAAAAAATAACTATGCTATCCGCTAACGGATTTATTGTCGCAACACCTTTCACAGGTTTGTACGCTCTGTCGAACTTCTCCTAAGAGTTATATTCTATCGTTGTTTTTAATTTATTCCATTTAACACACGATATCATAGTTTATAAAAAATATACTGATATTTCCAACGGTTGTACAATTTTTAGTAAGAGCTTCTTACGGGAACGGTGTCAGATGCAGCAGCAGCAGCTCTGTGATAATTCCCTCCTCTGAGCTTGTCTGACATTGTTTATTTCCGGAGAGCGCGAGCCCCAAAGCGGAAGTTCTTCTTCTTCTGTGTTTAAAAAAATAGCTCGAAATAACATAGCGACAACTACTGTTAAGAGTAACACGATAACTGTAGTAAGAGTGATGATAATAATAATAATACATTTAATTTATAATGCACTATGAGACTATTGGTAGAAATATTCTCCCTTCACATCCTCTGCTTACATGGAATATGTTATAGGCCTATTAAATCCATGTTATTAATGACCATTGCTGTGAAGTTCACTGCTTATGCGGCGGTATTGAAGGTATTCTTCAGTCAAAAAGACTTCAATGAGGAGAGAAGGGACTGTGATGAAGTTGAATGTTTATTTTAAAAGAATATATGCGATGATTAGTCTGTTGGAAAGTCTTTGGCTCTGAAACGTCTGGGGATAATGTGAGCAAATGGTATTTATCTTGAGCAGCATCAATGTATGCCCCCTTGAGTTAAGGTACTGGTGGTGGTGGCTAATGAAACATAAGAAAATTATCTAGATCTCGATGGTCCATAATAAAAAAATGTTTTTTGTTGATGATAGTTAGTTGTTAGTTGTTAGTAATAATGCTTAAACACACTTTCTTCCAGGCCAAGTACATTAATAGTCCCAGACTAAGTGCGTTGTTAATCCCATTGATAAATGCACTACTATTTCCAGGCTAAATACATTGTTAGCTCCTGGCTAGTGTGCAGTAAGCCCAAAGCTAAGAAGAGTTTACATTGGCACAATCCTGACATGTTCCAAAATGGTCAAAACCAAACTTAAATCTAAGGCTTACTGCCCTATAGTAGAGTTACCCCCAGGTATGTCGGATTATCTCTTGAAAATAGATTAAATAAAGGGATAAAAGTGTCAGTGTGATTCCTCCCTAAACAAAATTAGAACAGTTCTGACACTTCATAGAATGTTAACTTTATATTAAGTTCTAGGAGAAGTGTGACTTGTATAGCCCAGCCTTAGGTTAACTCTTGGTGAACAAAAAGCTTTATAAGTCATTTTATAGCCAGTTCTCTGCCAAGGATTAAGGACAGGCCCGGGCTTTGAAATCATGTCGTTTGAAAAGCCTTATAATCAATGTAATATTTCCTTTTGAAGAGAAATCAGTATTGTTGACTATCGTGGATAGTCAACAATGCTGGCAGCGAGCAACTGACCCAGGGTATTACTAAGTATTAACATGTCTTTAACATCGACAGAGGTGAGAACCAGAGAGAATGGGATGACTGCCGGCATGTAGAATGACTGTAAATAGATAGCCATTTATTTACCTACCATAAAATGTTACACTTTACACACAATATGATAGGCTATGATGTTGAGACAGTAACTGGCCAGACTAGACTCTTTCAAAGGGGACAGAGCTCAGGATGCTCCAGTACCATTGCTGGTCTTTTATTCAATATTTCATGCTGCTCTGCAAAAATAATGGCCCATTGCAACTGAATTATGCATGCAGTTTTATGTCAGGATGACTGATTCAGAGGAAAGAGACCACAAGGATCTGAAAGCTAAGCAAGAGACCTAACTCATAAATGGTCATTCTTTTTTGACATTTCCATATGACCATTCATTTAAGATGATTCTTTTTTGTATTGAGATAAGGTAATCTTGAGACGAAAGATTACGAGAGATAAAAACTCCATGATGACATCTCATATCGAGTATAAGAAGCATGCGTACTGAATTGTAATATACATTTTGTATTATTATTCCCACTAGGTTTGCTGTTTAAAAATATCTAGGTGTAGAAAATTAGTTCCCAATTTTCACCCATAAATAAAGTATTACAAGTAATGATATGAAGGTGGGTAATTCATGCTTGATTTTAGTAATTAAGTCCTTTTTTTTTTTTTAGAAACAACTTCCTGATTATGATTCAATTCAGCAACAAATCAGACTATTGCACCTGATCTGTAAATATATAGGATAGGGAGATGTTGGCTACGGCTCATGATTTAATGGTTGTCTACTTGTGGGTAGGTTGATGATGTAATCCCTGGTTCCTGCAGTCTACTCAACAAAGTGTCCCTCAGAAAGATTCTGAAGCCCAGTTTGCTCCGGATGGCTATTCCATTGGTCTATGAATGTTTATTCTGGCTCCTGTTGTAAAGCGATTTGAATGGTCAAGTAGACTATTTACTAGAGAGGGAGAGAGAGATAGAGAGAGATTTTGTCCCTGACAGCAAGTGTATATCCCCGAAAAGTCCCCAATCCACTGCATTGTACAAGTGATCCCCCTAATTGATTTCCTCAAATTAAATGTGAAGTTATGCCCGCAGCCGTTTTTTTCAGCTCCCTCTAGTGAGTAAAATATGAACTATTAAAGTAAAACAAAATGTATAATATCTCTTCGAGAACGTTCACATGCACCAAATTTGGATAAATTGGACCAACGATTGAGAAATTATGGCCCGGAAACCTTTTGGAGATAAAGCTCCTCCTGGTGTCAAAAATATACAAATGACTATTACCAGAATCAATCCAGTCCTTCCTCGTACCAAGGTCCGTGCAAATTGCAAATGATCCATGAAATTGTTTTTGAGTTAAGTCCGGAAAATAAATGTTTCTTGCAAAAAGGTTCAACTAAATGAGTGAAATATGAACTAAAGTAAAATATATTTACAAGACAGATCTCATCAAATCATTCATATGTACCAAATTTGGACTCAGTGGGACCAACAGTTGAGAAATTATGAACCGAAAACTTTGATGATAAAGCTCTTCTTAGTGATGGAAATATAGAACTGACCTTTCCCAAATCGATCCAGTTCTTCCTCACAATAAGGTCTATGGGGATATAAAAACCTGCAAATGATCAATGAAATAGTTTTAATTGAGTTATAGACTCTGCAGCGAACCTGGTGGTTGAGATGATTCCATAATATCCCCGACTTTTCAGTGGTTTAATTATTAGTATTTAACACTTTTGCAACATTTCTGCCATCCAAAAGAAGAACAATCTTGTCAAATTATGTATGTCACAGTTATTCATTTGGTAAAATACACACTAGTCCCACAGATAGCGCAAAAATTTTACGACACAAGATTCTGTTTCAGCATTTTAATCGGAGTTCACTCAGAAAGCACAAGCACAAGATCAGAGTATGTCTGCAGCGGAATGATATTGTCATATCAGCATTTCACTCTGTTCTGACAACGCAGGCCTTCCAGACCAGACGAGAATTATAGCACCAGGGTGTTTGTTGGAGTGCATAGCAGCACATCTAATGGCTGATGCGAGCAGGCAGCAGGCTATATAGGCCAGACACCAAAAACTTGCACTCGCTCTCACTCGCGCACACACAGAAGCTAAACGCACTGCAGCCATGTTGGCTACTAAAGGTGATAAAGAGAAGTGACTGTGTTTACAACCAGAGCGGGGAGGGTGTGATGACGTCTAAGTGGGAACATGTCACGATGAACACATGTGGTTTTTGGGTGTTTCAGACAGCAGCATTCTAAAAAAGAGTCCTGGCCTATTCCTCGTCCATAAACCTGGAGAAATCAGCCTAGTCAGAACCTAAATTATTGAGCCAATACATCTTCCTCAGGCCTCTTTTCATCTTTTGTTTTATCAGTGAGAGCAATTGCAGTGTCACAGCACAGAAGAGAGAGGGTATTTTATGAGAGCGTCATAAAATACTGAGTCATGGTGAGAACTACAGAATACCCATTAAATCATTGGATCATTTAGATTATGAGGGTGAAACCATATTTTTGTGGGTGAAACCATGTGGCTGGTGGGTTTATTTTACAGCTATAACATCCACTAGACTATGATTTCACTTTCTGTGTGTACTTTTTCTTTTTCTTTTTTGGGTGTGACCGGAATCTAATCCTAAACATGCATTAAATTGGAAAATGTGTTGTAGCCTAAACATTCATCTTTAAATTGCATCATTTACAAGCTACCGGGACAGAATAGTCCACTAAAATATTGCTACTCAACCAAAATGGGGGACCAGCATGCAAGCTGTAGCCATTATATTACATTTAATTTGGTTTAACTGATGAAACCAGATATGATCCAGAACAAGGAAATCAAAGCCAGGACAATACAGCGGAGGCACTGTAACCAGGAAACGCAGGCCGGAAAACAGATTTTCTACTTTCAGAAAAGCCTTTCAGAGACAAGGCATCCCCCTGACATTCTCTGCAACCGTTTTCATGTTGTTCTGAATTGTTGTCTTTTCCGACAAAGGGTAAAAGAGCCCTTTCATACCCTTAGACGTGTACTGATGGCTCTTTTATTTTTATTTTTTTTAACAGCTGGATGCCAGACAGAACTGAGATAAATAACGTCCTCTATTATCAACATAAAGCCATTCCAGTGCACCGAAACTGAAAGGAATCACATACTTTTGCTCTTTGCATCCACGCGCACTCGCACTCACGCAGTTAACAGTGAAATTATAAGCATTATCCTAAAAGCTCAACGTGGTGTACAATATAAGACGTGACAGCAAAAACAACAGTGGAGGGATTAAATCAAAGAGAAGGAACATGACAAGATTCTTCAAGTAGCCTTTGATCGCAAGTAGTAGAAGTGGTACTTTTACTGCTTCGCTTCAGCCAGTCTATTACTGATCTCTTTGCTCTTCTTTGTGACAACGCCGCCTGGTTTGGGCTCCGCCGCTCCCAAGGACGGCTTCTTCTTCACTGACTGGGAGCTAGCGATCTTCTTCTCTTTTGATTTCTTCACCATCGTCCCTGTTGTTGTTGTTGGCGTCTTTTTTGGTTTGATGCGAGGTACGGGTTTTTCCGCCTGAAGGACAAGACAGGTGATACAAATCAGACTGAACCAAAAGAAAATACAGTCAATCAAACTTGTAACTTGATGTTAAAGTAATAGTTTGATATTTTGGTAAAATGCATTTATTTGCTTTCTTGTGGAGAGTTAAAGAACAGCAAAGGCATTCTCGTGTTGGTCTATTAACTATATGAAGCTACCATCACCGGCTGACCAGGTTGGTTTAACTAGGCCAAGGGGTCCGTCCCCGACAGGAAGGGTATATCCTTGTAAAGTCCCCAATCTCCTGATTTATACAAGCAATCCACGTGACTGAACCCCTCATAGTTTAAATGCACTTAAAGGTGCAGTGTGTAACATTTAGTGATAGTTTGTGATAAAGATCAGAGTTTGCAACATCATATTTTACCCACTAGGGGGAGCTCCTTTACGAAAAATACTGCGGAGTTTAAAACTTACATTATTTTACATATCAGCTCATCCGTCACTGTCAAAGAATCTACCGTAATCTTCAAGTGTCAAAAGGATGTCGTCGTGTAGCCTCTCAAGCGATGAGGCTAATTTAAGTAGATACATTTAGTGAAATCCCCCCTTGAGCCCAGTTTGTGCACATATATATATGATATAAATCACTTTTTCCAAATGATCCTATAAAGTTTTTATTTTATCTTAATTTATTCAAAGAGATATCCCTATTTTCTACACACTGCCCCTTTAATTATATCAATTGTTAGTATACTATTTAGTACTTAGTACACTAACAACTGCCTAAATGTTGGATCCAGAGAATTGGACACCATCAATCGTCGCCATCTTCGCTACATAGTGGAAATGTAAGGGTTCAAGAGACTCTTGAAGTTTGCACTTTATTTTTTTTATTATTTTACTACTTACTTAATTCTATTTTTACATGTTCATATGTATGTATGTATTTCTATAATATTTGTGCATAGAGGATGGCTGATGCTCTATGACTTACAGTATTTTGAACTACTTAACATGATGTTATAGACATGTACTGTATAGAGCTAAGCTGTGGAAGAGCACATACATTTGAAAATAAGCATTTATTTTTAATAATATATTGATTCGGTTATATGAACACAACAGTTGCCTGGGTGGAACCAGTGAGACTGTATTTTTGTTTTTTTGTGTTTTAGTCTATTTGCTGTAGAAAATAAGGGGATAAGTATTAACTAACTAAACTAATTAAACTTTTGTGAAAATAGGCATATGTATGAGATCAGCATGACAGAGTGGAGGTGTGCAGCAGGAGACAAGGATGGGTTCCAGTCTCGTTGGGCTATGACATTTGTGGATGACATTGTGATCTGTAGTGAGAGCAGGGAGAAGGTGGAGGAAAACCTGGAGAGGTGGAGGTATGCATTGGAGAAAAGAGGAATCAAAGGTCTGTCATAGTTAGACAGAATACATGTGTGTGAATGAAAGGGAGGCAGGTGCAACGGTGAGGATGCAAGGAGTAGAGGTGAAGAGGGTGCAGGAGTTATCTGTGACAGAAGAGTAGCAGCAGGAGTGAAGGGAAAGGTTTACAAGATGGGAGTGAGAGCAGCGCCTCTGTGTGGTTTAGAGACAGTGTCAACGGGACAAAAGACAGGAGGCAGAGCTGGAGGTGACGAAGTTGAAGTTGTGAAGAATTTCTTTTGGAGTGAAGAGGATGGACAGGATTAGAAATGAGAACTTCAGAGGGACAGCCCAGGTTAGGTGTCCTGGAGGCAAAGTCAGAGAGGGCAGACTGAGATGGTTTGGACGGGTGAAAAGGAGGGATAGTGGATCTATTCCTAGAAGGATGCTGGAGATGGAGCTGCAGACAGGAGAAAAAGACCAAAGAGGAGGTTTCGGGCTGTGGTGAAAGAGGACATGCAGTTGGTTGGTGTGACAGAGGAAGATGAAGAGGACAGGGCAGGATAGAAACAGTTGATCCACTGTGGCGACCTCTAAAGGTAAGAGCTGAAAGATTAGGAAGAAGATTTTGAGTGAAATGAAAAATCTGTCAGATATTTCTGATGTGACATTTGTGGTCAAATATGATTTCCTATAAGTTCACTACAGTAGTGTTTGATTTAAGATGTCGTGAAACCATAAAATATTCACTCTTTATGAAAGTAAGTGAACTTGCACACAGCCTACTAAATAGATTTTTCAAATTTTCCAATAATGTACCCCTTTATTAAGAATATAATATGATTTATTTTCATACCTCAATACCCCATGATCAATGCCAAAACCAAATGGTTGGTACATTTTTGGACTATAAAAATGAACCTTTTAACTCTAAAAGTTAGAACTCTGACTTTATCGTAGGTCCGTAAATTGTTAGAAACATTAGATGGTCGTAATTAGGAAAAAAGAGAGAAAAAAAAAACATGTGGTCTTAATCCTTCTGTACATTTGAACGGGTAGGGCTTGGTATGAATTTAGGTTTATTGAATTTATACTTTCATGTTTATTTAATTAAATATAAATATGAATGTCTGTTCACCCGCCCGATCCCTTCAAAACTGAGAATTCATCAGCAAAAGACGACTGAGTCAAGACGGCATGACCTGATAAACCCGGTGCTGTTTAATGAAGCTACACACTTATAGACCCAAATAACGTTTAAAAATTCACCCTTTCATCTGTCAAATTAGGTAAACATACTTGAGCCATCCGTACATATACATCATATTTCATTACTATTATTATTCATGTTGTTGTGGTAGTTATAGTAGTAGTTATAGTAGTAGTTATAGTTGTAGTTGTAAGGTTTGTTTAATTATAATTTCATACTTTTATGGTTATTCTTACATAAAGCCAATGTTGTTGTTTTTTGGTGGATACCATAAAATGAATCAAGAGTTTCCTTGTAATAATTCAGAAGTTCCAGAACAAATATTTAATGTAAGAGCGTATGTCACCTTCGAGAAGCTCAAGCCTCTCAGTAACCAAAATAGAAAAAAGCTGTATTAGTAATTATTGGATTGGTAAATTTGCAGATTGGTATTTCAAAAGAGCAGGAGTTTATGTATTGGACTGAATCTCTTAGCCAGGACAGCAAGACTTAAGGGGGTTTGTGATTCAAGATAATCACCTGCCAGCTGTAGCTCCATATTTATTACTGATATTAGAGCGGTTTTGTTCTTCACATTAGACTCTCTGCAAGAAAACCAGTAAGTGTTTTTCCCCAAAACATTGTGTAACTCCTCTTTTAAAGGATTGCCTTGAAAATCTGTCTCATAGTAACATGCGATACAAACCTTTTTAACCTGTTAATGGCGGGAAAATTACAGCTTTGGTATAGGTGATATTAGATTCATGTGGTTAGTGCAGTAATAATAAAAAATAAAAAACATAGCCAAGCACAAATATTGTGCCTTTCCTTTTGCAGACATGCAGTTTTTCACTGAAGCCAACTTTACAATAAAGCATCAGAAAAGTTAAATGGTTTATTAGTATGTGATGTTAGTCTTAAACTTTAAAGAATGACACACTTGGATTGATTTTAACCTCATTACTGATGAATTGCTGGTTTAAATATACTAAAAGGGAAAATGTGGGAGTAGAGAAGACGGCACCCTTAAGCACGGCTCTCTTTATTTTACTCACATGGAGACGGTAGTGAAAAGGCAAATTATACAGCTAAATTTGAGCTAGCTACATCTGTGCTCGCCTTTAAGGAATAGAATAATTTATTTTCCTCCTTGTGCTCAGAACACCTTCACCTCAAACGAAGCTCCAGCTTCTGATACATCCATTATCTACTGGCAAGATTTTCTGAAGACACAGCTAAACAAGCCAACATCCATAATTCCCATCCAGTCCCCTGCACCTGTGCACACACCATAAATTCATTCATTATATTACATACTGGATTTAAAATCTCCCCATATCTGCATACTTTGAAGAGTGAAATTAAATCCTCAAGTCTGCATCAAACGGAGTTTCAAACTGCTTAGATGTAAATGAGTAAGTGTAAGTATGTGTAAAAAGGAGAGCAAATTATCTGCAGACATAAAAAAAAGAAAGAAAGAAAAAGACAGTTTGCGCTATATCATCAAAATACAACCCCAGAGACCAGAGATGTGTTTAACCCTTTAATGTCCTCACCAACGAAAGAAAGCTATGAATTTTTTATTTTTTTTATTTTTTCGAGACATTTATTAATTCAATATCTTAGACACTCGTAATTTACTGAAGGATCGTTTGGTCAATCATGTTTTTAAACGGTAGGAAAAAAACCTTCAGACTTTCATGATGAAAATATGAATTTCATGGAAAATAGTCCATTTTAGTTAGATTAGCTTAACCTTTTGGTAGATCATGTTTTTAGAAAACTATTGGAGCCTCATTACACTTTTTATTGTTTTTTTCCAGTTATTCTTTTTAGTAAGTCCTCACATGCTTTAATTTATGTCAAAAAAAAATCCTGCTTGTCAATTAGGACTTTCTCAATAGCCATGGTTGATGCCTCCTCTATAGTGGCTCCTTTGACCCTGTGGTGTCCCCCAGGGCTCCATTATTGGCCCCTTACTCTTTTGCAAACAAGCTGCTACCGGGTCATATTATAAACAGGTTCTGTTAAGTGGAACTCATTTTCAATAAGAAACAGGGATACTTAAAAGTTTTTGACCCTTCTGGCCTCCATGGATGCCATAAATTCTTCACTTTTGTGTTTTTAATTAAAAATCTTGATTTCCTCCATTGCATAACCGTCAGTATTATAAACACAAGCCATCATGATATGTATGGTCAGTTCTCACAACTCTTCCTATAGAGGGTGGTGGGTGGTGCAGGCTGAGAGGTGGGCAGACAGTGAAGATGGGGCTGCTAGTCTTCGGAGGATGGCTTCTTGCAGCTGGGTGATAGGTGTGACTGTGGCTCACACTGGCCGAGGTGCGCAATGAGTGTGTGCGTGTGTGTGTGTGTGTGTGCGTGTGTGTGTGCGTGTGTGTGTGTGTGTACAGTTAGCATGTGGTCAGTTTGAGGGCAGCCTCCATGCCTTCGAGAAGAAACAGAGAACACACCTGACTACAGAAGATTTACAACAGAGGTTCTCTCAGTCTCTGAGACGTCCTACAGAAATGAGAGAGGGAGTGGCCACATGAACACATGACTTATCAACTGTTGTCTACAGTGTTTATTGCATGCACACACACGAACCAAACCACGTTTAGACTCTTCAAATAAAGGCCTACTTTATTGTTATATTATAATATATTTATTTGACATTAAAAAACTTACAGTCAGTATATTCTGTATTATATTCAGACATAGCTAAGAAATCCTTTTAAATCCCTACTTAAATCTATTAAAATATGGAAAATAAATATGAAATATGAAGCCGTTTAGTTGTTGCTAAATAAATCTGACAATCAGCTGCCGCAGCTATGCATGCCATGTGAAATGAAATAACACTTATAAAGCAAAAAATTCCAGCAAGTAAGAAATCAAGTTAAAATCAAGGTAGAAAACAAAGCTGGGCGGGTTCATTGCAAATGACTGAACAGAATCTAATCCAATGTACATAAAGGAGAGTCAGGTGTGCTCACCTTTCCTGGCTCATTGTACAGGCTGCGTATCCTCCTGCGCTCGATCACCTTGTTGTCAGTCGGGTGGGGCTTCACCTGCTCCCCCTTGAATGTGGCACTGTAACTGGTTTCCAGACTGGTCTCGTCTGCTGGGGGTTTGTACTGAGATGTAGCTTTAATAGGCTTCACTGGTTTCACATCCTTATAGGCCTTGAACTCAGTCCTGATGAACATGGAGAAAGCAAACAGGTTTTGTAAGGTTCAACTTATGATCATGTGCATCAATTATTAATTTGATGGTTATTTACTCCATTGATCAAATATATTTTAATCCAATCATTTTGTTTATATTGTGTTATACTCTTGTATTATCAATTTCTATGTACAGTTTTTAACATTAAAAAATGGAAAAATCAGTTCTCTGCATTTAACCCTTCTCTGAGGATCAGTGAGCAGAATCCGTGAGGCCCCCGGGGGTTCGGGGTCTTTCTAAGACCCTACAGCATGAAGTCTGCAGGGCCAGTCCGGGGATCAAACCTTTGAGCTTCCTATGTGGAGGATGACCATGAAACCTCCTGGGCTACAGACATCCCTAGGCTTGAGAAGTTACTGAAAGGTGTTGTTGAAGAAGATAAGATAAGATAAGATAAGATAAGATAAGATAAGATAAGATAAGATAAGATAAGATAAGATAAAAATCTTTATTGTCCCTGAAGTAAAATTTGCCTTGGACAGCAGTGCAGTTATAGAGCATTTAAATGGTACAAATGGTGTTTTCTGTGACATAGGGTTGTATAAGATCCCACCAAGTAGGAATCTAAGATTTGAAAAAAAAAGTGCACCTGTACTATTTACAAATAGTGCAAACAGACTAAAAAGGGGCGAAAAAGAAAATACAGCCATCATTCAACCATGGTCAAATAATCACTTCAGCCCCCAGATGTTCAATATTGCTTAAGTTGATGATGATCATTAATTCTTTCTTATCTAACATTGCTGTAACTTACCCCAACTGTGTAAAATATCAGGAATTACATGTCATAATATACATATTTACCGGCCAATGATGCTAGCGAGTAAAGCTACCATAATGGTATGGTATGAACTACTCTGCTGGACTGCTTCTCCAACCAGGTGAAGAAGGACAAAGCTTCAAGAAACTTTCCTCAAAGAGCGAGTAATACAAGATATAGCTTACATTGATAAACTTTACACGTACTGTTAGATAAGTTGTGAATTTTAGCAGAATATCAATAAGGGGGACCATCTCTGTGCATGTCCTCAAAGTCACAAGCAGTTCCCGGGTATCTCCACCCTTCATTTTCACCTGGTTTCTCCTTCTCCAATCATGTCTATGCTGTCAGCCTTTAAAAAATGCCGTCTCACTCTCCATGCTGGAATTCAGCTGTCATGTCACCTTTCATCCTGTGATGGAGGTTTTCCTTCACAAAGTCATCCAGAATCAAGTTCTATTCCTCATCAACATCACTTCCTGATTATACCTCCTGTTCACTATAAATGTGACCCTACATCCATTCTCTCATTAGTATTTCAGTATAACCCAAGAAGCAAAAAAGTTATTTCCAGAATGCTGTATCATCTTCTGGATGTGGACTTTTTTATAGGTCTTTTTTCAACATGTCACAGATGTGGGATCCAGCCATCTGAGGTTTAATCCACAATGTTATTCTACTAGACACCTGGCTTATCAATGTTTAGTGTTGTCTGTAGCTTTGTTGTCATTTTATCAATCAACACCGGATTTAAATATCAGGATCATATTTGCCTCCTCATTTCTCCATGTTTGCCAGCTATTGTTTTTAGAAGAGATGTCAGAATCTGAACTTTAGACTTGCCTACTTGCCTTTATCAGATCAGACATGGTAGCATGTCATTTTTTTCATGAGTTTTTTATAATCCATCCCATGTATGGTATCATTTAATAACAGTTTGACAACAATGAAGCTGTGACTGAACTGAGCAACTGACACTTTTTTTGTTGGATCTGTTTTAGATTTATCTTTTTTTACCTAATCATTCATCATTTTTCCAGCTGCATTGTCTCTATGTTCCTATTGATTTTTGTCTGTAACTCAATATCCAAACTTCCTGCTCGCAGTCCACACGACTGCATTTGTTCTTATCAGTTTAAATAGTGACCAACTGGATTTAATTAAGGACTAGCAAATAAAAAGAATTGGTTTATTGGCTTAATGTTTGCATTTCTATTTTACTATGTATAATGAAATTATTTTATTATTTTATGTATGTCTGATATTTTTTTGAACTACTGTGATGAATTGGCGACCTGTCCAGGGTGAACCCCACCTCTCGCCAATGTCAGCTGGGATAGCCTCCCGTCCCCGCGACCCTTAACAGCATAAGAGGTTACGAATAATCAATGAAAGAATGAATGAACGAATGAATGAATGGATATTTAGAAGAAAATAAATCACGAATCCACTGCAGTACCCCTGCGGTACCACTAGGGGTATGTGTACTCCCATTTGAGACTATCACTGGTCTTGAGTCTGAAAATATATTTGTATAGAAATAGTAACAATATCTTTATCCAGTTAATCCCATTAATAAAAACCAACACCCCCTATAATAAAAACGCACAAAGGCTGAGTTGTGACGTTGGCTTGCAGAAAAAAACATGGCAGTCATGGCAGTCCACCAGACACACTGTGTCTCACAACGATTATATCACCAGAGGAACTAGACCACCCGGGTCGACCCATCAGGATTGAGACACCGCTGCAGCAGCAGACCAATGGCAACCATTAAGGGCCTGAGCATAACAAATGTTCACAAATCAACTTAGGACTCAACAGAGATGTTTTGCTAACAGGACGACATCTTGCCCAGCTGCCGGTAGGAGGACGGCGTTATTGTTCTGGACAGGCCAACAATGAGCTTTAACCTAATAAAAATATGTGGGTGTGGTTGGGTGAACGATGCGACATCGTCCACCAACTCAGCAGCATCTGTGTCTAAAGAGAGTGCCACCATCACACAGGATGACGTCCGGCGGTTGTGCCATTCCATGAGGCGGAGGATTAATGCTAGAATAAATTATTCTGATGCACTAATTATACTTACTGACTGTGCAAAATGTGTACGATCCATCAAATGAGAAAAAAAATGGTATTATCTTTTTTTATCATTGTTTTTTTTCATCAATCTATGATGTTAATACTGATTAAAATAAGATCATAGTTTAAGTTAACACCCAAATTTGTTTTTGTTATTTCCACAAATTTGCAAATTCATTTTTAAATCCAACCAGTGTTAGATCAATTATGCATCCCGAAATGAGATCGCAGGAGAGACCATGACAAGACACATAATCAAATTGAGAGCCTTTTACCGGCTTCAGAGATTTGTGGGGTCCTGCATTGATTTGATGGTAGGCCTAGTACTCTGATGATACTGCAGGAAATCAATGATGCAGCCTTTATCGGCGGAAATACTGTATGTTTGTTTGGTTAATCACCAGAGGGAGTGTAACTGAGACCTGGCAATACAAAATATTCCTCCATGTTCCACGACTTTTACCACTGATTATACTACACTAAAGAAAATAACTTGTAGAATTAACTCAAAAAATCCGGGAATTTAGTTCCACGTGATTAAATTGGTTTCTTTGATACTGAATATTTTTGTTGATTTAACTTAATAAGCTTGGGTTGGGTCAATAGAATGTATCGGAGCGGATTCAACTTGGATCAGGTCCAACTTCATTTAAAAGGGTTGGTCCCACTAATATTGCAATAATAACATTACCCTACTAAATGACATGTATCTAACCCAAATAAAGCAATTTGGGTTAGATACACGGGCTCATTGGGCCCATCGGAATTAGCTTGGTACTGAAAAAACAAAACAAACCCCAAACATTTAGTTGTGGGGAAATAGCTTCCATTGTTTAATTAAATTAAATACAAAGAATAAAGATCAATAACAGAAGTTTCCGTCAACATTGAACAGAAAACTTGACCAGCTGAGGAGGAAACTCAGAAACATCAGCTCATGCCAACGTGGTTGAATCCTTTTCAAAGTCAGAGAATGTCATCACGTAATCATGTTTATGTGATGACATTCAAGTAAAGGTAACAGCCATCCAAATTTCACCCAGACCTTGCCTGATCAGAGTGTGATGAGATGTGAGTAGAAATGCTTTCATGGCTTTTCACGTGACAACAGTTTGGAATAAAATGACTCAGCTGGAAAGTCAGATGAAGGCATAAACGGAGACTTTTATTTCATTGATGTTAAAACGCACGCAGTCTGGGGTCGTACCTGTAGCTGCTGGAGGTGGACATCACCTCCTTGATCTGTCTGTTCAGCGCGTCTGCAGCTGCTCTGCTCCTCCTCTGCTCGGCGCTCATTTCTGTGCACACCTGCGCCTCCGCCTTTTCTGCAACTTGCCTCTCCGCGGACTTTTCCCTCTTCGCGCTTTTCTTCAGTGTGTCCTTTGACTCTTTCTCCTGTAGTTTCTCCTCGATCTCGCTCTTCTCCACGCCGCTCTCGGCCTCGGTTGCGGCGTGCTCTAGTTTTGCGCTCCGCTCCGGGCCGGCGGAGGTGTCGCTGGGGGCGGGCTTGGGGATCCATGGGTGGTCGTGCTTCTTCGGTATAGGCCAGGGCTTGTAGTCCTTCTGATACTGAGTTTTGGTGTTGAACGGGGCCTGCGAGCGCTGGTACTCGTCCCTGGGTTTGCAGATTGGCTCGGGGCGCACTTTCCACGCCTTGAAGTCTTGGCGCATGACGGACGCAGTCGAGCCATCTTTGGCCGCTGCGTCACCCGTCACGGGCGGTGCCTTCCCTGCCTCCTGCTCTCCGGGATGGGCCTGGGTTTCTATGGCAATGGCGCCGGGCCTCTTCTGTCTCGGCTGCGGGTGGTGGGGAAGATGCTGTATGTCGCCCACATCCGAGTATTTCGTGAAAACCAAAGGCACCGCGATGTCCGCTTTGTCCAGCTCGGTCCAGAAGCGGTTGATGCAGCACGCACGCGTGATGCACGGCCACGCCATGATGAGAATCACAAGGATGAAGATGCACGGAAGAACTGTGAATCAGGGATGAATCTCGTAATGAATAAAGGTCCTACTCACGGTTAGAATAGTTGCACGTGAGCGCTCCCTCGCCGTGGACCCTCTCAGTGTTATTCCTCCTTCCAGCTTTATGTCGCCCACTGAGAAGAAGGTCTCACCAATCTTTGCTGAGACTGAGGAAGTGGAGCCGCCACGCCTCCCTCTCCTCTCCCTCCTCCAGCAGGTTATTTGTTCTTACTGGAAATTAAGTGGATTTTAGATTTGGCAGCGGAGCTCTCTTTGCTGTCTCATGCGACCCCACCCACAGCCGTGTGATGCTGAGGGTCCGGGGTCAGATCCCTCACAGTCTGGACGGATAAAAGGGAAGATGTTCTGTTCGTTGTAACATACATCTGCTGCCACTTCTCACCAAATAAACACTCTTAACAGATTTAACAGCAACCTGTTCTAATGCAATGAAAACATCCCTGAGACCCGTAAATGACAAAAGCATTTCTCTTTCAGAAATTACAACAGCAAATGCTTCATATTTCTTCTTATATATTTCAAACGTACATTATTAACCCTTATTAAACCATTTTGAAGCCTCCGGAATGTTAATTATATCATTTGTTGCTTCATTTTATAACTCATAAAGTCCCCAAGGGACAATTTTCAGCCTTCTTTTGTTGCTAATGGTAATACATGTAGAATTTGAATCCTTCGATAACACGTTGTCTATGTAATAATATTTCCTCTAATGTTAATAACATGTCACTTATGTAATTATATGTCCTGTATGTTAATAACATGTTCCTATGTAATTATATGTCATCTACATAGGAACATGTACTGTATGTCAATAACATCTCCTCTATGCAACATGTTCTGGATATTAATAACATGTTGTCTATAATAATCTCTCTCATATGTAAAAACATTTGTTAATAACATGCCCCGCATGTAAAATGTCATCTATGTAATAATATGTCATTTTTGTTAATAACATCTTCTCTATGCAACATATGCTGGATAGTAATAACATGTTGTCTATAATAACATGGCCTGTAATTTACATATATTCTATGTAATTAATAACATGTCTTCTCTGTAATAACATGTCCCGCATGTAAAATGTCATCTATGTAACAATATGTCATTTTTGTTAATAAAATGTCGTCTATGTAATAATATGTAATTTATGTAGCAACGTGTTATTTATGTTAATAACATCTTCTCTATGGACCATGTGCTGGATAGTAATAACATGTTGTCTATAATAACGTGGCCTGTATGTAAAATGTCATCTATGTAATAACATGTCCTTTATGTAATAACATGTCTTCTATGTAATAAAATGTCCTTTATGTAATAACATGGTTTAATAACATGTTCTGTATGTGAGTAACATCTCTTATGTCCTTTAACCAGTTTTAAACACATATTTGCTTAAAATGAATCACAAAAGACAGGAATATAAAAAATGTTCTTCTTGTTCAACCTAATATGCCAAATTTTCAATGGTGATAATTGTTTTGGAAATCCGAAAAATTAAAATACGAATTAATTTATTTTCAAATAAGGAAAGCTAGAAGTTTAGTGTACCATACAATAATTATATGTACCATTAAAGGTGTCTGGAGGGGGAGAAATTCAGTTTACTGTGGTATGGTAACAAGCTCGATCTAATAATTGAAGAAAGGAAAGTATCTCACCATAAAATAATATATGTAAATATGTAATGGGACAACCTTCCCACTGGTTTTTAAATGTTTTTTGTCACTCTTCATGAGTGTGACCCACATCTGATCGTTTTGCTCATGTGCACAGGTCTAATTTTGTTTTCATGATAACGTTAACTGCAAACCAGGTAGAATCTTTTAAAAACTAATTAGGGAAACTTACATACGGTCTTAAAAGTCTTCCTGTTGAGGGCAGGGTGACTGATACATGATTCCTCTCCGACTGACCATTGCTCACGTCCAGTCAGCACTGGACAGGAGCCAAATGTGGAGGATCACGACAATGACAAGTGGGAACAGTGTGGTCCCAAATTTAATACATTTAGTTTGGGCTTTTTGCCCTCAGCCGAAAAAGATGCGGCATTGTCACCGAACAACCGTCACCACAGCAAACAATATAAGAAATCCACGTCTGCGCCAATATTTAATTAGCTTTCATAATTAACAGGCGTACCGATGACATCATTCGTCAACATGCTTTGTTGTAGCCACGGGGATCACGGCACAACAGGTGACCGATTCTCAGATCATATTTTTGGCATGTGGGGAAATAGATTAATAAGTTAAACTTCACACATCAGGGTCCGGAGGAGCTTTTGTCACCCAGCTACAGCACGAACCGCGTCATCCACACGCCACCCCTGCTTTAATACAGCTTCCTGCAGCAGCTGACAGAGGGAGACAGCTTATTACATACAACGGTCTTTATTTGATCAAGTATAGAAAAACATAAACGACTGTTTGAGTTACAACGAACCCATTAAAGATACCAGACACATAACTATCAAAAATAAGTCACAAGTGTTTTATTTGAAAAAAGGAAAACTTTTTGAGTGGAGCTGCTGAAGTTGGTGTAACTGCTCCCTCTTGTGCTCTCTCTGCACCACTGTTACAGAGAATGAATAAAGGTACTGAGGATCAACACGGCCACCTAATTTCATTTAAAATGAGTAGCAAATAGGTTATGGCATTTAATTTCCAAATAAGGACCCGGTATCTACTAAATTTAAGGACCAAAACAAATGAAGAGTACCCTGTAGCTAGAAAACCTTTACATATCGACTGAAAATCAACAGCAGCTGACATTTCTGAATATTCTGCAACCTCTATTGAGTCTACGTCAGCATGTATTTTTTAATGTTCCAATCCTGCAAAACACATTTACATATTTACAATGCGTGATTATACTTTAACACGTCAGTTTTAACAGATAGTCACATACTATAAAAATAAATGCAATCAAGATCTGAATAAAAAAAAAATTGGAATCCGTCACATAACTACACCATTCCTTAGGATGTCTATGAAACAAAAACAGCATAAATAAATGAATGAGTAAAGGAGGGCCGAGGGAATGAATGACTGACAGCATATCGGCTCCGGACGTTTAGTTTTTGGGGTCTAATTTTGGCACGTCTTCATCAGCCACTTCCTCGGACTCGGTTTCGGCTTCAGGATCATCCTCTGGATATAATCTGCAGTATTTGTCTACCATGACATCCAAGTCATGTTTGACATGGTTGTTGATGTTCAGCATCGCAAGACTTTTGTTCCATTGCTTCGCAGGAACGCTGCCCAGATAAGCCTTGAGTTGTTTACTGGCCGTGTCACTCTTGCTGTCCTCTAATTTCAGCACTGGCAGAGTGGAGAGCATCTTGAGGAAGGTGTTGACGTTGGGGAAAAACTTCACGTCGGGCAGCTGGAGGGTTTCGTGGATGGTGGTTGGCAGACGCACCTCCTTGCCCCTGTGCTTCCACTTGATTCTCCAGCAGTGAAGCTCGGCGGGAAGCGTGTCTGGATTGGGGAGGTCACTGCGGTAAGCTTCTGCATAGTTTTCCTCCGTGGTGTTGAATTTCATTTGTCCCATTACAGCTGGGACCAGTGAGAGGCATTTGAGGGCTTTGAGGTTGGTCTCTGAGAACATTTCCTCCACCTCTTGCATGATGCCATGAATGACGGGGACGGTCACGTACTCCTTATAGTACGCTTCTGCTTGGACATCACCCACATCGGCTGCGCGCTGCTTGCGAAGAAACACCCGCGGAATCTTCACAGGAATCTCCATCACACTGGCCAGACTCTCGGCCTCTTCATACCAGAACTCGTGATAGACGTCGATGTTATCGTTCACCTCATTTAATGAATGCAGGACGGCCGTTAGACTGCTGGCAGCAAAAAACACGTCAAGAGTCTCCCCTTGCAGATTCCTCCCGAAGGCTCGGGTGAAGATGAGGACGTTCTTTAAGATTACGATGGTGACAATGACCTCAAAGTCAGCCAAAGATTCTGAGATGGAATATGCGTCCGCTCTGATGGCATCAGAAAATTGTCCATCATCATTGTCCCAAATGCCGTCCATGCACAGCAGCAGCGCCGGCAGAATATCTAGCAGCACGTCAAAGACGTTGTGCTGCTCCGTCCATCCTTGGTTGCAGGCCTCCTGCAACACTCTTCCTTTCTCTTCATTTTTTTGGTAGTAGGTAGAGATTACTTTCACTAGCTCATCCTGAGTAAACGGGACTCTAAAGAAAGCATCGATCCTCCTCAGGGTCTCCATAACAACCTGGACATTAGGAAAAGGAAGATTGTTGGCCAAGTGGATGTTCAGCGCCATGTGAGAATAAGGCATGTGCAATGCCAGGGGATACTTCTCCATTAGTAATAACGCCACCGCCTTCATCTTGGTAGTCGAGGTTCCAGTGGCCTTGTGGGCCTGACCACGGCAGTCCTCCATGCTAAGGCCCCAGCGGTCAGTCAACTGGGCCTCCAGCCTCTCCACCAATGCACACTCATCGCCATCAAATGGCACAAACTCTAAAAACTCCTCTCGTACAAGGTTCTGCTGGTTCACAAAGCGTAAAAACAGAGGAAGGTGTTTCTCACTGGCAAATTCAAGAAGGTCGCCCGTCACGAGGGAGAAGAAGCGACTCTCCCTCACCTCCATTAGCATCTCCTCCCTCACTGTGTTCTCACACACATCCAGGAGCTGGTTTTGCTGGATTGCAGAGAGATACTCTGTGTTCACTGCTGTTCCCTCAAACCGCTTCTTCAAAGCCTCATCTCCAGCATTCATGCGGTAATCTATAAGAGCCTGGAAGTTGTTGGACGTGCCTCCAGCTTCAGATGCTTTGTCAGCCACTAATGGTATGTTCTGTTTTCCTAACATGACCATAACCTCAAACAGGGATCTTAGATATTCACGAAACGCCTTCTCCTCTGTGGAAAGCTGAGGCTCATTCTCAACAGGGCTGGTGCTATCTTCAGTTGCATCATTTTTTTGGGAGTTAAGCTGTTCAATAGAAGATGCCACTAAGAGGGAGGGAAGAAACATTGATTATTTCAACTAAATGGATTCGGAAATGAAATAATATGAAATGATTTTCACTTCAGATCACAAATAAATTGCATTTACTTACATCTCCTCTCTTTAATCTTTTTTATATCTTCCTCCGTCTGAAAAGAAAAGTTCAAGTTAATTTAGCAAAACAGACAGTAGTCAAATTATTAAGCTTAAGGGTAGTATTTAAAATTTCACTGAAAGATTCAATATAATAAATATATTTCTTACAAGTTCTTTAATCCGCTTGCGATGTCTCGTATGAGGATTTTTTAGATGACTCGTCAGATCAAATATAGTTGGAATAGCTGTGTCCTTCAATACAGTCCTATAGGGGCTCTGAAAAATAACCATCTCAAATAAACCGCTAGTTGGGAGACTCACATTAGGAAACTAAAAAGTTGCTTACAGATTATTGGTAAGAACCGTCTAAAATACTCACCGTTTTGCAAACCATAGCTGGATCGAAGTGTTTGGCACATAATCTGTAGTGTTTGTTCAACTGGTCTGATGTCTTCGCCTCTAGATCTGCCCTTCGGCAGTTTTCTACCCAGATACGGCATCTAAAAAAAGACACACACTCACTTTTGTTAAACAGTCACTAAGAAACAATTGACTAAGACTAAGCAAATAAAAAAAAAACATCTTCATAAATTTTACGAGACACTGCAAAAGCCACAACACTTTAAGAAAAACGATCTGCAAAAGCCACAAGACAACGGAGGTGTTTATGAAGGACAGCCAAAAGTGAGGCATCCCCTGAGCTGCTTTTTTATTCTTCATTTAGTGAATAAAACGGATGTATTTCACAAACATTTCATGATACTTTGATTAGCCTTGGTAGCTTCGCTTCACTTCAGGGTCATGTTACACAGTCAACAAGGTGTATTGTACTTGCTGAAAATGTTTTAAAAAGACCTTTTAATAATTTTTGTATGTGACATTCTCCCCGATGTGTACACGTTGACATGGCGACAACTGAAGTCAGTAGGCGATGGTGGTCAAGAAGTTCTTCAGCAAGTATTATACACCTTGTTTACTGTATCTTTGGTTATTATGCATGTTAGGGTTATTATTAAGTTTATTTTTTGTTTTCCTAATGTTGATTAAAGTTTTATTCTACAGCTTCAACGGCTAATCGAGATATCATGAAACGTTTGCGCATTATATTCGTTTTATTCACAAAATGCATGATGATAAAAAAAAGAAGCGCGACCAGGGATGCAACGCGTTTTAGTGTCCATCATAAACACTTCCGTTGTCTTGTGTCTTTTGCAGATAGTTTTTCTTAATTTGTTGTGGCTTTTGCATAGGGCATGTGTTGTCAACTTGATGATGTTTCCTTAAATAGCAACATCGCATGTTTTGAAATGAGTGTTTGCAGCGGGTTTGACTTACTTATCAAGAAGCCTTATACTAACCCCAGTTGAAAAACTAAGTATACGTAGAATAAAAGCTTAGGGTCGAAGACTCATCATAAATATTCAGCAATAAATATATAGTTTTGTTACTTTGGTAGGCGCTTGCTGAGAAAATAGCGGGCGACCACCTACTCATGCATGAAAACACACTTTAAGCAAGCTAGCGACGATACAACCATTAGAAAGTGCACGTTAAACGGAAACGTTGGTAACATTAATACAGGCACCCAAGTTTGTCAAAGTGGGCCAAGTGAATATTAAATAAACGAAAACTTACCTCTCGGGGTCCCGTGGAAACCTAAAAAACGCCAAATCGGATTGTGTGCTTTTCCGTGTACAGTTTGGGGCCGCGCAAAAATTTGGCATACTTTAGGCTATGTGGCTAAAGCTACTAGCTTAGGTGTCTACTATCATCTGTTATCGTGACCCCTTTCGTGTAGTGCCTTGCATAGACGCGGTGGGTTGTCAGTTCTAATACAAAACTTCAAGATCTCAAAAGTGTCCAATCAATGCTTTCATAAAATAAACAAAGATTATAGACGAATTTAAAACATTGTCACCGCCATAGATTTTGGAGTAGATCGTTTGTGGAGCGTGAAGTCCCGCCCACAAGTGACTTGATTGGACACGCTTGGATTTTTAGGCAACATTACTGGCCGCCCATCCTACTATTGCGACGCCAGGAACCGCTCTACCAGCCTCTGATTGGTTTATCTCAACATTAATACATCAGGTTCAACCAATCATTCTCCCCAAAGGTTAAATCTATCGAATCAGAACAATGTGTTCACACCAAATGGCAAATCAGGGTCCGAGTAGGATCGGGCATGCCTTCACGGTAGTGGGATTGGAGTAACAAACGGCTCAACTATTTTTTCCCCGTTTGTCTTTGTCAGAAGCCCATTTTAAGACTCTTCTGCCATCCGGTGTCGAACTCACGACAAGTCAGGAACCAGCTGGTAGAGGGTGAAATTCATATGCACTGGTATTCCGAGACAAATGGTTGAGATGTCGGCTTTTGTTGCTCTTAATGGAATGACAATCTCCAGGAAATCAATGTAACCACAGACACTGTGCCATTAAATCAAGATTGGTATTCCTTAGCACAATAAGTGGCCTAGGCTCGTTGGTCTAGGGGTATGATTCTCGCTTAGGGTGCGAGAGGTCCCGGGTTCAAATCCCGGACGAGCCCAATTTTCTTTTGTTGTATCATCTCCACATACCTACTCCCAGTGGTCTGAGCGATTTTTACAAGAACTCCATGTCGTGTGAATCGTTATTTTATCACTGGAAACGATACCAACAATAAACATCCAATGAAACATCAATCCAGGTGAATAAAACAATTTAGCTCTAGAGTAAATGTATGTTAAACGTGCGGTTATTCTCCGTAATAAAATAAGTACGTGACCGTATTGTATCCTGTGTTAGAAAAAGAGGGCTCGTCCGGGATTTGAACCCGGGACCTCTCGCACCCGAAGCGAGAATCATACCCCTAGACCAACGAGCCAAATCGGCTATCATTATAGGTCCACAATCGGTATAATACTTGCACTACCTCAAACAGACACGTTCAATCCCATAATTCTTCCATTGTGTTCTCATGAGATGATGTTAGGTATAATAATAAATTGGATTTATATAGCGCTTCTCTGTGAACCCAAGGACGCTTAACAAAGAGGGTAGTCAAAACATACTAATAAATAAAATAATATAGCAAAAGTATCGTGAGATCATGTTTACATGAGAATAATATTCTGGTATGTTGTCAGTGAAGCATAAAAATGATTGACAAAATGAAATTAATGTCAGAGAACAATAAAGACACACATAGCAATTCAATTAACTTCTTTTTATATATCATACATAAGACTGTCTTAATATAATACAAAGGGCATTGTCATAAACACAGCAAAGTCTTGACTAGATCTTACAATCTGTGGATACATGGACTTATCCTTTTCCCCCATGCTGTTCAATTCTATAGTGCATGTTGCATGTACAAAAAAAGTGAAAAGATGTGAAATCAAAAATGAAAAAGGTAAATCCAAATTAAATAAGGGGATTTCAACTTCTGTCGGGTGTTCAGATATGTCAACGAGTATACGTGTTTGTGTATAACCCACAAACTCAACAGGCTTATGAAAATGGAACTTTTTTTTTTTTCCAACCATGTGCTTCTCATATAACCAAAAGTAAGGTTTGTGATGTACATGCACTTACAATATACCCTGTGAAAATTATTAAGGTTTGAAGATCTAGCTTTCCCTGTTTGATTCAAACCCTACCTCATAGTGTTGTCCTGATGTAGTCAAGTACCTTTGCCAAAAGGCAAGGTTTTGCCACTAAGAAAACAGGAGTTCCTGCCCACTGAATGGTCACCAAATTGACAAACATAATCAACATACCAGCAGGAGCAAGGTAGTGAGTTCTATACTTCCTTTATTAAAAAAATATAAATATATACATAAATTCTATTTCAACTATTAAAAAGGGGCTGCATTTCATGACAACTGCTCTAAATAAGAGGTCGATCAGCATGATCTGAAATAGGTGCACACTTACAAGTCACTGCAGTCAAATTTTTTCTTTTCAGTCTTTATTTTTGGAATGTTTAGTACCAGTATCAGCGCAAGTAAGAAAACCACTGGCAATTTCTTAATGTCTCAAATTCTGCGGGGTATGAAAAATGATTGCAAATTTGCACTTAACCTTGACATCCAGATAAAACTCCAATCTCAATATAGGTAGCTTTACATTTTTTTTTTATTTGTGGAAATACCAAGCATGATCTCGTATGATGGCTTCTCCTTTAAAATGACAACAGCATGACCTGTAGCCTGCCCTTAATTTAAAAGGTGGCTGCTGTGGGTTAGTTTTTTCAATCTAATTTTCAATGCTGGTAAAAAATGAGCAACAGAAGAAAGAAAGCACTTCAAAATCCCTGATATAAAGAAAAATCTGGTTGTTGACTGTTATGTTTTGAGGACATGCATGTCTGCCGAGGCAGAGCATGTGATTGTGGGCTGACAGACACCCTTTCCCTTTGAATAGGAAACAATCATGGGGGAAATGCCCTACCAAATCAGAAAAATACCATTCGACACAAACCAATTTGCCACAATTATCCTTATCCTGCTACCAGAATGACATTAAGTCTTTCTTAATAGCAGAAACTAGCCAAGTTGACCAAATGATGTATGAAAGGCAGCAAAACCCTTTGAAATAGTATGATGGGGGCAAAAGAAAAATGACGACACAGAAATAGAACGCATTAGTCTCCTTTTTTTTTTTTTTTAAACCACCAGCTTCTATCTTGCTACTCCGGAGCCTGCAGAGTAACTATCAAATTCTCTAACATACCAAAGTTTAAAAGACTCCCAAAATAATCTACCAATTAATATGGAAACAGTTTTGGTAAAACGTTGCAAACAAATCTGGCCAGAATACACAATAGCCAACGGTTTTAACAACGGTCTCCAGTTTTGCTAAAGTAATATATTGCAGCTGTTTGTATTGACGTTAAAATAAGATCTTGATAAACTTTGCGTCAAAGTGGTGAACTGCTACATTATTGGTTACAGACACCTATATGCTATAAAACAACTGCTTTGGTATAAAAACATATCCAAAGGGAAAATAAATTCTTGTAAAATTCACAGCATAATTTGAGGAGAAAAAAGGCAGTCACTTAACTCATTTTTTTCTTCTGTTTCAAAGTTTTGGATGGAGAGATTTGTGCAGGTGGTTCTGATGAGGAACTACATGCAAAAGGGAAAATAACAAAACATAAAAGGGTAGACTCTGGAATAGATAGTTCTTTCTACTGCAAAATCCTTAACCAGTGAATAAGATTCTCAAGGAAGTAATGTTTAGGAGGTTGCTGTGTACAATAAGACCCTGTTATGTGGGGCCCTGCCGAAGAAGAAATCTTTGTTGAGAAAGGCCTCAAATTATCATTCTAATTTACCTTTTTCTAAGTTGTTTTAATTTCTTTAGAGAATTAAGGGCTGTCTAGAGAGAAAAATAGAGAAAAGCCATCTTAATTCAAATGATAATGTCCAGCTCCATCCCATTCAAAGTCCATGAGTCATAAGGCCAAAGGGTTATCTAGAACCAGCCATTGACTGTCTTCCTTTCACTGGGCTGGATCCTTTCGTCTCCTGCGCCCATCGCTGCTCTCATCTGTGCCAGGACCAGTTGCAGTTTGCAGGCTACGGGGCCTTTAGGCCTGTGGGGTGGTGCCTCCCTCTCCTTTGACCCGGTTGGTGTCAGTAGCCACCTGCAGGGTCTCTTTTCCACCTGGCCAGCACACGCTATAGGGACTCCACTGCTATGTGCTCCCCTTTAACAGAGTTACACAAAACCGACCGACAACAAGAAATATCACCGCAAACACTTCCCCTCATTGTCAAGCTACAGGATTCACAAGCAGCTTTTTACGAGAAATTTCACTTAAAAAGGGCAAAATAATTGTGAACCACTGTCAGGCAGTCCACGGTTTGAATCGAAAAGAGGACGCCAAGCATTTCATCACCAACAGCTACCTGCATAACAGCTTCAAACTTTGCTCTGAAATGCTCCTTAGAAGATTTTGCCACATAATACCATATGGTGATTACTTGGTGGTTACATGAAACTGTTGAAATGGTAAGATGGATGTCTCAATCTCACTATGGTTATTCAGCAGTATTATTTTGTGCCTAATGATTGCAAAAAAAAAAGAGGAAGAAACAAAAAAACAGATGAAATTACATATATACTTTTTAACAAAGGTTTTTCTCTGTAGTAGCGGTTCAGTGATATCTCCCTTCTGACGTGAGCAGCTTTTGTTCTCAACACACCTTGTAGTAAAAAACACCACCTTAAAAATGACGCACAGGGGGAACACACAGCCAAATGTCAGTGCAGTCACGAGCTGGCCATAGAACTCTGCTGCACACACACTCCAGTCATTGGAGACTCCTCCCGGTCTATGCCCTGCCTCATGCCCAGGTGACCTTCCGCTAAGTAGTGGGCAGGCCCTGTGTTCGTGCCCATGGAGAATGCAGGATGCGCTGCCATGCCAGTCTCCTGCCGTGGGTTCGAGAAGGCACCTAGCCCCATGCTCAGCCCACCATTCTGACCAAAGTCAAGGGCTCCAGCAGGCAAATGGCGGAGCTGGTAGGCCTGGTTGCCATGGTTCCCAGTGGAAGAGGAAGATGTAGAGGAGGAGGAGGCAGAGGAAGACAGGGAGGTCATGGACAGATGGCCATGAACCACCTCCATGGAGTCCTGTGTTGAGGAGCTGTGTGTCGGGGAGGTGTAGTGGCGTGGGCGCGGCCGTGTAGCCATCATCGGACCGTGGTGGTGATGAGTATGTGAGTGGGGATGCAGGGCCTTTGGGTGCTGGGGGGGAACATGGAATGTCGTCTCCTGGACTGGGTGGGTCTCTCCAGTGACTGACTCTGGTCCAACACCACCTCCCCACACCAGCGGTGGTGGGTAAGGCTGTCTTGCCTGTCAATGTTAAGCAGTTAACAAGAGTCAGTTGTGGAATATGTGCGCACAATTTTATAGTTTCAGTGAGTATTACTTAAATGGCAAAAAAAAACAACAATCTGTTAAACAGTTTCTCTTCTTTACTTTTTTTTTAAATTAAATTTATTAGTAAACAGGAATTGATCACATTCTCTTTAACACCATAATTACCATACTGCTAAATATCAGACAAAGTTTCATATCATTCCCAGCGACTCACTAACCTGTGGGCAGAGGCTGTCACCATCAATGGCAGGCAGGGCCGTGCCGAAATGTCCACCACTGTGCAAGTGGTGATGGGTAGGGTCTGATCTTGCTCTGCCACTGGTACTTGTCCCCGATGATCCTCCTAAGGTTAAACAAAGTGTCACCCAATGTATCTTCAACATAGTTAATTCAAGTACATGAGGAATTTGATAATTTTTGAAATTAAATGGACAATGAAACTGTTTTATCATTTGTACATGCTGCAATAGTGCCACAAAACCTAGACTTCTGAGAAAACAGAAAATTGTAGGGCAATGATATACATTTCTAACGTTGTCAAGGAGCACAAACAAAAAGGGATGTGTTTTAGTACATTAAATGAAGGAATGGAAAACATCGGCACCATTTTTAGTGTGGCATTTACCTGAACTAGAAGAGGTGCTGGAGGTGGTTCCTGAAGACTGGGACTGCTCTAATGCGGGGCTTGTAGACACACTGCTGCTTGTATTGGTCCCCTCATCCGCAGTCTTCTTGAAGAAGCTGTGCTGCAGGGCATAGTAGGGCTGGATGCGGCTTTTAGGGTCATAGTCCAACATCCGGAGGATCAGGTCCTTGAACTTCAAGTAGTCAGCAACAGCATGGCCAGATTCCCCCGCCCGCCGGCCCCCTGGACCCCCTGTCTCCACACCCAGGATGGAGTGGAGCTTCCGCGACGCCGGAGGCTTATACTGGAGGAGGACAGTACCAAGAGATGAATTTATTTACTAAACAAAGACTTGAATTTATTATCACATTACCTTTCTCAGTTTTAATAAACACAAAACATTTACTGTCAAGCTGTTAAAAGAACTCAAGCTCACCCTTTTGCCATCTTTGGTCTTCTTAACACTCCATGTACCATCTGAAAGCTTCTCGAAGAACTTCCTGGCTTTAGGGGCTAGGTCCATTATGTGATTAGGTGGGATACCAAGAACTTCTACTATTTTGTTCATCTGATCCACCTGAAGAAAGGTTAGAGGAGTTACAATAACATTCATAGTGCATATACAACTGAAGAGTCAGGAAACTGGGCACACATTTATACACAGTAAGCAAAATTCAATGCTATCCTCAGATGACATAACCAACAAAACACTATGGTCAAAATTATTGGACACATTATTGTGATGATATATTTAATTTTCTTCTGGCAAGTAATATTGAATTTTTTCTAAGTACATTTTTTCCCCTATTTCCTCTATGTTGTCGTTTGGATGGAATCTTAATTAAGACCACTGAGTTTTTGCCTCTTCCTGTAATGTACATTATTAGTCATCTTTGACAATCAGTAGTCTATGTATTTTAAAACTGTGCCAAAACAAAACAATAATTTCAAGCCTTAACAATTGAGTGATGTCTCTTTACGTATTCAATGTGAGAATTTCCCTTCTCCATTTTAGACTACATGAAATGATGTGCAAGTTAGACACCAGGTAAACAGAAATCAACGTAAACAAAACATTCCCACTCCAAGTTAGATTACAAACTTGAACACAGAACAAATTTGAGTAGCATTTCAGCTCCTTATACCTCATTGGCTCCACTGAAGAGAGGTTCCCCGGTGTGCATCTCTACTAAGATACAACCTAGGGACCACATGTCGATGGCCAGGTCATAGGGCATTCCCAGCAGCACCTCTGGAGAACGGTAAAAGCGACTCTGGATATATTGGTATATCTACAAAAAAGAAAGCATGACCCGTCAGACTCACCATTGGTCTCTAAACTCCGGATTAGCCATTAACTGTGCACATGTCTATGGGATGTTCTTTCATGCAATGATTTTATTAGTGATAAAAAAATAATTCTGCAGCTAGATACCCGCTGTCCCAGTTGGCATGAGCTGCCAAAGTCCACTATTTTGATGGCACTCCTCTTGGGGTTACAGAGGAGGATGTTCTCAGGCTTCAGGTCACAGTGGATGATGCTGAGCTCAGGCGTGGCCAGGAAGAGCAGCGCTGTGCATAGCTGCTGGGCAAACTTGCGGGTGAGGTTGAGTGAGACGCCACGGAAGTTGGTGTTACGGAGTAGGTCGTACAGGTTATATGAAAGCATCTCAAACACGAGACAGAGGTGGTTCCGGAACATGAAGTGACGCTTTAGGTGAACTGAAGGGGAAAATAAAAAAAAGAGTGTGCCTATGTTAGTCGAAACCCAGGAAAATAGTGTACATCTTGTCAGACTAGAGACAAATCTCCATTACCGATGTAGTATTTCATCTCGGTATCATGTTTGTTCATGAGCTCTAGGAGGCGCACTTCAATTTGGGCTTGATTGAGAAAAGCTTTCTTGTTCTTGATGATCTTAATGGCAACCCACTCCTGCTCAGCACGGTCATAAGCTTTAACAACCTAAAGATGCAAACAAAAATGATTACATGGACCTTCCTCAAAGTTAAATCAAAATTGTTTTTTCTTTTGTGATTCACATATACTCAAAAAGAGTGCGAGTAATTTACAAATTAGCACCTGTCCAAATGATCCTTTCCCTATCAAGGAATCAATCTCATAGCGGTCCATCCACTTCTCCCCATTCTTGACGATGTAATCATAGTTATCATCGTCATAGCCATCATTAAAGACTTTTCTCTCTTTTTTGTGACTGGAGTCTTCACCCTGACCCTGTTGGTGCCGTCTCTTCTTTTTTGCATAATACACCTGTAAATTAAAAACAAAACAATTCACATCACCACACTAGCGAAATATTAAACTGCGCCAAACTAATTTACACATTCTCACAATTTTAAAAATTAAATAGACGTAAGACAAAAAGAATGAAATCAAAGCTCACCTCATTGATGTGTTTGTATGTTTTGATAAGGTCAATGGAGAGCTTCCTCAGGGGAGCTGAAGTTGGGTCACGAAAGCACTGGGGCATGTGCCTCTGAAGTATCAAAATGGGGGTGGGGGGGGGGTGGGGTGGGGGGGGGGGTGGGGGGGAGGAGAAATAAGCAAAACATTTGACAAATAAATATTTGTGGTGCCTTTAAAGTTAAGGGGAGTAGTCTAAATTCCTAAAGATATATCATAATAGATATTTAATACAATAAAAATGGTACAATTGTATACGGCTAGACAGATAGAACATTAAACAAGCAGCTAGTCTCCCTGGAGACAGTAGCAAAAAGGGAAACAGACTTTCATATCACATTGAGTATCGCAATTTTTCTTATATTTCACATTCATACTAGAAGAAATCCAGGAGCTGGGGTAGGGTACGGTTAGTGTACCTGATTGGCAGTGAGCTGTGGTGTCTGGTCGCTGTACGGTAAGACCGTAACAGATTGGTCAGTGCTTGGCTGGTGGCGGTCACTGTACTGCTGGTGCGTATGGGGCATTGGAGCAGCCATCTGAAGACCAGCAGTGTGTAAAGAAAAAGAGGGCGCAAGCCGGACGGACGAAGGTTTGCATGCTGAAGTCTCTCCTCCTGGAAAAAATGAATACTGCTATGAGTTACATGTTTCCTTATTTCAAAATTACATTTAACCAAACACACAGAATGAGAGGGAATATTCTTTATGTGAAATATCTTTGTTTCCATTCACAAAAGAGGTTTCTGGACTAAAAGCAAAACCAGTTAAAAGTATTTGCCTCTTATTGTACATATCTATGGTAAATAAACATTACTTGCTTTTAGATCTAACATTTCAGAATTTCCATAAGACAAAAATGTCTATATTTGCTTTTGGGAAAGCAAAATACATGAAAAATATTCAAATTATGCATCTGTAGTATTTACATGTAGGTTGAATTAATCGAGCTCACAGTTTAATAGAGGGAAGTCATTATTATCATTAAAGGTTTAGAAAAATAATATGGATTTTTCAGTCTGATTTAAGTCTTGTTATTATTTTGTCTATTTCTTAAACATGTAAAGTGAGCAAAATGTATCAAAGTATAAGAAAAAAAAATAGTAACAGTAATATATCAACCTTTGAGAGGAAAAAAGGAGCATAAGAGCAGGTTTAACAGTGAAAAGGGGGTGAAAATGAAACATCTCCACACTATACAGTGAATCATTCTTCATTTTAAGGCAGAAGGAATCAAAAAATTATCAAATAGCATGTTCAGCTATCAACATCTCTCACCAGACAACACAATTCACCAGTGCTACACAGTAACCACTATTCAGAATCCCAGCAACAGCACCTAATTAGCATAGCCTATCACCACAGAGATACAGCCTGATTTGGCAAGCCCATCAATGCACAGACCAATCACAACGCAGTATGCAAATAGCCTACTTTTGTTGCCAGGGCAGAGCTGCTCCCATTTTCCAATGAGAAAACAAGAAATAAACAAGAAATAAAATTGAACTTTGGCACACTTAGACGCTGCTTTCAACACAAGAGCCTGACAGCAAAATAGCTGCACAGCCCAAAACCTGCACTCTATCTGAGAGCATTAGAAAGCTGACCCAGCTTTGGAAAAGGAAAAAATACACATGCACTCACAGAAATAAGAAGAACTGTAAGACGATAGAGCACAAGCAAGGACTGTATTTTTAGAAAAAAGATTACATATACACACACACACACATATATATATATATATATATATATATATATATATATATATATATATATATATATATATATATATATATATATTTGCAACTTTACCTAAAAATATTTTATACACAATAAATATGAAGTACTAAAATAATAAAACTGATGTGTCATGATGACTTGTGTAAGGTGCCTATTTTTCTGCTTGTTTAGCTGTGACCTGAAAAGAGTGATGTCTAGAAATTTTCATCAATTTGAGCTCATTCAACTTTTTAAATTTCTTATTTGATCTACATTGACAAATCATAGTAACTTAACAATGTTTTGACTTTTTTGCCCCATGAAGGAAAGCCCAAATGTCTGAAAGGCAGGATATAAGGTTGAAAGAGGAAAATGATTGAAAAGAAAATATTGCATCTCACACCAAAGGGTTAAGGCTTAATGTACAGCAGCTAACCTGGATGCATCATCTCCTGTAAAATTTCATATCATCCTGGGAGGAGAGTCCAGCAGCAAACCACAACCAACTACAAAGAATAAAAACAGATCAAAATCATTGTGCATCTTTGGTGGGACTTAACTTTATGGTGGGTTAACTTTTGCTACAAAGGCTACAGAGGACCCCAAGAGATCATTGTGCACCTCAGAACTTTAAAAAGTTACACGTTTGTACTTTGGAGGGATAATAATAAAAAGTTTTAATTGAAGAAGACAACCACCTTGTTGCAAAGATTAATTAATGGTTAAGAAAAGACATTTGCAAAACATAAAAGAATGGAAGCTCTGGTTGAGAAACTATTAAAATATAAATATCCAACTAAAAAGAGGACTAGACTACATGAGACTAATTATATTGTGAACTTGCATGTTCTCCATAGTTTAAAAATACTTTTAAGGCTTGAAAATACTTTTAAAGACACATTTACCAACTAAGCTTAGTATACCATATAATACAAATGGACAATTAACATACAAAAGTTTGGTTTGAGCCGATTTAGTGAACCACAAACTAACCCAACTATGGGATGGACTTGGTGTTTTGAAAAGCCCCAATCCTACTTACAAAATAAATGTGCAAAAGCAATTTTTTCAAGCGCACTTGTAGCTCCTTTCTCTTTCCTTAACATTTGATTATTCTTCATTTTCAGTACTGACATATGAACAGTTCCTCTCCTGGCTTGACTCATCATGGCATCAGCGGGCCTATTTAGGTGTAAATATAACGACAGCTAGCTTGCTATTAGTAACCCGATCATATCATAAGTGATGGCTATACACATCTGTAACAAGCCTATGTCTCATCATCTCACGCCAAATTGATAATATCCATTCCAAAGCGGAGTCAAATGGAACCCTTTCAAAAACAATTAGAAGCCTGGGGTTCGTGTAGAAAGATGGTGTCACTATACTTACAGATGATCGGGTAGATCTCGTCATGGTGGGAATTTGGAAAGCATATTCAGTGTTGATTCGAATTCCCTATTGCTACATTTTGTTCCTGTGCGCCCCCAGTTCCTCGCATAAACGGCGATCGTATCCAGGCGTACGTTACCGTTAGCAGTCTAAACAGCTAACGTTGTCGTCGTTAACATTACCCTGAAAATTGCGGGACAAGCAAGCATATCTCTCACCAATCCAACGTTAACGTTAGCTAGTGACGCTGTGTTCAGCCAGCGGGTTGTGAGGCCCATTCAGCTGGTTCGTCAACAAGTCAACGTTAACCATTAGCCAGGTTGGCCGAATTAGCTACCAGGCGTTAGCCATGATAGCTATGTGTGCTTCCGTAATGTATCCCCGTGAAAAGAAATTAAACCTATGACATGAATACAGCTAGATCTCACACTGACAGCAAATGAAAATGGCTGTTAGCTTACATGACAACAGTTGCTTTAATCGTACAATGACAGCGTCTAATATCGCAGGGTTAACGTTAGCCGTAACCGTGCCAGCATGACTCTATCTTAGCCCCTCTCCGTCGCAATATGTAGCCCACAGCACCATGGAAAACGGTTCTGACCGAGCGATGGAATTAGTCCATTGACCTACTAACTAAAAGCAACTGTTAATGTTGGCTTTGGCGGAGTCGGCACCGCTACAAAATGCTAGCTAGCCGCCATACCACAGGCTACGATTCTCAACTTCACTATCGCGTCCATCATTGTTAACAACCATTCAGATAATACATCTGCATCTAGCATCCAAACGCCAGATGTTAACATTAAGGCAACGAAGCCTAAGGTCAAATATCACATATAAATATTACTTACCTTTGATGGCACGATCTTCATTTAAAGTCCAATAACCTGTATGATGAGGAAACTTATCCAGCTTGAGATTCTCCCCTCCCTGCACGGTTAGCGAGTAATGTTAACGTTAAATCAAATTCCCCGTCCTCTAAACGGCAAATTCTGAGATTATTCGCCAGCAAGAATTAAAATGGTTTTCATCTTCCAAGCTTTTATCAACAACATCGGCGATCGAATCAACTTTGATTAACGTTAGTATCAGCTGACTACCAACATGCTAACGTTAACTAGCTCACATAACTTACTAGCTAACCTTAGCGAGCTGGCTAGCGGGTTGACAAAATGAACGCAGCTAACATTAGCTACCTGCCCTGGCTAGCTGTAGCTTCTCTGACTAGCCTCTAGCTAACAATTCCAGCTACCGCTAAATAAACGTTATGCCGATTTCCGATTTCGCGGTGTCTTGGCAAATAAAGCGACGCGACTTCGATAAACACGACAATAGAGTTGAATCCAGAGTATTTTAAACATGAAAAAGAAACCGTGTCCTCTGATAATTTAGGTTAGGAATTTTGAGTCAATTTTCACAAAATGGCGCGCGGTCCAAACCTGCGCAGTGAACCGGCCCGGTGGACCAGAGACACGGACAACTGAGTTAGTGCGGCGCCGCCTAATTATTTCCACTATGTTAAAAAGTCGGCCTCTTGATCTTCTTAATCCGATCCATTAGACGAATTTCGATATCCAAAAACGTCAAATATATATCCACTGACAGCATTATTCCGGCGGGAAGGGAGAACATTTGAAAAGACTGAGGTGGGAAAAAAAACCCTCCTGACAAAATGGCGATGCTCTATCTTGTTGCCATGGCAACTGTCAATCAAAAAAATATAGTACCCGGATGTACCTATGACGAACAAAATCTAACTGGCCAGAGTTACAGGACACATATAACTCCAGCGGTGTATGTCTTTTTAACCGTGTTTGGCTTGTTGCTACCATCCGCAACAGACGGACAATGCTTTTTTTTTACAGTTTGAAACTACCATTTCCTCTTTATGAGCGTAACATAGTCTCCGTGTATCTCTTGGCTGGTCGGACTGCTGTGTCTCATTTTCTTTCTTGAAGTTGGAGTAACTTTTGCCAAAATGTATTTAAGGTTAAAGCCATTGCCATTTAGAAATAACCTAAGATGGTCAAAAACACATAAATACACCCTTAACACCCAGAAATACTAGTACTACTTTTATCACTCCCGAAAATAATTTTTATGATAATGACGATGTTGACGTCATGACACAACGGCTACTTTTACTCCTGTAAAAAAAAGAAGGTAATAATAATGTTAGTTCTTAGTTTAAATTTTTTTTTCCGAGATAAAGTTACATTTCCTCTTCTCAATCTTTGCACACACATGATGTAGGGCTTGCATAAAATACCTTGCAAGCCCTACATCATGGGCTTTAATATTATAATACCTAATGTGTATATGTATATATATTATTTACTGTATTTGTAATGTGTGTGTATATTTATATATATATATATATATATATATATATATAAATATATATATATATATATATATATATATAAATATATATATATATATATATATATATATATATATATATATATATATATATATATATAAATATATGATATACCATAAATATTGTAAATACCATATACATGATATACTGTATATATCATGTGTAAATGTATATATGTGTGATACATATATATCTTGTGTGCTACATGAGGACATCTACAAGCATATGGGTCTCTCACTTAAAAAAGTCAACTACAGCCTAACTAAAGATGCGAAAACTTCTCACAATACAAGGAGGGTACCGCTACGTGGCTGGGATGGTGTATAAAATCATTTGTGAGGAATACCCAAAGTCCCAGTGAGATGCAAATCGGTCCAAAGTAACAGATTTAGTTCCAGACAAGCAGCTGCTGGCTAAGCATCCAGATATAGCAGTGGTTTGACCTCCTTTTCATGCTCCTATGGCATCATCAGCTCTTTGATCGACAAGACCACAACATCCGATCTGGGCTGGGAATGGTTGTTATCATCTCCGCTGGAAAGTTAAGCTTCTGATCTACATCGACCCTCATCTTTCCATTCCCATATTGCATCCAGTAGGCCTACATTTAAATGCATTTGTCTTCTTGCGGTTGATTGAACTGCTGGTACAGGGACACTGGTATTGTGGAAGCTGTGGATTTGGAGTGAGATGTTTGGCCGCCGGTCATCCAGCAATAGTGCCAGAAGACCTGGTTTGGCCTCAAGGTGTATAAGGCCTCGTTGACGCTAATTTCCCTGGAGGAGTATGTCTTTACCGAAAGACATGAGTTTCAATATATCAGACCCAGAGAAAAATAGATACTTAATTAAAATAAATATTTACGGGTCTATCCAAAAACCACGTTGTTTGGAATTTACAAGACAATTATCTTGTAAATTTGGAAAAACAAAGGCTCTCTTTTTCCAGTAGTTTAATTATCTTTTTTTATTTTTTATTTTTAGAATGTGTTACGCTTGCAGAGCAGATGGAAGTTTTGCTTGGAAATTTTGCAGCTCGTATTAAGGCGTGTTTTATTTTCACTATTCACGATCCCAATATCATTTTCTACTGTTCCTAAAGATGTCTCAGAGTTTGAGAGAACTTCCTGTCTCTCAAACAATGTAAGTTGTTTTATTTATAACCTCAGGTCTAAGAGGCCAGGCCTGGGTTTTCTTCAGTTTCAACCTTAAACCAACCAGCATTACATGTATATATAGATAAATACTTTTTTTCCGATGGATAAAATACCAGCTCAAGTATACAGTGATGGATTTACTCACTCCTCCTCTTTTTTTTAACCAACTTATCCCACATCTATCCATCAAGAATGAGCTAGACCAGATAGATTCTGATTTATTGCCTGATTTTAGTGCTTTTTATGAGTTTTGTTGATCTTATGCTGATTTAATATGTTGTTTTAGTTCATTGGCTTCTTTTTATTATTTGCAGTTGACTCTAGAGTGTCTTGCTGGATCTAGTGGTTGAGTTTCCAGAGGTCATCAGATAATAGCAACAGTCATGAAATCATTGCCACAGTATCACATTGTTCACTATCACCCTTTATGCTGGCTAAATGAATTGTGGGATTAACATGTGATGGTTACATTTTTTTTTTTTTACATTGGAATGTTTTTTAACAACGTTGTCAGATGAGCACAATGGTTATATGTGTCGGGTTCTTCCAGTCTTCACCGTAGTTCAAAATGTTCATCAAGTTTTCTCTTCATTATTCCATCATGTTTCCTGAGCACACAAAGGATTTTTCTTTATCTTCGCATGAACCTTGCCTTCACTTCAATTAAAGTAATTTGATCAAACCAGTTTATTTCTTATAGGTTAGGCCCAATCAAATGTTTTTCCAAGAAGGGTCCAGGTACAATTCCACCTCTCGTCATGGGGCTTTTGGGTGTGGACCCCCCCGTGACCCTGAACAGGATGAGCAGTTACAGATAATGAATGCATGAATGGACATAATAATAAAAGTCTATAATATTTGAAATAAAGTAATAAAACAATATTATACATAAATGGCAACAACAAACAAAATAGACAGAAGGGAATGAGAAATTTCAAAATACAATACCAATAAATGCAATAACCTGAAATAAATACATTTTCCTGAAACGTTTTAGACTGCCAAAACTCTGGTGAAACTGGTTTATTGCAAGTTTATTAATGCAAAAATTCGCAATAAAATCAATGCGAAAACTAGAAAAGGCACTCAGAGAGCGAATGTGTGTGCTACACATTCGCTAAGGCACAACAGTACCCAAAGTTTAGGAAAAATTCATACACATTTCTCCTTTAATGTCTGAGTTGTTGCCAGCTTCTAAATCTACAGACAACTCCAACAAACTCTTAGAGTATCTCTCAAATACTCTGTTTAAGGTTGTCTCCTGCGCTTTCCACTTCAGCGTCTCTGTTCAGCCCACTGAGCCCCAAAAGGAACTTCATAGGAACAAAGGCAGCAATAGCCACATTGTGACGTCACTATTCCTAACAGCTTATTATAATATTTTATTTTATTTCAAATGCTGTGAAACACGTAAAATCACAAAAGCTCCGAGTAAAATTTCATGCAAATTCATCCTGTAGTTTTTTCTGTAATCCTTCTCAAAAATAAACATACAAACAAACATACAAACAAACAAACAGAAAAATGCACAGGAATGGAAACATAAGGTAACAAACAGACAGACATAAAACAAACGCGGGTGAAAACATAACCTTCCTTGGCTGATAGCAAATTCTGTAAGGACTTAGAAAAGGGTGTCACATGTCCTCTCTTTCAGTCACTCTTCATTCACCCTAAGGGCAGCATCCGGTCTGACTCAACTGTCGCTGATTTAGGACTTTTTGGGCATAAACGATACAAGGGCTTTAAAATGATCTGGCCTGTTTAATATAAAAGCTTGGATTAGTCTCTTCGTGTGTCTCAGAGAAATGGCCACATTTCAGCGATATTTTTGAGATTATCAAAAGCAGATTTGGTTACACGCTCCAAACGAGTCGAAGAGGGCACCATTTCCTGTCAGTCTGCTTGCATTAAGTACAATGTAATTTGATTTTATGGCCACTTTCCTCCTATTATACGCATAGCTTCTTTTGGTATGATCACCATGCTGCACCGTTTCCTCTTCTGCTGAAAAACTGGGTTTTTATCCTCCAACATTAGAGGGGAGTTTAAGTAAATCGTGTGTTCATCTGGAGGTCTTACATCCACTACATAAATAACTGAATTTGTGCGCTTTGATGCTTTTAAGGTTTATTTTTCAACACATAAGAAAGAGGACTTCCTAGGACTTTAAGTAAGATTACGGGGAATTATAATAATAATATTACCGTGAAAAAGTGATTTTTTTTTTTTTTTACATTACGTTCCTATTTAAAATGACAAAAATATTTAAAATATGTTATATTCACAGACTAAATGTGAAGTCAATTATTATTTGTAATTAATACAGGGCGGTCTGGTGTCAACATTCTGCAATAACACTGATTTGCATGTATTTTTACATTTTGACAATATTAGATTTTTTTAATCTGGTCTATTATTATAATATATTTCCTCCTGGAAACTGCATAAAATATTATATATTAAAGTTTTTTTTACAGGTTATTGACTTCACTTTCCGGATTTTACGGAAGCCGTTATTTTCCCATTGTGACAAACGACAGAAAATTGTCCCTTCAGATAGAAATTGTGAAAAAAAAGTATTATAAAGCTAAGTAGCATGAATGAAAGCCCAACAGCCTGATTGAATTCCTTTTTTTCTCCGATTCCATAACAACGCATATTATAATATACCTTTACGTATATTTGATTGTTTTGAAAGGGAACAGTATTGGCCTTAACACTACGGGGAAAAATTCTGATTGTACGGTGAATTATTTACATATTATTGGATCTTAGGTTGAAATGTGAAATACACAAACAAAATATATACCAAAACATATCACATTATTGAAACTACAATTATATTATCACATCCCAAATTACTAAGACAGAAAATAAAAACAGGTGAAAGACAAAAATGTCCGCGTCCACTAGGACTTAAGGGGTTCTGACATGTGTGTCACGATGGACTATTATGACTGAAGGGTATCACAGAATAGCTTGTATCAATACATTTCTACTATATTTCTCCAAAAATGTCTCGCATGTTAATAAAATGTTGCATTTGGTAAAATGATGTCATCGTTTAGAAACGGTGTGTTTAAACAGCTGCTAAATGTTGACAGGTCAGATGTTCTTTCAAACCGGCCGTAGAGTGATGCAGCGATGAACCCAAAGTATTTAGTTGTTGAAGTCAGAGAAATGTTGCATCTGTGGACATTTGTTTAATTTTACAGTTACAGATTCATTGCTGTCAGAAAAAGCTGCATAATTGTACTTTTAAGTAAGGCAAGACTTACAGAAAAATGCGGTACACAATACTACACACTGATACACAACTAAGTTCAGAGAATAACTGTGATGATACAAAATTATGTTTCCTCAGCCTCTAACACCACTATGTACAAATTCTGTACCTTTCCAATGGATACATTTTATTTGACCAGGGCGTGAAGGTTCAGTTTTGTCTCTAAGGATGCAGAAATGTTCCTTTAACAGTACTGACAAAAAGTTACAGTAATGTAGAAAGTGTCACAAGTACGATGGGCAGGTACAAACGGAGCGACAGAGCATACGTACCGTTTCAGGTCCATTTCTCTACCTTGAGTAAGACAGAAATAATTTATGCCCCATTTAAAGGAGGGCAACAATGTTTAAATCTTGCTGTTTCCTGCCTTTGTAAAAATGTGTCATTTATTCTCCTTTCAATTCTTTGAAAAAGTTCCATAAAGCTGATGTTATCTGTCAGAAAGTCTTCACTGCTCAGAGTTTTCAGGTAGATTGTCAAGATGAATCCGTCACTACAGAACCGATGGTGGGGTCGCGGCTGATGAATCTGCTGAGACTGATGACGCTGATGAAGTGATGAAGTTAGATGATCCATAAATGCTGGAACTAGAGGTACAGAGAGAATCATGAATGATGACACCAGCTGATGTGAACAGATGATCTCTCAATTTGGCAGAAAGCAATGACAATAAAAAAATCTAGGCCAATACTTTGGTCCCGACAAGGGACTTATCCCCGAAAAGTCCCAAATCCCCTGAATTGTACAAGCTGAATGAACTGCTCAAATTAAATGTGAAGTTTGTCCACCTTATTTTATTTTTAAAAAATGAAAAAGGAAGATGCCCCCAGTGAGTAAAATATGATATATCAGAGTAAAACACGATGTTCACCAGATAAATCTCCTCCAGGCGATTCAGGAGCGTCACAACTGGACTAAATCTGACCAACCGTTGAGAAATTAATAATAATAATTTTTGGAGATAAAGCTACCTCTAGTGTCAGAAATATACAACCAGCCTTTACCAAAATCAACCCAGTTCTTCCTCGCACCAAGTTCTACGTGGGTATGAAATTTGATCCATGAGATCTATTAGCCGGAGTGACGATTCCATTATGTTCCCGGTTTTTCTGAGAAATTATTAAGACGTTGCTCATTTGTCTCAGAAGAGCATTTGTGAATCTCGTGTTTTTCTTAATCTATCGTGTTTCCTGTTCGCGTTATGGTTTTTGCTAAGTGTTTTTCTTAATCTATCGTGTTTTCTGCTGCACGTTTTTCTTGGTTTGTCATGTTGCGGCTATTGCTGTGCGTTTTTCTTAATAGCTCGCGTTGCGGCTTTTGCTGATTTTATTTTTGAATGTGTAGCTTTGTGGCTTTTGCTGTGCGTTTTTCTTTATGTTACGCGTTGGGGTTTTATTTGCCGTTTTCTTAATGAGTCACATTGTAGTTTTTACTGCACGTTTTTCTTCATTTGTAGCGTTGTGGCTTTTCCTGCGTTTTGTCTTACTCTATCGTGTTTTCTGCTGCACGTTTCTCTTAATTTGTTGCTTTTGCTGTGCGTTTTTCTTTATGTTACTCATTGGGGTTTTAATTGGCGTTTTTTCTTAATTTGTCAGTTGTTGCTATTGCTGCAAGATTTTTCTTAATTTGCCGCTTCGTGGCTTTTTCTGCGTGTTTTTCTTTTGTTTGTTTTTGTTTTTTGTGTGGTTTTTGCTGAACATTTTTTGATGTATAGCGTTGTGGCTTTTGTTGCGCTTATTCTTAATGTGCCATGTTATGGCTTTTGCTACGCGTTTTTCTTAACCTATCGTGTTCTGCTGCACGTTTTTCTTAATTTGTCGCGTTGTGGCTTTTGCGGTGCATTTTTCTTAATGGGTCGGTCAGTCCAGGTATTAGCCACCATCACTCAGAATCTCATGTACAGCCTAAAATGAATTACTGGTAATCTAGATTAAATGTACATTTTTCTTCAAAGCATTAGTTTTTGATAAAGGTCAGTGGTGGATGAAGTATTCAGATGTTTTACTACCAGTGCAAATACTACACTGTGAAAATATCCCACTGCAAGTAATTTAAGTATTCTTGTTAAAAATGCACTTAGAGTATGAACTTTAAAATAACTCATTGTTGTTTAACTATTATGTATGGATTATTCATGTATCGATGAATGTTACTGATGCACATGTTAAAGAATGAAGTACTGAAAAAAAAGAACAAATATCTATCGTAATCCAAAAAGTAACGTGTAACTACAGCTGTTAGAAAAATGTAATGTGCAAAAGTGTAAAATGAAATAACGTAAGTATATAAAAGTACTTGGTTTACTGTTCACCTCTGCTAAAGGTAAGATGAAGGCGAAAAGATAAAGCTCAATAAGATGGACGGATGATTATTCAGCGTTGACTCTTGAACACCGTCTCACAGGGTGTCACAGAAACCAGGTACTGGTCCGGCTTGTGGGACCTGTTATACTTCCTTGAAATAGTCTTATTCAGTTAAACTAGCGTGACCACTTTTTCAACCACCCTTTAGTTTTATAACATACTTATATCTTAGGAAAAATTATTTAGTTGACTTAAGCCTCAAGAAAGTATTAGATAACTTTTATCCCATCGGTAACCACGGTAACACAAGTGTCACAAACCGTTTAAATGCCATGAGAACGTTTATCCTCAGCTTTAGCCTTTAACTAACACAGAGTTAATATTCAAGCTAACGATTTGTTTTCAAACCGGGGAATAAAATGTCCATTAAATCCTGATTTAAAACATGTCTGTCCAGCAGTTCTATTTTGAAAATAGTGTCAGATGTGCAGAACTTGTTTTAATCCTTTGACTTTTGATTGGACATGAGGTACGTACAATATTTGTACCCACAGAAGTCCTGGGTGACAAACATGTTTTTTTTTTGAGTGACTTAATCACATAATAACTATTTAGTGATATCTGTGGTTCAAAATCCTGCAATGTCATTGTAACTGTGAAGATTTAATTTCCTAATCCTAATCTAAAACAGCCTTATAAACGAAACTTGACTTTTTATGTTCAAAGAATAAATTTGAATGATTTCATCTACGACAATTAAAACAAGGGAGTTTATTTGCACCCATGAAATATTAACAGTATTTCGAATTATGTAATTGTGTTTAGTAAATTACAGCTTAACTATGTTTTAAAAACTAGTTTGATGAGAACTGTTGACTAATTTAAGTAAATGTGATGATTTATTTCTTAGAGTGTAAAGGAAAAATATACGGTTACCAGGAATTGATGGAATATATTACAAGAGTCATTTTTTTAAATTCTTTTTAAAATTTTAGCATTCAAATAACATGCAGGGATTTGGATCTATTTTACTCACATTTCATTTTATTGGGTCTATTTAATTCACATTTAATTTTCCACTTTCAACTTTTTTTTTTGTCGGCAAAGGGCAACAGGTTTAGCAGTAAGACATGAAACAACAACATATTTAAGGGTTGTCTTTGTTGAAATTGTAAATGCTTTTAATAAACCCAAATCATTCTTTATGTAGAATTTACCTTTTCATTTTGTACACCACTGAATGATGATTAAATGATGATGATACAACAAATCCAGCTCTTTCTTTATCCCCACATTCTTAATTTTGAAATAAATGTTCAATGAAAGTTAATGTCCTCAGACCTCAGCCATGTGAGAAAATAAAGACTTAATTCTATCACCGCTCAGCGACAGTATATTATTTGACCACAAGGTGGCGCCACAAGCTCATTGTGACTGGCTCCATGCAGACCATCCATGATGCCTACACTTCCGGGTTCACACTTTATTTAGGGTTTTCCTGGTGTCGAAACTGATTGAAAACAATCATGCATTTCCTTTGATTTTTGAAGAAACATATGTTTAAATTGTATTTATTGTATTGGGTTCCCGGAGAGAGTGAGGAGTTTTCTCTGAGCCTTCTTGGTTTCTGTGCAGAAACATTAGGATCAGACACTTTTCAAGCATTAACAGGGTAAGACACCCAGAGTGATCACAGAGCTTTTAACCCCCTATGGTCCTCTAATGAACCCTCAGTGGTTTTTCCTGACACAACACTTTTGACCAAAGGTCACTGAGCTTTTGCCTTCAGGACCCCCAGGCAGGAAACAGGAAATCCTTTTCTGCTGCATGATTTGATTTGTAATAAGCTTATGCCATCTGTTTTTAAATTGTACATTCATGCTTTTGTTTAGATTTGTTTTATCACTCATGTATTTTCTGAAGCACTTTGTAAGTTTGTCTGTATAAGTGCCACACAAATAAAGTTGTTATCGTCATTGTTTATTATTCCCAACTTTAGGCAGTGACTATAATGGTCATTGAGGCTGAATAAATACAAAGATTCTGTACTCAAGTAAAAAAACGGTAAATTGTGTACTAAAAAGTATACTTATATAGTATATAAGTATATGAAATATAAGGTGTCCGTATCGGTTGGTTGTGTTTTACGTTTTAAGATGTGTAGCAGCTACAGATTGGGGAAAAAAAATAGGATTACACCTCAGACAGTCAGCTGATTATAGGATTATATAGATAAAGAAGAAAGACAAAGAATTAAAAAAAATAGTATTATTCATCTTTCAGCTACTTAGAGGTAGAGCTAATTGGGTTACATAACCGGGGACAAGTGACATTTTTCCATGCCGGCCCGATCCACTCCCAGAGGCACCTTCATTGGGCAGGTCAGCATCAGAACTGGACCACAGAGCAATGGAAGAAGGCGATGAATCCCAATTCCTTTGACATCATGTGGAGGGTTGGCCGTGTCTGCGTCGCTTACCAGGATGCACTATGAGAAAAAGAAGAACTGGGGGAGGCAGGGTGAAGTATTGGGCAATGATCTGCTGGGAAAAGTCCTGACATTCATGTGGATGTTGCTTTGACACATAACTACCTAAACATTGTTGCAGACCAAGCAACCTCCTCCATGGAAACAGCATTCACTAATGGCAGTGGGGTCTTTCAGCAGGATAATGGACCCTGACACACCATTTTTTTAAGAATGGTTTGAGAAACCCAACAAGTCCGAAGTATTTCCCAGATTTCAGTACAATCAATCATCTTAGAGATGTACAAGACAAGCTGGTCTGATCCATGGAGGCCCCACCTCACTGCTTCCAGGACATGGAGGGCCTGCTGTTAACATCTTGGTCCTTTCAGAGTTCCGGTGGAGTTCAAGCAGCAAAGGATCTGAGTGGTTTTGGTGGCAAAAGCGGGTCCTACACATTGTGTTTTTAGCGAGGCTCAAATTCATCCAGATATTAGTCTGAAGAAATCTGGTTTTAAAATTCAAGGTGTTTAACCTCTCAGTGGCATCCAAGAGACGTCATGAGTTTGGATGACTGGTGGGGAGCTAGGTATTTAATACCTTTTTATTTATATTAACAAAAAAATAAATAAATAAAAAAAATATAGATATATATATTTACATATTTATTTTAACAGGTAAACATTTTAACTAAATTGATTAAATTTAATATATATATATATATATATATATATATATATATAACATCTACTATACAATTTATGATTTGATACAGTGAGTCAACAGTCCTCTGACCTACATAGTATTTGGCAGGTGGTTATAATGTTATGGCAGACCAGTGTATTACAATACTTTCTTCTACAGATTAATCAAAATATTGAAAATCACATTCTGAAAATCGCTTATCTAAAAAATTTTCATTCCATATTTTTGTACCTTCGATCAAGATTGATTATTAATTCAAACTAGTTTAATTCTGCTAAATACCCACGTGTGTTATTATTTATTATCATATCCCCGAAAACTGTTTTATGGAAACTGTTTTCATCGCTGCTGCCACCGCTGCAGATCTTTCTTGTTAACGCAACAACTCAAAAACTATGACATAGATCATTTGCAAATTTGATGCCCTCATGGACCTTAGTGCGAGGAAGAACTGGGTGGATTTTGGAAAAAGTTGGTGGTATAATTTTAACAGTAAGGGGAGCATTATCTCCAAAAGTTTACAGACCACAATTTTTTCAACCGTTGGTCCGATTTATTCCAAACGTGGTGTGTGTGAATCGACCCGAGGAGCTCTACAGTGTTTTGTTAACATCATATTTTACTGCAGTAGTTCATAATGAAAAACCAAGTTTTCCAGACATAGTAATAATAATAAAACTGTTTCATGGATCATTCTCAAAGGGGGAGCTTTGTCACCAAAAGTTCATGGGCTCAAGTATTTGCCCCATTTTTTCCGAAATTGTTGCATACGTATTGAAGGAGATCAATGAGATCTATCTGGTTTATATCGCGTTTAACTCTAAGTGTTCATTTTTACCCACCAGGTTTTCAGACCTAATTTAGTCCAAATCTGGTGCATATGAATCAACTGAAGGATAACTATCATGTACATATATCTTACTCTTATTGTTCATATTTTACTCACTAGGGGGAGCCTTTCACTAAAAACACTAGGGATATAACTTCATGTTTAATTTGAGGAGTGCAATCAGGGTCATATCTTGTACAACGCAGGGGATTGGGGTATTTCCAAAACTTCTTGTAGAGCTACATAAATCACGCCCCATCCTCCCATAATTCTTTTTTGCAGTTACAACGGTGGAAAACATTTGTGTTTTCTCTGTACCTCGGCGAATCATTTGAAAAGCGTGAAAACTGAAAACAAAGTCGATACTCAGAGGAAGTAACTTTTCCAAATGTACATTTTTATTTTAAACAAAAGTACAAAAAACAAACATCAGATATTTACAATACTTGCATGGCAAGGCTCACGTTCTTTGGTCATTCTTCCAATTCAATGATTTGATTAAACAAGGCAGGCAACAGAGAGCAGCTTGGCCGTCTGAGATAATCACATGCTGAATCGATACTCAAACAGACGCGGAGCGGCCGACACACCGCTCAGAACTCAATTTCATTTTGGTGATGTTCTGCAAGCCATTCTTCAACAAATCCCAATCCAAGCTATGAACGATTTGAAGATTATTCAGTTTGCCTTCCAGTTCGTTTTTTATTTATCTTTTTTTTTTAAAATTTTTGAACAGTTGTTTATTGTGTACAATATAAATAAGCAAAAAAAGAAAATGAAAACCACACAATTCACAAGAACATCTGTATTTTTGATATATTTGAAAATTTAATAATGCTCTTAGAGGACCAAAAATTGTGACATGTACAGCTGCGCGTATTCCATCATAGTCTACGAAGAAGAAACCAAACAAAAACAAAAAACCTGACATGAAAACATGAACCCTAGTGCACATCACTAACTGAAGCAACTACAGGTAGATTCTCAAAAGAGGGGAAACATAACGGCTACTTTGAGACAAACACGGCAAACTTTCTGTGTGCTTGATTTCAACATGATGCCAGAGCTACACAATAAAAAAGACCGTACCTCGACACGGAGTCCAGCGCTCATTACTGCAGGCGCCAGGACATTTTCTCGGAATAAGCTTGAAAAGAAACTTCAAAACCTCAAGTGCACCTGATCTAAACCTCCTCAATATGAACTGAATCACGCTTCACGGCCTCAGTGATCTACCTGTGTGAGTTATGCGGTGGTTGTGGTGGAAGTACGGTAAAATAAAGTGGGTTTATTTGCAAAGATTTGGAGCCCTTAAGGTGACATTTGAGGAAAAAAATCAATCCGTGGGAAGGAGATAAGTCATGGCAGTAACCTCATATCTCCTTCCACGCCTTATGAAGTCGGCCGCAAATTATTATCTCCCTCCAACGTTAAGAAATCTGCGGCCCCAACGTTCTCCAGTCGCGGGAATGAGATAATAACTCTCGACCGAGACTTTCTTCACTCGTGAGAACAATAAGTTGCAACCACGACTTTCTTAAGACGTAGGAACAAAGTAATACATCATGAGATCAAATTTCTTAACGCGAGGGAAGAAGATAATTAGTCAGGACCACAAGTTTCTCAATGCGTGGGAAGAAGCTAAGTAACGGCGACTTTCTTAACGTGTAGGAATGAGATAATAAGTCATGGCCGCAACTTTCTTAACGCAAGACAACGAGATATTAAGTCGAGTCCACGACATTCTCAATGCAAGAGGAACAAGATAAAGACTGGCCACGACTTTCGTAACTTGTTGGAAAGAGAAAAAAAACTGTGCAGCATGTAGGCTTTGTGTTGACAGCATCTGAAACCTAAAGCCGGTGAGAGACCAGCAAACCTCTTCACATCTGACACCATCTTAATGTTCCACTTATTCTATATGCAAAATATGTACGACGCAAAACCCAAGCACTGGTAATACTATCTTGAGCACTTCATTAATGTGTCCCCGGTGCAACACTTAACAAAGGTTCCTACACCCGTAGTTCACCTATGACTACAAGCACAACTATCTCCTTCCCCTGCGTTAATAGTCATGGCCACAATTCATTATCTTCTTCCCATCAGTTACAGATTGTAGCCATGAGATGTTTTTTTTTTCTTCAAATGTCACCTTAGGGGCTCCGTACCATGAGGTATACAAAGAACAAAATATAATTCATGTAACGCCAAAGATGGTGTGGCACATCGCCTTCTTCCTGCAATGTAAATCCTTGTCCCATCTATCACTAACGCCGAGTATAAGAATATACCCGTAGCGCTTTCAGGAAGTTCATCAACATTCAACATCTTTTTGCACCTGGATTAAGAAACAAGGAAACAAATGAAGGAGAAAAAAAGAAAAGAAAAGAAATCTACTGATGTTGAAGGTTTTGACGGGGATGACATGAAAGTACTGGCGATGTTGCCTTCTAGTCCCTGTTATGTCCTCAAGGGCCCCAGGAACCGAATGCAATCAGAAAACGCATCAGGTCTCGTGATTTTACTTGCATCAACTAACAAAACCAAACTTTTTTTTTTTTTTTTCGGTTTCCCAAAATGCATTCTAACAAGTATGAATCCTAACATTAGACAAGGTTACACAGGTATCAATAGTGCAGACAAGATATGTATATAACATACAGTTTCCATGTTTTTTCTTTTATTGGAACGGGAGGTGAAGGTTTGAGGGGCTAGGGGGGATATTTGGATTTGCCTCTTAGTCAAATTCTCCCTGAAAACAGATCCAAACGGTCTTCATCCCAATGTACACTTGTTTTTTTCCCCCTCCGAAGACAGAGGTGAAGAGAAATGTGCAAAAGTTTCATGTTCTCACTGGAAAGAAAAGATGAATACAAATGTTTTATTGGAAAGAGAATTCATTTCTTAGTTTATTTGCATGCACTTGGGAAGTTTTGTTATCTACCTTTCACATTCCCAAAGGATGGTTTCCTGTTTCTTTACACCTCAGCTTTTTGGCTGTTCTCCTCCACTTTCTCCTCTAGTTTCTTCTCCTCCTCAGAGGACCCGTTCTCCTTCTCACCTGTCTTCCAGCTCCCCTGCCTGTTTGAAATGAAAGACTGTGACCTCAGGTGCCAACAATCCTCACCTTTACAGCTGCGGACGTCGCTTTGCTCTCATCATTTAAATCTATCAGACTTTTCTGTTTTGATGATCAATCAAGGGGAAATCCCATTAAGGCTTATTACCAACCAAAAGCAGGGCGCTGTCTCGGTGCCAGAGACACAAGCTGCTTCTGAAACACCATATTCATTATGGGAAATTGATTTTCTGTTAATTCTGTTAAAGAGCCAAAAGTAAGGATAAGGAGATCAATACCAGTCTTTTATCACAGAGTCAAATATGAAGCCGAGGCCAGCAGATTATCAGGGAGACGAAGGTTACAAAAATCTACCATTCATGAGAAAAGTCTATATTTAGTTAAGTAAAACTGTGTAAAAACAATATTCTATGGTCCAACAAGGGTTTCTGCTACACTGTTGGTTTATATATCCATGTAAAATTTGAAACGCAAAATAAAGCATGATTTACTCTGCAGCTCCAGTATAATTTCAAACATTTGGAAAACCTTAGATAATTGAAAGTGAGGTGGCTTACAAAAAAATGTTAAGTAATACTAGCCATTAGACAGACTGCATGCAAATTTGTAAATGTAAAAGTTTTACGGACAACCTGTCACTATAATTATATTATCACCTGTTCTCGATTATTTGCTATTATGTAAGGTTTCATCACTATTTCCACATTGGTTTCCACTATTTGATGTTTTTACTGGCTCTCTTTGATGACATCATCTGGTGCCACTTTTGAATTACCTGGTGATGATGGAGACTTTCCCCTTTTAAATGAGCATCTAGTGACGTGAACATCATGGATCAGTTAATACAGGCTCTGGTTTTTAGTCAAATCGGAAAAATAAATTAACTCAGTAAGTTGGAGTCGATTAAGTTAGCATTCAAAACTGCTAATGGACAAAAAAAGAAAAAGAGAGAACCATCACCGCCTTGCTGAACCTAAACATTCAACAAATCCATCAAGGCAAGTAGCTTTTACTTTTGCTTTCTGACAAGAGTGTAATTATAAATGTTCCATTTACTGTCTCAGTAAACATATCTTCTTCTAGTATTAGTTTATTACACCATTATTACACTTTTACTACAATAGTGGAGCAGAATGAGCTGAAGATAATAAAATTGTTAGTCGCAATTATCGCTTTAATGTCCTCACAAAGTAAAAAACAAATATAAAAATATCTTTGTGACCTCAGCTCCATGTGACTGTTTGAGCAAATCGCATAGAAAGTCCTGTTGATCAATCGCTTGATCTCCATTTGCTTTTATCTTCATATTGTGAATTCAAAATCCAATTGCATAGCACTTGTTATAAATTGTCCGATCTCCAACGTCTCTCTATCTTGTTCTGAAGAATGCAAAAGCAATTTTGGCTTTAGCAAGAGTTGGAAATAAATTCCAAATAAATTAGTCAAACTGAGATTAGTCTACTTGCATTGGAATTTTGTTATTGCCACCTTTTATCTTAGGATGCTTGATGCTAATTAAAATTTTTTTTTTTTTAAATGTTATTTCTTTTGAGCATTTTTATTCATTTCATATCGTAGACACTCTAAATTCACTTAATTTGATACGACAAATTGTTTGGTCAAACCAATTTTAAACGATTAAAAAAAAAACAGCACCAGGGCTCCATCCTTGGCCCCTTACTCTTTAGCATATACATGCTGCCACTGGGTCATATTATATACAGTTGATTGTCCGTTATAATGTCATAAAATTTGACTGTTTAAAATGTAAATCAAAACTAAGGATAATGGTGTGTTTGATATAAAAGTGTTTTTGATAGTAAAGTGAGCCCATGTTGAAAAATCTATTTCTCAATCATGTGTTCAACAAAGAGGCTTACACCCTGTCGTACTTTAGTTAATGGCGCTTCCACTATCAGTAATAAATTCATGTGTTTCATGGAAACATCACATTTTTGTTTGTAATCTGGTTCGATTTAGATTGTTATCATACAAAACATGGTGGATTAACTTACTTGCTTTTCTTCATATAGAGCCAGTATGCCAGCCCTATAACCACAATGGCGACGAGGAGGCCGACTACGACCCCAACCACTAGCTTGGTTTGGTCGTTCTCCTGTAACTGGTCTGTAACAAAGATGCAAGGGAAAACATCAGACCGCTGAGGGAAACGTCACCGCGTGAAACGCCAGCGTGAATGCATTAGAATAAAGGGAGGAAATAATTCATTATGTGCCAGAGAAGCATTGATGAGTGGACACAACCACACTGCACATGAGTTATTGACTTCAATGTTAATGAAAGATATTCTTAGTTTATGATTATTTCATCAGCCAATGGAATTATGGACAATGCTGACATTCAGTCAGGATGCTGGTAGCTTCGCTCCTCTTTTCCCCTTCATATCTGTGGTTTATTAATAGAAACACCAAAGATCGATTATGCCGATCCCAATGTTCTCAGAGCGTAACATTGAATTTCTCTGCTGTATTTTCTCACCCACCTTCCCGCCCTCCCTCCCGCTGTTTCCTCCATGCAAAAAGACTGCTACAACTTACCTTTTTTATCCACTCTCACATCCTCAAATACTGAAATCAGATATAAAATAAAATTAACGTCCAACCAAAAAAAGAAGAAAAAAAAACAAATATGTCCAGAGGACTACTACTATTTGTATTTCTATTCTACTTCCGCATGCAAAGAGTCTGAGAGGGAAAAGATAAAATCCAGCATCCCAACATACACACACTGAGCAGAGGGGAAAGAAAGAGGCGAGGTGCTGCTGCACACACACAGAAATGAGAGCAAATAAAATTATGTCAAAACTGCACTGTTGGACATCAGTGTTAGGTCATGCATCGGTTAAGTTATGATAGTGATGTAAAGTGATAGTAGAAAGTCGGATCATCAAAAGGACAAACAGCCAACATCACAAATAAAACCCACCAGAACAAAGCAGCATTTGTTTTTCAATTTGTTGTTCCAATAATGCTTTTTTCCCTCATATTTAACAATGTAGTTGACCTGCTAAAGATTTAAGTAAAAAAACTGTTAAGAATAAAAACATATCTATGCACCAATCAGCCATAACATTACAACCAACTGCCTAGTATTTTCCTGGTTCCGCTTCTGCCACCAACACAGCTCTGACACACTGAGGCATGGACCCCATCAGACCTCTGAAGGTGTGCTGTGGAATATGGCACCAGGAAGTTAGCTTCAGATTCTTTATATCCTAAAAGTTGCAAGGGGTGGCCTCAGGTTTTGGATATATCGGCTGAGCACATCCCACAGATCCTCAATTAGGTTGATATTTGGAGAATTTGAGCACCTACAAACTAATTGCTGTTTTCTCAAACTATTTCCCTGAAGTATTTTGTAGAGTTGTGGGCATATTGTCCTGCAGAAAGGGTATACTGCAATTAAGGAATAACATTTCCACGGATGGACTTTGTCTGCAACAATGTTTAAGTAGGTGGGACATAACATACAAACGAATGGAAAGAACCAATGTTTCCAAGCAGAGCGTTGCCCAAAGTTTGCCCATTGTAGCTGACGTAGCCACAAGAGAGCGGTCATATGGTTATTCTGACTGTTCTGTGGCTACAAAACCCCATAATCAGTAAGTTGTGATGCTCCGTGTGTTCGGGCACCATTCTATGTGAACCAGCATTACTTATTCAGCTTTTTGTGGAACAGTAAGCCTTTTTTATTCTGTTATCTTACAAACACATTTCTTTTTAACAGTTACCTCTGACATTTAAACTATGCCTTTTCTGTTTCTGTTGAATGAAACTAAATAAATTACCCGTTTAATTGTCTGCAAAATGTAGAAAATTGAACTTCTGTGGATTCGGACAATACTGGCTCCACATGAGTATCAATGAGGCCCTTCCTTATACATTTGGTAGATACTAACCACTGCATAACTGGAACATCCCATAAGACCTACAGTTTTGGAGATACTCCCACCCAGTTATCGTGATGTTAGAATTTTGCCGGTGCTAAAGATCTATGTCTCTTCCTTCCAAAATATCGACTTCAAGGAAAAAATGTTCTCTTGCTACCTAATTCATCCAATTGACTGATAGGCGCCATTGTAACAAAATAATCAATATTATTCTACCTTCATCTGTCCATGGTTATAATGTTAAGGCTGATTGTGTAAAACATTTTATTAGCTACTCCTTTTTCAGGATGATGAAATATATTAATTAAGGTCTCTTTTTCCAAAAAACACATACCTACTAAATCATTGCATTTTTATTTAAGCATTTCAACTGAGGTTTTCATCATGCAGACGGAGAGAGAGGTGAAAGTAAAGGTGGGAAAACATCCAGAGAGGCAAATTACTGAACAAGGCTGTAAAAACAAAAAAACAACAGGAAGAGGAGACGGACGAGAACACGAGACAACCGCTTTGTACTTACAGGACGACACATTTATAGCTCTGGAATCGGTGCCAAACTTATTGGACACAATACAAGAGACGGTGAGATTCGCAGTGGGCACGACTGAGATCTTGTGTGTTATTCTTCCATTGCTGAACGGACTCTCATCAAGCTGAATAAAAGGAGACAAAAAAAAAACAGTGCTTAAATATCCATCTGTACCCCGTTGGATATAAAAACCTGCGTCTGCACGTAAGAAGACTATAATCAGAGCCACTAGGGGGGGACGTCGTATCGATATGTGACTCATTCTTTCTGTGACAAAGACTCAGCGTGTGTGCCTGGAGTTATAGAGAAGCTCAGGTCTCTGAGGAGAACCTTAGACACAAAGACAAACTGCCAACACCCTTTTCACATCCTCCACTCATACAAGAGAACGAGGCCATATTGTAAATGGCCTTTGCTGAGTTAAATAATGCTCTGTGATTAGGCTGTTGAGAATGGAAGGCAGAGAGGAAAAACAAACCTTGACTCAGACATAAATATTATCTCAAAACCACATTCTCCCTCTCTGAAAGTCTGTCACCTTTGTAGTTAATTTAATATTTGTATTTGTTGTTTTAGAAAAAAATTCTTCAAAGATTGTGAGCTGCCGCGGAGATCTACTCATTTTCCCAGAAATATTTGGACTTTAGCTCAGAAATGTAATTGCTAGGGAAACTACTCACAGTGTTAACCGAGCGGGGATTCAGAAGAAAGCAGGACCCCAGACAATGGCCAAACTTGGATTGTTTTGTTTCATTGAAATGTCTGAGGGTAGGATACCGAAACAGACTGTCTCGGTTTAAAAAAAATCAATAAAGCTTTCTATTTTCTGTAACGTCTTGTGCTGTGCACAGTTTAGGGGAGATGGAGCCCAATCCCTGCTGTCATGGGGGGGCTCTACTCTAAATTACCCCTACGGATAATTTAGAGCCACCACCTCAACTACATTACAAACTGTACTTTTGGACTCTGGGTGAAAATCGGTACCCAGTTACAAGCTATGCCAACATGTTGACTCCCCACAGAAAGACCCCAGAGGTGGTCATAGATCCACCGATCCACTGACACCAACTACAGATGGTTCAATACATTAATTGAACATGTGAATAGAACTTTTCAGTACTAGACTAGTTCAGATCCACTAGATGGTGGTATTAAGGGGATGGTCAGCAAGAGGGAGTGAGGAATAAAACAAAGATGGAAGCTTCAGAGTAAGGATTCAGACAAGAAGAAATCTTAAGGACCTATAATGGATTATGTTTGATGGTAGGGTTGAATGAGATGAACATGGTAGGGTTGAATGAGATAGTAGGGTTGAATGAGATGGACATGGTAGGGTTGAATAAGATGGACATGGTAGGGTTGAATGAGATGGACATGGTAGGGTTGAATGAGATAGTAGGGTTGAATGAGATAGTAGGGTTGAATGAGATAGTAGGGTTGAATGAGATGGACATGGTAGGGTTGAATAAGATGGACATGGTAGGGTTGAATGAGATAGTAGGGTTGAATGAGATGGACATGGTAGGGTTGAATAAGATGGACATGGTAGGGTTGAATGAGATGGACATGGTAGGGTTGAATGAGATAGTAGGGTTGAATGAGATAGTAGGGTTGAATGAGATAGTAGGGTTGAATGAGATGGACATGGTAGGGTTGAATAAGATGGACATGGTAGGGTTGAATGAGATGGACATGGTAGGGTTGAATGAGATGGACATGGTAGGGTTGAATGAGATAGTAGGGTTGAATGAGATAGTAGGGTTGAATGAGATAGTAGGGTTGAATGAGATGGACATGGTAGGGTTGAATAAGATGGACATGGTAGGGTTGAATGAGATGGACATGGTAGGGTTGAATGAGATGGACATGGTAGGGTTGAATGAGATGGACATGGTAGGGTTGAATGAGATGGACATGGTAGGGTTGAATAAGATGGACATGGTAGGGTTGAATGAGATGGACATGGTAGGGTTGAATGAGATGGACATGGTAGGGTTGAATGAGATGGACATGGTAGGGTTGAATAAGATGGACATGGTAGGGTTGAATTAGATGGATCAGACAAATGGGAGGAGTGTACGAATATGAGGGTTCACCTCCCAAAGAGAGCATCAGCTGAAGACACCGATGAAAGCAATGGATTAGGACCACCCAAAAACCAACCAAGACTGGACACGCCATTTGGACAGAGCTACCCCCCAATTCAGAGCCAGCTGAGAAAACAACCCAGTATCACCTACTTCACGTACAAAGAGCTACGGCGATGCAACAGAGCGGAAAATCACAGCTTTTGTTATATTTTCAAGACACCAGAACACACCTTGACTTTTTTTCATGAACTCAACTGTAAGCTCTGCAGAGGTGCACCCCTAACGTTCAAGAAGCTTAGAGAGAAGCGTAAATGAATTGAGTTCTATTCTATATAAATTCAAGTTGTAATTATTATTTTAAAGGGAAAAAAAAGAAGGATCAGTTTCTCTTGTGCAGCGATGTTTAAGTCATGGCGCATCGGTCAGTCTGTCTGCTTCATGGTTCAGTTTAAACCCATAAAGTTGACTGAGGTGAGATGAAAAGGCTGAGAACTTTATCTTTTGTGGATAAAACAAACACAGATCGACAAAGGGGACATCATCTGAAGTTGGTAAAAGGAAATAAGTCACAACATTTCTCAATAAAAAACTGCAATAATAAGGTATTGTGGAGAGCCTGGTGACTCCAAATCCTTCATTCCTCCGGTGCTCAGAGATTTCTCTCCGGATAAACTCTCTCTGTCATTATATATATATTCTTTATTATTGCCAACTGTGATTTGCCTTCATTGTTAAAGAAAATGTCTATAGCATTGAGTCGTTCAGGGAAGAAAAAGCGAGTATTCTCTGAAGTTGTTGATCGGCAGTCACTTTAATAGTGTCCAATATATTCACAGGGTGTGTTGTCACAAATAAGGCAGACGTCTGTCCTCCATTCATCTGCTACAATAAGCCAGGGCAAATTTGTTGACAACATTCAGATGTTGTTGCCCAGAGATGGGGACTCGACTTGAAACCCGTCCTCAAAAGAATTTGAGACTTGACTTTGGGCTCCCTGAACAATGTTTTCTGTTGCATTAACAATTTCTAATGAATTTTATTGCGTCCTCCATTTTCATTTGGCATCTGGTGCTGCCAGGAATTGTGTCTTTAGCTGTAGCTGCCATAACTTCATACAACTCACTAAATGCAACATGTGTGGTTTAAAACCGAGGGCAGCAGGATAAACCAATTGGAACCATAACAGGAAATCCCACTGGGTGTTGGTTGGAGTCATTTTGGGATGTTAGCTGGCAAACAGCCTCATCTGTCCAGGTCTTAGTGAGTGTGCGTTTGTGTGCCTGCCATACATGTGTATGTAAAGTGCCTGGCTTTGCTTCTTGGTCGTCTCTCTGCTCCTTCATTTGCAGGATCTCCCATTTTTCTGTGTGACTCATTCTGTGCTATTTTTTTATAAAAGTGACAGGGATACTGGATAGTTTGGTTGTGGCCTCTTCCTTTTGCCTGTCAGAGCCTGTAGAGCTGCCTACTCTTCAACCCTCACATCATTAGGCTTTATTTGTCGCCAGCTTCCAAACCTTCATGGAGAATGTTAAATATTCCATTGTGCTGTGAAACTGCAGTGCATGTAAGACTCGGCGATGCACCATAATGCATGATACTCTGGCTGGACATAATCTAATACTACCCTGCATGCCCAACTAATCAAGGAAACTGTAAACTAACAGACAAATGAGTGATGATACTGCAGCCCTTGCTTTGAATTCTTATAGGAAAATGTACGCTGTGTTGAAGGGCAGACAGGATGGCAGGTAGCAGATTATATAGCGCTCACTGCGTGAGACATGAGATCTGACTTGGACATGTGGAGGATCGTTATCAGAACATGAAAGTTCCTTGACAAAAAATATATAGTTTTCAGCAGAACGTTAACTCATTGAAATGACAAACATGGAAAGAATTCTGATTGATGGTGGAAGATCACCAGGAACAACCTCCATCTGTGGATAAAAGTGATAGTCTTTTTGTGCCAATCGTCCTAGTTGACTGTAAAAATATCCCTATTTTTAAATGAAGTCTTTCTGAGAGAAAGAAAATAAACATGCATCAGGTTGTGTTAAGCTTCCCACGCTGCTACTTTATCCAAGACTCTACAATCCACCATGTTCACCTCTAACCGACCCTTATTGTTTGGTTTTCTTTACGGTCGCTCTTTCAAGCAGTAGCCCTTCTGTTCATTTATAATCATGAATTACATCTCTGTATAGAAGTTTTCATTCTGCCTGATGGATTCTACTGTTGCCATGCTGCCTTCAAAAGTCTGCTACAAACCAAAGATTCATAAGGAAACTTTGTAGTATGTAATATAAAAGCTACAAAACCACTTTTTATGGATGCGATGTAAGAATACACTATTTTACGCCTTTTTATGTGTATCCTGATCAGATTCACCCGTTTGAATGTTTGAATTCTCTCCATTCTTTAGTTATTTCTGCCATCATCCCCTTGACTTTCCAACAGTAACCTGACATTTATTTGCATTTTATTATCCACTATAGATTCCAAACACCCTCAATCATAAATAAATATGTTTTTTTTTACCCACATTTCATTCAACACGGTTCCATTTTACATTTTGGAAGTTGTATCATGAACAAACTTACTTTAAAATCTAGGAAACACATTGGACAGTTTCAAACACTATCACATTGTGTTCAATCATGTTTTTTTTAAACTATGTCTCTATTGGTGCAAGTTGCTGTATTAAGAATCTGTCAGAATCTTGTGGATCCCAGATGAGGGGAGGACTTCAGCCAAAAGCTGCATTAACATATTGGAGCTCTCATCCTTTATCATTGATAAAATATAACCCTTTGTTCACTTGTGTTGAGCTGCAGAATTAACACCTTTAAATTTACTTATAAACCACTAATGTATTTTTCTCTCCGGATCTCATCAAGCCCAAAGAAAGATTTTCTGTGTGCTACATGAACTACATGAAGCCGTAAATTCTTTTTTGATATCACCGAGAAGGAAATCTTCAGAGGAATTGAATTTAATCATGATAATCTTAATGTTATAGCGTGACTACCATGGTGCCATTGATGCTCCAGGAAACAGCTGGCTTTGGAGAACCTTCCGCCTCACAAAACAGGACTTTATGTTGGCCGTCTTCCCCGCGCTGTTTGGACAGCTGTCTGATAACAGGAACACCTGCAACAGAAAACAAACTCTTCAGATACAGGTGAACGAGAGAATTAATGCTTTATTACAACCATGAACAAAACCAAAGTAACTTCAGGAAGTAATGTGACGTTTTGGGGAAATCCCTCCTTTCCTTTGTTGAGGAGAGTTCAAGAGAAGATACACACCACTCTCATGTCTGTGCAACTAAACATGGTGCCTCTAGAGGAAGAAGAATATCAAGAACACCAGAGCACTGCAACCGTTTCTTTGTGTGAAACATGATCGATCCTCACTCATGGGGTTTGGGTTTTTAATTCATGGTTAAAAGGCGAATGCTTTGGTACCATTTGTGTAACAAAACCTTTGGGAGCCAGACAGCATCATCTGTTCCTACATGATTATGTCAACTGCGATTCGAAAGCCTTGAGGCCGTAACGGTTCCCATTTTGGCTCAGACGGGGTTCTATGCTCAGCATCCGGGCCATTCCTCATCCATATAATCCGGGTCTTGCCTCTCACCGATCAGTTCCTGCTCCTTCTGCTTCTGGCCGCGATTATTGAGTAAACAAGTAACCAAACCTTCCTGAGCAGCAAACCTGGAGTTAAATTCTGTCTCAAACAAACCAGTCAGCCCACCTCTGTGTGTGCATATTCTATCCTGCTACAGTTATGCCAGAGATGAACTTCGCTCCACAGGGCTGAAACCTCCTGCGGAGAAGGAGGGCAAAAGCTCGCTTGATCTTCATTTTCACCATGAATACTGACCGTGAAAGCGGGGCTTTACGGTCCTTCTGACTTTCTGGGTTTTAATGGGGTCTACTTTCTCGCTAACTTGTGTTTGAGAAACTAGGTGTAACTTTTGGGACGTTAAGTTTGAGTGATTTGTCAACATTAAACACATCACAGGAAACTTAGCGACCGCTGGCTTTAAGATATAAAAGTTGTATCGATCTGCTCAACTACCTCTCAGCAGCAAAATTAACGCGTTCTTTTAGAAGCGTCACAAACTTACCCTCCACAACCAGATTGAAAGACGCTTTCCGGCCAAGGAGCCCCAATGTCACGTCACACACGTAGAGGCCGGAGTCGGAGTACGTCAACTTGGTGAACTTGGGCTCTTTGTCGAGTTTAATATTATCCTGAATTAAAAAAAAGAATATCAGCAGTGTGGAAAAAGCTCCTACTTGTTAACAGTTATTGTGACTTATATTGGAAAAGCTTCTACCTTTGTCCATGTGACCATCGCGGCCCCAGGCGCATCGATCAGGAGACTCACATCCAAGCTCTCGCTGACGTTCTTCACGATATTTCCAGAGGGGCTCAGATTGACGTCCAGGTCTGAGGAGAGAGACGACGACATTGAAATGACAGATCAGAGAGTTAAAACATTAGTTTTTACCAAACAAATTAGATTACAGGCAGAAATGGTAAATTACAATGACACTGGGGTGTGTAAAAGAGGAATTCTAGCACACTCAATCACTTTGGGAGATTTTGACTGGATTTGGGCAAAATTCTATGCCACTTGTCCAGCGTGTGTGAATTCCTTTTTGAATGTTTTGATCTACTAACCCCTGTCCTACACCTTAAAATAGATGTGTCATGCATCCACTTTTCATATTTACAAAATATCCAACATGTATTCTGCTGTGTTTCAAATCTCACACTGTGACCGTTTACTTAAAAGAATCTTGAACTGTGGAAACTCATAAGTAATGGTTGCCGTCTTGGCTAAAATTATGGCTGCTTATCGTGTTCAGGTGGTATGGGGGCTGGGGCCTATCCAAGCTGACACATAGAGATGATGATGATGCTCACGTTCACAACTACAGGTCATTTTAAGGCACCAATCCCCATGCATGTTTTTGGACAGTGGGACGAAGCTGGAGTATCAGTACAGAACCCACGAAACACGGGGAGAACATGCAAACTCCACATACATGGCTCCAAAGGCCTGAGGTGGATTTGACTTGACAAACAAAAAGTATGTTTAAAACTTAAACACATCCTGAAACAAAGTTGCAAAGTCCAAGTGTGTCAGAGAAGGTAGGAGCTGAAGACCAGAAATACCTGTTTTTGAGCTTTTGTGTTTAACGGTCACACCTTCCCGGATCGATAACTCATCAGTGAAACATAACAGTTCTCCGTCAAACTGAAGGGAAGTCGACAACGGATACAATTTCATGTTCATCAAAACAAGTCAGCCTCAGTGGGACGAATAACGCTGGTTTCTACGTGCAGACGGTTGTCAGCCGACTGTACAAGAACTGTCTACAACAGCCAGAGAGGACAATAGAAAGTATAAATATTGCCCTAACTCTACTGATATGATTTCCCACCACTTGAAAGAGCGGGTGGGGGCGCTATATTCAGGCTATATACTCAGGCTTGAAATATAGCGCTATATTCAGGCTTGAAAGACTATGTCCTTCAAGCCTGAAAAGAGAACAGCTTGTTGCTTGTTTGCTGAAAAAGAGTCAGTCTGTCTACCTTATTACGATACAAAGGAGGTGCCATTTGTGTTTTTGACAACATTTCACTAACGAGGCACTGATCCTGTTTATAATACCTACCATTTCCATCCCATTTGCAGTCGGCACATTTGTTTCGGGACTTGTTTCATTTTTTGTGATTTGCCCATGGCAAAATTTCCGTCAGGAAGACTTGGGCGGCAGGCACTGCTCACACCAATCCAGTATTCTCACCTTTCACACATGTTTAACCACAATTACCAGCTTCACAGTCTGGGGTGGGAGTGGGTATCGGCTGTGCTCATCCACCAGCCACATCTATCCAATCAAGGTGTCACACCTTCATGGTTAGCCTGTCATCTAACCATCTGACGGCTATGCAGTATTGTTTAATATGACTCACACCATCCATCTCTTTCATACTGCTGGTCCGCGCACCTCCACTTCCCCATCTCCCCTTAGTCCTCAAAAATCTATCAGCCTCATCATTAATGATTCATTCAGTCTGAACAGAGTCATCAGCCACCACCATTGCCAGTAACCACGCTCTAGGGTGGGGTTGACAAAGCTGCTGCTCAAGGCAGGTGCCCTTCCATCACAACCTCCAGAATAAACCTTCATCTTCTCGTCATTCTCTGTGTCTCTCCTGATGGAAATGTAAATCTTATTTTGTCTATGGTAAAAGAGTTTCACATCTCGTAATTTTTACAAGATGTAATAATTAATTGTTACCTCCGTCGAGGGAGGTCTGTCTGTCTGTTAGTAGGATTACGGAAAAACGGTAAGATAGATTTGTATGGAATTCAAAATAAGAAAATAGAGAATGGAGGTACGTCTCGGAAGAGTTTGGGCCTTGTCGGAGGTTTGTTGTCTCTGAGTGTTTTTTTTAGTTTGATTTTCAAACAATTTCAAAGACAATCCAAGTATTGATTATAACATAAAGAACCATACATGCTTGTATATTAATATAAGTACATGATTTCTCTTACATTGAACTTTGATGTCCTTGGAGGCCTCCATTGTTGGGTTGTCATCGAGAGAGCATTTGTATTCCCCGCTAGCGTCACGTGAGACATTTGTGATGGTGTGGCTGTCGGCGTTTTCCACTTTCACCACCTCTCCCTTCATTGAGAAACAATGGCAGCTGATTAGTTCCTGATGACTTGTTGGAGAGATATAGCGTGACTGATTTTCAGATGCAAAGCTGCATGGGTAGAGGGGGTTTCTGGGTTTGCATACCTTGAGGTGGAAGTTAAAGCTTGTAGGAGGAGGGTTTCCATCTGCTACACACTTAAGAGTGACATTGTCTCCTTCGACGAGAGACTCCTGTGGAATGATCTCGAGGACGATGTTCTCTGTGGAGTCTGGGCAAAAAAAGGTGAGTCAGTGTGGAGATGAGTATTAAGGTACATTAAGTTGAGCGTTGGCCCCAAGCATCTCACGGCGGGTTCTGTAGAGACCAGCTGTGTCCGTGCGCTAGAAAGAGCTGTAACTTTGTGCCTCACTATGGGTTATGTCCAACTTTAAAATGCAGCTGAGGGTACTGGGTAAGCTGCAGTCATATTTGGAGGCACCGGACCAAAGAAAATCAGTGTTTCTGCTCCACCTGAGCTCCACTTTCTGAATTCTTTTGAGAAAGTGTTCAAACCCTTAACCTGAAAAACTCTCTAGGCCAAATTGTGGAAATAACCTATATAATGTTTTTGATACCAGCAGATTTTATATCATGATTTTAGGATGTGAGACACTGTATGTGAAACTTCACTTCAGTTAAACACATTGATTATTAGATACTTCCATTAAAAAAACAACTAAAAACTGAAAACAGTGCAATTGTTTCAATTTTCTCCGTGCTTTAAAAAACATGCTCTGGGATTAAGAATGGTGAGTATTTACAAATTTCTAGGTAGAAGTTGGATATTAATACTTAAAGTGATAAAAAAGAAAAAGCATGACACACATGAGGAATGTGATTGTTGTCTCCACATGGACATACTAAACATATTTACTAAAAATACATTTTGGTAATCCTTCTTTGCTTACTCCTTAGGGACACTTGAAAGTTAGAACGGTTATGACCAGAAACATGGGTACCTGCTACTGTGTACAAGCACTACAAGTTAGAGGTGCACCGATCAATCGGCCAGCCAATCGATCGGCCCCGGGGGGCCAAGTTTGATGAAATCGTTACATGCCGGTCGCTCACACGCTCCTATGCACCGTACACGCACACCAAGCATTAGCTGCCGCAGCTACAGACATCTCACAAGGAAACCAGAAAAACATAAAGATCGCAATTTATAAGACCGGTAAGGACATAATGAGCTGTTAAGGAACAACCCTCAAAACGTTCAGCAAAAGAAACTTAATCACACATTTAATCACCCCGACGAACATAGCAAGTTAAGGCGGGAGGACGAAGGGTATATTCATTTCAACAGGTCTCTAATACAAATGCTCAGTAATTGAGAAATAACATATTTTTTATGATTTTGTGCAAAAACCAAGTCTTAAATTAAGTTCTTGACTGGATAAAAACAACAACAACATCAATAATGAAATAATTGGGGCAAAAAAAATGTAACACTCTTCTCTGGAGAGAGAGAGGAGACATCAGAAGATGACATGTCCCCCCCAACTCCTGTAAATACATAGAAGTAATACTGATAGTAAGAAATGCTTTTCTACCTGAGAGCATGGGGGAAGAATTGGGCGTCCATACATGTGGCGCTCGCTCTACCGACTGACTGAGATACACTTTATAATTATCATGAATGCATTATAATGTAAGGTCTAAACACTTACGCACAATGTCAATATTAATACAGGAGAATATGAATAAATGTGACAAAAATCTAATCTCCCTATTAGCTCGTGTGGAAATAAAGCGGTTTCTGATAAAGATTCCTGAAGAAAACCTGATTTCACTTCAGGATGTTGTTTTTCGTGTAAAATATTTGAATTCCAAACGCTCCAATCATCAGAGTCACAAACAGTTTGACTAATGACGGCTAAATCTGAGACTATGTACGCTGTACAAATTCTGTTTGTTGTATTTTAAAGATGTGAGAAGGCACATTTTGAGGGTTTTAAGTGTATTGGTGGACGGTTTACAAGGTTTCAAGAAAAAAATATTGATCCCACCCACGAGATGAAAAATGATGTTTCACTTCTAAATAATATCAAAGGCACCTCTTCGGCGCACGAGAGACCTGGGTTTAAAACAGTTTGGTTCAAATCTACTGAGCCTTTTATCTGAGCTCTGCTCCAGAAAGGAAATGATTAAATGATGGACGGAATCACCGTCATCCATCAAAAGTTTTTTTTCAGTTTGTGTGGTTACTCTGACATCATCTCATCTGCAGACGTAAATCTGTGCGTTGAGTGAAGATCCCTCGGGGGGGTTTGTGGACTCACAGGTGATGTTGAAGGTCACTGGGGAGGACGCCAGCTCTGCACGCAGTGGGTGCAGAGTGCTGCAGGTGAACTCGGCCTCCGCGTCTTCCTTCTCGGCCGAATACTCAAGCGTGGAGGAAGTGGTAAAAAGACCAGTAACAGGGTCTACCTCCACCGAGGCCTGGATAGAAATCCCTAGGCAGACATAGAAACGACCGTCTTAGCAAAGACAGAATAAAACATTGCACTGTGTGATGTTTATAAAAGTAAGGGCCCCTCCGCAGAGCGGTTTTTATTGCATATATAATCAGACCACTAGATGAAGAGGGCATCCCATGAATCTCATCATTTATGCCTGTAAGAATATCAACACAGCCCGGCGTATGTATGTTAATGTAATATTTTAGGGGCTGTGCATGTCCACTCACAAACACGTTTACCGCACACACACACAGAAACCGGCGCATATTACCAGCCACAACCCATTTGAGGGTTTCATTTTTTTTTGTCTGTCGAGAGAACCTCGCCATTAGCGATCAATCAACTTATTGAAAATCTCCCTTTGCTCTACCTCTCCCATCTACTGACAATCAGACCAGCTCCACTTTGAGAATGAGCGAGCGAGAGACTTGCTGTGTTATTATACTCCACTCCAGCTGCATGATGATGGGAAAAAAAATGACTATTTCTTTCTTTCCTGCAATAATGAAAAAATACAAGAATTTTCACCAGATGACTTTAATATCTGTATGGAAAAAATTAATCATTCCAGAACTTTTTGACACATTGAAATGAAGAGAGCTGCCGTCAGGGCTACGCACACATCTCCTTCATTGTTCCTGCTCAAGACTCCAGAGAAGAGATTTATGATTCAGCACCAGCTGGCTACACTAGGTGAGTTTATGTGCACATCTCTCTCCTTTCAGAATGAAATCATTCCAAAAGGATATTCCTGTATTGACAGTTTACTTGAGCTAACGAATAGGAAATGGAGTTTTCATGTGCCGGCGCATCAATAGGTGGGTTTACATGGACAGCCTAAATCCAAATAGATTCTGAGAAGGGCTCTATTCGGAAAGAAAATGTTGCATGTGAACACATCTTTCTGAAAGTTAAGGCGTGTTCAAACATTGACCAAACGACACTGTTTGTTATGAAAGTGTCAGTCGTTAGCAACAAACTGTGTATCCAAGAATCAGTCGGGGTAAGTTATGTTCTCTCCAACAGACTGTTTTTGTAGCTCAGAAGAATCTGAATTGCTGAACTGATATAACTAACTTGTCTCAAGACGGTCAACTGTCCGCTCGTTCCCTATTTGAGGGCGAACAATCCAGCGTGAGAGAAATCTGCTCCACAATGAGAGGAACTTTTGCCCTTCTACTCCACAGGAGGTTTCGGTCCTGCTGTAAATGCACTGATTTATTTTGATATCTCAGGCCTCCGTGTCCCAATGTGTAAAACTATTTAGTGCTGCTGTTTAGTGAAATGACATCAGAACCATGCAGGTTTCAACCGTTTGAAAGCGCTTACATCATGAACAACAGGGCTCCGTTTGTGGACCACATAGTATTGTGAAAATAAAATACAAAACATGTGCTATGCTACGGCTGACAACAGCATTTGAATTGTTTTCACAATACAGCGCCCCCACCCGCCTGCCCTGCTTTGACGATCTGTGGAGAACACAGGTAGAGAATATTCACCTGTTCCATCAGCCACCAGAGGTTTATTGTTCTTCAGCCATGTGATGTTCACAGCTGGATTTGAATCTTGTGCCACACAAACTCCCAGCTGTGGAACAAAAAAAAATACAGTTAGATAGATAGTAAAGGCCTATACTTCAAAAATAATAAATAATAAAATAATTTAAAGTATTTACAATAAATACGTTTTTCCAAATGGCCAACATTCATAGAAAATGTCATTGTTAAGTTCTTGTACCATAATAAAGATAATCATAATCATTTTATTATATATTTTGTCATTATAGTTATTTATTTATTTTTAGGAATAAGTAGTTCTTTATGCTAAGGTTTCTCAAATAGGGGAATGGGTAATAATAATTATATTCATTACAAAATTGTAATGGTGAAAGCGTAGGCTGATAAACAACCTTTTACATTCAGTATTCCCACTTCACATGAGGATTAGGGCCACATACTGTAATATATTTTCTTTTTAAATGGTAATTTAAGTCAGATTTCTGAATGAAGTGAAGGAGATCAGAGGACTGACTTTAATCTCTGCTTCACTCTCAGACAAAAGATAAATATTGTGTATTAGGAATGTACAAAAGGCCATTTTGAGCCAATTTTTTTCATTCTTGTTTAGTTTTACTCTCAATAAAACATTTATTTTTTTAAACGCACTCATTATTACTAATGAACAGAATAGGGGCATTTTTAATTTCCTTAAATCTGAATATGAATCAGGCTAAAAAATTTTGAGTTTATTTTTCATCATTCTGAAAATGCGCGTACAAAATTTCTATTGCATTGATCACTGGGATCTTGGCCGTCTGGAAAAGCGTTTGAAAACCACTGCTCTGTGCATTATAGCATGAAATGCCAAAAGCATTTTTATAAGCCGCTCAGGTCCTTTGGGTAATCTAATTGCAATTGGGGGTGGGGGGACGGGCTTCCGCTTTTACTAATTAATGAGAATCCCTTGAGAGATCTCTGGTACAAGATACTGAAGAAAAAAAAATAAATGTATGTATAAACATTGATTTTCATAAAAAAAACCATTACCTTAGTAACTTTGCCAATCTCTAGATCCTCTGCTTTTTCAGAAATCTGCAGTTCATCGGGCACCTCTGCCGAACACAAAAATGTGAAAATGAACAACAGATCGACAGACGGGAGTCACTCCAGCACTTATTATAGTATACATAGGATAAAGAAAGAATATATATTATTCATGCGGAAGCTTTCACTCACTGTAGACCACCACATTAACTGGGTATTCTTTGATGTCCACACCAGACACCACCATGCAGGTGAACGATCGCTGATCAGTCAGCTTGGCTGCAGACAGTAGCAAGCTAGAATTGCCGCCCATGCTCACACGGCCCTTGTATTCATCGGTGGCGCTGACTGAAACATTTTGGTTGCTGCTCCTGACCAGCAAGTTTCCTGAAAGTCCCTCGCCTTTGTCCTGGAAAGCAGAGCGGAGTACACTTGTTACATGCCTGTCACATAAGGCACCATCATATTGTTCAGTTGAAAGCACACAGCGATTTTTCTCCACACCCTCTGCTCACGCTGGGTCAGATGGGTGGACAGATGCACGGTCTAATGCACGATCTGTGCACTCAGACTGGGCGTGGTTCTGAGACATAATGAATGGATGTCTAATGTATTTCACATATTTGAATCTATTTGCCTCCGTCGTCACTTACATATTTCCATTTGGTGATCATGACCTCTTCCGCTTTCAAGGCTCCATGGTTGCAAGGGATCTCAAGGGTTTCCCCGTACAGGCCGACGACAGTCTCCAGACTGCTGACTGAAAAACAAAGCAAAGCATTTCTTCAATTTCTTCCTCATTTGGGCTTCTGTCCTCGGCTTCACAGAATAATATTTGCTGACTGAAAATGTAAATTACCATTCTGAATACTTCAAAGTCCCTGCTTTCTATTTTTGTGTGTCCGACTGACATCACAACCACTTATTGTTTGTCTGACAGCACAGGTATCTGAAGTTCCGCTAATTTTTTCAAATTTCTTTCAGAACATCACCATGGAGACAAAGTGCTGGAGAGATGGTTGAGATGAGGGGCAAGCAGAAGGGTCTCAATGGGCTGGGGATGAGGGGTTAGAGCAAGAGGGCCGCGGGGGAAGACGAGGCTGCCATGGCTTGACTGAAAATGAGGCGCAGCTCTCTTTTTTCTTTGATCGGCAGACTCACATTTCAGACCTCACACGTTTGAGACTAAGGTAAACACGTGAGTGGGTGTGTGGAACTCTGACACTGTGGAACTTCAAACTGGTTCATCAGCAGCTCATTACGGCGCATGAGAACGAGACAGTTTCTATATTTGGAATCAATGACAGAAAACGTTGGTGTTGAAGTGAAGAAGAACACGAGGATGGGCGAATATTTTGTGTGCCATCAAGCATCCATACTTCTTATATCGATGCAATAAAACAAGAAACGGCTTCAAACTGTAGAGCCGTGCAGCTTCAACAAAAGTTTTTGCTCTCGACTTACCGTAGTCTTAAATGTTTCCTCAGAGTCGTGAGAATATGGCTGGCATTTAATTCCTTTACGTTGTGCCTGATGGTCATTTGAATCCCATTTCAATGAAAGTAAATACTTTTACTGTGGTTACCATTGTCTACATTAGGACAGAGCGACAACAGGGAACCTATTTGCCAGTCTGTTTTATGATCTACCTAAAACCTCTTTAGTCAAGGGTCTTTTTCACATCGTCACGGTTAGAGAAGTTCCTAAAACTGTTACGAGCTCCTGTAAAGATACAAAACAATATCACACGGCGTTGCTCTACAGCAGCTGCTGTTAGTCACATCCACCTGATATTCAGCTGAACAGGTTCACACTCCTGTCAATCATTTTTTTGTAATCTGTCAGCTCCAGAGCATCATGGATTCTGATGTTTACCTCACCGGTAACACCGGCAGTAAAGCGCGGACGGACATTTTATTAATAAAAACAGGATGAGTTCTGCTGTCCTTCTACGCCTCTTCCTCCAATCGTTATTCCTGATGTAAAGCCTTCAGCAAAAGCATCTTCCCTTTATGCATTCATGATCCTCCCTGGAATAATGGTGTTTTGGTTTATTTTCTATGGAATCTTTTATGGGACATGTATATGTCAAGAGCTGCAAAACCGATTTTTACTGTCCCTCAACAATAACAATATAGATTCTATTCTAAAAACATTCAAAATGGCTTCCATTCCTTGACTCAAAAAAGCCCAAAAGGTTTCACTTCAGTTGGAGGCGCTCTTTGAATAAGGATTAATGTAAAGATATGGAAATTTCAAAGAAATTCAAGGTACTCTCCTTTAACAACTAAAAAGTCTTCTTTGTAACGGAATGGACATTTGGTCCTATAAAATACCCCAACACGTTTCGGCTTCAAGCCTTCATACGGGAGTCAAACAGATCTTTTGAAAAAGCAGGACATTTTATGGTGGTGATGACCAATGGGAGTATTCCCCCTCTATAAAGGGGTGGGGCTTAGAGAGGGAGTGGACACAACAATTCTCACGCAGATGGAATTTTGACCCAGAAACCCCAAAGAATACAATAGTAACATATCAACACAGTATACAATACAATAAACGACGACCGTTAGAGGTAAAGAGGGGGTTACAAGGAACCAACAAGAATTTACATAAACATTTTGAGTATTTATAAAAAGACAGTAGAATCTAAATCCTCATTATGACCTGGATATTGGCTAGTATAATATTGATTAAACTAGGCATCCCAATAATTGAAATGTTTTTATGTCATCATTGCGTTTACATCACATTTGGGTCAACTTCTACTTTACCATCGTCTTGTATTTAAATAGTTAGATTGATGGTTGCAATAACAGGAAACAAATCCAACACAGAAGCAAACAAAAAGTGTTAGAATACTTGTAAAGTGATTATTTGGTGACGATAATGAACTGTGCTTAGAGCTTTGTAAAGCCAGAGCTGCGTATTTGAAACATATGAGACACAAGTTGAGTTTACAAGGGACACTTTATCGGAATTTAACCTTTCTGAACTGCAATGTCGGTCGCCTGTTTACATGACCTTTAATCTTTTCCGTCCCTGTGTTTAAATTGCATCGACTCATCTAATCGGAAACAGCTTTGTAACTCCCCACTCCCATTCATAAGGCGGTGATAATGCTTCGATGAGTTGGGTGCTGACCGCCAACAAGCGCCCAGAAGAAGAATATGACAAAGGCAGCATGCGCGGAAGTGACTTTTCGCCCATCTAACCGTCCAACTATGTTAAACCTTTTCAAAGTTGCAATGAGTAAATAACTCTTCGATGCAGACCGGTACTGTTTTGAAGTCGCCGTATTTAAAATGTGTCGCGGTACTGTACATGCGCTGAATAAACTCTGCATTACGTCACAACGCTGGGCATGCAGGATACAACTCAAAGAGAAAGCATTCCCATACAGCGTTTACATGCAGCGACTGGCTATTCTGAAAGGACTTTGACTACCTCCTGGCAAAGGAATGAAATCTCATTCGGAAAGGGACTTTTCTTTCCGATTAACAGCCTTTCCCGAATCTATTCGGAATTAGGCTTTCCATGTAAACCCACATGGATAAAAGTATTGCACTGATCAGTCTCAATCACCTTGTGTATTGTACAACTATTTGCATATCTTTTGCAGTCCTGCATTCGTTTATAGTCCTTTTTATCAAACATATGAAGAGGTTCCATTTAATTATTTACACTTTGAACACGAATGCTAAAATAATTTCATTATAAGGAGTAGTGACAACGTAGAATTGGTGGAGAGTTTCTTCTAAATTAAAACTGTGGAGCACCAATAACTTCTTACTTTCCTTTTGGTTTATCAAACTCATGATTTTCTATTAATATATATACTTGATTACAAATGATGTACCTGGAACTTAAAATAATAAATTAAATAAAGGTCCTCTCAGGGTACTCTATTGTTCTACCGCAGTCTAACAAAATGTAAATAGTGACTAGGCATTGTCCAAAGAGGTGAGTGTGAATGATTGCAGACAATTAATTTAACTATAATCCAAAAGTACATGGAACAGTAACTTTGAATAGTTAATCTGTGGCAACTGATTGTTTTACTTTTCAGGGGTTCCGATAACTTATTCAGGTTTACGATGTACGTGCAGGTTGCTTGACTATAAACCATTAATTTAATCTACCTGAAATGAAGATCAAGCGAAGGTTCCGCTAGGACGACCATCTCCCTTCTATAGATATCATCTTTACTCCTTCAGCCCACCTTCATCACTAGCCTATCATCATCTTGCTGACGTCTTTCTAAATCATCTAGTTCCTGTATGCCTCTATCTCCCTGTCTCAACATAGTCTTTGGGAGTGGATCAAACAACTTCTTCTGTCTCAGATAAGAGTCATCAGCCACCACCGCCATGATCGAGACTCCAAATGGGACGTATACCAACTGTTGCAACAGAGACTTTGTGTTGGATTTATAATTCCACATCATTTGCTGTAATAAATATTAATCTGACTGAAATTGCGCATATTGCCAGTACAAACATGACTCACTCATGTCGTCACCCCACACTCCAGCATTCTGTCTTTCTGCAATAAATCTAATAAAACAGACTCGTGCTTGAGCGGCAGCCAGACCTGCAGGTTTATGGTTTAGGCACAAGATGTTACTCACTGGGCAGAGAAAAAAGTAAATGTAAACTAGATTGGGAATCCCTTAAACGGTGGCATTTAATGAGCTTTTCCTGCAAGGCGTGGGGACACCTCCTGCTCAATGTCATTTCTTGAGTTATTTAGGATGCCAGAATTCAATCTCTCAGGTCGGTTGCTATTTTGGCAACAGCACTTGGACGCGCTGTTGCCAACACAACACAGGAAACACCCAAATGACTTTCAGAATCCACTTAGCAGCCTGGTCCAAAAACCTCAAACATATCAGGCAACAGAGCTGCACAACCTGCTCTGAATGTTACGATTGTTAAATGGCAAGAGTTGGTAACACTGCAGTACAGGAATTATCAGCCATCCTTTATGATGATCCTTAAATTTAAAATTCAAATAGGCATTTTTGAATATTCAAATAAAGCTGTGTTCATCCTCTCTTATAAGAGTCTGCATAAAGGGAAAGGCGTTATCTGGGTGGCTTACACTGTTAAACAATGAGAACTCATCACACATTTTTGAGTTATGGAAGACAAAGCCCCTGCTGCTTACTGAGATAAGGTAATCCTTTGCAACAAAAGTAGGTGAAAAGTGTGACCTCACGCTGACAAACACACACACGCACTATGTATTACAGAAATTAACACTTCTATAAGTGGGAAATAGAAATTGGTACCAGACAATAAAGTCTGTTTTGTTACATTATTTTCATGCTGCTGTGTTTTCTGAAGAAATAATACATTCCTCCCCTTAATTAATTGTTTTTCACTTTTTTTGTTTTCAGGAACTGAAATGTTATTACATCAAGTAGTAAAATCGTGTCTCATGCCATGAACGGCCATAACGTCATAACTACCTGCTTATTACTGTGTGGCACCAGGTGTTGTGGAAGCAGCAGATCTTTTGTGTACTCTTCGTTGCTAGGTGGGGGCCTCCAGGGATGGGACCTGTTTACATAGCAGATCCCACCGATTTCTTAATAGGAATGAGATCTGGGGAGGCGGGGTCAGAACCTTGAACTTAATGTTGTGTTCCGCAAAAACGATCCTGCGCTATTTTTGTGGCAGGGCGCATCATCCTACTGAAAGAGACCACTGCCATTAGGAAATACCATTTTCAAGAAAGGGTGCACGTAGTCTGCAGCAAACCTTAGGTAGATGGTATGTGTTAAAAAAAAATCTGTGTGAATAGCAGGACCCAAAGTTTGCCAGCAGAAAATTGTCCTAAGCATTACACAACCTCCCTGGCATGACTCCTTCTGGCCTACCCTTTTATCCAGGTTAGCAAGGCACACGCACTTGGCTGTCCACAGGATTATTCATCAGCCACCTTCTGCCATTGCCCCATGGTCCAGTTATGATGCTGTCATCCCATTGTTAAAGTTTCCAGCTGACTCTTCGCTTCAATGAACCTTGAGCTCACTGGTTGTCCTTCTTTAGACCACTTTTTGTTAGGTACTATCCACTGCAGACCAACACCCATCAAATGGTAAATGGACACCAAGATACCAGGTCAAATTCCTTGTAAGTGTGACCTACTTTGGCTATAAACTCTTTTATGAGTCATCAGGAGCAGTAACCCTCTACACACCAATGGAACAGCCAATGGGAGCAACTTGGGGTTCAGTATCTTGCTCAAGGATACTTCAACATGTAGACCAGAGGGGCCGGGATCGAACCCCTGACCTTCAGATAAGTGGACGATTGCTCTAGCTCCTGAGACACTGTCGCTCAAGACATACCTTGGTGGAGATGCTGTGACTCATTTGCCTCGTCCATATCAAAGTCACTCATATCTTAACGCTTTCCCTTTTTAATGCTTCCGACGCATTAACTTCAAAGACAAATTGTTCACATTGTGCCTGACGAGATTATTAATGTTATTCACTGCATTTGTAAGGGGTTATGTCTCCTCAGTCATTCAGTACCATCCTGAGGAGACATTGTTTATCAAAATTGAAACTTAGCTTTAAAAGAGCGATTGGGGTCTCAGGACTACCAGGGTTTAATAAGAATATTTAATTATGTACTACATCAGTCAGTGTTGTTACCCAGAATAACTGCTCTGTTCTCTCGCTCTGGACAAAAAAGATTAGCAAATAGTCAGGCAAAGGCAATTCCAGTAATAGACAGGCGGGTGACAAGAGACAGGAGGCAGCACCATAGGAGATACCTTCATGCTGCTGATTAAGGTGCTTCTATCGCTGAGAAAAGACAGGTGACAACAGCTTAGATATAAACTCACCAGGGAAATCAGCTAGCTCCTCACACTTGTCTCTGCATCCCTGTTTTGCTACCTTACGGCCTCCCATATGTGTGTGCGTGTGTCTCAGAGTGTGGGTCACATCTTAGTGCAACATCAACAAGAAAATGAAGGCCCAAACTTATTAAGTGCTGAAAATGAGAACTGCGCTCCGAATAGCGATCCCATGGCACATGTCCACAAAGACTTGATGGCAAATAGCCTCACATCAGGATCATTGTCGGCATTGAGGAGGGCAGACAGAAACACTTCAGCTAGATCAATAATACTTGAGGAAAGGCTGGATATTTATAGAGAACAGTGCTTGCCTAAGAAGCGAGAAATCAAAGAAACCCTCAACTTCTGTGACATTCTGCTTCTCCCTCTGGTTTTTGCTTTAATAATTTATGCTGTGTTTTCATTAGCCGTACTCTGAAGCATCACCAATTGAAAAAGAGATACCTCATTTCAAAGCTCCATCCCTCAGTCTATCAGTCACGAGGTCCTCAAAGCATCCTTGCAGTTATTTGGTGATATATAAGCTTCATAGGTTGCTTATTTGCCGGCTATTTCATGTTGCAGACTCCTTTAACTCACACTTCACTAACAACATATGACTGTATTTGAATTCTAAATCAACCAACAGGGGCGAGTTCCCACCTACTTTTAGCGCGCACCCTCTAACCTAAACGATGATGTAGCCTTAAATGCCATAAATTAGGCTGTCATTCAAAATGTCGCCTTCCATAAAATGACCTTTTTCCTCAGTAACAAGATGAAACTGAGATTTTCACAATCATGACCTTTCACAAAGCAGAAGAATGCAAAAGAAGATCATCTGCTGTCACAAAGCTGCTTCAGATGAAACTGAAGGCAAGATCGGGACAGAGGGACAAGAAGAGGACAATGGACCAAAACATTAACATTTTCAGGTAGTCTTTTCTATTTTTATCCTCATTTTCCGAACTCCACACTGCAACCTCATACTCTCCAAGTTCTGTTACAGTATGTTACACATCATGCTGAGGAAGTGTTCCAGACCAGCTAGCTTGAAGAGTGAGTTATAAGAAAAGGGAAGAAAAAACTTTTCTCTCAGAGTTGAAGGTATGTACAGTAATCATGTCATTGATGGATGACTGACAGCGCACTAGCTCAACATTCCCTTCACAGAGTTCGCCGGTCCGTTGCGGGCTGAACCGTGGGGGCGTTATTACAAACGGCAACATTGTTTTGCTCTATAATTATGCTTTCTCGTGCCCACTGTAATTGCCTGTCTTTGTCTTTTAAGCAGCTGTTTGTTTGTTTTTGACCGTGAACTTGTTTGCAATAAATACTAATGTCCAAAGCTGAATGACTCCATTAATAATGAGGAAGCAAGGCTAACATATTACCCTATATGTTTGGTTCTATAAGGTGCTATGACAGGACAAAGATAGTAATTTATCTCCCAATCATTACACCTCTCTCTTTACAGTCGTGTTAGCAGCGTGGTTCTGGTAATCGCAAAGTTTTCTAATGACATTCCTGGTCCCTAAGCGATGAATGCTATTGACTTTCCTTTTTTTTAAACTATAACCCTGAATTCTCCTCAGCTGCCACCATTAGTGTTTCTTCTGTGATTTTTTTGGAGTAAGTCCCAACAAATATTGGATGCATGGATTCATGTTCTCGTGGCCATATGCCGGAGCAGCGGGTAGCAAAAACCTTCACAGCAAGAAGTTTTGGGATGAAATCACCTCTGCGCTTCTGGCCTATCAGTGTAAGGCTTGTTCTCTCTGTGTTTTTGTGGGTTCCCTCCGGATACTCTGGCCTTAACAGTCCAACAACAAAAAAAGGAGTAAAGGGGAAATGGTGTTCCCGTAGATTTAAATGTGAGTTTGAATGGTTGTTTTTCTTTATGTGCTGCCCATGTGATAAACCATTGACTTGAACCCTACCCCTAGCCCCACAGTTAGCTGGGATAGGATCCATCGCCTCGAGACCCTGAACAGGATAAACAATTACAGAAAATCGATGGATGGATTCATGTTCATCTAACAATGAGTATTTTTTATTTTCCCTGATCCAAATTAGACAGCGGGTTGTTCGAGCCGAATGCTCATCCTAAAGAAACCCTTACCATCTATCTTTTTTATTTTTTATTTTATTAAACCTTTTTTTTTAACAAGTAATGTCATTGAGACCCACGTTCCCTTCACAAGAGAGATCCGTTTTATCTGGGTTATGCGAGTGGCATGAGTACACTGAGTACAATAATTACAAACTGGACTGGCTGGATTCCGCTAAAGATAATAATTCTGGTCATTTCATTATTTCCTTATTTTTTCATCTCGGCTGGTGAAGTTCAGGAGGTAGAGCGGCTGTCCACTGATCAGAAGGTCTTTGTTTTTAGCCCCTGCAGTCTACCGGTTATTGCCCCCGATGAACAGCTGGTATCTACCACCACATTAGGGATGTTTGTGTGAATGGGTGAATGCTGACTCATGTTTTAATGCACTTCGAGTGGTCAAGCAGACCAGAGAGGTGCCAAATAAGTACAGTCCATTTACCATCTGGTGCTATCCATAGGTTAAAAAAAACTTTGCCAGTCAGCAACTAACAATTATTCTCATCATCATTACATTCTGACTGGTATGATTTAATCATGATAGCATAGTTGCTGAAAAGCATTTCTTATACAACACTGATGCTGGCAAGCGGCCTTTATTAATCTATTTCACAAAAGTAATCAGCCGATATGATTCAATTCATATAACTAGTTATAGGATGTGAATTGTACTGAAATGTATAGTTTGAGCCATTTTAAAATTAATATTTTAGGCAACATCGCCTGTTTCTGGGCACAAAAACAATACAATACAAAGATGATACCCTGCATCTGTCTGACCTTCACAAGGTCGTAAAGGTCTTTGAACGAGAACCAATCTGCTAAGAGGATCCGTTTATGGACAAAACTAATTCAGACAAAGGTTTCATTTTCTGACAATGTTCCCCATAGGCTCAATCTGCGATCCAGCTAAACTAGGCCCGTCTAATCTTTTTCCGTTTTTAATAAGTGGGCGAAACTCTATGGAGTCTTATCTCATGGAGAGTTCCATAAGAAACATTGTGCAAGTCTAACACATTTATTAGTTTTTGAATAAAAAGACTGTCTGATATTTTCTGACTTTAATGTAATGCTGAAACACAGCCATGCAATTAAAACATATTGGAGTGGGAAATTAGTCTCATGAATTGAGGGCCAGTTTATTTTCCTGCTATGTTCCCCGTGTAAAATACAGACTATTTCACAGCATGTGTCCTCAAATATGGTACAAATGAATCTCACATCAAACATTACGAAAATTGATATTATAATTGATTGAACTTTTGAGTATCTTCTTAAGAGGTGAAACAATTAGTGAGTTTAAAAAAGAAATATCTTAAATTGGTACCACTTTACAATTAAACTACCCTTATAAACCTTTTATGACCAGTTTATTAGCATAGTTCTCATAAATAATTGATAAACTGTTATTATTAATTAGATAGAAAAGGAGTTGTTGCTTGATAAAAAGTGAAACTTTATTGAATACCGAAACCTATATTATAAGTAGAGTTGGACAGATCGATCGGCGCCGGGAGGCCTTGTTTGATGTGATTGGCAATGGACCAAGCAGCATTTAATCACCCAAAGGAACATAACAAGTTTCAAGGCGCTAATGTTAGCAGAGCGGTTAAAGCTAGCTACCAGCTAAAGCTAGCTATATTACAGATCCAGCCCGCTGTATCTTTGTACTTATGCAGTGGTTTTAATATGTATAACAAAAATTAATTGGAATGGGCCAAAATCGTTTGATTGTTTGCCGCTTGTTTCGTCGCTGAAACAGGTGAGCCAGGTGAGTTCAGCAGCGTCTACCGACCTGATGACAGGCAGAGACCCAAAGGGACGCTGGTGGAGGAAGCTCAGAGGAGAAAAAGAAAAGGCGACCTAGCAAATAAGCTGGACATGATAGTAAATATTTTGGACCGGCTTTACATCACTGTTGAAAGTTTAACAAAACCGCAAGACAGATACTTGGCTGGACTTCCTGCTAAAATAAATTAGTAAGTAATATGAGCTGACATTTATTTCCATGTTTGGTTATCTTTAATCTAGATGTAATGTAATCCTACCATATGTCTATATCTGTCCTTGGTGGGGTCAAAGTTAGCAGCTGCAAGCTCCTGACAGAGGTCAAGTCTTCCTCCTCCACAGAGGAGGTTTTGTGTTTGTCAGTATTCGTTTGTCTTTTAGAAATTTGTTCAGATAGGTAGGCTATGGCCTAAACCACAGTTATTTAGAGTTTGCTGCTGATTTATTGGTGAAACATTGTTTTTCTTGAATAACAATCAGTCCATATTCTATGGGAACTGGTGTACTTCCCATGAGGCATTGAGCAAGAGGAGTAGTAAAGGTCACAATCACACTCTCACCTACAGGTAATTTACGGTCACCCGTTTACTGTGGGAATGCAAAACAACATGCAAGCTCCAACCTGGTGGTTTGACCGTTTAAGCTCCATGCTGTGAGGCAACAGGTTCCAAACTGTAGGGTGAGTATTGCATGGTGAAGTAGTCATATAATGAGGGTCAGACTATCATGGCACTACTGCCTCTGGGTGCGATGACATAATGATGAAAATGAGCTACATGGCAGAGGTTTGTGCGGTCGGAGGGTTTTCCACACCCAAAACAGAAAAATGATGTATTTGCATATCTTTCTGGTTTGGAGCATTCATTGATTTAATATCTTAGACATTAAAAATGTTTCCACAAAATGACAAATCATTTGATCAAGCATGTTTTTAAATATTAATAAAGAATCTTTAAAGAGTTATTTGATGAAATTTTAGACTTCATGGAAACTTTTCTAACTAGATCAGCTCGACCTCTTTGTTAAGCGTGTTTTCAGAAAACTATCTGTCCAGTATTAGGCTTTTTTGGTTGTACAACACCGCCTTTGATGATGATAATGATGATGATGATAATGATGCAGTAGAGTCTTTACATTTGGGTGACACAGCTCTCCCACCCTCTGTCTTTAGTTACAACATTGTGTCCAGTAAGGCCTCACATGCTAAATTATTCAATCATGCCCAATAAAATCCAAATGATCAAATAGGACTTTTTCCATAGCTGTGGGTACTGCCTCCTCATCCGTGGACTCTTTGACCTGTGGTGTCCCCCTGGGCTCCATCCTTGACCGTTTACTCTTTAGCTGCCACTGGTTCGTATTATAATCAGGTTCAATCCAGCGGCACAATTTTTCCAATAAGAAATAGAGACTCAAATGTGCTCAACCTAACAGTTCTAGGGTTTTAAGGGAGATCAACAGCCACTAGTTAAAAAATGTATGACAAACTAATTGCACTTGTCGCTTAAACATGACGTCTGAGAGCGTTGAGAGATTTAATTGCATCTTTTTTTTTCAGTGATTGTCAAATTAATTCAACTCTATAATTGACTTATTTTATTTTTTTGTATGTAAAATCAGGACAGCCAGAGTGAAATGGGAATATAAAAATGAACCTTCACATTTTACGGCTTGTTCTGAGCTGAGCATAGTTAGTCACCTCAGGACAAAGCAAGCCTGTGTTCTGCTAAGGAGGAGGATGGACAGCAAATAGGGAATTAAGCGGAGTACACAGAACACTGTACTGTTATTCTGAGTTTATTAAGAATAATGGCTCCCTTCCTTCACCCCAGGAGCTTGAACCCATTTCAAGGCCAGTGTGCAACAAAACTAGCAATAGTAATAATATAATAATAATAATACATTTAATGTATAAATCACTATACATTTGGATCAAATCTCAAAGGGCTACAAAGTAAATGTAGATAAAAGAATCAATAAAAAATATAATAATAACTTTATAAAAACATGACCAAAAAGCAGCAATGTTAATTATAGTTATAGATTCTGCTAAAAAGGAAAGTTTTAAGTCCTTTTTTAAATGTCTCAGTCGTCTGTGGAGCCTTCAGATGGTCAGGGGGGGGAATTCCCACAGACATGGGGCAGCAGAACAGACGGCCCGATCACCCATGGTGCTGAGCTTAGTCCGCGGAAGGAGGAGGCAGTATGAGTGGGTAGAACGGAGTGATCGTGTTGAGGTCAGTGGGGTGAGTAGTTTTTTTAGGTAGGGGGGTGCGTTACCATGGATGCACTGGTGAGTGAGGAGAGAGATCTTATAATCAATCCTGGAGGAGATGGGAAGCCAATGAAGGGAATGAAGAACGGGGGTGATGTGTTCGTGTTTACGAACTCTCATCAGGATCCTTGCAGCACTGTTTTGAACATACTGAAGTCTTTGAAGACTTTTATCAGGCATCCCGATGAGAAGTATGTTACAGTAATCCAGTCTGGAGGAGACGAACGCGTGAACCAGCTTTTCAGCATCACTCAAGGTGAGTGAAGAATGGAGTTTGGAAATGTTTCTGAGATGATGAAAGGAGATCTTGCAGATGTGTTTTATGTTGGATACAAAAGTGAGTTGAGGGTCGAATCTTACGCCGAGGTTGGTGACTGATGAAGAGAGGGGAATGTCGTGACCAGAGAAGGTAATACTGGTTCTGGAGGAAGACTGGGTCTGATGTGGGGTGCCAATTAAAATTGCTTCTGTTTTGGAGCTGTTCAACTGGAGAAAGTTGTTTTTCATCCACACCTTTATCTCCTCCAGACATGACAGGGGGGATGATGATGACGATGAGGATGGAGAGGCTGAGGAGGAACATGTGTCAGTTTTTATGTAGATTTGCGTGTCATCAGCGTAGCAATGGAATGAGAGTCCATATCGACTGATGACACGGCCAAGGGGGAGCATGTACAGTATGAAGAGAATGGGGCCAAGGACTGATCCCTGGGTTCCCCAAAAGTGACGGTGTGTATCCGGGACCTTGAACTTCCAAGGGAAACGTATTCTGTTCTGTCGGTGAAGTAGGATTGAAACCAGTTCAGGGCGGTGGCAGTGAGTCCAGTGGTGTGATGTAGGCGGTGTAGGAGTATTCCATGGTCAACTGTGTCGAAGGCAGCAGACAAATCAAGGAGAATCAGGAGGGAAGGTGAACCAGCATCTGCTGCCATCCGGAGGTCATTTGTGACTCTAAGCAGAGCTGTTTCTGTGCTGTGGGCAGAGCGGAAACCAGACTGAAAGGTTTCAAAGAGGTTGTTGTATTTGAGGTGGCCCTAGAGATGGGTATAAACTACTTTTTCCAGTACTTTGGAGAGGAATGGGAGTTTGGAAATTGGCCTGTAATTAGCAAAAACTTCTGGATCGAGAGTAGGTTTTTTGAGGAGTGGTCTGATTATGGCGGTTTTTAGGGCAGATGGAACAAAGCCCGGCCTGGAGGGATTGGTTTATTACAGCGGTGATCAGGGGACTGATGGAAGAGATGTTAGTTTTCACCAGGGCCGTAGGAAAGGGGTCGAGGGCACAGGTGGAGGGCTTCATCATCCTGATGATAAACTCAACCTCTTGCTGTGAAATAGCTGGGAAGCACTTTAGAGGCTGGAAGATCTCAAACTGTGACTAATCAGACTGGATAGGTAGAGTGGAGGAACCAGAAAGGACAGAACAGATTGAGTAAATTTTCGATTTGAAGAAAGCCATGAAATTATTACAGTGCTCTTCTGTTATTTCTGTAAGTGGGGACTTTGTGGTTTAAGAAGATGATTGATAGTGGAAAACAGCTGTTTAGAATTTCCAGGACTGGTTTTGGTAATGTTCGACAAGTGACCGAGCCTCTCTAAGCGACTTTGAGGTGACCTTTCGGTGTTCCCGAAAGGCTAGCTTGTGGACAGTGAGACTTGATACGTTGTAACGCCGCTCAAGGACACGCCCAGCTGCCTTCATTTTCCGTAGCTCGCTGGTGAACCAGGGGGCTGAGCGGGAGAAGGTGACTGTTCTAGTTTTTACAGGGGCGTGACGATCCAGGATGGTACTCAGGGAGTTATTGTAGAAATCCACTGAGTCATTGGCTGATACAAAGTTTGCAGAAAGAAGATGCTGGAGGTCGACTCTCATGGTTTCTGGGTTAATGTTTTTCAAATTTGTGAAGTACATTTGACGTTTGGGCTTAGTGAGGGGGGACACAAGTGACAATTCCATGGAGACGGCCTTGTGGTCGGACACACCCAGATCGTACACAAGAAGATTGCTGAGAGGAGCAGAGTCAGTGATGACTAGATCCAGAGTGTGTCCCTTGATGTGGGTGGGGACATCGACAAGTTGCCTGAGATTAAAACAATCCAGTAGTTGGAGAAATCCGGATGCAAAACGACATGCAGGGGAGTCGACATGAATGTTCATATCTCCAAGAACTAAAATATTGGCAGAGGTTGTGCAAAATTTCCACAAAAGGTTGTACATCTCAGAGATGAAGGCTGGGTTTGGTTTGGTTTGGGTGGTCGGTAGATTAGAAGTAAGGTCATGGATAAAAGGGGCTTACAATTAAATGCCAGGCATTGAAAGAAGAGATCTCAGCAACGGCAGTGGAGAAAAGTCCAAATCACTGCGGTAGATGACAGACAGACCACCACCACGACCAGTGCTGCAGGCTTTCTGGAGGTAAGAGTAACCGGCGGGACAGGTCTCATTCAGGACAGAAAAATCATCTGGTTGTTACCAGGCTTCTGTAAGGCACATAACGTCCAGACATTTCTCCAGGATGTGGTCATGTATGAGGCATGATTTGTTTGTGAGAGATTGTGTATTGAAGAGTTCGATTTCAATAGTGCTCATGTTCGGCAAACAAAGTGCCTGAATCGCATTCATTCACATGTTATTCAGGAAAGATACAGGAAAAAGCTTGAGTAGGACGCTATAAGATGTAAGAAAGCAAAGTCACAGAGGAGTGAAATCTTCAATTTACTTCAGTCTTTACACATAATTCTAGCTGAGAAATTAAGTGTTACTTGTAGCTTCAGTGGGATGTGAAACAGCTTCCAATGTGACACATCTTAGAAGCATTCTCTCAGGAAAAGCCATCAATGTTCATTTTCTGCATCATGTGTGGTCAACAGACAGCTACATGAGACAGCAGGTGGGAACTGGCCTAATGCATTGCCCGCAGTCCCACCTGTCGGGTTTCCATTCTTGCCTTGTGTCTGAAAATGCTGGCTCCATTTTCTCCGGTTTCAGATCTTTGCTAAGGAGGGTTCACTACCTGTGCAGACTTGCTACCAAATGGATCAGGTCAGGTTGCTGCTTCCGCCTCATTGAGTATTGAGAGCAGAGGACAAAGAAAGAGAAAAACATTCATGGGGGAAGAAAACACTCATACTGCCTTCAGGTTTTTCAAGTCACTTGTGTTAAAATCTAGGTGATGGAGGCCCTTAAATCATATTTCTAAACCGTCTCTGCCTTATTTCTTTTTGTTTATTTTGAATGGGTGGAGTTCACTTGTAAAATACCTAAATCAACGTTTGAAAGTTTTCCTAAATTTCCTTTCTTTTTTTTCAATCTAACACTAGCAGATGAGGTTATTGCACACATATTACATCATGGCTTGTTTGCTTCTGCCTGGGTGATTCCATCTAATTCCCAGAGTACCTGAAAACCCCTGAGGAACCGGTGCAAACACTGAAACTGATGTGGGTTATTTGTGTATAGGAAGAGAATAATAAACCCATAGGAGGGAGCGGGCCCTGCTCTGTAGCTCACAACATGGAATCGTGACTGCACTGCATCTTCATCTTTTAGCGACAGCGTCAGAGTAACTCATCATTTTATTGTCCGCATCGGCTTTCAAACTGTTTTAAGTATTACGAAAATGATGGGATTTTCTGGGACTTGCATCCAAAATTGATATCCTGTGTGGCTGTTTCAGATAGTAGAATTTTGCATTAAATTTACAATTAAACTGCAGTGGAGCTGATTTCACATCTGTGTCTGATGCCTTATGAGAGCTTATAATAAGAAAAACACACAGTTCCAAACATCCAAATAGACCTCATAAACAAACATCTTTTTCAAAATACAGGTTTGAGTTCTTGTTTCATTGTTTGCTTTTCAGCCAGTTAGTTTTGGTTTCGCGTTGCAATTTTGCAGGAACACTGAAGAGTTGTTCATAACACATACTTACTGATCGATCGGCTCATAGACCCCCAAGCATCTAACAGCAGTGTGTTGTAAACACGCCACTTCTACTGATGGCATCACGCAGCAGTTTCTTTACATCAGGTGGCATTGCTCTCCCACCCTTTTCTCTCTCTCTCTCTCTCTCTCTGTCTCTCTCTCTCTTTCTCATCCTTACAGAAAATAAATCCGAATTTTCAGCACTTTTATGTGTTTTTTCCCCCAACTTTTAACATCTTCCTCGGACCATAACATCGTGCTAACACCACTCATCTTTAACCCGCTGGAGTCTAAAGCCATTTTGGCAAAAAAAGAACCTAACCGTAAGATTTTATCTGGCACATAAAATAAGGGTCTGATCCTTCAGCACAATATCATCTCTACGACCAGACAATTATTCTTTCACCTTAACATAATGAATTCCAGAACATGCCCAGGGCATAACGATCCCATTGGCATGATCTCAGGCTCCAACGGCTTCACTATTTACTTCTTTTATTTGTTTCCTTTTCCTTTCTTTGAATTAGTGATGATATCCTGCTGTTGCTTCTTGTATTTTGCCCAACAGTCCAAAAGAAAAAGGTGCTTTCACAGTAAACGAACCGAACCAGGATTCAGACTGGATCCTGACAAAGACAGCCTCTTTCTTAAAGTTTGGCTGTTGATATATACCTTGTTCTGGGTGTATCCCATCTATAATTTTAGTCCGTATCAATCTGAAAAGTACAAAAGTCTGGTCCCAGGATCCAAGTGAAAGGGACTTTAGGCTACCAACTAGAGAGCCAAAACTATCACAGGTCTGAAACATTAAAACTTTTGAATCTGGATAGTATGAAAACAAGAAAATTGTGGAGACTGAGGTTTCGAGAGTTTCGTGCATTTTCCCCTTTGATTAGCAAGTGTGTTTTTTTTGACATTTTGAAAGGGCGCAACTGTCAAGTGTTTTAAAATAAAGGATCTTGAAGTTCCTTTAAATTACCGCCTTGCTCTAAAGCTCCTAAGAGCACAATCAAAAAAACGACACTTCGGCTTTGATTCAGCACAAGCTGTACCGCTGATACTCGATGACAGCAGAATAAAACAACATTTCTTTAAGGAGACAGGGTTTCCTTTTGGGTTTTGTGATTATTAGATGCTTACTACCCAGGCCCTGCGAGCCGTATGTTGAAATGTCACTGGGAAAGAAAGAGACGGAAGTCCACTTGTCTTAATGGGAGCTCCACCAATGTAATGATGTGCATACGTCCGAATGGATGACTGCAGGCCTTTTTGTAAAGCACTTTAAGTGGTTGGTCAGACTAGAAAGGTGCTGTATAAGAACAATCCATTTATGGTTCATTTAAAAAACATGCTGCCATGTTGAAGACTATACGTATATATCATATCTATACATAGAGAGGACACTGCATACCTTTTTAAATGGAGCATCTGTGAAAAAGTACCTCATATTTTGTATATGCCTCACCGTTATTGGCAGCATCACTTTCGTTCTGTTCTACTTCACTCTGGGTTGGACAGATGGGAAAGATAAAAGCATTTTACAAGAAGGGTGATTATCGCTCTAAATGACTCGCCATATGGTTTGCAAGGAATTGATCTTGTGGCATAACCATTAGTCTTTCAAATGGTCTCCTCTATACAGTCGACCACATGAGCACCCGTTAAAAAACCTTCACTCAAAATGCAAGGGAGCAGGACTGCTCTTTAGACAGCATCCTGCCTGGGTGGTAAGTGCACTTAGGAATCACGTTCATTACATTGTGAATTATGTATTTGAGGGACAAAGGCCAAGGGAGAATTGGTTATAGGATGCCTGTGGGTGAACAAGGGGTCAATCATAGGAGAGCTCATAGTCCTGACTCTGAACATCCACCAGGGGCTCACATTAATGACATGCCATTATGGGCCATTAAAAAAGCCCAGCCAAACCACTTCCTACTTATCAATCAATCCTTGCTAATGCAACTCAGAGCCTAGTATTTTGCTTTATTGTTCTTTTCCAGATGACATCACAGCCAACTGAATCTCTCTGTTATAAATGAACAATAACAAGATTTATGAATTCTCTGCACTAATTCTCTTGCACTGACCATGTTTCTCAGATAATAATATAAGAAAGACTCAATCAATGCAAAAAAAAAAAAAAAAAAGGGCTTCCTCAGTTCAAAGCAAAAAAAGACATGGCCAATGTGCAAATCATTCCTTTACAGAGAAAAATGGATTTTAAATCATTTTAAGACATTAGATTATAGAAATTGCTGAGTAGAATACAATCACACACCTTTCTATTTACTTCAAAACCCGAAATATCAGTTAAAAACTAACACATTTTGAACAAAAAAAAGGCGGCCTTCAATTAATATACAGTATCGATCATGAAAAACTGAAATACACTGTATTATTTGTACTCAAAGTTACCTGCTATTCAGTGCTTAAACTTTCCAGTCTAATAATGCAAAGACGGGATGTTTATTTCAATATTCCTCTTATGAGGCCGGGTTCTTTAAACGTTCAATTCAGTTAATATAGATGTGTGGTTAGAAACAACTCATGCATCCTTCATTATGTAACATCCTTCAAACGTCATTATACGCTGGCTAGTGGAGAGTTCACATCTGCAACTGAGATTCTTATCACAGACGCTTTAAGCTTTAATCGATAGTTTAACCTAAAAATCAAAGGTACATATTCAAACTGCCCTGCTTTGTCCATCGGCATTGTTTTGGTTTGAGTCTGCCAGGCCACCAACAGAATGGAACTAGATGGCCATTTGCCTGTGGTGCTCAAGGAGTCCAAACAATACCCTCGTTCTCACAGATAGCACACATGCAACATCGTTCACAACTCATCCCAAGGGCATCAGTGGTGGAACCATGCTGCTCCAAAGTGTGATTCTGAAGGCTGAGCAGGCGTTCCAACAAGCAAAAGAGGCGTAGAGTGAAACACAGTACCCCCAACATCTACTGCGACTTCTTACATCTGACAGCGCTTCATAAACAATGGATTAAGTTGTTAAAAAAACAACAATAGATATCTTAGCTGATAGGTTGTGAGCTGAACATTTACGCTTTATGATTTGAAATGGGTGTATAGAGTAAATGGGGTTAATGAAATTAAAAGCTAAACCCAACAAGTGATTTGTCATTCAAGAAGTCCTGACCCAGAGTTTGCAGTATGTTGGTTAATTGTGCCTTTATTTTGGGGGGCTAAGGAGGAACACATGACCAGTTCTGATATATGATGCTAGCTTTTAGGAGAGGATAACATATATGATCACATTTATACCACCGGGTTAGAACTTGTCCTGAAAACACCCCCTGCCGCTCTGAGTCATGTTCGTTGTGTGTATTGGGATCTCCAACCTAGACTCACATTTCAGACGCACACAACTGAGTTTGGCAGATAAAAAGCAATCTGATCATATGGCTCCCAAGTGTTTTCGCGGGCTGTGGATTATTTGGTGCTGATAAATGCAGGTAGTTTTTGCCTATGTAATTAACATCTTAGACCTTTTTTCCTCCAGCAATCAGAGGGAAGCATAATCACCCAATTAAGGCTTAAAAAGGCACTCTCACTAACAACCGTAATAAATGTTTCCAGCCATATAAAATAAACGTAAGAGTTAAAGAGGCGCGGCAGATGGTCCGGTACTACACATGGAGCAGTACTTCTCGCTAATGAATATAGTGCCCTTTAAATTACCGAAGAATTTGAACTGACATCCAGAAAATGGAAGTGCAGGAGATGAAACCTGCAGTTTTTAAAACATTTCCTCCCCCCTTATTCCGCGTGTTGGGTTAATAGGGAGATTTAAATATTCTTGACACATTCAAAACAAGCTTCCTGACATCAAAGTGCTCATCGTTTCACCAGGTTTCTTCAAGAGGGATCATATCAGACTGGAGCTATCAGGATTTTTATTTTTTTGCATACCAGTAATAATCCTGACACATTCGCCGCCTGGAGCTACGGAGTCAAGTAGAGCAGGACTAACTTTGAGTTTCAGGCGTCTGCATTCTGATTACAGATTGAACATCATGTTTAATCAATTTTTCCATCAACCAAAACGGTCTGTGGTTTTATTAAAATGCAGGCTGGAACAAAGAGGACATTAACTCAATCTATTTAACGTTATTGATTAGTGTTGTCAAATACAACACTGGTAACAACTTGACACTTTTCTTTTTAATCGACAAACTTTAGGCAATCTTATGATGTCAGACTAAGATGGACTATTAAATATAATATCCTAAAATATGAATTATTCAATAATATTTCAATATTCAATTATTTCTTGAGACAAATGGGTAATCAAAAGATTTTTTCACAATGAAATATTGACTTCTGACTATTTGACGACTTCCTTTGTCTAGGAAATGTCCGTAAAGAGCGAAAAGAGAGATGATCCTGAGTCTCCTTTTCCTTTTCCATCAGCCCTGAGGATATAAATGTGATATAAAATAGAAAATAGAAGATTGAACCGGGGACTAGCCCATCTACTGATAGAAACATGTTAAGACTCACTTTGTGTTCATCCATTACTTGGGCGACTGTTCTAGCTCTATAAATCAACCGCATATTTCTCATTTTTTAATCACTGCAAATTAAACATCTTAGGGATTCTGCACAAAAGCAATGAGCATACATCACATTTTCGCCACTCATGTTGACCATTCCCTCTTTTTTCGACAGGAAATAGCAACTCAATTGCTGATGTTCGTTGCAGGCCGCGCCGTGACCTATGCCAAACCCTCATGCTCAATTCATTATTAATTCGATCAGAGTCCAGAAGATGAACCAAGATAAGATAAGACAGGACCGAATTTTATTCATCCCCGCGGGGGACTATTATGGGGGAAACATCAATTGCACCATGACAATAAAAGCATCCATCTACTGGTAGCAATTACATTACATTTTTAATTTGAAATATTAGCCCAGCCGGCAGATTCTACAATATAGCCAAGACCAATCAGCTTTCTGTTTAAGTACCAGCCCGCCTGTCTGTACCACAAGTGCAGCGTTTATTGTAATGGCGGCCCCACCCTATCCCTGACCCCCACGCCTCCCTCAACAAAAACTTCTTTGAACATCTGCAGCCTATTCCACCTGGGGGAGCAGTTGTGTTTACCATTATACTATCTGTATGACAATGTTACAGTTGCAGGTGTTGCCTGGGGATACCAATCAGACCTGCTGCCAGAACACGACCTGGTTGATGGTAAATTGAGCGCTTTCTGCAAAGATCTGGCAGAGCTGCCCGATCGTTGACCAGAGCAGTAGAGAAAGAAAGAGAGCGTCAAATCCACCCAGACCTCAACACCAGAATGTACCCACTTATCAACCTTAAAGGGCCTCATTAGATTCTGTATGAGGAAAATGTTTCCACACAAAATCGTTTATTATTGAAAATATGCGCAATGGTATTGCCTGAATTTAATGCACGGCACTCATCCTGCTGCATCAATAATTCATGCCCTGCTATGCTGTAAACAACAAAATATTAACAGGTAGATATTTTCATTTGTTCAGAAGATGGCTTTTGTAGCTTTCATCTGCAGTAATTGCCTGTCTGGGGCTGATGTTTCCACATTAGTTGTGTAAAGAGTCATGTATACTGTTGCTGCACCCGTAATGGCAGGAGTGACCTTCTAACCTTTCACTCTGAGACAGTGCAGGCAATGTTCCCCATTCTAATAAGCCAAACTGGCTGGTTGGTATTAAGAGTGCATGACAGTTTCAAACTCTGTCCTGCGTTAGCTTCTGGCTCCGGGGGGGTCCTAAAGCTTCTGCTGGCTAAACAGAGCAGCGAGCGATGGGAGGAATACCCGGAATGCAGTTAATACACACAAAGGATTACGTACCTGCTTGCACATCAAATCTGTGTGGTTTCACATTTAATACCCATGGACCAACATCTGCTTTGATGAAGCGCGGTGAAAGGTCGGGGATTAACGTGGGCTGTCGCACCACTGAGTCTTACTACGACAGCGAGAGATTTACATGGCGGGACGACCACTGAAAAGTTTTGATAGTGTCAACCATTGCCTGTTTTTTTCCCCTGTATGATGAATGTGTGTATTCTAACAAAAGGGAGGAAAGTAATTGCTCCTGTGAAAATAATCTCCAAAAAGCCAATTCATCTATCCTCCGTTTTTCTCTTCCAAAGTAGACCCAAATACGCTCGTTTTGTTTGTGAGTGTTTAGCGTCTCTAAAATGAGATCATCAGTTTGTGTCATTCAGCATATGTCACCGCTGTCGTGGGGCACAGGTCATTTAAGGCATAACAATTTCATTAGCAGCGACTATTACATTTTCTTCTTCCATTATGATACGCGGAGATGTCATACATCAAGATAAATGCTTTTACCGATCCACTAAAGCCTTGCACATATTAAACCGCTCCCGCTCAGCTTCTTGCCCTGCAAAAGGGCAGGAAGAGCCTGATAGTAAGCAACATCTCACTTCAAACAAAACCAGTCAATATGAAAAGAAAAAATCGCCCAGCATCTCATATACCCCCGATACCGAGATAACCGGCAAAATATAAAAATATCTACAATGCGGCCTAAGGAACTCAGGAGTTAGGATTTCCATGGGAATACTCGGCACAGACTATCCCGCTTCAAGCTAACTGAGTCAACAGAGCGTTCCAGTAAGTCGGCCAGAACAATGAGCTGCTTCTGCTGCCGGGTCAAACAAAAAGACAGGAGCTCAAGGCAAAGGCTCCCCTGAAAGACCAGAACAGGCGGTGAAATGCGGGATAAGATAAACACTCCTTACATCGGTAGAAACTTTGCTGGGATTAAAAGAATATATATTTTAGTGGTGGAAACTACACAGTAGGCTTAGGAGTTTATCCAAGAGCAAATAAACACCCTTCCTTCCACAGATTTTTGCAAAAGGTTACTTGTTTTCAGATCGAGATTTCTCATCGTTATAAAATGGAATTATGTCTTATTTCAATCTTAATTGTTCCATAAACACGCATAATCATCTACTTTAACTCCAACCCTCTTCAACTGTCGAACACACAGTAAGTAAAATCGTTTGGGAGCTACAGCAAAAGGGCAACAACACATGTCAAATATCTTCCTGCCAGACAGCGGCATGCCGTTCAAAGGGAGAGCGATAACTTTCATGGCTGCTCGATGTGAGATTACTCCAGGCATCGTGTCTTTCAAGTTTCGGTCATCATTTTTCTCACCGCAGACTGGATTAAATTTGTGAAGTGAACAACAAGCTGTAAAAGACATGGAGTCTGCAAGGACGTGAAGGTATGTTGTGTCTCAAATGGCGTTCATCTATACTTGACCCCGTCACTTTCAGTGTGTTCACACTAACAAGTAATAATAATAATAATAATAATAATACATTTAATTTATAATGCACTACGCCAAAATACAGAAACTACTAGAACCTGGAGAGCAAACTCAATTAGGAGGAATGCCAGACACCAGGATCAAGTATTGTAGGGAATTAACTTTTTCCTACTCCATAATGTAGGAAATGCCTCATGAATTTTCAATTTAGAATATTTTTGTTTTACTTTATGATTAACTAAAAAAAACAAAAAAACAGCAATAGTCGCTGTTTTTTTGTTTTAGTTTAACAAAAGATACTGGAAAACCTTACATAGCAATGTTGAAGTCTAAATGTCTAAAAACTACGCCCTGACATCTAGGGTAGATCGCTGAAAAGCCTCCAATCCTCTGCGTTGTACAACCAATTCCCCTGATTGAACTCCTCAAATTAAATGCGTAGTTATGTCCAAAAAAAAAACCTCATACGCACCAAATTTGGAATAAATCGATACAATAATAACAAAATATAGCCTAAAAGCTTAAAGAGATAAAGCTCCCCCAAGTGTGAGAAATATACAACCCACCTGTCCTTAAATCAATCCGGTTAGTAGTTCTAAAAGTAAAACTTTTCAAACAAATTCACTAAATACATATAAATCTTTTTTACTCTGACTTTAACATCAGAGTTTAAAAAAAAAAAAACCCTCAGATGACCAAAACTCTCTTCAGCGCATTTTTTTTTTTCTCTCCTGAGAATATTACTGAGATCAACATCAGACATATGACATTATTCTTAGAATTATGTCTTGAATTACCATATAGAACCAAATGAATGGGGACAGATGGATGGATTATAAGTGGTCCATCTTTATTTTGAGGCATCGTGTCAATAAGAATGATATCTGAGCAAATGCCATCCTCAGCTGATATCTAACAAATGATTCAAAAATCGACAGGATAATGAAATTTCGTGAACAGGCCCAGAGGCGGAGGCTGAGATGTTCTCCTTGACACTGTTTACAGTTGACATGATGAGGCAAGCTCTTCACAATAAAACAGGTAATCCTGGGATTTCCTCTCAAAAGAGTAGAAAATTGGATTCTCCCTAAACATCCCTCACTCGCTTCAAAAAAAAAACACTTTGCTGTGTGACACTGCATTTTCTAATTAAATCCTCAGCATTTACGTGTCATCTCCTCTGCATCTATTATACTTGTATGGAATAAGAAATTAATGGCTGAATAATGGGGTTTGTTTATTTAACAGAGTACTCAGTGAAGTGATTTAATAAAAATCCATTTTAATATGACATGGACTGCTTCTGAGTGACTGACTGATTCCTGCTTATTTTTTTGGACTTTATTCTGGCCGCCGTTAAGCCAGAATAAAGTCTTACAAATTGTATTTTATTGCTGGAAGAATAAATCTGTGTAAATGTCACTATTTGAATTGCACCAGTGGGAAGTGTAATGCTCAGAGATTCTCCCCGGGAACAGGAGGCTACTTGACCTCTTAAGATGTCCCATTAGACAATTAAGCATTGCATCCAATTTACGAGATAAGCATCTCTTCACATTCCTCATAACGTGTTGCAGTGGAACAACGGAATACTTTTCAGAAGAGCAGACTCTCTTATCATAAATTATCTTATAAAGCCACGAGCCATGCATCTGGAAAGGCATCGCAGCTGGAGTAATTACCACCCAACGACTTGACTTCTTTGAATGTTGAGTCTTAGGAAACGGTGGCACCGCTGCTGCTGTATTTTACTTGAAGCAAGACGGTTTTAAAATACTTATTATGATCTGTTCATCTGCAGCTGGATATCTCATTGGGTAACACCACATTATTTGGTTCAGGAGACTGGAGTTCAAATCAATCAAGTCAAAAGAGGGCGTGGCAGAACTCCAGCGTGGACCCGTGGGCAAATTCCTCAGTGCTATCAGCCTGCCCAGCCACATCTAGTGCCGGTCCCAAGCCCGGTCAAAAGAGATGGTTTTTTCAGGTAGGGCTTCTGACTTAAAAACCTATTCCTAATCAATATGCGGAACGAGACGATCCGCTGTGGCGACCCCCTAAAAAAGGGAAAGAGCCAAAAGAGTTGTTTGCTTAATCTATTAATCTCTTGATTTTTCCAAAGATGTTGAACTGAAGAACAGGCAATTATCAGGTGAAAAAGTGAAAATCTCAGTTTTCAGAAACGGAGCGAGAGATGGTAAAAAAAACACTTAAATAATTATCGTAAATACAAAATTACTCTGGGGGAGAACATCCAAAGAAAAGCCACCTCCATGTTGCTTCCTGACTGTGTAATGAACCATTACACCCACATCATCTGAAGTACCTGCTATACACTAACATTATTATAGAGGACAATGTATTCAACTGTGGTACATTTGTATTTGTACATAAAACGCTAAGAGTGGAGGTATATGCTCAGCAAACATTTCAACTGTTCACTTTACAACTATTATCCGCAATGCTCAAATGTAAACTTGTTTATAATTTCCATTAACTTCATAATATTGAGTCCAAGCAATTATTGTTCTCATTTGTTTTGATGAAATTCACGAGTTTTGAATGATGAGAATGATTTACAGGTCATGTAACTCGTACTTGAAATTAGAGATACTTGAAAATTGTACAAATTATGTAACCACTGCTTGAAATTATATAACATTATATGTTATATTCATAAAATATATTTAGTAATCTCTCTGAACGTTCAAGCTCCGGTATTCTCGGACTACCTTACTCTTTTTGAGCTCCGGTCGACTGTGTAACATGTCATTGATTTTGCATTAGCATTTACAAGTTACAAGTTGTAAGCAGTTTGTTTCAGCACAGATAGACGCCGGCGTCGGTGAACGCAACTTTTACATTTCCTCAGCTTACATACAAGTGGCAGTAGCCGTTCATTTCCCTCAACGGAAATGAATAGTTAAAATAAAAAAAGACTATTCTTTGAGAGAAGTTGTTTGAATAAACGGTTAGACTTTCTTTATTTTTAATCAGCAAATATTAAAAATAATCCGGAATAATCGGAAAAATAACAGCAGTCAGATTAATCCACTAATCAATAAAATAATCAAAAGATGAATCCTAGAATGTAGTGACAGTATACTACATTGACATCACATAATACATACAGTAATACCAATCTACCAATACATGTTATTTTTTTTGACCGTTTTTTTCTTTGGAAAAATCTTTGAGCTACGTCTAAATCTTTGCACACGTTCCAAGGACCACTGGCTGGGAATCTAATACACAGAGTGTTGTGTTCTTTGTGTTGTCGGGAGTTTTTATGAGTAAGTGAAAAACACCCAAAAGGGAATCCAGCACATGAGAGCGCATTCAGTCTTTTATCCTCTCCTCATGAGCACATTTTAGGCCCCCATAAATGTTCAAGGATAGTCCCGAGTGCATTGATACATCGATGACCCAGGGAGATGGGCCAACCCTTTAATTTTCCATCTCAGAATAACAGGCTTTTAATTCAAAAGAGAGATATATACTCCTCCAGGCTCCTGTGCGAGAGTATCACCCTGAATGAGAACTCCTGTCTGCCGCAAGTTCCACTGAAGCAGCATATAATCAAAGATCGCTCCAGGCGACACAGACTTCTGCAGCAGCCTGTGAGGGATAGATGGTGGACATCAGTGCAGCACAAAGAAGGCACTTTTCAAATGGCAAGAATGAGAATCTGAGGTCAAACGCAGACAGAAGGCCATTTCTGTTGAACTCCGAAGGCAAGACGGAACGGAGACTTGGGGGATGTTTTGTGAATAAAAAGTTTCTGGAGAGGGCTGCAGTGAATAGAGTTGCAAAAAGAACATGGATCTAAACAGAAGATGATTGAGGAATGTACGAGGAGACAAAACGCCATGTCATTTTATTGCTTAGCCTGGAGCTCGACATGAATGTTTCACCTTCTGCACAACAGCTGGGTCAACCCAAATAGCTTTTTTGAACCACAGTTAAAGTCAAATCACAGGTTAGATGCAAAAGTGACTTCCTGTTTTGCCTCTTGAGTCAACAAAATTTGCATAAATAAGGATTTTATTTATAAATCGAATTTTTTTTAGGACTGCGGAAACAAAAATTTGCTGTATTTTGGCGTCAGTAGACGCCGATGGTGCTGATAATGTGTAAGTAAAGTGGGGTACCCTATTAAGTCGTACCGGTGTAACGTCAAACCGCTACATTGTCGGATTTCATTGGAAAAATCTAGATTGCCCAATCGTTGCAAAACAATACGTCGCACAGCTGCACAGTCATTCCATACAGCAGCGCAAATGTTTCCGGGCCCTCACTTTCATTGCGCCACAGGGCTTTGACGTTATATTTGTGAGACGATCCTGATGGCGCGGCCGCTCTTTTTGAGCACAGAGTTTGAACTGGAACACCTGCATGCAGGTTTGTTGGTACAAATCTAGCGCCATAATTCCGACCGAACCCTCGTGCGTACATTAGATTCCAGATCCGTGTTTCAAGACGGTTCTGGTGGGTGACCGTCATTGCCTACTGAGGACAGTCTGCTCTGGTCTGTCCGGTACCGGTTATGAGCCGGTAATGATCCTTTAATGACATGCCAGTTATCAGTCCGAACTCCAGATGCATCTTAACTGCAATTACCCCCCCGACACCATAACAACAAGAAACATTTGGGACCATACTGAGATTAGTTTCATTATTTTACAATTTATTTAGATAGCGTTAAGTAATCTCAGATTTCGGTTTTCCATTTGTTTGACGGTATAATCTGATTATTTGAGGGATCGTCAGGAACTCAATGATTTTTTTTAGGTAGGTTCTTCAGTTGCTGTCACATCGGTTTGCTACATAGTCCTGCACCATGGAACAAATGAACTATAAAGGGTACCCACTGCACTTTGCTTTAACTATTGAAGGAAGAAAAAGAGATTATTAGGTAATCCACAAACTCACAAAGACCACCTAAGCACCCACCCTCTGACTTCCCATACATATGTACCCCACGTTCTTCTACTGCTTAAAGACTCTCTGAGGACAAATGATTAACATTACAGTTAATGAGGGCCTCTCAAAGAATTCATTACAGGAGAGAAGTGACTCTGAGGAGAATTTGAACAAAGATCCAGACCCAGATAGATATGGGTGTGGTCACAGGCTTTTCATATGGAGGAGGGATGCTTCCCCCTCAGTCAGGATGCACACATGAGGAGCAGAGACAGACTGCAGTTACTCTGTGCTCTCTCCGAGGGGTGTGTGCTACTCCATATTAATGACAAAGAAAGGAGCGGGAGCAAGAAGTCGCTATCATATACTCATTTGTTTAAAAAGACCCACATTCACAATGCAGTCTGCAGGAGTCCACAGGAATCCAGTGAAAGCTGGGGGCAGCTCCAATGACAAAAGAAGGACAACCTCTCTTTTTTTGTCCCTGAAACAAGGGACTGCCCAATTTCAGAATGCTGTTGGTCTTTCACCAAAACCAAGGATACCTTCATGCATTTCAATGGGGCCATTCCTGCGTAAAGAAAGACACACTAGTGCATAGCACAGTCATCTCTCTCCTGTTGTTAAGCCTTTCTCCACGGCTGAAACAATAGAATTTTGGTCCCTCCCCCTTGGATAACTAATAAAACGTTAATGTGCAAAGCAGGAAATCTGTGAAAAAAGTTGAAAACCCACAAAGTAACTAAGATGTTACTTTGTCTGGTAAATAATTATAATAATTAATCTCACTTTAGAATTATCTCACCTTAAGCATTTAGAAGTGAACAAAATTGCTGATTTTGACCAGTCTGTGTTAACCTGACTGGCATACTACACAAAAATAGACAGCTGAAGAGGCAATTTTAGCTTTGATTATAAAGAAAAAATTGAATATATCTCACACTCTGGCTTAAAAAATGGGTCAAGTCAATCAAAAAAGTACAATTATGGTTCACTTGCTGCTGTTTTACTGATAATCCCGAATGTAAAATTCACAACAAAGGACTTTCTTTCCCACTGAATCAAGCCTGGGAGAGATTACTTTTTGCACACAAGCCATTTCATTTTCTCAAAGCCGACCCACTCATACATCTCCCTGCTCGGCGAGTCCGGCTGAGAGTGAATTGCCTCTTTGACATGTAGGAAACCCAGCGTGATCATGTGGAAGAGCCACTTTATGTCACTGCCGTCACACTTAATATAATCTCAAGCATAACTTTGGTTTGGGTGTGGGATTTTGCAACCACTACTAACAGTCCCACCGGCTCCAGCCAAATAACACCTGCTTCTAAAAGTTCTGCTGAATTTAATTATGAGGCGGAAAACATGAGTGATGGGAGCACACCGCTTTTCTTTCAGCAACTGCACACACAAACAAGAACCATAAAGGGACATTCGCTCCATTCACGGCCTGAAGAACAAACATTGCTCCACCTGTTCTGTGTCCCGCTGGGATGGAAATAGCAGTGTGCACGGCTGTGTGGGTGTGCAACCCTCCACCTCACTGTGTGTGGGGTGGTGCAGGGCCGACAAAAAAAACAAAAAAAAACAGAGAGAGCAACAACGCTCATTTAAATCTAAGAATTACACCTTGTTATTTGCTCGGACCACTGACTCATCCGGTTCATGAGCAGGTCTCACGTTACTATATGACCCAGATGCATGCATACAATAAGCATTATTTCTCTAGGACGAGCTGATGCATGGGTCTAATTACTTGGAAACTATTGTATCCGAGTATTCTTCTCCTGACAAAGTAGTCTATTCTAGTATTTCTTGGATATTGTAATTTAAAGACCAATTTACCTCATGAGTAATTTATTAAGCCAGCATCCAGCTTGAAAAGCCCTGCTGCTAGGGGTGCTGGCAGGAATCCTGCACCCCTGTTGGGAAGTGACCTCGAGCTCCCACCCTAATGCTGCTTTAATTTACAGTACAGCCTCAGCTGTCTGAACAGCCTTGGAAGTTCCCCCCCCCCCCCCCCCCCCCCCCCTTTTCTCGCCGTGAGCAGCACATCAGCCTTCTGTTCCCATTTCCTGTTCCTTTTTATTCTGATCCAGACACAGGGTGGATGTAAGCACACAAAACACGTCTTTCTTTCACACTAACTTCCTAAATCTCGTGTGAAAAATAGTATCTGTTTCACTTTCGACAGAAAAACCACAGAGCAAAGGGAAGCCATACCAGAAAGAAGAAAGTATGAACAAATCGTTCAACAAATCTGTCAGTGGGATGATCCAATTCCACTTGGCTTGAGTACTTTGAACTCTTATCTAAGTAGAGCTACTAAAAGACCACAATGGACCAAAAAACTAGACAAGACGCTTATATTATATGGAGCTGTGCTTATACATAGCAAATAAATGTAAATTAAGACAGACTTTACTAAAATTGAGTATTTTACGATCTTAATTGAGTTGACTTTACATTCTCACTGGTTGATTCTAGCTTAATTTATTTTAGAATATATTGTTGAGACATATATTTTCTTAAAATTAGATTATTGTAAGAATACAAACCAGTTTTGACAGATTATTTTTTTCTGTTTTGAAATTCGGGTTTATACAGGATTAAGTGGATTCTCATCACCAACACAAATACTGGAGTGGTAAATAGTAGCGTAAATACAACGTTTTATGACCTTTATAAAGAAGATTTGCTTCTTTGTGTAGTTTAAGATAATTGGAAACCCAATCCAGTTCTTTAAATTCAGACTCTCTTTGTTAACTGACTCAGTCTTTCTCATAGTCAATCTTTATTTCATAATATAGAGCTAAACTAATTCCAGAGAGGATATCTGAAAGTGAAACACAGGTGCATTATTTCTGTTTTGCCATACTTGCGTTGGCTCACATCTCCTGACTGCATCTGAATTTTGCATGAAGGGGAAAGACTGTTTTCAAAATCACAAAGAAAATTCCACTCAACCGTCATGGAAAAACTGCCCATAAAGGAAAGGAGACGTGCACTTGAACACAGTTTTATAAAATCTTAAATGAACTCCGCTTTTTTCCCCCCTATGTATTCACATCCCAACCCCCAAGAGGCGAGTCTGTACATCAGCTAGTGATAGATGAAAGAAAGTGAGTGGATCTATCTCAGGTGAAATTGGGTGACCCTTGCAAGAGATTAGTCCATTAGCAAAATGGAGAGCCCCACTCACTAGACAAGTATTACCAGCTGTGACAGTGAGCACTGTCTGTCTGTTCAAGGGGGGCGAGGGTGGTGGTGGGGGAAGGGTGGAGACAAGGGAACGAACAAAAAAAACAGATGCATCATTGTTCCATTTGTTGTAAGAGTAATTCAGGGCTCTGTTTTTCTTATTTTCTTATTTGTCTGTGGCTACAGGTTTAACTCAGAATCCCCCCGCAGCTGGTGCTTATTTTTTATCAGTTTAAATGTAATAAAAACAGGCCTGTTTTTTATTACAAGTATTGATGCGGTTCTTATTGCGAATCCCCAAACTCAATAAATCCCCTTCGTCCAGATTTCAACCCGAGATTGAACAAATTGACAAAGAATCTAAATATTTCTCTCTATTGTGGAATAAGGATTGGGTTTGTGCAAGAACATGGAGGGGGCAACTCCGGCCATCTGCTGCGGGAACACACGCACACACATACACACACATACACACATTTCCACCATCACTTGAGGCAGCAGGTTGGCTGAAAACAAAGCAGTGGGGATGACCATAAAGTCCAGCCTCATTACCAACCCAGAGAAATCTCCTCTGGTCTCAAGAACACGGCACTGCAGTGAAAAACCCCCTGAAAACGACCGTTTGTTTCCTCTCAAATAAAGCACCTGAGCAGGACTGACATGTGCTTCATGGTGTCACTTTACAACAGGCTCCACTGTAGTATGACTGTATGGAAAGGAGCAGTCAGATGGACCTCTCTGAGTCAGTGGGACCTCTCTGCCCCTCTCAAGGGAGTTGTCTGAACTCCTGTGCCGCTTTGGCTGAGTCTTATGAACACCTGGTACCTGTTGGCCAGACAGGAGAATACAAGAAGCGCTGGAAACAACCCAAATCTCTTTTCCACATTGCAAACAATGAAATAAATAATAAGGCGCATCCTTGCCCCTGTCTCCTTTCCTAGAGAGAGAAGTCAGGCAGATTTTTTCCCGAGCAGATTTATTATCCCCCACTTAATGCCAAGTTGCTTCATTCAAAATCTCAACCAAGAACCAACACACTTACCACATCACAGATGTGGTAAGCAGCCAGTCAGCAGCCCTTTCAGCTGCCTGTGACTGTAATAAATCAGTCATAGGCAGCTGAGGATGTGAAGGCAGGATCACTCTGCTCTAACAGAATAGAAAACATGAAAATGAGGCATCATGATGACATCATGGCATGAGCAAGATTGGGTGATGAATACCACCTCACTGTCTGCCTCTACCATCACGAGGCATGGCACAATGGGTGTCACATAAGCAGTTTATAGACAGAAAAAGTCACTTTTACGCATATCCCATAATAATATAAATTTTTAATGAGGAGGAAGGTGAAGTTTAAAGTGCTAACTCTAATTAATTCTGACTTTTCCATACATTACAGATCTAATTTTATATATAACGTAGCACTATTTTCACGAAGAAAAGTGAGTAGAAGCTGCTAAAACAACAATATGAAGATGTTTTGTTTGATTATCATTGTCTTTATTTAAACTATTAGAGACACGAGAAAAAGAAGGATCTATTAATATGTAGCAGCTCGCTAACTTAGTGTCTCAGTGAGATCGATCCGAAATTTGGGGGACACCTGTTTATGACCCCACCCACCCCCCCTTTCTCCCTCTTCCTCTCCTCTTCCTCTCCTCTATACCTGCAGTTCCTGCAGCAGAACCCGGCGCGAGCAGCACCGTTGGCCCGGCTCGTGAGACTGTGCTTACCTTGCAGCAGGAGCGCCGAAAGGAGGAGAAGGGCACGCGCGCAGTTGGCGGACAACAAGTGCATCCTTGTGGGTCTCTCGGATCCTCAACCTGCTGACTTTGTTTCAGAGGTTTCTTAGAACCACTTGGGTGAGTTTTTCTTTCGGCGCTTGGTTGAATTAAAACGGTCCAGGCGAGCCTGAGTTTCTGGTGCTGTTCGGGCGGTTTTAGAGTTGTCTCGTCTCCCGGTGTGGCATGTGCTCACGCGCTAACAACAGTTGTGGAGAAACAGGTAATTGAGAGGGGCGCACACAGACGAGGGCGGGGGATGCTGTCTGCAGCTCCGCCCATGAAACCCCCCTCCTCCTCCCTCCTCCTCCCAACCTTCCTCACCCCTCCAGCAGCACTTCCTCCTCCCACACAAGTGTACCCCCTCCTCTACCCCACCCATTTTCTCCAAACCCTCCAGCAACCCCCATCCTCCCCATGTTCCCATCCTTCTCCTTCCTCTCAACTCCCTTTATTCTCACCCCCCTGTACCACCCCCCATCTCCTACATGGCCCCTCTCTCCCTCTCTCACACACACACGCGCACATACACACACGTCCACACACACACACAAAAACTCATACACACACACACAGACACGCAGGCACACACACAAGGGGACATCTTTTGTCAAGCTGCACCTCAGTTTGGTTTCATGCAGAAAACCCACGGATAGAGTTTATTCAGGCTTCTCCAATAATCGATCCAATCACGATTCAAGATTAATGTGGATAATTATATTTACCGTGTTATCACTTTGTTGTACACTGAAAAAATACAAATGACTTCTTTGCATTTGACGCCTTCCTGAGGAGCAGCAGTCAGCCCACGGGGAGCAAGTGTGAGTCCAGTGTATTGGTCAAGGCCTCTATAACATATAGACTACAGCGCGTGGACCAAACTACATACAGACTACAGGGCGAGGACCAAACTACATACAGACTACAGCGCGTGGACCAAACTACATACAGACTACAGGGTGAGGACCAAACTACATACAGACTACAGCGCGTGGACCAAACTACATACAGACTACAGGGTGAGGACATTACTACATACAGACTACAGGGCGAGGACCAAACTACATACAGACTACAGGGCGAGGACCAAACTACATACAGACTACAGGGTGAGGGCATTACTACATACAGACTACAGGGCGAGGACCAAACTACATACAGACTACAGGGTGAGGATTATACTACATACAGACTACAGGGTGAGGACATTACTACATACAGACTACAGGGCGAGGACCATACTACATACAGACTACAGGGTGAGGACATTACTACATACAGACTACAGGGTGAGGACCATACTACATACAGACTACAGGGCGAGGACCAAACTACATACAGACTACAGGGTGAGGATTATACTACATACAGACTACAGGGTGAGGACATTACTACATACAGACTACAGGGCGAGGACCATACTACATACAGACTACAGGGTGAGGACATTACTACATACAGACTACAGGGCGTGGACCATACTACATACAGACTACAGGGTGAGGACCAAACTACATACAGACTACAGGGTGAGGACATTACTACATACAGACTACAGGGCGAGGACCATACTACATACAGACTACAGGGTGAGGACATTACTACATACAGACTACAGGGCGTGGACCATACTACATACAGACTACAGGGTGAGGACCATACTACATACAGACTACAGGGCTAGGACATTTCTACATACAGACTACAGGGTGATGACCATACTACATACAGACTACAGGGCGAGGACCATACTACATACAGACTACAGGGCGAGGACCATACTACATACAGACTACAGGGTGAGGACCATACTACATACAGACTACAGGGCGAGGACCATACTACATACAGACTACAGGGTGAGGACCATACTACATACAGACTACAGGGCGAGGACATTACTACATACAGACTACAGGGTGAGGACCATACTACATACAGACTACAGGGCGAGGACCATACTACATACAGACTACAGGGTGAGGACCATACTACATACAGACTACAGGGCGAGGACCATACTACATACAGACTACAGGGCGAGGACCATACTACATACAGACTATAGGGCGAGGACCATACTACATACAGACTACAGGGCGAGGACCAAACTACATACAGACTACAGGGCGTGGACCATACTACATACAGACTACAGGGCGAGGACCAAACTACCTACAGACTACAGGGCGAGGACCAAACTACGTAGAGACTACAGGGCGAGGACCATACTACATACAGACTACAGGGCGAGGACCAAACTACATACAGACTACAGGGCGAGGACATTACTACGTAGAGACTACAGGGCGAGGACCATACTACATACAGACTACAGGGCGAGGACCATACTACATACAGACTACAGGGCGAGGACCAAACTACATACAGACTACAGGGCGAGGACAATACTACATACAGACTACAGGGTGAGGACCAAACTACATACAGACTACAGGGCGAGGACCAAACTACATACAGACTACTGGGCGAGGACATTACTACATACAGACTACAGGGCGAGGACATTACTACGTAGAGACTACAGGGTGAGGACCATACTACCTACAGACTACAGGGCGAGGACATTACTACGTAGAGACTGCCGGGCGAGGACCATACTACATACAGACTACAGGGCGAGGACATTACTACGTAGAGACTACAGGGCGAGGACCATACTACATACAGACTACAGGGCGAGGACAATACTACGTAAAGACTAAAGTACATGGACCATACTATGTAAAGACTACATTGTAAGGACCGTACTACAAGTAGAATGCAGTGCGAGAATCTTACTTTATAAAACCTAGTCTTGAAAAGGTGTTTACAAACTACTTTGTGTGCTGAAAGAAAAGGTGAGGTATCTGGGTATCTTTTGGCACATATCACGTACATCAGAGAAAAACAGACGACAGACTTAAACACATAAGGAGATGAAACTGAAAGAAAATCGACTACGAGGAAAAGGAGAAATGAGGACGCGCTATTCCCTATTTCTCTATTTGTGTTTCATATGACAGTCATTCTCACTGAGTACATTGAAGTTGAAATAAAGCTCCCAATCCCTTAAATCAAGTAAAATGACAGTTAGTTTTACAGAGAGACAGCCTGTAGAAAGTTCCTCCAGTGTGCTTCTTTCCATTTTTATACTTTGAGATCAGTTCAGAGACCGTCGGTTGGAGTCAGTCTGGAAACCCTTCATAGCCGGCTGCCACCGTGAGCCAACGCTGGATAATTGAAATAAATGGAATGGGCAGGATTTGAGAGATCAGGTTTCATGTCTTGGGTCCTTTAAATATTAGCAGTTGATCACAGAAATATGTTATTACATTGTCGCTACACATGTCCGTCAGATTTAATAATCATTTTGTAAGGTATCACAAATTTTACCCCTCATTGGATTCAAGAATCAACGCTAGTATTTTTTCTGACACAGTAAACTTTACTTTACTTGAGTGAAGAATGTTCGTACTTGTGTCACCCGTAGAAAGTGCATAATCCTAATAATACAAGCCTTAAATATGAGAATTCCTCCTCAATTCAATGTTGAGACAGCCTGTAGAAAGTATTATCAATAAAGTATTGTGCCAAGAAGATGTTGGATATCAAACAAGCTGCTGTTTTTGAAAATATACAAAAAGATATTTTGGGGGATTTTTTGTTTTTTGTTGATAAACTTGCTATTTTTAATTGGCAGCAAATAACATTTAGGAATTCATCCCACTGAGACATCTAAAGCCACAGAGTAGCAGATGATGACAGCCGTCATCGTTTAAATGCTGTGAAGTGAGGGGTACAGGTTGGAAAGATGTATATGTACATTTCTGCCAAGACAAAAACACGTCCTTGGACACACACATGTCCATACACACCCTGATAAACACACACACACACACACTGATATATGCTTTCAAAGAGCCCCCATGTTTTAAACAGGAGGACACAGAGAGGACAATGGGTAAAATGAGCCAAAAGATATTGGTCAAGGTTGATTATAATACATTTTTTCAGTGTAAATAATTAATCTATAGTGAATTATTAAAATCTTTTCTCCTGCTCCTTACATTTTCAATTAATTCACTGTGCACATTCAAAAAGCAGCACAGCAATAATTAATATCCATATTATGACTATGCTAATGATCAGAATTAATGTGAGGGTGTTGGCACTGAGTAGGTTTTACTGTTCTCCATTTACTCTGCAGGCTGTACAACATCCTACTATCTCTGTTCATTTACATTCCATGCCCAGGTGTCAACTCGGAAATCCTGTTTGATGACAAATAGATTGTGAGGATAGATGAAGTTCCATGCTTTAAAACAGACATGAAAGTGACAGTTCCAATGAATCCATTTCAGAAGTTGGTACAAATAACATCAGTATGTGAAAAATGTCTTTAAAAAACAAAATTTCTGCAACTAAAAGGATTCACCGCTGTGCTGTAGCTGCATGATCATGCTAGTCTGATAAGCAAATATTTGTGTCTGTATGTGCAGGCAGTGTGTGTTGGGCTGGAGGAAACATCTATCGTATGAAGACATAAGCATTCCTTCACCCTGGTTGTGAAATTCATGTCGGCCTGTGATGGTTTGTGCAAATGGAGTGAGGGCACAGGCTGTGAAAACCTAATTCAATTTGATTAGAAGTTAACTACAAAGCGATGTTTTTCCTGCTTCGATGCACACACAGAGAAAAAACAACAACTTTTTTCTCCTGTGTGGGTGAAACTGAAAGCAGGCTGACTGATGACTAAGCCCAGAGTGTGGTATTCAATTACCAAACAATAACATCTTGGCCGTAATTGGGATTTCAGGTGAGTGGTCAAGGACTGAATATGAAAACAACGCAGCAACAACAACAATAAAAGCAAAACATCCTAAAAACCAATGAAGATGTTGATTTAACTTCATTTTCAGCTTTTTATTTCCAGTGTTAGAAATGCAGCTAGAGCTCAGGTTGACTCGATAGGAGAACATATTTGGTCTGTCCTCGTGAGTGGAGCGAAAAGTCACTTATTTATTATAATATGTCACGGCAAATTGGAGGAGCACTGTCAGTTCATGCTGTCTTTCCTGTTTTGGAAGAAGAAGAAGAAACCCTTTATTGATCACATACAGCCATACACAGTACGACAGAGTGAAATTATTTATCTGCATTTGACCCGTCCCTGAGGGAGCAGGGACATCCGGTTAGAAATCGACTGTTGGCCGCATCCTCCAATAGTTTCAGTTTAAAACAGAGAGCCACACATCTGCATCAGCATCTACCCAGGGGAATGACCAAGATGGTGCTTCACCCGGTGTCAAGCGCTACACTTCCCCAAATGTAAGAATTTGTTAGTGGGGGACTGAAATCACACGCTCACTTTTTTTATGGGCCACTGTGGCTCTGGAGGTGCAGCAGTTGTCCACTTATTGGAAGATCCGCAGTTCAATCCCATGCCGGCCCCTGCAGTCAAAGTATTCTTGAGTCAGTTACTGAACCCCTATTTGCTCCCCGGGCGCTGCCGCTCCTCCAGGATGAGGATCAAATCCCACAACGTTGTACCAACTGTATGATCAGATGTGACATTAAAGCTTCTTCTACAAAAAAAACAGTCAACGCAATTCAATTATAAATTAAACATATTATTATTATTATTATTAATTTGATTAGGGCATTCTAACGGGGTTCTGTTTCAGCAGAAGATGCATCACATGGATCTCGTATGTCACATCCCCATGTTTCTCTCTAAAACTGCGTGCAGCGTCATAATGGACGCTCCTTACGACAATATCACACACACACACACGCACACACAGACCCAGAAACTAAAAATTCTGATGAAGATTTCTTATACTGTTGCTATGACTACGGCAACCACAACTGCAACAGTTTAAATGACAATCAATGTGACTACTTCTATTATGCCACAGCCATTGTTATAATTACATATAACGAAGAATAATAATCAACTGATCAACTTCAGCTGTCATTATACCACCGAAAAGTTGGGGATATTATGGATTCGTCATTGCTGCCACACAACCTTCATCTTTAGCGCGACAACTCAAAAATATGTCATGACTCATTTTCAGATTTTATTTCCAAAAGTTTTCAGACATAACTTCCACACTTGTAGTCCAATTAATCCAAATTTGGTGCATATGAATGGACTCTAGGAGATCTATCTATCATATATCATATGTTACTCTAATAGTTCATATTCTACCCACAAGGGGGAGCCTTTTTACGAAATACTCTGTTTTTCGGACAGAACTTCATCGAAGGAGTTCAATCAGGGGCCTTGCTTGAACACAGTGCAGGGGATGGGGGGCCTTTAGGGGATATACCCTTGCTGTCAGGGATGACTGCGTAGGCCTAGTTGTTGCTGGGTGAAAGGAGTGACATGTGCAACAATTTATGAGGCATGAGTAAAAACAGAAAGTTTTGATGAAATTTGCCGTGGGCCAGAACATATAATCTCCTCTTCTTCCTTTCAAATGCTCCTGGTTTGGCCTTTTCACAAACCAATTAATGCCGGATGCCCTTCCTGATGAAGTCAGAACCATTTTTCCGGACTTGGCATTAAGAGTACACTTAGATACTCATTTAACGGCGTTGTATGTGCCTTTTTAGAGTGCGTCTTTTGAAGGAAGCAGTCCCTAGTTTCCGACCCTACCTCTAGCATGTGAACAACCAACCCTACGTCCATAGAACTCAAGCAAAGACAGTGCTTGAGTTCTGAGCAGAGAGGAAATCCTCCGTTGCACTCACGACTACCTCATGCTGCAAGTTTAGACTAATGGTCACAGGTGGGTTCAACATACAAAAAAGATTTTGAGAAGATAATGTCAGCTGTGCCTGAATGACAACATCAGTAACCAGCAGCAGTGCTGATATACGGGTTATAGACTGATTATGATACTGCTCATTTGCGGCCCTGCAGTGATCCGTTATCCCTGGCATTCCAGTTGATGCAGCAATCACAGCATCTCTTAATTTGGCTCCTCTCCAGGTTTTGTGAAAATCAAACGTCTCCTTGTCCTAGCGAGCTGTTCACAACTTCTCCTGGGAAGCAGACAAGGGATTAGTCTCTAAAAGATTCAGCTTCTGTAAACAGTGTCAAGCATGGAACACAGTGACCCTGACATTTTAAGCATTGCCAGGAGAGTGGGAGATCCACTTAATGGCCAGCTCTGTGCCGTCCAGCAGCCCCAGTTTGGGTCGATAATTGCTTCATTAGTTAATCTGATTGAGTGTGTGAGCAGCCTGTAGTCGATGAAGAGTTGCCTCTCTTTCTGAGAGGAGTCTTCACTTTATTGATTTCATTGTTCTCCATAGAGCCCAACTTTCACCCCAACCAATCCTCACATTGAAACAGCAAAATGAGAATGGATCTCTTGGAGTTCCTCCGACCGTCCCTTACTTCTACAATAACCATGAATAGAAACTGAATCATTCTTATATAGTTTAGCAACAATAACACTATTGAGGAGAACAAATATCATCTCGCTTCCAGGTCTCTATGTTCCTGCGAATAAAGTTTGTCACACGTATTTGTAGAGGAAAATGTCGTTTAATGTCCTAACCAGGAAAAGAAACTATGTAAAAAGTATTTCTTTGCATATTTTATTTTGTTGGGGCATGTATTAATTTAATATCTTATATATTCCTTTCTATCATTTGGTGCAGCATGTTTTTAAACAGTTAAAAAAAATCAGACTTTTGAAATTTTATTTCATTGAAAATTGTCAATTTTAATTAGATTAGCTCAAACTTTTGGTAAAGCATGTTTTTAGAAAACTATTGTACCCATAATAATTTATTTTTTTAAATCTAATAAGTAGTGTTTAGTAAGTCCTCACATGCTTTAATGCTGTAAAAACCTCGGCAAAGTTATAATTCGATATGTGTTATGGAATGACAAATTTAAAAAAAAGGAAATCCATGCCCCTGAGAGAAAAACTCAAATCATCAATCTTCCAATGAGGAAAAAACACTTCCATAGAATCCTAATGTAACATTACAGATTTATGTCAGGGGGCAGAAATCCTTTCAGAAATATGTTTCTGTGGGGTCAATTTGGTAAATCTGATTTTCCCCAGTATTTTGTCTTAAGGAGAAATACATCTGCTCTCATTGGTAGATTTCCACTCAATTTTCTGTCTCCACTAACTCCAGAGAGTTAAACCAGAGTCTGAAGCAGCCAAACATTCCACCTCATTCATCTAATAGACACTATATTTGTCTTATTGGCTTTTGCTGCATAGAGTGGATTTGGGGAACTTTTAAACGACAATTTCATAAAACCGAAAAAAAAATCAACTGTCAGACGACAAAAGGAAAAGTCTCCACAAGCTGGAGGAAGCACTCATTTATACTTGCAAAGGTAATTCCTTTCGAGTTTGTAATTATCAGCTATTCAATTCCCATTGAGTCTGGCTATTTGATCCATTATTAACTTTAAAGTGTGAGTAATAGCAGCTTTTTATTTTAATCCAAAATGTGTAGACGGACTGATGCTTCACAGACTTGGATTTGGGTTAGTATAATTATAAGGGTATAAATTGCCATTATTGAGAGTATAACAGTTTGAATACAATAGGTAATCCAAAGGAAAGTGATTTTGAACAGGATGCTAAATATAAGTACAAATATAAATAAATGGAATAAACCAGACTGAAATGTTAAAACTCTTAAAGTTTGCATGCAAGGATGTAAAAATATTCTCCATATTTACAGAAACAGCTCTTATCATCAGAACTGTCATCTGTTTTTTTATCCAAATTCAGCCTCATTTGACCTGATGTCTGGAACACGTCCTTTGTTTTGACCAGGTTATTGCTCTTTCTTCGGTTTGATATCACGCTGTGTGTCTCCTCTCCCATGCGTGAGGTCTTTATCCCATGTGGCTTGGATTCAGGTAATCCTGTGTTGTGGAACTGTGTTGCAGCATGTCAGCACAAATTCACCGAGACGAATTCCTTGTGTGAGCTCTGTGCTTGATGAAAGAGGGGGTTTTCTTTGAAGCCTGCGCCCTGTTGAAAAGATGCTACAGCTACTGCAGACTTTACTTGAAAACTGAGAACACTCTCAAAAAATGTAACGATCATACATGTAACGATCATACATGTTTCAAAATATAACATGTTTCATAATGTATGAAAGAAGAAGAATCCAATACATGGAAACAGAAAATACATACAAAAGAAATCAAATACATGGAGCATAGAGCGCGTGGACGTTATTAGAACAGGTCCCTGCTGGAGTTTGTCTTTCCTACATGAACTATAGGTGCGGTAGGTGGGTTTACATTAAACACTTTTCTCCTATCCGAGTTTAACCTGCCATGTCATTCGACTCTTTACATGACCTGTGATCTTTTCAGACCCGGTGTTTACATGCATCCACTCATCTAATCCACTCATCACTCCAGTTCATAAGGTGGCGATAATGCTACGATGAGCTGGGCGCCGGCACGCGCCCAGAAGAAGAATACGACAAAGAGGGAATGCGCGGAAGTGACTAAAATAATCGGACTACTTCATCGATTCAGTGACGCACACCAGAGGTTGGGTGTGTTTATGTGTATGTGAGTGTGTGTGGGGGTGTAGCAAGGCACCTAAAACAGCAGATGATAAAAGATTGAATACTTCCCCTCTCACCTCTTAAAATTACAACTTTATTCATGTTAATAACAACTTCATTATTCTGATATTAGATTTTATTTTTTAATTCCAAGGTGGCCCATAATACTCCTTCCTTTGATTTTAGTCAACTACCAACATAGTGGCCCGAGGGCTTGAATCACAGCTGAAATGATCTCATTTCTTCCTGCCTTCTGCATTGCGTAGAGCTGAGGCTGTGGAATGTACAGTATTCGTCCCGGTCTGCCTATGTTGGCTTTTCCAAATCTATTTGTTTATGAACGCGTACATCTAAATCCTTGTTCGTATGAAATGCAGAGAAATATTACAGGAAGATATCCGCTCATCACCTGCATCTCAGACATCTATGAGATGTCAGTGCTGTTTATTTCCCACCTAAGCCTGAAACTGTTTGTCGGCTTATCAACTAAAAGCAGTTCAGTCTGAGGGGGTTTTGGCGGCGCTTACATGCCGCATGCTGCAGAACGACGGGACATAAATGGCAGATTGTTGTTATTACTTTTTAATACAGTCGGAGGATATTTGGGGAATACGTTTTCTGCGAAGTCCTTATAATGAGATACAATACTGAAATGTCCCATGAAAATAACCTCTTAAACAAAAGATAAGTCATGTTATGCTAATTCTGTTGCTAGAATTACAAAATAGCTAAAAATCCAGACATGCGGGGATTTCAAAGGGAAAGTTTTTGAACGGATTTTTCATTCAATCATTTGCTTCTTCATCAGTTTCTTCTCTTTCAGAATCCAGTGATGAAAGTAGGCTGACATTCTGTTTGCAGGATAATCTTTGAAGCACAAGCAGGAGATACTAGCTGCAGTGAGATACAATCTCTCTTTATATTGGAGTGAAAAGGGCATGTCGGGAATATGAAACAGCTGACAAAATAATCAAATATGGAAGATTAACTTCTATTTTATCCACCAGAAAAACTGAATCAGGTGACGTCATATCTGGTCTGGATGTAAAGACTTCACGGAATTTAATCAGCTTGAGCTTGTAGCACACTGACAAAGATCAGTCACAGAGGCCTAGCGTCTGTTATCCAGCTTTGATAACAATCGTTCTTCTCTCATTTGGATGCTTCCATTTGAGAAAGTAAGTAGTATTTGTTCCTAAATGCCACTAGTAAGTACAATAAGGATTGTTCCCATTGTTAGCTCATCCCAGCATTCATGGCTTAAACCAGCCACTAGTTTGGACTTCATATACATAAACACACGACTTAAACGGCAAATTCATGCAAGATTAAAACCACAAAAATATAACATCTGTGAGGAAGTAAACACTCTACAACTTATAGTTGCCATCAAGTGAAAGCCAGAGTCTCACAGAGAGGTTTCTATGTGTCACCCGGCCCCCGAGGAGACTCATTATGTGGGTGTTTGCTAATGAGTCTAATAGAAGCACATTTAAAAAGAGAATATGAGATCTTATAACATATGAAGTGTAGCGTCAGTGGAATCCTCATGTACAACGTGAGCAGTAACATAAACCTGCATCATGTTTCCACCCACCGTACGATCCCACTCTTTTAAAGCTGTATGTATAATTTGTAGAGACCACAGATGCAGTGGAAGATTTAATGTTAATTTGGAATTGTGTTTCTAGCCACACTCTCATTTCAAATTAGCTGACTCTATTATTGTGTGGACACCCGTTGTCTTAAACCATTTATAATTATACACACGGTAAAACTAACAAGGGTAAGTTGTTCCTTAACTTAACTAAATGCAGTATATAATAATCTTTATTTAAAATCATTAGCTATAGATTAGCTATAGATATAAATGGAGTTTAATCAGTGTTAGCCTTTTATCTTGGTGATGACCTTAATATGATTATTTTTGTTCATCTGGTTCTTTTTTGCTGCTATAACACAAATGATCCACCTTCCCTTTACCGTCCAGTCATATTAGATTCCTCATTCATCAGTCTCAGCAGAGTCATCAGCCACCACTACCAGTGTTCTAACTCCTCGGGGTAACAATAAGTTACTGCTGCTGTTTTTACTATAGGAGAATTTCTGACAAACTAATTATCACGTATTATCTGTTGTACTGAACACTCATCTTTATTATATTCACTTGTCTCGCCTGATTGAGATATCTTCACTTTTTTAAAGATTTAATCCTCCACCATGTTCACCAGCTTGCTGCTTTGTTCCACAAAGGCTCCGTCTGAGAAGTGTCTTAACTTGACCTGACTGTAGCACAAAGTTTGTGAAGTAGATCATGTTTAAATGCACCGAGCTTTGATGCATCTGCAGCAGCTTGTTTTTACAACAAACCTCAACATTTTACCCTTTCGCTCAAATTTTAGATGGAAATATAACATAAGGTATCATCGGAGAACTGCCTGTGGAAGATAGCAAATTGGAATTTTTATGGGTTTGACCAATGACCAGAAATGACAAAGTCGGCAGAGCGGCGGATATTCTGAAGCTTATTCCTGTAAGTCAGTTTTATTAGTGTGAATCTTAAACGCTGTGCGTTGACACTTTTTCTTTCTTATTGCCCCTGTTGATTGGGCCTTCTCTCGATTTATTCTGGTTTGGCATGAAATATATATGGGGTCATGTCCAAAATTGCACACTCTGAATTTATAGCCATCTGCAACAGAGGTCGGACATCTTTTATTCTGAGGAGGTGTCAGATTTCTGCCTTATGCAAGTCGCAACTGGAGACAGTCAAACACACAATAACAAACAGTGTGTGCTTTCATTTCTTTTTTCCAGTTCATGGCAAGTTCCTCAAAGGTGAGGCAGTTTGAATCCTTATGCTCATTGTTCTAATCCTTAACTTGAGGCTGGCATTTCCATATTTGTGTGACAGAAAAACATCTCTGCAATTAGGGGCTGACAGTTTTCTCCACAGTCTACAGATTGCAATTTTTTAAGATTTTCTTAAACTTTCAGCCTAGCAGAAACAAGTTTTGTTATGTTAACGGTCCGTAAAGCATTTTCTTTTTCCCTCCAATAAATATTTTACCTGGAATGATAAAGATATTTCAATCAGGAGAGAAAGATAATCAAGGAAAGATAACACATTTATTACAATAGATGTTATTTGATAATAACTACATAAGAGAGTAATCCTTGTGGGTCGAATCCAAAACAACCGGACCTCCGCTTAGGCATGAATCCGTTTCACCTTTCATCCAAGAGGTTTCTTCTGCTCTAACTGTCTGGTGGGCAGTCACGGATAAAAATTTACTACATTTACTAGATGCCTTATGTCAGCATGTTAAGCAAATAGGCTTAACATGCTGACATATAATATCTTATGTAGAGATTTACATGGACATCAATAAAAAAAAGGTGCCGTGTGTGGCCATTTTCCAACATACAGTAAATCATGAAAGACAAAGAGATCGCTTGAGCTATGAACCTCATAGAAGCAATACACGGGGAAAAAGAAGGTGGAAATCGTGCAGATCTTTCAAATGTCTCTATTAACAAGTAAGCCCTTATATGCCTCATAAAAAAGAATGGCTAGAATTAGTAGGAAATAAGGATGTGGGAGGATCATTTCATAGTTTAGGTGCTGGTGCCTCAAGAGTTTGATCACCATGTGGGTGGGTGCGTGGGAGGGACAACACATTTTGCAAGGTTCACCTAAAAGAGAGAGAGAGACAAAGAGAGAGAGAGAGAGTGTGAGAGAGAGAGAATGAGGATGAATATAGGTGAAGTAGTTGCATTTACCATTATTCCTTGAGTGGAAAAAACAAAATCTGGTTGGTAGCTTCACATAAGGTAAGATTAAATACCCCGAAAGAAGAAAGACAATCACCGTACATAATCTTAGGTACAATTTTTTCTGAACCAATACCCAGAATTTTCTGTTTGATTGGCGTTGAGTGGTGAAGAACTTTCTGCCGTCCAATCCCCATAATAGCTTAGATGAGTTTTGTCAGCTGCCTGTGTCTCCGCCACCTCAGACCACTGAGAAAAATCAGAATCTTCTCAATAGTACAAAATATGGTTCTACACTGCCACGATTTAGTCGGCACTCTCTGGAAAGCTTCATTTGGTACATGCTCTTCCAAGGACATGAGGAGGCTCACCATGTGATCCAGGGTGCCAGAGTGGTTTTTATGTATCTCAATGTTGCCCAAGTACGGCATATTCAAGTGGAGACACCCCGGAAGGAGGTATTTTCTCTCCCTCAAAGCTAAGATTGGGGGTAAAAGATGTCTGAGAGCTGAGAGGTATGAGGCGGGGCAACACCTGGACAAGTCGCCAGTTCCAACACATAGGTAAGAACAACCCTTTTTCAAAGATATATGTTGCATGTTCCACACAGACAGGCCTCAGGTTCCCTGGCGGATGTGAACACGGGACCTTCCTGCTACAAGGCAGTAACATCAAGCACAATACCAAGACCACACACATTCCATTCTATATTTTCTACAATGAATATTTTCTTTTTATCCTATTTAATGGCGTTATATATTGTGTTCTATTGAACAACTACGAGATAATTAGGAGTTCATCAGCAGAAAACAAACCACCGTTTTCTTGGGGTAATGAGTTCATTTTCGTGACGGTCCAGGTCACGCAGGCATGTGACCCTAAAGAAAACCTTAATCAACATCTGAATAAAAGTTGTTGTTTTTTACCTGTGGCTTTCGGTACTGTGGTTGTTGAGGTCATTATTAGGTACCTTTGTTTTTTTTCATACACCACTTCTGTCGTACTGCAGGCTCTTTGCTTAACCTCTGGTTTGTGTGTGCATGTCGCCATGGTAACGGCAATATAGCTGCTTGTTTTATCAAGATAACAAGTTAATTATCTCGTTATCACATTAAAACGGCCGCTTGTTTTGTCATGATGACAAGTTAATTATCTTGTTATGATGATATAACAGCCAGATATAATCAGCCTTTCTTGGCTTCCATTATCAACAACTGCTCTTCTTTTATAGACATACGTGTGGGGCCGTCACGGCAATAAGTCACTGTAGTTGTACCTCCCGCATGAAATAGAGAAAATAAAGATCCTTTAATCCTTCCCAGACTATTATATAATCTAAAGGGCTCACGAGGTGTGAATTATGCTCGGAGTTGAATATCACAATGTGGTCAAAATTTAAAGAAATACTGAATGAACGACTAGACTTTCAGAATACACATTAATTATTAGCAATCAAAAGGTCCTGAAAACAGATATGATCAGAGAAAAAAAAAAATCGAGGTCCATGGAACGGCTACCCATCTAATGGAGTAATAATATTAAATATATATATCTGAGAATTAAAAGATTTTGTATGATGAAGAAATCAAGTGGCTGTGGCATCAGTGACGTGCAAACTAAAATAAACCAACTAGAAAGCCTGTAAAACGTCACAAAAACTCAATGTTGATGAATTAAGACAATAAAACGGCGTCAGTTCACCAGCTTTATTCAGCCGCAACTCATACGGAGGAAACGGTCTGTGCTCATCAGATGGCAGGAAGACATATTTTTCCAGACCACAGCCTGACACCATGGCTTCGGCCTGATGGACACACAATTCATTATACTGGACACATTCCACAGACCAATGCAGTGTTTCACTTAAAGGTCCAGTCAGTAGAGTATAGAAGTAGAGTATTCAGGAGTATCTTGTAATAAATTGAATACAATATTTATATATAATATATATATTATAATATATTGTTTGGTTACTTTCAGCTGAAAGGTCGACAAATTTTTTTTTTTGTGTTGGTTTAGAAAAATACGCTTTTTTTAGTCTCACTAGGAGCAGCTATGGAAGATCATAGAATAGAATATAGAATAGAAATAACTTTATTAATCCATTTGTGTGTTACAGCAACTCCAACATTGTAAAGTAACAATAGAAAAAATAATAATAGACATATAAACATGTCTTTATGTAAACATACAAAAATAGATATACATGAAATAAAGCTTAATAAGGTATAAACAGGACCAAAGAGTCAAGACTACAAGAAGAAAAACAGATATAAAGTCAAAGTAGTCCAGTGCAGTTGTACAATAGTGGATACTTATTATTTAGAACAAGACAAGCAACGGCGCGCTAAGCTCGCCGGTACAGCAAAGGATTCAACTCCTAGCAGATGCTCAGGAAAGGAGGCTGGCGGCACTGGCCGTGAGGTCTCCACTAGGACCTAACCACTTCCTGGGATCGTGGGCTGAGAGCGCGACATCTCTCCTGCCGGGGAGCGATCACTCCAGAACCCAGCGGGTGAACTGGACGGACTTCACCAGAATAAGTGCTAATTCCTCGATCACATTGCCTTTGGAAAAATTGAGGTAGAGAAAGAGCTGGAGAGAGCTCACTCAAATTCCTGTGAAACAATTATGGATGAAGCATCTAAGAATTTGAATTAAACTTAATGAAAGAAATTGTTTCAAATTAACAGAATTTTCTTTCCGCTGTGTTTTTTCCTACTTTCTTTGCCTCACTGGCCTCCTGTATGTAAAACATGCTGTCCTTTCGTTGGCCTCAGTCTGGACAGAACTTTTGTGGCCCCCTGCCTTGAACAGTGCCACACAGATAAAGTTTGCTCACTTACTTACTGACTTCCTAACACCTTGTTTGCTGGGTGTGAATGAAGCACCTAACAGGTGTCACCTCACCCTGCTGCTGCAAAGCCGGTCATTGTCTAGGCAACAATGCAGATCCAGGCCTGCCCTCAACAGTCCGACACATTGATCTGATTAAGGATGTATAAACAGAGGCGGCGGGGCTGCAGAGGACGGATGACTGAAGCCCCCCGGCTCTGGAATGTGGAGGGATTTTAGCCTTTTTGCCCAGGAGGTTTAATACCAGTCTGGGACAGGAGCAGTGAACCGTTTGTCGACCCAGCCAGGCTGACATTATCTCTTTGACGCCCTCGAGCTCAGATTTACAAAGCATAGCGTTTATGTTCGCTGGCGGTGACCTACAAGAAAATGGCGCAATTAGCCACGCCTACATTTATACCACACCTCCAAACAAATGGAAATTAGTTACCACAACAATCAGCTCTGTTTTAGAGTTCCCCCCCCCCTCGCTCCTCACACCGGGTCCATGACAATGTAGCTCTAGCTAAAGGGAAACTGGTGCTGGGCGGTGCAGAACAGAACTGGCTGCTTTTGCAGCTCAAAGCGGAGAAGGCAAGTTATTTGGCAGTATTTCAACCCAGGTCTGTTTGAAATCTTGCAAATAAGACTGAAACCTGCCCGAGGCATGTCATGGGTTGAGCAAACAGCTCCTACCACGAAACAGGCCTTCTCTCCTGCCATGTTTCGCTCTGCTGTCCAGGTTTCATGTAAATAGCCTTGGAATTCAGATTTGTACTGTTAATCTTTATCTCTTCGTGTTTTTGACAAACTTTATAAATTATAAATTTATAGCATTTATAGCCTCAAATCAGCATTTTGACTGAAAATAATGCAGGTTTAATGTAAAATTTTTGATTTTATTTTGCAGGTCAACATGGACACGATCCCATTAATCGATGACGGTAGATATTTAAATATATTTAATCCGGATTACTGTATGTAGGGACTTTTTGAGACATTTATTATGTCCATTCTCTGCTGCATCTCCTCCCTCTGTCTTACCTTCTCCAAGCTCCCTTTGCCGCTTATTTCCCCCTTTGTTGTGTGCATTTTCACATGGAGATTAGCTTGTTGTGAAAGTGGAGCCAGTCCTGCTCTGGTCCGACAGCTCTGAATTTTACTAATTTTTATTCCTAGGGCTGATTAACTCTAAATAATCTCTCACTGAATACATCCGAAAACCCTGATTACGCTGGACACAGATGATATATATTGAAAATCTCTGAGGGTTTGGATGCCTTCCTGCAGTTTCTAATAACTTACCCAGTAGTTATAATCATAGGGCCGGGAATGTTAATGTTATTATTTGATACTTTTTCATCTTAGCCTTATCTGGGATGTGATGAAGTGTCCAGCGATATTTGTTCTGCTCCGGTTCCCCTACGGCTGCTAAACTGCCAATAATCCAACCCCAAATCTGAGCTGAATTTAAACTTTTATGTGGACATTAATTATATCACAGAAAAGTTGGGAATATTATTGAATCGTCATCTCCGCTGTCTAAGATCCTCAAAACTCAAAAATGATGCCTGGATCATTTCAAATTTTATTCCTACATAGACCTTAGTGTGAGGAAGAACTGGAGTGATCTTGGGAAAGGTCTGTTCTACATTTCTGAAAGTTTTCAGCCAACATTTTTCAATCGCTTGTCTGATTTAGACCAAATTAGGTGCATGTGACGTGACTTAAATACTAGATATCTATCTAGTGTATGCCATATTTTACCCATATTTTAATTTCAATACTTTAAATTTTACTCACTCAGGGGAGAATTTTTATTAAAAATACTGTGGAAATAACTTCACATATATTTGTGGTGATAAACCAGGACGATGGTTTGTACATCAAAGATGATTTAGAAGTTTTTTCGGGGATAGGCCTTCACTCTCAGAGATAACAGCACGGGTCTAGTTATTCTTTCATGGGTACCACTTTACTATGAGACTACTTTATAAAGTATTTATTAAAAGTTTATAATAAGGTTAATTCGGTTTTAAACACATTTTAAGTCCATCATAAACATCTATAAAGCACTTCGCCCAATTGTCTGAGTTGGTTCCCTATTGATCCCTATATAGATTGTCACGTCCTACAAGTACCTTGGTGTTCACCTGAACAACAAACTGGACTGGACTCACAACTCAACGGCACTCTTCAAAAAGGGTCAGAGCCGACTGTATCTGCTGAGGAGACTGAGGTCTTTTGGAGTGCAGGGGGCGCTCCTGAAGACCTTCTTTGACTCTGCAGTCGCCTCAGCCATTTTTTATGGAGTGGTCTGCTGGGGCAGCAGCATCTCAGCTGCTGACAGGAGGAAACTGGACAAACTAATCAGGAAGGCCAGTTCGGTCCTGGGATGTCCTCTTGACTCGGTGCAGGAGGTGGGAGACAGGAGAATAATGGCCAAGCTGTCATCTCTCCGGGACAAAATCTCCAACCCCATGCAGGACACCATCTCTGCACTGGAGAGCTCCTTCAGCGACAGACTCCTTCACCCCAAGTGTGTGAAGGAGCGATTTCGCCGATCGTTCCTTCCTGCAGCAGTCAGACTCCACAACCAGCACTGTTAGCAACACACACACACCTACACAACTACACACACACTTACATACACACCTACCTTTTAATTTAATTTATTTTAATTGCACATAACGTTTAATTTTAATTTAATTTATTTTAATTTATCTTAATTGCACATAACACAATGTTATTCTTACTCTGTGTTATTCTTACTCTGTGTTATTCTTACTCTGTAACATGCTCTGCTGCTGTAACATTGCAATTTCCCCATTGTGGGACTAATAAAGGCAATCTATCTATCTATCTATCTATCTATCTATCTATCTATCTATCTATCTATCTATCTATCTATCTATCTATCTATCTATCTATCTATCTATCTATCTATGTGGCAATATCAGCTAACTGCAATAACAATTTGTAATAACAAAAGAACCAAAAAATAAACTATACCTATGCTGTCATTCCCGACAGTAGGGGACATACCCTAAAAGTCCCCAATCCACTGCGTTGTACAAGCAATCCCCCTGATTGAACTCCGGAAAAACTGTTGACGGAAAAACTGTGTTTTTCGTGAAGAGAGCTCCCCCTAGTCAGTAAAATCTGAACTTTCAGAGTGAAACATGATATATAAAAGATTGACTCCTTGAGTTGAGTCATATTCACCAAAGCTGGACTAAATCCAAGCAACAAGTAGTTTTGGCTTAAAACAGTGTTAATCCATAAAATAGCTCCACCAAGTGAGTAAACTATTGAAGTGAAATAGAATATATGTACAAGACAGAAATATTAGTGTAGACTCAAAAGCGCAAAAAAATATGCAGTAGATTGGACTAACCATAGTAAGTCAAAGTTAAAACCAAAAAAGGTTTGAGAAATTATGGCTTGAAAATCTTCAGAGATGATGCGCCCCCTAGTGTTGGAACTTTAGAACAAACCTTTCCCAATATCAATCCAGTTCTTCCTCTCCCTAAGGTCTATGTAGGTATAACATTTGAAAATAATCCATCAAACATGTATTGAATTATTGAGATAGAACACAAGTGAGTGAAATATGAACTGTTGGGGAAATCATGATGTGTACAATAAAGATCTCCTCCAGTCGCTTCATATTCATGAAATAAATGGAACCAACGGTTGAGCAAATATGGCCTGATAACTTTGGCGATATTGCTTCCAATTTTCAAGAAATTTAACTCATGAACCTTGTTTGTTTCATGTAATCCATAGTTCTTGAGGTATTTATTTAAGTACAAGTAAGTATTCAACCAGCTGACTGGATCAGACTTCAATCCCTGAAGTCAATACAGTGGGATCAAAAAAAAACAACAACAATGTTGAATCCTCACATTGTATAAAAATAAAAACAAACTTTTTCTCTCAATTTCTGCATGAATTGATTCTGAAATGATGAGTTGATCAAAGAAAATATCAGTGTTTGGATCTATCTGGTTCATCATTTTCTAGTTATAATAGTGCCCCAACCGACATATCAACCGTCAAATGTCAGGGTGTCCTTGAACGCACCATCGGTTACAGTGTTTATAGCCACATAATGCAAACACATCACTGACAAAATCACAGACATTAAGTTGTTCGGGTGATGGATTGCCTGTCTGGAGCAAGTTTCAGATCTTTGCTGGCTGATCTTAATAATGCGCAGAAATGAATGAAAAACGACCGACCGGAAGAGATCAATCTGCAAAACTTACGCTTTGCTCTGGAAAATAAGATGGTAATTCATAGCAATATGTGGTTTGTAGTAAATGGGATGGAAGAATGCAAAACTGTCAATATGCTGCTTTAAAGGCCTCTATGATAATAGTGTTTGCAGGAGACACCCCCTCAGCGGCGGCAGCATTAGTCCTGATGTTACACTGTGCAGACCGGGGGGTGTGGCAGGTTCACGGGAGGTGTAAGCAAGCCATTAGCTGTGAGAGTAGCCACGCCTCGCTAGAGAAAGCTAATCTCGTTACAGGTCACAAATGCATTTTTCCGAACGTAATTGCCTTAGCGACCAGTCTCTGAGAGGATCATAATGCAAATTTGATTGATTGTTTGGGCTGCTGCTGACCTCCTATAAATTGTAAGGTTATCCTGTTTTAATTTTCTGACTTAATAGATTAAATTTAGAGAATGCGGTCATGGCCGTGAAACCATTGATGTAATTCATGCCCGACACTGGCAGGTTTGGATTTACCTCTAGCAAAAAGACACGTAGAGCTTAATGGTATCTATCGCTGTTTTTTTTCTCATGTCAGGGACTTTTTGAAGACATAGCTGTGGAATCTTCTTTAGGGTTGAATGGTTTTACCGACGAAGACTCTGGCGTTTGCGTGGTTGACACTGCAGGCACTGGAGAAGCTTTCTCTGCTGTAGATGATTTGCTGCACCTCCTGATTCCACCTGAAAGCAGCCGGACAAACTAATAATGTTTCACAGAGGCACTTAGATTTTCCTTGAGTGTTTTCCATTTCAGCATAATGTGGCTTGTTTTTAATAGGAAGTGCAGAATGTATCATTTTGACAGAACACTTCTTACTTAACGAGATTCACTGTATATCTTTAAACTGTGAATATGACAGCAATCAATATTGCCTGGGTTGTCAGTTTCGGACTTTGTTGTGGGTGAGAGCAGCTCTGCTGTATGGTTTAGAAACGTTGGCTCTGACCGAAAGACAGGAGGCAGAGCCGGAGGTGGCAGAGATAAAGATGTTTATGATTTTCTCTGGGAGTGACGAGGAAGGGCAGGATAAGAAAAGAGCAGATCAGAGGGACTGTTCAGCTTAGACAAAGTCACAGAGGCCATCTTGCGATGGTTTGCACTTTCGGATTTCTGTTATATTACATTATTTATTCAAGCACATTGTAAACATTTGTTTGGAAGTGTGCTACATAAAAACATGTTATTAGTATATATATTTTTGAATATGATTTGATTGCAGCCCCGTGTTTAAAAAGGATTGTTATTGAATACAAAGAATTCCTTCAAGTCATGATTTCATTTTATTGTAAGTGTAAAGTAAACGCTGCCAGAGGATAATTAAAAAAATCATATAAGTGTGGTCAGACGTACACAGTCTAAACTATACACAAGAAGAAGTGGTCTGGTACTTTTCAAAACCATTGTGTTTTCATCTACATGTGTTGCCCACTTTAGTTTCTGCTCAAGTTGGAGAATTGGCATGCTGATTGCATATTGTTGGGGTAAATAGGGAAGAAAGAGGCGAGGGATAACGTAATTACTCACTGATGTCAAGTCTGTTTTCAAGGTGGGAGTCTGTATTTTCATTGATAATGAGTGGGACTGGCTTTATCTTCCTCCAATGAGACAACCTTGTGGAATATCCATCTTTGCATGTCCCGAAACAGCAGCCTTGGCAACAGCCACAAGGACAAGAAAACATTTGCGTGGACTGACACGTGGACAGCACAATGGCCTGCTTAGGTTTCTGAAAATAGAAGTGTGACCGGAACCGCACTGACAAAGGTAAACCTTGATCTACTGTATGTTCACGCATAGGAAAGACAGTGATGTGTGTACGATGACTCTGCAACAGGTTAAAACATCTTCACATTTTGATAATAGCGCTGATCTTAAGTTTGCTTTGCGCTCAAAATCCTAGCTGTCCTTGTCCTCAGCAATGCTCTCCAGCTCACCCTGAGAGTTGTGCATACCCCGGGTTTGTTCGCAGTTGGTCGCGCCTGGAGAACCGTTCAACCTCAGCCGTGAGGTTTCTACACAACGGACTCCTTTCTACACAAAGAAGCAGCGACGTATAGTTTATGATTGTATTTAATGTTTTCTGCTCAGTTTAGTTTATGGCACAATGTCAAGTCTTCCCTTTCATATTAGAGCAGGTAAGTGATCATTCATTCATTATTAAGCGCTTATCCATTCAGGGTCACGGGGAGCCCATCCCAGCTGACATGGGGTGAGAGGCAAGGTTCACCCTGGACAAGTGGCCAGTTCATCGTAGGACTGACAGATGGAGACACACAACCACACACCCTCACACTCACACCTACACCTACGGGCAATTTAGTCTCACCAATTCACATATATTGCATGTTTTTGGACTGTGGGAGGAGGCCAGAGTTCCCAGAGAGAACCCACACAGACACAGGGAGAACAAACAAACTCCACACAGAGAGGACAGCAGAGGCGGATCTGTACCCGGCAACTTCTTGCTGTGAGGCTGCAGCGCTAACCACCGCGCCACCGTGCCGCCAGGTAAGTGATCGCATAGAACATAATAGCAAAACATAGAATCATTTGTTTTCTTTACACTATACGCCCCTAAAGTATGATTCATATTATTTCTATAGGTAACTCAAACGCTTTGGTTGAAGACGGTGATCAGAGTTACATAAAGCACAATTTGTGCCCCCTTCCATATTAAGCTAAGCTAAAACCACAAACTTTCTTTATCTAATAGCTACTTTGCTGCAAAGAATGATAGTGAAGATGTGAGTGTTTGAACTTCAAATGGCCATCAGTCACCCTAATCATCTCTCTAGGGGCCTCCGTGTGCTTCAAGAGCACAGCACTTCTGTGACGGGTGGGAGGGTCGGCAGTCATCTTAGTATTTGAGGAAAAATAAAATAAAAGCTTGTCTTTCTATGGATGCTTAGTTGTCCAAAAAGTTTTAATTGGAGAATAACCTGTAGTGACCCATTTATAGGAATCCATCTGATTCTGAAGAGCTACTTTCTAAAGCAAGTTTGATTCAACAGATGAAAAAATATATACCCGCACGGATACATTCGTAGAACGGAGTATTATGGGTAGGGGTTGAAATCCTTCTCCTTTAAATGCCACACAATTATTACACTTATTACACTATTATTATCTGAAGATGGTACATTTTTACCACAGCGGTGACATTCCCAGTTCAGACAGAGGTTTCCAAATTGAATGTTAATGTAAATTATGATATTCAAATTTTGATCTTATTTGTCACATTCATGGTTATAATATATAATTATATATGTAATGCACAGGTCATGTCAAGGTGCTCAGTTAGTCTTGTATTTCAAAGCCTTTCTGCAAATTGAACCAGTCATAATGTCGACCCGGTTCAAACAACTACGAGACCAGACATGCAGTTGCCTCTTTTTTTTAAGATCTTTCAACACACAGGTTGGTAAATCAAGGAAAATTATCAAGGTAGTTTGATTCCGCCTGTTAGCATGTTGCTAGCAAAAAAACTTCTTTCTGCTTAGTTTTCAAACAAGGCTTTATTGACAATTGTCAATAATGTTTGCGGGCTGTAGACTTTTTAGGTGGCCACTTTTATAACACCAAAAAGGAAGACGCTTTGCAGGATTCAGCCAATTATGACTGGAAATACGGACAAAATCACATTTTCACATTATTTTTGACACATTACCTCGATCTATGAATTGTGACGATATTGTGGACGGAAATTCAATTTCAGTGTAGGGGGAGACACCAAGTCGGTCATTTCTTTTGGCATAAACACTTTTCACAATTGTCTCTCTCTAATATATCGATTTGATAATGTCCTAAAAACATCAGCAAATTGCTCCTTCAAAAAAACTTTCATTCAAGTTTCTCGCCAAATACATTTTATAAGATTAAATTTGAACACATCTTGATGACAATATGATTTTGCCACGGCCAAAACCGATTGTTACATAACAGACATTGAACGCATCACGCAGTATATCTCCGCACAATGTGCTGCTGAAAGCTACTTCAGCAGATTTCAACTGTAAATACTTGGCTGGGCTCTGTGATGCCTTTTGCACTTAATTCCTTTATTTCATTAAGATTTGATCAAATTGTGATATTACTTACTTGGCGTGCACTGAAAGAGGATCAGATGCCAGGAGATCTCTTTCTTTCGCCATAATGAATTGGAATGGACGCGGGGGAGAACATGAGAAAGTGCACACAGAAAAGGCCGGCAGAGGTGTATGATGCAGTAGCGAAACTCTCTGTGCCACATAATCTCAACAGGAGGACAAATGAACGTCCGGCTCTGGTCTGCCCTAATGTACAGACACAGGGTTTCAAACCCGGACTGTCTGGCTTAAAACCGGACAGATGGCCACCCTACAGTGCGAGCACTCCAGTCGTGCGTGACGATTAGTCCTTGCAGGGTGAGCACAGCTATCAGGAGCTTCAGCAGATGATTTATTTGTAAAGTGTGAGTGGGAATCTAACACTAACAAATCTAAAATCGTACAGTATTTTTGCTGAGTTGTGAGGGCCCAGCTTTTAAGATTTGGTTCCTATAAGGTTAGTGTACAAATTTAGGTTAGGGTAGAAGCCCAAATTTGACAACCCACTGTGTGGTTGGGTCTGAGGCTTTCTCTCTCTTTCGTTAGTTTCCTGGGGGTTCCATTCATTAGTGACTATATTTATAACCCTTACCCGCAGCCCTAAACTTTCTTTGAGCTGCAGCGTTTGAGACATCATTCAAATATAATGGGTTCCTCTTGGCCATGTTTTTAATGTGGTGATTGTAACAGGTGTGTATATGGACTTTTCTTTTTCGAAGACCACTGCTCCTACGTCTGCATCACGATGCACCAGCCTACCCTACATAACAGAATAGAGGATTGGGGCCACGGAGATTTCATTCAGAATCAGAATTAGAATTCCTGTATTCCACATGACCCAAATCTGTGGTACAATACAGAACAACGGTAGAAAAACAAGTTGTGACCAAATACAATTTCCTTGAATGTAATACGATGTCTGCAAAAATATTTTCTAGCTCCTATTTCTGCCTTCGAGGAAAGACCCTGGATGGCCTTCCGGAACTTTCTCTTTCAAAGGAACATCTCGAGGCATCCTTGTCGACACTGGCCACATTCCTCTCAGAAGGTTCAGGGGTCAGCTCCCCAGCCTTCCCTGAATCCTGACACCCCGTACCCTCGCCGATTCAGAGAGGAGACCTCTATTTCCAGAAGCATCGAGAGCAACAATGATTTGCTTGTGAGCGAGTCCATCAAGTTTCTCCGAGTGATGAATCACCGTCCATAGATTCTACATTCATCTCTCACTCATACGCTTGACATGAACACAAACCAGAAATTGTACAGAAAATAACACTATCAGCTGAAGGTTTACCCCCTAGTCCACTGGAGCTGCTGTGTTCAATACTTCAAATCTTACTTCCCTCAATTTGTCACAAAGACCTGCTACGTTGATCTGGGAGGGAATATCGATGAGCAAAAAAAAATCAATTCATAAAAAAATGAATTCAGCCCAACATCGCTGAAGGAAATCTTCATCTGTGAAGGAGGTATTTATGATGACCAAGTCATTATGTACTTATTCATTTACATTTCATGAATTTATAAGTGGAGGTTCTTTAAGCGCTCGCTCCTGCACGTCATGGGAGAATTAAAGAGCTGAGACGAGGCTTCGCATTTTGATTCTCTGACAGAGACCAATTAGAATCACCAGTGTTGCCGAAGCCTGCGGGGTACAGACAGACTGACACCTCGGCTGAAAATCAGCCCACTCTGGTATATGTGAATCAACATCCTTTAAAGCAATACTGCTCTTGTAATGTGTCATCGTGATGTTCAGGGCTTTCTAGGATACCTGTAACGTTACATGATAATGACAGAGTGCTAGTTTCTGCTCACCTCATCCTACCTAGCCTAATTTAACCTCAGCTTTCACTTTGCACAACTATGTCCAACTTCCTCCAGTGAATAAGCCCAGACCTGTTGAATATGTCCTGCAGAGCGATAACAACAAGGCCTGTTATAATTAAATCAATAGCAAGAGAACTGGTTTGTCCGGCTATGCAACTCTGAAAGCTTCTTGTGGAATAAACATTCTCCCATACGGCTGCAATGTATCCCATTACTCTAGATTACAGGCCTCAAATTACAGCGTTATTGTTTTTCCCGTTGGAGGTATATTTTTCCGAACAGATTTTTAAGAAGGGAAGACAATGGCAAGTTTGGGAATAAGAAGTTAGTAAACGAGACAGCAGGGGTGGAAGGTCATCTGGCTATCTGCCGTTACATTCAGCTGCTTTCTCTGCACTGTGTGACCATGGCAACTACAGAAACTACAGCGAGTGAAATGAACCAGGAGTATCTGTGTACCTTGAATGATTCACTCTTCACCACCAAAGAACAAATGGATCGATGGAGCAAAAAGGTGGAACGATACAAGTGTATAAGTCTAATAATGTAGGGCATAAATGACGACAGTACTGGTTTCTTAAACCTTCTGTGTTATGTTTATCACGGTATTTTCTTGTTTATTTCCTGTACCCTGAGCACAAACCCACTCTGTTAAGCTCCGTAATGAGATTATGGTTAATTAGAGGAGTGCAGGTACAGCTGTATTATGCAGTTTGAATTGCACACTGCCCCTGCTCATTCCAAAAATAAAGGCTTAATGAAGACTGACACTCAAACCTGAACACCTACATGCTGCCTACTACACAATCAATCAGTTCCTTCTAGATACGAACATCAATCAGCAAACTGACAGTGTCGGTCGGTCACTTTGTCCACCCATTTGACTGAGCAATTATTTGTCATTTAAATTCACATATTCATTGTTCCAGGAGAAAGAATCCTATTAGCAGTTTTTCCGGTGAAACTATGAAGTCCAATTTTTTATTTTTCTTAATTTCTCCTTCTTCTTCATCTCTCCTCTCCTCCTCCAGCTGCCTGAAGCATTTTCTTGGCAAGAGTCTTCGATTGGCAGTATCTCCTACGGACATCCTGTTGTACCTGTTTTCCACGCAGGTGTCTCATGATACCCTGTTTCTAAGCTTCCAACCTTCTTCTACATGGGGGGTAAACTCTGCATGTGTCTGTTGTACTAGGTTTCCATGATTTCCATGCGTTGTATGTCCTGATAGCCTAACATCTGGTCTATCTTGATCTGCCTCCTGCACATAGGCTGCATATACCTATGTCCTATGTCCTATGTCTGCTGTTGTCACAGCTTTTAATCAGATCTATGCTGTGGTCGTTGTCGATCAATGCATTGTTGTATGCCTTGTAAAAGTTATCAAAAGCTTGATTTCTGATGAACGGTCCAAACTATTTATAGGATGATGAATTTTGATGTCTCACCAAAAAAACATGGAATTATCATGACTCCTCTGTCTGTGGTCTTCTTCCTCCACCTCCTCCTACTACGGCTACAAATTGGGCCAGGAAAGCCATAACAAGTTGGAGACGCATAACTGTGAAGAATGTGTGTATTGAATAATGGTACAGACATACCAGGGCAGAGAATATTTAACAAACACAAAACATGTGTGTAGACGTGTTTGCCAAAGGCATAAAAGGGCAGGCCTGTGTTTACGTGCCGGTGTTCCAAAAGCCCTGTCAAGGTTGGTATCATCAATCTTTTGTCTGTCGTATGAGGTTGTTGTACATCTGGTTGGTTAGCCAGCAGCTGCTTGTCAGTCTAGAACTTGAAGCCCCACCTGATCCTGCCTCTGAGGTATTTGGCTGAGCTGCTTGGCTCACCATCATTGTTCCCATTGGCCTGTGGGATAACTAGGTACTTCAGAACCTGTATCCATGGAGTTGGTTCAGGTCTGTGCAGAACAGCAGCAGTTACGGTGCGTCAACAAGGTGTACCGCACTTGGGTTTAATTTGTGTATTTGTATATATATATACTCTACATTGAATATCGTCACTAACAATTATAGCAGCTGGATGGCCCAACGGTAGATTCCTTTTTAATACAAAGGTTGTTGGTTCGAGTTCAGTTTGAGACAACCCAAATCATATCAATGTGAGAAACAGAAATAATGGCATAATGAAAAGTAAAATTGAAGGTACTACTGTATATCCATCAAAGGTTCAGTTAGAAAGACTATCCTTTCGCACACTTATGCCTCAGAAATGCTCAAGCCACTATTGCCCTCATCCTTTGCACATACTCAGTCTCAACTGCCTACTCCACAATCTGGTGCATCAATCGATATCATCTAAGCTCAATCAGGTAGCCACATCCATGTCACACCTGCATGCTTAGACATGCAGGTGTGACGGTGACCTCATCCGTCCAATCAGCCCCTCAGCTGCCGTCTCTCACCTATGTCTCTCACCATGCATCTAGTTCCTGCTTGCTTCTGGTATACTCACCTCCACCTCCCCATGTCAGCCTAAACCTTGCAGATCCATCGGCATCATTATTCATCAGCCTCAGCAGATTCATCAGGCACCGCCATGCGGATCCGGACTCCAAAGGGGGGGGATATTCTATGCCACTGCTCAGGGCGGGGACCCTTGGATCTCAATCTCCCCGAAGATTCTAAGTGCCAAAGACTTTCTAATAGACTAATTATCATATATCATCAGCTGTAATAAATCATTCACCGTCTCTTCATTCTCTGTCTTATCTGATTGACACAGTACAATTAAATACATGTGGGTATGCAGTTCGTCTGTCCTCACTGAAAAGTGAAAGCTATGGAGCTGGACTGCAAACATGATTTTGTGATGGTGTAAATAGTTTGGAAGCAATTCTGGGTTCAGTCTGCAGTACGATGTGGGATTATACAAGGAATACGAGGCACAGTTTCTACAGTGCCTAGGATTTTGCTCATTAACGGTTATAATATACATCGCTCATACATTTTGTGCCGCCACGTATTAGGATTTTTTTCCCCACATAACTCAAGTTTGTCAAATTCATTAATGAAATCATTGGAAATATCTGCATGAATAACAGCTGTCATAACGGACCATGATTTACAGAGAGCGCAGCACCATATCTAATTCAAATGCAAATCTGCAGAAGAGATAAGTGTAAATTATAAATGTATTTGGATAGTATAGAGGGAGAATGGAGTTTCAGTTTGTCAAAGTTTGCCCAGTCATGCAAAAACTAATAATAATCTAAATCCAACATCGGTTTCAGAAGGTTTTGTTTTTCATTATGGGAGAATGTAAGTACTTCCAATATTGTCCCATTACGCCCTTTATTAATGCATAGTTTAGGGGCTGAGTATGTTGACATCAAATGAATACCAAAAATCTACACTTTTACTGTTTCAAATTCTATACAGTGAAGCTCAGTAGCAACGAAACTGAGAAGGGGGCCACTCCCTCACTTTAAACAGCTCTCAGCAAAACGCAGGAGATATGGTTTGCTAAAAATGAGAAAAAACATGTCTGAAAGGTTATAAATCTTTAATCAGATGGTGGTGATGTGCTTCGCCTCCAGCACTCACAGTGCCAAGCAGGAGAGCAGATGCTGAGATCTCAGTGCTTGCTTTTTCTGAAAACAGGATAAATCCCCTTCCTCGGTACAAATGTGTCATGGGAGTGGCTCCCAGAGCACCGAAGCTGCTGTGTTTTTGGGTTCCCTCTTCAGAGACTCCCACAGGGACCCTGCTCTATTTCAGAATTTTAAAAAGGCTATGGAAAAAGAGGTAGTGAAGCACATACTTAATAACATTGCCTCTGGTTGAAGATCTGAAACAATGCCGGTGTAAACATACAACAGGGAGATTGTTTATTAAGTGTGGAGCCGATAGAACATGAGCTGAATAAGAATGTGACAGAGTTTATTCATGTAAGACTCATGAATGCTGGGTTTTTTGTTTCTCTGGCAAGTTTTTCGTTGCAAATATGAATTATTCCTCCACACAGAGCTCTCTTATTTAATACATATCTGCATTTTTAGAATATATATTTATCACACTTTTATTCCTCATAAATTCAGATCCGTCACTGATTACTTCCTGGAGTGCCAAACTCAAGTTTCTCTCCTCTTCAGTGTTGTACATTACAGGCGTCTTACAGTATAGATTTTATGATAAGTGCTGTTTGCACACCATGCATTATAGCTGTAGTAAAAGAGGAAGTGATTATTTATGAATGAATCACAGTAATGGCAGCGAGAGATGGAAATATAAGGGAGATGTCCATGTGGTGTATAAGACTGTTGATGTGGTCTCATACTGTATCAGTGAAGTGAGTGCAATTTGTATTACCACGTTTGTGCAAAGCGTGATAATGCACATTGCATTCAACATAAGAAAGGACTCTAGCCCAGCAAAAGCCACTTAGTGGCATTATGAAGATTTCATGTGGCAGAAAAATATTATAAAGGTGACGGGTACAAATTGCTGCATTCATAAATGTAACGTACTGATAAAAAATCTCTGCAAATGTTCTGCTGTGCACTTGAGCGTGAAAATACACAATAGCTTCAAGTGATAATTCCCCTCAGTGAGTTGAACGGTGGCTTCAAAGAAATTATGTTCTGCTCACTCCAAAGTGAGCATCCCATGAGAGCGCACACACACATCCTGTTCATATAAGAACAGAAAATAAAATAACATGTCAAAGCTGCTGGAGTTTCCTTATTATAGTGACATAAAAGCATATGAATGTGTGCACAATTGTTATTTGAACATAGAATAGAAGGGAAAAAAAGCATATATATGCACAGTTATTAATTATATTATACAAAAACTGCGTAAACTGAACAGAAGAAGACAACCTGATTGAGCTTAAAGAGGCAGATGTTGCTGAAGACAAAAAAAAAAAAGTCATTAAATGTTTTGCACCTTATAGTGAAATCACTCTTTCACAGCCTATCAGAGAGAGAAATTAAAGAATATTTAAAAAAAAAAAAAAAACGCTGATGAAGACAGAAGAGAATAATGTGGAGCATTGAGTGCAATTCATCATCCTGCTCAGCTGAAGGTGGAATCAAATATTTTAATGTTGGAGAGAGTTATTGCTCTACAATACAACCTTCCTACTCAGTCAGTCTACGAACAATAATGGAATATGTCATTAGATATGAACTATGTCAGCTCGGTCTGATGGTTATGACTCTGTTGTTAACAAGGATACTTACGATTTACTGCGTGACCTTCCTAAAATAGTTTTCACCCAGCTGGGATCATGACTTAAACGTCAGTCAGTCGGATCCATACGGCTCTACAAGACATTAAACTATGTATAGGAGAAATAAATGTCATTATTCCATTGATCCCACTTGGACTTTGTAAATAACATGGAGGTCAGAGTGTAAAGGGAACAATACAGTGGCATGTTGACAGAGTCAATGATTTGCTCAAGGACACTCAAGGACACCATGAATTCATGTGGTTGATCCCAGTCAAGTCCTTTGTTTGGTGTTCGGAGTCATTACAGTCATTGGGTATGCGGAACTAAATTGATCTTTGATCCATACGGACAGTGATGGATCGAAGATAAAACATTTTTGAACTTGATTATTTCCATTTTATAGTGTTGTATACTTTCTACTCCATTACGTTTGTCAGAGAATCGTACTTCATTTTCCGACGACAGTTTTTTCATACTCTTCATACATGAAAAAATTCTCCCTCGTCTTCACATAATTAAGTTTTTCAGAAACCAAGCTGGATTGTCTGGAAAATGTCCCACACCTGAAAACAGGATGATCTCATGAAAAGTTGACATTTTATAGGTATGACGTTCTTACAGGACAGAGATGCTGTAAGCAGACTAATGACACTGTAGATTAAACTACTAGAGGCAGTAGCTTCAAAGACCCCAGTCATTAACATTAACAGACACATACCGACATATTAATGCAGAAGTCATATTAATTAATCATCAAAATGATGTGAGGGACATTTTACTACCTAGAGTATTTTTACTTTGATACACTAAACTACACATTTCTGACTTGTTTTCAAGTTTAGATGTGTGAAACATACCTTAACTTTATTCTGATCGATGCAGTACTTCATTACATCCTAAACAATGGTCTATGGAATACAATCAATCTTACAGTATTTTGATCATTTCTTTGAACATTTCTAAATCGCTATTATTAAAAACAAGTTACAGGTCAAATATGATCCGGCAGGGAATATCAGATGTAGTTTGTAACATTTGAAAGTTGTGGGTTGCTCTGTGGATCAAAGATAGCTCAGTCAAGTTTCATCTTCGACTCTGGACACCCTTAACCTCTCCTTCCTCTCTGCCAACAATTATTTTCTCCCAGTATGACCCATTGGCCCTTCTAACATCATTTGTCTTCAAAACGGGAAATATAATGAGCGAATTTCAGCCTTTTATGTAAAGAAATACCAGCAGTATACCGTAAGATACATGGTCAGGGGATCAAAAAAACAGTGATTACATAAATATGGATGCATACAAAGTTAGTCAAGACATAAAAATCTAAATCGCCCACCAATCGCTCTGTTTGTTTTGGTGTCAGTGAAGTGACCCGCTATCATAAAAGACACATTAGGAGGGTTAAATCATTTCACCCTTCAAAGATTTTGAATACAGGACATTTCCTTGCGGTGGAGGACTTCCACAGTGTAATATTACTACTTGACTTTACATAGAAGGAATTGTCCAAATCTCAGTGAAGAGTTGTCGTGAAAAGATACAGACAAAGCGGTTATTGGTCACATGGGCGCGCCACATTCATGGCTACAAGAACGTAGTTATGTCATTGTGGCAACATATCGCAGGCCCACTCATTTGAAGACAACAACAACAACATGCGGCATTTAAGCAGCCCTTTGCAGCAAAATCAGAGTGGGCTTGATGAGACCATTATTTCATTATGGACAGGCAAAGACAGAAAATAATCCAAGGCATTTTTGTCTGCAAAACAAACAGGGCAACAGAAGGCTGCTTGACTCTCTGTGTAATTTAACAATGGACTTTTGATTATTTTGACATTTTGTTTCGTTTAAACACATGGCCTTGAATGCTTTTGAACACAGGCGCAATTTCATTGGCATTAAGTGTTCAGTCAGTCCTTATAGTAATAAATGGAGTTCATGGATAAACTTTGATCTGATCCGAATCAATTTCTCCACCCAGACTAACATACTGACACAAAACAGAGTTTGATCCTGATCAAATTGTACAAAAGTATGGGTGGTTAAACCTGAAATAACTGAATGTAAATCATTTGGATGAAGTGCGACGGGCTGTACAGATCACACAGATGTATAATTACCTCTTAAATTTAATACAGAAAATAACACAGCAGTAGACCGATTTCTATTGGAACAACATTGGCATTCATTTGGATACAGATTTCTGCCCACCTGGGAAATGTATGTCCAATATTTAGTCTCCATTTATTTCTGTTTGGCTGGTATTTCTTTGTGGGTTCATCTCTATGAGAGAACCACCTCACCTCAGCCCAAATCACACTGCCAACGCAGTATTCCATCTATAACTGTCTGCTATTTCAAAAGGCGAATTCAACTCATTCTGGCTAAGAAAAGGCTCCGGCTGCAGGAGGTTCTATTACCTGAATCCACCAGGCATTGTGCATCCACTCAATGATGCACAGAGACAGACGTTTGGCACAGAAAGAAGGACATTTCTCAGCGAATTACATCCTCAGTCAATTACATTACAGACAAATAACTGAACTCGACTGCAGCCTGAAGCCTTAGACAGCAAAACTCTGCACCCCGCGTTCTATTCCATCATGCAAACCTTATCCCACTGTTGCCCCCTGTGTGGGGGGGAGACAGAAAATACAATCTGACATACAATGCATGTATAGACAAATCAACAAGCAGTAAAAATGTAATACAGCCCTAGTGTCCATGGTGAGGGTTTGTCTTTTGGTGAGGATACCAAAGCCACATAAGATCTGACAACTTTAAGACCCTTTAGAGACAAAAACAACATGGAAAACTGGAATAATATCAGAGAGTGTATGACTCTAACGCCATTGCTATACATCTCTCTGTGTGTACAACACACTCTGCCCAGTGCAAAACTAGGCCTTTAATGTCGTCCCCGAAAGCAAGGGTTTATCCCCGAAGAGCCCCAATCCCAGTCCAACACAAAGGATCTGCAGCATCCGTGTCCATGGCGATGATGATTCCATGATACCCCTGACTCTTCGGGGATAAAATTAGACGTGAAGTTATGTCCACAGTATTTTTCAATAAAAAAAAAAAAGATCCCTGAAGTACACCTTTTTTTAAATTGGAGTAAGATATTAACTATTAGAGTAAAATGCGACATAATCATGATAGATCTCCTCAAATCCATTCATTTACACCAAATTTGGACTAAAACGGACCAATATTTAGGAAGTTATGTCAGAAAATGTTTGGAAATCAAGCTCTCCCTAGTGTCAGAAATATACAGCTGACTATTCCCAAAATCAATCCAATTCCTCCTCACACTAAGGTCTTGTTGGGTAATAAATTTGAAAATTACCAATGACAATTCCATAATATCCCAGACTTTTTTATGGAAACCTGCTCCTATCACTTGATACTATCCTATCCTATCATTTGAACTACTCACCCCACTGACCTCGACACGATCCCTCCGTTCTACCCAGTCATACCGCCTCCTCCTTCCCTGGACTAAGCTCAGCACCATGGGAGATCGGGCCTTCTGTTCTGCTGCCCCTCGTCTGTGGAATGCCCTCCCTGACCATCTGAGGGCTCCACAGACGACTGACACATTTAAAAAAGGACTTAAAACTTTCCTTTTTAGCAGAACCTATAACTGTAATTAACATTAATGCTTTTGGTCACGTTTTTGTATAGTTATTATTATTATTTATTTATTTATTTTTTATTGATGCTTTTATCTGCTTTTGCCTTGTAGCACTTTGAGATTTGATCCAAATGTAAAGTGCATTATAAATTAAATGTATTATTATTATTATTATTACTTGGAGTCTAGGATTTCTCATAAATAGTTTTATTATTACAACAACAAGAATATGATTTTCCATAACAACAGATCTAGCTATAACTTTTTATCTTTCACAAAAATACTGGTGACCACTGGTGGTGGTGGCATGAATCTACCGCCCTGCATTACCGTATTTTGACCCAATACATATGGGCTTCCCCCGAATATAGACTTTTGTCTCTCAGATCTGCATTGCCTGAGAATTATTTATAGCTTTTTATTTTATTCAGATTCCAGAAACATGAAACATAAGGGAATTATTGGCACCAAATTGCCCTTAAGGGAGAATGGCTCCAGCCATTCAACCCTGTACATGATAAGCAGTTAAAGGGAAATGGAATGATCTATTGTTATGCATGATTTTGCAAAAATGTTGCAGATGAATTGATCCAGAATTCACCCCACCTCAAAATCTGATCCCTCTTCCTCTGTCCAGGATCCAGCCGTGTACAATGTTTCATCAAAATCTGCTGCCAACTTTCTCCACATCATCTACATACAAACTAATGTAGGTGATGACATAACCCGTGCCATCATAACAATAAACATCACTTGCGGCAAGTGAAAATAGAGATTAATTCAAGCTTTGGCTTCCTATCCCCAGCATTTCTTAACCCTCTTATGAATGCAGCTCTGCAGAATTTACCTGAGAAGACAGTCTGACTCTATACTGAAGGGCTTCATCAAAGCCTTTGGTGCAGCTCTGTTTGTTACCACTTTCCAGCCCAGGAGTTCTAAAGCTCATCCATCTTAATAACTGGCCTTCGCAAACACCTTGCGGCGCCTTCTTCACCCTGAAATGTTTGCACATACTGTATAGAGAGTGTTAATGTGTGGGCACATCTGACAATGCCAGTAAACCACATTCAATATCTAAAAAATATAATCACAGAGCATCCAATGTTTGCCTTTTGAGTCTCGCAGCCAATGCATAATGAAAAGGACTGATTCATTTTGGCATCCCACGCCCACCCGCTGCCTGAGGGTGTCTCTAATTGGATGTCCTCGGATTCCTCTATGAATTATGAACCATGATCCCAATAGGCTCCCCTGTGGCCCAAAAATGGATTGGGAGCAAATCCGCCCGCCTGAGTGGTGTCGCTGAAGGCCATTTGTATTGTATGAAGGCGAGCAGTTGTCCGTGTGAAGTGTGGCGTGTTCCCGCGGCCTCTATGCGCCATGTTGGTATAAGGTTAAAAGAAAGGCTAAATGTTCCGGAAGCCCCTACATGTGAACAGGTTTGACTGCTTTTCCCCCTAAGTGGCTGAAGAGATAGGATCTGAGAATTTCTGTTCTGAAATTACTTCATTATTAATAGCAGCGCAGGAAGCATGTGGAGAAAAGTGATGGACTGACGTGAACGATGGTGTCCTGCTGCTTTCGGTCACCAAGATGCCTATTATAAAGTTTATGCCAGGTCAATGCTCAAATCTCAGACTATTGTGAGGCTCTTTATCCAGGCAGGGAGTCTGCTACACTTAAGACCTTTAAAGCATTACCAGTAAATCAGGAAGAGAATGTTTTCTAAAGGATTTCAATTCTGGGTGATTGGTAAATTGTTACAATGTAGCTGGCAAAGGAGGAACAAGCCATCTAGACCTTTTATTCTCCCTGAGCGGATCCTACACGGATGCCCTTCAAGCAATATAAGTCTTTCTGTTTTCTAGGACTAGAAATGGTTTATCCTCTCCAGGTAAAAAAGCCTCTGCTGGGTTCCTTCTTTCATATTGTATGGTTGCCTTGGCCCTCGTCATTCAAAGATATGATCCCACCTCACACTCTTAAACCAATTGAGACATGGTTGAAAGGCTTCAGAACTTCAAAACTGAATACAGGCGCATTCAAAGGTCGGGCCCGTACGAATTCACATGATGCCGGTTTCCATTTTCAGCCAAACTAATGATTGAGTTGAGTGTTATTTTGTCTGTTACAATCAAATATCCCCACAACCATTTATTTGATGTTTTTAAAAAAAAAAAAAAAATGTTCTGAAACTCCTGGTTGCCGACAAAAATGATTATCTTTAAACATCTCTCTGTCTCTCTGGAACTTTGTTTGGTCTGAAATACTGAAACAATGCATTTCAACAATTCATTTGATCCACTTCTTGCCAATTACACAGCAGGAGTGCATGAGTGCATTTGTTAAACTACACATCACACCTGAGGTGTTTCATATGGACAGTGGAGTCTTCGTCTTCTTCACTTTATTTAAATTGTATTAATCTTTTTAAATATGTATGTGGTATTTACAGTATATATGTGAGCATTTTTATTTCTACTTTACCCTACCCTTACCTCTTCTATCCTACTCTACTGTAGCCCACTCTACTCTACCCTATTTTACTCTACCCTACTTTACCCTACTCCACCTTTCCCTACTCTACGCTACCAAATTTCTACCTGAGCCTACTCTACCCTGACGTACTCAACCCTACTCTACCCTACCCTCAACTACTTTAGTCTTCCCTTCCCTATTTTACTCTACCCTATTCTACTCTACCCTACTTGACCCTTCCATAGCCTATTCTACAGTACTCTATTGTATTCTACTCTATTTTGCTCTATCTATCTATCTATCTATCTATCTATCTATCTATCTATCTATCTATCTATCTATCTATCTATCTATCCATGGTTTACGTTCAAATTTTATACCTACATACACCTTAGAGCGGGAGAAAGCTTGATTGATTTTGAAACAGTTCAGATGTATATTTTCGACACTATGGGGAGATTGATCTCTAAATGTTTTCGGGCCATTATTTCTCCTCCGTTGGTCCGATTAAGTCCAAATTTGATGCATGTGATCGACCCGAGAAAAATCTTCTATTCCCCCTGTTTCTCTTGAACAGTTCATTTTTACTCAATAGGGTGGCTTTTCTGCAATGAAAAATACTGTGGACAAAACTTACATTTAATTTGAGGAGTTCAATCAGGGGGATTGCTTGTAAAACGCACATAAATTGACCCTTACTGTCAGGAATTACAGCACAGGCCTAGTTCTCCCCATTAATCTCTTCCACAGTAGTTGTTCTTTTGAATCAGACAACACGGTTTAGCCTTCGCTCAGCATGAGCATCAATGACACTGCAGCCAATTGTCCTTTCTTAGACAACTTTGATAGGCACTAACCACTATCACACAGTCTTCTAGTTATCACAATTCAGCCCCAGGTGGAAGTTGCTCAGATCCTTCACAACTGCCCACCTTTGTTGCTGCTGAATATATCCCAGCCACAGACAGGTGCCATTCTACCAAGATAATCAATATTACAACAACTTCACCTGTCAGCACTTATAATGTTATGGCTGATTGGGGAATCGAATGATACCTCTACCGAATGTTGACATATCAAACCTTTTTTTCAGATATAAAGTACGTAACGTCCCGTTTCCACATTTGTCACATTTGTCACATTTGAATCACAGACCAGCCTCTATTTTTAAATAAAAGTTTGAAGACAACGTATACGAAAAACTATGCCATTTTTTAAATTGTTTATTTTGTAAATGCTGTTCAACCAATGGGCTGCACCCTCCTCCAGGGGTCTCTTTCAGACATCATAGTGATTCTCCTGCTGCCAACAATAAATGAAATGACGACACCAAACATGACTCAGTGTACAGACCCGGATATATTAAACCAGTCGAAAAACATTACTGCACCACAACAATGACCCAGCTTTAACAGGGTTGCTTTAGCAGAGCGTCTCATTTGCAATACATTATTAATGAGGCTTAAATGTATTTGTTCTTTGTTCCTCCATGGCTATGGACACAAGGCGTGTGTCTCCCATACACACTAGAGTAATGGCGAGTAGTGTGGGGGAGGAGAGGAGGAGTAGGTGAGTCACCCCCGTCCCGTCAAGCAGCAGGCGAATCATCCATCACATTAATAGGTGCTGTATCAATCATTTACAAGTAGCCCCCTGATGAAAGGATGATGGACAGCTTGGCAAATAAGTTAAGATGAAGTGGGACAAGGTAGTCTTGGCCTTTTTCACTTTTCTGGCAATTTGTTCCACTCTCAGTAATACAATATACAAATACAGGCAATGAAATTATCCGGAGTACAAATTGCCATTTTTCTGAGGGGAGAAAAATAATGGATAATGGGTTCTCTCTCACCGGGCTGAGAAGTCAACTAAACTGACCTTACAAACTGAATCTGCAGACGTTCCAGGGCTTCTGAGGTGCTCGGGCACATATAACACTTAATACTTGTCCCATGGGTGGCCGACTCTTCTTATAGAAATTCCAGTGTACTCACCCAGGTTTAATGGATGCATGCTCTGATAATCTAGATGTTCTGCAAAAAAAAAAGAAAGAAAGAAAGACATTTAAAAAGATTTTTTTCACAGCAGGCACAGAAAAGAGGATTATTCGCCCTTCAGAAGGGATTTGGCACTTTAGCTGCCTTTTCCCTAGATTGAGTTTGCATAAAGATCAAAACCTTAGGTGTATTTGTCCTCAGTCAGCATACCTAATCCCAGCATCCATCCACCTAATGAATAATGTAACCCGGTGCTGACAACAATACTAAACCGTGAACCGATCAAATGTCCATAAAGTCAGAGAATCTTCCTCTGACCCGATACCACTTTACAATAACACTACCCTCATCGATATAATTATATATTGATAGTTATATTAAAATTGCTTGTAACTAGTTGGTGATTAAGTTGTGAACTATTTACGAATCATCAATAAAGCAGCTATAACTCATTGGTTATAAATGCTGACACAGACCTGTTGCTTGACAAATAGTGAGCACATAAATGTGTACTCTCAAAATAAAACGTGCGGACAGTAAATTCACATTGCCAAATAGTGAACCCATATGATTATAGAGAGGTATGTTAGGATTTATTTATAAATGTTAATAATGATTCATAAAGCGTTTATAGCCTAATTAAGAACTTAATTATAACTTCCTTCCAATAGTCTTACTGGAAGTTGGTGTCCCTGATCCTGTGTCCTTCAGATCTATGCAGCTTTCTCCTACCTTATTATTTGTCATGAACAAAGAGGAGAGGCTCCTTCTGTCCAGTACATCTGTAAATCACATTTCATTGCAGCAGCACCATGAAAACAGTGATCATAACAGGAAGCGGTAAATTTAGCTATTTAGCAATTTTTTTCAATTTTATTCAATTTATCTGCCATCCATTCTTCCATTGGCTCATTCCGGTGAGTGGTGTAGTTTATGGAGGTGTCAAATACCGTTTAAAATTTGGCAACAAAACAACCGATCACTGAATTGCTGCTCTTTTTTTCTTTTACTAGCCTGTATTTGTTTAATTTCCCTGGTTTTAAAAACATTTCTAGGGGGCGCTCTAGAGAAATTTGGCGCCACTCACCTAATAGAAAATGTTTCGCCAGACCTGATAAGTGTGCAAATTTTCCTGAGTATTCAGGGATGGGAAATCCTCCAAATTGGCGATTAATTTAACCTGAAAAAGAAAAATAAGAAGAAGAACTCCTTGCAGAACAATAGGGTCCTCGCACTGTTAGTGCTCGGGCCCTAATAATTGATTAGATAATAAATGTACACATACAAAAGTTAAATGATAAAATATAATTTATGATAACTCTCCATAGTTACGTGACATGTAGTATATTAGTAATAGATGTGTAATAACTAGATTTTTGTATTGACCGACCTCATCAACAATCAGGGTGAATGTTTTCCCCCCTTTTGATATATTTTGATGCAACTGGATCACAGTCAAAGTCACAGCACCAATAAATAGGACATTTGCACTTATTATATTTAATTTATTGGACTTACATGAGCGCATTTTAAATGTTCTGTTTTTCAAATTTTGAATTATGCACCTTTTGTTGACTAAATTTGGAGTAAGCCTTTGCTTTATAATGTAATACCTAATTAAATATATAAAACTTGTTTTCTGTTGGAGAGTCCATGGCACATGGGATCCTAGCTGCATGTCCCGCAATCATTATCAATTCAGTCACAGGCTCTTTTCTTTATTTATTGAAATGCGCCCATCGTGCAGGATCCTTTCATGTGTTTTTTTTATCGTTCTGTCCCAAATCTGGTTTATTTTACTCTCATCATTATCATCAGCATTGTTTTGAACTCAGCAGGCAGTTATCAAAGAAAGGAAAGTTCTGTAAAAGCCCAATGTTCAAACAAATCTATAAATGCATGTTAAAACAGACCAACCAGGAGTTTGTTTTCACCCTAAATGGAGAGACAATAACATAAAATTATTTTGCACATTCTTTTATAGTCTAAAACTGGCTCAGACCTTAACCATGACCCGTGTCGATATAAGGCCAGAAACATCTCACTGATCAAATCTAATCTGTCTCGACCTGATCAGGAGAAGGTCATCATGCCTTTATTTTGTCACTTTTTCGACAGTAGTAGCTCGCCGTTTGCAGTTTAGGGCCACAAAGCTTTCTCTGAGCTGTATGTGTTACAAGCGGCTCCGGTTTTAAGAGACACCAGAGATCATATCTGACCTGTTTCAGCTGCTCCTCACTCCCTAACTGTCATTTTACTAATTATGTTTAAAGAACTTCAGGGCCTTGCTCCCAGCTACAGGACTGAACTGCCACTCCCTTTCAGCCTGATGTACTCAAACACTGGGCGAAGGTTCCGTTGACCCTTCTGGAGTTTTAGCTCAAGACAAATGCCAAGTCATTTTTTAGCACTTAAAGTCTCCCAGCTCTGGAACTCCCTTTCTGAAAAATTTAAGCTTTAGGAATCAGTAACATCTTTTTAATTAAATAACTTATCTCTTAAAAAAACTATGTTATTGGTTTTAGTACTCCGTTTTTCCACTGTGCCTTATCTGGTTTTAGTATTTATTTATTTTCATTGAAGTTTGTTTGGCTCCATCAAGTTATGTTCAGTTCTATATTAACGGCAAAAGCATTTGATGGCTCTATGAAACTCGCATAAATAAAGTTTAAGTAAGTTCAACATTACTGCCTTGAGAGAAAAAACAAATCACTACTATATACTTTTTGATCAACATCAGCTTAAATCTCATGTTGATCGATGGAAGCCTTCTTCTCAGCTGGTCTCTATCTGCAGCTGACAGCTGAGTGACCAGGGACTGTCTATAAAGAGCAGGGACTGTCTACAAAGAGCAGGGACTGTCTACAAAGAGCAGGGACTGTCTACAAAGAGCAGGGACTGTCTACAAAGAGCAGGGACTGTCTACAAAGAGCAGGGACTGTCTACAAAGAGCAGGGACTGTCTGTAAAGAGCAGGGACTGTCTACAAAGAGCAGAGACTGTCTACAAAGAGCAAGGACTGTCTATAAAGAGCAGGGACTGTCTATAAAGAGCAGGGACTGTACAAAGAGCAGGGACTGTCTACAAGGATCAGGGAGCACCTACAAAGAGTAGGGAAAAGATAGGGACCGGCTACAAAGAGCAGGGACTGTCTATAAAGAGCAGGGACTGTCTACAAAAAGCATGGACTGTCTACAAAGAGCAGGGAGCACCGTCAAAGAGTAGGAAAAGAGTAGGGACTGTCTTCAGACTGCAGTGATCAGTTACAAAAAACAGGGATTGTCTACAAAGAGCAAGAACTGACCACAAAGATCAGGGACAGTCTATAAAAATAAGGAACAATGGAATCAGACTTTCGTTTTTAAAATGAAGCAAAACTTCTTTACTGAAGCAAAAAAAATGTCATTTCAAAACTAAAAATTACAACAAATCAAAGTCAGGGCAAATGTCACTTTAAGAGAGAAAGAAACAGAGGAAATACTAAACAAAAGAATATATATCATCAGAAATGTGAGAGATCAATAGTTTACATGATTTCACAAATAATTTGACTTTAAGATATAAGTTTTAGTTTTGAAATAACTATTTTTGCTTAAGTAAAGAAGTTTTGCTTGATTTTAAACACACAAATATGGCTCAATAAGGGACTATCTACAAATGCCAGACGGAGAAACGATGCAATAACTTTATCTCAAAAATGTCATTCCCAAATATCAGCGGACTACTGCTAACGTTTCATGAAAATATGTTTTTCTCTCATTATTATTGATTAAAATGACAATAACTTCATCTTAAAACACCGATTTGTACCTGTAACAAACTAGTTTTGACAGCACTACACTGCGTTGGAGTAACAACGCGTCAACGAGTCATTTTACATTTTCACAAACAGAAATATGTATTGTATTTATAGAAACAACAATTTCATGAAATAATTTAAAAAAAAACCAATAATAATAATAATAACGATAATATAAATTTAATAATATAAATGTCTAAATGTATTTATTTCCACAGATTGTGAAAATCTATTCCTCCCTCAGCACTGAATCATTAACACCACAAATGTAATAACTTTCACATATACAGCGTATTAATATTCAATCCAATTCCAGCTGAGGCTGATAAAATATACAAAAGATTTCATGCTTCAGTGGTCTTGTTTCATGAACTAGCACCGTATATTAATTCTGCCAGAAAATACTGTCAAAGGAGAAAAGTTTCAATACCATATTTATATTCAGTATTTCTTATAGTTATAAAATCAAAATAAATAGCGCCTAACAAGAATCCTATAGATATTTTTTTCTTGAAAAAGGGGCAAACTATTTTCTTACAGAAAATGGTTTATTCGTCAAAACTACTTTCAGCTGTGGATTAACATACATTTTGGACAACAGGTGAATATTAACAGCGTCAGTAAGATGTTTGTGGTACAGCCTCAAAAACATCAAATTTGATTCTTCTTTGTTCTTGTAGCATGACGTGAAGTCATTCGGCGTAAACATGCACCTTTACAGAGGAGAAAGCTCTCCAGCTTTAGTTCCATGTGTAAAAAAGTTGTAAATATATAGCAATAGTTAAAATGGACATGAAAAAAATGTATCATGAGATAAGCTTGTACGACGACATATACATTTCAGACAAATTCATGGGAGATGAAGGGAAAACTCTAAATATGTCTGCTAAGGAGTACAATCATAAACACTTTTTGTCATCACATTGTTTAGTTGCCAATTTTTTAGCAATAATCAGACACTGATTGCATCCAAATCTAAGTATTTCAGATTTTGAGCTGGGCTGCCGTCATACTAGAGGCTGGTTTGAGTTTTTGATGAACATTTTGCAGTGATTATGATTGGAAATCTGTCTTGCACCTCGTCGATGCTCGAAAGGGAATCGGCAGAGAAAGTTGGAATTCATCCCACAAAACCTCCAGATATATTTCAAAAGTGAGTTCCGCCTTCACCCTGATGCTGTGCACTGAGGCTGTACCTACACTTGGGCATATGCTGCGTTCATTTTGTCACATATAAACACCAGATGCTAACTGATGAGACTTTGTCGGTTCCTGGTCGAGATCCAAGAGAAAATATTTGGAATTTATATCTGTAGACTCTAGTATCTTCCACTGAGGATTTTTACTTTGGTAATTTAAAAAAAGGACTTATATTAATACTTTCTTTGCGAGAATTACAAAACGGTTAGCTTTGCTAAACGGAAAAAGTTGGGAAGTGGAAAAGTGCAAAAAATGTGGCAGTTTCTATCAAGATAAATCTATGAGTCGGCTGAAATCTTAATTTTTGACTCAGTATCAGCTATTAATGTCCTTTCGCCTCGGACAAAAAAAATTGCAATTAATCTTTATGATTGAATGAATAACTTTTTATTTTTGTAATGAATTGATTAAAATGCACCAAGCAATACTATTAACTTTTAAACTTGTCTTTTTATTTTTCAATATATCTTTTGTATCTACCCAAAATGAAACACTGATTACATGAATCCAGGTTTTATACCCACAGACCTTGGTTTCAGGAAGAACTGGATTGATGTTGGGAAAAGTCGGTCGCATACTTCTGCCACAAGGTTGCGCTTTATCTTCAAAGGTTCTCAGAACATAATTTCCCAACCAATTCAATCCAAATTTGGTGCAGATGAATTGACAAAAGGAGAACATATCATGTACATATCATATTTCATTCTAATAGGTGATATTTTACCCTCTAGAGGGAGTTCTCTTTTAGTTTAGTTTTTTTCAAAATGTAATTTTCTAACATTTTGGGCCATTCTGTCCAAATTTGGTGAAACGTGAATCAAGTTGAGTTTTTAATTTTTTAATTTTATCTTTTTTTTTTTTTTTTTTTTACAAAAAAACATATTTTGCAACTTAACTCAGGCACAAATGTTACACACAGAAATTCAGACTGCTTGCTCCAAACGAGCAGCTCCATAATCAGGATTGCTGCACCATCAACATCATATAACGAGCCGAACCATTGCCGGTGTGAGACCTCTTGGTCCGTGTTTCAAGACGGGGTGGGTGGCTGGCAGACATTGCCCAGACCCCTGGTGTTTTTAACGATGGCCTGTCCCCGCCCAAGCAACACGACGTGGTCGGGGCGCACTGAGGACAGTCCGTTCTGGTCTGTCTTGTACAGGTAATGATCCGGTAATGATACTGTAATGACCGGTAATGACCTGCCAGTTACCCGTCCGAGGTCCATTTGCCTCTTCCCAGCAATAAACCCCCCAGCCTCCTCCGCTGCACCATCACGACGAGCAACATTCGGCATTGTACTAAGGATAGTTTCATGATTTTTTTAATTAACTAATTTCTTAATAGTCTCAGACTTTGCCCTTCCATTTTTCTGCAATGTGGATTTTTTAGGTTTTTCACGAGTCGTCAGCAATCCTTTACATTTTTTACATAAATTCTACAGCTGCAACAAAGCCGGTTTGCTTTATAGTCATGCACCATGGAAAGGAGTTAACGACTGTAGGGTAACAAACTGTACAGACAAGACGTGACAGTATTATCCAGTTTCTTATAGCCCTAATTGAATTTTGTAAAACTTTCAGCTACTTCCTTAAACATGCACAAGCTAGGGCAGAAGACTTTCTTTTTTTTTTTTTGGCTCTTCATCTGCCTCCGCTGCTGTGAAGCGTACATGACACGACACTTGCAAACACATTTCCCAGCTTCGCTGTCTCATTAGCAAAGGTTAATGAACAGCTAGACCTTCCATCATGACTTCAGCCCCTCAGCAGTCCAACCATTGTAAAGTGTTCCCCATTTACCTGCTTCGAATCCTGGCTCCATCTTTTCACTGCATATTACCAGCACATCACATAACCCCATTATCTGACAGTGTTTTTAAAGTCGTCATATTCCACCAGCTATCATGTTCAGGCTGCTGCCCTGTATGACAACCGGTTCATCCATCAGGTTTTGCTGTCTACTAAACTGAATATATAGCCCGCTGACACACACCTGTGCATATTAATTATGGCAGGACAATTATTCTCTCAGCTCAGGACTAAAACAAGCAAAACATTAGGACTAGTTTGAAGAGATCTTGAGTTCTACCTCACAAAGATGTGTTTGAAAACACATCCAGCAATACGAATGGGGCGGACAAAAAGTTGCATCACAACATGACTTGACTGTAAATGTGCCGGATGTAATAAAAAATGCATTGTCAAGAGCAACATAAGACGCGAGTGCATGACGAGCTATTCTTCACTTCCTCCGCATCACAGAGGGCACGCCAGTCGCATCCAAAGGTTAATGTCCACATCATTAGAGAATGACGGAGCACGCGTTCATCCCTGTTGGTTTAATTAAATTACAGCGAAGGCATAGAAACAGGGATTTATCCCGGTCATACAGCGGCTGCAGTCCTAATGGAGCACTACCTACCAGCTCAGCTGATTTATCCCCACCACAGCTCAGAGTGGCTCTTTTGTCAGGGCCTAACAATAAAAGAAGTACTAATGAGATCATTTGTCTGGACAGATGATTGCTTTGCTTGTTCATTTTATGGTGAGCAAGACAAAACACGTCACTTTTCACCATGTCACCCGCAAAATCACTGATCTTAGACTCCAGCCTGAGTCAGAGTCTTCATTTATGATTCATTTATGAACTTACCTGCCCCTCACAAAGCTGAAATGAAGTCATTAGCTTTTGCTGTGACTTGTGAACAATAAACAAACCCTAATAATAAAAAGTGACGTCACTGTGGATAGCAGAAGTTGGAAAATCATCACTGTTCAGGAAGTGAGATGAAGAAGAGCGGTGAGTAGACACCCTCTACTGGAGGATCATTACAAAAACAACAAAACACCAGGATCTGAACAGGATCCTGTGCTTCCAAAATAAAACACATCGAACCTCAACCTGAAGGAAACACAAACGCATGAGTATCAGCATTTATAATGAGCAGCCCTACAACTTAAATTCCAACACTTATATAAGTGTCACATCAGTTTGATGATCCTCCCCATTTCATTTTGAATTTCTAATTAACTGAAGCTTCTTTTTACGTCAGGAATGATCAGGAACTCAAGACTGTTCAGCGTATTGATTGGACCGCAGTTAAGTGCGGACACAGCCTATCCTTTCACATCTTGCAAGTTTTAATAGCAATGATAATGCATGCGTGACATGAAATATATAAAAAACCTTTACACAAGAGCAATCATTCATTTAGTTGAAATTTACAAGGTTTCTCAGAACAGTTGCCACAGTACATTATACATTATTACACGTATTAAATCTTAATAAATTCCCCTCATATAGTGCTGACTTGAACACAATTGAATCAAGGACATAATGCAAATGAATAACAAAAGATTGCCAACTCACTCTCTGGGTATCATTATTTCATGGGACACCATGTCCGTACGAGCGGCTGAAGGTAGAGGAATGACTCATTTCATATCTACAATTTAATTAATTAAACATGCATTACTAGGCATCACTATTACGCAACATTAAACATTACAGCTCTGGCTTGCACAAAAATAATCTATGCTGCTTGTAAAACCATCAACATTTGATTGGAAGATATTACAAGGACAGTTTGCGTCAATCATGCTCAGATGGAGAAATAACCAGATATACTGGAGGTAAATATTTACTCACAGGGCTAAAATGAGAAGATGGATGTCATGAGAAGATGGATATCAATGTCACCTAGGAGCATGTAGCCACAGTTAAAACCCAGTTAGCTTAAGAGACGGAATTGCTTTTTTTCTTTATGAAGCTTTAGTCAGGATTTTCAACACGCAAAGACCCAAAGCTCTACTAAAAAAGGTCAGTAGATATCTGATTTTGAAAACATCTTTTTTTTTTAGGTACCTGTAATGCAACTTTGAGTATTTATGAAAATCGCTCTGTAAATAAATTTATTTATGGAGTCATATACACTTAAAAAAAATGGAAGATTTATGTGTTATTGGAATAAACAAATGTACTTATATCTAATCTAATGAATATATATCTGTCATATATTTTAATATAATACATCTGAGTTCAATTGTCAAAATACTTCCTCTTAACAGTTATGAACTGAAGCAGAGCCAGAAAAGTCATTTGATTTGACACAACTAAACAGTATTTAATCAATAGTATAATCAGTCTGCTGAACCCCGACAAATGAATTATCCAAGTTGATAAAACTATGCTGAGATAGATTAATCCACTCATGTTGACTCTGCATACATGAATGCTTTTTACCCTAAGTACAATTGTTAATTTATACCCAACATAACTTATGTTGACATAACTGGATCAAGTATATACACCCAAAAATGTTTTGAGTCTATAGTATATTTAACCATTCTTATGCTTTAATACCGTTTCCTTCAACTGTTCTGACAACTAACTTTTCACGTCAGCAAAGTTACAATTTGTTGTGTGGAGACATTAATGAAATTTATATATTCCCTATCATTTTTATTTGAAATATTTTATTTCAAATATTGCATTAAATTCCCCAAATTTGCTTAGTTGCCTGTCTTTTGCTGCAAAATGTCAACTCCGCCCACAATGTTAAGATTATAAAATCTAATTTATATATGCGTATGAGCATGTTTAACTCGCAAACTAAAACAAAGAAACGTATTTTTCAATTCCTGAAAGAATTTAAAAGAGGAAATCTGTGTATTTTCCTCATTGTCAAACTTCTCACCACCGAAATCCGCCAATTGGATTTCGGTGTCTTTTTCTGTCTTCTTTCGTCTCTTTTATTCTTTCTTTCTTTTTTACCATGCGACGCATGAGGTGCATTATCCAGACTTCACCTTCTATAACTTCTAACCGTCTGTGAAGGATTGGAATGAAACATTAAGCCTTCCAATCAATCGGTGGTTCAGTCCAACAGAGTCTTAGAAACATACATTATCCTCCTCCACCAGTATGAGAATGCAAACCTGTCAAACCCATGATGACCCTCGGTTCGTACAACGCTGACCTCCTGCTAGCTCAGCCGCTTCAGCCATCGATAAGACGTTGCCGCAGCTAAAATGGCTGAAACCCCTATCACAAAGAGGATGGCCACCGCAATTCCCAGGCCAACAGATGTGGCCCTGCCACCAGACAGCTCAGCACACACATGATGGGAGGGGGTGACCAAACATGTGATGTATAATTCTGGCAGATAACAGAAGTCATTATGACTTACTGCAGATAAAAAGTGCTTTTCAATTCCGGAGAAAAGTAATTATGTAAAATCTCTGACTGGCTGTTCTCAAAGCAGTCATGTTAATAAATAATACTCGCCCTCTTCTGTGGAGAGAACGGCTGCAAGAGAGACACAAAGCGTCAGCGTTTCATTCGGAGGGAGATTATACCCAAAGTTTTACTTTTGCAAAAATATAGGGGAAAAAATTTAAATATATCAGGAAGCGCCGAAGCCAGAAAATAGTTAAGAGAGCATCACTCATCTCTCATTCACTAAAGACCATTTAACAGGAAGGAGTCATGTTCAGTTTTTGCTGTTTACACTTTTCCCAATGTGGTATCATTATGTGATTTTATTACCTTTTATTTTCATATGTTTATTATCATACCTTCCTTTTTTTAATCTTTTTTTAATCTTTTTTTTTTAAAGCGATGCATCTTCTCTAAACTGCAAGCAAAATATCAATAAGGTTAACCTGTTTGATTTCTTGCTGAGATTTACATTAATCAATAAGCTAAACATGAAGCTACGTCCAGCCCACTGTTAGCTTAGCTTAGCATAAAGACCGTAAACTTGGAGGAAATGGTTAGCCCTGTCATGCATACCTCCTCCAAAACTACTGTTACAGAACTCTTGACTTAACTTGTGAACTTTCTTTCATGCTGTTTAGGGGTTCATTGACTATGGCGTTGACAGTTTAATGCTCTTTGAAGGTTTTCCAGTCCTGTTTCACAATATTTAGCAAAGTGTATTGTAAGGTGTGCCATTATTCACCAATGCAAAAAAATTGAATCTAATTATTTTTGATCAATCTATCATACAAGCAGACACTGATCAGACATAATAGTGAAACCATCGGTTTTAAATTCTGCAGATTCCTCTCTACAGGTTTGCTCTTTCATGCACGGTGTCTTCTAACACCTTTCTGTCAGAACGGGCAGTAATTTTTCTTCAGCAATTTCTGCTACAGGCCCATTTCTGTGTGATCGGACAAGTCTGGATTGGATGGATTTGAAACGCTGAGCAAAAAATGGACATAATTAGATGACAGAACCGGACGGCCTTGGAGGAAATCTCTTTTCTGGAGTGTCAGTGTAACGCGGGATTTTCGCGTGGAATGTGCCGTCCTACCTTGAATAAGCTGCAGGTGCTGCTCTCGCAGAGTCGGGTGATGCAGTGAAGGTAGAAGGTTGAGATGGTCTCACTCTGCTGCTCGATGAAGCGGAAAGCAGAGAAGCAGAAGCGGGCCTTTTGGCTGTCCCCGTTCTCCAACAGGGTGGTGAGCTGATCTTTAGAGCACACTTGGAATAGAAGGCAAACTTCGTAACTGCTCCGTTTGCGCACGGATACATTCATAAAGTGTATTAATGTAGAAAAGTAGGGAGATAAAATCAAGACTAGGGCTCCCTTTGGATTTAGAAATGGCTGTTCTGCGTTTAATGAATGGACGAAATGAAACCGTGTAGGTATGTACACAGGTTAGAATTTTAAACTATCGTCAATCCTTGAAACACTGGGAGAAATTATATTCAGTGTGATCAGGAGGCACCTAACATTTTTTCACTGGTTTTCATGATGGGATTTTTGAGACTTACGAAACAAATAGATTGAAGAAGGAGGAGTTGGAAGGCTGCGGATTCACCGAGGCGTAGCTTCGGTCCAGCAGGACAAAGTACCTGTGGAGAAAGAATGAGTTCCCAAGCATCGGGTCAGAGACTCCAGGTCACAGGTGGAATCATCAAATTTACTCTCTATCGAGTCACAGTCATGAGGTTGAAGGTTTTTAAAAAAAGAAAAAGAATCTGGACATTCACTCAACTATTTATGATGGACACCCCAACCTGTAGGTCTCAAACTGCCAGAAGCCGAACTTTTAACCTTCACTCTTCACATCACATGCATAAGTGGAAAACGTGTTTTGAAAAAGATCACACAAAATAGAAACATTTAAGTATAAGATGGCAAAGATTTTTTCAAATTGGAATAGAGATGGAAGTCAGCAGCAAAGCATTTATACATGTATGCGATACAGTATTAAACGTTAAGCTGTTTGTATCTACATGTAAACATTTATACACGTGTTTAGTCCTGCATGTATTGAATTATGTGTATATATATATATATATATATATATATATATATATATATATATATATATATATATTTATCATACTAATGTCTACGAAATGATTAACCCTCACACCAGTAGTTCTCAAATACTAAAAAAATATTTTTGCAACTGAATAAACCACAATCAACTAAAAAAAAAACATTTTCAGAATTATTTTTTTTAATAAAAAGATTATAGCCTTTATTGTCCTCCATACATTTAAAATAGTATTTGAATTTGACCTTTAATTAATTTCTCTTGAATTTTGACTGAATTGGGAGAATCTCATACTCCACTCAGATTTCTGTCTTAAATTACTATTCAGAAATTTTAAAATGAAATGGGGCCCTAATCCTCTTCTATACATCTAAAAGTGAGACGCTCAATATAACATACACATTACTGGACTTAGAATTGAATTACATTTAGTGGAGTAAATTCATTTCAGGACTGACTAATAGGCATGACTGATATTTTTCAAATTAACTGGCGTAAGCGAACCACCATCTGTTATATGTATATTCTGTTTTACTGAATATATCCAATTGTTTGCCAGAACGTCCGATTCTTAACTAAATTAATAAGAATGTTTACTACTATTGATTGTTGGCACTTTTAAATGTGGTAATAACTAAACTCTGTCTACTAGTGTGAAATATTCACCTACCTTTCATTTTTATTTCCATACCAGCCAGATTCTAATTGTTGTATGTGATTATATGATATCATGAGTTTTGTCAGAGGTGTTAAGTATCATTTGTATAAAGGAATCCCTGACTGAAAGTGCAAGCATTATCTTTTTAACAAAAATACCAATATGGCAAACAGAGGATAAATCGTTGTCTCTGATTGGCTCCTCCCACTCAGCCCAAACACAGGATTAATCATGTGATCACATAAGAAGTGTCCTCTGTAACACTTTATGACACTTTGCTGTACGTTGGCGTGAGATGAGTATCAGTTAAGCAGTGGTCAACTACAAAATACCAGAACAACGGTGTAAAAATCTAAATAAAAAGTCCTTATTCTGCAGAAATGTTTCTCATGACTGATGTTTTAATCCCACGAGTCACAAAAGTGTCACGAGGTGATTGATGAGGGAGGGAACAACACTCAGAAAACCTTCCCCTAATAGCTATTTTAGTAGGGAAATATTAAACAATTGTACCTATAAATATAGATATAAATTTGGTCCTCAGACTGTTTTTGAAAGCATGTGAAAAAGGTTAGAGATGGAATGTTTGCTTAGTGTAACTAAAAATAAGGCAACAATTAATGCATTAAAATAAGATTCTTAAGTTTTGTCCATAAAGGTTCACAAATACAAAGTGGAATATTTGGGTTTATCTGTAAAGCAGCACAGTATGTAGTAACTAAAGTGTTGATAGTAATACAAAATAAATTCTTATGCAATATTATTTATCACACCACTGTATTATTCTACTATGCATATGCTTGAATTTTTTAACTATATGCATGTATGTTAGACTGTTACCTGCTCCATTTTAGGCACTACACCTGAATTTGGTAGTATATTATACAACCCTAAAAAAAAAGGGAACTATTATTTCTTTGCATTTTTCATTTCTTTGGAGGCATTATTTAATTTAACATATTTTGATATTCTGGATTTTACCATGAAACGGCAAATTATTTGGTCAAACATTCTTTTAAACAGTAAAAAAAAAATCATTCATCAACATATTTTGGTTGAATGAGTTACTGAAAATAAAAGAATCTTGAGTCTTGAGTTTGATTTGAAGTACAGTACTAGTGTAAATATAATCCTTGTGAGTCCGATAAACACGGGTCCAGGTCTGCGCCGAAGAAAAGGCAGCTGGTGTTAAATGAAGTTAAAGGTTCTTACTGTGATGTCAAGTCGGATAAAACAACTTCAACGCAAATGTTTGTTCTCAGTTCGATGCCAAGAGGTGGGATGACAAGGGGCTTGGTGTAATTTACATCCTGGCAGAAGAAAAGAAATCAAACATTACTCAAACCTCTACGTAATGATGATATCCTGCAATTACAGTTAATGTCATGCCAGGAAATGTGGGTCTTTATGGTAAACAAACAGGTGTGAGTGAGGTGGCACCTTGTACAAGGTCATGCCGAGAGTACTGATGAAGCTCCCGTTTTTGTCCTTCAGAGCAATGGAGGAAGATGACCTATTAGGAAGACAGACATCCGATCAAACCCAGCAGATGAATATTGGAAGAGTTCACATATGTCTCCGCCCACATATGACGACTTGCACATCCACCTGGGTGTTGTTGACAAGATACTCCAGAGGATAAGCGCATGAATAGTAATACTTGAGCTCTGTGTTGTAGGTGATGGTCCCAATGGTGGGGTCAAAGGAGCGGACCACCCCGCTAACATTAACCGACTGGATGTTGCGTAGGTTGTCTGTATAACAATTCAATTTTAACCAAGAAATGGTTAAAAATGAATATTTGTCAAAGCAGCTGACACAGCAGGAAGGGCGGGTGCAATCGCAGCGAGGAAGTCATCAAGTTTCTCATTCTCATCAGAAAAAGGATGGGTTGATACATCTTGGATGCATTAAGTGAAGAGCAGACAGATTGATCTATTTCTTGTCTGGCTGGAATTTTCATTTTCTACTTTAAAGTGCTCACTCGGTGTTCACTTCTTACTCAAATACCCTTTCAGCGGCTTAATGTGTTCAGCTTTAAGTTGACCCCAGTCCAAACTTGACATCTTGTCATACTCACCAAGAAGGCGCTCCTGCAGGCGTCTCCCTCTGTGATGGGGAAGCTGAATCTCACCACCGGGGGCGCCACTGATGTGTCCAGTCTCCCCTGACAGTCCATATTGTCCAGGATCTGATTGAGGATCAGTAAGCTCTTGTTGTATCCGGGCAGATTTGAATGGCTGGAGGATGTGCCACAAACCACAGCCATATCCGTGTATTCTGGTGGTAATTGTACGGGTTTAATCAGTTTCCAGTCACTTGAACAGATTCATAAAAATCTGAACCGCTGTTCAGAACATTCTGATGCATGCATAGGCCGATAAAAAAGAAAAATACACCCTTCACAAACATATACAGATAAAAGAAAAACACACTATCCCTCCATCATCTACATGGATCTCAAAAACACATACTTAATGAAACACACACTCTTCAAAGGCTGTTAGATGAACACACGCAGCAATATGGCCTCTTTAATCCAAATAAACATTTGAGCCTCTTGGCATCACCTCACCTGGTCTTCTGGCGTGAACTCCACACTCCGATACGCTGAGGGCCTCTCGGCCCGCAATAAACACGGAGGTCGGGAAGAAGAAGCCGAATAAAGCCATCTCACCGCTTTAACCTTCTGTGAGAAATCTGAGGCAAACACATGGAGGTCAAACACAGAAAATCCCAATAATCCAGCAGAATGCAGAGAAGATATCTGCTGAGGTCATGTTTACTAATAATGGTCCAAGCTGAGATGATAAATCCAGATGACCTCTTCACTTTGTTAAGATCTCCTGGATCTTACCTCCTCAGTCTGTTTGCTGGTTTAGGACAAGAGGGCAGCAGTCTGTTATATATATGATAAACATGGCCTTTGTATGGTCACATTGCTGTTGTAGGATTGGACCCAAAAGGGGCTCAATGTCACTTTGGTTTGGCTGCTTCAGTTTGTGTAGACAATTCACTTTTAATGGCTGAGGTACCCTGGTCCCCTCCTGGAGGCAAATGATGAAATTCAATACAGTCCCCCTTCAAAGCTACATGCTCTGACAATGTCCACGAGGCTTTGTGGGTTCTGTTTCCCTACTAGTATGAAATTCAATGAAGTAAGAGTATGTGTGACTTATACTCACCTGAGATCTCTCAGACAATAGAATAAAGGAGGCTGTAGGTCTTTGTGCTGTCCGCTGGTTAAACGTGACCAAGACCAAGACGATCCTCAATTTGACAAATTGCCGGTAAAGACATTTCATATTTTGGCTTTTTTTATCCTCACATTTTAGTGATATTCTATAACCAACAACCATGTCAGTCAGAGTGACAGCAGGACAGAAATTGTCATGCCTGATGCATTTCAGATTTTGAAGGGTAAACGAAACAAGGTTTATACATATTTAAGCATATTATAGTTATATCTGTAGCTATATTTGTACAAATTGATTGATTGATCAATATTTTGTCAAATCTATGAAATACTGTCATGTGGGACATTTTATTATTGTCATGACTTGTGCCCCTTAAAAGAGTAAGAGTCCTTTTCTTCCCTCATCCTGATATATCTTTCCAGAGTCTTTAAATAATAGAGACCAGACTAATTCCCATTTTTGGATAAATCAGCTATTACTAGTTGTAAACTGAGGGGCTCCAATTATATCCCCTCGTTCTAGTCATCTGTGGTTATTATTCATGCTGGTTGCTAACAAAATAACTCTTAATCAGGAATTAGAGTCATAAAAAGCAGTGAATGCTGCAGAGCTGAGAGGCACCTGGCTTCTTCTACCAACGCATATTTTTTAAGGGTCATCAGAAAAGAAAATCAATATGGCAAAAACTGAAAAATGAATTCTGGCAGTCATCAATTTAGATTTGGCAGGGTATTTGGTTCCTTTCCCAACAGATTGAACGCCCAGGGGACAATGACATTCAAACAACTTCCACAGAAATGGGCCAAAACTAAAAATGTAAAGGGAACTTTTTGTAGATGGATGAATCATGGAGGAAATGGCACAAAATAATTTTAAGCATGATTTACCCAAAATGGTTATGTGACAGCCAGACAACATGACTGGCTAAAGCTAGGTTTGACATGCAAAAAAAAAAAAAAAATTGCCCGGTTATATTGATCCATAGAATCCTTTATTGTTGCTGACAGGAGAACATTTCTGAAACTGTCACTTTTTTCATGAGCTAATGTTTGTGAATACACACATTTTAGATTGTCTCATAAAATGGGTTAGTGTTTATTTAGTGAGGGATGGACAAGAATTGCTGTTTAGTTCATTTGGGGGCGGCTGTTGCTCAGGAAGTAAAGTCGCCCCACTTCAATCCAAAAGGTCAATGGCTCAATCAATCTACCCCTGTAGTCTACATGTCAAATATGCAACTACAACCAGAAATACAAAGATTATAATGTCTTCATTTATTTTTGTCCGTCTGTTGTTTTCTTGCTATGGGATGTCGACCATTGAGTCAAATGCTGTGTTCTTGATCAAGAGGAATTTCGATAAATACACGCTTTGACTTGGATGGAACGACGAGAATGACTTGAGGAAATCGTTGGGTTGCATTTGCTGCTAGGAAACTTGTTGTTAAACGTGAACATGACGTTACAAATACTGGTGTTACTAATCATTTAAATTGCATAAGGTATTTATTTTTTCTTAATGTCTAAGGAACGTTGCTTGTTAAAGTTTTTCAAAAGGATTCTACTCTCAAAAAACTATAAGGACTGCGTGTTATATTTACTTGAATGCAACACGCCTTTTTTTTTAATGAAATATTTTCATGTTTGCAAGATACGCGTGATCACATCTTATGGGATTCGCAAGAAATTCAACTTAACTTTTACGAGATTCAATCAACTTTCTACTCTTATTATCATACAAGCGGTATTGAAACATTGGTTGCACTTTACAGGTATACTTTGGATTAATTCAGTTATGCATGTAAAGTAATGCCACATGACTAATTCATTCATTATCTATAACCACAAATACTATTCAGGGTGGTGAGAGGGTTGGACGCTATCCCAGCTGACTGTGGTCAAGAGGGCGAGTTACATCCCAGAAGGTTCCTTCCTTTTATATATGTAGGTTAGATAAACACAATCAAGTAGGCTCATTTGACTTTTTATCCTCCAAACTACTGTTACTAAAATTAGTTTGGCCCAACCCTATTAAATATGGATTATTACAAGTAACAAAGCCGACTTAACCCTAATAAAAACCAAAGTACATTAAGCTAGACCGACATAATTACTTATACATAATATAATTATGACATAATTACTCCATACTAAAATAAATTATTTTATTGAGTGTATGCCTATAATAACTGATATAAACCCACATGTCTCAGGTGTGTTCAGGTTTATGGATATGAACCTGAACACATATTTTTTATTCCCCAATTACACATTACCTGAACATCTTGAAAGCATAACTTATTTTGGAAACAGCCATTGACTAAATAAACTGTATTCTTAAACATGCTAAGTCCTTAACTTTTCTACAAAGCTCCCTATAAAAGCAATTGAGTGGCCCTCCAGTTGAAACTGCATTATTTTTTTTAGTTAGACAAGAAGATCATTTTATATTTAGTCTGTAAACTATGCTAATGACCGCCAATGGTTAGCTTAGCTTAGCTTAGCTAGCATCCTGAAAATGTGTAAACAGCTTCTCTGGTGGTCTAAAATTTGCGATTAAAGTCTGGCAGCTCCTCTAAAGCACACTGATTAATATGTTTTACCCCCCTGTTATGCCTTAGCTTATTGATTTTATACTTTTTGTTTTATAAAATGAAAATATAGCATGCTAATTAGCGTTAGACCTTGTTCTCCCCGTGTGTGCGTGGGTTCTCTCCAGGTTCTCCAGCTTCCTCCCACAGTCCAGAAAAAGCTGTGATATTGGTGAAGTGGCGACTGTGAATCGCCCTCAGGAGTGAAGGTGAGCGTGAACGGTTGTCTGTCTTAATGTGTCAGCCCTGTGATGAATTGGCAGCTGGTCCAGGGTGGACTCGGTCTCTCTGCCAATATTAGCGGGGCTAGGCTCCATTCCCAGCTGAGCTGTTACAGATAATGAATTAAGAATGAATTAAGTTCTGACAGGCTGACTGGTTCCTTCCCTCCGTGGAAGCAACCCAATGTAGATGCTTCTATATGTATTTTGTTTTTATCCCCAATACTACATTATGAAGTGCACATATTTTACAGAGTATTTAAGACTTAGACAAAAAACTCTGCATGATGTTTTAGGCCATTTTAAAATTTCAGTGTCTTACGGATCAGTAAAAATTCAGTAAAAATTCATCAGTATTTAATTATATTCCTAGTATTCGTTTATATTCATATCCCCGAAAAGTCGGGAATATTATGGAGTTGTCATCACCGCCACCGCAGATCCTTTACGTGATAACTCAAGGCTATTTCATGGATCATTTTCAAAGTTTATACCCGCGTAGACATTTATGCCAGGAAGAACTGGATTGTTTTGGGGGAAAAGTGGGTTGTATATTTCAAACTGATCCCATAGCTTTTGCTCCAAAGGTTTTTGGGCCATAATTTCTCAACCTTTAATCCGATTTGGCCCAAAATTGGTGCATATGAATCCACCAAGAGATCTATCTTACTTTACTCTAATAGTTCATATTTTACTCACTAGGGGTAACTTTTTTTATGAAAAACACTGTTTTATTCTGACATAACTTCAGTGAGGAAATCAGGAGTATTGCTTGAACATCCAATAGCAAATGAAGCTTTTTTCGGGGATACACCACTGCTGTTTTGGTTGGCAGTGAAGTACTAGTTTAATTTTATTTTTAGGAAAATTGTAAAAAAAAAAAAAAAAGGTGGGATAAATTCTTTACATCAAACACACAACTGTTGTCTGTTAAGCTAATATAAATAACTGAAAAGGAGACATTTATTTTTCTTTCATCACAGACAGAGGAGAAAGCTATACTCTCATTTTCCTAATTCTGTCATAGTAGAAGTTCTAAGGATCTAAACAGTTCTGAAAACTTGGTTAAACACTGTAAATGATCGAATAATGGTTACTAGAATGAGGTATTGAAGGCAATAAATACAACACCTAAAACAGTATAAAACATTACAATAAACACATTTAGTAATTTGTGACTATGCACAGATTTGTTTGGACAACACCGTTGTGCACATATTGGCAGTTCCAGGATGTTTATTTATTTAAAGGCAGGGTTCCAAACCCCTGTATTTGCTGGTTGGCGGGGCTTCTGCACGAGGCGGACTGACAGCAGGAAGAAGCCCACACTGACCACGCCCAGGATGACCACGCCTGAGATCAGGGCGCTGGTCACTGGGTTCATAGGTTGGGAGTGTTCAGCAGTTGCTGGAGGATGGAAGGAGGAAGAATAGCAGAAACATGAAAAAGTCTCGTTCTTTGAAACGACCCCAACATGACGGGGGGCTTTATTCACTCAGAAAGATTTATTGTTGCCTTAAATCATTAATTTCAATGAATATCCGCTCTATTTACAGAAGAACTCAGTCATGTGTGATATTTCAGACCATTTTTTGATGTTTTGCAACATTAAGGAAGTATAAAGGAGCTTACCAAGTTGGGAGTTGTTGACAGGAGTTTCGTCTGAAAATGTAATATAAATGTGTTTAATATATTTTACAGTTAGGTCTGTGGATGTATTGATCCGTCCAGAGTAAAAGGAATGCATTGACATTTTGAGAAATACTCGTACTCACTTTCTGTGATGATCCACCAAACCCACAAACAAGGAGGAAAAACACAAACATCACACAAGGTTAAATATAAAGCTCCAGCCTATAGGAAGTTAGCTTAGCTTAGCGTAATGACTTGAAAGATAAAAAAAGAGATTATATTATTGCATTTCATCAAATCTCCATATTTAACAAAAGGACATAATAGTAACAAATAGTGTAATCACCTTATTGTTTAACTCTCCTCTGAGATAGTGACGATCAGATCGTACTTGAACAAAAGTGTTACTATTCCTTTAAGAGTCAATTGTTGTTCCTACCGGTCCTTGTGATGATCGGTCCTGCGGTGATGACGGCGTTTCCAGATGGTGCTGGCGGGTGATCCATAGTCTCCCCATCATCCCGCCTGCGCCGCCGCCCACATATCTACCAAACACGTCATCAATAAGGTCAGGTGATACATAGGGTGTCACACATAGAGATTGAGGATTTTTGCACTGACCGGCATGAGCATGATGCAATCATCTGGTGGACAAAGCTTGGTGACGCAGTGCAAAAACACTGTGGACATCTTCTGGTGTCTGTGATTAACAAAACGAAAAACCTCAAAGGAAAATCTTCCCATCTGACTCCTGCCGTTCTCAAACACCGTCGTCTGTGGATCTTTGTTGCACCTGTGTCAACACACACACACATGCACACATTCACACACTGAAAAAGACAGATTTGTTGCCTAGATATGAGCTAAATGCTGTTTGAGGAGACAAAAAGTAGCATTTAATCCGGAGTATGCCATTTGGGGAGACTGAATAGATAATGACCCGATTTTGTGGTTTATACAGTCATCGTTACACGGAGGGGGAAAAAAAGCAAGATTACCCAAAGAAAAGGTCATAGCGGAGTTCATCATTAGGATTCCCTGAGGGGGTCGTGTAACAGTAGTCCATCAAGATGTTCCACCTGCAGGGGGACAGAAGTACCAGATGAGATGGAGGATAGAGATCTGGCCTCACATGGGAGAGCACAGATGGCGTCTTTCTCTGCTGCAGACTGGCGCCTTCACGTAGCATAATCACATAATGATGTATTGAACGTGGGCAAAGGACTAAATCTGTTCAAATGATGGTGGGAAGGATGGAGTGACTGACAAAACGACTTCTATGTGGAATTTGTTGAACCGGGGAAATCCTACAAGATTTGATCAGATCCGAGAATCAATATTCGACAGATGCTCCCTGCTACCGTTTGTCTAAGTTTGTGGCTTTCACAGCAGCAAACACTCGAGTCTTCAGAGCCAGTCCGGCCGCTGGAATAGAGAGAGGTTGATTGTAGGTGGAATCCTGCAGGGAAAAAGTCGTAAAAGGAAGAGAAAAATGGTAAGCCTTTCACTCCACATAGGAAATTGTAACATGATGAACATTCAGAGGTTATATTATGTATTTTGTCTGTTAATCCCTTGAAAAGCCCAATAGATAGTATTTAAAGACATTTTTCAGAAATCTGTTTCACCATTTATTACAACACATGAGAAAGGAAAAACTATTTCCTATAAAAGCTGCAATTATTTATCAAACGTTACCCAAACAGCAATTAACAATTGTCGAGAACTATTGATGATTTACTGAGAAAAAAAGAAGAATTTTCTTTTTTTTCTCTCTCTCTCCCGTTTATAAATATTTTAATTGATTGATTTCAATCTATTTTTTTCTGCTACCCTCTGGCTTTATTTATTTTTCAAGTTACTTCAATTTGAAAATGAAGAGGAAAAAAGATAATTTGATTTAAGGGACAAAGAGGATTTAAAAACCCACAAAATCCTATGTTGATACAGAAAATATGTTTTTTCTCCTAGTTTTTTGTATATTCACTTTGTCCTCAACTTGAAATATAAATTTAAAAAAAGGAAATTGGTGAAACTACATTGCACCACAAACAGTTTTAATGCAGCTTTATTGCTATTATTTCTGTTATGCAAGAACCTGCTAAGTTTTCATTTTCAGCATGTTTTTTTGTTACTAAAGAAAGGTTTCAGCTCATTTAACAATTCTAATGATTTAACAACACTTCCTGTGTTACATTTAACCAGTTTGGACATGTTATTTGGAAAAAAATTATATATTTATAAAAGAAATTTAAAATGTAATATATATATATACATATATATATATAAGTCGTATGAAAAACCATCAGCAAAGTTAAATTTTTTGTGGCAGATTGTGAAAAAAGGACCATAAAAAGCCCAACGAATCCCTCTGCATATGTAACATCTCTACCATATCGACACTCTCACCACCCGCTTACAGTACATCGACCATATTCACGCCTCCTCACTCAGAGAACAACGGTTACAACATAACTAACATGGACAAGGAGCAACATCTCTTAAAGGAAATACAGAAATATGCCCCATGTGGTCCTTTTGGTTCTTCTTTATGCCCCCCATAATGTTCCTGTAAGGAGAGATGGTGATGGGATTTTATGGGTTTAAGCCGCAGGTTGGCGTAGGCTTTAGGGAACATTAACTCAATTGTAGATTTTGGTCTTGTCAGCAAATTAAGTAAAGAGATATCACCTGACCTTTAAATTATAGATCAAGGACTTCATTTTCATGAACAAACATTTTTCAATGTTTTGGAGTTAGTAATTGTAAATGACACAGTGAAGAAGGCTCTGATTACTCACGTTGTACAGGATCATACTCAGTGTGCTCACAAATGTACCGTTCCCATCCTTGACCGACACAGCAGCAGAGGAGCTGTGAGGAGACGCAACACATTCAGAAAATGGATTTATATTCTAAAACCAAATCTCCTAAAAGTATCATAACACATAAACCCCCTCATGGCTTATAAATCAGGCAGCTGATTGCTGCTGCAGTTTAACTGAACGATAAACAAGTCTTAATGAATTATTAATGAGCAAATACATCTCAGTATCAAATCCACTGAGAAAACACCTGAAAGGTTAATGTTGTTCCGGATATTTTGCGGTGACTTACGATGCCAGCTGAGAGCTGTTGACCAGGTACTCCAGCGGGTAGCTGCAGCTGAATTTATACAGCAAACCAGGAAGGTAGCTGATGATAGATTGCGGCTCAGGGGTGTCAATATAACCAGAGACGTTCCCGATTTGCACCAGAGACATGTTCCCATGGGCGTCGGTTCCATAGGCTGTACTGACCTGCACAGAGAAATGTCTCAGCTGTGAAATCGCATTCTCCGAAGACAATACCCTAAAATAACTAAGGCTATGCTGTGATCCCCGACGGCAAGATTATATTCCCGAAAAAGGCCCCAATCCCCTGTGTTGTCCAAGCAATTGCCCTGATTAAACTCCTTAAATTAGATTAGATAAACTCCCCTTAGTCAGTAAAATATAAACTTTTAGATTCAAATACAATACACACGAGATAGACCTCCTCAAGTCAATTCATGAGCATCACATTTGGACTAAATTGGACCAACGGTTCAGAAATTATAGCCAGAAAACACAATTATGCAACTGAACTTTCCCAAAATCCCTGCGGTTCTTCCTTGCACTAAGGTCTATGTGAGTTCAAATTTCTAAATTATCCATGAATAGTTTTTTTTGTATCAAAACGAAGGATTATAGCCCCTACTTCTCCGGGATAAAGTCCTTCGTGTTATTAGATGTGTGTATGTGTGTGTGTGTGTGTTTGTTTTACCACCAGGCTGTTACCACAGGCCTCCAAAGTTCTCAGACTGATGCTGAAGAGGACTAAAGTGGGGAAGGTGGTGTTGTTGATGAAGCCCCGACACTGGGCGTCACTGTGGTGACCGTTCAAGGCCAAATCTGCGTCGGTGTAGCCAGAAAATAGCACGGGACAGAGATTAATCTTCAAGGTGATTGTCTGAACCCCGCAGTAGACACTGATGTCCCTCTCTCCTGCAGCGAAACAGAGGCAGTAAGTGTAAGAGACTCAGCGGCAATAATATATGCTTTTAAAATGCTTAAAATCCAAGTCAATACCAAAAGGAATATGCAATAAATTGCAAGCAAAATGTTCACAAGAAAACACAGATTTTATTCCCAAAGCTACTCATGCATGATCCACCATGTACTGTTGGTTTTTTTTTATTAGTGAGGCTTTAAAAAATGTGATGTGAATGAAATCAAGGTAAATTGTCAGGAGGGAAAAATGCGGCAGATTGCAATTGAAATGAGCTGAAATTGGCCTCAGGCGTTAACACCCATCACGATACTGCCTCAATGTACAACCAGCATCTTCTGACATCACTGTTTTAACAAAGTCCCTGATTAGATGGCGGGGCTGAGATACATGCAGAAAAGATTTACAAAAATCATTATTTTCTACGGTAAGATGATTAAATATTTTCAGTTATATTTTGCTACAAAGGTAAGATATTCAGGCATTATTACCCACCAGATGTTAAAGAGGCCTGACATTCAGCACATTCAATAACATTTCATTATGAGAAAACTAATGGAGCTCAGAGGACACATTATGTAAATAACTTAAGGAACCATTAAAACCAATTTCCATCCAAGTTTGTCCTGTTTGGGTCCATCGATCCTCTTCATTAGGATTGTATCTCTAAAATAAAGCGTCTAATACCTATATTATACCGATAATTTTTCTTGACAATGTTTTTGGAATGCCTTTACAAATTACAGACAAATTCAAAACCATTTATTTCCCTCCATGGAAGTCTAGTTCAAAACAATTATCATGTTAAGCATTAAATTCAGGAAACCCACTGATTAATTAATTCATTTATTCATTAAACAAAATATATATACTGAGACTTTAAATTCAGTTAGGCTTGTTTTTTTCACTTAAATAAACAGGATCTTACTATCCTGAATAAAAGCTACTACAAAAGACTTAACATGCTGGTGAAATAAAATGTATAATGCTGCAATTTATGTGTACAAAAGGATTTTTTAGTTATCAAAATCTTTCTTCACATGTTTGGCCTTCAGACTGATTTGAAATAGTAGTATCTGATGGTATGAAAACTCATTTTACAAAGTTAATTTGCGAAGATAGCTCTTATAATGAGTAACTGATGTTTGAAACACAGTTATTACAACATGTAACGCTTCTGTATGGATAACCATATCTGTTCTATACACTTAATTAACGCCTTATAAGATAACATAATTGAATTCATTATATTTTTGCCATCTTAATGCAAACATTTTGTGGGAAAATTGACGTTTGATGTGTGCATAAAACGTTAATAAACGCTTTATAACAGGCTGCATGTGTTAACATGAACAGCGTGGACAAGGAGGCTATTGAGTGTTCTCACCAGGAAACCTGCTGTGGTAGCTTGCGTCACAGTTGTACCCATTAAACTGTGTGGAGACTGAAACAGCATTACTCATCATCAGGAAGATGAAGCACATTCGTGCCATTTCAGCGCTCGGGAGACGTTTGCCGGCTGTCATCTTCAGAAGGTCAACATTGCTTTGGTTGCATTCCTCGGGTATGGAAAACGAGATGTTCAGAAAGACTCTTTGCTGTTTCCGTGACTGCTGCTGACTGACCTCTATCAAACCTCCCTTCCCTTAAATCCCTCTTATCCTGGTCCTTGTGCACATCAGACGCTCATATTGGCAAAAATAAATAACCCTCTAGTACCCAACCCCTTTTTAAACTGAGGTCACCCCTCTTTCTATCTCATTTTATCCCACTCCTCCTCCCTGTCTGCAGGGCTTACACCTCTTCCCAGCATTTTCCACAGTTATAGGCTGCAACCTCGGTCCCCCAGAGAAAAGTCCAACATGTAGTTGTTGGTGGAGACAAGGGCCTGAAGCAAACGCACGCACAAGCTAGTATCGGTTGTGCGTGCACAGATAAGAGGGATAGAGGGTCTTATTATTCAAATCTTCAACAAAAACCAAGCCAGGACATGGGAAACTCCCCCATGTCTGAATGATCTGGACAAATCCTTTCACAGCACCCTGAAACCTGAGTGCAGTCGGAGGGTTCCCACTCGTCTCCCCTCGGTCTGATCTCGTCTGTCAACTCACAAAACGTTAGACCACAGCGAGAGAGGGAATTAAGCTGTCATCGAAGGATTCTGCAGCGTTCAATCGCAGCAGTATAAAGGTCTGCTCCAAGTCTGATGCAGGGCTGCGTGCGGGTAATTGTGATGCACGAGGCAGCGCTAAGAGTAAAAGCATTCAGTAGTGCACAGCCCCAGCTTACGCAAACCCGTTAACCTGCCTGTGGAAAACCAACAAATTACAGATTTTATCCATAGTTCACGTCAATCAATAATATGTTCAGGGAGAAAACATCTCCCTGCTCTGAGTTCTTTGACTAATCTACTGCTTTTGAATGATGGAAGGACGCAGCATGTACTGAAGATAAAGGACTTTTTTTTTAAAAAGGGGGAAAATATGGTTGGTTGGTTTGTTTTTTTCTGTCTTTCTTTTAGCAGGGTTACTCCAAAAGTTAGGAACCGGTTTTGACAATTTTTATTTCAGCTATAGGTACAAAACAGTCCATAAAATTATTGTGAGGATGGATATTCACCTTAACAGAATGGGGCAAATATATATTTTTGATTCTAACTTCATGGATAATGCCCTCAAGACTTGGACAAAAAAATCACATAATGATTTACATGATAAGATAATACAAGACAAAACAAGATTAAAAAAAAAAGATAATATAAGACAAGACAAATCAAAATAAAATAAAATAAAATAAAATAAAAATAAAAATAAAATAAAATAAAGTTAACGTAAGTTAAGTTAAATTAAATTCAATTCAATTCAATTCAATTAAACTAAACTAAACTAAACTAAACTAAACAATACTGAACTAAACTAAACAATACTGAACTAAATTAAATTAAACTAAATTAAATTAAATTAAATTAAATTAAATTACATTAAATTAAATAAATAATGAATAATAAATCTCTCCTTTATTTATCACATGTTACCAGGTGCATACATACAGTACAAGATGCTTAGTAGCATCTAAATGTGCTAATCAGCTTGTATTTGGCAAGTATGGATGCAAATAGGAACAAGCTTTCATTTTCATGCCATATTTCTGGAAAAAGATGTCAAATAATTACATTTAGAGTGAAAAGTGATTCTGTCAAAGTGCCAATGGTGTTGTAAAATATGTTTGTTCCTATGATGAAAAGTCTACTGTGGAAGAAGGTTGTATTATTCCAATATAAAAGCAGAGTGGTTGCCTTTTCAGAGCTTTGGGCAAAAGAGCTGACTTTTTGCGAAGATTAATAATAATAATAATAATTATACATTTAATTTATAATGCACTTTAAATTTGGATCAAATCTCAAAGTGCTACAAAGTAAAAGCAGATAAAAGCCTCAATAAAGAATAAAAAAATAGTTATATAAAAACATGACACAAAGCAGCAATGTTAATTAAAGTTGTAAGTTCTGCGAAAAAGGAAAGTTTTAAGTCCTTTTTTAAATGTCTGTCGTCTGTGGAGCCCTCAGATGGTCAGGGAGGGCATTCCACAGACGAGGGGCAGCAGAACAGGAGGCCCGATCACCCATGGTGCTGAGCTTATTGCTCAGATTATTGCACTTCCTCGATATGGTAGTCCCCTCGGACAAAACTCCTGTGTGTGGCTTGGTTTACATTGATCCCTCGGCCTCACGTGTCAGACACCAACCCAAAGCGACCCAGACAGCCTCCAACCTGTAGAGCACTGGGAAACACAGCTGGTTGCATGGAGTTTGCTCTTCACTGCAGCTCACCTGCCTCTCGTGATGACATAGAGCTGAAATCAAATCACAAGCGCTTACAGTCAAAACAAACAGGATCAGATGGCCACATACACACGGAATGAATACATATGGCAACCATCCTGCTTATTTTACACCTCCCACCCAGCATATGACCCATTTAGCTAAGGTATAGCCACATGCTCTACTTCTGCTCTTCAGTCACATGGCTTTTCTTGAGCTATAAGGTGAGGTCAGCCTTTCAAAAACACAGAGCCATAAAGCCAAAAACAATGAGTCTTGTGTGTCTTATCGATTTTCTTCTTCTAATTTTAATCATCAATTTAACCTCTTTATTCTGTCTTCAAATCACAGCAGGAGTCAGGAAGAGCTCCCTACCTCATGTAGGACTGCGTCAATTTTTGTGGTGCTGCAGGAGGACCTTTCTTTATCATTCACCATATGTCTGGTCACAACTCTCCTGAGTCTGTGACTGTTTACTGCAGGTCGTTGTGCTCAGAGACTTTTAATGGCTCTTGACCAGGAGCAACACTTAGATCTGCCTGATAGAGCCGTCTCCATCTGATCAACCTGAAATCCAGACTCAACAAACAGACAATCCAGGTAACACAATCTGAGCTGCAATCACAAGTCCCATGAGAGCATGGCTACAATCTGACGCTCCAGTTTTAACACACGGGGGGAAGTGAAGCCTTCACCATAGACTCTGCTGCGATTTGATCTGCAGTGACTCATGTTTCAGTAAGCAAGGAACCTGTTTTCCTTTAACCTCAGCAGACAGGCAGAGAAAGATTGTGCATTTCTTGCCACAGATGGTATTTATGGTTCAGTTTGAAGTGGTGTAAAATAAAAAGATCCAGATTATGAAAGAGAACGGTTTTCAGAGCTGTCTACATCTTTTGTTGCAGAAAACCGGTGCTAATTCCCAGGTTAGAGGAGAAAACGACAGGCTTGACTCATTGTTTACGTCTGAAAGCCGACCCTGCATTAAGAGAATCAAATGTGAGGACCACTGTTAACGTGACCTTGTCAAGGATGTCTTTGGGAGGAAACTTAGTCTTATAAAGTTTATATATTCACACCTGAGCTGAGGGATTATAATACAGAATAATGCATATCTATCCATCAAAGCCTCCCCGCATCCATCCATCCATCCATCCATCCATCCATCGATCCATCCATCTATCCATCCATCGATCCATCCATCTATCCATCTATCCATCCATCTATCCATCTATCCATCTATCCATCCATCCATCCATCCATCCATCCATCAATCTATCCATCCATCCATCCATCTATCCATCCATCTATCTATCCATCTATCTATCCATCCATCTATCCATCCATCTATCCATCCATCTATCCATCCATCTATCCATCCAGACATGAATGAATTTATGTAGAAGAAGGTCTGATATAATGGTAGGCTGTACGTATGCTGGCTCTCTGCTGCCCTCTTGTGGCCATAATGTGACCCTACACGACAACCACAGACTCCTTAGATCAAGATCAACACTTCTGCTCTGGTGAATAACTAATACAGTCCAAATACATCTAGAGTGTGTGTTAAGTCTCCGTGTGAACAATGTGAAACCTCAAAGTAAGGTTTGGTTCAGTGAGCAAAATCATTCTCTTCCGCTGAAATGTTAATTTGGAATGACAAAAAAATCCATTGCACTATAGTGAAGCGAAAAGTTAACAGGGGTTAAATGAAAGCAGCTCTGTTATATGGTTTAGACGAGACAGGAGGCAGAATTGAGGAGAATGGAGGTGGCAGAGTTGAAGATGTTACGATGTTCTTTGGGAGTGATGAAAAGGATGGACAGGATTGGGAAGAAGCACATCAGAGGCAGAGACCACATGGTTTGGACACCTGATGGAAGAAGATGGAAACAAATGATCCGCTGTGTCCACGCTTGAAAAGAACAGCAGCAAGAAGAAGAAACTTCTTAAACGAACTAATAGACCGTATTTTGGTTCAGTTGGGCAAAACTAAACCTCCATGATGTTACTTGAAAGAATTTGGAGTTCTTTCAGAACTTTCTCTGCGGTAACAACACACCAGGATTTACACGACAACTTACTCTTACATAAGAAAAAAAACACAGGAACATATATAAAAAAGAAAAGTTTCCTGAAAGAATTTGAAAAAGACAATATACTCTTGATATCTCATTTATTTTACACACTATAACATCTTACGGATTCATGGGCATAAAATACTAAGAACAGAAACTAGTTAGTTTATAAATAAACACCTTCGTATGCTTAATATCATTTTCCATCACTACTTGAAACTTCACTAGTTTTTTTAGTGGTCTCTTTGTTTCTTTGTTAGTTTTTTAAACAGATAGATTTTCTTTACGACATATTGTCTCATCAGAACAATGATTAGCTGAAGTGGAACAGGATTTGCACACGTACCATAAAATCTCTGGTTTTGCATTACTATTGATTTAATTCAGTTTAAGTTGCCAAGCTAGAATGTGACATGGAAGCAGGGAGATAATAACAAGGACATTAAAGCTTAACACAGATGGGATGGTATACGGAATGAAAATTGGAAAGATAGGAGAGTATAGTAGATAGAGTTGAGTTTTAAGGTAGTTTCTGACATCTTAGCACTTCTGATCGGCGACCCGCGGAGAGAAAGTTTTACTGAAGTAAAAGTTGAAATAGGCCGACCACGGGTACAAAACTGCATGTGCACAAAAGTCCATTTAAGGACTTGGAATATAGAATAATGTCTAAACTCTTTTATATACTAAATCATAATCTATTATAACACATTTTAAGAAATGGATTTATAGGCCTTAATATTCTAAATCAAGGAAGAAACTCAGAGGTTAACTGAAATTATTTGGTGAATTTGGTAGATAAAAATATGCAGACGATAAAATGCTCCTGTTAAGTACAAAAATTACTTTAACACCCTCCTTGAGCAAAATCCATATTTCTCTTCAGTCTTCTAGCTTTTAAGTTATTGATTCCTGTGTGTGTGTATGTGTATGTGTGTGTGTGTGTGTGTGTGTTTCCTGTCTCACTCCCTCAGTAAGGGCGTGTATTCATGTATGTTTGATTTTGTGTGTGACTGTGGGTGTGGACAGACGTGACAAATAGACTGGGTGTTTTTCCCTCTTGTATTTCTCTGGACCTTATCGCCGTCTTTTCACCCTTTGCTTAGGAATCACATGCAAAGCCTTGCAAACCAAAAAGCCGGATCCAACCCTCTCATCCCTTCATGTCCACTGCATACTTCACTTTCTGCTCAGTCCTCCTGCCTGTTTAATGATTGAATTTATTTTTTGACCATGCAGCTTTTCTCTGTGTCTGCTCCTGAGTCCAATTTTAAAAATAAATAAATTAGTTAAACCCCATACAATGCAAGTGTCGTCAATAAAGAAATGTCTCAAATGATTTGTATTAAAATCAATATGCATCTGATGAAAATCATTAAAATTTGGAATTCTGAACGAGACAAAACATATTTTTTTCCACGTTTTTCTAAGTATTTAACATTACAAGTGTTTATTACAGTGTTATTACAGCGATAATTTAAATTAAATTACTGGATTCTCGGTAGACATTTTTGTAACACTTCAATCAGTACTTTAAAAAGGACGAAGCGCATTCTTTCTCTTCATCAGCCCTGATAGAACCTGCTCTCTCCAATCAGACTTTGTCCCCCTCGTCCAGCTCCTTTGATATATCTGATAATCTCACTCTGCAGAGAAACTACCGGGATTATTTGAGTTATTAAGCAAATGTAATAAATGAATTTGGATGCTGGAATGTCATTCAGTAGAACAAAAATCTCTGTCAAAGGTCCGATCAGTCACTCTTAATTAAGCAAAGCCTTATCCAACATCGTACTCTCTGAAACAATCAATAAAGGTTAATAATTGTAAAAGTAAAGTGATATACATTTACATATGCAAACACATATGCATAAACATAATATACATATAGATACACACATACATACGCACATATATACATACGTATTTACACATACACATACACATACACATACATATATATACACACACACAAAATCCTGGAAAGTTTAATTGGACATTAAATCCTCCCTGAGATTTGATAGAATATTATTTGTATATTTTTTGTATAACCCTACCAACAAACACTGGTGAAAATAAGGCCACCTTGATTAGATGCTAATTTCTCATCAAAGTAATGTTGTCAGCTGGCTACAGTAATTAGAGTAAACAAGCTGTTAATATGCAGCAGGGTCTGTGCGAATATAAATGATTGATATTGACATGTTTATTTTAAAGTCAGTTTATTTTTGTCTTTCGTGAAGTGCTTGTGATAATTTGTTGGTTAGTCTGAGCAATTGAATGGATTTACATGAAGGATTGTGGGAGGATGGATCCTGGTCCAAGATTCTGGTGCAGGTCTGCGGTGTGAACTTCTGAGCTGAAGCATGGATCTTGAGGAAAAAGAAAATTTGGCACATTTAGAGTTATGGTAAATATGTATCTGTGGAATTTGGTTATGGATTAAATACAAATTTGTCCAACAATCCCACTAATTTTCATTGAAATCTATTGAGCAACTTTCACATAATTCTGGTGACAAACCAACCCATCAACAAATGGATGAGGCTGGAAAAAAAAAAAATATATATATATATATAGAAGTCCAGTTGCTTCTGATTCTTTCCTGCAGATCGCTACGACCTGCATGCGTGAGAATCTCCACAGACAGTGAAAACTTCTCTCTGTGTGGCAAACTATATACATCCTCTACAAGGGCTTCCTCTTTTCAATAAGACTACCTTAATAATAATAATACTCCCTTTACATGTAAGGAGTAATAGCAGCTTATTAAGGATTTCTGTTTAAAACTTAATTAGTAAACTATCCACAAATCATTTATACATCCTTAATAAATGTAATCTCATTGTATAGAGTATCTCCCATTAAAGAAACAAGGTTGGTTACGTTGCCTTTGATCAAAATCATTGCAATATCATAACACTTTTAGTGTGTAATTTGGAAAAATAACTAATTTTACAATTGTTGTCACTGCAGATTATTTTTTTCAAGCTGGATAGTACAAACCACATGGAACCTAATCTATTCAAATCTGCGACGCAAAACTTTCACAATTGGTTCGCACAAATCATGTCTGGCGATTTGATGGCAGTGTGAACAGTCAGATCAGAGTTCATGTAATTTTTCTCTCCCACTTTGCTCATTCGAATCTGTATTTTGTCACCAACGGAGGAAAAAGTTAAAAATGGTGCCTCACAGAAAGAGCTGGGAGACATGAGTTGGCAAATTTATTACGCAAATGGGAATATGCTCCAACCGAATCCTATTTTTACTTTCTTGCCTCAAGCCTATAAAAAGATGACAGACCATAATCACACTACCGTCAAACAACCCATGAAATGATAGAATTAAATTGAGTTGTCGCTATTAGTCTTATGGGGAATATAGCCTGACAGTATGGAAAGGGGTGTGGATCAAAAAATCCTGATACACCTCTATAAATGATTGACTGACACAAATGTAATTTCTTTTTTTCTTTTGTTTTTATTAGGATCCGCATTAGCTGCAAATTTAATGACATATTTCTTCATGGGGTCCTTGCAGGAAGATGTTGCAACCAACAGAGCGTCATTAATAATTAAATGTAAATGTGAAAAAAAAACAAGAATGAGTTAAGAAGAATAAAACACAAAAAGGAATGAACATGTTCACTTTAAAGACATAATATGACATGACATTTTCCACTTAACCTATTTATGAATAAGAATAATACCCAGTGTTAGGGGACTGGTAGTCACGAGGAGTCACAGGTAGATTTTGAAAGCAAGGGATTTATTTTATCCCAAAATAAGGAACATTTACAAGAATTTGCTATATAGTTCCTGGCCCATTAAAGAGTTCAAATAAAAAGATGTGAACTCAGGATTTTTAAAGAAAACAGTAAATGTAATCAACACAATAGAACTCACTTATATAATGATAATTAACATAATCATTATATAAATCAAAGCCAAATTTCCCCAAACAACGAATGCAAGCCAAACAAAATGAACAAAATGACAAAACAAAACAAATCAAACCCCCCTCTGAGGTCTGAGCCTGATGGTACAGCCTGATTGTTACTTCCTGTGTAAAAGTCTGCTGTTTCCCAGGTGTTTTACCCAGATGCCTCAGCAACAGAATCGTAGAACATCAAGCACTTGTAAAACAAATGAACTTAATACAACTTAATTTAACATAATTTGAATACAAAAAAAACATACCTGATGTTGCATGTTACAAACATAAATAATTTACATTCCACAGACGGTAAATAAATGCCTATGTTGTATGAAATCAAGAATTATGTGTCTCCGTTTAGGTGAGTACATGGGCAATGTGGATTAATTAAGATGTCCAAACATAACTAGAAAGATGCTGGATGAGGTTTACAACTTCTGCTGCAGATGCAGCCATCAAATCTAGTGACATAATATTAGTCTTGCAGGGCTATATGTCTGATTTTAGCACGGCTTAATTGAATAAAATTTGAAAGTTGGCCTTGCTGGCGGATCACTGCTCCACTGAATGCCTGTGTAGTTACATTGTTATTACGCTGATTTAACCTTTGTGCCTCACGATTGGCATTGTTGTCTTTTGACTTTTTTCTTATTAAGTTTACAATGGTAATGTTATAGGTTCGACTTTTGAGTCCGTTGTGCATTCTAGGAGAATTTTTTCATTTCAACCACAGATTTTATAATACTGTGTCCGTTATTCACTCTGTGAATAAGACTTATCCTTGAAGCATGTTTCAGACAAAAAAGTCTTCAATGAAACCCAACAAAACATTTTCATCACACCGTTGTCAGTGATCGGTTATATTACATCCGACTTTAGGATCACACATTCCTCTCTTTTTTTATTTGAGGTGCAATATATGTCAAAATGTTAACTTTGAAAACAAAAGATTATCAATGTAATTAAGTTGTCTTTGATGGAACTGTTCAAAATAGGTTACCGGAACTGTTGCAATGTAATTCATGACATTAGATTTGTTAAACGGAGTGAAACTTAACACTGAGAAACAAAAGCAAGCTAGAAATTTGCACTTTATGACATAAAATTAAAGAATAAATATATTTCATAGCGTTTAAATGGTTTGTGATCGTTTACAAAGAAAGTAATTCAGTAGATTATCTTTTTAATAGTCTAATAATAATAATAATAATAATAAATTTAATATATAATGCACTTTAACAGCCATAAATATCATTTTTATTGCAATTTCAGGAAGGGGCGTTACACTTTGATGAAGCGCTCTCAGAACTGCGTTTGGAGATAAAAGCTTATGGAGACACAGCCCCCTTCTTCCATGAATAAGTTACAGAAGGAACTGGAAGTTTGAGAACTTACTACTTTTTAGAATCTAAATCTTGAAGTATTTGGAAGATTTTTCTCTAAGTCAATTTGATTGCTTACAAAATTGAACTGCAAACTTGATTCTTTTATATTCATTCATTTGTAGTGTATACGGTGGTGTGTCTTCTTCAAGCTTGGGTCCTCCACTTCTTCCAGTCTGGGGTCACAGCTCCTAATACTGGTACCAGGACCACTTTCATCTTCCACATCCCATCTAGCTGTTCCTCCAGTCCCTGGTATTTCTCCATCTTGTTATGCTCCTTCTTCCTGATGTTACTGTCAGCTGAGACGGCCACTTCTAACCCACGTCTGCCCTCTCTAACCCATGTCACTACGTTTTGTTGTCTGGCCAGCAGCTGCTTGTCAGTCCAGAACTTGGAGCAACAGGATCTTGGTTCTGATGTTCTCAATCACTTTTGGTGGTGCGTCACAAGAACCTGGTGACATTTATTTGTTCCCTGAACATAAAGTGAGTTTCTTCATCTTTCAACTGTTCCCTTGAGGAGCTCTCCCAGCGGATCATCTGTTCCATCTTCCTCTGCATCTTCATCTGCTGCACCAACCAACTGCATGTCCTCTTTCAACACATCCAGAAACCCCCTCTTTGGTCTTTCCGCTGCCTGGTAGCTGAATCTCTTGCGTCCTTATATCAATATATCTACTATCCCTCCTTTTCACGTCCCAACCATCTTAATCTGGTTTCTCTTACTTTGTCTCTAAGACGTCTAATGTGGTCTGTCCCTCTGACGTGCTTGTTTCTAATCCTGTCCATCCTTGTCCGGTCTGCTTCTGCCCCCTCCAACACTGCCTTTTGGTCAGTTTTTTATTTTACTTTCCTTTTACCGGGTAAGTCTCAGGAAAGTCTCTTATGGTCAGTGCCAAGTCTAACAACTTGTAAACCTTTTGTCACAAATAACTCCTGACACTCCTCTCCACCCACTCCACATTGCCTGAAATTGCTTCTTCACCTCTTTTTCACACTTCCTGTTGCTCTATCCAGTTGTCGTGGTAAAATACAGAATATAATGTAATATTAAAATGTGAGTATGGCCTAATGGAGTGAAGCACAGCAACTAAAATGCTACAAAGTATAACAAGGCCCCCGCTGATGTTGTTCTGGTAGCATACATGAGAGTTATAGGGGTGTTATGGTTCATTCTTTCCCCTCCATCAGTCCTGATGCACCCTGCAGTCTCGTCCCCACCTCCATCACACTAGGCAACCCTCCTGCAGAGACCTCTGACACCTGTGATGGTGCAGAGCTGGCGGATCAGTGCAACCCGCCATTTCCCTCCTCCGTCTCTTCATTAACGGGAGCAGCAGCAGCAGGAGGAGGAGCGATGGAGGCAGGCAGGAGGAGGGACGCAGGGATCCGGTGTGCCACATCGCGATGAGAACCAAACGGAGACCCGGGTTAGTGAGTCAGCACCGCAATCACAGCATCCTGGAGATCCTGGAGCTCTGAATGAAAGAGGACGGAACCGATCCGCGCGATAAGAAAGAACAAGAGACATCCTGACCTCTTTATTGTTGTTGTCACATTCTTTCAGCCATCCTCCGGTCCCGTCCCGGTCTGCCTCAGCCTGCTTCCCCTTTTTTTGTTCCACCAACGGCGGGGAGATAAGTGCTCTGGGGGGGTGGGGGGGTGGGAATCCGGAGGATTTCTTTCATTTTTTTAAAAGCTCGTATCCAAAGATAAACCCAAACGAAGCTTGTTGTTTGATTGTGTGAAAATCGAGGGAGCGATGATGTCGGGCCAGAGCATTACGGACCGGATAACCGCAGCCCAGCACAGCGTAACGGGATCGGCCGTGTCCAAAACAGTATGCAAGGCCACCACACACGAAGTCATGGGCCCCAAGAAGAAGCATCTGGATTGTGAGTATCTTTCAAACATGTCTCGGGGTTAAATCACCGCAAATCAGTCGGCGCTGAGCTTCACGGCGGCAGAGGAGGCAGCAGGCCTCAAAGCCCGAGGCTAGGCTACATGCTACTGCTGGCTCATCACACGGAGATTACACCGTTATTACACCTTTATTACTCTGACCAAGGCCTTTATGACACTAGAAAGGAGGTTTTAGAGCTGGGTTTAATATGACCTTTTAGTCATATTTGTTTATTTTTCAATCAGTTGCTGTCAAAGTAGCTTGTCTAATTGTCTGGTTTTGTTCAACCCGCTCTCTTCTCTGTCTAAATATATATAAATATATATAAATATATATATAGGTATTCATCCTTTTACAGCCTGAATGTTGCAACACCATGTTACCTTACTGGAATGTATGAATCAGTGTGATCTTAGACTTTAGGTTCATTTACCGGAATGCTCGCACCTTCCATCTTTGTGCACCTGCAGCAGGACAAGTGTCTGCTTCGGTCCTATGGTGGAGTAACGGTATACCGGCTGTTTTATCTTTTTGAGGTTGTCTCAGACACGTTGAGGAGACTGTGTGGAGAAATGTGCAGACATCACTAGTTGGATCTACACGAACCCTAATGTTCCTACTAGACTCGGGTTTAGATCCCTATCAGATTGTAAATGCTCCATATAAATACCCCATCCGGAATAAGAACCCTTAACACCATTGACATTTTTGCAGACGGGCTGTATGAACCTTTTTTACAAAACCCATCAAAGTGTAGCCTACTAGGTAAACTGTGGAAGGGATTATATACTGGTTGCGTTCTATATGAGCACACCCAGTTTCGTGGCATATGCACTGAAATGCGGTCTTCCACGCAGTATTGGATCACAGCAGAGAGTTTGTATTTAATACAAACTCTTAAAGAATTATAATTATGATGGGGAAACTTTGAGGATGCTGATAACGAGGCTAAATCCCACATCCATAAAAGAGGATGCGACCCACTAACTTTTTTTTTTTATGAAATGATGGGTGAAGGAAGATCACTGGTGAATCTCGTTGACCATAGGTAGCATGGATTTGGGTTTTGGATTGGATTACGAGTTCTTACCATAAACGTGACTTAGGACAATGTTGATAGTAATGTAGAATTTATGAAAAGATAACCACACAACATGTCCTCTCCAACTAACCTAACGTAAAGTAAGGTTAGTCAAGTTAACCCCACTCTGAGGTACCAAAAAGACTTTCTTGTGCTTGCCTTCTTCCCTTTAGATGCTTCCTGTTGGAGTAATCCTGCATAATTATTGTGCTGTTGCTTTGAAAGCATCACAATAACCACAAAAACTACCCATATCACAAGATAAAAGCCTATCATAAATGCACAGATTTTGCGTATGACTAACAACTTTTCTGATAAAATGCATTGGCGCATGTGGAAACCATATCACCATTTCATCAACATTTGTAAACAGTAGAACCAAAATCTTGAATCAGAATGAATGAAAGTGTCCATGTGAACCTAGCTACTATATGTGTCTGAGGTGTTAATAGAGGTGGGCTTTCTAGACCTGAAGTCTGGATATCAAATAAAGCCCTGTGGTACTGATGCAAGCAGAAGAGCTTCATTAGTCTGATGCACTCACAGTCACAGGAACCACTGGCTGTCTTGTTGCAGCAGTTGCAGGTTGTCTGTGCACTGAGCCGCAGTGCAAATGCATGATGGCTGTAATAAAAAGGGTTTTATGAGAAGTTGAGTAAGAGTCCAGGAGAAAAAAGGCTTGCTGTATTTCTTCAGACTCATGATATTGCTCCAAGGAGTGCAGATGTGGGATGTAATGAAGTGCAAATCCTTTGTTACTGTAATTAAGAAGATTTTTCAGGTTTCTACACTTAACCAAAGGGTTTTTCTGACAACTTGTGTCTTTGACTTACTAAATTGTAGCAAAAATATCTGTTCTTTCAACTCTGTACATTAGGCCCGTTGATTTAGTACATTGCTTTAATTTCTCAGTATTGCATGATTTCCTCATATCTATATTCAAAGTAAATGTCAGGAACACTAATCTATACAAGACACTCCCTTTCTGTATGTCTCAGTACATATCAGGCACAACATACATAAAACACACAAGAAAGAATGTTATGTAAGTCTCACTCTCTTCTCAGCTTGTGTTCTACATAATAGTCATTCGTGTGAAGGACATCTTTTGCCTGTGAATGGCAGTAATTGCCAATTTTATTTCTATTCTAGAAACATAAATGCATTTTCTAACTCTCTAAATCCGTATTTCAAAAATAGGCGATTCAGTAATCAATGAAAGTCAGTATTTTTGTTTGTGTACGTATAGATCCCAATTCTAATCAGACTTAATTGCACTCAACTACCTGGTAGAGGTTCAACAAAAGAAGCAAATTAAATGCTGCAAATTGAATTACTTCAGAAATAATATTACATAGATTTATGAATCCATATAGCGTTTATTTTTAATTCCCAGTCCCATGTAAATATGAACCTTTGTACTCGGTGGTCATGTTGGCATGAACCCTGACCGTAAGTCTTTACATACCAAATTGAATAATTCTCAACATGCCAATTTTTGATTTCCCATAACTGGGAAATGAAAATAAAAACCTGTGGCAGCTGCTGGCGGACATTGGAAATCTCCAGCTGTAATATAATAAAGAAATCATATATAATTTAAGGGAATGCACAATTTTCACTGTAAGTAACTTGGAAGTGTTTTAACAACAGTGCTTAGGTTTTTGGTTTTGCAGTTCTGGTGTGAGTTTGAGGCAAATGGATTCCATGTGGGTGTAGAGAGTGGGGGTGGGAATTAAAATGGCTCACACGATACAATATTATCACAATATTAAATATTTTGTTATATGCTGTGTATTGTAATTTATGACAATTTTTCAACCGCAAATGAATAACGAACAGGAAAACTTAAGATCTTTTTCATCCAGCCTGATAAAATTCTCTGTTTTTAAATCACTGCAGTCAAATTTATTGGTGTTAAACTGGATCATCATGCAGACAAACTGGGTAACATTTTTGCAAAAAACAGTCATGATATGAACATTTCTGCAAGTGAGAAACCAAAATGTTTGCACTCAGTGTCCAAGTTCAAGTCCAAGTTCACTGAGTGCAAACATTCAAGTTATGCAGCCCTCGCAGCTACTTGGGGATTAAAGCAGGGCCCTAGATTGGAGAACACAAGTCCACTGTGAGATAATAGTGTAGGACTAGACAGTACTAGATAAATGGAAACTTCCAACAAGACAGGCCCGTTTCCACATTAAGGTTCCCCCCTGAAGCTCACTTCTGTTATGTTACTGTGGCATACCCTCTTTTCTAAACAGATGTGTAATGGAGCTGAACACCACAGGAGGGTGGAGATCCCCAGGTGAAGCTCTTCCTCAATCATCTCCCATATGAACAGTCCATTGTGAACATACAAAGATCTATATTACAACCAAGATGTAATAGTTTGTTCAAAGGTCCGTACCCTACCTCCAAAAAAGTTAGTCAGAACTTATGAATAACGTCTCGAGTAATCCGGCTGCTAGACAGTGAAACATCAGCTAAAACATAATATCCTTGGTCGCTGTTATAAGCCCAGTTCATCACGTAGGCTTTGATTGAAATATTCTCATAATCAAAACGCAATTTTCCAAAAGCTTAATCTCGTTCATTTACTTCACCAGAAATCTTCATTGTCAGCCGATGTGATTGTCTAACATGTTGTTCTTCAGATTTGAACCTTTAGTTTACACCCCTTCCCATATTCCTCCTCTTCCACTACCAGCCTTTCTCCTCTCAGAATGGTTCTTCAACCATCCATACTAATGGCGGCTGCTTCCCAGGAAGGTTAACCTGTCCTACTTAATGTCCCTCGCCTTTTGAAATGTGAAATATAGGACATGCAGCGAGGCCCAATTACCCCATCATTCTGATCACTGCTGTGAATGGCAGGTCATTAGTACTGCTTTGACTGATAGCATTCAAAGCAGCATGGATGCACATATGAGTCCCAGGAAGTGGGACTGAACATGGACAAGTTAACATTTTAATGTCCTGCACGTCATGTTTGTCAGTAAAAAGGAGGTTTTGTTGTTCTGAACAACAAAATGATGAGTATCAGATCAGATGATGATGGAGTCTATCCCAGCTGACATTGGACGAGAGGAAAGGTTGACCCTGCGCTAATTCATCTGCATTACTTCCAAACTTCCAAAGAGTTTTTTTTTGAACAGAAGTGAGGTCATGTCAGCTCATCATGGCTGTTGATTTATGAAGACATCAATTTGGAACATTATTTTAGATTTAGTTTATTTATTTATATATAGTTAACTTAAGTAATCTTCTCCGGGGTTACTCATCATTATTTTGGATTACTTTGACATAGTTTAAGAAAAAAAAACCTGCTTGAATCACATCACACAGTATATAGTTTACAAAGGTATCTGTGAGGGAAATGAACATACAACATTTGCCCCACGTGTTTCTCACGTCGTTCCTCGTGTTATGTCTGGGGAATGATCGGGGCGTTGTTGTTTCTGAAGGACAAGATAGCCTGACCTGGTAGATTGGCTGCCATTGTAAGCATATAATGATCTTATATGCTGCATTTGAAAAAAAGGAGTATGGGATTAGAATTGCACCTGAGTGTGCCGGGATCTCCTCTGTTACAACAGGATGTCTGTTATAAACCCATATACCTAAGGAATTTATTTTTGACTCGTCAAGTTAATTCCATTTCCTTAAATGAGTAGAAAACACAATTTTTCAAAGAAGGTGCAGAATAATTATCTGTCCATCGAGTAATTGTCTCAAGCTTGATTGCAGGCGGTTTTACCGTAAGCAGTCAAGGCTGGTGTTGTAATAGACAATATGGAGATGTGAGCTTGTCATTGGGAAATCAGTTTTTAAAGCATATCTCTTTCAAATCTCTCTGAAAATGTCCACATTAGAAGTTGGATGGTGTTGCGACTGTTTGGAGGGGAACAACCTGTTGTGGAAGATATGAGTGTGAGTGTTATCTAAGGTTAAATGCATCAAATGCATTTTTCTAATATTTATTGTCATTACGCCGATACTATGCATCAGATAAATCTGCATTTATTGCCAGAAAACAGCACAGTGAGCCAGGTATTCAGTTTTGAACCCAAGGCACCTTATAAATAATGCTCTGTACAATTAAGTGATGAGACTTTGGCTTTGATATGTAATTGGATCTAAATTGGTGAGTGATTTTAATCCTAAATGAGTTTGACTTAGTTTAGCTTCAATCAAAATTGGCACAATTTTCACTTTCTGAATGATGAAACTCACATTTGTATTAAAGCAATATAATAAAAAGATCATTTGACCTGGAATTTGAAAAGTCAAATGCAAATTTTTTTAGATTTCTTGTGACAACGCTTCAATCAGAAGAGACAGAATGAAGAAAACAAAAATGCTTTAACAACAGATTAATTGTGATTATTGGTAATTGTAAAATCTGTGTTGCTCAGACTCTTGTTATTCGTGATTATGAGCGAATAATTTCTGCCCTGAGCAGCAGGGAAATATATCCCCCTCTGTAGTTTGAGCAAGGGTGATTGTGGCTGATGACTCTGTTGAGACTAGTCAATGATGAGACTAAAGAACTAAATGGATAGGGAGAATCATATGTAATAAGACTGCAGCTGAAGATGACAGGCAAATTATTGTGTCACCATGACTACATGGATATGGCCGGCATATGAGCACAGCTGATAACTGAGACTGAGTGTGTGTGAACGGGGAGAATGGTAGAGTGGTATGAGGGTAGGGGATAGTCTTCCTGACAGAATCTCACTAGATGTTCATACCTTTACTCATGTGGACAGATCGAGCAGTGGAATGTTTGGAGAAAATGGTAGCTAAAAATTTAATAATTTCCATTTTAGAAATTTATTTTTGAAAAGGAGGTGGCTTCGTCTCTACATTCATGAAGATACTTCGATAAAATTGTAAATCCCACGGCAATATTGCACAAACCCACCAATTACAACTGAGGAGGCGGTCGGTCTGTTTCTCTTGCATGTAACCCATAGGTCACCATGAGTCAATTATGATCTCATTAGAATGATGACTTGAAAGAATCAAAACCATATTTCTAACCCACTAAATCATAAAGCTATTAGATAGTGTGAAAATCCAACCTAACCCTATTATTATAGATGACCCTCTTTATGATCATCTGAAGTAAATTAACCTTTTAAACGCTTGTTTCAGATTTGATCCACTGCACCAACGAGATGAATGTGAACATCCCTCAGCTGGCGGACTCGCTCTTTGAGAGGACCACCAACACCAGCTGGGTGGTTGTGTTTAAGTCGCTCATCACCACACACCACCTCATGGTTTATGGAAACGAGGTGAGACACGTCAACCACGTCAATCGATTGAAGAGAAATTCACAGCACGTCATTTGAGCATTAATGTTTCTTTTCCCAACTCTCACAGCGTTTTGTCCAGTACCTGGCTTCAAGGAACACACTATTCAACCTCAGTAATTTTTTGGACAAAAGTGGTTTACAAGGTAACCGTTTGATTCATTCCGACTTTATGCACCATATAAAAAGAGTCGATATTTTTTGCATATAAATCTTCCTCATGATGTTTTATGTTCCAGGTTATGACATGTCCACATTTATCAGGAGGTATAGCCGATACCTGAATGAGAAAGCTGTTTCCTACAGACAAGTAGCCTTCGACTTCACAAAAGTAAAACGCGGGTGAGAACAGTTTTTGGATTATACTGATGTTAGAGCTGTAAACATTCTTATGTTTTATCATTTCTCTGTGCCAGTGAGAGGAGCCATTATATATTTTTTGTATTGTATTAATATCCACTTGTACTCAAGGATATTCTTTAGGGGTCGGAGGTCAATTTTAATTTGACTTCACAAAAAATGCAACTGTCGAACATTTTGTGTACAAATGTGGTGTTTGACAGCATATCCTGCGCTTGAGGAATACTGACATAACTAATTTTAAGTTTTGATTCCTAATAACAGACATTTCTCCTCTAAAAATGGTGTGTGATTTTCTAATGTAGTTACAATGAATGGAGATTCCATTTCAAGAGTCAACTTCCGCTTTGTTTTTTGTAGAGAACTAGATGATATGAAGGAGAAAAGGAAAGCAGATATACTGTTTGTCCAGGAGAACCAGGTAGAAAGGCAGCAAGGCTAGAAGCATTGGTGGAAGGTACAAACTGTTGCACCACGGAGTTGATGGGAGGATAAATGGTGTAGGGGTGATCATGAATGAGGGGTATGTGAAGAGTGTTCTAGAGGCGAGGTGGGGGGGTTGCGGAGTGATGAGAAGGAAGATAGAAATTGGAGGTTTGATGATGAACGTTGCAAACGCTTAAGCCCCACAAGTTGTTAGTGAGTTGGAAGAGTGAGAGAATCTCTGGAGTGAGTTGGATGATGGATGATGGAGAGTATGCCCAGAGGTGAGACAGCAGGGGTTGGAGCAGACTTCAATGGTCCTGTAACAGAAGGGAGCAGAGGAGACGAGGAGGTGATGGGCAGGTATGTTGTTACGGACAAGAACATGGAAGGACAGATGTTGTTAGATTATGCGAAAAGAATGAAATGGTTGCGGTGAAAACATATTTCAAGAAGAGGGAGGAGCACAGGGTGACATATAAAAGCGGAGGTAGGAGCACGCAGATGGACTACATCCTATACAGAAGATGCAGCCTCATAGATATTGGGGACGGCAAGGTGGTGACAGTGGAGAAAATAGCCAGACAGCGTAGAATGGTTGTATGTAGGATGATACTTGTGGTACAAAAGAGGAAGGTCGATTAGAAGATCAAATGCTGGAAGTTCAGGAATGAAAAGGTGCTGTGGGTACTTCAGGGAGGGGTTAAGACAGGCTCTGGGTATTAGTGAAGAACTGCCAGATGACTGGGCAACCACCAGCAAATGTGATAAGGGAGACATGTAGGAAGGTGCTTGGTGTCTTATCTGGGCAGAGGAAAGAAATAAAGAGACTTGATGGTAGAATGATGAAGTTAGAGAAAGTATAAGCAGGGAAAAGGTTAGCAAATAAGAAGTGGGGTAACAAGAGAGATGAAGAAAGTAGGCAGGAGTACAAAGAAATGTGAAGTAAGGTAAAGAGTGAGGTGGCAAAGGCTAAACAAAAGGCCTATGATGAGTTGTATGAGAGATTGGACACTAATGAAGGAGAAAGAGACTTGAGCTGATTGGCGAGGCATAGAGATCAAGATGGGAAGCAGGTTAGGGGGATTAAGGATAGAGATGGAAATACGCTTAGCAGTGAGGAGAGTGTGATGGCAAGATGGGAAGAATACTTTGGACAACTTATGAATGAAAAAAAAAATAGAGAGAGAGAGAAGGGTTGAAGGTGTGAGACCTGTAAATCAAGAAGTCCTGAGGATCAGTAATGTTGAAGTGAGAGAAGCTTTGAAGAGAATGAAGAACGGAAAGGTGGTCGGTCCTGGTGACATACCATTGGAGGTATGGAGGTTTCTAAGAGAGAAGGTATAAGAGTATTTAACTAGATTAGTCAATACTCTGATGATGAATGAGAGGATGCCTGAGGAATGAAGGAAAAGTGTACCAGTGCTGATTTTCAAGAATAAGGCTGATATTAGGAGCTGTAGCAACTACTGGGGCATAAAGCTGATGAGCCACACAATGAAGATCTGGGAAAGAGTCGTTTTGTGAGCAGCATGCCAAGAAAGACGACTACAGATGCAATGTTTGCTTTGATAGTGCTGATGGAGAAGTACAGAGAAGGGTAGAAGGAGTTGCATAGTGTCTTTGTGGACTTAGAGAAAGTGCACAACAGAGTGCCATGGAATGCATTGTGGTATTGCATGAGGAAGTGTGAAGTGACAGAGAAGTATGTTAATGCGTATATATTTATGAGCGCAGCATGACAGCGGTGAGGTGTGGATTAGGAGTCACGGCTGGGTTTAAGGTGGAGGTGGTATTGCATCAAGGATGTGCCCTGAGCCCCTTCTTGTTTGTTCTGACCAAAAGAGAGGAGGCAAAGCAGCAGAGCTGAAAATGTAAAGATTTTCTTGGGAATGACGAATATGGACAGGATTAGAAACGAGAGCATCAGAGGGACAGACCAGGTTAGACGTCTTGGAAACAAAGACAGACATGCTCGATTGAGGTGGGATGGACAGGTGAAAGGGAGGGTTAGTTGATCTATTGGTAGAAAGATGCTGGAGATGGAGGTGCTAGGAAGGAGTAAAAGCAGAAGACCAAAGAGGAGATTTCTGGATGTGGTGAGAGAGGACATGGAGTTGGTTGGTCTGACAGAGGAAGATGAAGAGGACAGGGGAAGATGGAAACAAATGATCCGCTGTGGCGACCCCTCAAAGGAACATCTGAAAGAAGAATAAGAATTATCAGATCATCATTTTATTGAATTATTTATTTTAATCATTGCATCTAGGGTATAGCGCCTACTATGGCGGTGTGCTTCAGTCAGAATAGCCTCATGCCAAGTAAAGTAATACCAACTTTGACATTAGAACCCTTGACCAAACATTTGAAATTAATTTCTGAGTCATCGACAAAACATTTCATTTCTATGACGGTGGATCTGGACCAATTTATCTTATTAATTACAAGTAATCCATTGGAATGATTTTAAATCGGCACCACCTCACATTGTTTCAATAAAGTTATCCATAATCCTACATAAAAGAGTGAGTCTATCGTGTTTGAGGAGCTACCCTACTTTGCCCATTCATCTCTGTCTCCTCCTCCCTCTCCTGCTTTGACTCGAACTGTGTCCAAATAGAGTGGATGGCGTCATGAGAACCATGAACACAGAGAAGCTGCTCAAGACGATCCCCATCATTCAAAACCAGATGGACGCCCTCCTCGATTTCAATGTGAGTTTATAAAAAAAAAGCGAAGCCTCCCACAGCTCCAAGCTCATGGAGTGAAAAGCTCACTGGTGGGGAGTGATATCTTGCTTTGTTGTTACTCTACGTCAACAAAACCGCTGTGGAGATTAATGTGTCCGCTGATTTCTTTCCTTCAGGTCAATGCCAACGAGCTGACGAATGGAGTCATCAATGCAGCCTTCATGCTCCTCTTCAAAGACTCCATCAGGCTCTTCGCTGCTTATAATGAAGGCATCATCAACCTGCTGGGTAAGACCTTCACAGACCACGTCCGCTTTGAGCTTCAGCTGTGTTTTGGTTGATTTTGTGGGTGTGTGTGAGTCCATTGTTGTTGTTTTTTTATCCTAACAGAGAAATACTTTGACATGAAGAAGACTCAGTGTAAAGAAGGCTTGGACATCTACAAGAAATTTCTAACCCGAATGACTCGGATATCAGAGTTCCTCAAAGTAGCAGAGGTATATTGCACTTCTTCAATTTCTGACTGAATTCTCTTGGATTCTGCAAAGACACAATCCTAACTTGGTTTCTTGGCTTACAGCAAGTGGGCATTGATCGAGGGGACATTCCAGACCTTTCACAAGTAAGCACTGACCCCTCGAGGCAATCTGAAAACACTGGTTCTCCATTTGTAGTAGGAATTCTTATCTTACATTCTGTCTCTAATTTGCAGTCCTAACTGCTCTCACTTTTTTAGCAGCTTTGTACGACCAGATTATCGTCCCTCGTGATACAAATGAAAATGAGATGCTTTGCATGAGTTCCTCCTAGGGCGCATGTTTGCTAGAGGAGGTCTTCTGTTTCTCGTCCTATTTCTTCACCCTTCCATTCTTCTTATCCTTCTGTCCACAGTAAATAAAGGTGTTTTAAAAAGAAGCACTTTAGTTGTAACCCACTCAGTAAACCTGCATAGTGACAGTTAGACAGGTTTCCCTAATAATAGGTTTCCCTAATTAAAAAATTAGCTGCACATACTCTTGTGCCGTGCAGTGGGGACTAATTATACATAAATATTTTATACCTGGAGATCTGCAGCTTAAATGCATTCCCCTCTAACTGTCACCACCTTTATATTCTGTATTTTCCTCTTCAGTTCACAGTTTGTGTAAGTACTATCATTTCACTCTTCTTCAGTGTCTGTGACTTGCTTCAGTGTCGTCTCTTTGCATGCCTCTGCTCTGATTATGTCCCCTACGTCTTGGTACCGTACAGTTGATGGAAAAAACGCTTGCCGTGGTAAATTTCGTTCACTTTGATTACGTTGTGGAGGTGTGAGCCAGTGTAGCTCATTGACTGTGAAATGGCTGCGCCGCTGTGCTTAGACACGGCCAATTCAACAACGTGCGGGTTGTTGAAAGCGCCGTGGTGCAGTCCAGCATCTACCACGGATGAATCTCTCATCCAAAGTAGCTTCTCGGCTGGAATGCGGTCGTTAATCAGTGGTGGGTAACCAACATCCCAAAGTTGGTAGATTACTTCTGTGGAGTACGATTTAGACTCCGATGCATCAAAAATATGCATAAATTGTCCGGCTCATTGGGGTTCTAATGGTTTGGTCCATTTCATGCTTTCTGCTCGATGTCTCTCGGTTGTCCGCCACTGTCCTTTATGGTGTTGATGTCTAGGCCGACTTCATTTTCGGAGTCTCTGACTGTGTGTTTTCTGTCACGACAGGCTCCCAGTAGCCTTCTTGAAGCACTGGAGCAGCACTTGGCCTCCCTAGAGGGCAAGAAGGTCAAAGACTCCACTGCAGCCAGCAGGTGCGTTAATCCTCCCAGTAAAATTTCGGAGTCCCTCTCTTCTGTCACTGTGATCGAACAGACTGCCTTTTTCTGTGACGCTGCTTAAAGGACTTTACGAATGATCGATGAGCTAATGATGAGAGAGTGCAGTGTAATAAAATAGAAATTGTAAAAAACTTAATTATGTATCCAATAAAATGTAGAAGAAATCAATCAATATTTCTGTCAATTTGTGTCTCTCCTGCAGGGCCAGCACTCTGTCGAATGCAGTGTCATCGCTTGCCAGCACAGGCATGTCATTCACTAAAGTGGACGAGCGAGAGAAGCAGGCGGCTCTCGAAGAGGAACAGGCTCGACTCAAAGCCCTGAAGGTAAAAGGAGAAACATAAAAACTTGAACATGCTTTTTCTTCTGCCTTCATGATTGAGTCCTCATCCCGTCTTCTCCTAAGGAGCAGAGACTCAAAGAGCTGTCAAAGAGACCATCCTTCGCCACCACTGATACATCGCCCATCTCCACCTCCGGGGGCACAATCACCACGGCGGCTGCCCTTGACCTCTTCTCCACTCCCAGCTGCTCCAATGGGTACTGATTTATGACAGATCGACATTACAGCCCCGTCTTTAGTTTTTCAATATAATGTTCAAACTTTATATTCTCACGCGGCCTTGTTTTAGCCCCTTAACATTTATCCTGAGCTATAGAAAGAAGCTTTGAGCATATGGAGCATTAGAAATCATCTGAAGTCTTGTTTCTGACCACCTGATAAATGAAAACCTGGTATCGACTTCATGCGTTCGTTCTCCACCAACTCCTGAGGGAACCATCTATAACCTACCGACTTGATAAAACTCCACTACGTTTACTAGTTAGTTGCTGGTGCTGATGTGTACAGTGGGTAACAATAAGTATATTTAATGAAACTGTTGACTGGGTAGTTAACAATGAGCTGAAACTCAGTTTAAAGCTGCATGAATATGAAAGTGGTGGTGCAGTTTTAGTCGATACTACTACACCTCATCACTCGGGCTACATTCACACTGAAGGAAGAAGTGTGATTTTCCGCGCATATCTACAATTTTCATGGCGGTGTGAGAAGCACAAACCACATGGAATCTTACATCAACATTCGTCACAGAGCTTTTCTGGGTTGAGTTTTCACTAGAAAACACAACTATAAACATCACTTTGAACCAAGGCGTTCAAACTAACTTTAGTGGCTGCCATTTGTTCCGTGTCGACAGCGCGCTGCGTGGGAGGTCTTTGTTATTGTTCTTTTGCAACTCATGGCCATGAGTTGTTCATTCTGGAGTCTGATACAGGCTACATTTTTAAACCAATGTGAACAGTTATACACAAAAAATGTAATCCAATAAAAAATCAGAATCGAGCATTAAGACATAGCCTGAGAGCATCCCTTCATTCCATGTTGGAATAAAAAAAAGGAAGTTATTTACCCTTTAAGGTTGGAAAATTCAACTGCAGCCAATTTTCATTTTCAGTTAATTTGTGAATATTTCCTTTTTATCTGTGGTTCACCTCTGATATAGAATTCGGAAAGTTACAAAAAAAACTTGATTTGTCAGAAGATTGAATATATACAATAAAAAGACAAATAGATATGGACTGTTCAAAGAGTTTTGAGGACCCGCCACTCTTATACCAAATTGTTGGACCCAAATGCTTTACCAGCTGATCAGGTTAAGTTTTATTTACATAGAACAGTATATGGATGCATTAAGACACATTTAAGGTGACATTAATGGAGTATAAGTCGAACAAAATCTCATGGTTTTTCAATAATGGGGACTGGAATACCCGTAAGACAACTGTGCCGCACGCTATGTCACCATAATTGCTCATCTTTTTTGAGACGGTCTTTGAAAGCCTCAACAGGTACGGCATTACAGTTTGGTTTGGAATCCCTTCTGTACAGTTGAAGTTCAGTCGGCTTGGAACATTAATGGTGTCAAAGAGAATATGTCCTTACAGTCTGTTTACACACTGGCCCATAGAAATGTTAGAGATATAGCCCGTGTTCTTCATTCTGAGTACCGTCTGCTTTCGGGTCGGAGGTTCAGCGTCCCCTGCAGCAAATCGAATAGATTTAAAAAATGGTTTTATCCCTCTGCAAATAAAACCTTTGAACAGTAGCAGATGCTGATGTGTAGCAGAGGAGATGTCTGACTGGGTATGATACGATGTTGGACATTAGAGAATGTTATCTTTTAGTGTTTCGTAACCCTTGAATACTTTTATGTTCGTATACCGTCTGTACGTAATTTGTATTTTACGGCTGGAGCATGGATGAAAAGCCCTAAACAAATATCCCACCTTGTGGAACAATAAAGTTAATCTTGATCTTCATAGCACTCACAAATTAACCAAACATTTACATTTAAATATGTAACAAAAAACATTTAAATAATACAAGTGTCCCTAAAAGATGCGTGAAAGTAGGAATGAAAACTGCTTAGTATAAAATTCCATCATCTAACTTAAACAAATGCAGCATTTAACCATCGCTGTTGTGAGCGGGAACAGCTTCCTCTTAGAAGACAAACACAGGCCCTGCTGGATTCCCCGCGCAGCGATGCCTGTCTTTGTTCTTTATTAACGAGAACCTGAAGGAATGTGGGACCGCTTCAGAGTTGAAGCTCAGTTAAAATCCGGGCTTATAGGGGTGAAAAATTTTTAGTTTGGGTTTGTTTTTCTTATCTTATAATGAGGGACAAATATGTGTTTCCATTGTCAGCGCTGTGAAGATGGAGAGCGATCTATTCGACCTGCAGTCGACCTTCCAGCCCTCCATGCAGCCCGGCTCATTAGGGCTTCCAGTGGCGTCGGCGTGGGCAGGTAAACAGCTCCTCCAACACCTCCACCCAACATCCGTGTTTCTGCATGCTCTCCTTCTCTTGGTGCCGGAATCTGATGTCCTCTCTCTTTCCTGCCTTTTTCTTTTTCTCTCTCTCTTTCCTCTGCCTGCCTAGATCCTTTCACCTCTACCGACGCTGGAGATGATTCCATGCCAAACCTTAACCCTTTCCTCTCAAAACTCGTTGTAGATGCCACTCACTTACCTGTCGTGTCTTCAGACGGTGTTAGCTTTTCCTCTAGGACATCTGGTCATGAAATGTTTGGTAACGACTCGTTTTGTTTTTCCTCAAATGTTTTGTCGCTCTGGTTCATTTATCTGTCGTCACTTAGAAGCATGACAGATTTGCATGTTTACTTTGCGGCTTTAGTTTGATTGCTGATTTGTGTAAATGTCTCAAGTCTTGTTTTACTCTGTCCGTGCGAAACGATTACACCAGTCATGCAAAAATGAAATTGTAGAAGTATTTTACTGAAAGGGCAATATTTCCTTTATTAGTATAGTGGTATTAGACGCTCCATGTCCCGGTATATACGTCACTCACCCATTTTGCTTTTCAGCTTCTTCGCATTTTCTCTTTCAATGAACAGTTTGGTGTTGCATCGTGTGAAAAACATGCCATTGAGCTTTAAGTTGAAACCTGTTCTTCCTTTACCAACACTATTTTTGATTCTCCAGATCGTTACAATCCCTTTATTGACACAAACTCATCCGTTTCAACAAATTACAAACGCACAGTGCGGATAGAACACTCCATCTCAGGTACTATGATGGGTCACCATCTCGGCCTATGTTTCCTGAGCCCTGGAAAACATAGGATCCCCTGTAATACAATCCCAGGGCTTTTTAGTTTGATGTTTATGGTAAAATTGTGGAGATCAATTGATATTAAAGGACGATTTTGGCATTTTGGGAGATATTCATATTTGTTTTTTTTAATTTTGGAGAACAATATCTTACTTGTACCTGTTTGCAGTCACCTTCACCAACTCTGTAAATACGTTCTTTTTCATTATAATTAAATTAACTTAACTTAACTTTTAGCAGTGAGGCCAGGGGATAGCTCAGTGGGACACACCACCGACTGCTCCAAGAGACTGGGGTTTGATTCCCAGTCAAAACAGGGCTTAGCAGAAATCCAATGTGGAACTTTAGGCAAGGTGCTTCCAGCCACATCTAGTGCCGGTCCCAAACCCGGATAACGGGAGGGTCGTGACAGGAAGGGCATCCGAAGTAAAAACCTATGCCAAAGCAATATATAGAACAAGACGATCACCTGTGGCGAACCCTTAAAAAGGGAAAGAGACAAAAGAAGTTGTTGGCAGCGAGGACAGAAATGCCCTTTTATTTCAGAATAAAATCATTTGGATATGTATTCAATTAAACTTTGTGATATAAAGACTATAAATTCCTTAAATGCATCATCCATCCACGACCTCTAAACCGCTTATCTGGTTTACGGCCGTGTGGGGGGCTGGAGCCTAACCTAGCACACTGGGCAAGAGGCGGGATAGCCTGACACATAGAGACAGATATCCAGTCACATTCACACCTAAGGACAATCTAGAGTCTCCAATTCAACTCGCAAATTTTTTGGAGTGTGGGAGGAAGCCAAAAAACGTGGAGATAACCCACGCAAACAAACGAGGACATGCAAACTTCACAAAGATGGGGCAGAGGTGCTTTTTAACCCAGAATCTTTTATTCTGGTATGCTATCTAAAATCTGAAACTAAATGGGCATTATGTCGTTATAGTTTTATTCAGTTTAAATGGATGTAAGTAAAGAGAAGGCCCCTTATATCGCCCCTTTACTGTGTGCTTTAAAATGATCAGTTTAAAAGAAACACTTTGTACATGAGCATTGATGGCTGTTATTGATTAAACATCATCTAATTCTCAGTAAGAACGGACATATCTCCCTAAATTTCAACGCTTCTCCTTCTATGACTCCCTTTTGGTTGCTAAAAAAACTGATTGTTACTTTTGAAACCTTGAATATAGCGTTTACACAGTTGTTAGCTGTCTTCTTCCTCATCCTACCTGCATTGCTGTCATTTCCTACCTGTTTCTCTGGCCTTGTTTTAAAATGCGTTCTTCCTTTACTTTCTTTCTTCCTCTTTCTTCTTTGTCTTCCTGCTTCCTGTGGCGTGTCAGACTCCTTCTGTGGTCCAGTGTCCGTTGCCCAGCACCTCCCACATCAGGCTCCTTACCCCACAGAGCCCTCTACCGTAGCAGGTCTATTCAGAGGTAGAGTACTGACAGCCCTCCCAGCACGGTGAGAGGTGATGAGATTAGAGTAACTAGAGTGACTGATATAGGGATGCAGTATCGACACGACCAGTCCAGATCCAAAAGTCCAACCAGTGGTCAGTTTACTGGTAAGTTTTCTTTTTATGCAACTCCGAATACAAATATACACTTTCTCATCTCTGAAGGATACTCGGTACCACAGGCTCCACCGCAGCCGTCGGCGGGAGGACTCCAAGTGGACTTTGAGTCAGTGTTTGGAACCAAAGCTGCAAGTACCAACAGTTTCAACTCTGATGGTGAGGATCTTTGCACTAACAGACAAACTGTTTCTGTGTATAAGATGATATAAATGATGATAGCTTGCAGGCAGTGAATCGCTGTCCAGTGTTTCATTAATCCCTCTCCTAAAAACAAAATCCATCAAGCTCACAAAAAACATCAAGTTTGTCCGGGCAAAGTATTTTAAAATAAGTCAACGTACATAAGTAACACATATATTCTCCGGCCACATCAACAACGTTTTTTGTTCGAGCTTAAATGTCCAATGTGTAAAATTGATGGGGTATTTAGGGATATCTGTTAGAATAAATGGCATATATTATTATTATTTATTATATATATAATCCATAACTATGTTTTTGTGGGCTTTCAGTTGAAACTATTTTATTAAATGTAACTCAAACATCAGCCAAGCTTGACCAAACCTCATTGAAAAATAATATAAAATCTCTCCTACATTTAAATTAAAAACCATTTTTTTCAAAGTTTTATTTATGCCATAAAAATCAGTGGTGCATGTCCAAATAACTATATGAGCCCATGGTTTTTTGTAAACGTTTTATTTGTAAATCATTGCTCTCTCTCTTTGTGGGGTACTGTTCGTAGTAACAGTTTATTATCTCTGTATATCCTGTCAGATATTGCTGGGGGGATCCTTAAACCCACTCTCGCCGGCTCCAACCAGCCTCCTGGTCAGCAGCCAGAGAAGCTGGTGTCAGACGACCTTGATTCCTCCCTGGCCAACCTTGTTGGCAGTGAGTGGGATTCTTTTCTCTCAGCTCCACTAAGTATTAAAGCATGAGATCATTAAGTTCCAAACTGATATATTTGCGTGTGGATATCTAACTCCGCGTCTCATTGGTTTGTATTTTTTTTTTTCAGACCTCGGCATTGGGAATGGCACGATGAAAAAGTGAGTGATCTGTACGTTGTTGCTGTTAACACAGAAGCAGCCCGGTGCTTTCAGGGTTTTAACAAGCTGATGTTTCTTAATCCCCAGTGACATCCACTGGAACCAACCGGGGGAAAAAAGGATGACTGGTGGCACCAACTGGCAGCCTAAAGCGGCGCCTACCACGACCTGGAACCCCGTCTCAATGGTGACAGACTTCTCATTTATTTTTCTGCTGTTTTGCTGTCCCACATTACTGAACAATGGTTGACTCAATGGAAGGGAGTCATTTTTGTGTTTTTAATCCTCCCTGGCCTGTTTGTATCTCTTCAGCCTCCGTCGATCATGTCCTTTCCTGCTACCACACCCACAGGCATGATGGGATACAGCATGGTCAGTTTAATAACAAATTCTATTGTATTTAAAAAAAACGGATTAGATAGTACATTCTCAATGTTGTTGAAACAGCTTACTTTTATAAATAGAAACTTTTTGGTTAGGTTTTCCGAGTTAATTAAAGTTAGTACAGGAGACGGAGGCCCTGGCTGTCAGAATTTGAGCTGATGTTGTTCAAGAACAGTGCTAAGATCTTAGCAAGAGAAGAGTTTAAGACCCACGAGCAAACACACGACGGAGGCAGCGCAGGTGCAGTTCAAATACGGCAAATCCAAATAATCCACTAGGAGCAAGATAGGTAAGGGGAAAGGGGGGTAAACAAAACAGGAGGAGCTGGCTGGGACACGTGAGGAAGGGACATCTTCAGTAAACTGGCCCAGAAGGAAAGGTGAGCACTGACTCTATTCACTGAGGTAACGAGACGAGGAGACACAGCTGGAGGGGAAACACAGGTGAACATGATGGACAATCACACAAGAGGAGAATAGAAACAACACAGAAACAGAGAGGGAGAAGGAGATGAAGTGAAACACTCAAAGAAAACGCAAACACAGGAAGGATGAGAAATAAAACAAAAAAAAAGAAAGAAAGGAAATATAAGTTCCCTAAGTTGACAGATCAAAGAAACCGGGACAGGAAGTGTAAAGTTAATTAAAATAAAAAGGAGCAACACCGAGATAGTCTTTATTATTTCTCTTTAAATGTATAAATTAAAGTCACCATTGCTGAAAGACTTTCTATCTTTATCTCTGTGTAACGTCCTGCAGCCCCCACAGATGGGCTCAATGGGGGCGATCAATCCGCCCACCATGATGTACTCCCAGCCTGTGATGAGGCCGCCCAACCCCTTTGGCTCTGTGTCAAGTGCTCAGGTGGGTGACTGACGGTTTGATATATCGAGCTGATAGAGTTGAGTGTATTTGCACAGGTTGAGTAAATATCCGTTATCTGTGATGTGCTCCATAATCCATCAGAGCGTGAGCTTTGTTGCCAGGCAGAACTCTGCTGAAGATGATGACAGTTTTAACAACTTAACTCCCGTGGGCACAAAGTTACCAAAACTGTGAATCATTTTGCCATTTCCCTGTTTTTCCCCGAATCTCGTCTTTGTTAATAATTCATTCACAGCTTCTCCAGACTAATATCTCCCCTCCCTCAGTCTCTGTACTGACTCTCTGACTTCTCCTCTTGTCCTCCTACTTCCTGTATTCTTTCCTGAAATAGCCCTCCGCAGCCTCTAGTCCTTCCAGCCAGAGTCCTCTCCGAGCCCCGGGACAGGACCCGTTTGCACACCTCTCTCTCAAGGATTTCTTGTAGAGCATCTCTTTAGGTACAGCATGCTCTTTGCCAGTGGGTGCACCTGTATGCATTGCATGCCCACTGATCTTATTGTTTCTTATATTTCTTCTTGGCCTTTGTTGGATTTCTTGCTTGTTTTGACACTTGATCGTAGCCAGACTCGCCCATGTGTTCTACCATTGTCATCACATATCGGCGAAACCTGTTTTTCCTCTGAGCCCTGAAGCAAAGATTTATTTAAACTGTTCGCTAAGCTTTTTCCCCTTAAGTCACTGCGCTCCTTCAAACGTTCCATCCTCACTTGAATGGAAAACTGATATTAAACTATTTAAATATGCCTTATTTTCCATTCTGTCATTAAACAACAAATGACTAAATCTACAAGATTGTTGGGCGGATATAAAACCACAACTAATATGAAGTTAAAAAACCAAAACAATACCGAAACCTGACGTCTTATAAAAGAAAAGACTGTGTGCTGCCTGTGCTTTCTAAAGCTATTAAATGTTTTCATCTGCGTATTAAAAAAAAAGAAAAGCAAGGATCCTCAACACTAACTTGACGACTGATATCAACCTAAAGGAGGCTTAAATAAACAAGCAGCAGATCATCTTCCTCACTTAACAACTGTGATAACGTGTGTTTGTAATGTTAAGCTGGGATGTCTTGCGGATATGGTGAATAAATGTAAGATCAGAATGTGAGTCATTCTAAAATATTGGTGGGTCATGGGTGTTCAAAATCAATCCTTGGAGAAAAGGATTTCTTGGCGCTAATCATTATGTTTGATGTGTTTATAGCTGTTTATAGGTTAAGTTGGCAGATTCACAAAAGAGCAGGGCAGAAGAACAAAAACAACAAACAAGGTTAAGACTTGCTTTTAACAGTTTAAAGTTGTTGTTTTTTTCATTTTCCCCTGAAAAACAAACATTGGAAGAGTCCAAACAGGCGTGATGTAATGTACAATGGTGCCTAGGTCTGGGGTTACGTCTTACATACGTGTAGAGCGGTGCTTACTAGATAAAGGGATTAACTTCAACTTCAAGATTCAAGATCAAGATTAACTTTATTGTCATTCAGACTATCCACCAGACAGGTGCACAGCAAAACCAAATTATGTCTATTTGGCTCAATAACAAATATAATGAGAAACACAAAAGTAAAAGTTACAGTAATAGATAACAGTAAATAAGTAAAGAGTAAAGGCCCTCTCTGGCCCTCTCTGGCCTAGCAGCTAACTGCTAAACCTTCTGGTTGTGGGTCCCAGAAATAATACACATACATCAACCTCATGTTTATTCAGCCTTCTGATTCACATCTGTTACTACCTTCCCCACAGTATCATTGGTTGAAGCCCCTCATTAAGCCTGCTCTACGTTTTTAGAGAACTGAGGGGCAGAATAAAAGACTACATGAATAGGTTTATAGACTAAGGCACTAACAGACCTGATACAGGTCTACATGTCTGGAGGTGGTTGCTAAGACTAAATGAAAAATGCCGTTATGGGGAGAATTTGGCAAATAGTCAGGACATGTATTAATAATTTATACTCACATTTTAGCCTTTCACTAATACTGTCTGTTACTTCTCTTGCAGATGCAGTTCATGTAATTTGAAGAAAAAGCGTCTCTAAGAAGATGAAGCACCTAGCAGCAAAGCTTTGTCCTTGTTGCAGTCTGACTCTCCAGAGAAACCTTCACACACCCTCAGATACAGACATGTCAAGAACACAACGGGAAAACCACAGTCAGAAACCACGGAGAACGGACAGAGAGCTCGTCATCCGCCCGAGATGTCGGAGTGATGCTGCCATGCAAACCCCCCTTAAAGAGGATTTCTTACTCATTTTACAGTGTAACCTGTAAAGATAATTATGGGCGCTGGAAAACGTTGATGTTATGTATTTGGACATACCTGTACTGTTGTAGGATGTGAGCGAGGGTGGAGGCGGAATGGAGAGCGATCCTCCCCTTCCTCGATCCAAGCATCAGGCACCCTTTCTCCACTGTTATTTAACTGTCACTAAGTAGTGATGCTAATGGCGTTTACACCTGTTTAGTTTTGTCTTTTTACTGTGTTTACAGTAGGCATTCCTCATGTGTCGTTTGTATTTATTTATGAATATTGATTTAAGATTGGGGGGAGGGGAGAAAAAATGATGTAAAATCTACAGTACATTGAACACCTGTGGGAGTGCTTCGGCATTAAACAAGAATCTCAGACTGTCATTGAGAGTCATAGTTAAAAATAGCTATTATATGAATTACACTTATTAAGCGGAATGATAGAGCACTAAATATTCTACCCGTTTTGTGTTAAGATAATTTTTTACTAGAGGAAAAAGATAATACAGTCTGTTTTATTAAGTGCAGGGTTTAGAGTCAGTTAACAGTATATAGTCGATTCTATGCCTAGGGCTTTTATTCAGTGGATCAATTTCCTGTCTAGTTGGGAAGAAAAGAAAAAAAAAACGTCACCCACAAATCTGAAGCGTCACACCAGGTGGAGGAGATGGTGGTGGTGGTGGTGGTGGTGGTGGGCTCCATTTGCTTTAAGCATGGCATGCCGTTGACTCACCGACGTATTCAAGGCTGCCTTTACTCTGAATGTGAAAGAGTTGTCTTCATGTTGCACACATCTTTCCACTGCAGAGGGACGGAATGTGTTAGTTTGCTGGTTAGCCGTCGCTACACTGATGTAGAAATAAGGGTCAAAGATTTGATGTAAATTAATTGTATAAAAAGATCCATGAGACCAGGCTGGTGTGTCGGAGCGCTGTTGATCGGTGCTCTGTGTGTATATATAAAAAACTGACTGTTGTTTGACTTCAAAAGTGAAAGATGTATGAAATATGAAAGCAATTCAATCAAATTAGACTCTACCTAAGTTTGATTCAGGATCTTCTCTCTGCGTTTGTCTCCGCAGATGTTTTCTTTATGTAATTAGAACGTGTAGCAGACGACGACCGACATTTTTTTCCTTTCTTTTACAAATAAAGAGCAGCTTCCACAAACTCTTGTATTGTGTATTCATTTTTAAGAGTGAATCTTAAATACATTTTATTTTAATCTATCTTAATGGTGTGAAGAATCTATGGATGGTTTGTAAACTATGATTACTGAATGGAAAAATCCCATAAAACACTGCAATTGAACAGACTGCATGAAGAACCTCTGGTTTTAAGCTCTTTCAAAAAATCTTTCAAAAGACACAAAAGCAGAAAAGAAATTGGTACGGTACTTAAACTGCACTGCATTTCTATTGGACACACACATGCTTCTATAAAGAGCTATTATAGAGATTTCTCAAATATTTTCTTGTATTATTTTCAGTATTATCAATATGAAATGTTGGCAACCACATCCTAAAGGTAAACTAGATATGCATTTTCTTTTTTTTAAATCAATCTTTTCATGACCGTTTCAAATTTGATTGGACTTCATCATGGGTTATGAGAATAAGAATAAATACATTTAGAATAAAATGACAAAAAATCAATCAAATGAATCATGAAAAATGAAAAGAACAGTAAGGAAAATTACCTTAACTTTTAAGATGTTACTTTTTGGATGTATGTATTGAGAACATTCTGATGCTCACCTTTAGTCCCCAGGGAATTTCCACTTCCTGTAGTCAAACATTACTGAGCTGTGACCGACGAGGACCCCTGCTGGCCGATTACTGTTACTACAGCTCAGGTAGGCGACACACAATGATGATGATGTCAGAAAACAATAAATACTTTTCAGATAGAAGAGGATGGTAAATACTTTTATTATTTTCATGTTTGTATTTCGAATATGCTGTCGTGTTTGTATTGTGAATATGCTGTTTCGCACCTGCCCTTCCAGGATGAATGTTCACACCCATTTGTCAAACAGTGGTAAGACGTGAAAAATCGGGACCCCTGCTGGCCGCTGCCTGCTACTACAGCACAGAACTATGACTCGCTCAAATTTGATGACAACAAACAGTTTAATGCTTAACAAACTCGAATTTAAAAGTTAGTTAAAATTAAATAAATCCTTAAGTAACTCGAGCGAAATCCATTGGAAGACCCAGGCATAGACGTTTATTAGTATTTATATTGTTCATGTTGCGAATATGCTGTTTTCTATCCTCTCCCGCCAGAGAGAACGTTCACACCCGTTAGTCAAATAAATGGGTGCCCCTTGCTGGCCGCACCTCATACTGCAGCTCACTGAAGTTTGACAAAACAAACACTTTAACTCTAAACATCTTCACCGGCTCTAGGCTGAACTGAGAGATCCTGACTGCGATGGCTGCTTGTTGTTTGACATGACAGACAGAGTCCGCCCTCCTTCCCTCCTCCTCCTCCTCTCTCAGATCCTGTCCGGCCGACCTGCGCATCAGACTGCAGCAGCTGCTGCAATCATGCAGAGGACTTGAGAACTTCGACCTTCTTTTCTTCATTTTAAAGCAGGATGGGATTGAAAGACTCGGACTGTGACAAAACTACGGCCGTCCTGTGAGGTAGGTGACGTGAAAAACCCTTATGGCAGCTTGTAGTGAAGATTAAATAAACACCTCATGATACATTTTGTCTGAAGACACAGGAACAAGTTTGAAGGAACGAGTAAGTAGTAATAATAATGAACTAATATTACCTTTGATATCGTTTTGTGTCTTGCACTGTAACTTATTCAGTGGATAAAACCTCTAAAGTATGTTCTTTAAAAGTGTGCTAGACGTTTAAAGTATGAATAATATGATTTTATTAGTATAATTATGACAATGATTACCATTATTATTGTTGTTAGTAGCATAATTGTTGTTGCTGCTTTATTAAGTGCAGCACTTTGACTCGAAATACAGAGTCGCACACTACACAATAATGTGGTCAATTAAAATGATTGAGGATCTTATTGATTGATTTTTTTTCCAGATATCCCACATCATTTTTTTTTCTTCTGGGTAGTTTTTGAATTACTTAATAAAGTTAATGTGTGGATCTGCCTTATTAACTGGAACTACATGTACTTTACGTCACCAAACACAGATAGTGGAGTAAATTGTACTTTTACATTTATCTCTGACAGGCGATGGAGTTGATGTATAAAAAAAACAGTAAATATGTTCAAAGCAAAATGACAAGATTAAATGAACTTTCCTTCCGCCACTGTCTGTCATATGATTTAATTTATAGCCCTTACATTTAACAAACCAATTTAAGGCAGATAATCCTCACAGATGTAAAAAAAAATTCTAATCCGACTTTATAATCTGACCTATAGTTTAAAATAGACACATCAGTTGTGGGCCACGCTCGGAAACCAAATTATCCCTCTAATTTACTTATTAAGAAATAAAAAATAATATGATACTGTATATCCACGCCTTTTAACTGTGAAAAAGTCAAATCCTCAGACTGTGAGAGAGTTTGCCGTGTTCACCTACAGTGTCAACAAAAGGTTTTCTGAACAAACATGCAAACCCACGAGACATATTTATGCAGTATCATGGAGGAGGAATGACTTCAGAGACTTTACTAAAGACAGAACACAAACACAACAATCTAAAAAGGCACAATTACAAACAAGTGTCCTTCTGTCAAACTCCTTCCTCTGTAGAAGCTCATGGATGTCATATGCAAATCCTAAAAGTTAAAATACTTGCTCTGCCTTAAAAGTTTTATTGGTATTCATTTGATGTCAACTGTTACATAAAAAGTCCAAAGGTTCTTTTAAAATTATTCCTGGTGGAAAGAAATATAATTGAAGAATGTGATTTTATCTCTATGGGCCTCAAATAGCTACTTACCGGTAAATTAAATGATCAGAAATGTTTAGCGGGGAAAATAAATTCCTGCTGGAACTGCAAACCACTTGCACATATCTGTAATGTGACAAACAACCCGTCCTTGAGCCTCAACTTGTTTAAACACTGATTTGTATTTGCTTTTTATGACCGGTTAATGTGTATTTTTGATAGGTATGCATACTATGCATGCATGTCAGGGCATAAGTCGACAGGACAAATTCATATAAAAAAAATTCCCACCATAAAAGCAACATTTTTAAACACCCTCACAGTTAAAGTTAACAGCCACCCTTAGTTTACATGGGAGCCACTAGTGAAGTATTAAATTAACACAGAATTTTTGTTAAATATTTGTCTTTTTCTCTTGAAAAAGTTCTGGATCCAATTCTTTTCCTTTGGGTCAATGTCAGATCATGTAAATTATAATAAAATTTGAAACGTCTTGCTTAATTATTGACATAGTTATTAATGAAAAACGTTACCTTGCAGTGGTTAATAAAATGTTATTATGAGGTCATTTGTTGAGGTCATGCTGTAACGTCATCAAAATTGAAGGCAAAAGTCTACCTCTAGTCAATATTGCAGGCAAAGTTGTCCATTATCCTAAACAAACAAACACAGACTTACATCTACATCCTTATTCTTCCTACCAAACACTTTATCCACAAGTACACAGTGTTCTCACCTGCAGCCAAGGACAAGTACAGTATGGAACTGGGTCCAGAGGTAGTCTACTCACTCAGAGAATAGATGTTACAGTAAGTTACTGCTAAGTTCTAGTTAGCACTGCTAGCAACTAGGTTGCTAACTGGTTGAGCAGACGGCTTTTTAACTCCTTCACTCATCTTGACTCATTAACTTTCTCCACCTTCATTCTCAGTGTCGGTGGAGCTCAATGACATCTGCAGAATTGACTCAGAATGCATTAAAATAACATTTTTGTGAATGAAAATCCACTTGGAAATGTTCGGCATTGGAACATTCGTCACACTGTCGGATCACAGCCTGTGGCTGTGAAATAAATGTAATGTCAACGGCACAATTTTTTTTTCCTGAAATGAAAGAGTGCCCCATATAAAAATAATGTAAAATCTAAAAATGTGGGAATGTGTTCCCTTTTTCCCTCCCTTCTGTCGTGTTTGTGTTCGTATTATAATTGAAGAATGTCTTTTCATGATACTTTCTATAAACGACAACAAAGGGCTAAAAATTGTGCCGTTTTCTATCTAGGGATATTTGCTGTTTTCATTTTTCTGGTTTCCATGGTTCAACGTAGGATTTTAATAACAAGTTCGTGTTTACTTTCTTTTGTAGTAGATATTTCAGCCAACAACAACCCAGTATTCTAATTATGATTTTTTTATTTTATTTTATTTGCTCATTTTGTTGATTGGTTTCTTCTCCGGGTCAGATCAAGAATGCTATTCCATATTTTCTAACAAGACGTACTTCTGCTATTTAGAAAACTTTTGTTGTTTTTACTTGTTCTCCATTTCCATAATTTAAAGATACCATTATTTGCGAGTGGAATATTTTCTCAGATGAGTTTTTCTATGAAAAACACTTTACCATTCAAAACCAATAACTATTTCCAAGTACACATCAATCTACAGGCGAGGTGCCTTTTGATATTTATACTATAAATACTATAAAGCATTTTGTTTTCTAATTGAAGATTTTCCTACAGTCAACAAGAATAGCAACTGAATGTGACATCTTAAAATAACACTTTCATTTTCATTGTCCATATTTAATTAAATTCACCCAGGGAAGTGGATCCTGAGGATTTCATGCTTGGTTACATAATCTCTTCTGGAGTCCATCTCGGCACTGACCCTAACCCTTTATAAACCACAGTCAATAATGTTCAACATGCTAAAGTGTGGTATAACTTTTTACAGAACACATCACCTCTATGACCTTTCTGTTATTTTTCTTTAACCCTTAAATGCCTTTCTAAATTATTTGGTTGAGCACATCTGAAGTTGCTAGTTCTTATGGAAACATGTGTACCATGTGATGGAACCTGTTTGAAATATATCCAGTGGAAGCAGGTATGTGCTGAAAAGAAAGTAAGGGGCCGAGGGTAGAGCCCTGGGGAACACCATATGTCAAAGGGCTCTATCCTTTGCTCTAGAATGTGAGGACTTACGGAACAGATTTTCTATTTGTTATTTTACTCCTTATAAACATGCTTGACCAGTTGATTTTGTAATTTTATGGAAAGTTAAGAGTTTCTGAGATATTAAATTAATAAAGGAAATAAGCAAAGAAATATTCACAGTATAATTATTATTTTTTCTTGCTGAGGACATTAAAGGGTATTAACATACTGTATTAACATTCTGAACCAAAGAACAAGAAAGTTTAGGGTCACTTATCGTGCCGGCTTGAATTTAGGATACAAAGAGTTCCTTTTTACTTTACATCAAGAATTTATACAAAAGTCTTCCTAAAACACAACCTCACCTCTCTTCCTCTCTTTTACATAAACAGCTTTGTGAAATGAGGTAGTAGGCATGAAATAAAAAATCTCCTTTTTCTTTAGGAAGTGAAGTTGAAGTTGTTTCAATTCGCTTTGTCTGGCGGCGACAGACAAACAGAGCCGATTCATTTCTGCTGAGTGTTTCCATCTCCGGCAAACGTGTGAGGAGGAACAATGATTGACTTGAGCCACCTGACGGAGGAGGAGCAGGGCGTGATCATGACGGTGCTGAAGAGGGACGCCGACCTGAAAAAGGCTGAGGAAGAGAGAATCAGGTAGAAATCCTTTCAGACTTAATGATTTTTCTAAGGTTGTGAATGTCAACAGCCACTAAGAATGTTTATTTTACATGAGCTAAAACTTTTTGGCTGACATTTAGGCTAATCTCATGCTATTTGGCTAATGTCATTATAATGATTCAATAAGTCCTTCCATCACCTTTGAGAGGAGGGCTTTGTGGCATGGTGAAGATGAGGCTGAAAATAAAACCTGTCTGACCATAACAGAATAATGCAATAAGCGCTGGCAGGATTCATAAGCTTCCGCCATCAATGAGGAGCCTCGGCGTGGAACGTGCAATTAGATTACAGCCAGACACATGGTAGAAGATCATGCTCTCTGACGGACCGAGGTAGAACCCATGAAAGACTGCAACGATGAGAGCCTTCATCGGTAAAGCGTGTGATGAAGGCTTGGTGTAATAGGGAATAGTGTGTCCTGAAACTTTCATAGTCAAATTTAAGGAACATCGCAGCTTAAACTTAAAGTTAGTAGTTCATAAGCATATCCGGGGTTTGTTAAGACAAACTTTTCTGACCTCCTCGGTAATCTGAGAAAGACAAAAAATCAAATCGTTGGAAGATTTTACTTTATTTTCAAGAGTGAAGAGTTTCTCAAAACAAAGTGATTTTCATCATGAGTTTAATAAAATTGACAGGAAAGTATTTCATCGGCTGGGGGCTGAATGCCGGCTGTGTCTCCAGCCGTCTACTGTAAAAGGATTAAGCCAACAGCCTGTAATAATGTGCTACCCCTTTTTCACATGACTGCCGTGATTCTGAGGGACGATGAGCTGGAGCACTCTTTCAGTGTTTCGCCTCATGGGTTACGTGGAGATAAGGTTTTGTTAAAGCCAAATCTACAACACAAATCCTCGAAGAAGAAATTAAATTGCTGCTTAAACAAATGGTTATACTATATATATATATATGCTCCGGCCTGTGATGGGCCAGTTAGTCACAGGTCCATCACAGGGGGCCAAATAACCATTCACATTCATATTCTCAACTAGTTGCATCTTAGAGTATCTAACTCTCCTGTATTTCATGATTCTGGACTATGGGAGGATGCTGGAGTACCCAGAGTGAATCAACACAAACACAGGGAAAACATATTAACTGTCAACTACTGTTAACTGTCGTCTCCTTTCTGTTTTCTCTCCAGCAAACTGGAAAAAATCCTGAACAGCGGCTCAAAGCCGGATACCATGTGGAAATACATGACTGGAGAATGGTTCTACGAGGCCAAATCTCGCAGGCACATGGACAAGATCCATGGCTCCGAAATCATCCTGGCCTCCATGAAACAGCAGAAAGCTGGTTTAGGTGTGTTCGTCCTAGACGGTTGACCAAGGGCTTGTTTTTAACACGCATGCAGATGTGTGCAGGTTTTCGTTCATCCAGGATTCTGTCATAAACAGACCAGCCTGTTTCATCTTCAGAGGGATTCTCATCATGTTTAATGACTGGAAACATTCAATATTTGCCCAGCGGGACACCAATGTTACATTTTAACCTGCTGCATGACTCACATTGGATGTGTTGGATGTTATAGCAGAGAAGCAGATCAGAATAGAGTGGTTGAAAATACTAGATTGAAACCGTTGCTTCTCTAAGGCAAACCTTTCATCCTTTGGCAAAAAAAGTTGACCACTGTTTGAATCTCAGAATAACATTCCGACGTTCATCTGGCAAAAAGAACAAAAAAACTTAGCACCTCATAGCATGATTGCTCCTTCATCTTGTATCTAAACTCCTGTAAACCCATCCCTTTTCCACTCGTCTGCTACAGACGGTTCTCTTAGAATTGAAAAACCCCGGACACCCAGCAGTCACGGATCAGACATCATCGCTCCACCAAAACCTATCAGATGTTTGGAATCACTACAGCCACAGGACATCGGGTAATCCATTCTCACGAAGACTCATTTTGCATATTCTCAAGTTCTCATTCAGCCCGCCTCAGCTTTAGTCAAGGTAGCCTGATGACTGGAGTACCCATCTAAAGCCAGATTTTCAGAGGTTGGACTTCACATCGTCATGTAAACATTGATTTGTTAAACACACACGTCACCACTCTTGATTGACTCTTCATCCATCTGATAGTAAGGATTGACCTGTAGAATCAGGACATACTGTTTAAAATGTGCCTCTTTGATTAAAGATGCTGATGCAAGGTGACAATCTAGGGCAGTAAATAACAATGTGAATTTGAAATGCAATTTCAGCCATGTGTGTGTGTGAGTGTGTGTGTGTCTTGTGACTCATACTGTGTAAACATAGGTGGTGCTGTAACAGTGAACATGACACTTTTATGGTCCACCAGCTGACAGCGCTCAACATATGATACAATATTGTTTGACACAGAGTGGAAACAAACCAACACCTCAGCGGAGTGTTTAACTCCACAGAGCTTTCGGCTTGATTTATGCAAATAACTAGTGACTGTTTGTTTTATATCTAGAATAACCACTTTACAGACCAGGATGTTACTCTCCTACTTCAATGGTGGGAAAAATAATTTCCTCTCTGATATTTTTATTATTTTAATATTGCTATTTCTACATCTTGAAACTTAGTCTAGAGGGAGGATTCTTTATCCATCAAAGGAAGATTTGGCTCATAACAAATGTATATTTAAATAATTTTGTGCCGTAGCTGAGATAAAATTACCTTACTTAACCTTAACTTGACTTAAAATTATCTTACAAGTTGCATCAGCGTTCATTTCCTGTACTTCTATGCAGTTGGTTCAGGATTTCTCTCCCCACCATTAGACTCTATCAACTTATCATTTTCAGGGTCACAGGAGGGCTGGAGTCTGTCCCGGCTGGCAATGAGCAAGAGGAGGGCTTCAACCTGGACGAGGAGGCCTTCAACCTGGACAAGGAGGGCTTCAACCTGGACAAGGAGGGCTTCAACCTGGACAAGGAGGGCTTCAACCTGGACAAGGAGGGCTTCAACCTGGACAAGTCGCCACTTCATCACAGGTCCAACACAGAGACAAACATTCACTCACACATTCATACCTACAGACAATTTGGATCCACCAGTTCACGTCTACTGCATGTTTTTGGACTGTGGGAGGAAGCTGGAGTACCCAGACAGAACCCATGAGAACTCAAGGACTACATGCAAACTCGATGCAGAAAGGCCCCAAGGTCAGAAGTTGAATTGAACCAGGAACCTCCTTTCTGTGAGGCAACAGTGCTGCTCATGATACCAACATGCTGCCCGACATTAGACTCAACCATGTTAATGATAGTACATTCCATTTTCTTCAGCTTATTGGGTCGGGTCGTGTTAGCAGCGGGTCAAGAAGGGCAATCCAGACATCCCTTTCCACAGCAACACTCTCCAGCTCATCCTGGGGGAACCCAAGGTTTTTCCAGGTCAGAGATATTTAGTCCCTCCCGGGAGTTCTGGGTCCACCCTGTTGTCTTCTCTCAGTTGAGCAGACCTGGAAAACCTCCAAAAAGGTGTCCTGCAGGCGTCCTGATCAGTTGCCTGAACCACTTCAACTGGCGTCTTCGGATGCAAAGTAGCAGTGCCTACACTCCAAGCTCCCTACGGATGTCCGAGCTCAGCACCTTATCTGTAAGCCTGAGCCCAACTACCCTACGAAGGAATCTCGTTTCAGCCGCTAGTGTCTTTGACCTCATTCTTTCGGTCACTACCCAAAGCTCATGGTCATAGGTGAGGTTTGGAACGTAGATGGGCCGGAAAATTGCTTCCCCCGCTCTTTCTTCAACACCATGGACTGACGCCACACCCATATATCTGCTGATGCCGCCCTAACCACTTAACTGCCAGTCCAATTCCCTATCGCTCACGAGACGGCCGCAGATCCTTTGTGTTAACGCAAAACTGAAAAAAGAATTTCCTTACCCCCTTCGATCTTAGTGGGAAGAAGAGCTGGGTAGATTTTGGAATAGGTAGCATATTAAACTTCCTAACTGTTTGTCCGAGTAAGTCCATATTTGGTACTTGATGAATTGATATAGAATTGCTTTTATTGTAATAGTTAATATTTTGATAACTATGGGGAGCTTTTTTTTTCAAAGGTAATCTTCCATTGTGGGTTTTTTTTTCTCCTAATTTACCTCATATGAACTGCCTCAAGGAAATATACCTTTTAATTTTTCAATAATTCACTAAATAGAAAGGCTTTTATTTGTGTGCAAAAACTTTCTTTTATCCTTTTCTTCCCAACCATACGTCCGATTGTCTTCAAATGTAGCCCCGCTTTTTTCTTTTTCTTTTCTGGAGATCAGAAAAAATGATTAGCTGTATTTATCTTCATTATTGAGTCACTATGGGATCTGATTAGAGCATATAGCTGTCTTCAAAGAAATAGTTTGGTTATTTATGAGTCACTTAATCCCAGTCATGCATACTTCAGTATACTTTGCTGCTGAGATGCTTTGTAATTCATGCAGTTCATGTGTGTAAACCCATGTGATTATTTATATTGCTTGCTTGCTTTTATTCTTATTTTCCTATTTTTCTTCCTCAGTGACGCAAAAAAAGAGAATCTCAATCCGGTCCGCTCTCCAAGAATTGTATGTATATGTTTTATTGAAGATAATTGACTTTTATATACCTTTTTTACTTTTCTTCTCAGTGGAGTTTTCATTTTACATTCACACTGCTCACCTTTTAAAATATTAATTCCACCGATTTTTCCTAAAAGCCAAGGTCCAACCCCTTTAACAGAGATTCCCTTCTTGTGGTTGAGCCACATGAAAATAATGACAACATACCACCCAGCCAGGATCAGGAGATATTTAAAACAGGTTTGAATTAAAAAAAACACATTTGTTATATGAAACTAAGTATGCAAAGTTATATCAATATAGTATTGAAACTATAATCTTGAATGAAAGACCCCTCCGTCTGTGTTTTCTTCAGAGAACATATCTCCCCTTCAGATCCAACCAGCAAGCAGCAGCCAGCAGCAACCAGCAGCAGAGGCCGGTCAGACCTCGGGGAGCTCCATCACATCCAAAGCCTCCTCCTTAGGGATCAGACCAGTGCCAAGGGAGAGGACATTTCTCATAAAACGAGCTTCTTTTGAAACTGGAAGCAGCTTGGGGTTAGATGATCCAGCAGGATCAGGGAAGGTCTTTCCTTTCCCAAGACGTCGCCTCGAGCAAGGGTCGAGTGGGAACTCGGACCACATCTCCCTAAAGGGCCGAGTTGAAACGCTTCAGAAAAGCAGATTGGCCAATGAAGTATCTCAGTCCCTTCATCCATCTCTGTCTTTCAATGAAGACTCCCATCTACCCCTCTATGATTTACCTCCACCTCCATCTAATTCCAGTCTGGAGAGAGAAAGAAAGAGAAAGCCACCATCGCTAGCAAGAGAAAGGCTAGTGGACTAACACGCAACAACTCTCATCCAAAAACCTTAATTAAACACTTGCGTCCCTCAACTACAACTCTCCGTCTGTCCTATTTCAGACCCGCCTTCTACTTCAGGAGCGATCAGTCCATTGAAAGAGAAATATCACTTAACCCCAATGAAAGAGACGATAAGACACAAAGGGAGCGTGAAGCGGCGAATACCAGCATCCCGGACACCAGCAGCATTCCGGGTTCAGAGAGACAAGACAGCACCAGAACCTCAATGAAGCTGGGAGACGTGAGTTGGCCTCAAAGTACCGAGGGTGAGTTTTAATAAATAACCAGCAAATATCCGTCAAAGCACAACATTTACCAAGAAAGGAATTATTGTAATCAGAATCAATGAAATGGATGTAATTAGGAAAATTTCATGCAGATTTGTCTTTTCATTTATTGCCAGCCTCTTAATATACCAAAAGCTCAAACAAACTTTCTCATAATCCCTGTATCTTTTTTGCGATCAACTTAATAACACCATATCTCTGGTTTAAATTAATCTATTGACACAAAACCAAAACTGAATGTGTTTCAAGACAGCGCTTCTGTAACAAGGTGATATCACCGCTCCAATTTAATCTTTTTTGTTTTAAATTATTGTAAATACTGAGACACGTATAATGTCATCAAAATTAAGTAATCTCTAAGATCTGCAAAAACCATGAAAACCCATGCATTAACTGTTCCATTAACGTGGCAAGAAACAGACAGACAAACAATGAACCAACCAGGGTAAAAACCCTTACCAGAAGTAGGTTGAACAATTCGTACACTGTTATTCTACCCTGATGCCCTGTATCCTTGATATGAAGCTGACACCTATAGGAGCTGTGAGTAGTTCAACCTCAAGAGTGACAGATTTGTTCATTCAAGGAGGTCTGAAGAGGCAGAAGTGTGCAGTATTTCTGTTTATTCTTGCACAAGAAAAAGCAAAGTTAGAGAACATGCCCTAGAATTTAGTATTGTCGAACAAAAATCTTAAAGACCTCTGATACCTCTTGTAAAACAACCACAGGAATACCAAAGGTTGCGGATTAACGACCTCTGGCAAAAAAGGTTATGTTTTTACCTTCGTTAGTCTGTCTGTGAGCAAGATTACAGAAAAACTAAAGGGAAAATTTGCATTGAATTCTACCCAGAATGGGTTTTGATATATCCCAGAACGGTTACATATTGGTGACGTTAGATCATAACCTCATGATGCGACGTCAAAATAACTTTTCCTTAACCTTTTCAAGATTGGGAACCCTAATAATAACGTGTGTTAACCATTGCAAAAATCGGGCACTTTTGGAGTTTCTTTTGCTCATATTTTCATGGTTGAATATGCATGAAGTTTCACCTAGAGTTGATTAAATGCCTCACACGGGAAATATTGACCCCATTGGTAATTTGACAGCGAATTTCCAAAGCCATATCACATAATCATAAATTGAATGTTGACTAATCAGTGTAGATTTGGTGCCCTGGTTGTATTTGACTGTTGTCATATCACCAAAGTAGCTAAAAAAACACCACAGGGTTCAAGTAACATAAATTCTCCAATTCAAATGTGAAAATCCCTTGGCTCAACTCTCTGCTTTCTGTCATTGGTGATGAATAACCTACCTTTCATTCCTCTTGCATTTCACACCTCTTCTCCCCCACTTTGCCGTTTTCATCATCGTCAACTCTTCATTAAAGCCACTGTAAATCACTGCACACAGCCTCCACTGTCGTCGGACTGACCTGTGCAGGCTGTGTGCAGGCAGAGTATGGTGAATGGCCCTGTATATTTTTGCAGGCTGGTTCTGTGAACATAAGAAATGCACGTCTCCCCCCGTGGTATCAATCCAGAAAGACCTCCCTCACATGATAGGGCCATCAGATGCCATTTAATTCAAACTAAATCTTGCAAAACGGTGTGTAATCCTTTTGAAAATGCTACAGTTTCCATCTCTGTTTAAACTGGTAAATCACAATATTTTTTAAAATGGTGACAGCCCATTGCTCACGGCTGCAAACATTTCAATAATGAGCTAACAGAACAACGGCAAAAACAATGTTGGATTATAGAGTTTTGTTTGTAAAGCAAACTGAGTTTTCTTTTAACAGTCCTTCAGTAGAAGCCAACTCCTCTTCTTTTTCTTCTTCGGGTTTAACGGCATTTGACATCCTTGTAGTTGTACTACTGCCTCCTTCTTCTACATCTTCTTCGTCTTTAACCTCATCCATCCACATCCCTTCTGTTCTTCCCTTTCCAGGTGTTTTTCCTGTAAGAGATAATCCAAACTTTCTAGTCTGTCTTTGATGGTGTTAATATTGTAAATTTACACTGCAAACTACTGGCCTGGCATTCATACTGTTTGAAGATCATTTTTCACAGCATTGCTCATATGAACACGGGAATTTTAAAAATACAACAGCGTTGTGTAACAGCGTTTAAGTTCTGGCCATTGATGACCAACGAGATGTCTTGGTCAGAGAGTGATGAGGTGGTATGGAGAGAATACAAACACAAAAGGCATGTAGATTGCGGTACCCCCACCCATAAGAATAAAGCTATAGTTTACTTTAATTACTTTAGAAAAGCACATTAGTCACTTTCAAATACCTTCCCTATTTTTTTTAAAGTGACGGATAAACAACACATCTGTGTAAAAGTCCTAATCTTCAATACAAAATGAGAAACAATTGAACATGAAGAATGTGCAACTTCATCATCATCTGACTCCCAAGACAACGTGTCAGCTGTGATTGTACATTTGACAAATGAAGAAAAAAGAATTCTAGTCAATGATTTCATCACAGCAACTGGACTGGAACCAACATACCCTTCAGTATTCAAGTGCTGGAAAGAGGGGAGTACGTCTAGGATCTCCTTCTATGATGGAATATCAACTGGTGACATCTGACTTTCACAGACAAGTAAAACACAGGGTGGCTCATTTGACCTTTGCGATCCTGGATTCAGAAGCCACACCTGGGATAAAGCACTGCAGGGGAGCTACTTAAGAGCCTCAATACCTTTTGTACCACACAAAAGGTATACCAGTACCAAATTAATAAGCAGTGAATCCAATACAAGTAATTCTTGCTAAAGTGCAGATAATATCCCATCCTGCGTAACACAAAGCAGAGTTCATGTCTTCTAGCGGAGTTGGGTAGGACTACAATGGCAACCTTGTAATCTACAAGACAGGCTTGTCCTTTACCAACACATTTGCCCAGATAAGCGATAGGGACTTGACCAAACACACTTGAGTCGGACCTTTCCCACAAGCCATTTAGCCTCTGTTTTCACATGTTACAAATGCAGATATTTAATAAGCTATGGTGGCCGGTCGTTTCTGACGGTATCCTTTGAGTAAATCTAGCTTGATGCTAAGCACAGCAAGACCAGTGAGTCAATAGAATCTTCTATATATGTTAAGGTAGATAATTCATGTGTGTTTATTGCAATAACTTGTAGGTATATACTGGAACAAAGGGTGCCATTACTTTTAGGTGCCAGTAAAAACAGAGAACTCCAGAAACAATTACTGTGCATTTCCTCGTGTCTGTTCTCAGTTGATGTCCTACAAGTTGAATAATTGGAGCGTCAGAAGCAAAATCTGCGTTTGGCACCAATTTTTTTTCCCCTCAAGGCACTTAAGGTGCTGTGTTGTTCGCCTTTCTTTATCATTAAAAGAGCATTCATAGAGATGTCTCATTCAAACCGTTTCTCAAGTTTAACCGACAAATATATGTAAAGAGAAATTTTTTATTTGTACACACTTGTTGATTGTTTATTATGGTTGCACCGTCAATGCTAGTTCCGTTAGCATGTAAATGGCAATTCGCATTATATGTTAGCATTAATCTAATTATTTTTTTAACATTGCTGTTAGGCAATAAACATTCAGACTGCACCTGGAGGCCACTGTCTCTCATTTGAAGAACTTTGCATCTCCCAAAGTGAACGCTAATGTTCTTGGCTGTACCATTGGTCCGCTGGTCTGTGTGTATATCCTCTGGCTATGCAAGACTAGTGTACATATTGTCTAAGAAAATGCGTGTATTGCTTGAAAAAAAAACATCAGATCACTTAGAAAAATCACAGGCAGGGATAAATCGCACTTTGCAAACGAGGGTTACGGCCATCACTTTCCGACTCTGTGGCAGAGGCCCTCAACCATGCCTTCATAACCTCCTGCCTAGGCTACAGTAATGGAGTCCTGTCCGTGGTACCAAGCAAGGCCCTGGACAGGCTCCAGTACATCCAGAACGCAGCAGCCAAGGTTCTCACCCGAATCAAGCCCTGCCAGCACTCAACCCAAACCCTCATCCTTCTTCATCAACTCACTTTTAAATTCTGCATCAATTACAAAGTCCTCCTTCGCACATACAAATCCCTCCATGCCTTTGTCCCCTGGTACCTCCTCCTCTAGCCATACACCCCATCCCGGAATCGCCGGTCTTCAGACACTGGTCTTCTCTCCATTCCCCCCACACCCGACCCCGGAACTGCGGAGACCCAGCCTTCAGTGCAACAGCCCCCCCATCCTCTGGAATGCTCTCCCTACCAACATCCGCAACGCTACATTCCCGACCTGTTCAAAAAACTCCTCAACAACACCTGTTTACCACGGCCTACATCACCAACTAACTCTGTCATGTGAAAAGAAAGACCAAAGAAGCAGACTGCTTCAGAAAGGCTACCTTTTGCTCACTTGGATGAACCGTAGGAGGATTGCCTCATAAGCAGGAATCTCAGCAGCATATATGAAGCTATTGATCAAACAAGACCCCTTTGTCTCTGACAACGTCACTGCATGTCTGGCCCGACATTCATCTGAGGCTTGTCAAACACACTAAGTACCCGCTTGGCACAGCTCGAGATAGATGTGATTGAAAACCATTAATCTGAGAAGGGTTCCAGTGCTATTTCTAGGATGTTCCACAGTGAGAACACATTGTCTACACACGGAGGAAACTTTAAACAATAGTGAACTTTCCAAGTAGTGACAGCCTTCCAGAATTCCTCCATGATGCATGGCGAAGGCTCATTCCGGAAGTCACAAAAGATCCAGAAACCTCCATGGAACCGCATGACTCTCACTTCCAGTAAAGTTAAGTTCCACCAATCAAAAGACACTGAGCAAAAATGGCATCCATGGGAGAATGGTGAAGAGAAAGCCAACGCAGAGCCAGAAGAACATTAGGACTCTTTTTGCCATAAGATATTTCGATGAAATTCAGAGCTTTTTGAAGCTCTGAACATTCTATTGATGGAAAAGTCTCGGCTGCACTGTTTGGAAAGCCAGTCATGCAACATCTGGCATTAATTAAACGCAGCATCCCACAAACATAACATGAAAGCGGCAATGTAAGGATGTTAGAATGCTTTGCAGCTTTGGGAAACATTAATTCTATTCTTTACCAGGAGACTCTGAAAGAGATGTCAAATCATCCCTTCCTGAGTTGAAACTCAATTACAAAGTGAGAGTGCAGCAGAAGAGTCATCCCAAGCCCAAGAGTGAGACAACTCAGAATGGCTAAAAAGTCCAGATGTGAACCACATTAAGATGCTGTGACAGGACCTGGAAAGCAGAATTCCTGCCCACAAACCCACCAATGTTGCAGAACTAAAGCTGATTAGACAAGAAGAGTGGACCAAAACCCCCCAAAGTGATGTCATAGACTGTTTTCCAGTTCCTGGAAGATTTTGGATACAGATGTCACTGATAAAGGTGGAACAACTAGCGATTAAGTTCTGGCGGGGGGGGGTATATTAAGGAATAGTAATCTTTTAGGAATTTTTGCCATTTAAATCTGGGGATAACTCTGATTTACTTGAAGTTTGGATGAAAATATGACAGATTAGTGGGATATAAACACAAAAACAGAAGAAATGAAGAATGGGTCCAGTAATTTTTCCCATCTCCGAGAAGATGAAACCCCTCCTCCATTACTCCTTCTTCTCTTTAGTCTCCATCTGCAGATGAGCCATCTAACTCAAAGCAAGTAAAAGACTTGACAGAACGGGATTGATGGAGGCAATATGAACAGTCCTACCTCTGGCCGACCATCGATTACGTCAGGAGTGAAGTCAACAGACTGCCAAAGGCTGCTACATCCATCCAAAAGCTCAATTGTTTCATGGTGAAGCCCCCCACTCAAAGTCACCACTGTCATGGCCTCTAGAAGTTAATCAAAGAGTAACTAGCGAAGACATTAAAATGAACGGTTCTTTCTTTTTTTTTTCAACAAGAGAACACTCTTAATACGCGGACAAAAAAACCCCATACCACTCATGAACTTCTCTAAATGTCTCATATTAGATCTAGACACAAACTGGCAAATGACATCTGGTGAACTGACAACCAGGTTACCTGCACCGAACACTAGTCAGATCCCACAGAAGAGATTGTGAAGCCCCCAACATCCAGTGAATTACAAATGTGTCTTGAACAGGAGGCTTCTACAATATTAGCCAGATTTTAATGTTATGGTTGATTTGTGCAGATAATGCATGTCAACCTGCATCATGATATTAAATCTATTTTCTTTTTTTTTGTCGTGGACAACGCCATATGTTATATTCCATAGAAGGCAGTAACAAAATTAAAAACCGATTTTAAAAAAAAAACAACATCAAAACAAAAGTTTGACAAAAATATAAGAAAAAATCTCCTACTCAGCAAGATAAAAAACAAATAAGGAAGCTAGTGTAACGATACTTCAAACTTAGATTTCACTGCCTTCAAGTAAGGAAGCCCATCAAAACAGGATACAGCAGTGTCACATGATACGCAATGGTGCAACTAGCCCCCTAACACCTTGAAGGTCTCCTTCTTTATTAAGAAAAATGCTTTCTTTAAAGTTTATGAGGGAATGTAGGCTGGAAAAATGCAATACATTGTTATTCGACCAGATACCGCAAAATGATTAAATTCTATCAACGTAAGCTATACTTTCTGTTTATCAATAACACATTTTTATGTAATGTGTCAGCACGCTAGCATTGTCATTGCAAGCATGTTTGCATCATGACTTTATCACTCGCAATGCTGTAAGCTTGTCTGTAGTCTTCTAAGAAAAAAAACAATGGGCCACTGACAGACAAGATAAACCTACTGCAGGGCAGACAGTAGTAGTTTTCTGATTAAATTCTCTTTTTATACCTTTCTTTTCAGATCCAGAACCTCCTGTTTCTTATGACCTCCACTATATTGATAATTCTGATGAGCAAACGAAGAATTCAAATCAGAGACAAGTGTTTAAATTATCCACCCAGAACACCAGTCCCACTGGTGACGAGGACTCAATCGCAAAGGTTCTGGAATGGTTCAGTCGCAGCACAGACAGCAGCGACTGGCTGAATACGGAAGACAATCACGAGGCTACAAAGGGCTCCGAAAAGCATGTGGAAATCAACAAATTAAGAAGCGAAGATTCGATCAAAAAAGATGTTGCAAATGTCATGAATTACGGAGAGACGGAAACTGAAGAAATGAAAAGAAGTCACTTTCAAAAACAGAATTATGACTGTAAAGAGATAAGAACAACAGACAGTATGAGCAGCAAGGAACAGACAGAAACAAAAGAAGTGATAAAGGATGCCAGATTTGATGACCATAAAGAGGAAAACTCCGATCTTAAGTCATTCTGGCAGGACAGCAACTTGGACCATAAAAAACCTAATGGCAAATCAGCCACAGCCCGCCACAAAGGACAAAAACAAGCTGAGACGGATGTTGAGAAATTTAGCAAGCCTCCTGAAGTATCGGATATTCCTTTGGTGCCAGGACTAAATAATTGGAAGGGGAATTATGAGGACAGACGGGAGCAACAACCAACATTGATTCCACTGAATGATACTGGAAATATCATTGAGTTAAATAGCAACCAGGAGGTGATGAATAGTCCAACTCAAAGAAACTTAAAGTTAGATTTAGCAACTAATCCCCAAATAGCAGACAGGCGTGGTTCTGAGACAGAGACTGTCAGTGTTACTAGACTTAGCCCACAGCCGAGGAAAACCATCCTGTCCAGACCGAGTCCAGAGTCTGAGAGTGTAAATCCAAATCAGCAACCTGACAAGTTGTCAGAAACTTTCCTCGATGGATTGCCAATGACTGTTCCTGTGTTTCGGCCGAATGCAGATCTCCAGAGAAGTGACAGTTCAGACTCTGATAAGCGCTTCTTATCCAGAAACAGCCCATATATTGACAATAACCAACGATGGAATGATATCCAAATCCCCCCCAAAACACACAGACGTAGAGATCCAAATGAAGATGTAGACAGGATGGACAGTGACGAGGAAAACATGCAACCAAGCATCTCTCCTAAACGGAAGGAGGATACGACTAATGTCGACAAAATTAACAGCCCTCTCTTAGATAGACCGCCACATCAAGAAAGTACTGCAGAGAGGATAAGGCAGCTCAAATCTTTCTGGGAGCGGGAGAGGAAGCCAACATTTTACATTCCCAAAGCTGTTGCAGATGATAAAGTTACCCATTTGGCCAAACTAAGAAAAAGTTTTACCAAGTCAGAGTTCGACCTGAGAACAATTTCAAACTATTCGGGTAATGAGGACGAAGACTATGATAGAATTCAGCCAAATTTTACTGTCATTCCTTTGAATCAGAGGGTAGAAAAGTTCTCCCCAAGCCTGGGTTCAAACCGAGCACAGTTCAACACGCTGCGGGAATTCTGGGATGAAGCCACGTCTGATACCAAGGGATCGTTTCCAGTGAACAAACCCAAAAGCCCCAAAAGAAAAGAACCATTAAATGCTCAGCCTCTATCTCAAGAATTGAAGGGTGGGGACCCTGAGATTTACAGGGATAAAACAAAACATGCTGTCATGAAATCCTCTCCTCATCCTCAGAATCAATCAAAATCTCCCCACGATAGGCCGTTTGTGTTGAGGGCAGCGAATAACAACAAAATCAACCTTTCTAATTATATGATGACTAAGCAGCAAAGAGAATCCAAAAGACGCTCCAACAGAGAGGAGAAATCCAGTAATCCGCAAAGCAATTCCGGTAAAGAGACGCGCTCTCCGAAGAACAGAAGAGACGGCTTTGGCAATTCGAGCAGTCGCGCAAATTCAATGCGTCGCGCCTCTAGCATGTTTTCTCTGAGCGCTCCCGATCAGAAAGATGAAGTGGATGTAGCCCCCGTCCGACCTCAGAGCAGGAAACAGAGGATGAACGCAGAAAAGGACGCTGTGCTGAGAAGCTCATCAGAGGAGACAATGACTCCACTTGCTCGGGCATGCGTTCCTAAAGACTACCGGCATTACCTGGGAATGACAGACATGAAAAGCGTCGGCAGCTCGTTTGACTCGGCTCTGGAGGCCCCGGGATCTGAGAACAAGTCTGAGTATGAATTCGAACAGTGTGGGCCGGTGAGAACCAGCACTCCTGCCAACTCAGATGAGCGTTACAGCAGAAAAGGCAGCAAGACTAACCTGCGCCCCTTGTGGTCCAAGTACAGCAGTTCAGACACGGGTCAGGAGTCATCTGTGAGCAGCACCGCGGAAACCTGGCCCGAATCAAGGAGCAGCTCAAACCGTGAGCGCCGATTTCAGTCTTTTACAGAGTAACACAAACGGTGTAAAAGCTGTTTTCACTGACGGGTTTTAAGCAATTTCACTTCAGAATCAGTAAGCTGGTTCCTAGAAATTATGATTAAATAATAAGTAATTAATTTCAAATGTTCCTTTAAAATCTTCTCAAAACTACAATGCCATCACGTATTGGATTGATTTGTGCCATTTTTATTCTTTTATCCTGTCTATATCTGTGGATAGCTATCAAACTGGATTGGATTCAAGTTAAATTTAACATGAAACAAGGCAAAACTGAGTGAGCTTTGAATTAAGGACAGACACCAAATCCTTCAGTTGGCTGGAGGGATCAGTGTCTGACATTATTGTGGTGGAATTTTGCCCCACTCTTATTTTGCAGAACTGCTTTAGCACAGCAACACCGGACAGTTTTTTTTTTTTCAGGTCCATCAGAGCGTCTTGACTGGGCTTTTCCTGGTGAAAGACGGGTCAGTGCTTTAGCGTCACCTCACAGACCGATGGCCTGACATTCTCCTTCGGGATATTCTGAGATGCCTTTGTCATGCTCTTGGAGGATTTGGGGAAGCTCCGCTCATTTTATGCAAAAGTCTTCACCATCTGTAACTAATATGTCTCTCTGTGGGTTTATGGAGTCCCAGAGCCTGAAGAATAGCTTTAGTTCCTTTCTTAAATTGATGTTTTTCAATCACCTTTCTCCCCATTTTTTCTGAATTTCCTTTGATGTTTGTAAACTGTGCAACTGATGAGACCTACTAGCTGACCCCATGCTTCTACTGATACTTATCAGGCCTCAGTGTCTCTAGTTTATGTGCAATAAGATGCTAGTTCACTCAGGTTGCCTATGTTTTTTGTTATTTCTTTTTTTCACAGCACTGTAAATACATTATTTATTTGTTTATTGTTACAAAGAGAAGTGACAAACTACTATTAGAATGAACAAAAATGAGGCAAATGTTTCTTCAATGCAATTTAATTTTAGTGAACTGTTACCTTTTTCAATTTAAGTAAATTAACTTGCTATAAATCAGGCTGCTTAATTTGTCTTAACTTGAATTAAGGGTGCTGATTGTTGTAACGCAAAGATTCACAACATTTAAAGGTCAAAGATTAACTGAACTAAAGTAATGCCAAATTTTGAAGGCAGAAAGTAAAAGTAGAAAATACTGAAACGGGGATTAATGATCATTTAGACCTTTTTAATTGTTACGATATTGTATAAATACACAAATCTTTCAAGTTTTTAATATTTTTTTTTGTTTATGTAGTTTTACCCATATCTGTTAGTTTATCTCTGTCTGTACATAATGGGGGAATGGTCTATCTTTAAAAACTGCAGAACAGAATTCGATATTTCCGACACTGCTTTGAATCTCATTGTTTTCTTCAGTTTTATTATTTTTACCTTTTTATGGCAAAAGTTATTCTGCGATAATAGGTTATGGTGCATCCACATCAGCACAATTTGAGTTTATCTGTCTCCTTGGACACAAATCTTCTAGTCTGTATATGTTTTGAAGTAGTCTGGCTGTGGACTCGTTATCGCTGCTGTGGGTTTTATTATGCCGTATCCATGGTATCACGTCCGTGTTGGTTTATCTGTGTTGGCAGAAGTAAATCTCTGTAAAGGTACACCTTGTGATGTGTACTTGTGATCGGCTGAATGTTTAATTTGTGGGTGGACTGGCTGCAATACGACGCTCTAACCGTATTGACACATCATAGATAGATCCCAGTGTGCCGGCGTTCTTTCACAGTGGTTTTATCGCATTGAGTGTTGGTTTGTCTTTTTGTCTGTATGTCAGCAGGATTATGTAATATCTGCTCATTGGGTTTTCTTACAACATTTTGCGTATAAGAGTATGACCAATTGAAATTTTTCCGTGAATACACATAAACTGCTTTTTCCCAAGCAATAAGGTTTTCTCTCCAATTCCATTCATTTTGTATTGATTATCGGCTAGATTTCTGATGGAAGTTGGTTGACTGGTTGGTCATGTCCGGGAGACCGGGAGAAGATCTTCATTTCTATAATTACGAGAGGATCTGTATGAAGCATTGTTTTCGCTACTTCTTTTTACATTGCAACTAAACATGTTTTGGAATATTTTTTCAGTTACACATAAATTCCTTGATAAATTACCATGAAACTTGGTCAACATGTACAGTAGTTTGTGTTGCCAGGAAGAGGACATCTCATTTTGGAGGGGATCTGAATAAAGGGGCGGAGTCAGGAGTTGGTTTTGTTTTTTAAACTTTTTTTTGGCATTGTAACATTTGACTTTTTTGACTATTTTTGTCAGTTAGGCATAAACCATTGATAGATTAATATGCATATTGGTGGAAAGGTTAGGCTTGTAGATTTTGGAATGCATCAGAATAAAAGGACTGTCTTATTATAATAATGATATCAGTGTGTGTGCGGTCTAAGTGGGCTGGGGTACTTAAGGGGGTATGTGTGATTATTATATATTAGTCAGGAATAATTCCTAAAATGATTTAACGGTAATGATTTTAATACCACTGAAACCATAAGTTCAATAAACCACATTTAAACACATTTTTCCAATTTTAAACATTTACTTTATTTTATTCAGGCAAAAATCTGAGAATAAAGTCAGAAGTCTAACTTTTATCGTAGCTTAAAGCTTGACTTTTTGCGTTGCATCTTGGGGTACTTGGCTGTAAAAATAAATCAAATATTTCAAACAATTTCCCAAACTAGGAGATTTGCAAATTTTCCTTTTCTTAGTATTTAATAAATGAAATATCAACTCTAGAGGAAATTTAACAATTTCACTATGTGCAGCAATTGTTTTTAGACCTAACATTAATTTACTTAATTCATTCAATTTGTTCTGCAAATCGACTGATTAGACTGAATAGTTAGTTGCGGCCTTAAGTAATTAAGTATGTATTGAAACAGAAGCAGTTTGGGGAAAAATATCTACATTACTTGGATTTTAACTGGTTTCTGTATGAACACCAACTTTTCTCTCCAATTTCATACTCAAGGAGATATGGACTTTGATGATCACCACCCGGTGCGGAAAGCACTGAAGCGAGCAGAAGCAAGGCCTAAAAGCCTGGCCAAAAGTTTGGAGGACCTCACAGCGTCCCTATCACCTCGTGAGTACGTCCCTAACTTCTGATCTTCGAGTCAGAATGATCAAACGCACGGATGATTTTGTCTTGCTGTCATTTTCTTTCTTACAGGACAAGAAAGAAGGCAGGACCTGAATATTGACATGAGATGCGTCAGTGATCGTAAGCATTGTCTTATTCTTCTCATTATGGCTTTATCTTTAAGCATAAATTAGTCAACATATTTTGAATTTCTTTAGGTTCATCCATCCCGTCACCCTCGTCATCCTTGTGTTCGGATCTGGACCACCTGAAGAAGATGAGCAAATCAGTACCTTTGGTCTTGCAGAAGGAGGTAAAACAAATATCTGCATCTTTTAGTGCAGTAGGTCAAAGTCTGCTCTGCATCCTTGTACACAGAGCTTCCCGTGGCTGCTGTCTGTGTTTCAGGACATTGACAGAGACTCTGACTCCAGCCCTGAGGACAGTTACAACTCAAAAATCCTAACGATGGGCAGCACTTCAACTAACTCCTCTGGCATGGCATCCGTATGTTCACTAATGCTCCACACTCAAACTTGGGTTTCCTTAACTGCACAGCTTCTCGGCAGTTATGCTTAAATTGTGTTTGTCCAACACTGATTTGAATCCACAATGAAGTGGTATCTCACATGTCACAGCTCAGTTTTTAAAACTGCTTTTACCTTGTAGCACTTTCAGATTTGATCAAAATGTAAAGTGCGTTATAAATTAAATGTATTATTATCAGTAGTAGTAGTACTACACCTGTTCTTTCAGGGTGAGTCCCCTCTGATCATCATATTTCATAGGAAAAACTGCCTTTGGTCCAGCGCTCTGCCATCGGTCTGATTTACAAAACACACATTCAACATTCAAGTTAATCAAATATTTTATCATCATGCAATCATGACATGAATATCAGACAATTTTGTTATGTCTCTTTTAGCATTCTTATCATCTTCTTTCTGTTGATCTTAGCCATTTATTCTATGTACGACCTTCCCAAAGGGAACGTGGCTCCATTTGCTTTTTGACATTGACACCGTTATATAAATTGGGGATACTACATGTAAAATAAGATTTATTGGAGTTATATTTATATTCTTTATTAAATGATAAATGTATTTTAGGAATTGTGCATACATCTTTTACATTTCTGGGTTCCGTGAAACCAGCCAAACAAAGGTGAAGCATACTGATGTTTCTAAATGGGTTTTTTTTTTATGTTCAGACATAAGCCTTATTTCTATCACAAAATGTAACACAAAGAGCAAGAAAACTAGCTTACGATGTGTCAGCTTATCCCTTAAACCTCCAGTGCATGAGCTAACATTAGCATGGCTAATATTAAAACAATATATCACATTACCTTTCACCAATTAATCACACTTATAAAAAATATAAAACAAACAATACCTTGTTCACATTCCAGCTAGGTGCTTAATTATCCATATTGAAAACTTAATACATAGCAACCTCTAAAAAAAATAAATAAAACCGTTATGAACATTTGAAGTGGCCATCATTAAGATGTTAACTTCCTGTTTTACCGGGAGTACTTACAAAAATAAAAGACCCAAGATTAAAAAATTTTTTTTTTTTTTAATTAATTTAAATCAAAGGCTTTGCATGAAGTTATTAAACTACAAATAAACCTTCATATGGGTCATTTACACACATCCATATCATTGTCCTGCTGAGTTCTGGATGTGTGACAATCTAATAGACGTTTGCATGTCACTGTGATGCTTTGCATTGACTTGAAGGCTTTTCTTTTTCTTTTTTCTAATTTGAGAGACAGGGATTTCTGGTGGTAATTCTCTTTGGACAACTTTATAAAAAAGAGGAAAAACAGATGCAAAACAACCAGAGTTATCTTTTTATTCCACACATTCTACTTCCTTGTCAAATTTTGTTTTAACACCTACAATACAAATGAACTGCTGGTTGGCTACTCCTGTATTTTTTGCTCCTTAAGCAGATATGGGCTACAACATGTCTGTTGTGTTCACTTCTGCCTCACTCCAAACTTCTTCTTGGCTGAACTAGTAATCTTCAGTCACAACAAACGCAGGTTTTACGCAGATCCCTTTGGAGCCTCAACTTTATTTATTTCTGACCTTGAACTTGATTGATTAATTGATTGATTGAAATGTTTATCTCGAATATCTGAAGAAAAACAAAAAACAAAACGAGATGTAGCACTCAATAAGAATGTTTAAATAATAATAACAATAATAAAGAAACAGAAAGTAAATAAATGAAAGGCATAGTGTACAGACAGAAAAAAAAAGATTGGAAAAATTGTATTTACAGACAATGAAAACATAAAGCAAAAGTAATCATCAACACTTTATAATTTATTTTCTATTATATATTCCAGTATACATGTATGTAGAATTATATCCAGTATATATCATATTCAACTCTATCTCTGGGAGATAGATTGGGATATAAGATTACATGCAAACCACAAATTGTCCATTTGTAAACACATGTACTGTAACTAATGCACTAATGTTATGATTGTTACACAAATCTTTGACTGCTCGTTTGCTCTTAGCTGAGCGGGAGTGTGATGACCATGTACAGTGGCGACTATGCAAACGTGGACGTTCAGGGAAACATCCAGTTTTCCATCAACTACATCCAGAAGCTCAAAGAGTTTCACATCTTTGTGGCAGAATGTCAGGGCTTGGCTCCTGTCGACCCAAAGAGGGGCCGCTCAGATCCGTGAGTACTGGTCTTAATTAAGTCCTCACCAAGAAAAAATCAATATGCATATGTTAATTCTTTGGGACATTTATTAAATTGATTTCTAGGACATTCTTGATTTACCATAAAAGACAAATAGTTTTGTTGAGAATGTTTTAACCAGTAAAATATATCAGACTTACAAAATAAGGCTGATTGATCCACGTGGGAACCAATGGCTAGCTCGTGTCGTCTGATCCCATAGAAGAGCTAGCGTAGCACAAATCATTGAAAAAACTTCATGCTGGTTTTGATAGAAAGGTGGACCTACACAATATTAGGCAGGCGACAAAACACAATATTGTTAAAGCTTCTAGTGTTGAATTGATACGTTCTGTTTTAGCCAACAACAACATCTCTTCATCACTTGTCTGATTATCAGCTAATAGAGGTTCTTGCAGCATCATGTGTGTATATTGAATTTGCTCTTTTGACTGTTTCTATTTTGCATTTCAAGGTATGTGAAAAGCTACCTGGTTCCGGACAAAGCTAATCTGGGAAAGAGGAAAACGTCTGTGAAAAAGAAGACCCTTAATCCAGTTTTCAACGAGATCCTCAGAGTAAGCATCTTGAGATATATTATAATGCCAGTAACCCTAAACACACGCAGACAATTTCCCACACTTAATGAAAGGTGTACCTGGTGTGTGGGAGAGTCAACAAACAAAAGCTGCTCACCCTTCCCTGCCGTTACAGTATCGTGTTCGCATGGAGTATCTCAAAACCAAGATGCTCATTCTCTCGGTTTGGCACAATGACACCTTTGGCAGGAACAGTTTCCTGGGCGAAGTAGACGTGGACATTTCAAAGTGGGACTTTGACCGCACCCAGATGAACTTCTTAGCTCTAAAAGGACGGGTAAGAAGAAAAACAAATATTATCTAAGATCGGGCCAACCTGCTCATATCCCCACAGCTGTTTGTCATTTGACCTCATTGTATCACATGCCCTGTACTTACACAACCTGTGTACACAGGAAGTGTACGCAGTAGATTCAAATCCATGATGGATTTGAATCTACTGTCTTATCTTAGCTGTATACTGTCAGACATTTCAGACCGCACCCGCTCTAGCGCCATCATACGGCCACGGTCGGGGAGAGATGAGACTAGCTGTGTGTTTCCTGCCTCAGATCGTCCACAGTGAAGGTATGACGCATCAAAATCTCAACCATCTAATGAAAATGGTCTTAACAAACCGTATATTTTGTCCTTTCTTCAAAGGATCGGCTAAAGAGGGTCCAAACAGTGGAGAAGTCCACATTTGGGTAAAAGAATGCAAGAACCTGCCTCTGATCCGGGCCACCATTGACCCATATGTTAAATGGTATGCACAAAATATCCATCCCTGAAACAATACATCTTCTAAAATACTGTATTATCTATTATTTATTATCTAAAGATCCAGGTTGTAAAATTTGCAGGCCATTCTTTCCACTGATGTGAATCCTCCGGACAGCCGGAAGATTCTACATATAAATGATTCTTGCGTCTTCATGTTAGCTGGGTTAGTGGGGCTGGGCAATCCGTAGCTTTTTCTTGCTCTAATTAAAAAGTTTGATTGTTCCGTTGTCAAAGCACAAACCACAATAGCAACTCAGAACACCGTCCCTCTCTGTTGTCTCCAACAAAGGCTACCTCCATACAGAGATCAGAACCTCAGAACCCACTGTATGGAGTTAAGAAGATCATACAAAAATACATAAAGAAAACTAAAACCTGGTAATGATTATCATATTCCCCTTATCCAAAGAGTTACTGCTAAATACCCGCTTAATCCCACACACTGAACCTTTATGAACCTTCCTCTCACATCTTTAGTTGGTCCGAAACTTGCTCCGCTTTTAATAGGCACACATAAACTGGGCGCGTTTACAACATTGTGGCCTCACTCAACTGGCTCCCTGTACATTAGGAATTCATTTTAAGATTTTATTATTTGCGCTGTCTAGCAGCATCTTACATCTGACCTCTTACAAAAACCCCTCGAGGTCTCGCATTGCCCCTGCAGCAGAGCTGAAGACGAGGGCGGCACTAAAACTTTTCTGTTGCAGCCCCAGACTATTTAATGAGTTTTAAGCTTTTTTTTGCTTTTCTTTTTAATGTGGTACTGTGCTATTTATTGAATATACAGCACTTTGGGCAATACTGCCGTTTTTTTTTATGCCTATTTGAAGTTGAACTAAGATTTTTTTTTTTGGTGGGGGGGCCAGATTAACATTAGAGGAAGACTACTACACTTGTGTTGTCTAAAAGTTCCCTTTCCAAAATCAGTACAAGGAGTAATGCATTCAAGATATTTCTAGATTGTAATAAACTAAAAAAAAAGGGCCATAACAACAATCAAACTTTTGCTTGTAAGGTTTATTAAAATAAGACGTGACTTTTAAATAAAAATAATTCAAATGAGCTGGTAAATCTTAATTTAAACTATATTTTACTGATATTAAGATGTTCTGTTTCTCAGAATCGGACAGTGATACATACATTTTTTCCCCTTTTCTTTTTTTTTTTGTTGAAAAATGTGAATTTTTGCAAATTTTTTCATTTTTTTTAAATCAAAGCATAAAAACCACCAAACCGGCTATAGCGTGTTCGTTAAAGGTATTTCTAGATTGATTTTTTTTTTTACCTCTGACATCCTTGTTTACAGTCTTCTTGCTGACTCGCTGATCTGACCCTCGTCTGGCTGTCACATTAGCTTCATATTGAACAGACTCACATGAGAGTGGTATCGATTGTCGAATCGGCGAATAAGCATTTCCCGAAACCAGAATAATTGATTTATATCAAGTGAAGTTTTTGACTAATCAGTGTGTATGTGCGTCTCTCCCCGTCTCAAGCTTCATGCTTCCAGACACAAGCAGGAAGAGTCGGCAGAAAACGCGAGTGTTACGGCGGACAGCGAACCCGGCGTTCAACCACACGATGGTGTACGACGGCATCAAAGAGGCGGATCTAGCAGAAGCCTGCTTGGAGCTGACCGTCTGGGATCGAGACAAGCTGGGCAGCAGCCTGCTAGGAGGCCTGAGGCTCGGAGCCGGTTTAGGTATTCTTGGCAGAGGTCCATCTCCAAATACACAAACTGATAACCAATCATACAAAGGTAGCGCCTAACACCAGGACCAATACGATGCTTTATTTACAACGAGAATAAGACATGTAGTCTGTATGTGAGGGAACAGCAGTAACAACATTTTCCAAATTATTACAATGATTCACCATTAATTGCTTATTGTTTGCTTATAAATAGAAATATTTCTATTTATGAAGAGATTTCTCTTTGGAGAACTTTCTACTTTGTCTCATGACAGAATTAAACATGTTATATATGTCCGGCCATTATTTTATCATTTGGTCAGTGAAACATCAGAAATCAGTAAAAACTAACTTTCCCAATTTTCTTAAATCCAAGACAATATCCAGGGTAACGTCATTGTTCTGCTGGTTTTGTCCATCCAAGGGCACCAAAGTGTCACAACAGTACATCCAAGCAGGACGTTAAGTATTGAATGAAAATAGAATATTTTTACATTTCACATGCATGTCAATATTTTAAATATTATATAGATATGTACCTTATATTTATATAAAATGTAAAAAGAAAATACATTTTTTTATTGCTTCTGCAATTTTTGGACAAAAAGGTCTAGATGATCATTTTATGTTTAATGAAACTTCTTAATCTGACAAATACTGTCAAATGAATCGTGTGTGTGGGTGTGTGTGTATATATACATACATACATACATACATATTGAATGAATGAATGAATTTCATGACGTTACAAAACTCCGCTGCATGTCATCATTAAGTGATTTGTATTTATCCGTTTTCCTCCTTGTAGGCAAAAGTTACGGAGCGGTTGTGGACTGGATGGACTCCACTCCTTTCGAGGCTGCCCTCTGGGAGCGCATGAAGGCATCCCCCAATGAATGGGTGGAGGACGTCCTCCCAATAAGAATGCTGAGCTCTGCAAAAACTACTTTCAAATACGTATAAACGTACAACTGCAATACATAATAAATGGTCTTGTATGAAGAGGAAAAAAGAATCCTTAAAGGAACCGATTCAGTGAAGTGATTTATGTCAGGAAGGAAAAACGTAAACGTATTAAAGCTTGACGAAAAACAAACACAGAGGAATGAAACACTGGAATCAGCTACGTGGCTGGAATTAACATCACCCTTTTGTCGCTACCTTAACAAAAGTCATTTCCCAAAAGGGTTCAACACAAGTCCAATAGGAAACAGCTGCAGCCCCAGAGACCTGCTGTGTCAAGACTCTCACGTTTCCACAACAGTGCCACCTGCAGGTCAGGAGGATAGATTTATTATTTATTCCACACAAGTACAGATATATTTTTATCTACTAAAATGTTTAAACGTTTATTTAACCCAAATAATATTTCATTTCTGCCTAATACTAGACTTAACGGTGTATTTCACCCCAATACCCATTTATTTCTACCTATTAATCGATTTAAATGTTTATTTTACCCAGAATTATTTTTTTTCTGACTAATACTAGATTTTGACTTTATTCCATCACAGTAGGCATTCATTATTATTTTTTTCACTGCTAATTAGATTCAAATGTTTATTTTACCCAAATACTATATTAGTTTATTTACTAATTACATCTAAAGGTTCATTTCACCCAAATATGATATTTCTTACTATTAATAGATTCATATGTTTAAGCAATTTTTAGCTACTAATAGATTTAAAGGTTTATTTCACTCACTTAATAATTAAATTTTAACTATTAAAATATCTAAATGTGTTTCCCCAGAATGCTAGATTATCTTTCCTGCAAAAACATTTGTTAATTTCAGCCAAATATTTGTTTATATTTAACTACTAACAGATTGTTCTCACTGAAACAACGTTTTATGAATGCCTTATAATAGATTGAAAGTTGTATTCCACTTACATTTATCTCTATTTTTAGCTTCGAATAGATTTAATATTTAGTAATTGATTTCAGACTCTGGTCTATTTTGATGAAAATTGTGTTTCTAATAGAACGATATTAATGTGGTACTAATCGTTACCCAATTTGGGCGGTGGCTCAGTTGTGAAAACCTGAGGGTCCTGAGACTGCGGTCCTGTAATTAGCAGGTCCAGGGGGACAGCTATGCCCCCCTCCCACAGACAGGGGCTCCAGTGAGAGAGAAAGAGGGCAGACATGTGAGGGGGGGGTGTCTGCAGCATGAACGTGTGGCATTCGGAAGAAGGCAATCAATAAATTATGCAGCGATAACGGCACAATAAACCCCAATGAAAATCCAGTAAACAAAAAAACGACTCATCTGTTTATAAACAAGTTTAGTTCTAATTAATATATTCACAGACTATTTTCCTGTACAGTAGATGTATTTTTTAATGCTCTTGTTCTTGTGGTTTGCATGTATATATACATATACGTATATGCCGAGGATAATACCATGTGAAGCAAAAACCAGAAATAGTTTTTTGATTAAAAAAACTGGTCTTGTTAATAAAGGATTTTAATACCCACAGTTTGTAACAGCATCCATATATATTTTATTCTAACACTATATAGATTCTGTCCCCGCTCAGATATCCCATGATCAATGCATTTTATTCAAATATCCACACAAATAAGAATATTTCTAGGTAACTCATGTCATGTTGCTTTGCGTTGCTGTGTGTACTGACTGTGGAAACAAATATCCCTCTGGGACAATAAAATCTAAATCTTTTCACATTACATTACAGTTTCTTTATTGCTGTTCTGTTCTATAAACAAGGTGTGTGTGTGTGTGCGTGCATATATATATGTATATATGTATGTATATATATATTTATGTATGTGTATATATAGATATATATAGAGATATCTATAGATATGTATCTATATAGATATATAGATATCTATATAGATCTCATCTCATTTAAACACCTTGACAGTGTTATTCTAAATCTTAACTGAATTTGAAAGCATATCTGGTGTGTTATGAGCTGCACCTAATTATGTTAAAACCATGTGTGACAATAAAGTGATTAAAGCCAAATATCTCAAAAGTCCATTTTTTTAAAATCATTTGTAAATTTTGCCAAATTTTTCTGTCATTATTCCTTAATTTGAAAGTTATTCTTGTTAACTTGTTTTTTATCTCTACCTTTACATTCATCTTTCCAACAATGAAACTGCGATTCTGAAAACATCAGGCGTAAAATTGCTGAAAAAAAGTTGAGTCATTCTCAACTGTTTGACAAGCACAAATGATTGATGGTTAGAGAGCATGTGATGTAGTGGAAAGCTCCAGAGGATTGGAAGTTCCTGCCAAAAGTTTTCGCCTTCGGGAGCATGCCCGCTCTTCCACCCAGCTCCAGTCTGATCATTTGATAGTGATGACAGCGATTTGCCACTTTATCCCACTTTAATGAGTTCATGCCATATTCGCAGATTTGACCAATCAACCTTTATTTATATAGCGCCAATTCACAACAACAGTTGTCTCAAGGTGCTTTCCAGAAAGACCAGGTCTTAACCAAACTCTTAACTTAAAAATGTTTCTTAAAAACACGCACAAAAAAAGGAAAGTATCAAGAATTAGGGTCAATGGATCAAAATGTTTCTGCCTGAATCAAAACATGTTTTATGGTTGTGTTTTGGAGGGATCACACAGTTCCAGAGAACAGACTAAAAGAAAACCAGCACGGTTTTCAGCGATCCAGCAGAGACAGTGAGAGGCTGCTGTGACTCACAGGCAGTAATCTATTACACATGAGATACTCCACGGAGTCTGGATACACCATATAAGCAAATATTGTGTGTCTGTGTTCTGTCCGGAGGCCTCAGATGCCCCAACGAGTTCCACCCTGGTTTGTTCATCATGGACACACCTTGGATAAATAAGAAAGATTTTAAAGAAGGAGTTCAAGGAGCTGGCTAGGAGTTTAATCTATTTGCGTATTGTATATAAGAGGAGTGGAACTTGGGATATTGACTTTGTTATGTGTGACGTCCTTTGAGCAGTATGTTGAAGGTGGATTTTAAATGATCAGCTCTTCTTGAACTCAGTTCTTCCACATGTAATTGGGTAAGAACAGTTTGGCAAATACAGTTATATGCATTTTTTGCCAGTTAGTTAGGGCAGGAATAAGTAACTTACAAAAAGGAATTTGTCTTGCAACGTTTTGGTGAAGGAATACCCTTTTGCAAATATGATGTAAATATTATTACCTCAAAGGAACACGTTGATAATTTGACTTTAAACTATTTGTATCCTTTTCCTCATCCATCTCACGGCAATATTGTTAATAACCTTTCCCAAAACTAACTAACTATACTGTCAACACCTGTGTGTCAAAGTAGCAGGAAGGAAAGGCCAAAACAGGTTTATTTGTGTAACACGTTTCAACAACATGGCATCTCAAAGTGCTTTAAAACACTCGTATAAAAAAAAAAACATTGAAACAAAATAACAGCCATTTGATCTTGGGAAATGTGGGTTGTATATTTCTGACACTGGAGGGAGCTTTATCTCCAAATGTTTTTGGGCCATCGTTTCTCAACCATTGATCAATCCAATTTGGTCCCAAATGAGTGCATACGAATCGAATGGAGGAGATCTAAGCTGTATACATGATGATTTACCCCAAAAGTTCATATTTTACTCACGTAGGGGAACGTTTTTTTTCCAAAAAACACCGTTTATCGGACATAAGTTTTCAATGTTCGGCCCTATTGATAACAAGTTTGGAGAATATGAATTGACTCGAGGAGATCAAAATTCTATATATCATAAATAACTCTCAAGATTCATATATTACTCACTAGGGGGGGCTTTTTTTTAATTTATTTTTTTTAAAGAAAACACTGTTTTTCTGACATAAATTCCAAACCATTGGTCTCATCTAGTCCAAATTTGGTCCATATGAATCAACTCGAGATCTATCTCGTATATCTCATATTTTACGGTAGTAGTGCATATATTACTAATTTTGAGGAGCTTTTTCACGGTAAACGTAACTTCACATTTAATGTGAGGAGTTCAATCCTGGTGCCGTTCCAGAAATATATCATAGACCATATATCCAATGTAACAAAGCATCACATCAAAATACACTTTATTTTGATCTTTTAATATCATGGTCCTGATGGAAAATTTCTAACTGAGCAGAAATGATGATACCATTCATAAAATAAAATTTGAAAAAAATTAATTAAAGTACACATTTTTGTACAGACTTTCTGCCCCAGTGTCTGTATCAATGAACTAAGTGCTACCCAATGATTAAAAACTAAATTACTGCTGACCACCCGGCTATAATTTTGGTTATAAAATCTGAAGGTAGAGGTATATATGATATTTTGCTTTGTTTTATCATCTCTGAAGCATTAAACTGGCAGTTTGGGAAATATATGATGGGATTCCAGTCTCAGTGAGGTGATGCTAGGAGAATAGCTGGAACAACGATGCAGGCGATTACAGCCACAGCCGGGCCGCTGTACGTGCTTTCGGATGATGTTCCTGTGTGAGAGAGGAAGAATAAAAGCATGGAGATATCATCTAAGATTATACATGACGGGTGTATTAATATTGTAATTACTGAGTCATTAATGAGTGAGCAAGTCATGATAAGGGAAACAGTCCTTCAAAGACAAATTGTCTCCTTTTTATTCATCTGCCTTGACTAGATTCAACAGGATTCTTACCGAGGGGTGCTGAGAACGTCTGTGCATCGTCTGAAAAATGAATCCACGGATATGGTTAGTAATTTGCAGGAATGGCATTTCTGTTAATGTTGATTAAAATTACTCCTGGCATTTAAGAAGATGTGCCTCGATGAGAAGATTTTGACCTATACATGAGACTGACACCTGTAGTCTGCCTACTTTTATTAGCATAGTAATTTTGAAATGAAGTATATACCTGTCCTGGGTTAAAGTTTCCCTCTGCCACAATCTTAGAAGCACTATAATTGATATATTGCACCCAGACATGAAATTGTATTACTGTCAATAACTACTTGATGATAATTAGACCACCTTAAATGTCTAACAGACTAGGTATAGTCGGGCGCGCTTCTATGCACAGCACCGGCTCTGGAACCCGCCTTCTCATTGGGGGCTGGACCCTCTACTATGCTGGAGTTGCTTCAGGTGAGAGGCGGAGGGCTGGTGTGGGCTTACTTATAGCTCCCCAGCTCTCTGCCCAAGTATTGGAGTTTACCCCAGTGGATGAAAGGGTTGCTTCCCTGCGCCTTCGGGTTGGGGAACGGGTCCTGACTGTTGTGTGCGCTTATGCGCCAAACAACAACAGTTCAGAGTACCCACCCTTCCTGGAGTCCTTGGAACGGTTGCTGGAAAGCGCCCCAACTGCGGACTCCATTGTCCTACTAGTAGACTTCAATGCACACGTGGGTAATAACATCGAGACCTGGAGTGGCATGATTGGGAGGAATGGCCTGCCTGATCTGAACCCTAGTGGTGTTCAGTTATTGGACTTCGGAGCTAGTCACAGTTTGTCCATAACGAACACCATGTTCAAACATAAGGGTTCCCACCAGTGCCCTTGGCACCAGGACACCCTATGTCGCAGATCGATGATCAACTTTGTAGTTGTATAAGCTGATCTGCGGCCGCATGTTTTGGACACTAGGGTGAAGAGAAGAGCTGAGCTGTCAACCGATCGCTACCTGGTGGTGACTTGGATCAGATGGCGGGGGAGGAAGCTGAACAAACCTGGTAGGCCCAAACGAATAGTGAGGGTCTACTGGGAACGTCTGGCGGAGGACGCGGTCAGGAAGGTCTTCAACTCTCACCTCCGGAAGAGCTTCAACCACATTACAAGGTGCAAGGCTGCCGGTGCTAGTAACGGCGGTAATCCGCGAACCTGCTGGTGGACACCAGAGGTGAGGTATGCCGTGAGGCTGAAGAAGGAGTCCTACAGAGCATGGCGGGCCTGTGGAACTCCTGACGCAGCTGAACATATCGGCCGGCCAACCCGATCGTGGGAGAAATTCGGTGAGACCATGGAAGAAGACTTTCAGTCGGCCCCGAAGACATTCTGGCAAACCGTCCGGTGTCTCAGGGGGGGAAAAGGGGTGGGGAATGAGAATCAGCACCTGCAACCGGATGCTGTTCCAGCTTTTCTATTTCTGGCTGTAGATGTTTTGACTGATATATATGTCTTTTAAAAATATGGATATTTCAATCTCAATTTACGGCTTGTTAAATTTTCTTAAATTCTTTTTCCCTTGTAAATTGTTATCTTCATTTATTCTGTATGTTTCTAACTCCTTGTGCTCCTGCTATTTTTGGCCAGGACACTCTTGAAAATACATTTTTAATCTTAATGACATTTTCCTTGTAAAATGAAGGTTGAATAAAAAAACAATTGTCGGAAATATTTAACTAATCTTTCCCGAAATCAATCCAGTTTTTCCTTTTACTAATTTCCATGGGGGTGTAAAAGTTTAAAAATTATCAGTGAAATCGTTTTTTGGCGTTATCTCGTTAAAACGATGGATGATGATTCCATAATATCACATTATATAATAATAGCGATATGAAATAGCGCTGCTGAAATATATGCCCTAAAGAGGATGTTAACCTAGTATCTTGTAGGGTCTAGCTTTATTTTGAACAGTCTGAACGAATTAATTTGAATTAATTTAGAGCACCTAATTTAATTTGCATACATTTCCTGATATCACAGAGAACTCTATCAGGGTGAATCACGACCCTCATATCTGTAAAGTACATGAAGTACACTTGAACTGCACCCAAAAACTTACCAAGGCTTTGTCCCACCATAATGGCATGTGAAGTGATGGTAGTGTTGGATGAAACGTTCCGGGCATCTCTCTTCCTCCTTTTTGAGCAGTCCTGCTCAAAAACAATACGGCAGTCAGAACCCAGATGTTTGTCGGCGCTGCAAAAAGTTCTGATGCCTTGAAAATTATTTTTCTCATGAGGACTCACGGGCAGTAAAGTGCTACACTCCGACACCTCACACAATCTGGTGATGCAGTGCAGGTAGAAAGTAGAAACGGTCTGACTTTTATGCTCCGTGAATCTGAAGGCCTCAAAGGAGAATTGGGCCACCTGATCCAGCCCGTTGAGCAGCACCGTAGTCTGTGCATCACGCGTACACCTTGGGCGGAAAAGGAGACGGTCGGTGTGACTACATTAGGAAACACAGACGGGCTTGCATGGAGTTGAGTGTCGGAGTAAGTGGAAGGTATTCTATACAGTCTGAACGTGACTCACCCTACAAAGAGGTCATAATAGGTTTTTAAGGAGGGATACGGACTTGTTGTTGCATAGCATCTGTCAAGCAGCACATTGAACCTTCAAGGACAGAGGAATTCATGCTTTAAAACACATGTTACTTCTTAAATTAAATTTGCTTTAAGTGCAATAATAGAAAGATAAAACTGAAATACTTGTCTGTTAGATTTGACGCCTTCACTGCAACGTAAATCTTTGTCTTGAGGTTGAGTCCCGTTTTTGGCATTGAAAGAACATCTTTGTAGAATTCATCCTGTTCCAAAGGATAGGAAATATAGTTATGAAATGTTTCAAATAAAACCTAACTTTCTTCAAGCTGAGGTCAATCTTACTACGTAAAGCTCCATGCTCAGCGTGCTGATGAAGGTACCATTGTTGTCTGTTATGGCAAGATTCACACCTGATCTGCATTAAAAGAGAGTTGATATGATGGGTTGACAAACTGGATGGCAGAATCCTACTTAGTTCACATGCAAGCTCTGTATTACCAGCTTTAATATTGCATACTCACACGCCCACCATGGTGTTGTTCACCAAATACTGCATGGGGTAGAGGCAGGAGAACTTGTACAGGACCTGTGGTCGGTAGGTGATCGTACCTGCACTGGGGTCCACAGAGGTCACAACACCAGAGATGTTGATGAACTGGATATTTGAGAAGTCAGAAAATTGGCCTACTCCGACTTTATCAATTATCTAGTAAAAAAAAAAAGGAAGAATACATGAAACATACATATAAAATCTACAGGCTGTTCGATCGATCTACCCAAAATTCTAAGTCCATTTGCTGTTAGGAATACCTCAAAAGTGTTTTTGCAGGACCTCACTGAAGTCTCATCAATGGGGAATCTGAAATTCAAGAGAGGCGGATCACTGCTGAAGTCGGCCAAACCGTAACACTCAAGACTGTTAAATTGATTATTGACGACCATCAGAGACTCGTTGAAAAGAGCTTGGTACAGAGGGCAAAGGAAGATGCTCAGGTCTATGAACTCGGTTCCACAGACCACACTTATGTCCTCGCTTTCTGCAATAGAGGACAAGAGTGAGACAAAAAAGAGAACGAAAGTGAATAGAAATGGATGCTTGAAAAAACAGTTATTGAAGAGCATGTGAAAGCAAACTCTACCTGGAGGTCTGTTTGTATCGCTTATGATGCATTCTTCTGGGATCTGGGCCCTGATCCTCAGAATGAGGACAAGGTGGCACAGGAGGAGGACCAGCCTCATTGATTTGCACGCAGTCCTGGGAAAAAATACAAAGCATAGCCTCGATGGTTGTCTTCAAGAGATGGATGTTCTTTTAGAGAACACTCGGGTGGCAAACTGTTTTACAACATTGATGATCAAGAGTCGTTTAATGTCATTTAGTTACTGAGTTATCCAAATCACATTATGCAGTAGTTTGAAAAAAACTACTAAGCTGTGATGCTGTGATGAAAACGTTTGAAAAATGTGATGAAAAATGTCCTTGACATGAAGATACATTAACTTAATCTTTTGACCCAATTCAAAAAATTGTCAAATATGCATTTTACAGAGTAATCGGTCCAAAGTGAAAAATATTAAAATTCAGGATTTCAAGAATGAAGTCATAATTTTTCGTGAATAAAGTCATACATTTTTGAGGAAAATGCATAATTCAATAAGAATACTGTTGGAATTTTACAAAAAAAATCCACAATATAATTTTACGAACTAAAACATTTTTTTTTTTACGAGAATAAGTTTTCATAATTCAAAGTTTCAAAGTCATAATTTTATGCAAAAAATGTTATTTTATGAGAAGAAAAAGAAAAGCTTAGTTACGAACTCTTTAGGCAATTGTTGATTTTTGTGCTGAGATAGTCCTGATACTGGATTCCATATTTCTTATTTGTCAAAATAAAGAAATTTTGAAAAATTGTGACTTCTCATTCTTTTATTCATTATCCTCTTATTCTGTTCTCGTAAATATAATAACTGTTATTTTGTAGAATGATGAGTTTTTTTTTTTGAAAATCATTGATTCATTTCCATAATATTATGACCTTAAACTTGTTATCTCACTTTTTTTTTCAGCTGTTTCTTAATGCGATCCTAATACCCCATTGTAGTATATATATGTAAAGCAAGAAAATTACAAATGCAGTATCTCTACTTGTAGGATAAAGTATGAAATCTCACGTATTAAGTATGATTGAAAACACCCAGTGAAAGCCATTATGTAATAAAGCAAAAAAATTTCTCTCAATGTGAGGCAATACAAGAAGTGATAAAGTTGTCGTTAGGACTTACCTGCAGGTATTCATTCTTTGTTTTTCCGTGGGGCAGCAGATCTCCACATTTATACTGTTGCCCCCACAGGGGCGTGTGAGGGAACGTTTCAGACAATAGTGTAAGATGAGCTGACAATTAACATCTCAATTTTTCCAAACATGCAAGATACATTTCATCCAAATATGTTACGTAGGCGTGTGTTGAAGAACATTTTCATGGGCAATGCATTTATTTCTGTACAGATGCCACTCGCTGTCAGCTATAATGATCCCATTCAATGATTTGCAGGCCCTGCCGGTTTTCTTTACTGGTGGGAAATGACGGTGTGTGTCGTCAACAAAACACGAGGGGTAAAGAAAACAGTTTTCTCCGGTTTCAGAATTCAGGTTGCATTTGTATTTTATTTGTTGCGTTTGTTCAGTCTGTTAATCTGAAATCACTTGAAGTCACTTCTACTAATCAAATGTTGCCACATTTAAATACCTATCAAACAACAGAATGATAATTTTATACCGTGTCACAAGTTTGAGAGTTTTCTAACGGCACCCATCCTCATTTGTTACTTTGAAACGATCTTCATGCTGTCTGTCGGCAGTGTGTTTGCGTTATTAACGTGATGGAATCGATCTCAGCGGAGAGAATTTAGTTCACCTCGTCCCAATTCTCATTGAAGCGACACGGAAGATTCCATTACAGGATCTGGCAGCGCTGCTCGGTGTTATTTAAGGCCAGGACTAAGAATCGGATGCTGTTCCTGCAGAGATGAATAGAGTGACTTTATGGGGTGTATGTCTTTAAACATGGATTAAGTAAAGAGGCAGAGAGCGGTGCATTTATTGGATTTTGCAGCGGTCATCATCAAACCTCCAGTGATTCCTCCAGTCACATTAGGTTTGTCAAAAGGTATAACTTTATAATTTAGATTGTGTCGTTTAAATGCCTGGGAATCATGTTGTTCAATGGGACAACACTTTTACTGCATTAACCCACAAGAACTAGGACCAACTCTCCTTAACACTTAAAAGTCCTCACCACGAAAAAAAAAACAACGGAAAACACATTTCTCTCATCTTTTCATTTTTTAAATATTAATTTCTTCGAAACTCTAATTTTATAATAAAGTGAAAAATAGTTTAGTCAATAGTTTAAAAAAAAAAACGAGCCTTATGAAATTATTTAATAATGAAGGCTTGTATGACATGGATGGCAGTCCATTTTAATCCTCACCATTAACACCTTCATTATAAAGTGAACTCTCTTGAACGTTTCTCTGAAGTATATTTTTAGAGAAACCATTTGACCGTCATTAGACTGTTTTAAGTTCTATCAAGTAACACAATTCTGATTACTAAGTCCTCACATACAATAATACTGTCTGCCAAAAAAAATATTCCTGCTTATTAAGTAAGACTTTCCAGACATGGTTAATACAACCTATTTGGTGGCCCCCTTTCAATCTGTGGTGTCCCCCAGGGCTCCAACCGTAGCCCTTTACTGTTTAGCACGTACAGGTACATGCTGCCACTGTGTCGTATTATAAACAGGTTCAATAAAGTAGCTCACGTTTTTCAATAAGAAATAGAGACTTTAAACGTGCTCAACCAAACAGTTGAGCGGGATATTAAAGGGTTAGAGGAAATGTATGGGAGCCATTTAATATAATAGACGGAATACTTTTGGAAAATACTGCCCATAGTCTGAAATCTGCAATGTAAGGTATAGTCGATGTCACATGTGGCTTTTTAATATCTATGCAGGTCCATAACTTCATTCAAAATTTTAAGTTTGCATTTACGTCACAAACTCTATAAAAATGGTACCATATATAAACATTTTCTAACTTATTCTTCTAACATTTTGTTCAAAAAAAGTTTTTCAGAAATGGTGGAATGTAATACAGTAGTCGAGTTATTAAAGGGTTTGAATAGTTAAATGGATTGAAACTTACTTTTAGTTACAACAAATCTAGCTGGAAATAATAATAATAATAATAATAATAATAGTGATAATAACAATAATAATAATGATAAAAGAAGAAATTAATTATAGCAATTTTCACAGAAATAGTTTCACAAAGTGCTTCACAGAGTAATAATAATGGAACAGGAAGTTTTCGGGATAAAAATGAATGATGAAGCTGTGTGAGGAACATTCCATAACATTTACAAGGTTTATTATGGGTTATTATGGGCAGGGAAAGTGTTGCATAGGAGACCTCCATGTTTACAGACAAACAAAGTTTTATTTTTCACAGGCCTGTGAAAGAGCCGGTAAGGTGATCCAATCACTGGGCTTCTCTGCTTGAGATCTTTTTACATGATAAGAGTCTCATTATTATAATTTTCTTCACTTTTGTAATGGATCAGTTTTTACTCTGGCCTCAGGCTGAAAACGTCTGTGCTGCTTTGTACTGTGGATGAATAAAAGACACACCTATGTGAGAAACATTCTTTGTGAAGCATCCAGACTTGAAAGGGACTCATGCGTATCTCGAGTCCCCAAAGACCGGGACCACAGAAAAACCACGGGGATACATACTGAAAAAGGTGCCTGTTAAATTACTTAAGTCGTGTCCAATTTCAAATGCCAGTTTTAATCTCTCCGTTGTTGTCGAAATACGCATTTGTCCGCAAGCTACGCCATCGGTGAGACTGCTGGCACATGTGGACCCAAAGGCAGTAAATTTGGTCAACTTTGGGAAAAATATTAAAAACCTGGTAGAAATATGGAGCAGATTTAGTTCAGGATTCATGATGAAAGGAAATACAGATGATTCCAGAGAATCCAAATTACTATGACTCATGACTCAGATGAGGAGATTGTATCACTTTATAAACGATGCTATAATTTGATACCAGCAGGGCCAAAAACACATTGGCACACTCTACGGTGCTGATTATTTTTATTTTAAAAGTACGTCATGGGATGAAACCGTATGCCTGTCATTGTGTTGTCCCCCATCCAACGGCCTGGTTTATCACAAATACATCAGTACCAGTGTATGTAGGTCAATACGTGAAATTAACGTGATCATGACTATGTCAGAGGTTCCATAGAAACAGTATCAAATGAAATAGTTTCACCTTAAGAGAGCATAAACAGATTTAGTTTTCAGCTACCATAGTCCTGGCTTTGAAACCTTCTTGGTTAGTAATGAGCAGTAAAGACACATGATGGTATGGAGGAACATTGTGTTGAAAGATTCTCATATCCTCATGGTTGCCATGAAGTAAGATCAGCATTTGTATTAGACCAATAAGAATAATTGATACTTTATTTATCCCGAGGGAAATTCTATCACCGCATTAACCCATCTCTGAGGGAACAGTGGGCCGACCCTTTTAAGCTCAGGGAAGCATATTGGGTTTAGGGTCTTACTCGACGAACCTACGACATGTAGACCATGTTGCTGGGGCTCGAACCGTCTACCTTCCAATCCTCTGATTGGGGGACATCCGCTCAACCCACAGAACTACAGCAGCCCCTAAAGACTTTGACCAGCATGAGTTTCTCCAACAGTAATAAAATGGGCTTTATAAAAGCCGTCAGCATCATTATCGCACTTCCATTATTAAGTTTTATTTTGTTTGTTTGTTTTTGTGACTTGCCATGTCTTATTTTATTTTATTTTATTGTATTTTATTGTATTTTATTTTATTTTATTTTATTTTATTTTATTTTATTTTATTTTATTTTATTTTATTTTATTGTATTTTATTGTATTTTATTTTATTTTATTTTATTTTATTTTATTTTATTTTATTTTATTTTATTTTATTTTATTTTATTTTATTCTATTCTATTTTATTTTATTTTATTTTATTTTATTCTATTTTATTTTATTTTAAATGTGAGAATAATGAAGTAGAATGAGAGAAAGTTGCCGTGGCTTGAGTGTGCAAGGGGGTAGTCTTCCTGAATGACCTCTCCCTGAAGTTCCATTTAAAGAAACCTAAACCCTAACTGTGTCAGCTGTATTGGTGGTAGTGTCTCCACGCCTCTTTGTTGTCAAACTTTGACCCAGTACATATCGTCTCCCTTCAAATATAAATATTAATCTTCTGGAGAGTGATAAAGATCTGGATCCAATCAGGCATCGTGGTTGTTTTCCGTTTGACTCGCCCATTTTAAGTCATGACGCAACAAAAATGTCGCCAATTGCTTTATCTGCTGTTTCCACATATTTTGCTAAAAAAAACAAATACAAAAAAGCTGATATTAAACAACCTTCACCTGGTATAGGTAATATTGTTACAAGGGAATCAATGATTTTCAGTTTTAAAACTCCAGGGAGGTTTTTAGTTTAATTTTAGGGAAATAGGGATCTTATGATTCATACATTCAGAGCAGCTGCATGTTTGTACAGCAGGTACAAATTAACTTGCATTGTTTTCTGTTAAAAGGGAGTGTTTTGGGTGTTCACTTTCTCCACATGCATCCTTTACGCTTTGCAACAATGACAGGTCGGTATACACAACACTCTCATGTGTCCATGAATGTGACTCTGAGAAAAATGAAGAATAATGGACTTCATACACTTAATGGGAACAAAGATATCCCTAGATGTTTACATTGAATCAAGAATGGTAAAGTCACGCGAGCCTCGGGGGACTAAACAAGTGTCTGGTGACCTTAAAGGCAACTGAGTGTGTTTCCCCTGAAGGGCTCTCTAACAACATCACAATAAAAACACCTTTCATTAATAACATAACATAGAAATCCTTTTAAAAAAGACTCTTTGTCTGCTATAATGTATTCCATGCTATTGATGTCAGCCGTATTTCTGCATGCTTAATTTGAATGAAATCGTTTTTATGTATTATTGTGAAAACATGTTTTATTTGTAAAACAGAACATTGTGCAAGACTTGTTGGATCCACCTTATCACATCTTATTTTGTGGTATCAAGATGACCCGATAGTAAAGAACCAACAATAGGTACATGCAACACCTGAGCAGGAGCCTATCACAAAAAAAACTCTCATGGGATGGCATGAACACCTCATTAAACAAAAAAGAAATTTATGTAAACTAATCCCAGATTTGGTCTAATGCTCTAAAACTTGATCTGTAGCAAATTTGTTTTGTTAGTATTTCAATGTCGGTTCTCACATGTTCACATGAGGGTTTCTTATACAGTCTATATACAGGACCCTCAAGTGAGCATGTTGTATATGTAAATATGTATGTTTGGCATATATATTTCTATTATGTAGGATTATCTTCTGCACCATTCAAATTAATCAGTGTCTAATTATAAGATACTGAAATGACAACATTGCATCACGTTGACATTTGGATGGAATTAATTCATTTTTTTACTTTCTTTTTGCAGAACAGGATGAGTTTGAGCATCAGCAGACGGATCTGGAGACGGTCTGTAACTCCATTTTGACCAAGCCCTCACAACTACAACTGTACCAGAATGCAGCTGGGAACCTAGGGTGCTTCTCCGGAGTGGGTGGTGTTGCAGATGGAGGAACACCATCCAATCACACCAACATGGAGGTCGACCAGAACTTCATGAGCTTGTTCTTATTCCTCCGTTGCAGAAGTTATGCTCAACCCTGAACTGTTAACAACTGTGTTGTGTTCAATAAAATCAGATTATGCATTTACCAGAATGCTTTTTCTTTCTCTTTGGATCATTTGACCAAAATGGGCGATATTACTTTATATTACCTTACCTTATATTAATCAAGTTACCGTCATCCCTTACAATTATAAAATCTATTTTTAAGTGTTGCAATCAAAAATCTTACAAACACAGCTTAGCCCCGGCGTTTAAATGATTATGATGACTCAATAGCCCTGACCTCTGAGGCGGTGAAGTGTTTTGAGAGGCTGATTAAAAGCATTCTTCAACCACCCTGTATCATCAAAACAGACGCACTGATGATGTCATAGCCTACATGCTCCACATACTCTAAACCCACTCGGACTCCAAGAGGGGAAAATATGTTAGAATGTTGTTTGTGGATTCTGCTTCAGCATTTAATGGTATAATGTCCTGCAGATGTGGGTCCTCAATTTTTCACAGCCAGTAGGCCAAAGTTGGCATGACTGGACATTCATGTATCACTCTCCCCCACCTTCAAAACTTTATGCCCCTTAATGTTCTCAATGTACACACATGCCTGCATGGCTACTTCGGTATCATGCTAAAGTTTGCTGATAACACAGCTGCGCTGGGCTTGATCTCAAATAGAAAAGTGAAGGCCTTGTATCAGGTGGATGGATTTATCATTGACAGACTATAAAGACATCAATACTTATTTTCTAATCATTTATTTTGCGTATCCATCAATATTTAGGTTCATAGGAAGTAGTTGGAAGGTTCAATTGGGTATCGGTTCCTTTTGATTCTATATTATGGGCTGGTGATGATGTGTTCACATGAGTTTTGCAGGTCAGCGGGAGTTGGAGTTTCTTGGGCATTCATGCATCCGGTAGGCACACATGTAGAAGATACCTGGAAGGGATTAACAGGTTTATAGCAATTATGCACTTGAGAGTGAGGCACAAACATTAGTCTTGATTTTCTAACATTCAAAGTTGGCATACCTGAGAAGAAAGTGAGCACCACTGCCACCCAGCCCATTATATAGGACCAGGAGAACCGCCAGCTGCCATAGCGTTTACCATAGTAGTTCACTGTCACTCCGGTGTAGACAGCCATGGCCAGCAGCACGAAGAAGCCTGTCAGGAGAGAAAAACTTTGGCTTTGACTGAACAAAGTCTACACTGCGTCAGAGAGGCGGGCGTGTAGTTACAGCTTTGGAGCTTACAGGAGATGAAGAAGAGGATACCAGCTGCAAAAGTCTTGTCAAACCCATCGAAGGAGGAGTAGTGGATGAACGCCATGATTCCGATCACGATGCCGATGAAACAAGCCAAGAGGGAAAGAATCATGAAGGCCCTGGTGGCATCCCAGTAAGCTGTGGGTGAGAGAAAAGAATGCCAAGTATTGAATAATCACACTCATTCTGTTTTATGCACCCAAATCATGCGACGAACTGTTAAGTATGTTTGATTTTTATAGTTATTACAATCGTATTTCTGCTGTAATGGAAGGCAAAGGATGTGCATTGAATGTTGGACGCATGAATGAAAATAAAGCCATTTTTTAATATTCCTAAAATGGTGATTGTGCTTCTATGCACACCATCCCTTATAAAGCACATACACAGTGAGATTAAGATTCATAAAATAGTGAAATAACTCTGACACACTTCAACCTGTTACACTAGCAAAGCCCCCAAACTAAAGTAACCCGCCTCCCTCCCACGTTTGTCATGGTTGGTCATTAAGTGTTTCTGAGCAGCCTGATAAATATGGATAAACTCAACCAGCAAGTCTTACCGATGCTGTCAGTGTGTGTCATGCATTTTCCGGGCACACAGTATCTCCACAGACCCTGGTGCATGTAGTTGCTGGAGTGACGATACTGCATCCAGTAGTCAGTTGCCGTGGAAACAATCAGGAGTATATTCCCAACTCCGGCACAGAACAACCCACCTCCCATGAAGCTGTACATCCTGCCAAAACCGTGCTGACAGACAGAGAGAGAGCAGAGCAGGTCAGGGGCCTCCCCACATGTGACCTCCGCTGAATCAATTACGACATCCTATTACACAGGATGGAGGAACCCTGGGTATGAATAAAACAATATCTAAAGAAGTCTACTGCATGCCAAAAGCCATGGCCGATTTGAATTTGAGATTATGTCCCTTCAACCGCAGCACAGAGACAGAACCTCCCTGAGAGCTGGGTCCATCCGTCAAATAAACATACTATTCTGACAAGCATATTTCATACACTTATCACTAAAGAATCAAGTTTTGATTAAAAGAGAACAATTTGAAAATTTAATGCTGTCTCTTATGAGCAAAAGTGTATAAAATGGTTCGAATCATATCTAGTTTTTTGGGGTGTTTTTTCTGAAATCGATCCAATTGTAAACACGTGGCATCTATTGAGTTCCTGTACTTCATAAAAAAATTGGGTTTCCCACAATTTTAAACCAGCTTAAAAATAATATTTGTGTTGGAAAACCCAACACAAATATTAGTAAAAAGTAAGATAGAACTTAATAACCATTTTGGAAGTGAAATATGAGACAGTTAAACACATTATTCCACACATTGTACTTTTATATTTTCACCTACCCGTATCCTTTTTCCTGCAGAATAAGCTTGAGATTCCAATTTTCCAGGTTGCCGAAGCACAATATCGCTCAGAGTGACAGGAAAGTTTTGTTTGTGCGTAGGAAACCAAGCGAACAAACGGGCTGATGGAACAATGGAGCGTGCTGAGCCACAACCAATCACACTGGATGAGTTTTGTGTTTTAGGGAATCTGCTGAAAACACAAAACTGTTAAAGCGCTGCACACAACTCAGGGATACTGATGACACACGGCTTTTAATTCACAATGCTTCACAACCACACTCAACGCCCAGCCGGCTGCAAGCTTAGCCTCAGCCGTAGATGGAAAATGATCTTAAACAGATTATTATAAGCAGTGAAATTTAAAAAATGTGAGTTCCAAAATCCTCTTTCTATTTATTAAAGATTTACCACAAATGAATTCATATAAAATCTAAAAAAAATGAAGTGGTTTTTAATGAATCTAGCGTGAGTTCTGAAGACACCAGGAAAACAAACTTATGTTTAATGTCCCTGTACAGTACCGGTGGAAAGTGAAGGCAGAATATTTATCCTTTTGTTTGTAAGTTCTCATCTTTTACTAGGCTCACTGCAGAGCCCGGACAAATGTGACAAAAATACACAGATATTTATCTATCAAAGAGCATCTAATGACTGAACACATGCAACAACACGAGTTTTAGATGTGTGCAGAATCATGGGCTCGCAGGTTTGTGGGTGGGTTTGTACATTTTCAGCTTAGAAACTGCAATTAAAGTGATTTGTTTTTGTTGGAGCATCTTGCATAGAGATGTTTGAATGAAAAATTTGCATTTCCTTGGTTCTGTTAGTGATGTAGGCAACTGTGTAGAGTGAATGGTTTTTTCGAGTTTTAAAATCAGGGACATGATCAGATTCATCATCGTGGTCGATCACGAATCTGGAAAAGTAACTTAACATTATCTATATTGAAGAGAATATTTAGGTGAACAATTGCGTATTTGCTTTTTCATAGAATGTATTTTTTATAAATTATCATCACAATCTAATAAATAGTGCAGGTTTCCCCATCGACTACTAAGTCACATCAGTCAATAAACCACATAAATGCCTTTAATTTCACCCCAGATCTCCCTATGAACATAAAGTATGTGTAAACACAGTGTGGAGGATAAAAAAAAATACCAATAGTGGTCTGCTGTTGTGTGATCTGAAATGTGATGCATTAGGAAAAGGCTGGAGCAGAAATATGAAGGAAATGTACAAATATTACACAGACCGTGTGTCGCACAGACCAGATGGAAGCTTCAAACAAGGAACAAACAGATGAATCGCTTCAGAAGAATAACATATGCTCAGATAAAGGCATTGATATATTCCATTTTTCATTGCTCTTGAGTTATAGAATTCACAGAGGACATGGTAAATACTGAAGAGTGTGTGGTAGCAGGTCTGCTGGTCACACTCAACGAGAGCTTTTATATTTCTTTGTATTTTTTTAAACTGGCTCAAGCGTTGATTTTAGTTTCAAGTTCTCCCAGGATGGAAAAAACAGTAGACATAGTTATTCCACATACTATCAGAGGAGAGTGAAAAAAGCAGCAACCTCAGAATCGAGTCCCCAATAGTCCCGACATGTGCATGAAATACAAACTAAGGAATGATTGTCTTTCTCTCTGAGGCCTGACACCAAAACATGTGAAACATACTGGAGAAGAAAATTTTATTAAAATATCAAGTGATCCATTTCTTATGTATGTTTTTTTTTTTCTCATTGAAACCATTCAATCTCTTGTGTAAACAGACATCTCTGTATATCTTTATAAAAAAGTCATGAATCTGAGGGACCTCTAGGATTTCAAAGGAGAAATATGGACAATACTGGCTCACAGAACTTGATAGTCAACGTTGACCCAGCATTTTACTTTTGACTTTTTTTGGATCCCTATTCTATGTGATGTAATTTCTTCCCGTGATGAGGGGTCCTGTTGTCTATTGAAATGTAGATCTCTCAGTCACGGAGACAATCCGCTTGCATTGTAGGGTACAATCAGGTCACACTTTATTTATCATCCCACGCTGTCTTTCTCACCTTTCACACACGATTATTCGCAATTACCCGCTTCACGGTCTGAAGCGGCCACATCCGATATCACAGTGGCACACCTTATCTTGACAAGTCCAGCCCTCACAGAGCCATCAACCTCATCATTCATCAGTCTCAGCAGAGCCATCAGCCACCACCACCAGTATAAAGACTCCAAAGGGTGATATAAGTGCTTCCTCCGAGGTCAGATATCCGTCAATCACAACCTCCCCAAAAATTATGAGTTGACTTGACATTTTAAGAGTTCAATTGAAAAGTTCAGTAACAGTTAACATTGTTTGCTGGCAGACGTACAGAAGGCGACTGCTGCCGCTCTAAAAACATACGTTTCATGAGATCTTCATGAACGTAAACCTCAGGAAACGCTTAATCCTTCCCTTTTATGGCTAACACTCAAAAGCAACACATTTGGAGATGTAAAATAGAACCTGAAAGGTAACTAGTAACTATTGCTACAACAGAAAAGTTGTGGAGTACAAATAATCATATTTCACTCTAAGATGCACTGGAATAAAACTATAATTTAGAAAAAAAACAAGAACAAAAACACAGAAGTAATTAAGTGAAGTACTTTCAATTTTGCTTGTAGGTTCTGTACTAAATATTCTTAGTTGTTTACCGCCATTGATTCCACTGATGGTGTACGCTAAAAAAAATCACTTGTGTGCCATGGTGGATCTTGGGATAGGGACGGAGTCACATGACCCATTAATGAAGTTAGATTTTAATGAGTCCACAAATGCCTTCTGAAAGATGAAGTCTCTGAACCCAGAAACCACAGATGCCATCCCTAACTGTGACATGTGACTTAATAAGACAAGTCAACATGGCCGCCGTGACCTCATCATCAAGATCTCAACAGTCCTTTCAGTACCTGCTCGGATGATGGTTCTAAAGCTAAACCCGCTTGTATGGAGTAACTCTTCTCTTATGAATAAAAGTATATCTCTTTGTGATTTCCATTTACGAAAACTGTTATCTAAACCAAACTGAGTTTTCTTGATGGACTGATGACCAGCAAAATCTGTGTCACGTAGTCACTGTTACCTGCATTTCTCCCTGATGACCACTAGATGGGGCAGTTTAGTCTTGCATCAAAGCCTGAATCATCAGCTGGATTGAATAATAAGCCGTCTAAATTGTTTATTATGTTATATATTTACTCAGACATACATTCAGGTAATATTTAGCTATGCCTGATATCACATTACTTGATTTCATGATTCTGTTTAATTAATTTTCTCTTTCTATATTATTCTCTTTCACCACTGTATCTTTTTTCTTTATCTTGTTCTATGTTGTGTGACTTTCATGTCTTATCTAAAGCAGTAAGAATAAACAAAATCTTGCTGAACCCTTTGGAGTCTTGGGTTATGTAGAATGTTTTTGAATTCCTTTAATGTTGCCTGTATTTACCGCATTAACTCTTCTTTAAAAGTCAATGTTTGGTATCTTTTTTCATCATTTCTATAACTTTGTCACTATGTTTAAACTTGAACATACTGTATCACATCCAGAACCATACAACTAACAAACAAAAACAAAAACAAAAACAACAACAAAAATAATAATAAATATAATTCTCTGTTTTTTAAAACAATATCAATCCCAAAAATGATCCATGAAACATATTATAGTATTGAAATGAACATACAGATTGCAGATGTCAACATACAAATTTTTTTTCTATATTATACTAAATTACAGTTTCTGTCTTTTGTGTCCATCTTATCATGTGGATTCCGCGGTCACTCCACTGAAAGGTGTGCTTTTCTGCTTTTCTGCTTTTCTGCTTTTCTGCTTCGCTGTTATGCAGGGGGCTGCAAGGGAGACTGTTGATTTTCAACACAACTTAATTTAGCGAACAGTGAACACAAAAAATGCCACGAAAGCCGTTATGTTTATGCCCATTATGTCAGCTGGAAGATAACCTCAAGCAAAAAACAGTCTGTAAAATGTCCAGTAAGTCCTGTCCAAGGATGTTGTGTATATGGCTTAAGGTCAGTGTGTTGTCCATTCTTGCACATGTAGACATAAGATTGTCACGCCGGCAGAAAGCTGACAGAGTCTTTTAATCTCAGACAGTCTAAAACAACGTTCAGTAGGCTTCGCTTGATGAAATGACCTCCGCCTCTTAACCCCCGTGCCACCATGCCCACGTTTTTTCAGAGCAGTAACCTGCTTCTCTTTTATCCAACACGTCCTCACCCACAAACCTCAGCAGGACTCATGCCTGCTGAGGACTGTGGGGGAGTGTAAGGTAGAGCCGGAGATTGCCATTTGTTTGGACTGTAGCTCCCCGAAGAGCATTGAACGTAAATAATAACACGAGAGTCTGTGTGTACAAACTCTCCTGGTAACATAGTTGTAGCCATCAAACTGAAAGTTCAGAATGAGAGATTAGAACAGAGGACAGAGAGGAAGGCAGAGGGAGGGAGGGGTGTCGGTTTGGAATGAACACTCCCCTAACAGGATTGGCTTTCAACCCTACCTCTTCATTTTCAGGAGAGAATAAAAGAAAATTGGAAAACAGGTATATAATATTTGTGGATGGATTCCTCGTACCTTTGCTGAGTATCCAGATGTTCACCCATGGGGGCCTGGGTGGGTCTCTCGTCTTCAACAACAACAAGTCACTGTTCATTACTGCTGCATTGGCAAAGTCTGTGATTGACTTCCTGTGGGCTTGTCCTCTAAATTCTACCTCCCTCAGGAGTCTTGCAGTGGAGCTGGCATCAAAACCACGATCACAACCGGACAGACTTTGCACAATCCAACCTCACTCTCACAAATGGATTATTTATCTGTAACCCATCATTTCTAACATTGCTGAAATGCTTACATAAAGTATTTGGTGGAAAATAGATAGGCATGAAAGATAAAGTAACTTTTTTGGAGACCAATCATGGGAAACGAGAACCTTATAGAATATCCTTTAGTATCAGCGATTAAGTTGTGACATCTAACATGCTTGAGTTGATTTGTCTGATTTTACATCAGAGGTCCGGATATGTGGTTGATTTGTGTCGAAAAGCATTTCCGACATTAAATGCTCAAACCAGGATATTAGATTGTTTTTGGAGGAGATCTTACTGGCTACTTTAACTTAGCTGAAGGAAAATAAATCTTCCTGCGGATCCAGTTTTAGTGGACAAGCATTCAATGGTCTCAGTAACACATCGGCCGAGCCAAGCCATCTGTGAGGGAGGGAGAGTAAACACAGACCCAAATCCATTTTCTACACTGGAAAAAATGTCCCTTTTAACTAAACTGAAAGAAATTAGTGAAATTTGTTACACATACATTTTTTTTTGGTTTCTGTCAAGTTGGATTTATGATTTGGGGAAGCTGAAAATTTTGAGTCACTACAAACCAAAATGTTTTTTTTATATAGGCCATATACAATTTTTCTTTTTTCACTTTGGGAAACCCCAATATTTATGATATTCTCCAAGTATACTTTTACTGTGAATAAACTAACATAATTACTGAAAAGTTGTAAGAAGCAATAACACTGATCTCCCTTGAAAGCAAATTTAGCTCTGATTTATAGTAAAATTAGTAGATATAGTAGATATTGTTGCAGACTGGAATTTATTTTTAGAATACATGACAGTGAGACAAACTATGAATGTATTAGTGACTATGAATGAATCTGCTAATTTAATTTCCCTACAATATACACTAGGTTAACTCATGCGGAATGCCAACAACCCGAATGGAAAATCAGGTCAGGATGAACAACACGCATTGTCCCAAGGCATGCTGGGAAATCCCTTCAACCTATCTTCCCAACATGTGCAATATAAAACTAAGATCCAAATTAAATCTACCTAGACTTAAGAACTGATTCAATTTTAGTAAGTCCAAATTGTTTCTTGACAACGCTTATTTAATTGAGTTTTTCTGGCTTAAGTAATTTTTTTAAGTCCACCATCAATTCTCTTTTTACAGTGTAGTTGTCCATCCTGTTTCTAACCATAAATGTGCAGAGAATCACACAAACACACACACACACCCTGTAAAACAACACACTGCAAAGGGAGAATTGTAAATGAAATTCAGAAAACTACTACATCTTGTTAAACGCAATTCAATTTGTCTTTTCAACTTACATGAATAAGTTACACGTCAAAGGTTTGGTCATGTGACATGAGAACCACTTGTTTGAGCTGAAATTACTACTTATGTCTAAATATGGGATGTCATTTTTCGCTGAGGCGAATTTTATTTGCTTACAGGCAAACTAAAGAAAACAGGTTTAAACTCGAAACCATTATATTCCATTAGAGTTGTGTGAAATGCACTTTAAATTAATGACACAGTTATTTCACTTTTTTTCGGCCTTGGCCTAAAAGCACACATTTTAAGAACCCTTCTAAATTTCATAAATCCTTCAAATTGCTTTGGATTACCGTTATCCTCCCTCTCCACTGGGACTAAATGCTTAAGTCGCCAAAGGCGAAATTCACTTCCCATGACAGCACAGCTGTAAAACGCTGTAGGAAAAGGATCTGACCACAAGAGGCAGAGGAAGGAGCAGACATGAAAAATCATTTTTCATAAATTTGCATGACAGTGGTGTTGACCCTCCGAGTGTCCTCCAGTTTGGCTTTTTGTCCGCAAGATATTGAAAAAATGTTTCAAGATCTGATACTCATAAATGTTGGACCATAATTAAAAGTTGCAAGTTGAAATTAACAAAAAAAAAAAAAAATTCAAAAAAACGTGATTATAATATGATAAACCATCCAACTTTTTGAGATACCATCCATTGAACCGGATAAAAGTAAAGTATAATTCTTACAAGGACAAAAAGTATTTTTGTAACAAATGTTTTAATGGTCATTTTAGAAATCTTACTTACACACTGGTGATCAACAGCGATTCCACAGAACACAGCAAAACAGAGATGAGAGATAAAAACAAGAACAAATGTGTATTCACAGCACTCGCACACGCTGATGATGGTTGATTATCACATTTTCCGCTTCATTTCTCTTCCAGTCTTTCGACAAACACACAGATCATCATGTTTTTATGGTCGGGAGTAAACAGAAAATACAATCATTTATCTGCTGGACGACACAGTAATAGTTGCTTTATTTTAAATCTCAGACAGCTTATCAGCATCTGATCACATCTTTAAAAAAAATGAGGAGCACTCTATTTACATGGCGAAGAAAGGGTGGAGCAAATCACAAGAAAAATCATTAAGAGAAAATGCAGTTTGGCAGGTGATTGGCCGTCGTGATTTCCCTTCAGTCTTCAGTTTTTCCTGAAATACCATTGTCAGGAAAAACTCAACATTTCGATGGTTCAAACCCACAGGAAACCAACCATAGAGGAAATAAGAGGAAGTCGTGTCATGTAGTCAGCATCTGCTCACATGAGGTTCTGAAAGGAAACAAAGGGAGAAAAGAAAGGACAAGAAGAGAGAAAGAAAACATGAGGTACCAGTTTTAATGAGGTTCTGTATAATATTTCTTCAGTTTTAACTGTGAGGTATTCTGAGAGCTAGTTTCCATTAAACTGTTCTTATGCTCCCAATTTTGTATCGCCCTTGTATACTCTCATTCTGTTACTCTTGAAAAAATAAAAGATTCAGGGTTTTTATGTGTTTTTTTTAATTTTGCATTTCCATTTTGCTTCGTTGCTCAAAAACTACTACTTGGTACGAAATTCTGAACCATCCAAAATAAAGGGAAAAGTACTTTCACACTGTAAACAATCTAAACCAGGGTTCCCTTTGATCTGGTATGTAACCACCTCCTCTTGTCGGACCGAAATCCACGGTACAACGATCCGTGACAACGATCCGTGGGAGGATCAAAAACTTTGGTTGTTCGAAACTTTTCAAATCTTCCGTTGAATTAAAATAAACGATGCGGTGTGAAGCTCTTCGCCTGAACTGACCATTTTATTTATGGCATAACTCATTCAAAAATTCAACAAATACAACAAAGTATTTAAAAGAAAATCCAAAATTTAATGAGCTCTTCATGCAGATGCCTCAGAACAAAAAAATGTCTCCATCACCACATTCTTTATGATGCCTTTTGATTCCATGAATAGATGAAGTCAACCAAGAGAGCGGAAAACAATAAATGAAGAAGTGGCAGAAGAGAAAAGTAGGCGGCCAAAAGAAGGAACCTTCATTGTGACCCGCTGCAGTGAAGTGGAAGCAAACATGAAACACCACAAGCCTGAAGACACAAGGCAAGAGAACAAAAGAGAGAGAGCTGGCTGGTTTAGAGGAGAAGCGGCACAACATCAACAAACAATCAAGACCACGAGAAGGATTATAAAGAGGAAAAGCGAAGAGATGGAAGAATAGGTGTATAGAAAAAAAAAAGAGGGTGAAGTGAACCGAGACCCACTCCCACCTACTGCCCCTCAGTGGTCGAGTGAACAAACACAATGTCCTGGTGACAAAACTTCCATTCACAACGGAGCTACTCCCACTGATGCACAAAGTAACTTAAGAAAATAACGCCGACATGGAAGGTTGAATTAAAGAAAGTAGAGAGAAAGCAACAAACTCACACCGCAAAGAGAATTTGAGAGACCATGAGAGAGAGCTTAAAGTGGCGGGAGAGCAGAAGGATGAAGAGGGGATGAAGAAGAATGTGCATTGTCTGTAAATCATTCAGTAGGAGTTGGAAATGTAAGAAAAGAAGGAACTATATGATGCAGGTGCCAGTCCGAAAAACTAAAAGAACTAATAGAAATGGAATGTCAGAGAATAAGAGAGGGCACGCCAGCAGAAGGAACAGGATATAGAACATCTACATTTGAGTTACATGAGATGCTTGAAGGCGAGCAAAGAGTCTTGGAGGAGGAGAAAATGGTAGAAAGAAATCCTAAATGCAAGATAATTCAGGAGGACTTTGACATCGACACCTACAACTAGAAAGCCCACAGGGTCTCTGAAGACGGGAGGATACAAGGAGACCTTGTGGAGACTATCCATGGAAAAGTGAGGTCCTTTGGCATAGAACCCTTGAGAATTGAAGAAGAGGATGGAAAGTTACAACAGATGGAGACAGAAGCCGGAGAGGAAGAGGGAAGAGTGAGTCAAATGTGACCAGAGTTATCCTTGAAGGATGGTAAGCAAGAATCTGCACCAGCATATGAAGATACTGGGCCAGCTAAAAGAGACGAAGAGAAGTGTCCTGAAGAAAGCCCAGTATTGACAACATGATGAGTAGAAATAGAGCACCATAGAAGGTGAATGATGGTACCTCTAACAGCAAAAAACTTGATTACATCGATCCTTTTCTGATTCCCAAATGTTTGTGCTGAATGAGAGAGACAGGAAAAGAAAACTGTCTGCTGTCAAACCTCCTCAGAGGGAAAGTCATCGTCTGGATGATCACTGTGTGAACTGATTCAGCGTCGGCCTGCGACCCGGCGACAATCTTTGACGACAAACGTAGCAAACAGGATAGTATGACTGGGGAGTCACAGAGGAGGGGAACGCTGTGGCCAAAATGAGCGACGTCCGTATTACAATGCTAAATCATCCTATTTGATTTAAGTTAAGAATCATGTATTTATTGTATAAATTGAGAAGGGAACATGACATTCTTTTGTTTCTTCACTAAACCTGGAAAGTCCTGGATATTCTGGTATGGACAAATGAGTCTCCTCCTGACAACGCTTAAAGGAGGTTTTCAGTAATATTTTCGACAAACCCCTAGATGGAGGGGCCCTTAAAAGTCTAAGAAAATACACGGCCCAACCAGTAGGGGTTGGAGAAATAATGCTGAAACAGCGGGATTTCCACTGAGCATAGCAGAAAATTGTGCTGATGGAAGGCATTCTAGAGGTTTAAAAGATGGATCGAACCGGTTCTGTTACACGCTTCTGACATGTCAAACTAATTTAAAATCAAACCATTGATCGGACCTTGACACAGACTTCTTAGATGTTACCCTTAGAAACTTTTGTCCAGGGGAAATTACCTTTATTTCAAAAAAGTAGCCCTAACCACCTTCAGCTCAACGTTGACCTGGCCCACAATACAAAGACATAATCTCTGTTCAGCTGGACTCACTGTCAGTCCATACTCACCTCCTCGCTCCTCCGACTGGTGGTGGAAGGTCGTTAAAACACTCCTCCACCCAGAGAGCCGTAACCGGACATCTGAACCTCGGGCAGGATGCTGGACTGTCCGTATGGGATTACATTCTCATCTGTGGATGAGTTATCTCTGTGTTTATATACTTTCGGTTACATCCTAACTTATGGAACAGACTGAAAATAGAACCCCTACCGCTGGATCCACTCCTATCACATAAGTGCAAGGAAAACGTTGGCAGTGGGTGCTCTCTAAGCTGAAAGGGATTAATATGAAGCCTCTCAGTAATATTAATATACTTCTATTTCAGTTCCAGCTGTTGAGGAAAATGACCTGCACTGCCGGCAGTGATAGAGCTTTTTTAATCATCCATTGTTGACAGACAGAGAATAGTGCCACAGAGGGGAGGGTCATATTTACCCTGCGATGACCACTTTGTCGGTCCTCTCCTCTGGGGTGAGAAATGTTCTGCCCTCCTCTGAAGTGACGGCGAATCGCTCATCTCTTTTTTTCCACTGTCCGTTCGGCTGTGGCTCAAAACATCGTCCAGGAGCTGTAAGGAGTCTTCAGGAGGGGGAAGGGGAGCGGCTGGCGGAGGAGGAAGTTCTGCACGTGATTGATCCATGGTAAAAAACAAACTACAAACATCCATGCTTTAATTAAATACTTAGGTTCTTTCTAGTAAATATTAGTTTTCTTGCTGAGTTAGATAAGTTCAGACAACGTTCATGTTGTCGCATTATATACGAAGGTACAGACAGAAGTCAGTTAGCTTAGCATAAACCCTGGCAGCAGTTAAAAAGCCAGTCATAGTCACTGCATCATTAATAAACTCCTAGTCCTTTCAGACTCGCTCATATCATGTTTTTTAAATCCCTTCAAAAGACATAGTGTAAACATAAAAACTAGATGTTGTGCCGGGATTCATTTGCAAACTACTTCTTGACCACTGCCAGTTGCCTGGCAACCACTGAAGACAGGTCATGATCTGTCCCGGCGCAATATCAGCGAAAAAGCAAAATGACTCTTTCCTAAAAAAAAATGCTTGGATTGAGGGTGATAACATATTAATGTTTGACAGGTATAATGTGTAACATGTGAACCATCTTAGCATCTTAGAAATTGAGTTTTGCACATAATGTGGTATAAACCAAATTATTTTGATATTAGGCTGTGGTTATGACAGGATGATGAGCCCTGGAGGTGGAGGGAAGTTATTAGAATTCATTCTATAAAGTCTTTATAGCATTTAGTATTTGTAGAGATATTTAAGGTAGAGCTGTAATGGTTGGCCACCATGCAGGCACATGTCACCAACCCTAGAAGTGTGAATTAAAACGAGTCTTATGAATTGTAACTATCCTATTAATACACATTTAATTTTGAGGGACAATGTTTAATACCTCCTTGGTTGTGTGGCTCTCGCCTGAGCAGCCGATCCTTGGGTGGTTTCTTCTTACTCCTCGATCTGTGTGCCTGGGCGGTGGGGCTCAACTCTGCAGCAGCAGCAGCAGCAGATGGAGATTGTCCTGATAATAAAGTATTCTGACATTATCCTAAGGAAACTTGGAAGAAACTGAAGAACACAGAGCTGCACTTTGAATAGATGTGACATGATTTCCACGTACAAATACTTTCTGTTATGTAATACCTTCAACATAAATTAAACATGACACTCTGCAGTTGTCCTCTTAGGAAGCCACTTCCAAAAATATCCATTGAATTGAATTTATACTGACCTCTACCGAGGCTTTCGCCCTTGAAATTCTCTATCCATCTGTGGGTGTTGTACACCTCACCGGCTTCCCGGGCCTTGGTGTTGGTAAACAAATCTGGGTTGGACTGGGAGGCCTGGGAGCTTGTGTGTTGACGGGCTAAGAGGTCAAAGTGATGCAGGCGTGGACTCTCGCTGGGACGCTGGGTGTCTTTCTGGGGGGAAGTCCTCAGTGTTGCCGGGAAGGATGGCTCCCCTGGTTTGGAGGGCGGGCCGGAGAGTTCTTCCCTGGACGTGTCTATCAGGTAAGTTCTGGCAGGCAGAGGAGGACACCAGTCGTCATCGTCCTCCTCAGAGCTAGGGAACAGAAAATGAGTAACAGCTCAGTGTGACAGTGTGAGACTCGGAGGGAAAGACTGAGCACAAGAAATCTACTTACAGAGATGTAATCAAAAGGAGAGCAAGGCTCTGTGATGCTGTACAGCTAAGATTACTAATGTTAATGTTTACCGTGGCCAAAATCCTCTTTAAGCATGTCAGGATGCTTACACTTGCACTGTTTAGCACCAAATGCAACTGGATGATGAGTAAATGAGTGATTAATGAAGTTATCAATGGGAGGCAGGATTGCCTGCACCCAATGAAATGGCTTTATATTAAAAATGTTATTAAAAAGTTATCAGAAATCCCTCAAATTCCACCAAGAGTCAGACAGGGGTTGACTTTCGTATGGAAATCTGTGTGATATTTCAAATTTCAGCCAAAGAAGTGAACCGATCAACCAACACCTCCTTCTATAACTTGCTAACATCTCGATAGAAGGAAAAAAAAAAATTTGAATGTCTAAATATAAGAGAAGAATTTATATGTAAGGAGGGAAAGAATAATTCCATTGAGACCATGTTTAAATGGAATCAAGGGAGGGTTTGAGAGAATGAGAACCACCTCCATGATTTGCGATGTCACTTCAGTGCCGTTGGGGCTAATTTAATGATGGACATGTCAATGGAAATGGAACATTCTAATCCAAACTGTCAGATGGTTGCTAATGTCATTACAAAAGAGATGACGCAGTCAGAGAAGCCCTCCGCTCCCATCCCATTATGTCCGCAATCTAGACTGTCAGGACCAGTTAGAGGAGATGGCTCCCTCCTCAATCCCAGGGAGCCATCTCCTCACAGCATGCAGACGCCGCCGTGGATAATTCACAAACTCTCCAGACTTCAAATTTCACTAAAGTTTTGTTAGACTATCTCGACAAAGTTACACGCAGGTCTGATCTCCGTCTTCCTTAACTAATGCTAATGATAACTGGAGTAGGGTGAGTATGAGCCTGCAGGAAAAGCAATATCATATTTTTCTGCTCACCTGGGCGGCTCCTCCTCCTCTTTATTTGTCTTTGTGTCACCTCTGGATTTGTTGGCAGGAAGAGGCAGTGACAAAACGTCCTCCCAGGTGAGAGGCGCTGACTTGGGTGACCTCTGCTTCACCAATTTGTCTGTTAAAACAAACGTTGTGTTAAAAACACGTCGTATAGTGTAAAAGGTGCAATCACTGTATTTTCATCAGCTCCATCCTGAGACCCTGAGGTTAAAACTGCAGGATAGTTCATGCTTTGATAAATATACCATAAATAGGGGATTTTAAATGCCTCCTTTCTCCTTTTCTGGCTAAGAGTGCCAGAAGTTTGTTGTTTCTGTCGATCTTTTTTCTCATCATAAACAAGGACCCTACGACATTTAGACTGCAATGTCTGGGACAGAACCGCCTATATTCCCATTGGGATTGGACCACTCAACATACAGCCGCCCTTTTTGGTTTCCATCAGGGATCAGGTCTTGATCCACCACTTGTTTCAATTAATTCTTTTTCACAGCATACATTAGGGGGACATTACACGGAATATAATCTAAATTCTCTCTATTAACCTGACAATAAAGTTATTATTATTTACTAAATGAATATACACACTCACACTAAAGCTAGCTATGGTGAGTTTTAATCAGAGTCACGGTCACAAAAAACTCACCATTACTTTTCTTTGTGTACTGCAGCTTTGCATACTCAGACCCAGACTGACCGGACTGGATGGTCCACTGGTCCAGGTTCTGCTCGAGACCCACAGAACCATTGCTAGACAGTATTGGGTTGCTGCTGTATGGGTCTGGACCGTGGTTGTAGGATGTGCTGGAGTAGGTGTCGTAGTAGGCGAGGAGGTCATCCTCGGCGGTTGTGTTGATGGTGCTGTAGATTGGACTGTCGTTGGAGGCCGTGCTGCGTTTCTCCGTCTGGTTTGTGTACTGGAGGATGCCAGCTTCTGAAGAACGAACTACGATGTTAGATTAACAACAACAATTATATGTGAGGAAACATGTAAGGTGAGAGAGCTTACCGTTATAATATCTCTCTGAGTCCAGTTTGCCGGAGCAACAGTTGACAGAATCTTTGCCCGTATGGGTGAGGCTTGGAGTGGGCCAAGAGTCAGCTAGCCAGGGGTAGTTGCCCATGTTTGATCCTAATAATCCAGGTCTGGAATAAAAGGTGAGATTAAACCTCTTTCTCTATATATATTATATATATATATATATATATATATATATATATATATATATATATATACATTGTATATATATTTAGATGACAGAAAATAAGTTATCGGAATCCGATTGAACTTTAGTTTACCCTCCATTGATGATTCCAGATCCTTCACTGTGAGCAAATCCAACTGTAAGAAGAAAAGTATCTTTGTTATTCTCATAGATCACCTCCATAACTGAGTTGTGTGTCTCAGAACTGTTTTAGAGTTCTTTAAATTCTTTGTACGATTGGTGATCATGTGTTGAAATAAATTGGATTTGTCTTTCTGTGTCTGTCTTACTCTCTTTCTTTTGTTATCCATAGACCCAGAATGAACACTTTCAGTAAATTGTGCTACGGAGGCTCTTCTATGGGATCAGACAACAGGAGTTAGCCTTCCCTCCCAGGTGTGCCTGCTCTGACGCAGCTGTATAACCATCAGATTTTGTCAAAGTCTTCCAGATCCTTCACTTGCTCTCTTTTCCTACTTCCAACACCAACAACCTCCAGGACAAAATGCTCAATTGCTGGCTAATATATGGAAACCACTGATAGATGCCATGGTAACAAAATAATCAGTGTTATTCTGAATTCACCTGTCAGTGGTTTTAATTCAAAACGTCCCTGTCCCGTAAAGATTGTGAAAAACTTATTCATGCTTGTCTTCCAAATAGATTTAAATTTTTTTGCAATGCTCTTTTTGCCAGTCCCCAGAAGCAGTCTATTGAAGAACTTCCAATTATTCATAACTGTGCTGTTAGACTTTTAAGTCAAAACCGGGAAAAGGGAGCAAATTATCCCAGTTTTAGCCGTGCTGCTTTAGCTCCCAGTATCTCTGTGAATATGTGCAAATGACAGCTGAAAATGTGTTTATTCCCATTTGGCTTTTAATTAATGTTATGCTACCACATTTTATCATTCTGACAGTTCCCTCCCTATCACTATTATTATTTCTTATTTTTCTTATGTTATGTTATTTCTATTAGTCGCTGTAGTTATACATTTACTTTATAGGTTTCAATAGGGGGGGGGGCATCATCAGTGATGTTCCTGGGGTCACCCAAGCAGGTGACGCAGCTTGGGTTTATCAGGTCCAATCTTTAACTTTTCAGATTGAGTGCTTACATCCGCGCATAAAAAACAGATGAACCTTCTTCTGCTCTGACTCGAGTGTTTGCCATCTAAATGAATATTATAGTACAATCAAAAATAAAGCAAGAAAGAATGTATGTTTAGTCATTCGTAATGCGGTTAATGTGGAATACATATGAAAAGGTTTTTCTCAGAGCTTTGGGATCTACTGTACATTTATGAACACGGATAAATATCCCTTTAAGTCAATCAAACACTGATTTGTCGTGCGCTCCTCTGCTGAAGGGCACAATCTAAAAGAAAGTGTGGTGGTTATCGTTTATAAATGCTTCAATGTGTCTTCCCTGTGATTCATGATTAATGCTTGGAGAACTGCCCAGTGGGGATAAATACATTTTAATTAAGCAAATATGCAGTGAAATGAATGTATTGCTTTGCGACCAAACAAGTAAAATTGCAAACATTAATCACTGCTGGAAGCATGCGCAGCGATCTATTTGGAACTTTGTCACTTATTGGAAACAAAGTCTGATGGTCTGCTGTACAACAAGCAAAACCTGACTCCTCTCTAACATCACTATTCCAAGAAGAAGAACTCCTGGAGTAAAAATTGGAAAAATTCAGAGCTTCCCCTTTCTGCTGTGATATTTGATATTTTCCAGTTATCACTTTGAAGAACTTAAGTTACTTTTCCCACTTGCCTGCTGGTGTGTATGCGAAGGATGTAGTGTAGTGACCCAGCTGCTTCCTCCTGCGGTGTCGACAGTACAGCCAAGCGCTGAAGCCCATCAGCACCAGCCAGGCAGCGACACCCAGCCCCGCAATGAAGGCCGGCTGTCGAATGACACCTGTGATCTGCTCCGATATGCTGAGGTTACCGCCTTCATTCAGCGGCTTTAGGGTGTTTTCCAAAGGAGGAGCTGAATGAAAAGCAAAAGATCTTAATACTCATAAGAGAACATTTATCATTTTTAGGAAAAAAATACCCTTTTATTTAAACCTTTATCATTTATACTATATAATAACGGTTCAAAATGCTTATTCTGAGACATAAAAATTTATATCCACATGTAGGCAACAGATACATATAAAACAGATCAGCCATAACATTAAAACCATCAGACTGATATCGTGTATGTCCCCTTCTTGCTACTAGAGCAGTGGTGGAATGTTTTGTGTATTTTGACACCTCTCTATTGGAACCAGAACAACATTTTTCAGCTGTTTGTACTGCATTTATTGCCTGTCTGTCAGTAAATGTTATTCAATATTTTAACATTTGTACGCACAATACAGCTTTAATGAGCTTCACGTCACAGTTTTCTGAATATTTTCACATCCAAAACATACAGTTATGATGGCTCCTCTTTTGTTAAGTCTTCCAGACCACGTCAAAATTCCTCATACAGATTACACCTGCTGTGTTTTCCATATTCCTCGACATGTAGCAGATGTAGAAGTAAGTGACTCACTGAGAATCAGGCTGACTGGCGAGCTTTGAGCGCCCACTCCGAGGCTGGTGACAGCAGCGACCGCCACTGCGTAGCGGACTTCAGACAGCAAGCCTGTTAGCAAGATGGACAGAACCGCTCCATCCACCGTTCGGTTTATCTGGTTCTCCTGGTCCACGTCGCTGGCCAGACACCATACCTGATGGAAATCAGAGAGAGAGATATGGTGTGTTATTATAATAGGATGGTGTTTGGCATTGAAGATCTGTCTTGTGTAGCACAGATTAAAGATTAAAGGGTTGTTGGTGCAATGACAGTTCAAAGACAACGCCAAAGTCCTATAAATATATATGCGTGCATATCTGCAGCTGTAGACTTAATGAGATTTCCAAGGTAAAAGGAGCAATACTATAGAGGCACACTAGTGTTCTGTAAATGAGGGGCTTTGTACATTTTAATCAAACTGAAGCAAATTATTTTTTTCAGGAATAAATAATTCTTCAAGAGAGGTTACCAAAAAAAAATTGTATTGTATTGTAAAAGCTGCAAAAGTAAAACACAAAACAAAAACAGAGAGTCAGCATCAAAGGTTTGTTAACACTAGATATCAATAAGACACTGCGGCTGCAAAACTCCTTTACACATTTACATTACATTTTATCTGTTACATAAAAATATGCAAGGTCTCATTTAAGCACACAAAATTAGCGGCAAAATGTTAGGTTGAAAAATTAAAGAAGTCATGCAAAATCTTATCATTTTGGTGGTTAAATGAGTTGCATCTCATTTGAAAAACTCCATTCACCAACTACAACATTTGATCGTTGTCTGCTATATGTGCTGCCTTCTGATGAATTCACTCTAAGAAATAAAACATCACATTTACTTAACTTAATTATGTCAACCAGTCCCACAAAACTCGGTAGATGAATGGGAAAAAGTTTCATAAATGAATGATTAATTATGTTAATCCAACAATATCTATGTATCATTTCAAAGACTTGTGGACAAAGAGGCTTATCCAGAGTGTATCCGTCCTCTCATTCAGCGTCAGCTGGGATAGACTCGAGCCCCGAAGGAACCTGAACAACGCTAAGCGGTTAAAGGAAAAGAAAAAACATTTGGTGAAGTAAAAAGTATAATAAACGGTGTCAGCTACATTGGCCTGTTTACAATAGCATTCTTTTTATTGGAATCTATTGTGATGGAAATGCGCTCTATAATTCAGTAATACCAATTGAAATTAGAATTAAACAAAAAAGGAGCCAGGGCCGTTGATAGCAAATTGATTGTCGGAGCGGTTAATTGTGATTATTGCCTTCGGCTGATGAGCCTCCACATTTAAAATAATTTCATGATCAGAGCAGTGCAGTGTCTAATAACTTTCTACATGCACACAAGAATGAAAGGAATAATTACAAATATTAGGACCAGGTTTGTTTTTTTCCATGGAAATCAGTCTGATGATTATGAGTAATCAGTGTTGTGCTCAGACAAATATTCAGAACTCTGTGTTTTCACAGAGCAAACAGATATCAGGGACAGTTGGTGTTTTTAATGTGATGACTAAATTGCTAAATTGGGTGTCAGTGGTGGCCGTAGACGGACTGACAGCAGATATGAAGAAAGGAGTCATTACTAATGGTTCATTAAAATCAGTGTTTTTCATTTGTACCCAGACGGAGAAGAAAAACAGACCATTAACTGCATCAAAATGCAAATATCCTAAAACAACCTGTTCCACTTTATGCTTGCAGCTTCCAGCTACATTTTAACATGATGGTCCCAAAAGAAGAGTCAGAGAATCAGGCGTCGTCTCAACCCGAGAGCTGCATTCTCACCTTATACTCCCGAATGATCCCGCTCTGGGTGTTGTGAGGCGGAGGCTCCCAAGATACGCTGATGCTGGAGCTGTTAGTGAGCTGCACCACCGAGACAGCCTGTGGGGGAGCACTTAAAACTGCAGAAAAAGGGAAATTATTTTCCTACTACTATTATCAGTGCGTCTGAATCATGTCAAAGAATCATCTTTAGGGACGATAAGTAAATGGGAATGTCCCAAAATTTTTTTGATGGATATAAAATCAGATGTACTTGACGTTGGCTGAAATGGCTACTAATTTCTTGTTTCAGGTCAGGCTTTTTTCAGCTGTCATGCTAAGCAACAGCTGGCTGTGGCTGCCAATTTATTATATCTACAAAAATACGAGAATATTATGGAATCATTATCGCCGCCTACATTTCTCTCGCAGAACCTTCTTTTTAGCATGATAACTCATAAACCGTTGGATGGATCATCTTAAAATTGTACGACTCCTTATTGTGAGAATAAACTAGATTGATTTTGGAAAAATTCAGTTGCATATTTCCGACACTAGGGGGAGTTTTGTCTCCAAAGGTTTTCAGACATTATTCTTCAACCATTGGACCAATTAAGTCCAAATTTGGTGCTTATGTTTCAAATCAAGGAGAACTATCTGGTTCCCTAGTGGTTCATATTTTACTCAGTAAGGGGAGCTTTTAATGAAAAAACTGTAATTAAAACATAACTTCCTAACCATTGGAATTAGGGGGAGCTTCTTTTGTGGGTTTTTTTTTAGCAAAAAAACACTGTTTTTGGTCTGAAATTCACATTTAATTTTAGGAGTTCAATCAGAGTCTTTATTTGTAGAGCACAAGTATATACCCCTGCTGTGGGGGGTGACAGCGTAGGCCTAGATTGGAAGTGGAATCTTTCATCTCAGCCATTTCTCTGCCAGAAAATAATCATTTTAGTCCTTTAAAGACATACATTTTAACTATTTTCCCTCATAATCAATGTTCTTTCACCAGACAAAATGATCTGATTATCATCTTCTTACCCTCTTCAGGTGTTCGCAGCAGAACCATGAGGCTGTCATGTCCCTGCAGCTCGTTGAAGTAAGGTCGTATCTTGACTTCATACTCAGTGGTGCTGTGCAGATCTGTAAGGATCAGACTGTGGTCAGACCTGACCTCTACATCCTGGACCAGCCAGGAGCTGCCGATAGTCCGGTAAAATATACGATAACCCTGAACATAGTGAGACTGATGGGCGACCTGAAAAATGTTGCCAAGAGAAGAAGAAAAAAAATCAGTCGTCCATTCAGAAGCGTTTTTTTTCAAGTTATTCTGCATTTGCAATAAAATCCGGAGGAATCGTTTGAATTATTGTTTAGATTTTAGCTTTCCTTCATGTAATTCAAGTACAAGTTACAAAATGACTTTTTCATCAGCCAAATATTCCACTCACAGTCCAAGAAATGCGGGCGCTGGTGGGAGACAGCACCAGGGGCTTCTGCGGGTACACCGAGACCTCGCCCAACTCCCTCAGCACCTGCCTGTGGTCCACTCCGTGTTCTGTCGGACTCCCATCTGTGAGAAACGACACACTCGTTTAGCCTAACAGCTGATTAGAAGTTATTCAGCTTCCCAAAAAAAAAAGGAAAGCTTTTAATGAAATTCAACATGGCTCAGGGCTGAGAAGCAACACACTGAGAAAGCAATTAGTTTTACTGCACATCAAACGCAACACTTTCGAAACCAAGCGGCACATTATTTCGGCTTTCAGCCTCACATCCAGCATCTCTAACATCTTACTTTAAAAATACATGCTGAAATAATGATCGTATAGTTGGACTCGTGTGGAGCTCATGCAATTTGGGCCGATGTGACTCACCCTGTGTCCTGACGGGCTCAGAGATTGGGCTGGGGTCGCCGAGGCCGTAGGAGTTGACGGCTCGGACGATGAAGAGATAAACAGTGTTGGGGAAGAGTCCGATAACGGTGTGCCTCTCGTGTCTCACATGGTCCGCTACCGTTTGCCAAGTGCTGCCCACCGATTGGCTGAAGGGGATTACATTATAGAAGACAACATTTTATCATATCGTAATATCAATCTATTTGATGAGAACATGGTTTAACCGCATGTACCGGTGTCACACTTCAAAGTTAAGATCTTTAACGGGTGGAGATCTGTGGCCTTATAATAGAAATATTATGACTAAACTTCCAACAGGACGTCTATATATAGTACATTTGAATCAGGCGAATGTCCTCTCTGCGAACGTCTGACATTAACTCCCGTTATCTTGAGAGCACAGCTTCATTATCATATTATCTTGAGATAACAAGGTAATTGTTTTGATTACAAGCCGTGGCTTGCTTCTCAATCTCTTGTAACGCAGACAGGCCACAGATGAAGAGGAGACATCAGAAAGACGAACTTTAACTTTGAAATTATGTGGGAAAAAAGGTCGATATCTCAAGGGTATGACAAAGGCAGTTTTTTTTTTCTTTAACTGTCATGGTTTGGTTCTTTTTTGTATTAAGTTAAAACCGGTTACAGGTTGTATATCCTGTTTTATTTTGAAGGTTTTTTTCTGATTATATTTTTCTCCTTTCCTTGTTTTGACTCAGTGTTCCAGCTTTATCCCTCCCATTACTACTACTTCCTGCTCCTGTCCACGTGTGTCTGTCCTGCCTTCCTGATTAATGAATGTGGTCTCCTGTCCCCAGCCCCATTTGTCTCATTACTCGGTGCATTTAAGTCAGTGATTTTCTTTCCCTCCTTGTCGGATCGTTGGTTTTAACCAGCCTGCGTTCCCTCCAAAGTTTGCTCCTGTAATCTGCTGTCCTGCTTCCTTGTGCTCCTTGAAACAGTCTTACATAAATTCTGATTCCCTCATGGATTATTATTTGTTACTTTGGATCATTTTATTATTTTTTTCCCTTAGTTTCTCGAAGGCTAGTATTCTGCCTCTTGTCTATTATTCGTTTTGTAAATCAGACCTTTTTTATTGTGGTTATTTTTGAGCAGATTGTTTTTGCAGTTTCGGATTCTAAATGTGACAACCAGTTCAAACACTATTTAAATAATTGGTCATATCAGCTTATCATATCAATTGTTATCTTGCGCAGTCAATACAAACATTTTGTTTTCCTGTGATTTTGGACTCTTAGAACTTCATCTTTAATAGTGATGGTTAAACACAAAGTTTGTCTGAGATGTTTTCGTGTGTAGGGTTTTGTGATAATTTTATTTATTCAACCATTTTCAAATGCTTTTAAAATTACAAAATTGATTTGATCTTGAAATTGATGGATCTTCTCTTCTCTTTTTTGGAGAGAACAAGAGGAAATCGCAAATCTGCACAAAAAGGTTATATCATATATCTGCATCTCAAAGCTCTAATAATACCTTTATGATCTATATTTTTTTCTATCGGCATAAAATTTGCAAAGGTTATATTCTCGTCCTGTTCCACATTGTCCCCCTGTTTTGCTTTCGTCACTAACATTCCTCCAGATTCCAGGACAATCGCCTCTGTTATTGTCCTCTCTTATCTGATTATGGCGTCTTGTTAACCATGTCCCCCAGTGTATTTAATCAGTTCTGTGTCATGTGATTTGTTCGCATAAATGTGATTCAAGGTGCCAACGATGATGATTTTGTCATCGAACAACATCAAGTCTTTCTAGAAACTCCACAGAAGGAAATCATTGCCATCCCAGATATTTATTTAAATAACCGGAACAGGTTATAAATACAGCAATCTTTGCACAACTACTACTCTCTGAAGTACTAATAACTCAGTAATATAACTCATTCTTGACTACACGAGATGGTAAAGATGCATCCTTTAACCGTGAGTTTCATTTCTTCTCTAGCGAGGATGCAACGACTCAAAGCAGGGACCATCAAGCAGCATGAGAACAATCTAACATTTTCTCCGACTCCATGGACGAGAAAATGGCAAAGTAATTATAAAAAAAAACGCCGCAGCATTTTTCCTGTCATCCGTGAATCCTCTTCTGCCGCCCTCATGACCAAATGTCCTCCGGAGAAACAGTTTTGACATTTAAACAGTCCAGCTTTTTGCAAGATCTGAATTTGTAAATGGGGCGAGAGTAGAACCCATGGCAGCACAGACACCATCAAGAAATTCAAGAAGTTTGCGCCAAGAGTTAAAAGATGTTTGTTTATACTTCTCTCTGTTGATGCTTGAAAACAACTTCTAAGTACTTTTTGGTGGCAAAGCGTGAGATGAGTGGAATCTGCATCCCCAGTTCTTCGTGCGAGCCGCCACTCCTTTCCCCACAGAGATTACTGGACTTCGGTGTCTGCCCACTCGGCCAGCACCCTTTCTCCTGCTTATGTAATGAGTGAACTCCTCATCTGGGCTAGCATTCCCTCCTTCCTTTGCCCTCAGGATGGAACAGAGCTGCTGAATTGACCACTGCAGTAATTGTTTCCTCTTTCACTCACTGTCTGTCACTGAGGCCCATGGCTGGTGTGTAGCGCCGCTTTGGCTCTCTTCGGTTGCCGACACTAAACACTGATGCAGGTTTAACTTTAGGACCTCACTTAGCGGCACCGAGATGAATAATCTCCAAACTCCAAAGATTGTAAATGAAGAAAGGATAGGATGTGCACCGAAACGTGGCCATTCCGTAAAAGGGCAATCCACCAATTATAGTGGTACTACATTTGTGTCCAGTATCCTGTCTCTGGTCTTGTGACTTTATAATGATCTTAGAAGGACTGAGAACAGCTTTAAATCCAACATTAATTAGATTTGGACGTATTTGTGCTGTTTGCCTTTTTGAAAAACCTCTTTTATATTTGTTATTACATATCTATTTTTTGATTGTATTGGAGTGCTGCCTAGCTAAAATTACCCCAGGAATACTATTCCTTTACAGACATTTTTTTTCTCTCACCGTCATATCATTCAGACTTTTCACACATACACAGTCTTAACAGGCCTCCATTTTTAGCCTTCTGCTTTATGAATATGTGATTCTTTCTTTTCACTTGGTTTTTCATGCTGGTGTTAGGCACACCCTCCATCTCTCCATCAATGCCCAATCTTCTTATGATCATCACTTTCTTACAGTGTCATTACATAGTTATACAAATATACATACGTATTTTGCAGGACATAGCTGGATATACTGTTTTAACAAGGCTATCACATTCAATAAGGTGGTGTAAACACTGATCAAGAGGTCAGTTCATCACCTTCATGCATTTAAAAGTCCCCAGTCACCTAAACTGCATGTTTGTGGGGTGTGGGAGAAAACTGGAATACACTGAGAGAACATTGGAATTCCACACTGAGAGGCACCAGAAATAGTTGGAGGTGAGTTTGAACCCAGAACCTTCTTCCTTCAAGGGAACTTTGCTACCCACTTCATCACTGTGCTACTATTAATGATGGCCAAATCATTTAAGAACTCATGAAATCATGCAGATGGTTGTTATCGCATACCTGAAGGCTTCGATGATGTAGGAGGTAACAGCAGCCCCGCCCTCATGAGGATTGGACTGCCAGGTGAGGGTGACCGTGTTTTTGGTCACCTCTGTCACGACGGGCTTCTGTGGTGGTCCTGGAAGCTGGATGTACTCAGAATCTCTGGATACTGAGGGATTTCCATTTTCTGCTGGGAAACCACATCGTCTTGTTATATTACTATGCAATTCTGGATTAACTCTGATCAGTATTTTATTCACCATCTCAGTGTTACAGATTGTGTGGCAGAGTGTCGACTGTAAGAGCCTAGAGGTGAGGTGCAGTGTGAAGTGAGAGAGAGAGACAGAGTGAGAGTGTGAATGGAGTAAGCACCTCTGACAGTCAACATCCCACTCCAGCTCGACTCCCCTGTGGTGCTGGACACGACACATGTGTACATCCCCGAGTCTGAATCCTGTGAGGTAGAAGTCAGCGTTTGAGACAGATAAAAGGTATGAGAAAAAATGCTGCTAGCATTTTTTCTTCTTCAAATATATATATATATATATATATATATATATATATATATATATATATATATATATATATTTAAAGAATGGCATGAATCTGCTTCGATCAGCATAATCATGACAAATTATGTTCCAAATATGTTCACATGAGTTGATTTCAAACCAAATATTATTTAACTATTAATCATGAATGTGAACAAATTTTATATCACAAAACTGCCCGTTAGTTTGATGAATTTTTTTTATTCATTAAGTAAGCTACTCTATAAACGCTCAGTCGTGATAGAGTAAATATATTGGAGGACTAGTACCTGGGGTTGTGACTCATTGCCCAGTGTGACAGCAATACATTTACTGAAAATAATAATAATAGTAATAATAATAATAATAATTGATACTTCATCTATCTACCCACTGAACTACAGCCAACCTCAAAAAATATAAATACTGCTATTTAACGACTATGCAATATGATGGTTCTGTTTAACAGATTTACACAAAGACTGAAAAGACTGTAACATGTTTGACAATCGTCTCAGGCATCAAACCATGTGAAACATGGACAACCAGGAATGAGGATTCAGACCTCAGTCGTCGGACTGATTTTGGTTCGGCAGCCGTACAGACTAATTTATGAAGGACTTCTTCATTCTGCTGCATTTAGATTGAGGGAGTCTAAATCGCTTCTTGGAGGGCAGGAGTTGCTACTCTCTATTTAAAACATGCAAAGAGTCAGAAGAGATACTGCTAAGCTAGTCTGAGCTCATAGTGTGTGTTGGTTGAAAGGATTGTGCTACAGGTTGGTCTATACAGCATGTTTTATTCGGCTGTGTTTTTATGATGGGTAAAAGTAGACTTATTTGAGATAAATCAAAATATATCGGAATCTCTTAAGTACTTACAATATATATTTAGTTATTCCATTAAACCTTTTATCCCCTTTCGTGGCAGAAATAAATGTGGGGAGGTATTTCATTTATTAATTTGATATAAACATACACTTTAAATTTACTATAAAATGTGGGTCACATTATAAACTTGTTCAGTTCAGTGGCTCCCTTTTTTCAATAAGGAATACCAAAAACCTAAAAAGGTTAACCTAATTCTTGTTTCTTTGATAAAGTAAAATAATGTAGCCAACAAACTTCAACAAAATGTGTTAATATAGACATTAAAAATGAACAGAAGGAACATTTTTATTTATATAGTTCCTATCTGATGGAAGTAAATCAATTAGTCTCTGTTTTTTAGCTCTGTGCTCATCCACTAGTTGCAGAAGAAAATATCTGACCATATATTTATCTGCTCGGATGTGAAAACAATTACCTGAAAGACAAAACAAAAAAATAAATAAATAAAGCGCCACTACTCCCGAGGGAAGTACAGAACGATCTACCACTCTGTTTGTTTCACGCACATCATTTACATTTCAACAATTTTGAAAATAAAAGTGTTCATTCTAGCAGCTTCACACAAAGACTCTTAAGAAAACTTAATTGACCTTTGTTGTCTGGTTTCCTTGAATTAAAAACGAATACAACTCATTTATACCTGAACTGTTTCATTTTCCCCAGCATTCATCAGCTCGACCCGTAAAAGCCTCACCGCTACGACCCATGATGCACCACACTGCCTCTAATGTACCTGCTGACCTGTTTACATTAGGAAGTGTACATGCATGCATGCTTCACTGGCACTCTTGGTGTTGGCTTCAGCCCTGTTCTGGCAGAACGCCAGTCTGCTGGAACTATCATCAGACCATATGAGATCATCCGCTGCAGTGTTGACCTCTGGCCGACAGAAAGCACAGCGTGTGGTGTAGGTGAACTTCTTTAGATGCCTCCAACTACTCGTAGAATATTGATGGAGGGTAAGGGCAACAGCAGGCTAAATATTTTTAGTATCTCACTCGTCATTTCCATTTGCTCTCTTTCTGTCTCCCTTGTCACTCCTCTCAATGCCACACTAATGCATCTCTTCTGTTCCATTGAGCACAATGGCACGGCAGATTTCTCCTGCCTCAGAAGTGCAATGGACCAAGAATTAATTCGGAGCAGAGAAAAGGGATGAGATAGGAAGTGAATAAGCATAGTCCGGGAAGGAGGTTTAATTAAAAGCCGGATAGATGATTAATCATCTTTCGTCAGTCAGTTCATGGAAATGATGCTGCTTTGCTCCATCCTGCATGAACTCGATGACCTCCAGGTGGGGATATAGCACTAAGGTGTGACTGACTGCTCTTCCATGTAAGCAGAAAACATTAGCATTTACAAACAAGCAACTTCATTAACATTGCAATTATATACTGCATGAGCACATAATCGTGCTGGAGAGATCCGCACTGCCTTAGAGAGATTGGTCTCTGAAACGCTGCCTCACCTTAATCTTACAAATGGAAGGAAAGGAATTTGCGGTGGAAATGCTTCAGAGAAATGTTTGGTTGCAAAAGAAAGTGAAAGCTGGCCAGAGATCAGACACAAATGCTTTAATATTCGGTGAATTATTTTGTGATGTCCATTGCGACACAGTCAGCTTTTCCTTTTTAGATTAAGAACAAACATAGTATGTTTGTCCTGTCAAATAAATAACAGTTCAGCGCCCACCCTTCCACAAACACGCACCTTTACGTCTGTGATTTGCAAAGTGCCGTTCTCCATCAAGGTCATTCGAGCTTTATCTTCCTGAAGTGTCTCGGCATCTTTCTCCCATGAAATCTTGACTGAAGGCCCTGTGATCACACGGCAGTGCAACTGCACTGTTCCACCTCGTGTTACGGTCTGATTGGTCGGGCCTTGGCGAATAATCGGTGGGACACGAATTGTAGGACCTACCGGTTTGAGGGGACATGAGGCAGAACATTATATCCGGGAGGGTCATTGTTGCTGTACTTTTAGAAACAAAATGATGCTTGTAAATGTGCAGAAAACGCCCCAAAAGAAAGAAAGATTGTGAATATGGCAGATATTGGTCTGCTAAGCGTGTAAAATATGGAGAAAATCAAAAGGCTGCATTAAACACAGAAAAAAAATAAATCAATCTGGTGCTTATAAGCTGCCTGCCAAAGAACATTGCACCTAAATCTAATTCTTCATGCCACATGATGTCCATAACTGTGTTCTCTCTTGGACTCTATGAGCCGTAATGAGATGCAGCAGCTTCTTAATTAATACGTTTTCTTCTCATTAGCTCACGCCACTGAATGAAGAATAAGACACAAAAAATGACTGTGTGCACTGAAGTCTCACCCCCCTCCACCTCCAGCAGCGCTTTGGTCAGAACACTTCCTGCCACACTGATGGCCTGGCAAATATAGAAACCAGAGTCCTCAGGGTGGACGTCAGCGATGGTCAGCGCTCCGCTCATGGAGACGGAGTAACGGCCGGACTGGGATGGTGGCTGGCCAGGAAACAACAACATCTAAACACACAAACAGCAGAACTGTAATGAGAATGAGACTCTTTCAAATTTTATTTTTGATCCTGACATTAACGCCCTCATTCCATCCTGATTTTTTGAAACTTCAATTTAAGCCACAACTGGAGCAGTGAAACTGTTTAACCAAATCAAACTGAACTATAGTTATCAGGTCAAATCAGGAGAATTTAAAACACGATACATCTACTAAAAAACAAAATTAGAGGGTCTCGGTGTCCATGTTACGTTTAGTCATCAAACCATGTTTACATCTTCGTAAAGCATGTTATCATGATAACATTTGTTGATAACTAAATAAGATCATGGCCAACATGGCGAGAGCGTGTGTAGAGCGGGGCCTTTTTGGTGTTTGGGGGGTATTGAGGCGCAGCCTTCTTCTCTGCTAGTGAGGTGTAACAGAAAACGGGGAAAGGGAAGCACATCCATCCATTCAGCCATCTATTTCATTGTTCTAAGAGGCTTAGACTTCAGTGGAGGAAGAAAGGTTATAAGGCTTCATAATCCCCCAAATCAGCAGAAAAGCTACACAAACATCCGAGACATGCGTCAACCAACATCTGAGCATCGGTGTATTTATATCTGGGCACAATGTGGAAGGAGGACAGCGTTTTTCTTCAGGTTTACCCCGAGGTAGCCGCTTCCACACCTGGTGTACATCCTGACCCCCCCCCCCCCCCCCCCCCCCCCTTCTTCTATTTATTTCTCCAGCGTGCCTTTCTACCCATCGCTACGCTCTTACACGTTTATTGTAAGGAGGAGAAATATTTCCCGCCAACGCGATACCACAATGCCTTCCAACACTCTGTCTCCATTCGAATAGCGGAGCCAAATACAAATGTGCTGCATAGCTCTCACCCACCTGCTTTCCAAATGTGTCGGGAAGAGTGTGGATAATTCAAAGTAGAAATAGTATGATTTAATTGGACAAGGTAGTACAGCAGCAAGTCTTTCTCATCCTTTACAACAAAACAATGTGTGATCACTAATTTGTTTATGATTAGGATCTCGCAATTTTGCCTATCGCTTCTGGGAAAATGAACAACAGGAGGAAGAGATAGTATAAGATAAGATTACATAAGATGTACCTTTATTAGTCCCACAACAGGAACATTTTCAGTTTCACAGTTGCAAATAAAGCAGAAATAGTGGCGAAAAAAACAATAGTAATAAGTACAGCAAATGTAAATAACATGAGTTTTAATAAATGGGAAAAGCATAAGGAGAGGAGCAAAGTATAGAAAAACCCAAATCTAATCCAATTACAAATGTGAAAGATATTTTTAGCTTTGTTATGTACACAGTCACTGACACCCATTTCCAGAATCTAGAGTCAAGGTAGAGTCGTCAAGCAGGATCTCTCAGTTGGTCAGGTAGAACCTACATAACGAATCTACTACGCCAAAATGTCTCCAGTCTGGTAGCGGCTACCTGAAAGATGGATTGCCTGCATATGCTTTCATGGCTGTCTGGATAACAAAAAAAAAAAAGAGATCAGGATGCGTTGATGAAGAAAAAAGTGAAACAAAAAGCCCTCATTCCCATATATTACTGTTTTATCTGTTTGTATTTTCAATTGTTAACTAAATTAATTTAACTACTGGACTCACTGTGTTAATACAGAGATAAGCAACCAGCAAGCTATTTCTATAAAGTACAGTTAAACTATTAGTTTATTTACATATGGATCCCCTCCTCCAACACTATATTTAGTTTCATGCTGAGGCTTGTTAGAAAGCTGATATACACGCCTACAGGGATTTGTAAACAGGAAGTTAGACATTCTATGGTCTGGTCTATTACCTGGCTGCCCTCTTTCTGCCAGAAGATGGCCGGTGGAGGGTTTCCTATGGTGCCGCACTGGAAGTTGATGCTCCTCCCCTGGATGGCAGTCTGATCTCTGGGCTTCATGGTGATCTGGGGGGGAACTAAAGAGGAAAAAGAGGGTCGGCTGCCTGTTAAAAGCCTGATATCTGCATGAAAACGTATGAAACTCCAGAGTTTTTTTATTCTAAATACCCCTCAGCTCCTGGTCTTTTAACCCGAGCGACAATATAAATATGCTAAAATGCAAGTAAACATCCTGCATTTGAACCAAAGACAATGGAAGCCAGTTAATTTTGACATATTACGAGCAAAACAAAAACAAGCATTAAAACGTAAAGGTAAGCGTAGACCTGAGTCGAGTCAAAGGTTTGAGAAAAGGTTCTGTAATCAAACACAAGAAGGAACGCCGGAGGTCTTTGAAGAATAGACTATTTTTATACATTTTATAGAAACTGGATATTTATTTTGGATATTTACAGTGGAAGGTAACCCCAAGGATGAAGATATTATTATTATTATTTGAAGGTTCAGTGTGTAAAATTTTGTTGGCGGTTGGCGCCGAGAGCTCTCTTCTCCTTTTCAACCTTATTTCTCCTTAGCCGACCCAGATCACCGTCTGAAAGGGAATGTGGCCAGAAAACAAGCATTTGTTCTGGTTAAGTCCGTCCAGTTCACCCGCTGAAATCCTCACTAAGGGCTTCTATGTACTTTTCAGCCGAATGATCCAGATTTTAAAGTTTTATCTTTAACCTTCTGAGCTTTTTGATCGATCACTACTGACTCCTCACTCCTCACCCTCTCATCACAGTCACGGCCATTTCTCATGTGTACACTTCTATAAAAGCCATCGGAGATCACAGCAGTGCAGTCTGGTTGACATTTACTCAGTTATTTTTGGAAAGGTCTGGCAGAGTTGCCAATTTCCAGCATTGGTCAGATCACTGCGTTTGCCACATGATCCCATCATCAGCAGATTTACACTGACCACCGCCGTGAACTCCCATCTCAATAATTGGCTCATGCTTCCGGTTGGATGAGAATCTTCTCAAGCCTGGATTCATCATCTCTACAAATCTCTCTGTAGCTCGTATGTGCAAACACACACACACACACACACACACACACACACACACACACACACATGCAGCAGCATTAAAAGCTGTCCTTGGCTCAATGCACAAGAAATGTGAGTCACCAGGGTTTAGCTGTAATGTTCTCAAAACGAGAACGTTTATTCACAATGAGTGTTTATATATTCACTTCCTGTTTTATGACTTATTTGTCTAGTTTTCTCTCTTCTTCTCAAATTTGTATTAACAAGCTACATACTCACAATATTTGTACAGATACTGCTCAAAAAGATAAAGGGAACATTTGAATCAAACATTCCGATCTGGATAAAAAAAAATTTCCAGTTGAAAATTTTTATTGATAACATAGTGTAATTCCTTGGGAACAAAATAACGTAAGAACGACCAATGGAAACCAAAACCATTCACCCAATGAGGACTGGATTCAGAATCATGCTCAAAATCAAAGTTGAAAAATGAGATCCCAGGCTGATCCAATGTATGGCCTCCATGTCCCTGTGTGCACTCCCTACAATGTCTGGGCATGCTCCTGATGAGAGGTGGGGTCTCCTGGGGGATCTCTCCCCACACTTGGATCAGGGAATCAGTCAGCTACTGGACCGTCTGAGGTGCGATGTGGCAGCGGTGGATGCAACGATACATGATGTACCAGTTTGTCATCCGGGAACCGCTGACACAGTCCAGCCAATGAGGCCGGGCACTGTCATACACCAGAAGGAGATCATTGCCCACTGCACCAGTACATGGTCTGACAATGGGTCTGAGGATCTCATCCCACTACTAACAGCAATCAGGGTACCCCTGGCACGTGGAAAGAAATGCTGCCCAGATCATCACTGACCCACCGCCAAACCGGCCATGCTGGAAGATGTTGCAGGCAGCAGAACTTTCTCCACAGCGTCACCAGACTGTCTCACGTCTGTCACATGTGCTCAGGCTGAATCTGTGAGGAGAACGGGGGCACCAAAGGAGAACAGCCACCCTCATTGAATCTGTTTCAGACAGTTTTGTCGGAAACATCACATTTTGTAGGGATCTGTCAGTGCTCCTCCTGTTCCTCCTCATACTTAGGAGGAACCTTCTACGGACCTGTCCAGATCTCCTCGTGTAACAGCCCGCCTCCTGGCATCTCCTCCATACTCTTGAGGCAAACCATCTTGCAACTGAACGCAGGGATAAGCCACCGTGGAGGAGCTAGAATGCCTCTGCATCATCAGTGGACTGCATGTACTACTTGTGACATGAGGCAGTACATGCAACAACACCAGCAGAAGACAAAACTAGAGAAGAGTCAGTCAGGAGAGATAAGTGGAGAGAAATTTGGATTGTAGCCACCGCCTGCAGAACCAGTCCCGTTTTGGGTGTTGTCATGCTTTTGCCTCTCCATTGACCCTTTTGTCACTTTCATTTTCATCAGAGCAGGTGAAACTGATTCACAATCCATGTTGCCTCTTAAATGGAGAGATTTCATATCCCTGAAGTTTAACCAGCTTGGTGTCAACCAAGCGTAAAATGTTTATTATTTAAAGACTGTCCTGCAGGATTCTACTTCCTTGATAGAATGAATTCAGAAACATTATCAGAAATTGTAATTATTCTATTTGTGTTACATTAATCATAGATATGGATGCTTTTGTACACGCCGCCCACATAAACAGCTCATTGTTTTGAGATTTTTTTTGTACTGTCAAACACATCAGTAATTAGAAAAATTGGTCGAGCAGTGGTTTCTACATTTATTTCATTTCTTTAATCTTTAGTTGTCACAGTTATTACATTATAATTGTCCCTTTTAATTATTTTTATTAATTAGTAACATTTATATAATCAAGATAATTGCCTTTGGACAAATATTGTTAAAAAGACTATTTGTTTTGACAGAATATAAAATATATTTCCTCACTATTTCGTGGTTGTTTTCCACTGTTGGACGTTTGATTGGCAACAATCACATTATCTGGTTAACCATATCCTGCTTAAAGAGGCGAAATAAAGACATGGGATGGTGCTAAAGGACAATTTATTCCCAATTTTGAACGTTAATATCTGGTGGAGCCTATTTTTTGAATTAGCAGGTATTGATGTGAACGTCATGGATTATTTAATTAAAAAGTCAAACATCACTGTGGGTAAAGCAGTGGTCCTGTCTGAAACCATACATCTACAAGTCAGTGGATCTACGGTCCCACCAAATTGACTGAACTTTGACAAACTGTCCAACGGTCCATCATGGAAATTAGCCATAAAAGAAGCTTTTCAATGAGTCACAATATAATACAGTAATGCCAAGAAAGAAATTCTTTTCCTTCCTTATTTGTATTTGTACCATGGGCTATAATTAAACTGGTACTGTAATGGTGGGACCAAATAGACAGAAGACCATTAAATCCTCTATTGCAATTATTTAAATGACAATGACGAAATTGATGATCCTACATTTCAACTTTATTATTATTATTTGTTATAGTCTTTATGACAAGTGAACAACCGTATGCATTTCATTTGTCCCTGGTTTGTAACACAATAAAGAGATAAAATAGAAACAAACAAATCCTTTATTCGTCCAACAGTGCGGGGAATTTAAGTCTCACAGCAGCAAAGCAAATACTACAGTATTTCTTGCTATTTACAAAATAGTTAAAGTTTCCAAAGAGGAGTATAGCACAGTTATTAAAAGTCAGATTATTTCTAGTCCACACCACAACTATATAGTTTATCCTATCTCTTATTTGTGTCACACACCACGGACAAGAGAAAAGCATATGAATGTTCGCATGTCAAATGTAGTTCAAAGTTCAAATGTAGGATGAGTTGGTTTGGACTCTGCAGCTGCTTTCTCAACTAGCGCAGAGGTCAAAGGGACAGGGATTTGTTGCATTTTGTGCGTGTCACTTGCCCTGACCCACTCACAGCTCCGCAGCAGATGTGGGTTTGATAGGATTTCTTAATCTGCTGTACATTAAGTCACTATGTCTGAGGCTTACTTAAGACTTGACTGCAGCAACAGCCTGCTGTCGACAACTCCATTCTGAATATAAAGACTTATTTACACCATTAGGCACCGGTTTGGGCTTTGAAGCCACTAGCATACAGAAAAGGCAAAAGATAAATGAGCTATTCTATTTTATAGAAGAATTAAATAGAATGTGAACTTACAGAATGGGCAGACTGGAAGGATGACGGGGTTTGAAAAACGATAGAGAAAGATGGAGAATTAATGATATAGATGAAACCCTGTGCTGCAAAACAAAACCAGTGACAGAACAGACAAAAGAAAGAGACCAAAAAGTGAATTGAAGGAACGAAAACGGCTGAGTTGGATTTAATTTACTCCGATAAAAGCAACAGTGGATGAAGTTGTCTGAGTCTATTCAAACGCAGACAGAACTAAAAGGGCACAAGGGGAAGGAGAAGGTGAGAGGAGGGAGATAAAGGGACAGGAAGAGCAGGCAGGGGGGGAGGCTCATGTCTTTTTAATACAGGGAATGCTCTCTGGCAGTGAGTTAAAGCACACGACGACCAAACATCTGTCAAATGGCGTAATCCATATGGTTTAGCATAAGCTCCTGGCAGGAGCACTGGACAGCGTTTCAGAAAGATACACTCATATAAACGTTAGTGAGAAAGGAGAATTTACATAATGCTGTTGCCATGTGACTGGATGTTACTTTATTTATGTACACAGCTCTGGGAATGAGAGCTTCTTTATGCATGCCTAAGTGTGTGTGTGTGTGTGTGTGTGTGTGTGTGTGTGTATGAGAGTGTGTGCGCTCTTAAATACAAAATGCATGATGTGTTTCTTACCGTGGACCTGCAACATGGCTGAGGCCTCCGTCTTGCCCACACTGTTCTCAGATGTGCAGGTATACATCCCTTCATCCTGCTCTCTGACGCGGAACAAACGGAGGCTGTTGCCGTGGCGGATTTCAAACCTGGAAATGAGAGAGAGAGAGAGAGAGAGAGATAATGAAAGATCTAACAAAGCATAGCAGAAAGTGATCATACCTATCTACACGAAGGGAAAGAAATCCGCCATGGATGCAGATAACATCAGCCCTTCCCGTGTCAATCAACCCACTGCTGGGATTTCTTTTATCCAAACAGTTGCCATTATCTTGAAACAAGTAGGACTATGTGCCTTTCCTTATCTGCCTTAAACATTATTACTGGATCCAGGAACATTTTTGAATCTGAGAATCTTTGAATCTTGAATATCAAATGTTCCCTTTAACTGGGACAAACAGCATTTTTATCGAAGTTAAAATAAACTTTTCAAAACATAATTATGAATAAGTAACCGATAAATAACCAATAAAACTTTGCATTTTTTTACGGACAACGTGGACATGCAATAAACGCACATGGTGTTACATTTGCATACATATGCAGCAACGAAAACAAATAGTCAGTAAGAAAAAAAAAAAAATTGTTGTTGTAGAGAAGGATTACAGGGAGAAAATTATGTCTAATGTATATTTTTAAAATCTGGAGTTTTATAGCACATTGACTTTAAATAGAAAAAATTGTTGAATCTGGCCACAGGAAGATTGTTCCATAAATGCCTCCTCTGCATTCTTTTAGATTGAAGAATTTATACATTCAAACTTCTAGACATGAATTAATGAACAATTGCTACGCTATCTGGGTCACATTATTTAATAATCCAAAACCTGACTTGTCTCTCCTGAAGCTGAATGTCTTATTCAGGCTCACAACATGCTGTGATTCATCAGTCTAATCCCACCCTCCATCGCCGAGGTTCTAAGGAGGTTATGTGATCGATATCATTTGTTTGTGTGTGTGTATGTGTTTGTGAGCAGGACAACTCAATGACTTTAGGATTGATTTCAATAAAATTCTGCAGAAAGATGAGCCTTGTACAGAGCTCGGATTTTGAGTTTTATCTAGAAGATGGTATGGATCCAGGATTTATTTATTTATTCACTCATTATGCTAACATTACTGCAAAGATGCCATAACCCTCCCTTCTCTGCATCTGATGAGGACATTTATCACATAGTTGAAGGTCAGAGGTAGATGAAGGGATTCTTGGGTATGGTCATCACTCCCACCTCCCACGGGGAAGCTCCCCTTCTTCCCGGCGCCATCGAATAGTCGGGGCTGGATCTCCATGGACCTCACACAGGAAGTCGACCATCTCTTCCTCCATGACCACCTGGTTCACCGGCCTCCGTACCAACACGGGACGCTCTGTATGAGGAGGGAAGGTTTCAGACATGTTCAATTTATGTTCCTTTGTCAAGGTCCAAGATTTGATTGCCTCCATCTCCTGTCTTTTCCTACCAACCCGACCCAAGTGTTCCATCTAAGAAACGTGACCTTAAGTGAGCACATTTGCATTTGACATGGTGGTTCAGAGCAAATAGAATGCTTTGATTTACTTCAGTGTTTGTGAATAACCTTTTACGGGATGTCTGACCCTCTTAATGTGAGGTTACAGTATATACTTAGAATCCAGGAAGTGTCCTTCAGAATTTGCAACGCATCACTTGGAGGGTAAGGAGATGTTGAGCCTCGGACTGTTTCCCCACTTTGCAGACGTTTTCCTTTGACTTTCCTGTTCAAGTTACCTGGTAGTTACGTGCTGTCACTAACTCTGGTGGCGCCGCGGAGGTGGAACAACTATGACTCCCCATCAAACCATGAGGTGAACTGACGGTGCCACTCTCCAGTGGCTACCTTGCGTTCCTCCGATTGGGAGACGGCAGCTCTACCCACTGGGCAACCCGTGAAAAGAGATGAGCTCAAACTCCCGGTTGGGAAATCAAACCCGGGTCTTCAGCGTGACAAGCAGAGAGTGACATAGCATATATAACATAATGGACATGATAATCATTTGGTTTCAAAATGTCCCTCATCTTCCTTCCACCATGTACCTGGTACGTATTGGCGGCCCCCACTTTTACGTGCTGTGACTTCCTGTTATCGGAAACTCACCGTACACCACCAGCTCTGCAGGATCGCTGTCCCTCTCTCCAACCATATTAGTCCCAACACAAACATACATGCCAGCATCGCTCTTCCTGGCATGGGAGATCATCAGTTTTCCGTCGCGCATCTGAAAAGCAGCACAGCGACGGCCCAGAAGATTATTCCACATGAAGGGTTTTCTGATTGAAGACTTAAGATAAATAGAAATCAATATATCTGTGGATCATCTGCAATCACTTTGATCGACTTTACAGTGATGGAGCAGTAAATTTAATTATTATTCTAATTATTATTTTGCTTCTTTACGCTTGAATCTGAGGTAACAATTAACGCTTACATTAAAAAACTGCAAAGCGCACAAGTACTTTCACTGGAATACTTGTATTTATCATACTTACAGTTTATTTGACAAGAAATTCTTCACAGTTTTCCTCATGAAAATTTGCAGTTTTACGATGTAAAAAATATGAATACTTCCTCCGGTGCTCCTATCACTGATGTAAACACTGTCCTTCAACTCCAACGAGTGAATTCCAACATTAAAAAGAAAAAATGCCCTTCAAAAACCATCCGAGATAATGTCCTGGCGTGGATTTTATGCATGAGAGGAGAGGGTAAAAGTAACAGCACATTCTGAGGCTTTCTCCAGTCCATAGAAAACAAAGCTGTCAGCAAGGAATTATGGTCTAATGGAACTATAGTCAATATAAATAAGTATGCCTCCATTCTCCTGGACTGCTTAATGTTGGTAATAAATGGTGGGCTTGTAAAAGTGCTCTGAATTGTTCTTTTAAAATATTTGATTACATATTAATTTAGGCATGTACCAATGAATTACGCAAAACAGCAAAAAGTCTCTTCTCCATAGTTTACTTTAAGAATAAAAAGAGAATTTAATTAGGAGTATTTTCAGTCAAGGACTGATGATCTTGGGAATTTATGACATTCATGAATATTTTCTGGTAGTTCAGTTATAATCTGCACTAGGCTTGAAATGAAACTGCACCCAGAGGAGATTGAGAGATGCAATTGTGTTCTCTGTGCTCACTGTCTGAGCTGAGCTCACCGTGATGCGCTCATCCTTGGAGATGACTCGGACGTTGTTGCGTTTCCAGGACACGGTGGGCTCAGGGTGACCACGTGGAGGCACACACTCCAACACAGCAGGCTCACCGGCGGCCACAACCACATCACTGGGAGCCTGGCGGAAATCATCTCTCAGGACTGTAGAAGAAGCATAAAGAAATCTAATTAGCTTCAGGAGCTCTGTCTGCCTGGAGGATTTTAAACAATGCCTGGAAATCCCACCCACAGATCAACGAGCAGCAAAACAGACACGTGACCGCTATAATCAAAAGAAACACCAATTTGTCTGGGATATCATTTAAGCTTGCGTTTTGTGACCAAGCCATCTCCTTGCAGTGGGTTTGATGAAAACAAGGTTATTGAGAGAATGTCTATTATATGCAGTTTGTGTGTTCATAACTGATCAAATGTCAGCTGTCTCTTTAAAGCTTTCCTGGGAGTGTGTCCCAATCTCCTGTCAGAGCAGATGAATAATGCACATCACTCAGTCCAACATGGAGTAAACAAATAACATGGCATTCATAATTTAGCCCATGTGTGAAGGGGGGAAAAATGGACTCTGCATTAATGAAACGATTGTGTATTTGATCCAAACGCTTTCTCACAAATCTGCAGCTTTACCCTCCCGGCGAAATCAGCAGAAGAGAGTGAGTGAAGCCTCTCCTCGTGTCACCCCTGAAGTTTGCACTCGCAGCATTCAGGGGATGATGACAGGATGAGATGACTTCTGACACAGCACCCTTTGATACTGTATATTCTAATCTTCGGCCGTGATTGACAGATGAAAGACTCTTTGTCAACTGTGAACTGGAACCATCTCACTGCACTGGAAGGTAGCACTTGCCTCGTGACAGGCTCACATTTTAGACCACACACACACACACACACACACACAATCGACCTCACTTTTGATGTTGGACTATGACAAACTCTACTATCTTTGGTGTATTATTCCTGCATGATGAATCCTAACAATCTCATTTTCAACTTTCATGACTATTTTAGCAATAATAGATACAATTTAGAAGATGGAAGATGATCTATTCCTCTATCCATTTACATTCATTGGAAACAGATTCAACAAGAACTATACATGTCTCAATCAATACTTGAGTTATTTATAAACCCTGCCACAAAACTGATGTTCATTTATTATTTGGCAACTGCAATAATAAACGGCAGGCAGGTCAAATAGTTTGGAGAGGAAAGTCTGGGCTACTACTACTACATAAATCCCTGCCATGACAAGAGCAGAAAATTTCCTAATCTTTGTATGATAACCTTTTAACAAATCCAAAAACCAGAATGCTTATTCCACATCTTGAATACCTACTCTGTTCTTCCCTTAGAAGAATGGATCATATGTGGATCATCATCTGTTGAGGATATTGTTAGCCTCGGAGACGCAATGTTAGTTTATAATATTATGTACACCACCATTAAGAATCCATTGAACCCATAGGCACCAATACCCATTTCTCCTGAAAGGAAAGTTATGGGGAACATAAAATAAACCAAATCAACCAGAATATTTTTGAAATTATTTTGGAAACACTACCTCTTGTCAAATCATCAGGGTTGTATGATAATTTTTTTTACTGATTGAAAAATAACTTAAAAAACGTGATTGTGTTTGGTGAAAGAACTCGAACTTCCCTTTTTAAATTTGCAGTTCCAAAATATGTATCAAAATTCTAACTTTCGCTGATTAAATTGTACAGGACACGATATTTTCCCAACCGTGTTCAAAATATGTGATCAGAGCAGGTTAAATTAAAACAGAATATTGTTAAAGATTTAAAACTGCTTTGGTCGGGGCCAAATGATGATTTTAGGCAGAAAAAATGTGTTTATTTTATTTGGTTTTGATGATATAAATTATTGGGAGAAACATTCATTCTGAAAAATGGATTAACATAAAGAAACGTTATTTTTCGTTTTTTTGGACATTATTATTTGACAATAACAGAGGACCTGAATGGAGCAAGCTTGCTATATTACAGAGCCATGCGTAGAATTTGGTACCAAACAAACAGCGCGTCAACAAGAGTCATAATGGAAGTGGTTTCACCTGCTCTGTAGGCAAAGTAGTCGCACAGTAGACTGTAAAAATAGACTGTTTGATCATCAATACAACGTATGGAGGCCTCATACATGCTGTTGTTGCCGCCAGTGGTGGACGAGCTGAGAGACACCGCTTCTCTCTCTCTCTGTGAATCAAAGTCAAAGCTCGCCCTGTATGAACGCATTTATGCTTAATAGATGGAAATAATAGAAAGTTTACTGTGAGCAACACAGTGGAAACCCTCAGAAAAATGATCATATGTTCTTTCCCATTACTTACATAAATTTTGACATACAAAAGCAACCTCACATTTAGGAGAAGTTGATACTGGAAAAGTCTCTTAAATTTGGTGTTCTATGCTAAATGTCTATGTTACATCATCTTCTGTAATCTCTATTGGTCTTAATCATTGGAAAAATAATTCAAATGTATTTTACTAAGCACTTAGTTCCTTCTAAGCCAATTACAACAATTGTGTGCGAGACTAATAATATACCCAGCATCTGAGAGGGCTGTATAAACTCGGCCCCCCTGGTCTTTAATGCAGCATCAATGTTCAGACCCACTGGGTTTACATATGAAGTGGCTTCGTCACAGCATTTTCAAAATGCAATCATTCCTCATTCGAATATGGCAGTATTTGTTTTGTGTAAATTGTTATAAAGATTCCACAAATTGGGAAAAGTTTCTTCTGCCTAGAGTCTGAAGCGGACGTTAGCAAATCTCTACATTTTGCCCCCATTTCTTGAATTTCCTAGGTAACAGGAATTAATCAGTCGCACACGCTTTCTATAAAGGAACTTGACTGAAATGAAGAGGATGTTAATTCTCTTTATTGAGTGGGAGAATGGAGATTTTGTTTAATGCCATGACATTTAAGCGAAAAAGAATGGTAAGCCTTTACCAAAGCACAATTCAGAATTTCTGAACTCTGTGACATAATTAAATTTTCTCATTTAAGTGCAGTGATATTTCAAGCATTATTGAATGTCAAAGTCTGTAATGCAACTAAGAGCAGGTGATCACATGGCAACAGAGTAAAAAGTTCCCTCACCTGGGGTTTGGGGACCTTGTAAGTCTTTAAATAAAATGATTCAAACGCGCACGACTATATTAAGATTCAAGTTTGTGTCATTAGTATGTAGATTAGGTCAGTCAATAAATTACCAGGTATCATCCATTTTCTCAGGTGACAGAGAGGAACACACAACATTTCGCTGAATCTGGAATCAGTGTGTCGTCCGTCAGTGTTGATGACAGCAGCCTCCCAATGGATTGGCCTGACCTCCAGGCGATATCGTCCCATGTGATGGCGACCCATTCTTCAATCACAACTGCCTGGATCTGCTACTGAGTCTGTCACACTCACTCACTCAGAGAAGCCCACTGTGGGCTTTAGATCAAGGCTCATCGCCGGTCATTCAAGAACTATGACGTTATTCCACTCCAGCGACTGAGCACACACTACGGCACCGGCCGTATTCCCGTTAGCAAAGCACCAAGTCAAGGTCAAGTCCATCATGAATCAGATCATTACTAGATGATAACTTATTGGTTGGCCTACTGCGGGCGCCGCCCAGTAATCCACTGCTGGAGCAGCGGCTGATCTGTACCTGATTCTGAGATGCAGAAGGCAGATATGTCAGATTCTGATTCTGTTGTACACCGTTGACCGAGGGGAAGCGGGTATGTTATTGTTCCATATACTACACGATTATAGAATGATGAGCAAAACAGAACAATGGTGACTCAGCTGGTGGACTGTCCCTCCTCCATCAAGCTAACTTCAGATTCCTGGTCATGTTACTCCAGCTGCTGCTTTCTTGCAGATGTCATTTTATCTGTATGGGTTTAGTTTAAATTTAACAAAGACGTTTTCACTTGGGATTAGTGTGATGAAGTCATCATGGGATATTCTCTTTATAAAAAATGTTTTCAAACTCAGGAAAACCCTAAAAATCAGTCAGGCTTGGCAGAACCAGGTATGTTGAAACCTATAGATGTACCACAAACAGTGATGGATAAAGTGATTAAATCCATTCCTTATAATAAAAGTACCGATACCGCACTGTAAAAATATTCCACTGGAAGTGAAAGCCTTGCGTTCAAAACCTTATTTTAAGGGCTAGTGTGTAAAAGTTGGCTGTGGGAGGCTCTGGAAGCCTTCCCTTCAGCCGAGTTGCCCAGAGGATCCAACTCTACTGGCGGCCGAGTTGAATCCTCTGGAATAAGCACTGAATTGTTTTTTTTTCTTTTTATAATCAGTAGGATCCTCCATTTGTCAAAATCAAAAACTCTCTCCATCGGTACCAGCATGACGGTGTCCATATGGAAGCTAGGACCCCCTCTATGAAATAAAAACATTTATATATATATTTATATATTGCTTCCAGCTTAAAGTACAGAAAAAAATGACTAGTTATGAATACTGTATTCCACTACAGTACGTCTGTCTTGTGAGAACCAAACATCTCTAATAAGTCATATTCATTCATTTAGGGATACATGAAGTATTTATGAAATACTGTAATCTGAAAAGTAATCGGTAACTACTGCGGTCAGACCAATGTAGTGCAATAGAAAAAAGTACATTATTTCCCTCTGAGATGTAGTGGAGCAGAAATCTAAAGTAGCATAAAAATGAAAATACTCACGTAAAGCACACATGCCTTAAATGTGTACTAAAGTATAATATTTGAGTAAAATGAAAATAGATTTTCTCATTCGGAGCCAATAAAAACCCCGTATACATGCAGAGGTCAAACACCAGATATGTCCTCATGAAACAGGACAATTAAGGAACCTCTGCAGGAGCTACAGGGACGACGTGAGTGGACCGTGACCACTGTAGACACTCACACTCACTAGGGTCTGCTCGACGAATAAGCAATTCGCACTACACTTTGCTGCCTGTTTGATATTCTATGTTGAGCTGAACGTCTAATTGAAACCACCGCATTTTATTTCAGAGCAGCGTCTGAGTCCTAGTGAGATGGGTGCACACAGACCTTTGTTTCACTGCCATGGTGACTGAAGGGAAAAAGTTATAGGCAGAGAGCTTATCCCAGAACTGCAAACAGACACACATCCGCACACATAGATACAAATATATGCAGACATGAACACACACACACACACACACACACACACACACACACCTTTAGCATTTAAAATCCAGAGTCTCCGAGCACATACTCCCAGAAAGTGGGACATTTGAGGGTTTAAACATTTACTACAGTGCAGAATATATTCCTGACATCACTTCCCCCAAACAGCGAGCAACAAGAACTGCAAAATGCTCTTTGAAGCAGTGTTCAAGTGAATGTGATCCATGAGCTGACTTTAAATCTCGCCGTGACCAAAAAGCCTTTCCCACAGATGATTTTATATGACGATGTTTCCCACCAAAGAATAGACCTGTCTCCTCATAAACACTTGAAGAGCCCCCCCCCCCCCCCCCCCCCCCTTAGGGCCTACTGTCCATATCACTTAATATTTTTCGTATTTAATTGAAAATGTTTTGAAAACAAAGATATTTTCAAAAGTAAAAGGAGTAATGACAAACTTTTTTTCTAACAGACAATACCGCATTTAACATCTTTCTCTTTTCTTTTTTAATGGGATGAAACTATGATTTTGTCTCGCACTGCATGAATTGTAGAGCGAGAATGCAAAAGGGTGCAGAGCAAATGTGCTCTTTCTCTGAGTCCATACATATTTAACGTCCTTCTTTAGCCAAATATGTCACTTACCTATGTGTGTGGAGAGAATTCTGATATGAGATATGAAGAACAACCAGTATTCAGCGTGGAAGCTGGCAGTGAAATGGTGAATTTAAGCTACTCTATTAGCTTCATATATTTGTAAATCTGATTCTGAAAAGGTCGATGCCTCACCTGCGACGAATCTTCACCGCATGCCACTGCCCCACATGCATGGCGAAACACCTTTTCAGCAGTTACAACATTATTTGTGTGCTTACTACTCCGAGAAAGAACAGTCATAACCATTTCACCATATTTCAAGGATACACAGATTAGGAGTTTTAATCTCCCATAGAATATTCATCACTTGATTTTTAATTGACCTTCATCTCTATAACATCAGTGTTTAGCAGGGAGGAGTGACCGGACTGCAGAAACACCAACTGTTAGTGTTATGGACAAATTGAACAGAAGGGAGAAGGAAGATTAATCACAAGAAAATGGTATGTCTGGCAGTCAAACCTTCATACTGGCAAATTCAAATGGTAAATGTGTTTTTTCTAAACTGATGGTGACTTTGTCTAAAATCTTGCAGCCATATGGGAAATTACTTAACAAGATGATTTACGTATACAGTGAATTAAAATAAACATGATGGGTAAGTAACAAGTCAAAATGGTGACCAGGTTTGGTAGTTTTCATGGCTCATAGGTAGGAGGTGGCCAAAGCAGAAGAAGAAGCAGAAGAAGAAAGGACTTCAGCCAGAAGGAGGCAATAATACAGTGTGTCAACCGTCATTTAACCCAGAATAATAATAGGAAGAAGGAGAAGTTCAAGGGCAGCCACCGACGTAACCTCACAGCAAGAAGGTCCAGGCTCAAATCCAGCTAGGAACCTCTGTTTACGTGGGTTCTCTTGGGTACTCCAGCTTCTCCAAGCAGTCCAAAAACGTCCCATAGAGGTGAACTGGTGGCTATAAATTGTCCATATGTGCTGACTTTCACACTGTCTCTGTCTCTATGTGTCGCACCTGTGATGAATCGCAATTTGTCCAGGATGTACTACGCATCTCGTTCAATGTCAGCTGGGACAGGCTCCAGCTCCCCGACACTGAACAGGATAAGCGATTACTTTAAATTGATGGATGGATGGAAGGACTACAAGATTGTGTATTGGAGCGCTTGAGATGACCTGCTGCCTGGCTCCTATTGTTCATTTATTTCGTAGGGCAGTAAACCCGTTAGGGAGGTGGTCTAATCCCATTGCCATGATACTGCCCTGTCACAGCTAATGGAGGCTTTGCCTACAAAGAAGAGAGATTGCTTTAATCCATCCATTGTCTGATTGCGTTGAGGGAGGATGAGAAGAAACTCTAGCGTAGATAGTTTTTAGGAAAAAAAAATCCTCATTACTAAAAAAATTGCCAATATTTCCCAAAACGATAATGTTTCAATTACCAGCAGCACATTATCAGCGAGGCTTTGCGAAGCTCATATAAATAATTCCTAGCAGTGATATGTCAAACATAGGCTGACATTTTTATTTTTTTCATCCTAGCACAGATAACTGCTAAGCTATGCATATAAAGCAGGAAAAATGCCATACATACCGGCATGATAAAGCATTTGACCGGGTGAAAAGAAATCGTAGAGCGGAGGAGCCGAAGAAACAGGCTGCAACAACAAGTTTGATGCCTTCATAATCTCTCATCAGCAGTAAGAGGAACATCTGGCTCTAAAGCCTTTTAAACAAGTTTTATTTTCATTTGTCCTACTTTATTCTAATCCAGCTGCACCCTGTCACCATCTCCTCACTCAGACAAGCACGCATGCACATTCTGAAATACACACACAACTATTTCAGAGCACAGAGCAAGAATAAAGAATGACTACTACTGTGTCATTGTTCTGTTTTTTGTTTTTTTTCTCAGCTGGTCACTGGCGTCTTAGAGTAAGAACGGAAAGAAAGGAAAGGACTGCTGCTTTCAGGAGCACAGCGAGGTCTTCTTACGAGCTATGATAAAGGAAGAAACAGCATCTTTATAAACAAAAAAATAAAATAAAAAGAAACCTCCGGGTGCGCAAGATTCATTTGAGCACAAAAAACATCCCCTCATCTACAACTGTGCAGCGAATAGGGAGTGACTAAAGAGAAGAGAGAAATCTATCTTATTCCTGAATCCTCTTCATGTTTGTACATAAGAACCTCCGTGACTCAGACTTGAGTCACGTCTCCTCTTCAGAAAAAAACAATTTGCATGTGTATTTCATGCCTCAACTTATTTGCCGTTTCTGCCTTCTTGAGGGTTACGGGTGAGACATTGCATCGTTCCTTTCAATTAAGTGGCAAGAGAACAAAAAAGGAATACATTCTGACCTTGAACATAATTCAAAACAAACAAACAATAACAACCAAGATGGATTAAATCAGTGATCTTCCATTGGTCAGTCAACATAAGCCACTGTTTACTTTCCGGAAAGTTAATCATAAAGAAATTATACTCTGGTTCCTGCTTTAATGCCCACCGCTAAACATCTTTGGGTTATAAACTTGAAAACGACAAAACATATTTGCACATATGCTAAACTGCATCTCATGACAGATAACTGTTGACCATAAGTAATGATGCCATTTCCATCAGCAGACAAAAGAATGACAAAAATACTTCTGTGTTCCTCATCTCCCTTTAGACTAAAGTACTGGCTTCAAATAAGAATGGGCCTTTTATTTTCTTGAAATATTCAGGCAATCATTGAATAATGAAAAATGTAATTATCATCAATTATCAATTGGTCAGAATTTTTTTCCCCCTTGTTTTTATCCCGTGTCTCAGAATTGCCCGTAAGATTGAATCTGAGCGTGAATGGTTGACTTTCACTATGTGTCAGCCCTGTGATGAACTGGCGACTCGTCCAGGGTGTACCCCGCCTCTCGCCTAATGTCAGCTGGGATAGGCTCCGCCCCCGCCACCCTGTACAGGATAAGCGGTTACTAATTATGAATGAATGAATGGTAGTAATGTGGTGGAGTTAGAGGTAGTGGAGTGTTGAGATCATTGTGTCCTGCGATTCACATCAGTCCCTACGGCTAGCTGCCTTCTTCATTGGTGCCTGAGCTGAGTAATCCATCAGTAAGAGCTATAACAGAATGGCAGGACACCACTACAGCGAACCCTGAGGAAGCGAGTACGGGAGAGGGTCAGGTACCTAAGGGCCGAGGTGAAGGTGTTCACGGTCGGACCTGGGGGAAAAAAAGGACGCCTCACGCTGCAGGCTGTGCTATTACAGAGGGTTGGCTCCCATCCAGCTCAAACATAGGGTTGGTCCAGACTAGAAGGTCAGGAGACGACACACATGCTGCTGGTGACCTCTGCCTGCCTCCCTGTCCATCAGACCTTCAGAGCAACAGAGACACATCCCTCGGCGCTGACATCCGATCTGGTTGTAGCAGCAGATGTTACACAGAGCACTGAGATCATGTCAGGGGGATAATTTCAGCAAATTCAAGTAAATCACAGGCTTCCATTATCCTGTGTGAATGCACCTCACATACATGCGGGGGTAAGTTCTAGCTCACATGAGGTCCTCAGGTTATTATAGTCCCATATGAGTAGGGCTTATGACTTCTTTTTCAGTGAATACTGAAATTTGAAATTTATTTTCCATCCTTGGGCAGATAGAAAGAGTCACACTTGAAAACAACAGTCTTCATAGAAATTCAAACCACGTCATTGAATCATTAAAAACCACACACATGCAAACAGAAGCCAGTGACCAAAACACCAATTTGTAGTTCAGCAACAGGGCCGACTTATACATACAGGACTTCTTCAGCCAGTTGTATTTAGACTATGGGACTCAAACAAGTCACACAAATCCACCATAATTATGCACAAATATTTGAGAGCAAAGCACCCATGCGGTGAGAGGAGAGCTACAAACTTTGCCGAGTATCGCTAGTCTGAATACAGATTCTTGGATAGCAATTATAACAGAATCCTAAGAGATGGTAACCTGTTATTACATATTTGGACAAATGTATAGTGCTGTTCTGCAAACCGAAGCAATACCGGAGGAGCATAGTGCAGTAAACATAGTTTTCACCACTGCTGAACACTGAGGACCTCACACAAAAACATGATATTATTTTTGCTTGAAATGCACATCCTTAGTTTCAAATGATGTACCTCTCAACGGCAATATGTATCGCTGCAACCTTGATGGTGGCATTGATACACCCACGACAGGGTGTGAAGAGTAAAATGTTTCCAACAACAGTGAATATTGTGACAGTAGAGGAGATTATGATAAAGTAGGCAGGAGGCTTCAGCGCAGCCTCTTTAACATTGAGCATAGAAAAACTTTTAGCCAGGCAGGAATATTAATAATGCATCTTTCACTGGCAATAAACGTGTAATTAATATGATTTAATAGGGTTAGTGTCAGCACTCCTGTTCCCTACACAGAGCTGTACGAGCAGATGAACAGATGCATCGGTATTAATTACTGCTCAGTGGGAGTCTTAAAGCTTTTCCTCGTCCCACCTGTTGTCCCACACACAAAAACCACCCTCAACACACACTAACACATTTCAGCCAGACCACCAGCTTAATTCTGGCCTCTCATTAACACTGCAACCCCCCTCACCCCCTCTCCCCACCCTGCCACAGTTAATTGGGTCACTATTTACCCCACAGTCAGCACAGACTCACACAGGCGGGAGGGGATGAGAGCCTAAGACCACCATCAAGCTGACTTTATGCCCTTCATAGCCAGAGGTGGTGAGATTAGAACAAAACAGACACTAAATAATTTTGTTAGTCGCCAATTGCCTGCAGCTGAGTCACGTCTTTACGTAGATAACTGCTCTCTAATGTCCGTCTAGGCGCAACCTTTCAGTGTCATTAGTTGAAAGAGGCAGAATGACAGTTTGTGCATCATGCTTGGTCTCATCTTGGATATTTGTATCAGCTGCAGCGGCTTACGGTTTCCACTTTGGAGTGCGTCTGAGGAGGCTGTCCCCTATTTTGGAGCAGCGAGCCATGAAGACTTCTATACACACTGCCAGCGAGGAAGCGTCAGTGTGGAGATAAGACCGTCTTCAAATGGCTGTTTTGTGTTTTCTTAACGAGGACGTTCAATCTTGCTAATCTAAAGCTCTTTCCTCTAATCAACCCACTGACTAATCCATTTCCTAGTGCCAAAAGAGAGATGCAGTTCGGCCTAGCGCCGAGCTGCAGGCACAATTAGGAGGGGAGCAAGGCAATTGGAAGTGTCCTTGACTGAGGAGGGAAAATGTAATAGACACGACTCCTGGTCTGCGCTTCTTACGTCAGTGCACTTTCTTAAAGATGGAAGGAACGCTCATTCAACCCAGCTTCACTCTTCCGCAGCAAAACACATCTGTACCAAGAAAACACGGCCATACATGAACGCTCACACACATGATGCTGCTGCTACAAACGGAGCAGGTGGTGTGGCCTCCATAGAGAAGATCTACACAGGTTAGCGGCATCAACTATGACACAAAGAGTGCTTTCTGTCAAGTGAAGTGCATTGAGTGCTGGACACTTGAGCTCCTTTTATCCATGATGACCTTGCCAGACTCCCACAGTGAATCTAGAATCTAAGATGTAAAGTTACTTTCTATACAACAGACATTTTATATATCCAGTAGCCTATTTAAAATCTCAACCACGTATTCATTGGAATCATTTTTGTGAGCTAGGGTCATTTTTGTGTCTCATTTAAAAGTGGTGCAGGCTTTTGGGATCCATACCAATCAGGATCTGATGAGACACCTGGGTGATGGAATGATACAAAAATGTATAGTGTCCTTTTAGAAAATTTTACAGCCTCTATTATCAGATAGAGAAGGTCGAAGCTACTGTATATTATGTACAACTTTATTTCAATGTTAGTTAAAATCTCAATAAACTCCAAATAACAGACATGTCAACTTTTATGGAATAGATTTCTTACAGAAACGTACAGGCATATTCTGGTCCATTGTCATTACAGATGGCCTAGTGGTTATGACAATCAGCTCCTGAATGGGAGAGGCAGGCTTGAATTTTGCAATGATGCTCTATCAAATTCATTCTGGATGACTTTCCCCTTGCACACTCAAATCACAGTCGCTGCTCATTCCACTCCTGCGTTCTCACCTTTCACACACGTTCTGACTCTAAATTACACACTTCAAAAGCACCGGGCTGTCAATTGATATCCGCTGCTCTCATCAGCCAGGCATACCTGTCCAGCCACAGTGACACACCTTCATACTTGGCTTATCATCATTAGCTGCTGCCTTTTTAAATATTACTCCCTCCGTTCATCTTCTTCTTGCTACTTCTTCACTCCACTTCGAACTCCACATCTCCATCTCTGCCCAGTCCTCACAGATTCATGAACCTCATCATTCATCCGTCTCAGCAGAATCATCAGCCATCACCATCAGTACCAGACTCCAAGGGGGACATATCCCCTGTTTTACCTGTCAATCTCAATCTCCCTAAAGACTAGACTATTTATCACGTATCATCTTTTGTAATAAACTTTACATCATTCTCCGTCTCTCCGGATTGAAAGACCTTTTTACTATTCAATGACTTTTTGATAATTTAAAGGTTCACTTCAAACTTTACTGCACGGGTCATTTCTTGTAGGATTTTGGGAAATTTCGAAGGACTTAGATAGTATTGCCATGTTTCCTACTGTGCAGCTAAATGTTCAATGCTGTCTAAATTAACTGAGGTGTATCCTCTCAAGCTGCAATCAAACAACTAACAAAAGAGTGACAAAGGGCAAAACCCACTGCTGCCACAGAATCTTGCATTGAAAACTATTCGCTGTTGATTTAAGGCATTTCTTTAAGCACACACAACTTACCACTGCAGCTTCAAAAATCTGCCAGCGTGCTCTATAAAGAGCTAAGATGCTTACTGCATGCTAAACACTGTAGTGCAAAAACAGTGTGAACACACAAATACTTTGAAGGACTGTAATGGATAATGTAGAGCCTTACTGGCAACATCAAGCGAAGCATTACGACTAATGGCCTCTCCTAGGTAGTTGCGGGCCACGCAGGTGTAGATGCCCTCGTCTGGTTTGCTCCGGCGCCCATGCACGATGCGGAGGAAGAAGAGGGACCCGCTGGGTAGGAGCATGCGATGAGAACGGGGGTCATCTTTATCCGTCTCCACACGCTCGCCATCCTTATACCACTCTATGCCCGGGGTGGGTCGGCCCTCTGCCTTGCAGTTGAGGGTGGCAGGTTCCCCCTTAGACACGATCAAATCCGACGGGTTCTCCACAATCCGAGGTGCGCTGTCTTCAAACCGTGCACGGGAGCCTGTGAAGTGGACACATGGATGTTAAATATCCATCTAACCTCCGACCATTAGAGAAAACATGTCATCAAGTTGTAACAAAGCAGACAGCAACAAAACAAAGTCAAGCGTGATCTTTTAGAGAGGCTTCCTGAGTGCTGGATATATTCATGTGCAGTGAAGCAGCAAATAATGGGTAATCTCTCATTGAAGGTTGACTGTGAATTCAAGGTAAGATGTCTTGTTTTTCAACAGCCACCTGTGCCTTTCAGAAAACAGAGAAATACTTTGGTTCCATATTCCCAACCTGTGAAGTTATAACGCATATATAGAGCTGAGTTTTGGCGGAGACGGCACCGCTTGTACAGAGGATGCATTCATCCGTACGATATGGTAATGGCCAATCTCTGCGTCGGTCAGGATTGTTGCAGAGGTAGAGATAATAGTTGAGAGAAAGTTGAGAATAGGCAAAACTATGTATTTAAGGGGAGGAAGAGCGGAAAGGAGGGAATGAGAGCGGCAGAGCGATATAGATAACTCCCATATCCCTCTCTCTAGGGATCCACCGCTATCTTCCCTTTGCTGTGAAAAACACATGGCTCCGAGTCATGAGGTGAGCTTTTAGAGCAAGACCAAATGTCTCTGGAAATGTGTTACAGTTAGAAAAATGAATAATTCAGAAGGCTGCTGCTTTTAGTTTGGTTCTGAGGAACAGATGGTCTCTCCCTCAGACATAGAAATAAAAAAATAAATAAAAAATGAAAGAAAATGAAATGGTCACCAGGCCACCGGTTATTGTGCTGCTCCACATTGTGCTTCACGTTTCAGCGCATGATCTAGACAGCATGAAAATCCTCCATCATCATGGTAGAGGAGCAGTCAGCGGTAACCTAATGACACACATGTTGTCCCACATGCTCCTGTAACATTACACTTAAATCGGGGCCATCAGGATAAACCCCCGCTTTTCAGCCGTAAGCAGATTTATGCCCTTTCATGGAGTGAGTCCATCCACGCAGCCAGGAGTCGCCATTATGGAATGAACCTGGAGTAAACATCTAAATTGTGATCCGAGCACTCTCAACTAAAACCCGAGGTCAAAAACCAGCAAAGCTCCAAACGCTAATGCAGGATGCGGATGAAACTAATCGAGGCATTAAAGATACGACATAGCACGTCCAGTCAGCCACACAAACACACAAAACAGTTTGTTTACACAGAGAGTAAATCATTTCATGCTTGGCATGTCAGATAATCCTTTCAAATTTTATAATGCCCATCCTTTTATATGATATTCTATCACATACCAAGGCTACATATTGACACGTCTGCCTGAGTTTATCCACAGAAAATGTAATATGACTTTAAAGAGAAGCGTCTGCAGCCCGGTGATGTCCTCGTGGTGAACCACGTTTTTAAAGAACCAGTCTCAATCCCAACTCATGTAATACAGTTACATCACTCGCATCTTAACAGGATTGTATCACAAAAACAGACAATTTGGGATAATAATCTCATAGAGGATCATTCTAACATTTTAATGCGGCAGTAATGCAAAGTTTGCCTCCTTTGGAAATAAGAAGATGGTTCAAACATCTGGTTTGCGTGTTTTAAAATCCACACCCATAGCGTGTAACTAAGGCTTTCTGTTATAAATATTTAAGGCCTTCAAACCGAGGCTGAGTTCATCTTTATGACATAATTTGGCAATCTCTTTATACGCGACAAAGGTAAAAACGTTGAGTAAAAATTATTGCTCAATAAAAGGATTCTTCAACTGCATTTTTCTTTTATTTCTGTGCGTATATGCGTGTGTGTGTGTGTGTGTGTGTGTGTGTGTGTGTGTTTGTTTGTGCGTGTGTGTGTATGTGAGTATAATTCATAATGATTCATAATTAAATCTTGTCGCCACAGCTCTTAATGCTGGTTTCAGAGTCTTAGCTCAGACATTTCAACTCTCAGTTCAACTTCACCTACAACAATCTTCCTATATGACTATAAAATCTGAAATTTTATTTGAATTTATCGCTGACATTTAATCAGTTTAAATAGTCGTCCACTAAACGTCCAGTAGATGAACAGCAACATTTACATTTGTTTAGAGTCCTGTGTCTGTCCACCTGACTAATTAATGCAACTTCTTCATTAACTGCCCTTTTACTTCTGTTTTGATTCTGTCGTCCTCACATAACGGCCTTACTTTTTCTTCATGTGCTTTCTGCCAATAGCATACTCCATTGGGATACATGTGTTTCTGGTCAAAAGTCCTGGTTGGAGTAGTTGTAGCTTATAATTTTTTGTGTAGGTAGGGCCCAAATAATGTCTCAGGCCCAGGGGCCCCGACCCCCCTAAGTCTGGTCCTGCTCATTCCTCCATAAGAACCACGGTGACACAAGTGTCTCAACCTGTTTGAGTTCTTCATACAGCTTTTCTTCTTCCTTTTTTTTAGTCCAACTAGACTCATTAATTTCTAATTTTCAGATATTTTTCATGTTAGAAAAAGTATTTCTCAGCGTACTTAACAATTCTAATGTCCTATATGACATTTATTAATAATGATAATAATAATAGTCATAATAGTAATAATAATAATAGTAATAATAATAATAATAATAAAAGTAATAGTAATAATGATAACAATAGTAATAGTAAAAATAATAATAATAATAGTAATAATAATAATAATAATAGTAATAATAATTTAAAAATTTTTTTAATGTATTTACACAGCTCTTTTCATAATTACTCAAATTCGCTCTACGGAAAATGCAGTAGATCGACATTTTTAATCAGGAATCAAAATCAGATATATTGAATTATAAACAGCTGAAATAACAGCAGATAACAAAACTGATTACACATTAAACCGTTCAACAAATTAACCTTTTCTGACAATAAAAATAGTTGTGAAAATATTTTCTTATCCTTTTGCAAAACCTAATATGTCAAGATAAAAATTCATGGGTTTAGGTCAAAGTGAAAAACTAATGTCTACTTGGTTATCCACACCCTTACAGCTATCCCCACAATAAAACTCCATATGAAGGGATAATCATGTCAATATATATTTATTTATAGTCGAGATCGTCTGTTTGTAGCGTCACTATTTCTGTAGTGTGTCAGCACATCCTCGTTGCCTCACTTATTTCAACGACAAGTTGTCACTATCACAGTTTTTAAACAGTCATTTTAGTCGGTGAGCGCCAATTTTAATGAGCAAGGCTTTTAAAGCTTGCTACTATGTGCACACAGCAGTGATTACTGATGAGAGTCGCTGACTCCCATTTGTAGTATAGTTACGACTGCCATGCCACAGATTCAATACGCAACAATCTCTATTTATTGCCAAAGAAAATAGTCTTGTCAAAACAAGAATAGCAGCTTCAGGTGGCCAAAGTTGACAGGTAACAACCTGCTCCAGAGAAGAATGTGCAATCAGTGGAGTCGACATAAACACTTTATCTTTGTGTGAAGGAACATTTTCACAGTAATGTTGGCTTCATGACAGGAAGATTGTGGTGCTATCGTTGAGAGCAACTTTCTGCAAAAAAAAACTCGTTTGTCAACCCTGAATGTGGTTTGCAAAAAAAAAATACTCATCGCAAATGATAAGGAGGACTTCTGTGAAGGTGTATGGTCTTAACCACGGCCCATTAGAGCCTCCAGCCGGTCCGGAGAGATATCCAAGTACATATGGGAATTAAAGAGTGACTTCATACGAGTGTGAAAAAAATAATAAGCTGGGGGCGTTCTAGTGTGAAATCAATTTAAGAGTCACAAGGGACGAGTGAGCAGGAAAAAACTTGCATAGCTGAGTTGTCGCACGTAAGTACATAATGTCCTATTTTACAAACTTCTGCTTCAATTCCATTAAGCTGCCGCAAAATCATTAAGACTATAAAGTCACATCTTGTTTTCCAAGAAATATGCCATCCCATTTACTTCACTTAGTCCTGTCCGTTGAAAAATATTACTAACAAATAAAAGCAATTATCACTAAATGCTTTCAAGCAAATTTAACCTAAATGTCTCAATAAATTCAGTTATAATGAATTTAGAAAAACAGAGTTATGTTTAATTTACCGCATACAATCATGTCGCATGTACTATACACAGCAACTAACGCCAAAAACTTTGACTATTACATCAATACAATTAAATCTCCCATGTTTTTTATTGTGAAGGATGCAACTATTTAGTTGTCTCAACATAAAAAAAACGTCCATCCATCCATTTTCTTCCAAGAATACAGTGTCGGGTGTTGTGGCAGAAGGCTAAGAAGGACATTCTTCCCTCTACCCACTCAAAAAATGTAAAACCAATTTCTCTGATTTATTGAAAGCAATTCGGCTAATTCAAAAATATCTTAATATCCCATCAATGCAAAGAAACTTTTGTTTAATTATCAAAAAATTCAATTGCCTATTTTTTTCAAATAAAAAAAGTTGTGTAATGCAAACGACAAATCCATGAACTTTGAAGGAGTGAGAAGAATGGAGGGGGACAAAAGGGTCTGAGTGGTCTTTCTGAGTGGAGTTACAATGTTTCCCCTGTGTTTCTCTCTCCTGATTCTCCTGCAGTCCAATAAAGGTGAACTGGTGTCGCCATATTGCCTCAAGGTGTGAATGTGAGTGAGACTGATTGTCTCTCTCTATGTATCGGCCCTTTGATGAACTGGCGACTTTCCCAGGGTGAACTCCCCCCCCCCAATCCCACCCCTGGTGACCCTGTTACAGAAAACTCAAGTGGGATTTAACTGAGAAATGACAAGAAATATCAGCTCAGCAGCCGCAGCCATGGATCAATAGATATGTTTAACAAAACCAGAGCTGCACAATCCAGCTCAAGATGATTACGGATCCAAAAGGCTGGCATTGAACGTCCATAAATTATTAAACCCGGGTAATGATTAAACACGCATCACCTTTGTGTCAGAGATGACAAATCTTTAGCTGCCTTTTCAAACACATCTTAAGTTCCGCGCGGCTGTCACACCTTAATTGGGAGAGAGAGAGGCAGAGATAATCCATGAGAGTAAATGGCAGTCAACCTTGAGCTGTCATCCAGAGTGGAGAGGCTTGGTGAGTAAGAGTGCGCCGGCCGCGTGCAAGGTCATCGCTCTCAAGGCTATCCTGTGTACAAATGAATTTGCTGGGATGAGAGGCAGGCGTGCTTTTTATGGAGAAACACAGTCAATTTCATAGCCCTACTCGTTTGATCCGGGCTGACATTCACGCTCACACTTTCTCTCACGGAACAGAACAGTCCATAGTCGTTCCTGTCCCTCATTGTCTGATTGGTTGTCATGAGGATGACGCACAATTTAGGTGTTATTGTTATTTTTTGCAGAATTTTTTCTTGTTGGTGTTGAATGATTTAAGAATATTAGCTTGTTTTTGAGGTTTTTGAACTGCCTGGTGTATTTCTCTATCTATGGTCTGAATGTGTGCAATATGAAATATAATCTAATGTCTGTGTTGTTTCACAGTTAGTAGAGCTCAGAGCTACATTTTAGGTTTCTTATAGTTGCAGAGCTGATTGACTTTGAGGTGTCCTTTTCAAACAATCTAAACTTTCTGACACAAGCGCTTTTCAGTCAGACCAATGGGGTGAGATGTGCAGTTGTTGCAGCTCAAATAAAGCACCTTTAAGGAACAGGTGCGCTTGATGGCCAATGAGAAGAGTAAGGCATGTAATGTGTGTGTCTGCGGCAGGGCACATTCGAGTGGTCTACCTGAACTAGCTTGCAGTATTTCCTCCCTTCACTGCCGGTTCAAATCTCCGAGGTCTGGATATAGCAAAGGGGTTTTATTTATATCCCTGTTTACAGCTGTATGAGCGTACAATGAAGTTAGCCAATGAGTGTCAGCTCCCATTCTCCTTAAAAGGCAGGTGTGTACGGTGGCCGTCAAACGCAATGCAACCATCAATTTGTCAACATGCGGCATGCTGCAAATTAAGAAAAAATCTTTATCAAGTTGACAATACATGCGCGCAGCGAATATAAGAAAAACATCTTCATCAATTTCACAACACACGCCGGCTGCAGAAACCACAGCACAACGGAAGTGTTCATGAAGGACCTTTAAAGGTGATGCATCCCCTGACGCGATTTTTCTATCGCTTAATTTAGTGAATAGAACAGATATAAAGTACATACATTTCATGGTATTTTCATTAGCCGTGGTAGCTCTGCTTAACTTCCGGGTCATGCAGTCATGTGAGTAAGAATAAACAGTTCACCAACATTGCAAAAACCACAAAACTTACTAAACTAAAACTCTTAACCAGCCATTTAATAGCTTTTGTTTGTCACATTCTGACCGTTGTGTCCACGTTGCCATGGCGACAATTATAGTCGACAGGCGCGATGGCGGTCGAGAGTTTTCCACCACGAGGTATAATGCAACTTGTTCACTAAACGTGAATGTCCAAATCCAAATGACCCTGCCATTAAAATAAAGGTATTGTAGCTGTTAAAGGAGAGTGCCGTGAAATTTATTTGTGACTTTCATGCGTTTATATTGCTTTAATACTTCTATAGTATGTATATTTTGTGTATGCAAATATATGAAATCCGTTCTTTCCCAAACTCTATCCAGTTGTCAGTCGCACTAAGGTCTGAGAAGTTATAAAGTTTAGAAATGATCCATGAAACAGTTTTTGAGTTACTGCTTTATCACGGAGGATCTGCGACAGCAATGACCATTCCATAATATCCCCGACTTTTGGGGGGGATATAATTACAGAGTTCTGTTTAATAGAAGATACTCGGCTTCATTCTGACAGAAATATCACACTGTTCAGACAATGTCTTATCAAAACAGCCCTCCAATCTGTGCACCTGTCTATCATGTGACCTGTGGATCGTGTCTGGCAGCTACTGTAGGTCTTTTTTTAAATCTTTTTAGAATCGTTCCAATAGTTGACTGCAGCTATTAATTAGTCATCATGGTGTGCCAATATTTATCAAGACATTCAAACAGAGCCAGCAGAGTCAGGTGAGCTTCCATCCATGTCTGATGTGTGGGAAGTAACTCCATTTCATAACTGCTAATGCTCTTCCCTATTCAAACGAAAGAATATAGTGAACAACATGAACATGGTGGGAGGTAGAGCTGAAAATCTCTGCCTGAATTCATCATATCGCTTTGAAAGAAACCTTTTGTGCCGCTCTGTCTCATACAAAACGTAAACATCGCTCAGCCAGCAGTCCAGGAGCCTGGATCCAACACAAGAGGTATAATAATGCACATCCTCAGACAAGATGCTGTGTCCTTTCTTCCATTGTTCTTTAATTCTTAAATGGATGGATCTATTTCTCTACATAGTGTTCTTTACTTTATTATTTCCAAAATTTGAATTTCCAACCGATGTGTGCTGCTTGTGATAAAAACATGTCGTCGAAGGCAGTTTATAAATTATCTCTGTATTGTGAATGTTTGATTTTCAAAGTCAAACAGGATTTAAGTCTCATAGTTAAAAAGATATTTTGCCACATCACAAAAAATGATATAAAATCAAATTCCAAGTTATAGTATTTCTAAAATGGTTATGCAACTACTAAAATGGTTGTTGACAAAACGGAAAGTAACTCATTTATGTAAATTGTTTAAGTTAGATACGTCTGTTTTGGTCTTCTTTTTTTAAAGGTGCAGTCTGTAGTATTTAGTGACATCTAGAGTTGGACTTCCAGATAGAAGTTTTTATCACCCATCAGCTCACCTGACCCTATCCAAGGTTGGAAGTAAGATAAACAATTTGTTTATATTTTGTTTTATTTGCACGTTGTGGTGAAGGGGGACAGGAACGCTGTAAAACTTGCGATCAAAACCAACCAGCTTCCCTCATACCTCCCCAGCTGATCCATAGCAAGTTATGTCACACCAACAGTGGGGCAGTGAGTACTCAGCACCACGGACCCATTCATACCCGGCCAGGTATTCAACTTGTTGACTCCACAAGTTTAATATTCAACAATTTCACATTTTTGGTCTTTGTTAAACCGAACTATTTCCTTTGAACACTAGGTTTCATTAAGTATGATCCTCCAGAAATCCACCAATATTCATCATCTTCTTCATCGTTAGTCTTTAGAGGCGACATGTTTCTTCATTGTCTCTTTTCCACTGTGACATAAAAATGCTTAAAGAGCCGTCTCTAGAGTCAGCAGTCCGTTTGTCCATTCCTGGCTACTGTACAAACATGGCAGCATTGACGACTGTCTCCTTAAGGAGCTATAAAAGGCTTCTTCCTAAGAATGTTAAAAAACATCTTTTCATTTTCGGCTGATTATACACCAACAACCAGATGGGTATGAATATTATATTCCATTTATTCAAAGAGAGACCCCTGAATTTAAACACTCTGCACCAACTCAACATGTCCTCAACTGCACATTTCATTTAATTTAATTTAATTGTACATAATCTTATTCTGCAACGTGCTCCAGCTGCTGTAACCCTGAAATTTCTCGTTGTGAGACTAATAAAGGTTTATCTTATCTTATCTTATCTTTAAGAGTCGAGTCGCTTCTTTTGGATTTGTGTCCGTGGATCTGGGGGCTTGTTTGTCCGGTGACATCTGTTGGCTGACACAACCCCCCTCTGCCAGACCAGAGTGAGGAACATCACGACTTCATTGAGAACACTGGACATAAATCCTGTTCAAATAAAAGCATTTAACCCCGGTATTGTGACTGTATTTGTCTCTAGAAATGTCTGAGATGAGATTTAAGTGTGCTTGAGCATCCACAAAAAGAGTCTCACCAATTAACAATCCCAGACCGTCAACTCTGTTAATGAAGTGGGTGCGAGTGACGGACAATGTTGTGGGATCCTTTGTTCTCCTCTCAGTGGTATTAATAGAATTAGAGCTGCAGATTTAACTCATTATAATCTGAATAGTGCGTCTGGGGATGATTAGATTGCAATTGTCATGATTCCATTTGATCTGAGAGAAAACCTTCATTTATTCACAAAGCAAATAAAAAACAATCCACAGAAAGAAAGTTAATTAGTGCCGCACGCAGCACTGATGGACAAGCTTTCACATTGGTCCTAATTTGTAACTCAGACACACGCCCACATGTTCGCTCCTGGCATCTCCTACATTTCTGCCTCATTGAACGCACCGCACTATCGGGCTAAGGGTTGAGGGGAGTGATCAAGATCATGCCCCCGAAACCCTGCTGATTCATTAAGTATTTGCTGCTCCTCGGCTCTTCGTCGTGGCCTTGCATAATGACGGCCGCTTTCATTAATTAGTATTTCTAAATATTAACTTCACTCCCTCCCCAGGGCTAGAAGTGTACTGCTGTCACACTAATGTGTGAAAAAAAAAAAACAAAGCCTCAGAGGGGACTCTGTTTCGCTTCAGATCTGTGTGCCTTTTAGCGACAGCCAGGCTCCAAGTGGAAAACACACACAAGAACCTGGACCTGTCTGAGCTCACAGCTTGATATCTGTTAAAAAAAACAAAAAAAACCAATCTACCTAGGCAGACTGTGCAGGGACTAAATGTCATGCAAAGTGAGACAGGAGCAGGAGGCTGGCAGCATGTCTCGTAGGCTAGTAGCTGTCTGCTGAGATTTGCTTGTGTCTTTCTTGATTTCAACCCATTTACATACCCAAAAAGGCCAAAAACATTCAAGGAGTTCTTGTGACTTTGCCAACTAATCTCTGTGGGAGCATGATAATACGCCAGAGCAAAGTTAATTAAGCAGGGACGACATGTTTGGATCTCTTCAGGGCCTCCTTGAGCTCTTATTTGTGAAATATCCTTCTCACCCACAATCTAATCTCTAACTGATGACATCACTGACTACCAGAAGTGGGACAACATCAACATCCGGCACCACGATTCAAGCCCATGGCAAATAGAGGTTTCATCATCCATTGCTATTTCATCAAGAGGGACTATGAGAGGCTTTAGTCAGCTTTCAGCCCGATTTGTTACTAAATAATAAGCTGCAGGACAGAGTGGACTCAAATCACCGGTTACGGGTTAGCATCGATTAGTTCCACAGCGAGCATGTGAACAGCTGACTCTTAATGTAGCTCATGATAACTGAGATTTCAATTAGAGGTATTAAGGTCCACACTGGTGGCGTCTTAATTGAAATTTGTTTTGTGTGAGTGTGCGCGTGTGAAAAAAAGCTGCTGTGTGAAATTGAATGCAATTTGAGAAGGACACTGAGTTTTATTATTTCGACTGTCATCACACAGAGGAGAAAAACAAACCCCCCCACAATGCATTTTAATACCAGCAGAGACAATGTCCCTGTCTGTACACAAAAAAACAAAACAAAAAAAACATCTCTAACTGTAACTCGCTTATTTCTAAGACGCTTTGCTGTGCGGCCCTTGTTCCTCATATCACCCTGTCATCCACGCCGCTCCTGCATGCTCAGTTTTAATTTCCTGCTGTCAATGTCTGTGGCTGTCAATTGAGATATGGACTGTTCTCATCAGCTGGTGCCATCAATCCAACAGCCCAGTGACACACCTTCATTGTTAGCCTATTAAATATGATTCTCGCTGTACCTTGAGTTCATACAAGCTGCTTTTAAGCAACCCTCTACGGCCCAAATGCTGCCCAGTTTTCAGAGAGTCACATTTTATCAGTCTCAGACGAGTCATCCACCACCACCGCCACAACCAACTGTCTCAGTTATTAAAAGTGTCTAGATATTAAGGGCTGATTACTTTCAAATAGACTCCATTATCACGTATCATCTGCTGCAATGTAACAATGCCATTAGATGGACGTGGGAATGAAATGACAAGCTCACTCCTTATTAACAAGTGAGGCGCTGTGGCGGCTGAAAACTGTGTTAAATACTGGTGACAACGGTTTAAAATAATAAAGCAGACTGCAAGATACCCTCAGAGTGTGCAAACCTCTGCCAAAGACAACAGTACCCAAGATAAACATTGTTGTGATTAGAAGCAATTGGATTGCTTTATTTAGGATACTACCTTATTAATGGACCATTCGAAACAATGAAAGTAGTTTGCATAAAATAGTGTGTTATTCAGGATGATATCCCCATGGAAATTGACCGTTTGTCAATTTAACATAGGGTTCAATTCCATTTGCTTCGTGATGGCTTTTTGTTGCCCTAGCTTTGTGGATATCGTCAATATAGCATTAATTTCACAGGTATACATTTATATCAATGCTAATCAACAGAGTGTTTAGCATCAATGAAGAATTCTCTGTTGATTTTTCATTTTATTTTCTTTGTAGGTTAAACTCATTCAGAAATATAATACCTAAAAAAATATTGCAAAACATCTGCATTTTTGATAAATTGTTTTTTTAAGCCCTGCTTTTAGTTTGGATTTAGGATTGTGTAAGCTGCTATAAGAGCATACCAGAAAGATATATCAAAAAGTAATTACAATGAGCTTTTAAAAGCATTTTTAATCATTTCCATGTGTCCTCAAACCCACTTTTGGGGGGAGAAGGAGAAGGAGGGGGCTTGTCTGACTATGTCAGTGTCCCTGAGAATTTATGGGAACTTGCTAAAATAAAAGTGAGAGTTAAATGCTTTCACTTTGGCAGAGTGATAGGAGTCACTTTTGGCCACAGCCCTGGAGGGACATTTTTGAATCTGAATCTTGTTAAAGCTAAGTTGTTGCTGACTGTGGCCTTTAAATATCACAAATGAATGCAATGCAAGTGACCCTTGATACTTATTTAAAGCTCATTATCTCCAGTTTGAAAATGTGCTTACAATCCAGATGGACAACATATTGCAGAAAATATTTTGTACACACATACACACACACACATACTCACTGCACCTCTTGTGAATTGCTATGACCCTAATTTCACATGTTTTACAATATTCCCAATGTTCCACTATGTATAACTGTAATAAAGATATATAGAAAAAGTGATATAGAAAAAGTGTAATCCAGAAAATGTTTCTAAATATTTTCTTCACAGAGTGGGGACAGGTACTCTTCACAGGCAATTTTTAACTGTGTGGAAAAGCCATAATGAAACATACATAATATTATATATAACTATTTCCTTTAAATGGGCTGCCCACTGCTCCTCCCTTGATAGATCAAATGCTGAGAATTAATTTCATAATGTTGTACCATGTATGACTGTATTATAACATGATAATGAAGAATATCCATTCTATAGGGATATATATATATATATATATATATATATATATATATATATATATATATATATATATATATATATATATATATATATATATATATATATATATCAAATTTATTGTATTTTATTTTACACATATTTCTCACCTATGAAGAGTACTTGTCACCATCTATGAAGAAAATATTTAGAAACATATTTCTTCTTCACAGGAGCTGCCAACTGCTTCTAAAGCATGGGTCAAATGCTGGTAACCAATTTCACAATATTGTACAGTGTATAACTGTGTAATAGAGCGATAAAAATGAATATACAATATTATTATATAGATATAAATATTTTTACCTGATGCAATGGTGATGGATGAGAGAGTCACAAGTAGCAAATTTCCAAAGTTCATCTCCACACTCTGTCAAATCATGTAGAGTTTTCAGCCTCCTAGGAGACAGTCCACTCCAAATGTCAATCAAACCAAAAGCCGAGTCATAAAATCGACCAATTTGTCTCAAACCAGGTAAAAAAGAGCTGATTTGGAGCCCGGGCCTCAGTTGGAGTATTTCAAGCGGGTAAAATCATCCCAACAAACTTGAATGTCACTCCCAGGAAAACATGACGGCAGCAGGGTGATGATGATGATGATGATCATCATGAGCAGCGGCAGCAGCACCGCCCCGGAGGAACCTCACTACAAAACTCTGCAGCAGCAATTCTCCATCCCCGTGTGTTCTCTCTCTCTCTCTCTCTCTCTCTCTCTCTCGCACACACACACACACACACACACAGACTTCTTTCTAAGATGCCCGGGAAACAAAAGCAGGAGGATTTTTACTACATTTAGAACCGGTCATAAATAAAACACTTCCTCTATCTCTCTCCTCTGATTCGGGCAGTTTGAGTTTTGGGCGTCAGTTTGAGCGAGAATGACGCTCCGCAAACACCGAGCCGAGCTGCGCTCTCTCTGCCCACCGCTACAAATCCTCTCCGAGCGCACAGTCAGGGCTTTAAAGGGACAGACACGACGTCTGCTTCCTGAGTGTGCAGGGCTGCATCGTGTGTGTGTCTAGTCCGAGGGTGGAGAAAGCCCTCACCAGTAAAAGGATATAAATGATCAATAGTTTATGGCCCTTTATAACCATGTATTGGTGATGAGGTCAGACTTATATTCTGTTTTTGAGGTATACTTAAGTCTTTTTTGGTTTTGTACACTAAAAAGATTACTCTTTGAATAAAGTCAAAGGTTGATTCAACTTGGAAATAGGCTCAACTTAATTTAATAGGGTTAAATCACCCTACTGAATGGAGTTTAATCTTACCCAATAAGTTCAATTGGCCCAACAGAGTTGCTTAATTACTGGAAGCAACCAATTCAATCATTTGGAAATACTTTGGCGGGATTCATTAATACTTGGCAAGATTTATTATATTCATCAAGATATTATCTGTGGAGTGTAAATTTGAATAAGTCTAACATTTTTTTGCAGTGCCGAAGAACGTCAGGAATGTCATAAAGAGATGTAGTCTAAAAAAAAAAACTGCAAAATGATCAGAAGGCAGAATCTTAAATGTGATTTTGGTAAATGGAGTGAGTTTAAACATTAATAGTTTGCATTATTTCAACCTTGTGTAAGAATGTTTTGTTTTAACATTTAGAATATAAATATATATATATATATTATATATATATATAAAACCAAAGTAACTCTAGGAACAGACAACTCATGACATTGCATCACTCTGGTGGTCATACTACAGCATATTAGAGCAGGAGAAGAACGACACTGCCACCAATATGTAGTTGAAATCATGCCGTTTCAGTCAATCAAATAGATTTAATGTCAGTTCCAAAACATTATATGCAGATATGAATATTTCTAATGAACTTATAAACTATGGATTATAGAAAATACATCATTCCATATGCTCCAATAGAACGGAATGTTTCCAGTTTGTGAGTTATATGCTATTAGTTAATTTGGCACAAGGCAGAACAGAGTAAGGTTATGTCATTATGGTGACACCATGACAGTGTTTGCTGTGTTTGTGAATCAACACTTCTTTTCTTACATTTTCTTGTTAGTTATGAATCAAAGAGAAACAACCAAAAGACACTGGTTCTCAGGTTTCATGCAATATTTGTTGTCCTTGACCATCTAAAGCTCATTTAACCTTCATCACCAGTTTCTTAATTCCATTCCATCTGAGCCTCTCTTCAGCCATCAGCAGCTTTTTTATCACTGCATATATACCTAAATAGCAATTGCAATGCTGATCATGCCTCACTCCATAATAATAAGATAATACCAAACACTTGTTGGGCATTCATTGAATAAAACGAATAATCAGTTGTCGGGATGATTACCCCACCAGGTTTCTTATAAGATCACATTTTTCCTTCATACTAGAGGTTTTTCTTCAGTTTGTCCTTCTCAGAATCAAACGCCAACATTGCAAATATTATACAAGATGCAAACTAGTCAAACGTTACTCTGAAACTCATAGCAACCACAATACAACGTCTTCACCTTCTTCTCAAATTGAGGAGATTGACAGTCGTCCAGGTCATCGCAGATCGTGCTTTTTAGCAACCACCACTGCATATAAAAAGCAGCTGCTGTTTGGCACCCACTCCTCCACAATCTGGCCCCCCAGGAGCCCCTGGTGCCCGGCTGGGAGTTTTGGAGACAAACAGCTCCCCTGGGAGGTATGAGCTCGGTTTCACTTACTCCCCCTCCTCCAGCGCCAGCCAGACCGGTTCCTCAGTGCTGTTGCTTCTTGAACCTCCAACTCATTGTCTCGCTGTCAGGCTGTGAGTGCACAACATGATAGAGAGTGACTTTTGGGCGATGAGACGCCTGCCCTCCATTGTCAGTCTTGAATAGGGCTGGAAATTGGGCAACAGAAGAGGAGTCCAGATGTCTGTTCCACAGCCTGACACAAAGAGGGGCCCATAATGGCTTCAATCCCAGCTTTGGTGGAAGTGTGTAGGTTATTAGGGGCCACAAAGAAGAAACGGGTATAAAATAGGAACACCTAAACAGGAGAGTGGTTGGACTTTTCAGGGTGTCAGACGGAAACATGGTCTAACTTTCAACTAAACTTCAGAAAAGTCATCGGTTCTTTTTCGACCTCACACATATATATATATAGAGTCTTGAATACAGTCAGACTTCGGTGGCATCCCCATCTTATGCTCTGTTTCAAAAGATTATCTTAACCCTCGTGTTTCCACTGCTTCTTTCATTTTTAAAAGTTAGACTCCAAAGTGTGAGAACATAAATACGTTTTAAATTTATGTCCTCGCTAACATTTTATCAATAGAGAAGATGATTATTATTTTCTTAGATATGTAAAATCTTAAAATCGAGAGAATATTAAGCTGTTAAACAGGAAATATCCCCCACTCGTGAACAAAGCAGGTTGGTGACATTTGAATTAATGGAACAGATGTGAGTCACAGTTGAGTATTGTGAATAATATTTATATAGAAGAAGCCCGGACGGTTAAAAAAAAAAATTTTAAAAGTATTTTTACAAATGTTGCTTTCACACATAATTCAATAATCTCTCTTGATAAAACAAAAATATTTTTATTTTTAATTTGATTGCTGATGAAATCTGAAATAAGGTGGGTTTTTGAAACAAAGATTTTGTTTTCTTAAATTTAAAGGCTCTGTGCAGTTCCAATCTGCATGGGTTTGGGGCTGCCACTACCAAAGGTCCGGTCACCTCCGGTTCTTCTATTGGACCAAGGAATGTCCAAGAGCATTTGGTTTGTTGGCCGCAGTGCAAAAGCTCAGTTGCATAAGCATTAGAATAAGAATTAAGGATAAGAATTAAAGAGGGACGCTTACTCCAACCGACAACATTTAATAATTAGTTTGTTAAAAAAGTCTGGTGGTGGCTGATGACTCTGCTGAGACTGATGAATGATGAAGCTGATGGGGCAAATGAGGAGTTTTAGTGTGTCAACACCAAAAGCATCAAGAAACTGTATAAAAAGAGAAAGTGCTGTTTAAAAGGTGGCTGTAGGATGATTGAGTAGTGATGAAGGAGTCACCGCCACAGACTATGAAACAGATCATTTAGACTGAGAATGTGTGAAAGACACACAGTTAATATGTTCTACGGGTCTGGTTTGAAATGATTGATTCTGTCATTTTTCTACTTTCATTTATTTTAATTGTATTTTTTTGCAGCACTGTGCAGTAAATTGAAAACTCTCTTACTGCATATCCAGGTAAATAATCTGCATCTTTGCAGCTCATTAAAGTCTGTAACATATATATTATTTGTTAAATAGGCATCTTATAATCTGACATCTTATAATAATAATAATAATAATGATAATAATAATTTATCTGTATGTATATAGTGCCTTTCAAGAGACCCAATGACGTTTTCCACAGATGGGCACAAAAGACAAATAATAACAATAATAAAAACTGGCGCTGTAAAACTGTAATGACTCTGGATGGGAGAGTTGACATTTAGCTGAGGTTTAAAGTGGTCTTGAACAAGTGGTGTTTGAGGTGTTTTTTGAAGATATCCAGAGATGAAGCATCGTGGATTGCAGAGGTGAGAAAGATTCAGAGGGTGGGGGATGCGACACCGGAGAGTATATCTCCAAAAGCTTGCAGTGTGTTGTGTGGGGGGTCTTTAGAGCAGACCTGCTGTCTTAGGACCACAGCTTGCGGGACGGAGTATGGGGATGACGGAGGTCCGATAGCTACTGTGGGGCAAGGGCATGGGGGGATTTGTAGATGAGGAGTATCTTGTAGTCAATGTGAGATTCTATTGAGAGCCAGTGGAGGTGGATGAGGGCTGGGGTGATGTGCTGGCAGGTCTCGGTGCGGGTGAGAACCCTGGCAGCCGAGTTCTGCACCTTCTTGAGTCCTTCCTGGGCTTTGAAGGGTTTGCGTGAATGCACGTTTCTGCAAGAGAGTCAGAGAGTGATGGCAGGAGTCTGGACATGTTTTTGAGGTGGTAGTATGAGGATCTGGTTATGGACTTGAGGTGGGACTCAAAAGAGAGGGTAGGGTCCAGAATAACACCCATATAAATCAGCTGTAGTGTGGATGTGGCCTAATGTCTCATTGATTCTACATCTTCATATACAAACAGGTTCGTGCTTTTCTAACGATGGTCCATGATCGTACACACACAGCTTACCCTCTCACGTCTTTTATGTTGACATAGTTCCACCACAAGTAGGCAGTAAAGAGTCAAAAAAACTAGTTTGCCATTACGTGCATGGTTGGTAAAATGTGATAAACACAGAGGCAACATGTGATCACTGCTCTGTGAGGAATTAGAGACACTGCAACATTCTAATGCCATTTATACTTAACTTCTTCTTGTTCCTCCTTCAATCACAGCCACTGCCTCCATTATTTCCAGCACTAAGACATATTTTGGTCAAGTCCAATTCCTTATGTTCCGTGTCAACGTGCATTTATACATATGAAATGAACGAAGAGGATGAAAGGCTCTGTATGTTTTCTTTAACTAACATACATTTATATAAATGCCAAACTATGACATAAAGGAGATGAATTTGTAATCCATTGTAAACACAGTATCTTGAAAACTTTTGCTGCTTTTAACAAATAACGCATTTAAATGATGTTTTTATCATTCTTTGTGTCTTTTTCTCCACTGTGGCTGGGTTTTAAATTGTGGTATTTGGCAGATGTCATTTTTTCCCTGCTTCATTCTGTGTGTTTCTGTGTGACTCTGTGTGACTCTGTGTTTGTGTGTGTGTGTGTGTGTGTGTGTGAAGTACAGATGGTGGGACATGGCAGTCTGTCTGGTTGCGGTGAAGAATGTGAGATTCAGCTGTTGGCCTTTTCACCCGCCGGCTCTGACCTTATGTGTCTCTGATCAATGTCTAGCTCCACCTCATTATGGCAAACTCCGTATTGCCTCCCTCTCATGGTGAAGCAGACAATTACTGGATTAAAAACAAAACACCCAACAAACAATTGCTCTCGTCGCAGTGATACCGGTTGGAGGTACACAACCTATCTGAGCTCCTGTCCACATGGTCCAGGGTCTTGGCCGTTGACCTGTTGCAATACCTTGTCAGCAGATTTCATTAATCACAGAAGCAGGGTTTTTTGTTCCCCTGTGGTCTTTGTGTGTGTGAGCATGTGTGGGTGAAAGACCTTCAGATAGCCAGGAGGACTCCAGAGTGTATTTATAGGCTAGGTGTCACAACAGCCCGAGCCAGTAACAGCAAGTCGTTTACATCCTGGGCACCAGAATGCAAAGGTAAGCAGCTACAGCGCCGCTGCAGCATTGGGCTCGAAGGCTCAGCATAAATGAAATGCTTGCGTTTGTTTTGGGAGCCATGCCAGCCCAGGGATCATTAATGACAACACAACTCCCTTTTTGTCATGCTCTTAAGTGGCGGTGTCATAGTGTCTCTGGGTTGACTGTTCTGAGATGTGCTCAGAGCTGGAAGAGGCCTGGAGGAGCCCTGTCTCCCGCTGCATCCATTAAACTGGTATAATGAGCCTGTGAGAGGCTGCTTACAGCTCAGGACACCGTGAGCAATCTAGAAAGAAAGTTTTCCGAGAAGAAGTACTTTTGTCTTCACATGTTTCTTCTAGAATGTACAAAACTGCTATGGTGCTGCGAGAAAACAGGCAGTTCCTGCTCGAAAATAAAACGAATAAATACATAAATAAAGTTATATTAAGTGAAAATAAAGCCATGGGAAGAGAATTTATTTGCATATTTTATTTCCTTTGAGGTATTTATAAATGTATGTCTTAGACAGTCTAAATGTACCATTCAATGAAAAATTGTTTTGGTCAAATATGTTTTTAAACAGTAAAAAAAAAATCTGACTTATGAAACAAATTATGTCATGATGAAATTTTGTATTTCATTAAAAATGATCAATTATAATTAGATAATCTATATATTTTGGTCAAGAAAGCGTTTAGAAAATGAAACGTCGTTACGTTTTGGTTGTTGTATGAAGTTACAAAATTCTGTTTAGTCCACACATAATTTAATATGCCCCCCCCAAAAAAACCTATCTATCAAATAGGTTTTTCTCAATAGCCATGGGCAAGGCCTCACCCTTTTTGCCCCGTTGACCTCTGCTGTCCCCAAAGGCTCCACACTTGGCCCCTTACTCTTTAGCTGCAACTGGGTCATATTATAAAGAGGTTCAGTCAAGTGGCACACATTTTTCAATAACATATAGTAATGAAAAAATGAGTTCAACCAAACAGTTGAGCAGGACATGAAAGGGTCAAAATGTATTGATTTCTTATTTCATATCTCTGTCTCATAGTATTCACATTTATTGCAACCTTTTATGAACATCTGTGAATATTTGGACCTTCAGGGGAAAAAAACCCATCTTGCCTTAACAACTTATTATTTAGACTTAAAGCTGTAAAAAAAAATTGTATGGTGGTGACAGAGGTATGACAACCCATTTAAAAGTAATTGAAAGTTCCTCATACAGCTTAATTCTTAATTTAAATTCATTTGGTGAGTGTTCTTTCGTCTCGGAGTTCCAGATCACGTCGCACTGATGAGGTTCCACAATGGCCTGTCAAATGTGACGAGCGTGGCCGTTCTGAAAAGTCAGAGCAACCATCGTTCTCCCTGAGAAATGTTGTAAGTGTCTGTGCATCACTAAATATCAAATGTTACCATTAAGCCAAGGCTGAATTGCCAAGAAGCATAAATGATGTAAATGAAGGTTCTAATGCTTAATAATGGTTTCTTAAATTTCTCTGTTCATTATTTGTTTAATTTGTCTGTCTGTAATTGTGCTGTGGACTCCTCCATGAGCTGTATCCTTAATAAAGATTTTAATTTAATTTAACGTGTGAGCTGACAATGCCTCCAATATGATGCAGTTTTTTGTAAGAAACAGTTTGCACATTTTATGTGCAATAAAACCTAACCGGTTTGAACTTTTATAAATGTTTTGGAATTGTCAGTATAAATGGAATTCCTGAACAGGAGTCTGTCAAGCAGATTCATTTTTAAATGAGGAAAGAATATATAGAATATATATATATATATATATATGCATATTTACAGCTGAAAAAGGATTGAATTCATCATCAACCTTTTCTAATCTGATCTGATGAGCTGAGCTCCATTCAACAAAAGCAATTATCTTTGCATATATTGAGAAAAAAAGACTTCTCCGTTTCCACATCTTCAGGCACTGATTGTTCAGTGCAAATACATCGCTCATGAAACTGCAACCAACGTTTCAGACTCCATCAATGCTCTGAAAAATGATAACCAGGACTTGAATAGTAGAATCTGTGATGAAAATGTCTGACATGTTAAGCATCTGAGTTTATCCCGTCATGTTGGGCAAAGTGGTCCATCCATATGATTTGCATTTAAACTAGGTATTGTCTGTTGGTTTCCAGTGGGTAGAACAAAGCCACCAGAAGAAAACAGCCTTGTGATTGAAAACATCATCCTAGAATCAAAAGAAAGAAGCAAGGAAAAGTGGTTTTGAAAACAATGTTCGGACCAGAGGGTCCTTCCTGGGAGGTTCATTGGAGTCCTCTCCTGGACACGTGTTAGAACTGCACATTTTTCCAGGGATATCAGGGATACAAGTTCTATGAGCTTAAACTTGTTGGTGGGCCCCCCCCGCTCACACCAGCTATCAAATGTCTGAATCTGATAGTTGAAAATATTCTGCTTGTCTGAAATATGAGTTCAAAAGCAACCAGAACAAACTCTGACAAACCAAGACAAGCACTTAAATGATATAATTAGCATGGAAATAGTTGGGGTTGGTTGGGGGTGTGTTTCTGCCTCAAACAAAGACGTTCTTGTTCTCGAGTGATGGGAAAATGAGTCATGTGATGGACAAGCAGTTCAGTGCAGCATATCATGTATTGATATGTTGTGTTGAAGAAGAAGTCCAAAGGTAAAGCCTTCAGTTGTTCAGTTCATCTACATTGCTGCCGTCACCTGTGGTCATGAGCTCCGGCAAAGACTGAGATCAAGGATATAAGCGGACTAAACAAGCTCCCTCCGTATAGGGGGGCTGGACTCAGCCACAGAGATATGGTCAGGAGCTCAGACATCCAAAGGGAGGTTGGAGTGGAGCCACTGCTCCATTATGTTGAAAGGAGTGGAGGTGGTTTGAGCATCTTATTAAGACCAGGATGCCTCTCTATGGAGGGTTCTACGATGAGTCCAAATGGGAAGAGACGCCATGGGAGACCCAGAACTCGCTGGAGAGACTATATATCTTATCAGGCCCGGTAACACCTCAGGAACCGTAGGATGAGCTGGACAGCATTGCTGGTGAGAGGGACATCTGGAATGCCCCTTTTAGCCTGCTGCCTGGACTAAGAGGAGGAGAATGTCAGATGGTTCTGTCGTAATTGGATTTCTTGGGGAGATTTCTTTCACAGATTTTTGAGATTAATATTTATATAGGAAAATATTGGCATCCATGATCTCGGAGAAATGTGCTCTCATTCGTCTGTGGGCAACAATTGTGTGGCAAAATGACTGAGTAAGGCTAATTAAAATAGAATATTTTCACTCATTTGAAATGTTTAGTCATAAAATGAGGGAGATTTGTATAGAAATCGTTAATCCACTGTCATTATCATACATATTTCAAAAATCAAAAGTAGGAATTTTCTACGAGAAAAAGGAAACAGCATGGGAACAGATATAAATTAGGGTTAATATTATCGAGACACCGAAAACAGTAAATACAAATATTTACACGCATAAAGGAGCCGGTAAAATGTTGGTGTCCTTCATCATCACGTCGTGAAACGGCGAGGGATTTTGTCTTACTTATACAATATTGATATTTCTATGATTCCTTTCTAAGGTCCACAGCAGGAACGTTATTGCGTCATAGCAAGACGGTTCTGGGCTGGAATTCAGACCCGGGGGGCTTTTGGTGTGGAGTCTGCTCAACCTTCTTTGAGTGCATATTAATCTCCCCTGTTTTTCTGTAAAGCATAAATTGATATTGATAACGGATGTTGTCAAAGGGTTTACTGCGTCACAAGTATCATCTTTGTCCACCTACTACGCATGATAATAAATGTATTGTTAGATGGCATATTTTGTTTCCTCCTCTGGCGACTGAATATCCGAGGCTTTGGACTGTCACAGACAAAACAAGGCAAATTTAGAGGGGATAATTAGGATTTTATGAATTATTTTGCTCAGCTGAAACTCCCCTCCTCTTTCGTCAGTCCCTGCTGTTCCATTGAGAGAGCAACATCTGCGTTGCATGATTGTATTTTATTATCCAGGATGATATCAAAATGAGGGGCAAACATCTTTTTTGTTCATGTGCATCAGATGCTCTCTCATTTCCTCTCTCAGCGTGGTATCACCTCCTTGTGAAAGGTCGTGAGAGCATGAGTCCGAACACCATGTGCAGCTTGTTGTTACACAGCGATACCCGGCGAAGCTCGCCTGTACTTCCTCATATTTTTCGTTCTTCTCTTTCTTGTTTTTTTTTACCTTTTGAGCTTGATCTGGTCTATCTGCAGAAGAAAGCGTTTTTTTTTACACAGAGACTTGAGTTCTGGCTTGAAATGCAGAAGATGGTTATTTTGTTCCAGAGTTCAGCTGTTGTGTGCATTTTCCCCGGGACAGCAAAACACAGAGGCAATGCTGGCATGAGGCAAATTGGCAATTAATATACAATCAAGATCCTGACTACTTTTAGCCTTGGAGAGAAACGGATCAACGACTGTGTAGATTTACAGCTGGTGAGTCACATTACAGCAGCATGTAAGGTTCTTACCTCTTAAAAAAAACATATTCAAACTCAGGGAAAGTTCTTCAGATCGTATGAATTATGCCTCTCAGGCAAGGTCACCTTCATACTCCTTATGCTCATCTGAATCTAATCTCCTCTGCAATGATGGTAAAGAGTGATAAATGGCAGAGCACCCATTAGACAGAGGGCTCATATCCCCAACCCAGCCTCACATACAAACAACCTCTGAGATTATTCACTGGCCCGAATGTCACTGCACTGCCTCTGCATGTACTGGCAGCACAATATGAGTGTGTCAGCGTGACTCTAAATTTTTAATGGAAATGTAGCAGAGCAGCAGTCAATGTCCACAGCACACAGACTAATAGCTGAGGTTGCACTGTGAGGATTGTTCAGAATCTTGGAACCCATAAACCCAGTTTTTTTCCAGCATTATTTGTATGAAAAGAAGGCTTTTGTATAGGCGAGGGTGAGGATTAAACAAGGTGATCAATATGAATTTCACATGTGACAGAAATGATTCTTGCTCTTATTTCATTGGTATTTTTTTTTTTTTAAAGCCAATACCTCTCAGTACCATCAGAATAGAGGGAATCTATCTCATCAAGTTCCCGTAGAACGATGATATCAGGTTCTGTTCCACCCACAGAGGCATAATATTTCTATTTGTTATCTATTTCCGGCGAAAGATTGCTTCTAAACAGCATAAAAGAAGCCGCTGACCTTCAGATTAAGGAGCAAAAAACTAGATTTGCAAAGGAAGAACCTGCACTGAACAGATAGCAAACACCTTGCATCATCCTGGAACATCCAATATGGTGGAACTCACCTCTAAAGGTCAGCTTCAGTGACTAAGAGAAAGCCTTTGACTGCGTGGACAAACAAGTCCTCTCTAAGCTGAAAAGCTGCTATGAGGTGCCGATGAAGGTTGCCAATTTTTTGGGAAACTCATGACTTTAAGTTGCTTTTCTTGTGAGGACAGGGGTTATGCAGAGAAGCTCACTAGTCATGGGCTGGGTTATGAGGATGACCACAGTCCAGTTTCTCTGGGAACATCGGGAGAAACCTCAGCTTTGCGGATGACCTGGCCCTGCACACACACACAGCAACAAATGCAAGAGAAAACGAACGACATCCAGGATAAGCTCACGTTGGACTTAATAGAAGCAAGAGTAAGATTCTCAAACCAATGGAACACGCATCATGCTTGAAGATGAGGCGTTGTAAGAGGTAGAACCCTTCCCCTTCACCTAAGCAGTAACAATGACAAGCAAACAGGGAAATATGCTGAGTTCCAACTTTCCAACCAACAAACTGGAGCACCACAAGTCTGACAATGAAAGCCAAGATCAGAATCTTCAACATGGTTGTAACGCATGTCCAATAGTATGGAGCTCCTGGAGGACCAGTCACAACCAGTTCAGACATTTATCGAAGTCTGTCTCTGGCTCTGACTCCATTGGTAACCAGCGACGTTGGTAGCAAACAAATCAACAGCTGGCCATGGATCGATCTTCGTAAATACCTGTGTACAGGACATGGAAGGAGTTGTAAGCTGGAGAGATTGACCCAGGACCGGAGGGCTGGGAGAACTCATTTGGGCGCCATATGTCCCACACAGGATTATAGTCTTAAGTAAATAAGTAAGTTTCAGTCTCATAACTAATTAAATTTTTCTGGGAGATTTTCAAAGTGGGGGTAAAGTTTTCATATGCAGAATAAATCCAATGTATGGCCTCGCTGCAGTTTTTTACCACAGGACATGATTTGATGAAAAGGTCATTGAAGTATGCATCGTCTAGAATTTCTGTGACTTGGTGTCCAAATATCAAAAACAACAAAAACAACAAGATGTGCAGCAGAAATTTGAATCAGTCAGTTATGTTCGAAGACACAGAACAGCAAATAAGTCCACAACCTTTATCTGTAACATTAAATGATACTATGCATTAGATACGGCATGAATCCGGAGGGCCATTTATTAACTTAGGGTTTGAATTCACGCCTTAATGTGGAGCCTAAAGCAATCAAGTAATATTAATACACACTTGAGCTCTTAAGAGCCACTCGTCCCTTTCATAGTAAGTCTTTGCTGTGCTATGTATTTGAATAATGCATGTATCTGCTTGATACTGATGATAGTTACTGCAAACTCCCTACACCAGTGAACAGCACGTTAACTACACTGTAATTACATCATAATTACAAACTTTGGAGCTCAAAGTTTGCTCTCTTGGTATGTAATCAAATATCTGTTAAAGATATGGCATTCCCATCAGACACTATATGTGAGGATATATTTCCAAAGATATTAAAATTGTATGCAAATATTATATCCCTTATGGCCAAATAAAGGTGTGTGGCAGTAACTATAGAGAGACTCTGTTTGTAAGTCTTGTCAATATCACCAGCGGACCGTCTGATTGCTAGGCCTCTGGTGATGCTGCCTCTTTAGGTAGGTTATAAGCAGCGTTAACAGCCTTAATCCTAACCCTCATTCATCAAGTTTAGTGTAGGGCAGCTAAAAATGTCTCTCATTTTGCACTACTGTCCTCTTCTCATTTGACTATATGCTCTAGAGGCATGGTGCCTCACAGATGCAAACCATAAAGATACAGGCTTGATGGCCCACTGTGGCCCGTTCCACCACTTTATTGCATGTTGTCATTGTGCAGACAAATTGTTTCCCACTGGTTGTTTCTCCCCTCTGTGCGAAGACACACGGGTCAGAACTGAAGCTGCTAACAGGTACTCAAGAATGAGTATGACTGGATGTCTGTCAGTCTGTTTTATGCTGTGAGGGACTGCTGACCTGTCACAGTTTTTACCTGTTGAAAGCTGCTACACTTCCACCAGCTCTGAAACATAAACACAAGCGGAGGTGATGAGTAAAGGAGCTGCTGCTGCATATGTTGACCACTAGATGGCAGAAAAGAATCAACAGATTTTAGCTCTTTGTCCTTGGTAGAAAAGTCAGTCTGATCATTGTGCGGTTTCCAGATGCTCTGAAATACAGAGAAACAAAGTGCAAAAAGGAGGAAGTGGTCCTTACAAAGAAGTCCAGTCATGCTTTTAAGGAGTGGACCGCCAAGGCTCATCTCATCTTCCACCCTCTGGCAGCCAGACAAGAGCACCACCACCAACTTCAACAATGAGTGTATTCAGGAGGGCTGCGGGGAGGGTTTTCCCGCATAAAGATATGTGTTGAAAGTGACACAAATCAGAGAGATACTGTTCAATCCACCATCAGTCCGACCAAATGCCAAGCAGAGATGATTAGATTCTGTCATGTTGGGACCTTTTGTGCAGCCATAAATAATCATGCGTGCATTGTATGAAAGTGCAGGTGGTGAACTTGACGGTAACATTTTAGCTGCATTCATTTCTGGAATCTGACTGACCTACTGAAAATGTTGGGGAAACTGTTTGAAAGGACCTGACGATGCAAGCTGTGCTGTTTTATATCAGTTATCCTTTCACATTCAAGCAATCAATTATTCACACATGGCCGGGGCATACAATTTCTAATGTACAGGTACTCAGGATTTACACAATTTTTGCACACACGCACTTATACATATACACGTGAACATTATGTTTTAAAAAAAAGAAAACACAGAAGGTTATATTGTAAAGAAAGGAGATTTAGAAAGGAGAGGATCATTGTCGTAGTGAATCAGCCTCCTGACATTCATGACAGTACATAGTAATGTTACTAATATATATGTACTTCAGTTTTAAGCAGAAATGGTTTTACAAACATTCTAAATGGGTTGAAACAATGAAATGTTATAATCTTATACATATACTGGTCATCTGGTGATTAGCATGGAACAATAAGTGGAGGTATTACACTTACAGAAAAGAGAATATGTCCACACATCACCTACATTGCTATAACATGATCAACTGTTGACACCAAGTGGCATTTTCTCATGCTGCTCCCTCCCTGAGAATCAATGGCAGAATGACTTGCATACTTAAATGTATATAAAGTTGCATGTATATGTGTATGTGTGTATGTATATATATATTTATTTACAACCTGCCTTCTGCTACACATTCTCCTCTCTTTGTAGATGCTCTATTTATTTATTTTATTAATGCTTACATTTTTTGTTGAGTGCAAGTTGAATTACTTGCCAGTGTTGCTTAATTTGACAACAAACCTTTCCCTGATTCTCATTCCGATGTTGACGACTCGTGAAAAATGGTTAAATGAGATTTTCCCGGTTAAATCGACTATATATATAGAAATACTAAAACTCTTGGAGGAGTTAAACATAAACCCCTGGGAAATGGTAGAAAATCCATCCCAAAATCGCACATTTAGATCCAAATGGCCGACATCCTGTTATGTTTAGATGATTACACTAAGAGTTCTTTTGGTAGATCCCGATATGATGAACAATTGTACCAAGTGTCATTCTTCTAAGTCAAAATAAGTCCAATGGTGAGAGTCTTTTGAAAAATTCTAGTGGGCACTCTGCTATAATCTAATATCTAATCTAATATCTTTAGTTCCTCAAGATCCCTTAAACTCCAAACTACTACAGTATAATTGCAAATAGTATGTTTTTATGTATGTATAATTTCCTCTTTATCAGTATTTTATTTTGCTTTCATTCTTGTTATTATTACTTTTTACCCATATTTTTATGTAATGAAAAATTAACTGTACTAAGCATTATTATAAAATATAGTTTGTCTGACTGAGTCATATTTGTTTTTCTCTACAAACTTACTCAGATCTGATCTGACATTAATAGGAGAGGAACGGAGACTAAAGCTTCTACAATATGAGAGCGATATGAATAAATCAGGAGCAAAATAACAGCCAGTCACACAATAGCTCTATTAACACAGGTATGAACTAAAACAACAAAAACAAACAAACAATCTTCAAATCTGTGTTTCTGAGTCTGACTGAAGGTTGGTGTTTCCAAAGGCGATTAAGTTTCAAATGAAATAATCACCAAAAAAACATGTGTGGCTTAATATCGTGTAATAAATCCATTATATTACATTAAAAATAAATCAAACCGACTCACCTGCATTAATATTTCACCTGACAACCCATTTATTGTGAGCTGAGGCAGGACTCCACAAGACATTACAATGTAAAATCAGACTGCAGCTCCTGCTCTCATGTGTGTGTGGCTGCTAAGTGTGTTCCTGTGAGACGCCGCTCTGTGACACTGGGCTCCGCTCTGAATTAGACTTCATAATAGATGAGCTAATACATGATGATTGAGTTGGCATTACATCTAATGGAGTCAAGTTTTTTTTTTTTTACAGTTGCATTTTTGAGCATTTTTAGTATTTTAATTATTCTAGGATTTGTTGAATTTAATGTCAGCACCAGCATTTCCAATTATTGTGTCCAGAGTGATCACAGCATCAGTGATTAGCAGGAAATTGAAGGACTTTGGAGGTTTTTAACTACTAACTTTCCTAATAATGTAGATCAAATGTGAACCAGCTGTCATATAGCAACAAACCCACAAAGGATTATTAACAGACTTTTCATTGTTTGGTTCACACTCGCCCAGTGAGATTGCTACACATACAAAATACAACTTTACAGAAGGCCTGCTGCATGTATGAAATGTCCTCTGGAATATGCTCTACGAACATCACTGACCCCGCCGTTATACGGCCCAAGAAAAATACATCCTATGTATGTGTTTATAATAATAATAATAATACATTTAATTTATAATGCACTTTACATTTGGATCAAATCTCAAAGTGCTACAAGGCAAAAGCAGATAAAAGCATCAATAAAAAATAAATAAATAAATAATAATAATAACTATACAAAAACGTGACCAAAAGCATTAATGTTAATTACAGTTATAGGTTCTGCTAAAAAGGAAAGTTTTAAGTCCTTTTTTAAATGCGTCAGTCATCTGTGGAGCCCTCAGATGGTCAGGGAGGGCATTCCACAGACGAGGGGCAGCAGAACAGAAGGCCCGATCTCCCATGGTGCTGAGCTTAGTTCGGGGAAGGAGGAACTAAGCTCAGCACTGAAGGAGGCGGTATGACTGGGTAGAACGGAGGGATCGTGTCGAGGTCAGTGGGGTGAGTAGTTCTTTTAGGTAGGGGGGTGCGTTACCATGGATGCACTGGTGAGTGAGGAGAGAGATCTTATAATCAATCCTGGTGGAGATGGGAAGCCAATGAGGGGAATGAAGAACAGGGGTGATGTGTTCGTGTTTACAAACTCTCATCAGGATCCTTGCAGCACTGTTTTGAACATACTGCAGTCTTTGAAGACTTTTATCAGGGATCCCGATGAGAAGTGGGTTACAGTAATCCAGTCTGGAGGAGACAAATGCGTGGACCAGCTTTTCAGCATCACTCAAGGTTAGTGAAGAACGGAGTTTGGAAATATTTCGGAGATGGTGAAAGGAGATCTTGCAGATGTGTTTGATGTGGGATTCAAAAGTGAGTTGAGGGTCAAATCTTACACCGAGGTTGGTGACTGATGAAGAGAGGGGAATGTCATGACCAGAGAAGGTAATACTGGTTATGGAGGAAGACTGGGTCTGATGAGGGGTGCCAATTAAAATAGCTTCGGTTTTGGAGCTGTTCAACTGGAGAAAGTTGTTTTTCATCCACACCTTTATCTCCTCCAGACAAGTGCGGAGAGTTGACAGGGGAGATGATGAAGATGAGGATGGAGAGGCTGAGGAGGAACATGTGTCAGTTTTTATGTAGATTTGCGTGTCATCAGCGTAACAATGGAATGAGAGTCCATATCGACTGATGACACGGCCAAGGGGGAGCATGTACAGTATGAAGAGAATGGGGCCAAGGACTGATCCCTGGGACTGGGATCAGTCCCAGGTATCAGTTCTGCTGCCTGCTCCCTGGGGGACTCCACAGGTGACGGTGTGTGTCCGGGACTTTGAACTTCCAAGGGAAATGTATTCTGTTCTGTCGGTGAAGTAGGATTGAAACCAGTTTAGGGCGGGGCAGTGAGTCCAGTGGTGTGATGTAGGCGGTGTAGGAGTATTCCAGTGTCAACTGTGTCGAAGGCAGCAGACAAATCAAGGAGAATCAGGACAGAAGGTGAACCAGCATCTGCTGCCATCCGGAGGTCATTTGTGACTCTAAGCAGAGCGGTTTCTGTGCTGTGGGCAGAGCGGAAACCAGACTGAAAGGTTTCAAAGAGGTTGTTGTATTTGAGGTGGTCCTGGAGGTGGGCAGCAACTACTTTTTCCAGAACTTTGGAGAGGAATGGGAGTTTGGAAATGGGCCTGTAATTAGCAAAAAGTTCTGGATCGAGAGTAGGTTTTTTGAGGAGTGGTCTGATTATGGCGGCTTTTAGGGCAGATGGAACAAAGCCGGCCTGGAGGGTGGCTACTAACCATTCATCATTTCACTGGTTTGTAACTTTTTTATAATTTTGTAACTATTTTATTTTCCTATTGAACTGCAGGATGAGAGAAAATGTACTTGATATCTTATTTTAGCCAAAGTATTACCTCATATTTGTAATTTGGATAACATTTGTAGTTTATGTTTAGCCTCCAACAGAGCTAATGTCGGCTAATGTTATTTGTCAGCTGGGTCACTTTGTAAACACGCTAAATCACATCCAGAGCTAAAAATGAGTTGAATTAAGCTAACTAATATATGTTGGCTGTCAGTAGGGTAATATTTGTATTTGATCACGTTTGACCTGTAACAGAGGAAATGTTAGATAATGGTTGTTGTCAGTAGGATAACATTTTTATTTGATAATCCTTAAACTCTAAGAGCGCTCATGTCAAATAATAATAGTTGTTGCTAAAGTAAATTTTATGTTTGATCAGTCTTAACTTCATCAAAAGCAATCGTTGGCTAATGTTACTCACAAGAAGTAGAAGATTTAAATGAGGAAATACTTAAGCCTGAACAGTGCTAAGGTTAGCTAACGTAACTTTCATGAATGATAATGTTTAGCTCTAAAAGAGTTAACCTTAGCTAAACTTAGTTTTTGCTTAATTTCTCACAGTTAGAACAGTTAGAATTATCCTACATAATTTGCCAATTGGGAAACATTTATATTCGATAATGCTTAACCCTGAAAAGAGCTTTAGTTATCTCGTGTTATTGGACAGTAAGGAAACATTTATACTGTATCTGATCATTTTTAGCCTGAAACAGAGCTAACGTCAAACTTGTTATACACTGTAGCTGAATAGGTCAGCTACAGTGGCCTTTTCTTTAATCAATGTAGGTAATTAACAACCTTTCTTTCCTTAAAAGATCTCTTTACGTGGATTGAGCTTTCATACCTCAATCTTGACTCTTTCCTCATGTTGATAGATGATGATAGATGGATTGCAAGGAGCGGTCAGTGATGTTTAGACCCAAGGGTCCTCAGAGCTTGTATTTTATGTAAAGCTGTGCTTCTTTGACGTTAGAACAGCATATAGTACTTTTCTTTATATTATCAGTAAAATGAGTTTATTACTGCCGCTGCTCTCACCATGCAGCAGCAAAAAACAATTATTTTAGGCCAAAAAAAGAAAGAAAATAACTTTTTCTTTCTCTCAAAAACTCAAGGTGCAAATCTTTCTCAGTAACAAACTGCAAACAACCAGAGTTAGGAGACAGATATTTCTCCAGTGCAGAAACCAGAAGACGGATTAAGAACAATACTGAACAAAATAAATCTTACTTACACAAACAGGACTTCAAATGAATGTCATTATTGATTTGTATCTGACAGATGTGTTTTCCACCATGCACTCAAAAGGTCAGTGTTGTTTTCTACATGCTGTTTCAGCTGCCCATAGGTAGACAATGAAATCATGCAGGTTTAAGTAAATTAAAGAGCAATTTATCAGAACCCTGAAAATGTTGTGTTCAATGTTGTCTGCTGCAGGGGAGAAACAGGCTCCCTGCAGACACACGGGGATCGGAGGCAGGAGCGCCACAGGGAAAATATAGACTGTAATTCACAAACACCTATGAATTATTTTGTAAACAACATTTTATGACTGTGAGAGAAAACTATGAAACTCAACGGATCAGACAGGAAGGGAATGTTCCCCTTTAAATATAAAATCAGCTCATATATGAAGCATCCAGACATAAAAATAAGTCACATGACCCAAAAGTTACGCGAAGCTACCGCGGCTTATCAAAATATCCAGACATTTTGTGTATTAGCTCTGTTTTATTCACTAAATGAAACATTTACGAAGCGCATCCAGAGGTGCACCACTTTCAAGTATCCTTCGTAAACGCTTCCCTTGTCTTGTGTCTTTTACAGGTCGTTCTTCTTACTGTGTTGTTTTGCAGCGTTCTTGTGTTGTGTCAACTTGATGAAGATGTTTTTTTTTTATTTGCTTGTGCTTTATCTATTTGGGTGTGTTTTCTTGAGTTGCAGTGCGTTTGCTCTAGATCTACCGGTCTCTGATGAACACCTAGTAAATCGCTCTATATTTTGTTTTCTTAATAAACAACGGTTGATTGTTTTATCATGAGAACGATCTAATTATCTCTTTCTTTGGAGAAAACGTCCTTGTTAGTTTACAATCTTTCACCAAGACAAAAAAGTCAGAGAGACAATGGTTGCAGTGCTCAAATCCAGTCCGTGCCCTCGTGCTTAAGGGCACGTGAGCTGCTGTGAGTCTGACGCTTCCCTGCTTCTTCGTGAAGGAGGTGCTGTCGAGGGTTTTCCGCCAGGGGGCGACACTGAGCAGCTCAGCCAGGTAAATCGGCTCGAGTCCTGAGCTGCACAGAAGGAGCGACTCGCACTCAGGGCAGGAGAATTACATGGAGAAGGAGCGCGAACCCGGATTCGGTTTATGCCCCGAGCTCTGAGAAGTGAAGGCGAGCGGGCCGCTCGCGGTTTACTGGCGGGATGCAAAAGGTTTGCTCGCAGACGCTCCGTCGCTGCTTTCCGTTAATTACTACCTGACGACAATTAAGCAGAATTTGATGAGAGAGACGCGCCTCGGTCAACTTTGAGCAGACAGTGGATGTTGCGCCATGGAGATCAAATCGAGACTCGAAGCCATACTGGTGTTAACGTGGATCTTCCAAGGTGAGCTAATTAATTGACATGAAGGGCAGAAAGCTGGAAGTGGCAGCTTCAGACTGAAGAGTGAGAAAAATATAAGACTACACGTGACTACGTTCATGACATTTCCTCTCCTCGAACTCCACTTTACAACACGTTAGAAAGTCAAAAGCGACATATTTTCTCTGCTAGTGAAAACTAATGTGACGTGTAGGAGGTTCTGTATAGGACTTAATTTGAATCCTAAAGTATAAATGCAAATATGTGACTCAGATTATTATGACTGGCATGCAGAGCAGCTGCAAACCTGCTCGGATAGGTGAGGTGCGTCTGTTTAACCTCCCTCCCTGCCTTTCAGTCCGCAAACTTTTGAATTCAAATGCAGGACTATGCAGTTCATAAAATATGAACTTTTGCTGGTCAGGGCTTGTGTTTCTACACAGCAGAGCACTCTTCAAGAAGCCGTGACGTTGTTGCATGGTTGAATGCTCTGAAAGTACAAGCATGTCAACTGTTTTTTTTAAAATTCATTTTGATGGTCATTGTTCCTCAAGGGGGTTAAAAATAGTGTAAAAGCATACGAGTCACTCCTGGAAGAGCAGGATGTCATTTTAAAAATTCTGGACAAGACATTAAAGCATGAATAACATAATTGTCTTACAGGTAGAAAATCTATTACTGGTTGTTCTTTCTTTCTTTCTTTTTTTTAACTCATTGACATCGTAAATAGATTAAATTACAAGTAATTGAGAAGCAAAATATCTTGTCCCAAATTACACTTATGTTTGAAAAATGCATATCTTTTCTGAAACGTTTTTGTTTGGATATAAAGAGAATTTTTTTCATGTGTCATTCATTTGGTTTTAGACTACAGCTTTTTTGTATTTGGAAGATATTAATTCACATAAGACTCAGACAATCCAAATACATGGACAAGATATCCATCCATTTTCTGTAACAGTTGCTGGGAGCCTGGAGCCTATCACAGCTGACATTTGGAGAGAGGCGGGGTACACCCTGGACAAGCCGCCAGTTCATCACAGGGAGACAGAAAACTGGTCACACTCACACCTATAGGCAATTTAGAGTCACCACTTCACCTATATTGCCTGTTTTTTGGAGGAAGCCAGAGTACTCGAGGAGAACCCATGCAAACCTGGGGAAATCATGCAAACTCAACACAGAGAGGTGCAATTGAGCCCAGAACCTTCTTCTTACTCTGAGGCACCTGTAACAGCCGCTGCACCGCCATTTTGCCTTTAACATACATACATTCATTATCCGTAACCATTTATCCTGTTCAGGACACGTGGGCTGTTGCCTGTACCAGCTGACATTAAGCGAAAGGCGGGGTACACCAGGACGAGTCGCCAGTTCATCACAGGGCTGACACATAGAGACAGACAACCACTCACGCTCACATCCACTCCTGTGGGCAATCTTAGTGTCACCAATTCACCTATATCGCCTGTTTTTGGACGGTGGGAGGAAGCCACACAGATACGAGGAGAACATGCAACTTCCCCTCAGAAAGGCCGGCAGAGGTGGATTCGAACACTTTACCTTCTTGCTGAGAGGAAAAGACCTCAACGTATTTTGAGTCATATCATTTTTTTCCTGTTTTTTATCAACACGAATTCTCCATCTTTCTAGCTGTACCATAAGAATCTCTTGAGGCTCGTCTGTCTCGAGTCTCGTTCCTCCACCCATTGTGGACATTTTACAGCGTGCTGTATTTGACATCAGTAATTGTTTGGTTCACACTCCTGTCTCCACTGAGGGTCAGCATTGTAAAAGGAGATCTTTTCAAATAACTGATCTGCAATTATAAAATTCCTATGTTTGTAAGCCAGTAAGACACCTGGGGTTAAAACACCTGTGTTGACTTTATGGCCTCTTGCATGGAAACCACTGCAGCTTAACATGACATCATTTATCGATTGATTTTGTTGGAGCTCTTAAATGGAATGAAAAAGATGAATGGACTCATTGGCAAGCAACTTCAGCGGCTTCCTGTCCTGATGATTATATGGATTTCTTAATTTGCATGATTTGCTTTCATAATTCTGAAAGCCGCTAAGCCTTTTTAGAAAATCCTGCATGGCAAATCAAGAAGCTGCAGCAGAAGAATGTGTTTCCTGCTTGTCTTCACATCGGTAAAGAAGGCGGTACTGATGAAACGAAGCGTTGCATTCCCTTTACTAGGAAGGAGACCCGTAGCTAATCTGCTACTAAATGCTGAAATAAATCTGTCAACACGTGGCTGCTCATTATACCCTTTTTTATTTGATTACCTCAGACAAATGCTCAACAAGACACGTTGTTAAAGGTGTGTAACGACTGATGGCAACACAGTATATTCTAGTTAATCCATGCAATGTGACCACATCAGATTGATCAAACTGGCCTGAGGACAGTGAAAACGTGACTCGGTTCCCGGCGGTCTTGATGCAGAGTTGTGATAGCGAGCCGGTCTCTTGTTAAAGATTCTTTTCATTGTGGCCTAAGATATCAAAATCTGTCATGTCCTCAACTGATGGCGTTTAGTGGCGGCTTGTCTCATGATACAGGAACCGTGCCGGCTCTAGTGTAAGCCGATGTTTGTGAGCCAGCTATTTCCCTTTTCACAGACTAACTCAGAGCTTTGGATAATTCTGATTATGTTTAGCATGATTAACTAAACAAGAAATTAGTGGGTCAGGGTCCAGCGTTGAAACAAATTGCATTCGCAGCAGGTTGCTGCATGACAATAAACTATCAGAGCATGAACTCCCTCAGGCTGGAGTCTCAGCAGCAACTCCAGTACGGTAATAAAGTCTTAGACATCTAGAGGTTTGAGAGATATTTCTGAAGAGAATAAATCAGAAATGAATTAAGCTCCGTCTGTGTAGATGGATGTAGTCTGATAACTGGGTAAAACCTTACTAGTTTGGTTTAATAAATTCAAAATGGGGGGGGGGCATCTTACTGTCTTTACTTCTGCAGAGGAGGTTTTTTGAGCTAACACAAGCAAACTAACAATAGATATATTAGGAATAAAGAATTCCTCTTTCCAAAATGTCTTTTAATGAACTTCTCAGCTTTTATAACAAACTTTTTAACCCACCAGGTTGCTATACCAACAGTGTATTTGCTGACGGTCAATTTAGTCCTTTCATGTTGCGTCACAATAAAATGTATAAATAATATTAAAAAAATATAATATATATGTATATATATAAAATATGTAAAGCAGTTTCTCTGGAATTAAATCAAACATCCGTGTAGGTTAAGAGAAATAAACCAGGGTAAGAAAAACAAACAAACACTTAATGCTTTGTGCATTCTGTAGTCAACAACTACATTAGGATACGGACAACTAATTTCATACTTGATTTTTGTCGATTACGTCGATAACACAGCCAGAATTCAGCAATGACACAAATATGCTAAGTTATGGAAGTGTGTTTTATTCCCCTAAAAAAGGCCCTGGTTTTCTGAATTAACATTATTACCATCTTAATGACCACGTCTCATAAATAATCGCGTACGCTTTGATGAATATGTTTCTGCTTGGAACCCCATAGAAGAGAAGAGACATAAACTCTTTTAGTGTCAAATGCATCCCAGCTTTTAGTAGTTCAGCATTTTTTCAGTAACCGCTTCACAAAACTTTGCAGTCAGCGTAATTTAAGTAAAAATGAATTGTTTGAAGTGATCGTGATTTGATGTTCTAATCACCCAGCCGTAACATCTTCTAAGCTTTCTTAGGTGTCAGCCCTCCTCTTTATTTTTTTACGTCTGCCATGGTTACTATGATGGCCTTAGAGGGAAGAACTTGGTTACCTGTTTGCCAACACATGAAATGTAATACTGCACAATTCAATCTCTTCACTTCATTCAGTTGTTATTTCCCAAATTGTGTCTGTATCTGTTACCCCTCCTTATCTAGAATTTCCTTAGCATTAGCTCTAGCACTAGCGTGGCTACCTGTGCTCTTCTCTGCAGAGCAGTGGGTGCACCGGTCATAACTTCATTCTTTCAAAAGATAGCCAACACAAGTAAGATTAAAGTTTCATCCAGATCACTTGCGTTATGTTACTTTGTGTAAGCTTCTCTAAAAAAAAAACTAGAATAAATTTCAGCATTCAGTCAGGGTCATGTTTTCAGCCAGGGTCACTCAGCTCTGGAACTCAGTATCATCTTTTAAAATGTATCTTAAAAGAAATCTTTTCAGGAGAGCTTTTTGGTTAATCTAATTTCCCAGTTGGTCTTTATTGGTTCTTGTTATTTGTGATTTTTTTTCTGTCATTGTCGGTGTTTTAATTCCTTATTTTATCATGTAAAGCACTATGTAACTTTGTTTTGAGAAGTGCTATACAAATGTTTTTTTCTTTTTATTAGTATTATTATTTTTAATATTACTACTACTACTATTAAATCAGTTTCTGATAAGAACTGCTGGCGTTGGATAACACTGCTGACAGATGGCATCACTAAATGCAAGTTGATTAACAGACAAGGGGCCAAGTAAACCCAAGAACAGGAGATAGTTTTACTGATTACTAATCGTTCCACAGGAACCTGCATTATTTTTTTCATGTTGGAATTTTTATTCATTTATTTTTTCTACATGTTCTCATTTTTGTCCCTACTTGCTTGTTTTAAGTCTTGATTTTCATCAACAGCAGTGTTTGTATGATACAATTACATGAGACCGGGTCATAATGGTTTTTTACCGAGTGTGTTTTTTTTTTTCTTCCCTCAGTCATCCAGTCCCCTGGAGTTCCAGACAAATGTGTTCTGGTTTACGGTGCCTTATGCCGCAAAGTCATTAAATTGGTGAAGTATAGGAATTTAGAATTGATTTCCTGGAGAAAGTATGTAATTTTCCTCGTTCCCTGCTGGCTAACATGCTGAAAAACGTAGAACTAGAACACATTAGCCCTCATTGTTCTGCTGGATCTGCTGATGAGAAAACACTTTGATGCTGTAGATCCCCAGAGTCCCTTTCTGGAGCTCACTTTATCTTCTCTAACTCAAACCGGTGAATTGTCACGTGAACGGTAACATTTGTAACGCTGACATGTTCCTCAGTGTGGGTGTTCAACTAGGGGGTCTAATTAACCACAGTCCACTCTGTTCCACCACCACACACAACCAAGACTCCTGCTGATTAACGGCAGGAAGAGTCGGCGCTGCTATTCTGTCTTGTTAATCTGGGTCAAATTAATTGGCTGAGCTCACAGAGAGGAAGGATTTTACGTTCATGTTCAGTGACAGTCACAGTAGCGGAGGCTGGCAGGTATGGATTCCGAGCTTTTATGTGACTTTAAGGCAGATCAATCTGCGTGTGCCGAGTTCATTTTGATGGAAGTGGGTTTGTGTGAACAACCGACACATTATTGACTTTAGCATTCAGCTGTCTTAACTCTTCCCCATCAATGTTATTGAAGAGAGCAATTTATATTCATATTAAACATGCTCACAGTTTCAAATAGTTTTTTTTGCAGTCGGCATATTGTCTTTTCTTTACTTTTATAATGGTGATAGAAGTCAAATCTAGCCATGCACATTTTAGATGATGTTCATTAAATGAACATCAGACGTTTAAAAACGGCACATATAGTCGCCGTTTAAAGAGCATCGTTCTTGCCGAGTGCTCCACTTTGATGTCAAAGGTACCTGACATCACTACCACATTAGTAACTTGCTGTCTGCAGCACACTTCAACAGTCCAATAAACTCCAATAACACTCAACATCAGGCCCTTTCAAGTGAGGAATATCTTTAAGGAAAGCGCAAGTCATATTGTTTTGATTAAATCAAAAGCAAATCAAGTTCTTTACTGATTCAGGACATATCAAGTGTAAGGATCAAATATTAAGACACAAGTTAACAGGACCAGAACACAGCTTGAATTATTTCACACATCCTTTCTAAAAAGGAATAAACTACGTACTGCTTTTATACTATGCGTTGATAGTGAGTATGCAGATAGAAAATGAGAACGAGCTCCTCATCAGATTTATGGGAAATATCACAAGATGTAAGAATATAGAGATGTAGACTTGTCACAGTCTGTGTACTCGGCACATATGTGGCTGTGTCCCAACTGGTGTGCAGTCACATCTGAGGGTTATTTCCGTACAAATGATCCAGAAAGTACTGATGAGCTGATCCATGACCCGTTTGTGAATGTCCTTTGCAAATCGTCCATGCCAGTGTGGAAATAACATCAACTCCTCATGCTTGCAAATTATATCCCGAGATTGCCACAAAAGCACTGAAGTTTGCCTCAATTTCAAAGAACATTTGTCGGTGAAATCATGGGGTTTTCTGAAAGCAATGAAAACCAAAATGCAGGACACAGCTCAGGTATCGCAGTCTCCCAGCACCCATCAATGGTTTGGTGTTTTTGAAGGAAATAAAGCTCAGAGCTGCCATTAAAATGCATTGAAATAATGAGTGGACACACTCTCAGCATGGGTCATAAAGAAACCATAGATGTTAGCTTTGTTCTTTATTTTATTTGGATGACTAAATCTATCTTTTACTCTACATTCTGGTAGTGGCTTACTCAAATAAAGCTTGTCTGTTAACACACAGTCGTGGATACATTTCAGTCGTGTTGCTCTTTCATGTTTTAGTCTTTAATCGCAGCGCCCGGTACATTTAACTCATTTGAATAAAAGAAGAAGAAATATCCAAATGAGGCATTTTGCACTGCTGCTAACCACCCGTACCCCTGCTGATCACTGCCCGTAAATGATGCATCTCCCAGGAATGTGTCATTTAAATCACAGGCGTAGGCGAGGGTCATGACGATTTTGACCAGGTGCATCTTGGGAAAACGTCTCGCACTAATGATGTGCTCCCTCTTTAAATGAGATCTTGCTCTTGGTAGAAGCCAAATGTGTGATCTTAAGACGGCAGACACACACACACACACGTGCGCACACACACACACAAACACAATGTAAAGCCATTAACTGTCAACTTCAATGACATTTGATTTGCCAAGAGGCGTTTAAAGACAAAATAAAATCTTGTGCCTGTATCTGCTCACGTCATGATAAAAATAATTCTGTAATCCATCAAATTTATTCGGAAAATCATCAGATTGAAAAAAAAAACTGCTCTATATTTGTTCTGACTCCCTGGTGCAGGTAGAGACGGGTCTGAATTTTGAACTAAGATGCACCAAGAATATAGAAGATAGGATTTATTTTAGGGCGTCTGAAGCAGGATGGGATTTCTGCGGTGCTGTATTTGTGATGGGTTAGTCTTAAAATGGTAGATGATAGCTCTGCAAAGCTGGTGATTGTGCTGCGTGTGTAAAGAGGACTGAATTGGTGTGTTTTGATGCAGGATGGTTTCGTCTGGGCCAGAGATTAGTATTCATTGAGGACTGGGAGGGATCCCTGCTCCTTTCTCCTGTCGCTCGATCGTCTCAACAGATGGAGGGGAGGATTGTTGTGGCCGGATTAATGCTGTCATCTGGTTTGAGGTGTAACCAGGCCTGCAGGGGCTGGTTATGTGAGACTAAAGAAGTTCCCTCAGGTCATGCCTGTGGTGGTGAGGCAACCCAAGTGCAAAGGCTGCAGCAATTCCTCCCTGTAGATTAAAACTGAATTGCCCTGTGTGTCTGTAAATGTTACTCTCTCTCTCACGTGATACCTTGTCCTTTAATTTTCCCTGACTGAGGACTTTCCTTAATACTAACTTATATTTACATTTTAAGGCCCATTTGAACATTCACCAATAGTGAGGATAGGGGTTTATGATGTGTATGATCTCTCTCTAGTCATCACACATTTTTTCAAGTAGGCGGCGGCCATTATTGATAATTCCTCCTTCAACACCATGAAGATGACACTTCTGGCTCTGAGTAAAATTTTCTGCACATATCAATGTCCAAATACATTTAATTTGAACACCTCTGTCTCCCATATATTTGTGGTTAAGATAAAAAAAATTCTGAATAAACGCAATCAGGACAATCTACATTACATGTTCATGACAGATTTGTAATACAAAGTGCAATGAACTCATCATCTCTAAAATTACATTGTAAATAAATATATTTCATTCCATAAAAAACATATCCTCAAAGGAGAACCCGACCTAATTGACTTAAGAAGAAAGCACACACTTATAAGCTCAGAAAATAAATCAAATTTCACAACTCGGATGTGTGCTCATTCACATGCACGGCCTCTGGGAAGATCCCCGCTGACCTCTCAATGCCACATCGGCTTACAGAGCAGAATGTTTCATCACTATCTGCCCACTTGTAAATCTCTTAAGTCAAAATGTGGTGAAATTTGTAACCTTTTTTATTCTGAATGAAAGGAGGAAGTGTCCCTCTCCAAGGCTGAAGTTTTTCAAAATGATCACCGACATCGCCAGACATTTTTTTTCTTTGTTTGAACTCAAGATGAGAAGAAACATCTCTCGCACAATTAATTTGTTTCAACGCTGGATAATGTGCGCAGGCTTCTTGGAGATCCCCATTGAATATTAATTTCAACAGTTTGTTTTGAATATTGCGCATCTAAAATGTTGTTGTTTAAGACCATGAGCAACAGTTCCATTCTTTAAGAGATCAATATGTTCTGTAAGTAATGAATGGAAATCAAATGTATATTTAACTCCCCAGTTTTTTTTCTCTTCATTTTCATGCCAAAAAGATTATTTGATCCTTTAATGAAAAATGTTGCGACCTATTGCACCCCTTCTAACAGTAAGAGCCCGTAAACAGGCCGTAAGTGAGGTAATAATAACCGTTTCTTGTTTCCAGTGTTTTGGCCATTAATGCATGAAACTTTAAAACAATGCACCACAATTGTGTCAATAAGGCTTCCTCAAATAATTCAAGTAACTCAATTAATAAAAACAATCGAGGCAAATGATTTGCCATGAGGCTTCGTTTAAATCTGGACTACTATGTACTACTACTATTCAGTGTTGTGTCGCGCCTTCAATAGACCTATTGTATTTTTCTGTTTTGTGTATTACCATTACTTCAGAACAAACCAAAAGTGATTAATTAATTTTTTTTTAAATTGCAGAGTACGCAATATTTCTTACTCGATTACTCGATAAATATCCAGAATAATCGATAGAATACCAGTAAAATAATCAATTACTGCAGCCCTGGTGTCAATTAAACCTTTGTTTATTATACGTGAGATAAAAATTTCAAGTTTCTTTCCTCTTCTTCTCAACTTGTTATATATTACATCAAATCCAGCCACGGCTTTTGATCCATAAAAAATGTCATTTTCCAGCCCTCACTCTTTGTCGCAACTGTAATCAATTTAATATTTGGATCAAACTCTCATTGTTTGCTTTCTTTCGTGGCGAGGCAATTGCTATTAGAATTAATACCTTGTGGTGCTGAGACTCAAAATAGAAACAACCTCGCAAGCAGAATACACCGAAACAGTTTTTCTTATAATCTCTGGGATCTGTCAAAACCTGGAATAATTGGCTATAATTGAGATGACTGAGAATGGAAGCCAGGCCCAGTAATGACCTCACCATCACTAGAAGTGAGGTACCGTGTGAAAACCTCTCCAGATGTCATTAGGATGACCGGCAGAGGTTTGATAAGATAAATTTCTCCTCGGCATCAGTCAGTCCAGGAGAGAGACGTATTATAACATTAGTCCTTGTGCACCAGCAAATGCAGGAAAAATGTATCTCAGTTTTCCAGTCACTGAGGAACAGATCTATATCGCATACAGCTCCTGCGCCACAAACATTTTCTTGCATGCTGCACTGCTGCTGGTCAAGATTTCAAATGAAAAGGGATTTGCATCAAACAATGTTTTTCGATATGGAACTGTGAATTACTGATTATTATTTTTTATTACTTTACCTTCCATTTAAAGCCAGGATCAGAGATTTCCCAAAATACATAAGTCAAGATTCTAGCTGTTTAAGCAGAATAAGCATCTACCTGGTTGGGTGAATATATATTTTTAATATTTTATCTATCAAATACATCAGCTTTCAGTCTTAAGAGACAATATGTCAGCAATTTAGATTGATATATTGATGCCTTCCTTCCTTTCGCCCTTGGGATTGAACTGTTCTGTTGTGAGACTTTTCTAGATGCTCAATGCTGCTTGAAGAGTTTCTCCTACTCATAGAAGTTCCTGCTGTTCCCTCAAAGGATTTCAAGGTGATTTGGTCAAGCCCGGAAAAAAATGAGCTGAAATCTACCTAGATGGAGTTATTGTTAGGGTCACTGTTGGCTAAAACGATGTACGTGCAATTATGGCTCACGAGGAGTAATGATGCTTCTTGCCGGGTGATACTGGGGGGGTTCTAGACAAGTTGTCTGGATGTGGTTTGTCTGTATAGTCAAAAACAACAAAGCCTTTTTGTGATGAACAAACACAACTGTCTTTAGCCTCAGTGGATTTGTGGGCTCACTTCTGAGTTACACCTGTGAGATATGTTCCCCCCACAGGTGTGTAGGTCCCTACAGAGGCTGCAATTGCATCTGTAGATACAATCTACAGATGACAAAGAGACAGTGGAGAATCTCCCTCCTTGGTTGTAAAAGTAAACCAAAACGCACCTAAGAATACGGGCAGATTGGCGCAGCAAGGTTACAACCTCAAGGGTTTTATGACTTACCGTCCAGTTTTTCAGCATCCCATTTCATGCGTGTAGGCTGGACTCACTGCAACACCAATTGCTGAACGTATGCCTCTAATATGGAGGCTCAAACATAAAAACACAGGTACATTGAATATGCAGGCAGACTTCCATGTGTAAAATGGGTGTCATTACATCACAAGCAGAGCCCGAAGCTTTCTCAGCACTGTTCTTATTTGGCACAATGTTTCCAGGATACTTTCTCAAAATAGACAATTTGCAGACAGACGGTAATTGGGTGACAAGATGTTTTTTTATCCTGAAAATATACCCAATCTGAAAGTGTTGGTGTCGCGCGTGTGTCGAAAAAATAGTTTCCTATTATCATTTAGTTGCGCGGAAAATAGTTAAGCTGAAGTTGTATTTAAAATTATGCAAAGGCATTGTGAAGCACTCTCCGATCTATCTGCAAATAAGCAGGAGGCAGTCACACATTTATATTAGAATCTATAGAATGAGTCCTACTCTGAGGGCTTCTTCTTTTTTTCTTCAATGACATAATTTTCTCATTTCTATTTCCTGACTAGAGGTTGGTTGGTCCTCTAAATCGATCTGGTGACATACAGCTGCTTCTAAGAAAGCTGCTCAGACCTGATAAGCCCGGTAACCATGACACCTCTGCCATGCAAGACATCAAAAATGCATAAAATAAGTCTTAAACTTTTTGTGGAATCAAAACTGCTATTAAAATACATTTATTTAGGAAACAGGGGATGTGTGTGAGGGAAGATTGAGTCCGGAATGCCGCTCTTCCTGTCGGCCATAGAACGTTCAGCCTATTTGAAGACAGAAATGGGGAATGGGGAATGAGTATGTAACAATGCAGTCATAACATTGTTTGTCTAAATAAAGCATTCTTGGAGGCGGCTGTTCAATTTTTGCTTGTATATGTTTTTTCTATAATATTCCAATAGTACTCATCAAGCCTAACTGTCATGGTTGTCTAAATGCACACATCAGAACATGTGGCGACACCATCAGTTAGTTCTCATATTGGTTCTTGTCCCTCTTAGTGGGGAGTAGAACCACTGCAGATGGGCTGTGGGAGAGAGTTTCAGGGTCCTCACCGATTGTGAAACTTGGTTTTATGACATAACCGGAATCTTCACAGATTGCGTTTCGTCAGACACGCGATAGAATTTCATGAACATTTGCGTGCCCAAGGGAGCTTTGAATGTACCACCTCCGCTGTTACGTTAACTTAAAATGATCAACAAGATTGCCATAGTGACCGACCTACTTGGCAGTGAGAAAACACTTAAATAGAAATTAGCATGGATGAAGAAATGTTGGGAAGATGCTTTAAACTCTGGGCGTCTATCCTTCAGCAAGAACTGGTGGTTTAATATAAGTCAAAAGTAGTGTAATAGCTAAACTTAGCCTCAACGGCTAACATGTGTACGGTTGCCTGGAAACACGTACTGACACTACCAGATCATTTCAAACAGCTGGACCAACTTAAAGTCCAGAACGATTTTCCTCCTCAATTATCAGGAGGGTTGAATCCATGTGAAACCCTAAATTGGTGGCAATTATTTACCCAAATACTGTTATCTTGAGATAATTTTCTCAACAAATATTGTCATAGTGACATGCATACTGGCATCTTGAAAACTGCAGCAACTTATTCAAGACGCAAACGTCATGTTCAACAATTGCTTTGAAGACTGAAACTGATTTACAACTAGGGCCTTTAAAAAAAAAAAAAGAAAGCATAATACCCTTTCCGCTTTTATAAAAGCCGTCCTCATGTTAACAGACCCGTTGTCTGTGTGTTTCTTATTCTCAGTGGCAGTTAGTCTTTTCGACCCATCGTCAAGGATTCAGCCTTGTTTTCTTAGAAAACACAGGTGGAAACGTTATCTAATAAACTGTAGAAACTGACCATTATTCTTCATATAATAGACATTTACTGCTACTAATCGCACCATTTGGCACAACTTTGCTGGATTGGCTGGAGAGGTTATTTTATTAGTAGTAGTTATGATGTTTGGGGTCACCGCAGCGGATCATCTCTTTCCATCTTGCCCTCTGGATCTACCTCCTTCACACTAACTGCATGTCCTCTCTCAAAACCACCAGAATCATTCTCTTTGGTCTTCATCTTCATCCTTATACCAATATGACGACCATCACGTGTCCATGCCATCTTAATCTGGCCTCTCTTACTTTTTTCCAAGACGTCTAGCCTGGGCCGTCACTCTGATGTGCTCGTTCCTATTAGTTCGGCTCGATTACTCCCAATAAAAATCAAAAAAACCCTCGACACCACCTTTAGGAGAAGAAAAAAAAACCTTGAGAGGGGGAAACGTGACCGGGGATGGCAAGAAATGTGGAGGTGAGAATAGGAACTTTAAATGTTGCCATGATTACAGAGAAAGGTGGGGAGAAAGAAGGTAGATATATAGTGTGTCCACGACACCGGATGGAAAGGCAGCAAGGTTGGAAGCATCTGAGAAGTGTACAAAAATGTTTGTGTGAATGGGAGGATAAATGGGGTAGGAGTGATCTTGAAGCAGGAGTATGTGAAGAGTTTTCTGGAAGGGAAGAGAGCGTCGGTCTAACTGATGAGTATGAAGCTTGAAATTGGAGGTGGGATGATGAACGTCGTCAGCACTTATGACCCACAAGTTAGGTGTGACTTGGAAGAGAAAGAATTTCTGGTGTCGTAACTGTCTGGGCCTTTTGACTTGCAATTACTTTACTTTGAAATTTTGACTGCAGCATCATTGCGTCATACTTTTGACTTTACTTGTCATTATGAAAGGTGCACCGATTGTAAGTTTCTTGACCGATTCTTATTAACGATTTTTATAATCTGACTGACCTATTGTGTTGTGTTTTTCTCTTGAAAGTTTCAAAACCATACAACATACATACATGCGTCCAGCGGGGTCATAGCTGGCTCTGTGCTCTGGTTAGCTTAAACCGCTTTCCCAACGTTGGCTTATTTAAACCTGTTATGTTCTTCGGGTGATTAATTTTGAAGAATGTTGTCCCCAACATTTCCAGGCATGTCCCTTCGCAGCTTATTCAGGGAAAATATTTCGAGACCGCTGAAATTTTGTAGCCATAGTAGCTCATGTTTGGTGTGTGTTCGGCTTAGCTTGTAACAGAATCGTTGATACTGAGACTATTGGTGCATCTGTAGTTGTTACAATTATACAAATTTTTCAACTGTTCTGTTTATCACCTTGTGACCTGTGAACATTGTGATAACCTGAGAATATTCTACAAACTCACCAGTTATCCACTTTGGCAGGTCCTAGCCTGTAGAGATTGGGAACACATAACAAAATTTGCGGTTTTTGGGGATATTCTGACTCAGTTCTGTAGCACCATAAAATGGACATTTTCAGGTCCTTATGATTGCCCATATAATCAATGTTATTCTGACTACACCTGTCTTTGGTTATCATGTCATGGATGAGTGATTTAGGTAGACTGGACTGTTTAAACTTCTGCTCAAAAGCTCCATTTCTTATTAACCCGCAACATAAAAAATAATAGCTCACCAATCTGGCCAACATCATTTTAATTTTGTATTCACTATCTTCACAAACCTATTTTAACCATGGTGTCTCTTGATACATGTTGACATGTGTACAAAGTTTATTTTTTCTTGTTTCCATAAAAAAAAAGGTGAACAAAAACAGGTTTATTTTTTGTTTTTTTAACTCTTTGCTGTCTTATTGAGGGTTTCGTTGAATGTTGTGAGATTTTGTTACCTCATCAGCTGTTTACAAACACTTGCACCTAATTTGTTAAGCTGAAGAAGGATTTTTTGCCCTCAGGAGTAAACCTCTCTTCCCAGAACACTGTCTTCTAAATTGCCTTTTAAACTAGGGCTAAACGGAAACTGTGGTGTAACCGGCACCATGGAGCCTCATTGGACTGAGCCCAGCTGAGTCCCTTTGGATAAAAGAACCTCTAGAGCCTCTAGAGGTTCTCCAACAAACTCCCCTCTCAGGTCTGCTTTAATGGGTGCATAGGTCTCCGTACGCTGGTTTGGCAAAACTCCCACACCACATTAAGGCAGGAAGCGATTCTTTCAGGGAAAACTGTAAAAAGCCTAGAATAAAAACACTTGAATCAATGAATATGATAACTATAACAATAATGATATTATATTTACAGCCGTGACTAAGCTAGATGGTTATATTAGAGACAAAATAACAAACCCGACTCTTTTGACTTTATTTCTGATCCCAGCTGTCTATTATAATGCTGCTTGTTGTCCCTGTCAGAAGACAGTGGTCATGCTATAGTGACCACTTTTGTTTATCTTGTCTCCCTCACAGCTAAAGCCAGCCTGGGCTGATAATAGGATTAAACCTTAGAGAGGCAGCTTGGCCACCTGACCTAAGAAATAGTGTTCGTTTATCTGTGAGGCTGCTGCACAGACATGACTGGGGAGAGTGGGTGTCAGGCTGTTGAGGTTAAAGGGCACCAGCACCAATCAGTCACGGCACAAATGTGTCTATAAAATCACAGTATGTCTACCCTTGGTTGAGTCTGAGTGACACATATCCTCAAACACCTCACTGCACCTGTAATGTCAAATGATGCACATAAATGTTTTGCTTTTTTATGTGCATTTAAACATTTTCTTTATTCATTTTGTTATGTTGATACATCCGTAGTCACCTTCTCTACAACAAACACAACTTTCCGAACCGTGAGAGGCCTCATCCATCCAAACTAATTAAAGCTCTGTACGACTGTGGCAGAATTAAAGCCTTAACTCCAACAACTGTAACACAGAACCAGTAATTTAGAGGAACAACGTTCTTTTTCATGATCTATACAGATGATGACGAATAAGGTGTGAAAACCTTATGTAAAATGAATTATGTTTCTGGTGAATAGACAGATGCCAGGTTAATAGGTGATTGATTCTTTACATTTTCTTTCTTTTGGTGTCTTTTACTTGTAAACCAAGAATGTAGATTTAGACAAAACCATAAATTTAAGAACATTGCCTTAAAAAATTTGATATAAAAAAATAAAAATGCATTGTTTGTTTTATATTTTGTGATATTATAGATATCAAATAATAAATTCAGAAAATAAGATAATCATTAGTTAAGTAACTATAAATCAAATCTACTTTAAATGACCCATAAGCAGACTGAAAGTTATGCAAATGCTCTTCTCTTATTTACTTGTTTTTTCTGTGCCTCCACCTCAGAGAAAATGCTTCTTGGCAAGTCTGGTGCCACACAGACACCTGCTTCTAATTCATCTAGTTATCCAAGTGAAATGTAAAGTAGCTCAAGAGGATTGTAGAAAATAAATCTCTTTCATTTGTCTTTGACCATTACACATTAGGCACCACACGATCTGTCTCAGGGGGGCAACTGGTCTCCATCTAATCCCACCACAGAAGCCCAGTTTATAATGCATTCCTAAGAAGACCCTGGAGAGGCCTTAAAAGCCTCTTTCACCTAATCTGTCATGTCAGGGTGTAGGAGCCATCCAATCCTTTTTTTATACTTTGATATAAACCACGTTGATTACAGTCCTCTGTTGATTACGGTCTGTTGATTACAGTCCTCCTATCAAATGACTTGTTCTCTCCATCTTCTCAGTGAGCATGTGTTTATTCGGTGCTGATTAGTTACATTTTTTCAGCAATAGTGGTTTAAGTCATCATGTTAATATTTATCACCATTTTGTGTTTGGGGTGTATATTAATCACAGGGAATCTGTCGTCGCTTTGCATGAAATGCAGCATCGCTGTTGATGTTTAAGGTGGGTTTCTGCCCATAGAATGGTCCTTCGCAAAGCAAAGCAAGTGCTCCCTAAACCACTGCCAGACTAATCACAGCTGTTCCCTGAACCACCCTGTCTGTGCACAAATGTCCTGGATACAGTCCAGAATAGTAACCTAAAGGTTAAAAGACTGTCAATAATGTACAACAAATAGCAGGTGGTCCAAATGAACATTAAAAGTCTGGGGGGGCAGAAGGCAAGGAGCTTGACCAAGAACAAATCACATGGCTTGTGCATTAGAGTTGTGTCTGCGGCGTAAAGCAACACAGCAACCACCCCACAAAGACAGCCTGAAATCACTAACGCATTGACATTCCATTTGGTGAGAGGTGATAAACAAAAACATGATATGATCCCCTCGTGCAATTATTCTTCCAGAGTGGCGTTACCTGCCCTCTATGCCTTGTTATGAACTCTGACCCATTTTAAAGTACAAAAAATTAGCCTGACACTTAATTTAGTCAATAATCATGATAAATATTCATGATCTCAGTATTGATTAAAATAATGGGGAATATAATTTTGTCCATAAAAATGCAGCCCAACGGTGACATGTTGATTTTCAGTAGAAAAGCATGCATAAGTTAATATCAATAATCAATACGCATTACCAGAAATGTGCACAAACTCAACAAGACATGACTTTAAGCTCCTGTGTCAGCAAACATCCTTCACAAGGACTCTGAATTCCGACTGCCCACAGGGCTGTGCTCCCATTCCTAACCCTGCTCTTAGAGCTTGCTGTGAAAAGTGAATTTCCCTACAGGGATCAATAAAGTGTCACATTAGCACGATAATGCACAGCAGGCAAGTAAAGCAAGAGTGAAATTACATGTACAAATCACTGCACGCCATTAATCATCCCTGTGATTCCCGAACGTGCCGAACAGACAACTACATCCCACTCCACTCGGCATAATAAAGGTCTCACAACCAACACACTGCTGCACCGGAAGGCTTTAACCGATGCCTCAATCTATATGGCTTAGCAACACGTATGAGTTTTTGAGTTTAAACAAACATTTAACACAAATAAGAATGACAACTGCAGGGCTTTAGATTTTTAAAGACAATATATCGAAAGGAAAGCTAAGGTTTAACATTAAAACTTCCACATCTGAGTTTTAGAGCTGGAGAATTTTGTGAATATTAGCTTGTCCACCCAGGTGCCTTGTTTCCACCGATACCCATCAGAAATGGAGCTAGTGAATACTCAATATTACCTCAGAGCCCGACGACCTGGGAATGAATGCTGATTATACAAGAGGTGCGGTTCGACCAATCGGCCCGTGCCAGGAGGCTTTTTTTTCTAACCCAATCAGTTATCGGCCGATCAGTCTTAGTATGGCCGGTTAACCGCTTGCGCCGCACGATGGTTCACATCGCGCACACACACACACACACACTGCTTGAGCTAGTCTGGCTTCAAACATAATAATGTAATTTATCCTTTATTATCACATACAGCCACACACAGTACAACATAGTGAAATTATTTCTCTGCATTTGACCCATCCCTGTTAGAGCAGTGGGCGGCCCCTTTTACGCTCCCGTGGACATAGGGTTTCAGGGTCTTGCTCAAGGACCCTATGACATGTAGACTTGCTAGGGCTTTAACCGGCTATCTTCCGACTGGCAGACGGCCTCTCTAGCTTCTGAGCTACAGCCGTCCCCCACCATCTCACCAGCTTTTAATATTTCATAGTGAATGTTGAAAATACAAAGCTCGCCATTCGTCTCAATAGTAACGCCAAACTAAGCTGTGGAGAAACAATCCCAAAACCGTTCAGGGCAACAAACTTAATGAGACATTTCAAAATCTATCAACCCAAGGGAACACAGCAAGTTTCAAGAAGATAACCTTGACAGAGCCGTTAAAGATGGTGAGAGCGCAGAGAAAGCCAGGAGCCTGCCGAATGTATGCATGGATGTCTGAAAACCTTCAAGAAGGAAAAACAGCTTGCCAAAAGCGTTATCAGCCGGTCAGACTACATAAAAATCCTTAACGGTTCACGTCTAGATTGTACGGTTCCCCAGTGAGGACCAACCCTGTGTGCTTTGTCAAAGGAATCTAATGGTCTAAAGGACCGTTGAATGGTGGAAGGGCCTCTAAAACCTCTGTGTAGCTTTTTTGGATCAGATAAGCTTCAAACTCATGGATACATCACTTTATGATTTGGTCGTCGTTGAATTTGTCCGCACAGTAAAGTGCAGTTACTGAACTGGACTCAGGTGGGATCGTAATCTCCTGTGGTCTCTGTGGACTTTAAGCTCCTGCTCTCACCTTTATCCTCTGCTGTAGGTGTTCATGTGGGTGGGTGTCTGGGTTGGATGAATGCATGGAGGAAATGAAGGCCAGCAGGGATCTGTCGATTATTACTATTGACCACCTGAGGCGTGACCCTCCTGTGTTTGAGGATTTTATCACATCACTTCCATTTAGAGCAACTGATCAAAGCCTTGCCGCAAAAGTAAGACATAATATAAGGCTTTTGTCCAAAAATGAGACATTTCTCAGTCTTTACCCATATAGTACAATCTGTGTCCTTCCCTATTAGGTGGTGAAATTCTGTCCACTATGTTTTTAATTCATGCATACTAAAATTAAGGTTTAATTTAGGCTTCATAAATATTGATTTGGCCTATGTAGTGGCTTGTGCAGCAGGTGATATCAATTATTAATCCCTTCATTTCTGTGTTTAAGGTAAAGATGGAGGTTGAGATGTAAGGTGCAGACAACATGTACTTCATCATAGTCTAAATTTAATGGAGACTTAATGAGCCATGGGGGACTCCAGAAGGATTTTAATCATAAATTAAATGGAGCATATATACGTAGACTATGCTACAATGTCTTACAGTGTATGACTTTAAATTTAAAACTAATGTTCCTTTTTGTAATATAGTAGAATAGGATTATGTTTTGATAATACATTGAATATGTTTTGTTTTTTTACCAAATCATGGCTCCATAGATTTTAGCATTAGCTGATTTTCAGGTCGCAATTTATTTATGTTACAACAACTCTTTTGATTATCATGCAGGTTTAGTCTATTTTAGCTAATTGTTTTGGTTTTACAGCCCACATCTTTATTCGTTAGGTATTATTGCCCATGTCAGCATTTTTTTGTACAGCGGCACTAAGCTCTTGAACTCAAAATCTGTAAAATGGGATACAGAAAACCATTTGATGGACGTAATGGAGAATTGTGCAACTAAAGAGCCAAATATATCTTTCTGAAACTAGATCAAACGGAGATGAATGGAAAATCAGGATTCTGGATAACATTTGACCAGAAAAAGTGCCAGTGTTAAGGATGCGATTGCTGGTGTAAAACCTCCATGGACTTAGGTCTGGATCAAAAAGCAGGACTTTGGCCTGACAGAGAAGTGGTCCTGGTCTGGACCAAACTGAAACTTGGAATGAGAGCATTCTTTTTGGATGGTTTTGGACCAATTACAAGAAGAAGAAGACAAATGGAAGAAGGAAGACAATCAAAATCAGACATGGTAACACTTTGCGAGAGGAAAGAGACAAGATATTTAAAGCGGTGTTCCAAATCCCAAACTTGTTGGTTTGGATTGATCTGTTTATCCAACCAAATTCTCATGTTCAGTCCCTGAAAAGAACCCTGCCGAGTAATATTGACTGGTTGACACAAAGTCTTTCATGTGGGTGTATTTCACTTGTAAAATCCATACTTGGGCTTTGAGAACAGCTGTGGCTGTGGGAACGGATGAATCTCACAGCACTAGAAGTCCACACCAAACAAACCTCTTCGAGTGCAAGGTGGAAATTTAAGTCGGACATTATTTTAAAATGTGAATGGCAGATCGATACCAGTCTTACGTTCACACAGTAAATATGATGCTACAACAAGGAAGCTGAGCTTAATATAAAGGTTGATCACAGATGGATTGCGCTGCCCGACCCTCTCCAACGGTGAAATCTTATTTTCACTACTGATCATGGCAATTCATAATGAAAAAATCACCATCTCAATATGCAATTGAGATAAAATGTCATTTCTGATGTACAATGAATGTGAAGCCTTTTCATTCTGAATGTTGGCTGCATAAAAACAACAGATTCTACCTTCTCCCTCAACAATTCAGAATGTGGGGGTAGACCCCAATGTAAAGCAGCATAAACAGAAAATAGAGACAGAGACCGGCAGATTTGTGTTGGGAAAAGCTTTGTTTCAGTATCAGATAAGACTACAAGTCAAAAAAAACAAATGTATCCAGAAGAAATTGAAAAAAAACAGGTTAGACAGAGACCGAAAAATGTTTCATATTCTCATATGTGGACATTTTTTTTGTAATCAGAGAAGATGAAGTCCAAGCAATTGAGCTCTTTAGGCCTGACACTTAAGTGGCCGGGGTTAATAATACTCCAGCACCGACCCAAATCAACCCCAGTAAGTCATTTGAAAATACCAAAACCATGGGATTGATTATCAAAGATAAGCAAACAAGAAATTAAACAAACGTTACTATAATAATACTAAACCACTAAACTGAACCCTCCTCACCCTGTTGGAACAGGACCTCTCTACAACATCTTCAGGCCAGGTGAACCTCAGGGCCTTATCACCAGAGCACCTGAACGGAATTGGAAAGGGGGAGGGGACAAATGCCAAGTTAGCTAACTGGCTTTAGGCTGTATCCTTTAATTAATATAATCAATATTAAAGGGAAGGAAATGATCAATCTTTCCATCTGTTTCCCAAAATGCCGAAGTATTTCATTAAAGCAGACCTTCAGTCCTTGCAGATGTTGAAGCCGGCGCTGAAATTATTTTTACCCCTCTCCCATGAAGAACTTGAGAGACATTTTGAGTATCTGATGTTGCATAAAGATTATGAGGCTGTAATTCCTCTCTTGTGAGAGGCTCAGCTGAAATCTGAAATCAGATCACTCAACATCTTAATTAGAGTCTCACAGCATTTAGCCCTCCCTGTGTCCCACAGTCAGTGAAGTGGCGAGGCCTTACCCTCTATTGTTTGCTCTGGACTTGGGCAGCAGAAGCCCTCTCAGCCCTCACTCTGTCACTTTGTCAGCACAGCTCACTCTGTGCGTGGTAACACATGACTGATCAGTGAGATAAAACGGCCAAACCCTCGGCCCGACACCAAACTAATCGTATATAAATATCTTCTTCAAAGACGCCAGAGGGTGTGAGGGGCGACAGGGTGGTTATGGGCTCTGTTGTTGTTGCAGACCTATATTAGCTCTTGGTTTGCCTTTCATTCCCTGCCACAAGGACCCAAGAGTCATCTGAAAGGGTGCTGTGGGACTCGTGATGGACAGCTGGGATGAGAAGGGTGCTGGCATCCACTGGTTTGAGTCAGACTGACCAACACAACCATGAGTGGAGGTCAACTCAACAGCAGACTGTAATTCTGTGGCGTTAAATCAAATGTTTACAGTTGCACATGAACAAATCATAACTGTTTCTCCGTTTTATGTAATTCACAGAAGTCTGGCTACAACGAGAGTCTTTGTTTTCCCCACACAAACACCTTTATCCCTTGTGTGTGTGGTATTTGCATGCGATCAAAGCTTTGGTTCACTGTTCAGTCTTTCCCTCTTTGAATCTCTTTCCCTGTTTCCCTTTTTGCCCATCACTTAATATAGCTCTGAATGCAATTTTGTTAAATATGCTAGAGCTCACCGCTATAAGAAGCCGAGTAGGGCATGCGGCGTAAACGCAAGCAGGCACGCCTTGCTGCTTTATCTGAATACTCTTGCATGTAAGTAAACATTGTAAGGTGAGTGGGAGGAAAAGCGGCAAGCATGTGAAAAGGTTTAAAAGGTCATTTGGCTGTTGTAAGACTATAAATAGGTCCAGTAGCAAGAAATTATAGGGGAGTGCTTTTCTTTTTTCTTTCTTTCTTTTTTTTTTTTTAACAATGATTGAACGTTTGCCTCAATACTTCCAGAGCAATGTGGCTGCAAAGAATCAGAGGCAGAGAGGAAATTAATAGTCGGTGGATTTTTATCCCTGCCACCAAGTGGATGGGGGATATAGGACTGGGCCCCATCCATCCGTGTGAGGCTAAGTGTGTGTATCACACTTCAAAGTGAACAAGATCTCTCAAAACTCACAACCAAAGATAGGAGAATGACATTTCTGGACAGCTTCAATATGTGCAGTTATAGACTGAATACAGGAAAAAACTATTTTTAGCCTTCTTATGGCCCTTGATTCAAAATTTGCAAATGTTGCAATCACTTTGAAAACGGCTCAAGTCTTTTTCAGTTTTAAAATGAATGCGGAAAACATATTTTAAGTGAAATTCGATGATTTCATCCCTTGATTTCAATTGTGCACTACTTCCCTGATCATCGACGGATAGTTAAATATTTCCCTCTCCAGCATCTGCAGGACTATGATTAGAATAGATACAGCTACATAGGTTATTTAATGTTGAAGTAACATGAGCGGCCTCTGTACTGAGCTAACATATGTGATATGTTGATTGTATATCTGTAACCATTTCACTTCAAACATAAATAATGTATCTTTCCTAAAAACAATCATCATGTGGGAGGGGCTACTCATGACTACCTTATCACATTTATTGTTTCCTTAAACTTAGATTCGCGCAAGGATCTGCACAGGTGTTATGGAAAAGGAAGAGTGCAACAAATTCCAGTACTTTTAATTATCTTTGCCAAGGAGGGTAGGTTTTGTGAGATAGGGCCTCATGGTGCTCATCAACAGGGGTCACAGATTCGTCGATCTTTGGGAGGTCAGAGTCGTGGATATACAGATGACAAAAAATATATAAAAATTAGTTCTGCTGACCTCTTTTGAATTGAAGCTGTAATTTGAGTATTTTCTATTCAATTGGTTTGTAAAGAATCCCATACAATAAATAAATAAAATAAGAATCATGTGATAGAGATATATCACCTGATTCTGCAGTTCCGCTAGACTTTGTGAAGCTTATTTATCAGCTTATTTTATGTCCACCTTCACTGCTGTTCTATTCCAGGTGTATCAAGCAATAACAAAGGTATTATGTGCCCTGAACCATTCTTGCTGATGAACATAGTACAGGATTTATTGAATATGAAAAAAATAAGTTTCCCTCACTCAAACCTGAAAAACAGTAGTCATACGTCAGGTGGTCTCCAGTATGTTGATTAAACTGGATGTTTAAATGATACGGTTGCAAAGATTCACTGATACAAATCAGAAGTTTTTCATGACATGAAAGATGTGAGCATATCTAACTGAGTGCCCTCATGGTCTGTCATACTGCCCCATGAATGTCCCATGACCAGCTGACAGAAGTCTCCGTCTCACAGGAGACCTTTGTCTTTTTGTGAAGTTTAGTGTCTTTGCTAAATCAAAAATGTTGTCGTTCAAAAGCTTTGGTATATCATCTTTGCAAGGAAATGCTCCGGTTACAGTGCAACTTTAAAAAAATCACCAGTGTGTGGGAGAATCTTTGATTCTATAACATGGAGGGGAAATTGAAAGCTTTGACCATTTGTGAGCTTTATCATTTAGTGATAAAGGGCCACAACAAAATCTGAAGTCACCTGATGACACTACAAGGTGGGACTACGACTTGGCTAGGTCTGAGGTAATAACGGTGTTCAAAGCCCGTTTTTAAGGTTTTCATGACGTGATAAAGATGCTGACTACTTGGTATCTGATATGGTTCATTGCGAGATGCTTACCAGAGTCATTTATGACCGTAAATAATGAAGTTAACAATTAATTGTCAAATGCAGATCATGATCACTGATCTTACATGTGATTCCTATTTGACGTGACGCTGCACCACATCTCTGCAGGCAGGGAGTAAAGGAGTCATGTCTTGTGCCTGTATCTGCTTATAGTTTCCACCTTAGTGCATCCTGTTCTCAGTGAAATGTCTCACATATGTTACTGTTGTGTTAACTTACCTCTATAGAGTCACATGACTTGTCTGAAGTGCTGTCATATCTTGTCATATCACAATGTCGGTGAATTAGTGAGTGTAACAAGCCCATAGGTGTGAATGGCTCTTCGTCTTTCTTTGTTGACCCGGTGTTGAACTGGGGAACTGTCCAGGGTGTATGCTTTGCCTAATGTCAGCTGGGATAGGATCCAGCCTATGCTTTGCCTAATGTCAGCTGGGATAGGATCCAGCCTATGTTAACGATCAACATTTGTAGAAAATGGATTGATGTTGTCTAACTGCTCTGCTGCCCCAACTGCCCCGACATTTATTGTTGCAGCTTTTGAGGGATAGTTTCATAAATTTCCAAGTCTCTCGTTGGACAGTATTCAGCTGTTAATAGTGTACATACACCAAACAACTACAACATTCATAACATTTACCGGTTCTAATGTTATGGCCGGCGGTAGTTTATTATACTTTAATCATTCATGGTACTGTAACGTTGTGATGTCTCTTAGTTTGGAAGAATTTATTGTATTGTATCAATTTCATCCAAAAACTGTCTATTGTTTAGAAACTGTTGATGGACACCGATCAGCCAAAACATTAGAACTAGTTATCAGTTCTAATGTTGTGACTGATTGGTGTACCATTAACAGATGGTTTAGGAATCGTTCTGGACATTGAAATATGAATATACAGTATATATCACTGTTACATAAGACCATGTTTTTTTGGCTGAACTCTAGCGAACCCTTTTTGGAATATATTTGTGGGGATAATGATGACTGGCCTTTTATCCCCCTCACAAACAATAGGAGCTCAGGCTAGTATGGACATGAAATATGAGTACAAAAAGATAAACCTGTCTACATGCATGTTAGTATTGCTTTAAAACAGACTTGAAAAATCATAAATAAGGAGGTTGCATTTCATATTTTTTCGTTATAGTCTATTTTATGTTTCCCATCTTTTTGATGTTAAAAAAATATTTTCGGTCTCCAACTGTTTACTTAAATAAGTCAGAATCAACAGAAATCCTCCTACTTATTAGTACAGTTCCACCTCTGATTCGGCTCCCAGTCTCCTGCCATGAGTGGGCGCGCACACACAGTATTTTTAGACTTGTTTGCATGTGCATATTTGGTTGTGTGTCTGACTTCACATGAGGTAGTGTGAGTTTGGAGTCAAGTGCGGGGATAATCAATTTCAACAAAATCACAAGTTAAGAGTGATTGAAGCTACTGTGATGAGAAAGGCACACTAAAAATGGTTTAGAATAGCTGCAGAGATTACACTGTCATCCAATTTAAAGGAGCCTTCCCCCAAATATTTATTATTGAAGCACCATCTGTTTGAAGCCTGTGGGTTCAAAATGTTGTCTTATACCAACAAGGCCATTTTACTGGCCTACATTCCAGCCCTGTCCTTCCTATCAAGAGGTCAGGGAATAACACTTTTTTGAAATGATTATCAAGGCTGAGTCATAAACTTTGTCTGCGTTTGATTCTTATATCAGTTCTTACTAATTTTTCCGAGCTAGGATAATGGTCGATTATAATTAGGAAAATAAATCCGATGCTTAAATCATTTAATGTAATGTGGTCTGTTCCTCCTCGATTAGGCATTCATGTGGCCATTTTAAGAAATAACTTTTTTCCGTGCTCTCACAAAGATCTAAGCTCAACGTTAGAAAACCAGGCTGTAAAGACCGGGCAAAAACAGTTTTAGGTATAAGGGTACATAAACCGAACTTCCCTTCTATCAATGATGTACAGTAAGAGGAAGATACATTTTACAGCTATTGCACCTTTTGATCCCAAGGAATCTATTGCAAGGAATTTTTCTTTGCAAAGTCAGCAGTAATGCTTACATAGTCAGAAGTCTACGTTGTTGATCGAAGAAAGATGGGAGAATAGTGCAGGTGGAATGCGATACATTTGGTGTTATTAAGTGAAAGAGACTATAGAGAGTAATTTTTCTACATGCTTAAACGCCCTGTAACTTTTTTTTGGGAGGTACGCCGACAAAATGAGGCCTGATGCTAAAAAGCAAGCCAAGTGAGTAATATTAGGTTGGCATCATAGCAGAAAAGCTAAGCTCATATTTCTCCTACCTGTAGCTCGACAGCCATAAACTCTCTTCACTATGTTTACAAGCTTCCAAACCTTCGAAGCCCTAAACAAATAGACTGTAAGTCCCCGGGAGAGGTTCAATGTAATTTAATTTTGATGGATCAATTGCATCTCTAATTTGTTTGGAATTTTTACTTTTGAGGATGAACCCATTAGTTTAGAACTGTGAAGATCCTGTCCTCTGTTGAAACCCACTGTGATGACCTTTAGACCCTTTTCTGACTCATCAATTCATTTTCAAAGTAGCTGGCCCTCTGCGCTGTATCGATGGGTAGGTTGGATGATGGAGGTGTGACTGAGGAATTCATTTGAGCTTCGGTTAAAGCTTTAGCTCCAGAGAGGGGCTCATATGAGAGACAGACATGGGTGGAAGCAGAGATTTCTCTGAGAGGTAAAGTGGAGCTGTTTAAAGAGAATCAGTTTGTCTTCTCAGAGGCCTACATGAATCCCGGAGGGCTCTGAGTGGGAGCTGAGTTTTTATCCTTCATTCGATCACAACAATGCACAGCAGAATTAGACTGGCACACCTTGTTAGACACGCAAACTACATGTATTTCAGGAATAAACTAGGCACCTGTACATCTGTGCAGACTGGTTTGACTCTCCAGCATTTTCTGCGACTTGCCTCATATTCAGAGATTTGGGAGATCTGATGATTTCCACTGTGGTTTTCTCAATAATCTGATAATCTCTTTTAACATGAGTATGCTGCCCCCTGTGGACGTCTTCCGGTACTGCGGAAATCTCACTTGTGAGTTCTTAATTGTGCCCCGGCTCAGTCATCCACAACAAGGTTGACTTTCATTGTTCTGTGCAGGTTTTGCTGATCTGGTGTCCTCCGCCTTCTTAATTGCTGTTGCAGCTGAAAATTCACGGGTATCTCATAGCTGGGATACCCTGCAGGCAGACAAAAAAATCATTGTTTTTTTTTCTAAAGAAAGGAATCCAATTAGCAGATATAAAGCGTGGCTGAACGCTACCCTTTGGCAAAGTATAATTAGGACAGAGTTTACTGAGTCCGCATAATATCATATCTGCATTCTCTTTTATTGGCAGCTTTTACTGATTTTTTTACTCCCCCTTGTGAAGGATTCAGGTTCACTTCATAGGCAAATCCACATCTTGAAGTGTCTATGTCTGCAGTCATACACACACACATATCCCAGATGGAGACGCCGCGGATTAGTGAAGATTTTCCTTCATTTAATAAACAATTGAATGACACAGTTCTGAGGATAAACCTGCTCAAAGAAACAGAAGAACAGTCTGCTGGAGATGGCAAGGCATTATCCTACTTCATTATGGAATATCTGTGTTATCATTCAGAATTACTGTCCGCATCCATCACATTCTCAGTGTGGCCTCCCCGACCTACTGAATACCCAATCCTCTCTGATTGTGTCTGCCCTACAGAATGTATATTAATCAGAATGCCAAGCCTGCAGATCACATTATAGCATTATTCAAGGAGAGATTTCCAGCATCCTTAATGTTAGCACAATTACAGCTTCATCCAAAACAAGACATTTTCATCAATGCTGTTACATAATTGTTAAAGCAAACACGTTGGGGAATATGAAATCAGGGCACTAACCGGATTTGTGAGGCAGAAACTATGTTTCAAATTTGGGGGGAAAATATTCAAATAAACGATAATAAAAATGAAATGTATATATTTAAACACAATCAATAAAAAAGTAGTACATAAAAACGCATAGAGATGAAATTAAATTCAAACATGTGGTAGGTTTTTATTGTGCTATATGTCAGGAAAACTTTCATTTACTGAATTAATAAAACTCTTACAGTAGCACTGTCTAAGAATTATAGCCCAGCCCCTTATTCACTCAAATTGAATTAAAAAAAACTGATTTTCAGCCGTCACATGTTCCAAAGTGCATCTTCAGCTGACGTGTTGAGTGCCTCATTTCAATCTCGCAACACGTGGCCGCAAACTGGGTCATCATAGATCGCATGACACGAATGATTAAATGTAAAGCACAGCGATCCGCTAATCATAATTTAGAGAATTTACTGCTGCAGTGATGATGATGATGATGATGGCCGTGACAGCAGCATTTCTGAGTGAAGTGGCCATGTGTTTCATCATATCTATGTCCAGCTGAGCTCTAACGTGAGGTTAGCGGATTGAGACTGGGATTGTTCAGGGATTAGTCAACTGGATTTACCAGATTCAAACATTCAGAAACTAAGCAAGGAGAAGCGCCGCAGCAACCGGGTCACATTATCCTCAAGAAAGAATAAGATGGTACTGAAAGTGCACTACAAATCATAACTCAGTCATATTTCTCTTTCTGATGCCTCTTTCATGTGCTCTGAAAATAAAAATCTCACACACACCGTCCTCCTGTTCATCTGGGCACACCCCCCTGAGCCCAGCCACACCAGCACCACCAATCACCTAACTCTCCAGCCGGTACATGCTCTCAGTCTGGAGAAGAAGGAAGGCGTGCCCGGCTGAACAGATGTGGGGATTGCAGCTTTCTGTCTATGTGGATCTTAATGCTGCCTCTCTTCCCTCATCTGAGTATATACATGTATATCTTTTTATGTATGACACTATTTGGGATCTAGTAGCAAGAATTATTTTCTTTGCTCAAGTTATTAAAACCATTCTTCAAGATGGAGACACAAGTGGACACCGACTGCTGGGATCGGTTGATCCATATTCAGCTGTCCAGTTCGGGGGACTGGGCACCTTGTGAGTTGGACTCTCCCATTTTACTATTATTTTTAATTTTAATTATTAAACTGTTTCTGGATGTTGCTTTGTACATTCTTGATGTTTGTATTTGTGAGCTTGACTTAACTCAGTGAGAACAAACACATCCTTAAATACTACATGACATGGTTCTTGTCTCTTAAATCCATGCATGTTAATTCCTTAAATTTTCTTAAATTACAATTTTGTTCACCTTCGTGTGTTTTGCTTTTTTGTTTCTAGGCTGCATACAGTAATGAAATATTCTTGAATTGTTTATTGCTGAAAACTATTGAGAATTTAGATATTTTTACTGAACTATCTGCACTGACACTAGAAGTACTACCGCTTTTCAATGTTCATTGTTTATTAATAACCTCTTTTATTTATTACTTTTATTTAGTAAATAGTTCTATTTGTGCTCATTTGCCATTTGGAGAATGACAAAACTCATTTTTGTTGTAGTGAGTACAATGAAAAAGTGTCTTATAGGGTTCTCAAAAAGAAACTGTAAAACTTCATGGTTGCATCTGATGCAAAATCCGTTTTTTTTCTCATGCGTATAAATCTCAGTAAAGTCATCCGAATTGAAATATATTTAATTATCTTTCCTTTTTTTTATTGTTTAAAAAAGTCTTTCAATTTGGAATGAAATAAAATATATAAGGATCATTCATTTATTCAAACGCGTAAACAAACAGAGACATTTTAAATCTTCATTCAGCTTCACATTTATTGAAGAAAACCTCTTTAGTCTACATCTTTGACTTTGATGTCATGTTTGGGATTATTTTATCCTTGGTGATTAATGCCAGTTGATGAAATTTAACTGGATGTCAATATCCTGGAATGGTTTACTGCTGTTTATTTTTTCCAGATTCACATTTTACAACTTTTTAACTGTTTATGTTTTATGTTTTCTGACATGTTTGGTTGTTTTCAAGCTCATTAATCCTCCATAGGATTTATTTTGATCAAGTTGAACAATATTAGATTTTACTTGCTCAATCAGGGATACGATCTTTCTGCTGGTCTTGTCTGTTTTTCTTTTTTGTCTCATCAGTCTGTTAGCAGGATTACTGAAAAAGTTATGGATTGATTTTGATGGAATATTTTCACATATCTTTGAATTAATCTTGATGGTCCGTATTATCATCGGGATCCAGAATATTATAAAACATGGGGTCAAATATGAGATTTCCTGGTCATTTTTTTCAATGGTGTGAGGTGACGGTTAACAGTGGTGCAATTAAGATCATATGGTAGTTGAAACTGAATTGTAAAGACTGCTTTGATAAAAAATAACACAATCTGGGCTATTTTGGAAAACTAGCGCTGGGCCTTAAAGGGATCGACCCAGTGATGACATGTTTTAGTACAGCAGGGTTGGATTGATGGATTTGACCCTGTAAGTTGAGTTATTTTCCACCCTTACATGGGTAACAAGGACTATGTTGTTGGTTCAAAACAAACAAAAAGTAGGGTAAAGTTATTTTTATTACATGGCCATCATTTAAATTACTTAATATTTCATGAGAATTTTTGTCAGCATGATGTAAATGCTAGCTAGCTAGCTAGCTAGCTTGCAAAGTGCCAAAATTAGTGAGTGATCTCGATAGCTTACAAAATGCCTGCATACAGTATGATAGAATAATCTTGCCACACTATCGCTTGCTTGTTAAGTATATTATGTATAGTATGTCCCAAATTTAGAACAATTAACGTAACATGAGTTAGCTTAATGTTAGCTAGCTTATATGAGTTAAGGTTACTAATTAGGTTACTAATAGTCATTGTCAGTTCATTTAAACTGTAAAAATGTATTATCTTGATAGCCAAGCTGGCAAAGAGTCAGTATCTCTGTCACCCTCTGCATTTCTTATTTGTTGTTTGCACTGCTGTATTTGTACGATGTATTTACCTGCTACATGACAACTTCATTTCCCCTCCGGACTGATCTATAAACATCTAAAAACATGGCGAAATTTAATACAATGGTGAGCCTCGATTTTTAGATTGTAGCTGGGGTCACTATTTTTAACACAATATTAAGTTTCATAAAAACAGCACTTGGGGTATTAAAATAACCAAGCAGTTTTAGTTTCAGCGCTGATTCAGCTAGAATTCAAATGTTATTTATTTTAAAACTTATTCTAATTAGATCCTGAACAAAATCCGTATTGTTTCCTGAATAACTATCTAACTAATAAAGATATGTGACTTTAAATTATAGGGTCTGCGTATCATGGCCATATTATGAGGATCAAACTATAACAGGACTGTTGCGTTCAGGTGCAATGGCATGATGGGGAAACTGAGAGACGGACGGTTCTTTCTCCTCCACAAATACTGCTGCGCACGAAAGCTACAATTATGAGTTGATTCCAATCTGTATTGTTTTTGAAGGTGACACCCAGACGGTGGAGATCCCCAGAGGAGAGATGGAGGTGGTCAAGGGCCAAAAGGTGGTGTTACACGCCTGGTACAGCCCCAACTCGGACATCTCCAAAAACTCTGTCACTTGGCAGTTTGTTGGAAATGGATCCAGGCCGGTGAGAATGTCCAGATATAGATCTGCACTGATGTACTGTGTAGTTGATGCAAGTGGAGGAGGGATAGACGAGCCTCTTTAAAGGGATTTCACTAATCAAGTACAGCTGATCCTCAGTAGTGAAGGTGTCATATTTACTAATCATAATGTTAAAGCAGAAAATAATGATGAAACTACTTTTATTAATTGGAAAAACTTTTTTTTAAATTTTTCTGTTGCAGTTTTCTCGCATAAAAATGTTGCTGTTTTTTTTTTCTATTTTCTATTATTTTGATTTGAAATAGCTTTGAATACAACGCTCATTTATGGACCTGTAACATTTTTTTTTGCATACATTAACTGATTCACCTCTGAATCTTTGCACGATTAAATGAGCATTCTAAGAATTACATGTCCTGTGAAATGAAAAAGATCATCTTTAAAGATTAGGATTATTCCCAACACCACGGCTGATGTCTAACTCACAGCGGAAGGAGAGAAGGGATGATTAACGAAAGGATGCCATTAATGATATTTCATCTCTACTTGCTGCCGCACCTCCTATATGTAACACGAACTGCTGTTGAAACTGTGTGTGTGTGAGTGAGAGTGTGCGGGTCTTTTCATGATTAATATAATCTAAAGAGTTTCAATGTCCGAGCTTGCCAGCTTATCTCAATCAGAAAAATCAGCCTAAAATTCAACACGCACCATCTGCACATGTCAGGATTATCTTTATGAAGGACGTCGATTTATGCTATATGGTTAATCTGAACATCTATATATGGAGAAAATAAAAAATGATTTTCCTTTGAGAAAATGTGTTGTATTTATATTTAAAAAGGACTCATATTGTGAAAAAAGAAACTAACTATTGTGTTAAATCCAGCGTTTGTGTTTAATTTCTGTAGGTGATAAGCTACAGCTCAGGTCATGTCGGATACGGCCAGAACGAGTTTGCCAAAAGAGTGGGCTTCAGCGTGTCCATGCCCTCAGCAAATCTCTCTTTTTACATCAACAACACCCAGGAGTCTGACTCTGGACGCTACGTCTGCATTGTCATCATCCCTGGAGCTGCCATTTCTGGAGAGATCCGCCTTAATGTTAAAGGTAATGGACCACAGCATGTGAGGAACTTCAAAGGTTATATTGTATCAGGATTGGTGTGCGACGCATGTCGCAGGTTTCCCTTGAAACGTCCCTCCGGCGGTGCTCAGAGTTTCTCAGGATTCACAATTCATTCATTGGTCAAAATCATACATTTATCATTTATATGAAAGAGCAGTAATCCAAAATAACACCCATCTGCTGTTGAGGGATTCCTGGTGCTCTGAGGTCTTTATGTCATCCCCTAAGCAGCAGATGAAAACAGTAGGAGTCAACACGTTTCCTATTTGTATGCAATATGGCTACTGAACTGTTGAACTTTGTTTACAGTGGATTAAAGACTAAAGTGCAAGTTCAATATAAGGTCACTACACTACTCACTCCTACATTGTTATCTCTCTCTCTCTCTTCTCTCTTTCTCCCTCTCTGCAGTCCCTCCCTCTCCACCAGTATGCTCCATGGCAGGAAACCCAGTGGTGAAGGGCAACGTGACTCTGAGCTGCCAGTCCAGTCAAGGAAAACCTATTCCTCAGTACAAATGGACCAAAGCTGCACCCAGGTCCGAAGTCTTCTTCTCCCCAATGCAGAGTGAGTATTTTAATGAGGATGTAACCCAATACTGAACTTATAAAAGTCATATAAATAAATAAAAAATGACCTCATCCAAAGACATTGGAGGTTTGTGATACTGGCAATATTCTAAACATTTGATTCACCATCTTTTCTTCACAAGTCTGATTGAACATTGATGACCTTAATGACCAGCAGTAGGTGCCGCTCTTTCCTTCGAGTCCGTCTTCGTCCACCAGCTTTCTCTTATGGTACCAAAGTTCCAGATAATGAAATAGTATAAATGACTATTGTTATGGAGTCCCTGTATGTTCTTGTATTTTGTTTTTCGTTTCAGAAACAAATATTGAAAAATTAGTAGTAATTTCATTTTTCAGTTTGAGTTCTGTCAATCATCCCTTTATTCCTCAACAGTAGCGATTCATTTCAAAGCAATATGAAGAAGTTAAGGGTGGATTCTAAGCTCTGCTTACTTGGCTTGTCTGCATTACTTTCTAAGGTCTTTAATCGAGGTTGTCAGCGCTGACACACACCGATCAGCCACAACATTAACACCAGTGGATGGTTCTAATGCTGGGGTGCATTGCTGTATATTCAACACAACTGGAAACTGATATCATTCTGCAAATGTGCTCACATGTCCCATAATAACCGAGCGATTTCGTAGTAGTCCATCCTATCAGGATGATGATTTATGTTTTGGTGTATCTTGACTGACAGCAGGTACCGACTCTCCTACTGCATGATCCATGCTGTAGATGATGAGACACCAGTGGTTTAGGTTGTTTATGGTTATAATAAAGATCCCAGGTGGAGTGGACTGCAGACTGCAGCTGTACATATCACCATACTCATGCTGCCGTATGGTGACATGGACCATCGCAAAATGGGATGATGTGATTGGTCCAGCAATATGAATGCCGTCTTTTACTGTTTAGAGCGGAAATCAGTCGTTTTAGTCTTCATTGTGTATTTACACGATTAAGTGACTGGTTGTAATGTTGATGCTGATCAAAGTATGTGTTGGCGGGTATGTTTTTCCTCTTTGCCACGATGTGAGGGCTGTGCTCAGGAGCAAGAGCATAGGCCTAGTCTTACCTGCGTCTGGTAGTAACAGAACACTTGTGCCAGTAATTTACCTCCAGGTTGTTTGCAACCGTTATTACCAAAAGAAAAACGTGGTAAAATTACCACCAAGGGATGGTTAAGTAGATATGCCGCTGTACAACTATAGCCATCAAAAACCTTTATGAGGAACTTCTTCAAATGTAAAACGAAAATGAGATGAGGTGTCAACTCTGCTAGGTGAAAGCAGCACATTACAAGTCTTCCACAAATATGCACAATGATTTAAGAGCAAATAACCCGGCAGAAGAAGGTCCATCCACAGTTCAATGATCAATGTCAAGCTTTGGCAGCAGGCACAGATGTGCAACACCAACAATGGCCCTCATCTCAAAGATGTTAGCTGTAGACATGCTTGCAAAAGACTTCTTTTGCATTCTTTTTGCCCAGTTTTATACCCCTATTCAATGCACCTGGCAAAAACTAGACGTGTGAAGTATTTTTTCAAATGTACAGACATGGTTCCCATCATATTTGTCTGAGATGAAAGTTTTTTCTAACTTAATGGGGCCTGAGGTAACTGCGCCATCTAGAAAAAGCTAGTACCGCAAAATTGCAGATATTATTGGTTGCGAGCTGTAAACTCATTTAGGGGGCATTGAAAAATGCTAATCGCAGACAGAATAGTAAACCCAAATGTTATAATCCACAGGGAAATCAGATTCCAATTCTGCACGCCAAAGCAACGCCATAATGCTAAAATATAGTAAAAATGTGCTTAAAATGCTTAGCTTCCAATTTTTTCATTCAGGAATAAAACATGCAGAAATACATAATTCTAAATCTGAAATTTACAGAAAACTGTCTGATCACTCAGAAGGTGAAAATAATTCTGTACAAACGCCAGGACCTTCTTTCGATTCCTGACGTCAAATGCTAACCACTGCTGCTGAATACTAGGGTATAAATGGAAAAGTCCTAACATGAGGGCTTCAAGGTAATAGTTGAATTATACTTAAATAGTTCCATACGACTGTCAAATATAATGTTTGCTTAAAATGCCCATTACTACTAAAATAATATATATTTCTAATGAGATAATGGACAGAAACACGAGTTTCAGTGGGATTGTTGCATTAATATCAATTGAAATAGCATTACTGCTCTTTCCTTTTTTGTACTACCATAACTGTTGAAAGTACCTATTTAACTGTATTTGTAATTTTCTATTTACTGCATTTATATTTAAACACAGATTATGCATTTCTTTATTTGTACATGTGCATTGGGTTTGCAGATCCTTCGTCTTTGATGGAACATCAGTGAGAGCTACATTTGTCTTAAATCAGGTTATGGTCGGCTCTCTTTGACCAGAGATGTGTATTCAAACAGAAGCCTTATGCTCCGGAAATGATGGTTAAGTCTGTTTGTGTGGAGTTCATGGTGTCAATCGCCTCCCTGCTGAACGTGACCTCTTACGTGCAGACGGAGCAGAGTCCATATTGTCAGGTCACCTACTTAATCAGCCTGTGGGCTTCAATGATAGATCTTTCAGGTGTCCCTCCGGGGAGCATCTTTGATCGCACTGTAACATGAAATCCTCTTTAAAGACAACGTTCCCAATGCTTGAGAGAAACAAATTCATGTTCATGTGCAGCTACGCGTTATGCCATTACTTTGTGAATGTTTATTTCTTTTTGATGCTGCAGGGAAAACACCATCTGTCTCTGATCAACGGGACTTACCCTGATTGACTGAGTCATAACCTTTACTGGTTGATCTTTGGCCTTCATCTCTTTATAGCACCCCCATCCTCATATAATAATGAAATCTACTCGCTCTGATTGTGCTCTGACCCAGGATTTTGTAGTGCAGACTTATGCATACAACACATGTGTATCTTCACCCTCTTACATGACATTGACACTCAGGACTCATCTTTTATGTGTGTTGTTGTTTGATACTTGAACTTCACCTTTGCTATCACTGCTTATCTCTTTCAGCAATTTCTCTCTCTCTCTGCTGATCCTCTCTCTGCGCTCCTCATTTCCTGTTGACTGATGCCTAATCTAACAAGCCCCATTTCATTACTTGATCAAACCCCTCTAAGATGCATCATTTGGATTTGGGATTGAGAGCTCGACGAGTGTCACATGCCTCAGTCTGCATCCACTGTATCCACTCATTCATGCTCATGTTCACTCTCTCCCTCTGCCATAAAATCCCAGAATGGAGATCTTGCCCCCAGCCTATGCTTGTCCTTGGGTTCATGGGTAAGGGTCTTCACTCATACATTGTCCACGTAAAACCCCTGGAATCTATCCCACCCTGACCTCCAAACCATTTCCGGAGGAGTCGGCAGTTCCTGGAGTCACTCCCGGAATCACAGCCATAAGCTGTGGAAAAGCTTTAAAGGAAAAACTCAACCCGATTTGTAAGAATACTTATTGAATTGTGTTTCCGAGATAACCATAAAAATGAGTGCTGATAATCCCACTCAACATTTGGAGAATTGAATTCATCCTTGCACATTCATTGATTATAAATCACTAAAAACTGTGTATGTTAAACTCTGGAGGCATGGTATATCGCGTTTCATCATCTATGTAATGATATGGAATAATGAAGAGCTGTTTTCTAATATCATGGATCCAGACTGGCAGTTCTGCATAGATTTCTATTTTCATAAAGAAGGGTTGAATTTGATCTTTAAATCTTTGTAGTGTGTTGTGTTCGATTTAGCCGTCATCCCATTGCAATTATTCATCTTTTCACTGTGGGATGTATTCAGACACACAGTTAGGAACTTCTTCCCTACGTCTAAGCTGGTTAGTGTGGACGCATTCCTATGTTAATAGGATACATTACAAATCCCCTTGAAAATATGACCTTGATAACATCAGACACCGGGAATATACACTCCTGACACTATTTATTATTTGAGGCAGTAGTAGGGCCAAAATGAATCCACTGATATCAGTTGACTGACACTTTCATTTACTGATAATATAACTGAAAAGATAATTGGACATTTTGGAAATTGTGGTATTCTTACTTAGAGTTAAAGGATTATAAATTAAATGTATTATTATTATTATTATACATATACACTGCTCAAAAAATTCGGGGAACACTTAATCATCGCAGTATGACACCAAACCAGTTAAACTTCAGGGATATCAATCTGTCCATTTAGGATGAACGAGTTATTGTGAATCAGTTTCACCTGTTTTTGTGTAAATGAGTGACAACAGGTGCAATGGAGAGGCAAAAGAATGACGAGCCTGAAATAGGGAATGGTTCTGCAAGCGGTGGCCACAGACAATTTCTCTCTTCTTGTCTTTCCTTACTGACTCTTCTCTAGTTTCGTGTTCTGCTGGTCATGGTGTCACTACTTGTGGCATGAGGCAGTACCTGCAGCCCACTGATGATGCACAGGTAGTTCTGCTCCTCCAGGATGGCTTATCCCTGCGGGCGGGCCAGTCAATAGCATCAATGCCTTCGTCATCCAGCAACCGCATGAACACTCCACCCACATGAGGCCAGGCATTGTCATGCATCAAAAGGAGCCCAGGGCCAACTGCACCAGCATACGGCCTGACAATGTGTCCGAGGATCTCATCCCGGTACCTAACAGCAGTCAGGGCACCCCTGGCTCACACGTGGAGGTCTGTGTGGCTCTCCAAGGATATGCCTCCCCAGATCATCACTGACCCACCGCCAAACCGGTCATGCTGGAGGATGATGCAGGCAGCAGAAAATTCTCCTGAGCGTCTCCAGACTCTCACGACTGTCGCATGTGCTCAGTGTGAATCTGCCCTCATCTGTGAAGAGAAACATGGCGCCAATGGCGACTCTGCCAATTCTGGTTTTCTTTGGGCAGAAACATGCCCACAAGTTCCCTGCTGGAGGTACTTTAATAAAGCTCTAGCGGCGCTCCTCTTGTTTCCCCTTACATAAAGGAGCAGATAGCTGTCCTGCTGCTGGGTATTTGCCCTCCTACGGCCCCATCCACCTCTCCTGGTGTACGAGGCCACTAGAAAAATGTGAAACTGGACAAGAATCAGGAGGAAAGGATGGGGAGAGGGAAATGGTCTGTGGCCACCACCTGAAAAACCGTTCTTTAATAGGGGTTGTCTCACTAATTGCCTCTATTTTCCACCTGTTGCCCATTTGCACAACAGCAGGTGAAATTGATTCACAATCATTATATATACGATTTTACGATAATATATATTAAGATATGTGATTTATATAATATCTATATCTCATAAAATATATATATAATATATATGTGTGCGTTTATAGCGACACATGACCCGAGAGAGGAGTAGAGCGAAGAGGTCACGCCAAGAGCAGTGTGGGTCTCTGGTCCGATGGCAGTTATAGTAAATTGCGCTCCTGTGTCATTGTTTGTAATTGTCCACCTTGTGACTAGAATACAGATTATATTGCTCTAGAAATGTATGTTTTCACAACCTACTCCTAGAAAATATAATGAATGACAAACTGCATTATCTTTGTAGTCCCCCTGTGTTTTAAAAGATGTCTTCTCAACACATTAATCTGTGTGTTTTGTACATTTATCAAAAAAAATGAATCCATTGAAGCTTGGTTCATGCATGAAATATAAGCTCTATGTAGAAATACTGCTAATTTATATTAATCAGGTGTCGCAGCTTTGATAAAAGCAGCCTATTGACCTTACAGGGGCGACAGGTAACATGAGTGATGCTCTAGTCTTGTTGTGGGGCAGCGACTACATCGCCACATTTAAATTCCCTCCAGCTCCACTGCGGCCGTGATCAGATCGCTGTGCAGACTTGAAATCGCTCCAAGCTCAGAGTCACCTGATGTTCTGCTAATCTGTCACCATCGGGTTTGGTTCTTCACGGCTGGTTTCAAAGGCGAGGGATTAGATATTCAGGGAGTGACAGGTGGACAACACACTCATCTCCTGACGTACGTTAGAGTCACGTTTGATTTCCGAGGCCTCCGTTAATACTCTTATTGAAAGGCTAACAATAAAGCTGCGATCACATGCATGAATACCAGCGAGTTTTTCAGTGTATATGAGTATAAGTTTTAACTGTGTACTCATTGATTGAAAATTCAAATCTCAGTGCATACTACCCTTAACCAAACATTTTCCGAGGTAACTTTTCATTCGGGATGATTTGGAGGGGTCATTACTTTTCTCTTTGTGACTCGTTGTAGAATTTTTGTCCCAAAACTTACGAAAAACACAAACGCAGGGTGATTCCAGAAAACAGACATACGCCCGCCCTTATTTCCTTATGATCCCCACATAAGCAGAAACACATCAGAGGACATGCCGGGATGCGATGTCTAAGATTGGATTTGTGAGGATTTGTCTTGATAAGTCCCTCATAAAGCTTTTTCTTGTTCATTTCTCCCAGCCTAGGTTTGCAGCAACATTGTATTTTAAAGCAACGTAGGCCAAGAGGGACAGATTGAATGGGAATACCCAGTTGCTAACGGCACACTTACTGCCGTCACAACCTCGGTGTGAGAAAAGCTGAAATAAAAACTGATGACAAACCTCATGAAGCAGCAGGGCTCTAGGATCATCACACCACACCAATGCCAAAATACATACAGCAGGTATTGGATATGATCCACTGTGGGATTAAATTCAGGATTAAAGATAGTAATCGGCGACTAATGATTCAACACTTGCATAATATTTTCCCCCCACAATTACATCTGGACGCATAATATTTTGCAGACAATCATAAAATCTGGATGCAGATGAGTGTGATACATAAGATATCCTAACACTTTATCAAACCAATAGCAACAGGCGTTTGGAATCAAGTGTTTTTAATCCCTGATTTATGAAAGAAGTAGAAGAAGAAAGGCTCTCTGTGTTCTGTTCAAATGCCCCTCTGCCACCTTGGAGCCTCTCTGTGTGGAGTTTGCAAGTTCCGTCTGCGTATTCCAGCTTCATCCCACACTCCAAAAGTCATCCAATCTATGTAAATTGGTGACTCTAAATCAGCCGAGATAGGCTCCAGCCACTCCGCGGCCATGATCAGGGTATACAGTGAAAGAAAATGAATGAATAAATATCTGAATTCTTAGATGAAAAATATCTGTAGAAATGGTGGCACCTTCTTTCGATTTCTTATGACTGTTTTCTTTCTATGTAAGATATATGAAAAGGAAATTTCCGTACAGTTTGTCATTAATAGTAGCAGTAGAAGTTGTACATGCTACTCTATGTACTGTATCTATCCCCTAATGTGATAGATAGTATTGTAATAATTAGGGCTGAACAATATGTATATCTTTTCTGTATTAACATTGCAATATATGTACGTTCAATAGTACAGGGTAAGTAAGCCAAAGATATCATGATGTATTTTCTTGACTGCTTGATACAAATGGATAACTTGTTTGTCATTTTCATGACTGATATACAAGATCAGGGATATTCTTTATTTATTTTATTGTGATTCTTTGGTCAGGCATGACTGACTGGTATCTCTCTGCATTGAAATGAGTCAAACTGAACCAAATAAATAACACTGGTTCTTAAATGGGGGTACATGTGCCCTCTAGTGGTACTCAGAGGTATGGCAGGGGACTTTCCCCAGCAATAAAGCAATAAATTATATAAAAAGAGAAAATATGCAACCAATAAAAAATAAAAACAATTCTGCGGCCCTAATAATAATTGAATGTTGACATTCTTTTGTTTGCTAGTTGTAGTTGTACCACTTGACCATATCACAAATATGCGATGTTGACATTTGTCAAACTGTGTGGTTGTTCTGCAGATGAGAGACACGGCACCCTGAGACTCAGCAACCTCACTAAAAGCCTGTCAGGGAAGTACATCTGCCGAGCCAGCAACACTGCCGGCTCAGACAGCTGCTCCATTAACCTGGAGGTTATCACCTGTACGTGCAGTAGGATGAAAATGCACTCCACTACACAACACACACACACAAACCAGTGCGTTCAAAAGTGTGTGGTTTTTTTTTTAATGAAACCAGGGAGTCATCGAGTACTGATCTGTCATCTGTTTCCCAGCTTCCAATGCAGGAATGATTGCAGCATTTACACTGGGGTCCATAGTGGGACTGGTGGCCGTAGTGCTTGTCCTCATATTCATACTGAGAAGGAGGCGGGACACTGAAGAGGAGATAGCCAATGAAATCAAGTAAGTTACTCAGTGTGTGCGTGTGTGTCTTGAACAGGCTTCTAAATAACATTCACAAAGACCATAATAGTTATTACAAGTCACTTAAAGAGGTAAAAAGGAGAACCTTTTTGTGTTTAAGTATTAGTACTTAAATTCGGTATTCCATTTCTATGTATTTACTATTTAGAGACTTATAGCATTTCTATTTTTTGCTGTTCTTTTGTAACAACAACCTGTACTTCTCCGTAACAGAAGAGGGACGTTTGTTTTGTTAGGATCATTTTCCTAATTATTTAAGATTTTGGTTGTTACTGGTTCGATCAAAAACTTGTATGGACTGAGAAAGAAGTATTTCATTGTGCCTGAAACATCAACAACTCGCTGGATTTCATTTTGATTTTGTGTACATTTTCAAGCTTTCATTAGCACTATTTTGAGATTTGTTTCTGAGTGCCAAACTGAGTTTGTATTTATATAAATACTGGTCAGTTTTGTCGAACCGGGAGATATAATTGAGATCATTAATCTAAAACAATATCCAGAAGTTAATTATATTTTGGCACGTTTTGGTTCAATAAAATTACAAGAAAACTAGAAGAGAAAATGAAGTTAAAAAAAAATTATACTTTTTAGTTTATTGGATATTTGCACTCAGATGTTCATCGTACCAATGAATGACATAAAACAACCATATAAAATATACCCAAAAATATGAAATTTGTAAGCTTTGCTGGTTTAGCACATGGATATATGTCAGAATGTATGTAGCTGTGGATATAGACAGCTTTAAGTTTCTGACCTGGAATCACATTTGAGGAAGCAACATGACGGCTTTGAGTCCCTGTCTAAAGAGATGGTTTTCTATTTTGAGATTCTACCACAAGAGGGTGTGTTATCCCTTTAAAGGTAACTCAGCATTCCACCACAAAGGGATTTCATGTTTTTGTTCTGCTTCCGTCTCACTCTCCCACTACTCTCTGCCACAGGGAAGACGCTCAAGCTCCAAAGCGAGTGTCATGGGCTAAGAGTAACAACGGCTCTGACATCGTGTCAAAGAACGGCACTCTGTCCTCCATAGCCACCAGTCCTCAACCTGGAGACCCCCACCAGCCCAACTTCCACTATCCATACTCCCCCACGTCAATGTCTGACAGCTCTGTCATCAATGCCTACCAGCTGCGACCCGGAGAAGCCAACACTCTACAAGGACTTCCCGGTTACAACATGGGAGGGACCCCGTCACGTAAACACAAGCGGCCCCCCAGTGCAAACGGGGGGCCTCCTCAGGTTCCGAGAAGCTCTATGGTCAACATCCCAAACAGAACTGATGGAGCTCAGCCTCAGATGCCGCCCCCACAAATCAGCTCGTCTACCCTGACACGCATGGGAGCTGTTGCTGTGATGGTGCCCGCTCAAAGCCACGCCGGCTCGCTGGTGTAGCCGGCAGAAGCGTCTCTGGTGGGTCCTGAAAGGAGTATGCTTACGGAGGGAGAGAAAGTATGCCTTTAAATAGAAATGCACTTTCTCTGTAAAGACCTGAGAGGTTGTAAGGGAAAAAAAATATTGTTTTGCTTTTGTTAAACTGAATCGGTGTTAGTTTCTTTTTTTATTCCAACTCACTAAAGAGAAATATATTTTTATTTACACACTTATAAAGAGATCCTCAAAATAGCCTCTAATTCAATTCTGATTTTTGGCAATGTAATTTTAATTTCAATTACTGAAATTGAGTTAAAGTGAATGATGATAAAAAATGTCAATTTGCCATTCAATAATATTCATGTTTGGATACATTTTTATATAATGTATTAATAAAATACAAAAAAAAACACAGGTTTTATGATTTAACTTCCTTTCACTGTTCTTTAAGGACACTTGTCTCAGGCTAAATGCACTAGAACAAAAACCCAGCAAAGTCACAATTCAGGTATTTCAATGTTACCTTTCCAATGTCTGGCTTTGTTTGACCCACAATTATTCCTGTTCATGTAAAGGTTTTAATTTAACCTTGGTGGTGTCATAGCAGATTGTCTCCTAAAATGACGGACTTCAGATTTTATTATGGTAGATAGAATCTAAACAGAATAGTGAATATAACATTGTTGAAGTATTGGTTTCTATTTTGTTCAGAAGGTGCTGCGTAATATGCCATTCCATAATAAAGGCCATTAGTTAAGTAGAATGGCCGCAAATGGTTTTGTTTTCCCGTAAGTATAGTAAATTCTGCAAAGTGTCTGGCAGTTGTTGAATTCAATATTGAGCCCGAAGGAATACGTGTAGCACTTTTAATGCAGTTTTGATTGTTGACAGTTTTTTCAATAAAGTGTTATTGAGTGTTTGATTTTAGTGTGAGTGATTTTCTATTTACTTCACCTGGAACCACATGGCTATTCATGCCAAAAAGAAAAGGAGGGGGAAAATAAAGGAAAGTATTTGTTCTGTCTAAACTAAGGAAGTTGAGCTGTAAAATCAACCTCACAGACCTGTTCTAAGGAATTTCAGATACTCCCCCCCGGGTATACCTGCTCAAACATATGTTTCTTTCATTTTAATACTGGCGTATCATTGTGTGCTGGAATGTCCTGCTGTGGATGTTTAATTTTTCGCTCACTGAAACTACTTTCCAATAATGCAGTACTAAACAAACCATCCCTTTTTTTTTTTAAAGCAATTGTCTTTTTAAATAACCATATACGCCGTTACATTGATATTTGTCGAGGATTAGTGATCTTTATAACGTGTAAGACGCGGAACCAAACGACAAAGGTATCAGTTTGACGGGAGGACACGCTCTGATCGTGATAATAATAATAATAATAATACGTTTAATTTCTAATGCACTTTACATTTGGATCACATCTCAAAGATGATGGTTGATGGACAGATTTTCTTCGGGGCGGAGCTTCACCTTCATTCCACTGTCCGTGAATATTCTCCAACTGTTCTGACAAATGGAACTCTGTAATGTACAGCACAGTAGTAGGAGGTTGCACCGCGGAGTTCAGACAGGAAGCACGGGGTAAGTTCGACGGGTACGATCTTATTTCTAAAAATATGATCATTTTGAGCCTCAGGTAGGTCAATGCTGCCACGCCCCTCTGACGAAGGCGATTTATACCTTCGTCAGTGGAACCAGGCAGACCAGGGCGTTGGCTGCGTCGACGTTCATGTGTGTCTGCGAGCGACTAACTGCAGCTAATTGAGAAATATGTGGAGCTTTAATGAAAATCATGAACAAGATCGAGGTTTAGATGGTCATCACAAACAGCTGGATGTCGACTGGAAACCCCAAATAAAGATATATAGGATAGGTAAGTTAAGCTTCAAATATTAGACTAATTGTACCTCGCAGAATAAATACTTGTACTTGCTTACGTGTCTGCATTTGTGAAAGGACTTCCTCTCAAATAAGAAGTGTTCCGATGTTTAGATGAAATCGTTAAAGACAAATGTCATCGATTCATTGGATGGATTTGGTAAAACCATCTAATGCAATATTGCAATTTATAATAGTAAATGCATTTAGTGTTTTAATCCGTAATAAACTGGAAAAATGTACCAAATATAGGACTTAATCCTATGAAGTGACAAAGCTCTTCAAAGAAAATAAAGAAATGCGTTTTTCAAACGATATTTTTTATTGGAATTTATCAAGTCTTTGATTTTTGATATGTGAGAAATAAGATATAAATATTAAACTCTTGAGGTAACTATTCAATAAGTACATTTTTCATGCTTCAGGGACATTCAAAAGTGGGGAAATTATTCCAAGTTTATCTGGGAATAAATACATGTATCGAATAATCAACAAAACTTATAAAATATCTGATAATGTCCACGTTTTGATGGAGATAAAGGTATTTTATGAAACAGTTTTAATATTATAATTTTTTTTGACTTAATCACAATTATTACTTGAACCAGGATTATTATACATCTTCGCTTATATACACGTGTCAATGTGCTTAACCACTGGCAGCAACAACTGTGCTATCCAGCTGTTTCTCTTCCGCAATCTCTATGTTCCCTCCCTCTATTTCCAACCCGGAGTACGACACAGTTCAGTGCCAGGCTGAGGGCTGAATTGTCCTCTGATACTTAAAAATACTGTATTATTTTATCCATAGCAATGAGCACAAAATAAGTACTTATGTATATAAACTCTTGTACCCTTCAACCTAATACTTGAACATCAGTTCTTACAATTTTTTGTCCGTCAGCCTAATGATGTTTCTTTTGATCTCTGTTGCTGAAGAGCTCCCACAACATGTCTGTAAGGAGAAGGCTCCTGCTGACCACCAGCTTTGTAATCAGGAGGGGAACACCAGTATGGACCAAGATAACTCAGAGCCACTAGAGATTAAATTGGAAAAGGAGGAGCTCTGCTCCAGTCAGGAGGGACTGCAGCTCGTTGTAAAGCAGGAGACGGATACATTTTTGTTGACTCCTATTCATGATGACAGTGATCACAGTGAGTATCATATTCTGGGTGCAGCACAAAATGAAACTGTTGTCAACATGCCAGTAATAAGTGCCCCTGGGTTCACAGAAAGGCGCTGTATAAGTACAATTTATTATTATTTTTATTATTATTATAAGCACAACGGTCGGAGTGACAAGCATGGGCCTGCAGCGTCTTACTTACAAGCTTCATATAGCTGAGAGCAAAGACCAGAAAGATGAAAACTCTGAGTCCACTAGGGAAGCAAAGCTCAATCCAAACAAACAACAGCACAAAAGAAGAAGTCGAACAGATGATGAATACAAACAGATTGTGTTAAAAAGTAGTATTGTAAACCACAGATCGATCCTCAGCACAGACAGCTGGATATATCTTTGAAACCCAAAATAAAGTTACACAAGATAGGTTTGTAGAACTTGATCATTTTAACAACACAGAAAGAGAGATTTCATTTGCACTAACTGAAACCCAACTTTTTTAGATGTCTTTATTTCTACATCCTTCAGGATTACTGGCACACTTAAAAATATCATTACAAAGACGGTCTTTTTTGGCTATACTGGTTCTCTTTAATTATACTTATTCAAAAAAAATCGAATCCTTTATTCAGGCAACAAAATAAAAATAAAAAAACATAACATTCCTAACATGTAACGAATGTTTTTTACTTAAGACATTTAGAGAAAATACTTTGTGGCAGACATGTACCAATAATTGTGGCAAGTGTGTGACACAATTATCACCCTTTGAAAATCCTGTGATGAAAGGGTAGCTGAAGCATATTTCTAGACCTATTTTATATTTTTATGTTCACTGGTCTGAGTAGGAACTCTGAAGTGGTTCAAAACAGAAGTTTCTTCCACAGCATCGATTAATATTTGATTTTAAAGCTACTGAAGAAATATCCACTGACTGATATTATAAATATGCCGAAAACCAAAATGACGTTTTATCTGCCATCCATCAAATTTATACTGGTCAGGGGTCGTGTTGTCCCTGCAAGATATTCCAGATGTCACGCAACCCTCCCAAGCTCATCCTGGACGATTGCAGGGATCGTGAACAGTCTCGTTCTCAAGAGTTCTCTGATGAAATATAAAAAAATCCTCCATCGAGTTCCATGTCTACCCAAGATTAACTCTGTATTTGTTTCATTTTCAGCTGCTTTCAAATGCCTTTAGTGCCTATAAATGAAAATAAAAATTTGTTTAATATTCTGCCACCTCCTTTCACACACAATATGCAGATAAGATAAAACTGGAAGATACTTTCAGTCAGTAAGAAGTTTCTCCAACGCTAGTATTCTCTCCTTTTCTGAGGAAGTGAGTTGGAAGTGAGTTTGCAGTCGAGAGCATATCTTTTTTATCATAAATAGTTCAAAGTTTGTGCTCAATTGGCGTGAAGTATGTCGATCATAGCGTCTCACCAGCTTTCATGGTGAATCACAAAGTCGTTGCCCCATTGATACTGCCTTTTTCGTTTTCCTCGTGTACGATTTTAACTCGGAATTATCAAAGCCAGAGTCGATTGAACCAACTGAAAGCAGCGGTTCCGGAAACTCTGGGTTTCTCATCTCAGGGTTGATCAAGCCGGATAGCAGGGATAAACTCATTTCCTGAAACATAAGCAAGCTGGCATTTAACTGACAAAAGCTGTTTTGGAGGGTAGCAAGAGAAAAGCCTCTGAACGAACCCATGATTAAGGATCATGGGTATGTATGGTTGCTAACTTGCTACTATGCAAATTAGTTTATTTTCATCACAGTACTTATATGTTCTTTTCTGTCACTTCAGAGCTCCCACAGAAATATCTGTGTAAGGTGGAGGAGGCGGTTCCCACTGAGCAGCAGGTCTTTAAGCAGGAGCGGTACTCCAGTATGGGACAAGAGTTGCCGGAGCCACCAGAGATTAAAAAGGAACCGATGGAATTCTGCACAAGTCCAAAGTTAGAGCAGCATGTAGTGAAGCAGGAGACTTATAACTTTATGTTGACTCCTACTTTTGAAGCAAATGACCATATTCTGTATTTGAAACTTAATGAAACTCTTGCAGCAAGAAAAGGGTCTGTAGCCAGCATGCCAATTATAACCTCTGTAGTAGGAGCACCAGACAGTGGCCAGCTGCTGCTCTCTAATAACTCTAGTGATACTGAGAGCCAAACTCAAAAAGAAAACATCTGTGAAAAAGATTTCAATTTTAAGGGAAAAGTACCCTTTGAAACGATTACAGCTGAGAGGCTATATAGTTGCCAAACATGTGGAAAAGGTTTCAGACACAAGGGTCATTTGACCTCCCACATGAGAGTCCACTCAGATGAGAAACCATATGTTTGTCAAACATGCGGGAAGGGATTCAGACACAATGGTTATTTAAAATCCCACATGAGAATCCACTCAGGTGAGAAGCCATATGTCTGTAAAACATGTGGGAAAGATTTCAGATGGAATGGTCAATTCACAGTCCACATGAGAATCCACTCCGCCGAGAGGCCATATGTTTGTATAACATGTGGGAAAGGTTTCAGATCAAATGGTAAATTGAAAATCCACATGAGAGTCCACTCAGCTGAGAAGCCATATGTTTGTATAACATGTGGGCAAAATTTCAAATTTAAAGATCAATTGACCATTCACATGAGAACCCACTCAGGTGAGAAGCCATATGTTTGCACAACATGTGGGAAAAGTTTCAGGCAAAAATGTCATTTGAAAGTTCACATGAGAATCCACTCAGGTGAGGAGCCATACGATTGTACAACATGTGGGAAAGGTTTCAAATCTAAGTGTGACTTGACAGTCCACATGAGAAATCACTCAGGTGAGAAGCCATATGTTTGCAGAACATGTGGGAAAGATTTCAAATGGAACGGTCAAATGAAAGTCCACATGAGAATCCACTCAGGTGAGAAGCCATATGTTTGTGAAACATGTGGGAGAGGTTTCAGCTCTAATGGTAACTTAACAGTCCATATGAGAATCCACTCAGGTGAGAAGCCAAATACTTGTAAAACTTGTGGGAAAGGTTTCAGATCTAATGGTAAATTGACCGTCCACATGAGAATCCACACAGATGAGAAGCCATATGTTTGTATAACATGTGGGAAAGGTTTCAGGCAGAAATCTAATTTGACAGTCCACATGAGGAACACCCACTCTGATACAGAGGTACCTTTGCAAGGTGTGCTTTAAAACTACTGTTCTATGTTTGAATAAGTGACGCATAGACTAGGCGAGTCATATTGTATTTGTAAAATACTGTGAGTGACAGAAGATTGAGTCATTGTTTATCGTGGTTAAAATACACAAGGACTCATGGGAGTGAGAAAGCACAAAATTAAAGCACACGTGTAAAATTTTCACTCTTGTAACATATTTAGTAACACCTGGGAAATTGGCTCCAAATTTGTGAATTTAGGGCAAATTTCTTTATATCATGGACTTTCTTATATTACTTTGTGAAACTTCTTGCACCTCATTTTTCTTTATGCAAATGTACATTCACAGCGATGCAATTGAATCTTAGGCTAATTATATCCCGAAAAGTCTGGGATATTATGGATATTATGGCATTGACCTCGTTATAACTCAAAAAATAGCAAATGGATTTGGTCTCATTCACCAGTTGTTCTTATGAATATATTTCTTCGTAAACCGCTATTATGCAGTACTTCCGAAAATTCTGGCATTCACCAATGGTCCTTATTGTATTTGTTAGGTAGGTTGGGTAAGACTAGAATCTCAAAGAACCTATTTAGCAACACCTAGGTACTGTATTTCAAACGCTTAAATCTCAATATTTTCTTATTTCAAAATCTAGAGAACTCTGATCCATGTTTGTAATAAATGTATCTTACTAAAAGATTTTCTGCCTCATCTCAGTATGTTAGAGTGACTTAAAAAATGTCAATTTTCTTTCATTGTATCTTTTAACATGTACTTCTCTGTGGAAAACACAGAAACCATCATTGTCTTTTAAAATGTCAAGACATTTGAGGTAAATCCCAGATTTTTTATTTTTGTACATTTGTATCACATTTTTTAATATGAAGTTTTTTCTTTTATTCTAGGCGAATAACTGTGTACTCCAATAAATATCCTTCCCCTCCCTGCTTTTCTGAAGTATTTTTGTATTTCCCTTCAGCATCACTTTGTCCCCAGATTTAAAAACTAGGAACATAAGGGGCTGTGATCCCTAAACTGGGAGAATTGCTTCAGTAGATTCCAGGTACGCTGAGGTATGTCCAGAATAATGCAGTCCTAAGAACAGCTAACATACATGGCGGAACCCTCAAACTCCCAGGACTTTGATGGAGTACGAGTGTTAAATTTGATGCATTATTACATTTTGTTCAGCATCAGATTAAAAAAAACAACTTTTCACTACATTTCTCTGCATCAAACATCACTGCTTCGTCAACGATCTTCAGAACAGGAGACTGAAAATCCTTCATGACTCATCGTACCACAAACTTCACCTGCTGGGTGTTGAGCTACCAATTGTATTAGAAAAGGTGGGCTAGGCTTGCCTGTTTGCCAAAAATATAATTTTTCCAACCTTTGCTTGTGTTCTTTCATAGCTATTTATTGAAATTCTGAAAATAATGTGTTCTTCTAGATATATTGAGAGTGTTATTCACTCTCAATATATCTTTATTCTTTCTCCCAACTGCCACCAGTCTATATAACAGCTCAATGTGAAAGTGTGTTGTGTCTGAAACTCGGAACTCTTCGGCCACGAGAATCAGGGTGAATGTTATCTATGGTTAGCTTTATAGAACAGACCTAATTGGACAGTGCCTGCTCTTTCTCTCTCATTGTCTAGTACTGAACATTAATTTAATGTGTGTGAGTGTGTGTATATCTAAGATCACATCCCTTTCAACATTTCACAAAAACTGAATTGAAATAAAAATCCTGTTAACTGGTTTAAGTTAAACAGCCGGACATTTGATGGAATAAATATTAGCTAACAAGCTAGTTAATTCATACAAGTCAACCAACTGGTATCATGAATGACGAGCTGTTTGATGAGGCAGTTAGCTCACAAGGTGTGATTAGTCAGATGATGTCTTGGGAAGATAAGGCGTTGAACCACAAGCCACAAACTGACATATTTACGTATTGACATGTTCCTCCATTCTTCAGTTGGCGCAGCTAACTTTCCAGGTTGTTTACGTCATCAGTAAACGCCGCGTTGACCAAAGACAAAACAATGACGCTGGCACTAAATTGAGGAAGAGTTTTATCTTTGTGCTGTGCATAAAAAAATGAAATAAAAGGAAATCGTGTTGTTGTACAACATCATTGCCGAACCAAAGTGGAAGTTTTCAGCTATTAGAAAAAAATACTGAGGCCTCAATTGTAGATACGGCCATTGCTGCACACATCCTGGTGGTGATTCTTCTGACAGAAAAAATAATCATCTTGTCTGCGCGAGATACATTTTATCTCAAGGGTCTTCAAGGGTCTTAATATAATACTATAATCTTTGTCATTCATATAAACCGTGCCACCCCCGGTACAGAAGGTGGCGGCATTTCCTTCAAAGAGATGGTTGCCAACTGGAAATAAAAGATAGAAGAAAACGATACATTTCAAGTAGTTAACTACATTTACCACCAGTACCAGCCGCAAGCGTGTGACATAACGCTACACCATTCCGTTCCAGAGTAGACATGGTGGCTATCGGGTCGATAGGAAGACTTTCCAGACTGGGGTCCAGCGCCTGCAGGCTACGAGGTTTATTTTTTAACCGAAGCCCACAGAGACGAGGCATAGCTTCATGTATTGACCGTAAGTCTACGACAACGAGAACAGTACAAGCTGTGTGTTATAACGGATACCCTTCACTCCCGTGTACACAGCTGTGGAATATACCGTAACGTGTATTAGACTTCTATTTATCTGACAGCTACCTGATACTCAGATGGGCCACATTTTGACCTTTCTTATTTATACATTATTTTCACCGTAGGTTTTTATTGGGCAGTTTTGTACCTTGTGGTTCTCCAATCATGATGCAAAGCGAGCCAAAACCTCCTCCCTATAAACCCCCCCCTTCGACTCAGGCAGGTTAACCAAACCCAACAAACCAAATTTTGCAATTGTCACCAAAGGGATTTAAAAAACGCACCACTGAACGTTCTGATAAATCTGCCAGGGTTATGATGTGAAAACCTAAATGTGTTCTTTATTATTGCAGTGATTATACTTGATAACAAACACAATGTAAACACCATGAATTTGTGGCAGTATTTAGGTGAAAAAACTGGAGAATAAATGGTAGGAGTGTAAAAGGTCGTTGCTGCCCTCAAGGTGATTGAGCTGTTCCTGTTTGGCTATGTTGAGTTGTTTTACCCGTTTGGCCGGGGTTTGGGGCTGTAGGCTATTCATCTGGCTAAATGTTGATCAAGACACACTATAATTAGAATGATCAGTTCTCACACCCATGGGACAGTTTCTGGTGGACATGCCTTTATTTCCTGCTAAAGTCATTTCCTCCTCCTCCTCTAACTTCAGAGGTGTGAACAAGGGAGCGGTTATTTGGGATTGGAACCCAATGTAGTTTTCCTTTTAAAGAAACATTTCTGAGATTTTCCTTTTTTTAAATGCTGCAATTTGTCAGAGAATTGTAATGAAAAGTATGTGTCACATCAAGCGTTTGTGATAAAGTTTATCTTCATTTAAAAAATACGTTGGCATCTTCTTTTTTTTTGTGAAGCACCTAGATTTCCCATTTTATTTACTTGTATCTTAACTGTAATTCTGCTAAAATGTTTTAAATCAAAAAATAAAATCTAACAGGGGTTTCCTAACTTGTTTTGTATTAGTTTTATTAATTTGCTCAAGATATGTCATCAGAAGAGGTAATATGTCACACAAGAAGTGTTATTAATGTATTAGAACTGTTAAATAGATTAAAAAAACTGTTTTAAAAACCTTTTTTTTTTTTAAAAATACAAGTAGTAAATTAACATGCAGAGGTTTCTTGAATTCAAAAACAGTCGAGGACAAATCTTTATCAGGAACTGTATAAAGTTTTAACCTGTTGCCTTATGGGTTTAAGGCATCATGGCTATTTCTCTCATAATTATTTTCAGACTTAAGACTACTCGTCAAAGTCAGAGAAGTGATACCAAACCGTATATGTTGAAAATTATCACAAGCCTGCCCTACATAATAGATCTTAAAATTGAAAAGATCTTCTGAAATTTGCGCCAAAAGTACTTCCCAACAGTATTATGCATACAGTACTATATCAACCATATTGTGTGTTCTCTTTTCTTTTTGTCAGCGGCTTTTGGACTCACAGATGAACAGAAAGAGTTTCAAAAAGTGGCCTTTGACTTCGCAGCCAATGAAATGGCTCCACACATGGCAGAGTGGGACCAAAAGGTATGAAAGAGAAAGGCATATACCAATGTTCTCAGAAGGGATCATAATGTTTGCGAAGAAGATAGACGATATGTTTATGGGCAGAATTGCATAGCAACACTGAAATAAATGCTCTGAAGGTATGTATATGACCTTCAAGGTATATAATATCTATCCGCTCATTTATTTACTAATATAAAAAAGCATTTAAAGTGAAACAATTTTAAATTCTTTTAATGGAAAATATTGATATATGTGATTCCTTTCCATTATTACAAACCATATAATGTCTGTAGTTTCACTATGTCATCATCATTTTTATTAATCATTGTCATTTGTGTATATGTCAATTGATAAATTTCCAGGAAATATTCCCTATCGAGACGATGCGAAACGCCGCCCAGTTAGGCTTTGGTGGGATCTATGTTCAGCCGGACGTTGGAGGATCGGGTCTTTCTCGGCTGGACACATCAGTCATCTTCGAGGCCTTGTCCACAGGATGTGTCAGCACCACAGCTTATATCAGCATCCATAAGTATGAATCACTCAGATACAACAATTAAAGGTGCAGTTGGTAAAATTTAGTGGCATCTTTCGGTGGTTTTCCTGATTGTAACGTATTTTATACGACAGCTCGCCGGTCCCTATCCAAAGATCTACGGCGGGCTTTGTCATAAAGATGTTGATGACTCGCCTGTCTAGTGATTAGATTCCTTTGAGAGAAATCTTTATATTGCTGAAAAGTCGCCGCCTTTGATTATTTGTTTTACCACGATAACTCAAAAACTATTTCATGGGCCACTTTCAAATTTTATACCCCTAGAGACGTTAGCGTGAGGAAGAAAAAAACTTGCTTTATTTTTAGAAAGGTATTGTGCATATTTCTACCGTTAGTAAGCGCACTATCGCCAAAAGTTTTTTGGCCACGATTCTTCAACCGATGATGGTAATTAGTCCAAATTTGGTGCATATGAATTCACTCGACGCGATCTGACTCGTTTATTTCATATTTCACTCCATAGAGGGCTTTTTTTTTATTACAAAAGATGTTTTTGAGCACAACAGTCCAATTGTGTATAAATTTAGTTCATATGAATTCGAACAAGGAAAACTTGTCACTTCTTTTATTACTGAGCTAATAAAACATAGTTAGCTGTACCACTTGGATCTTATCTTGGAGTTGACGTTATCGTTTACGTTATAAAAATAGTTCAATATGGACTGTTTGTGGACTTCAATGCTTTTTGGAGATATAACCTTGCAACATAGATCTAATAATAAATACATTTTTTGTAATTTATTCTGTAAAACTATAGGTCAATGCTTAAATGTGTGATAACCAATATTTTGGTTTTATACAAGAAAGGCACAAAGTTCTTCATCACCAAAACAGGCTTTTCATCAAATAATCCATATTTTTTTCTGTGTGAGATGAATCTAGCTCTTTGAATTTTTAATACAGTAAATAAAAATGAATGGTGGTTACTGCCGACTATAAAGGACTACGAAAAACCAATTTGCTCTGCCTGCAAATTTACAAAATGCTCCTCTCTTCCTCACGCAGCATGTGTGGGTGGATGATTGACACCTTTGGAAACAATGAACAGAGGGAGAAGTTTTGCCCTGATCTCTGTTCTATGGAGAAGTTTGCTTCTTATTGTCTCACTGAACCAGGTCAGTTTCTGAACGTAAAGAAAGGACTTTTTGACTTTGTTGCATGCAAAGATAATATTTCTGTATAACGTATCCATAAGCATTTACATACGTGATTTATCTCACATACTATACCTGTTGTATGCACATTTCAGTTAAAACTCATCACCAAAAGTAACCCATGACTTTTGATTTTAGGTAGTGGAAGTGATGCTGCTTCACTCCTGACCACTGCAAAATTGAATGGCGACCATTATATACTGAATGGTTCAAAGGTAATTCAAAATTTGTCTCTACATGTATGGAGTGAAATTCCTGCCAAAAGTTTGCACAGAAATGCAATACAATTAGCATGTGCATATACAATGAGATTTGCTAAACACAGAACATGGTTCACATACCAATGTCTTGGATTTTACAAATACAAAACATGTTCTACAAACAAACAACCATTCTCAATAAAAAATGTGTTTTGCATATAAGAAATGCAATTCACAAAAATGTGCCCAGAGACAACTACAGCCTGTTTTGCAAGTACAAAAAACTGATTTGACTTTTGCACATTCTTTCAGCGGGGGGGTGTGACACGACTTGCAAGCAAACGTGTTGAGATTTGGTCGACACAGGTCTTTTATGTTTCACTTCCTACAGCAGTGGGGATCGCAATGAAATTGTACTCCTGTAGACTGAATAGCAGTTAAATGTCATCTGTGCTTCATTATTGGGAATCACAAAACCATAAACTGGTAGGGTGTTGGGTAACAATGAACAATAAATAAATAAAAAATGTTATCTTAATAATAATAATAATACATTTAATTTATAATGCACTTTACATTTGGATCAAATCTCAAAGTGCTTTTACATCTCTTCTACATCTCTGACCTCATCACAGTGAAGCTTCTACAAGATATACATTCTTTACACCATCATTGTTTGAGGGGATGAGGTGTTCACTGATTGTGGGCAACTTCAAACTGAAGCGGATCTGTCCTGCTCATGGTTTAAAGCATAGAGAATCATTTCTGCGTTAGCATCTCCGCTAAATATCAGGCACTTAAAAAAAAAAATACAAGCTATTAGATCAGTTTAGCACCAACAGACTCAGCTGGCAAGAAAGTGAAAGATTGTTGGTTGGATGAAACTGTCATTGTAAAATCTATACTCCATAAACTGAGTAACAGCAACACCTGCTGTGGAACAGGTGTTGCTGTTACTACAAAGAACCTATGTGTGCACAAATCTGAGGAAGTTTGCGATTGTGTCTTTGTGTTTGCGTGAGGTGTTCTGGTTTTAAGAGTTTTGAGATTCGTATTTGTACTTACTTGTAAGACATGCTGTAGTTGTAGTTGGTACGTTTTGTCTTTGCAAAACAGAAAATATTAGTTTGTGAATCACGTTATTTATTTTCAAAACGCATCGTGTTTGTTTGTGAAAAACATGTTCTGTTTTTTTAGTAGAACACGTTTTGTGTTTGTAAAACGTAACACATTTGTATGTAAATCATGTTTGTATTTGCAAATTATATTGTGTTTGCACTTGAATCGTTATCCGTTTGTGTGCAAACTTCTGGTAGGAATTTAACTCCGTATTTTTGGCTGTAAGTTATCTCACAGTGAGCCATAACATGTCCCTCTTCATAACATCCAGGCCTTCATCAGTGGAGGAGGAGACACAGACGTCTATGTCGTAATGTGCAGGACAGGAGGAAAAGGACCAAAAGGCATCTCTTGTTTAGTGGTAGAAAAGGGAGCCCCCGGCCTCAGCTTTGGCAAAAAAGAAAAGAAGGTAGAGATAATTTCTCTTGCTAGATTTCACTATTTTGTTGTGCCTGTGGTGTTTGCAAGTTCCCACTAGATGGCAGGATTAATTCATTGTCATTCTGCTGTTTTTAAATCGGTTCACCAGGTGGGTTGGAACTCCCAGCCGACCAGAGCAGTGATATTTGAGGATTGTGCCGTTCCGGTAAGCAACCTACTGGGTGAGGAAGGACAAGGATTCAGCATCGCCATGAAAGGCCTGAACGGAGGCAGGATTAACATCGGTGAGGAGGCAGACAATATTTAAGTACCTCTCCCTCTCTATTGTACAGCAGTTAATGTCCCACAATTGTTATTTATCCTGTAGTAGGGAAAAGAGGTGATCCAGCCCCATACAATGAAAAAGATCTAGTTATCTATGTAATAAAAATAAATGGTATTTATTTACAGTAGCTTTAATTAAATCACTTTTGCGAATAGTAGAAGGCCCAAGCAGTTGCAAAATAAGTGATGTGCATTATTTCATGTACATTATGAAAGGGTTTGGAGAGCTAATATTAAAGCACTAGTATGCAACAGAATAGAAACTCTAATTATCTAACAGATAATTAGATTTTATCTAATTAAACTCTAATTATCTGTTAGAGTCATCTCCCTCCATGTGAGTCATGGGGGGACATGAGGGGTTGGAAGTACATTTTGTAAACTATATTATTTCTTTGACAAATTGTACATACAATGGGTGATACGAAAAGTATCTTTGCTAATGACAAATTAATAAATTAGTCATTTATTTTTTTGCATTTCCATGACAACAGCTTGTTTTTAGGAAACAAGGATAAAGTATCGGAGATCGAAAGAGCTTTCATTCGTGTATATACACTGTTTTTGTGGGGGTTTGGAGGAAAATGTCATATTCTTGCAGTTCTTGTTCATTATTTGCTCCACGTGTTAGCTGCTCCTCAGTCAGCAGCATTTGTTGTCTGCCAACAGCATCCTGTTCTCTCGGTGCAGCACACGCCTGCGTTCAGCTGGCGAGGGATCATCTATTGGTACGAAAGCAGTTTGGAGAGACGCTCTCCAATAACCAGGTACGTGGCTCACTTTGTCTGTCTTTTCATTGTAGAATCCATGAAACCCAGATGCAAAGTATTTACACAGTGAGTGATTTTTTTTCTCCCCTTGTTTGTCACATGTTCAGTTTCTACAGTTTAAATTAGCAGAAATGGCCACCAAGTTGGTTGCATCTCGTCTTCTGGTACGAGAAGCAGCAACGGCGTTGCAGCAGAGCCGACCTGATGCCGTTTCCCTCTGCTCCATGGCCAAGCTCTTTGCCACCGATGAGTGTTTTAACGTGAGTTAAACTGAGCTTTAATTGGAACTTTTTCTTTTTCCATGGTTATAATTGCACTATTGTCTCCCTCTTTCTTCATTTCTACCTGTTGTCACTCAACAGATTTGCAACCAGGCCCTTCAGATGCACGGTGGGTACGGTTACCTCAAAGACTACGCTGTGCAGCAGTTTGTGCGGGACATCAGAGTGCATCAGATCCTAGAAGGTGAGCTTTGACCTGGATAGAAGATGATTTAAGTGTTAACTACTCGAGTCTTAAAGCCCAAAAATTCTCTCTATGTGACTCTGCTGTCCTTTTGTTTTCCTTTAAGGCACAAATGAGGTGATGAGGATGATCATTTCCAGGAATCTGCTGACAGAATCATGATAGAACTTTTCCTTGGATCTTCAGCGGTGACTGTATTGTAATTGTTTTCATATCTAGTTTGTTACTGTTAGACTGGATTCATGAGATGCTGCACTTTAGGTTTAAAAATTTACAAGGTTCATTGGACGATTGTGATAAAGCGGAAATCGCGGTTTTCAAGGATAACTTATTGGATCACTTATTTTTGAATGTCTAGTTTATGGCAGATTTATCTTCCTAAACTTCTTCCAAAAGACTGACTTCAAGATTTCAGGCTATGCTTCGAGATGAATGCTAATAAGAGCAGCTTTACTAACATGCAGCATTTAATTGCATAAAGCGCGTTTCATTTAAGTACAGAATCCAGCGGATCACGTCTGTCAGTTTGACAAACTGACAGACGTGATCCTCATCGTGCCTCTAGGTCAGACATGGGTCACCAGTGAGTCATAACGTAGCTCCTGTACATAACAATGAAGTGACTCTATTCTGAATTCTGACTTGAGTTAGTTTCATAGAAAGATAGGATTCATATCCAATTCGTGGTCATGCAACATGAAGGAGAAGAATCAATTGGATTTGGATTTTTGCATAAACTCAAGCACTGGCAGCACAGCAAAATGAAACCAAGAGAACCTGTGAATAGCTATCATGTTTGCCTTCCTTCAGCAAAATTGCATAGATTCTCTTGGTATGGTATGTCACAAATCATGTTTTGTCATTGCTGACATAGATGACTCATGCAAAAACCTAATGCCGTACCTTTGCTTGCAATTTTAATGGACAGATACATTCACATTAGGTCGAGATTCAGTATGTGATCCATATTTTCACCTATGTGAGAGTTTGTAAAGCTACATTCGTCCTTTAAAAAAATGCTAACATGCTGATATTTAGCAAATCAAGCTTATGATAGCACTAGAGTAAGAGTGGAAAGATTACTGAAGTTTATTCTCTGGGAACCATCTCTGTAAAAAAATAAATAATGGTAATCCTTGCAATAGATCTGATAATTCAGTCTGGACCAAACGAATGGACAGTCTGCGCCGCTCCCTTCTCTAGCAGGATGGATCTTTAGACCTTTCATTCAGACATTCAGCTTGCTGTGAAGATGCCAGTTTGGATATACTTCAGACTGTGAAAATAAATCTAGATTATTGTTTCCATTTAAGCGGTTACACCAACTTCAGTATTATTAACTGTATAGTTGTTTTTTTACTGTACATCATTCATCTATATCATCGGATCTGTACCTAATTTGACCTTTCACCTCAATATCTGTTCAGTAGTTTGTAAACTTGGAAATAAGTCGTTTGCCCCAGATACAAATAAATGAGTGGTGAAGTGTGAGTCACCCCTTGGCACAAGATATATGCTGAATACACTCCAAATAAATCCTGTTTCTATAAAATTAATCAGCCTTTTTATCTTTTTTTTAAATTAATTGTTAATATTAAATTGGCATTTTGTTGATGAATAGATGCATTAATGATGACAGACGTCCTGTCTGGATCAATAAAAGACGTGTTGATGGTTTTAATTAAGTTAAATGAGACTCCTCTGTGTTTACTGATACAGGTTGATGAGAGTATTTGATTATATCCATCAATTTTGAGATATTTTTGTTGAGTTAAGTGTGTTTCCGCCTTTAACTTGATAAGATGTTTGATAGATTGATTATGAAAGCCACTTTGTGTTCTGAATCAATACTCAAGTAGTTGATCTGCTCTCCAAGAACTTTACTTTGACTCTGACTTTGTCTGTGGGGGCCTGTCTGGTAACATTGTGTGTTTGTTTTTTTGCTGTACCGATTACATGTTACCTTTTGTTCAGGATTTCAACTTTTTAAGTACAAGTTAAATACAATGCCACTTTTTCTCACAATATTTATTTTCTTTTTATAAGAAGTGGAATTGATTTGTTTTTAAAAATCAAGTTAGGAAGACTTACGTTAATAATTGGCATGTCTTAATTTTATTCATCTTTACATCTTGACCTGTCTTAGATTAAAAAAAGAAATAAATCTAGGGTCCCCACTTTTAAGCTGCAATAATATATATGCAATACTTTGTCCTCTTTTTAGCAAACATAAGTCCTGTTCATAACTATCAAGTACAATTATCTAAATTTCAATCTTTTTGAATACTTATTTTAAATAAAATCTGTCTTTTCAAAAGGAATTATTTTCCAAACGGCAGCTTCATAAAGTAATCAAAGAAAAATCCTTGATATTAAATGTGCTGTGAATTCACAAATTAAAACATCTGGAAAAGACCTTAAAAGAAATGTGACATTTTGAGGGTTTTTTTGTTTGCCACATATAAATATGTATTAGAGATACAGTGAATGAAATTTGACATGTTATTTTAATAAACTGAGATGAGGCAGAAAATCATTCATATGAATCAAAAAATCTAAATCATATGCTGTAATTATGGGGTTTCTAACGCCAATGAGTCCTTGTGTATTTTAACTACCATGAACAAGAACTCGATCTTCTTTCACTTACAGTATTTTAAAAATAAAATATGACTCACCTGCATATGAAGGTCTATCAGAGATTCAGACTAACTTTTCATCACCGACCCGAAAAAATGTTTTAACCGCCCCAAAATCAAAACGTTGATTCTTCACTATACCATCATCTATGGTTGTTGTTAGTGGCATTACATAAACAACACCAAGATGAGGAAATAAATGTCTTCCTTTTCTTTATCTCCTTTCAAGGGATGTTTTACAGTACATGTGCATTAGGTTTTAAACTGTTGTCTGGATTAACACTTCCACTGTTACGTCAGGCCCTGAGTATTAGAGGTATAACAGCCGCTCCACCAACTTGTCCCAGACCTCTCTTATGTTGTATGTTGTTATGTCAGTTTGTCTGTCACACGTCTCGCAGGTCTTGATTTACGGTTATCAAATCGTAGCAGTCTTGAGTAAGTGTGAAAGAGTTTGAGTGGCATCGTGGCACGGAAAATTGCCCTTCCACTCTATGCATCCCATGGACTAGCTGTAGCCTCACCTCGGGACCGGAATACACCTGCTAAGATCCCCAGCCCTATGTAGGCACGCAGGACAGCCTCATCCATCCTCTTCCAGCTGTCTCCAAATTTTCGAAAACCCTCAGATTTGTCATCTCCAGGACAATTTTTTCTATTACTGGTGTGATGAACAGGTAGAATGCTGAGGCAATGTCACTAGCATGGGAAACGGCAAAGCTTGTGGGTCCTGGAGTCATCTTCATGAAATTTTGTCCTGCCATCCTACCCTGTTTGTCATATGTAGTTGAGGACCATGTTATTTTGCCCTTTTTTGACAGGAAAGTCTCTTTCAGCTTGAGGGATTTCTTCCTCTTCTGAAGATGATGCATCATGCTCTGGGTTGTATTCTTCCCCATCTTCTTCTTCTGATACTTCCTCAACTTCTCTTTCAGAATCAGAGAAGTCTTGCTGGACATTTAAAAAATTCTGTACTAGAGCATGTTCAGCAGTGAAATGTTTACTCGTGGCTTCAGCACAGGGAGAATTTGGGGTACTGTCATCTGCAGCCCCTTTGCAGCCTCTGAGAGGCCACACAGAATATGCAGCAATATTGTTTAATTTTGATCATGAGAGCCTGTATGTTCCCGCACTTTTTACCTTCTGTAGGGTTTGAAACTGCACATATACAGACAAGATGGCAATATTGTTACATTTCAATCACGAGAACCTGTCTGTTCTACATTTGTAGACATTCTCATCTATAGTGACACCCTCCTGGGTCGGATCCGGTCACAGTGTACTCTGCCGGAGAGGACCACGAGTCTTGTCATGTTTATGTCTGCTACTCATTGGTTTTAGAACTAAACCATTCTCACATTTTTTGTGGTGTGTAACTGACTCTGTGACTGTGATTTAAACTCAATTTGACTGTCGGGTCATCTAGACCCGAAGACAATAGGAGTAACTTTTATTGTACAGCTTACATGAAAATATGAACGAGAGCAACATTTCACTTTCTCTAAAATGGGGGTCAACCTAGGAAATGTCATCAAATTTCAAGTTAAAAAATATCATTATGGGGATTTTTTTTCTGCTGTTAAACACAGTGGCGGATCATTCTGACCCAAGGACAAACGACTAGCTAGTTAGCTTGCAGCTAACAATCTCTCCTGCAGCCTATTTGTACAGAGATTAATGTTAGCCACCCTTGTCGAATAATGAGTTTACAGTGTCCTATTCAGATTTGGACGTGCCCCAATTTTAGAAATCTGAAGTTAATAAAAATACAATGTATTAATACGTTTCTGACTGACATCTCATGCGAACTGGAGCTCGTTGAAAACGAAGCAGCAGTGCCCCCTGGGTTTAATCTCCACAACATGCCAGGGCCCTGCCGGCAACATTTCAGCATCACCATCAGTCCCTTGTTGAGAACAAAGCTAATGATTATGACTAACCAGTTTTAACAGCATAAACAGGCGTGCTCTGATTAAATCAGCATATTGTCTTGCTTTGATTTGCTACGTAATAGTTACTCAAACATTTATCCCGTACAAAGAGCATTCGTCCCGGATACGTCCCGGGGAACATCCCTGACTTTCCCATCACTTTTTTATCGATCCCGGGTTGAAGGGACGCCATTAGTCTTGGGCCTTGTGTTCTATACTTCACTAATTCAAACAAAGAACAGAATTATTTTAAAGCAGACCTTGCCAAGGAACCTTCTCATCAGAGTGGGTGTTTTTCCTCTGGACTGTCAAATGACATGTTTGGCTGTAACCTTTCCCACTTTTTACAAACAAATGGCTTCCCACCTGAGTGGATTCTCATGTGCCCTATTAATTCACCCTTAGATTTGAAACCTTTCCCACATGTTTTACAAACAAATGGCTTCTCACCTGAGTGGATTCTCATGTGGATCGTCAATTTACAACTCTGTCTAAAACCTTTCCCACATGTTTTACAAGTATATGGCTTCTCGCCTGAATGGATTCTCATGTGGACTGTCAAATCACCCTTAGATCTGGAACTTTTCCCACATGTTTTACAAACATATGGCTTCTCACCTGAGTGGATTCTCATGTGGGCTGTCAATTTACAACTCTGTCTGAAACCTTTCGCACATGTTTTACAAACATATGGCTTCTCACCTGAGTGGATTCTCATGTGGGCTGTCAAATCACCCTTATATCTGAAATCTTTCCCACATGTCTTACAGACATATGGCTTCTCACCTGAATGGATTCTCATATGGACCGTCAACTTACCACTCTGTCTGAAACCTTTCCCACACGTATTACACATATATGGCTTCTCACCTGAATGGATTCTCATGTGGACTGTCAAATTACCCTTCATTTTAAAATCTTTCCCACATGTTTTACAGACATAAAGCTTTTCACCTGGGTGGATTCTCGTCTGAGCAAGCAAATTATCTTTAGTTTTGAAACCTTTCGTAAATGCTTGGCCAACATATTGTCGCTCACCTGTATTTGTTCTTAAGTGTGTTTTTTTCTTAAAGTTTGAATCGCTTATGTATCCTTTCTGATTTTGGCTTTCAGCGGCACCAAAGTCGTTATAAAGTAGCTTTGCTCCTACCACAGAGGTTATAATCGGCATGCTGACTACATACTTTTCCCGTGCTGCATGAGGAGTTTCATCAAGATTCAAATATAGAGTCAGATCTTCTCTGTTGTCATTATTTTCAAAAGTAGGAGTCAACATTAAGGTATCCGACTCCTTCTTCACTACATTCTGCTCTACCTCTGGACTGGTGCAGAGTTCTACCTGTTCCTGTTTAATCTGTGGAGGCTCTGGATGATCTTGTTCCACACTGGAGTTCCCCTCCAGCTTAAAGAGCTGCTGCTCAGTGAGAGGCTCCTCCTCAACCTTACAGTCATATGGCTGTGGGAGTTCTGGTAGGAAAGAAAACAAAAGGAACAGCGTATCGTGATGAAAAGAAACAAATACACACTGTAGTTAGTTGCAGTAAATATGTAAACATAGTAATAACAGGGCCCCAGATAGCAACTAACTTTTAAATTTTGTGACCTGTTTTTCTCTGCCAGTCGCCAATGGCGACCATCCAGATGCAAAAATATACAATATATTCAGTCCTTTGACATTACTTCTTATTTCTTTCATCATAAAAAGTAACGAGCAACTATGATAATGCTGAAGTGTGAAAAACAAATCAAATCAAACAGATTCTTGACATTGGTAGGAGAGCTCGCTAACGTAGCTGTCAGAACAGATAGTTTCCCCAGAGACGGGCAGCAGGGGAGACGGGCTCCCTTGACGGAGGGACAGTAGGTGAGTTTTAACAGCATGGAAAGGGACAGTTTGTCAGGCAGGTTCAGTAGTTCCTGGGTATATGAGGGGAAATTTATGTTTATATATTATCGAGGTGCAGACAAACATCAGATATCAGGGTGGAGTCCTGAATATTTTTTTATTTTCTAAAAGATAAGCTAGTTCAACGCAGGAAAACCGTTTTACTGAATTTTTCTTCGATGGCTCAAATGTATACCCTATTCGAGTCAATTATTATTATTATTATAATTATTATTCAACCAGTTACTTAAATTTTGTTTATCATGCTTGGCGAGTGGGACTTTTTGTCATGTCACTATTCCCATCCATACAACCGATGTGTTGGGGATTACATTAGAATGTTTACTAGAGTAAAAACATTTTTTAAATTATTTAAAGAGAACAAAATTTTTCATAACTTTAGGCTCTAGATTTTGCCCTCAAGTGGACCAGATTAATGTATTTAACTTTAAAAAGAATAAAAATGTAAAGTAAATAAACCGATCTCATTACCAGTGCGATTGATTTAAAGCAGAAACATGGGGACAGTGAAAAACACAGGCTACAATTAATCATATCACTGTGGGGGGGGGAGATAAAGGCATACAGTATATATGGACTCAGAGCCTGAATAAGCAGGAGGCAACTAATTGTACAATGTTCAAAAAAAATATGAAATAAGATAAATAAAATTTACATTAAATATATGTATTTATAGTAACAACATTTGAGCATATTGGATATGGCAAATATGTTGCAAAGAATATATTATGCACAAAATGGGACACAGGGCAAACAAAGGCAGACAGTACAGAAGGAAAAGAAAAGGTTATGGCAGACATTGAACATTGTACTCTGACTTTGATATATTTTTGCATTTGGCTCCTAAATACTTTAGTTTTCGGAGTCAATGGCTCCTTAATATTTTTTGTTGTTGTATAAACAAAGTTGGTTTCAGTCTACGCTAATGTCATTTATCTCTTTTGGTTATTAAAACTATCAAGTTTTATATACCCATCCTGTGTAACTTCATTTCTGGTTTCAAAGCTATATGAATATATGCTGTCGTCACTGAGGATCGTTCTCTTCTTCGTGGTTGAAGATACACATTTTTAACACGGTCGGTTTTTATTCATCATCAGTTTGATTTCATTTTTGTTGTTCTTTGTTAAGATTGGGTTCTGCTTCCCTAGTTGACCCATAGTTTTCATGTTTCATATCTTTCTGGTCTTGGCTCCTAGCTATATGAGGCTTATAAAAGAGAAGCTGATCAGTGTTTAGTGGTCCGACCTCAGAGCTTATGACTGGCATGTTGACCACAGACTCATTCTGTGTTGCTCTAAAAGTCTGATCTTAAATGTGGTCACTCTCCTCATAAACAGCAGTCAATAAAGAGTTACCTATCTCCTGCTGTAAAACAAGCTGCTGTCCCTCCTGATAAGAGCAGAGTTCCTCCTTTTCCAATTTAATCTGTGGTGGCTCTGGGTTGTCTTGGTCCATACTGGTGTTCCTCTCCTGATTACAAAGCTGATGGTCAGCAAGAGCCTGTGGGAGCTCTGGAGCAACAGAGAACAAAAGGATCATTATTAGACTGTAGGACATATTATTTTATTTTTCAGATCTAGGGTACATTAGGTTGAAGAGTAGAATAAGATTAATTTGGGGGATAGAGATAAATTGTGGCCACAATGAAACACTGTATGACGTGTAGTCTATGTGCAACGGAAACTAGGTCTCGTCCATGTGTCTATATTGACTACTTATTTTATGCTTATTACCACCGATATAATAATATATCGACAACTCATAGGAAAGCTCAGTCCTCAGCCTGTTAAAGAATTGTGTTATACATCTGATGGGATTTTTTTATATATTCAAAAATGAAATGGAGCAAGTGTAGGACAATTATTTTGATAAATAGTTATTTGCTTTTAATTTATTCATGTTGAAATGAAATATTTAGAGTGATAATTAATTAGCAAATGGTAAATTATTTTAATTAGTAAAAAGTTATTTGCATTGACTTGTGATGCTAGTTATTAATTTGCAATAAATGGAGTTAGTGATAAACTTTTGTTTGTTTCGATAATTTCCCTCAGGCAGAGATTCCCTCCCATTCCAGATTTCTCTCTTTCTCTGATGAAGCCGGGGTTCTCTTTTTTTCTAAATATCTGCTCTGAGCTCATTAAAAACTTGTGTCAACTCAAATTGTGTGAAGCATTTCGATTATCATTGTGTACGATTTTGACTCAAGAGTTAACTAACTCGGAATTGATTGAACCAACTCAGAGCATAGAAGAACATCATTCAAAACATCTTATTTTGAACATTTGTATTTTATTAATTATTTAATTTGGTTGTACTACTGAGTTAACAAAATGCCTTTATTTTGATGAAATAGATTTTTGTTAGACATTTTTTTATTTAGCAATAACTTATTCTGAAAACTGTATTTTTCTCTGTGTGTTGTTCTTTGACAACCACTTTATCGCAATCGTAAATCGCAACATTGTCCACTATAATCGCAATGTGACTTTTTCCAACAAATAGTGCAGCCATAAATAAACATATAATCTTAATCAAAACCTGGAAATTATTATTTGATTAATTATTGATTTTGTCACAAATTCTCACCTGAAATACCTGTTTTTTACTATTTTAATCAGTACAATACAATACATGAAATAATTAAATCATTCATTCATATACCATTTTCAACTATGAATTATATGTCCATGAATGTAGGTGTCAACTATTATAGATTGTAACACCTGTTTACAACACGTCCATGGAATGAATTAATTTGATTCTTTATAATTATTTCAGCAAAATATCGATGATGTTGTTAATTTAGAGGAAGTCGGTAAACAAATGCCTACATGTGAGCAAAGTAGCAGTATATCTAACATCGAGATGGTTTACATAATGAGTCCGATCTACGAACTTTGACAGACCTATGCAGTGTAACTTTATGTTGGTTTCCACTCGACATCCAGCAGTTTGTGATGATCATCAAATTTCGTTGTCGACCAAGATTTTTTTAAAGATCCACATATTTCTTCATCAGCTGCAGGTAGTAACTCATGGGGAATGACTTCCGGTGGTTGTAAGCTTGTTTATATTCCGACAATGGAAGTTTTGTTCCGTCTTCTTTCTTTTTTTTTCAGTTTTAGCGGTAGCTTGCTTCCTTGGCGCCGCATTCTTACCATGTCCTGGTGTTAGCTCACTTCTACAATGACCATGTTTTCAGATCCGTCCTATTAAACCCGGTTCGGCGAAGAAAGCTGAATAAATAGTGTTTCATTTAATGGCGTGTTACAATCTAACGTTACAGGTGCATGCCGCCACCTACTGTACCGATGGGTGTAACACAATGGCTTTATAGTTGGTTCACATTCTGAGGGAAATGCAATTATATTCTGGATATTAAGCATATTTATTAAGCCTGTGAAAAGATGTAAATCCTGCTAATACACTAAGATATTAAGTCTATAATAAAGCCAAAATGGCATACATACAGGGCCCTGTAAAAGTGTTCAACCCCAATAAATGCATTAATTCTAGTTGGCAATGATTAAGCATCAATAGTTTTCAGCATTTGATACCTTAAATTACCAAAATAGAACTCCTAATGAATAACTTTTAATTAATTAATTAATTTGCTTTTGACAATGGTTTACTTGTTGACAAATTGCTTGACAAAAGTTATATTCATTATCCTTAACCGCTCACCCAATGTCATCTGGGATGGGCTCCAGCTTTTTCTGTCGTAGATGGAATAATCGTAAAAAAGTACAGGTTGTTAGAGCACAGTCAGACACGTTTTCAGTTAATTTTGGACTCTCAAGGTCTCATAACATTGTTGAAAGCTCCTTATAAAAGGTTTATTTTATTACCTTACAAGATCATTTTCAGCCCATTGACAGGGGCTCTTGTTTATGTGTAGGATACAATCCAACATTCAACAGTTAATGTTGGACTCTGCCAAGGTTGTCCCCCTGAAGGATCTGCGGAGGACTACGATGATTTCATAATATGTGACTTTTTGGGGATATACTTGACCTCACAATTAATTTCCTTGCTATGATTGTACATTTACCTAAAGAAGACATTGTCTGTGGTCATTTTTCTCAATAGTAGGAGTCAACATTAAGGTATCAGACTCTGGTGCTGCTCTTGTTCCATACTGGATTTCCTCTCCAGTATGGTTCTGACCGAGCTGCTGGTCAGTCAGAACCTCCTCCTCAGCCTCAAGTTTTATGTACCTGTCCTGTATGACTTTATTTTCGGTTTCACAGGTATTTCTAGCAGTGCTCTCTGAAGATTGGTTTGTTCTTTGTGCTTGAAGGTACTTGTTTTTGACAGTCAGTTTGCATTCATCATCAGGGTGACTTCTCCTTATGTGCTGTTGTTTGTTTAGATAGGGTTCTGCTTCTCCAGTGGACCCATAGTTTTCATGTTTGTCATCTTTCGGGTCTCGGTTATATGAGGCTTGTAAGAGAGAAGCTGTAGATAACTGTTTGGTGCGCCGACCACAGAGCTTATAACTGGCATGTTGACTACACACTCATTCTGCGCTGCACTCAGAGTAAAATCCTCACCTGTTTCCTCATAAACAGCAGTCAATAAAAACATATCTGTCTCCTGCTTTACAACAAGCTCCTGTTCCTCCTGACAAGAATAGACTTCCTCCTTTACCAATTTAATCAGCGGTGGCTCTGTGTTCTCTTGGTCCATACTGTTGTTCCTCTCCTGGTTACAAAGCTGATGGTCAGCAAGAGCCTGTGGGAGCTCTGGAGCAAGAGAAAACAAAAGAAACATCATTAGGCTGCGGGCCAAACCATTTTATTTTGAAATTAAGGTCAAAGTATTATTGAAGAGTAGAAGAGTTTATTCATTAATATGGACTATTTCTTTTATGCATATTACCCTCAATACAATTTAATTTGACAAATTGAAGGATAGTTCAGCCCTAAACCTGGTACTGAATTGTGTCGTACTCCGGGTGGGAAATAGAGGGAGAGAAAGCCAATATTCTGGACAGGAAACAGATGGATACCACAGATGCTGCTTCCAGTAGTACCACACCAGTAACCACATAAACAGCTTATTAATCAAGGAGGCAAAGGATATTTGGGGGATTTACGACAGAGCATAACTATGACATAGTTCTAGATGTGAACCACGCCCTGAGAAGCCAATAATAACGATGGTTAACGCAAACAATTGCAATAAGATGATATAGTAATGATTTTGACAGGCTTCGTAATGACATCTTTTCTTCAAAATATTGGGACATCATCAAATGGTTTGGTTTGGTAATTCAACAAATTAATTTCTTGATTTTGACACAAAATCTCATAAGAAATCATCAGGTTCAGTTTTGTGATTTCATTATTCACATGCAGAGGTTGGAAGGTATTCTCTTAAATTGACTCATAATTTCCGCCTGGTGTCACGCTGTTTATCTTCCGATATTAAGTGAATGATCTTTTAGTTCCGTCTTCTTGTTTTTTGAGTTGTAGCGGCGGCTTCCTTCCTCGGTGTCGCATTGCTACCATCTTCTGGAGGTAGGTAACTATTTCAATGACAATATTTTCTCATCCGTCATATTCAACCCTCTTCTCCTAAAAACTGAATTAACTTCCAACAATCTTCTTCTTTATTTTTTAATGACGGCTTCCAAACCAACGTAAGAGTTACATGCCGCCACCTACTGTACCAGAGTTTGTAATGTAATGACTTAATAATGGGTTTAAATTCTGGGATAAGAAGACTGCCATCATTTTCTGGATTTCAGCGTGTTATCAAGCCAATATGACATATTTACAGGGCCCTGTAAAAGCGTTCAACTTCTCGTAAATGCATTTATTCTAGTGTATAATTAAATTAAACAACAATAGTTTTCATCATAGGATATCTTAGATGACCAAAATAGTGCTCTTAATGAATTAATTACTAATTGGGCCTACATCAAATATTAAGTAATTACTTTGTTCGCTTTCAACAATTGATTCATTATTGTGACATTGCTTGATAAATTTATATTCATTCATTCATTCATTCATTCAATCCATGGCTGTTTTCGGCTTCCATTCGGAGGCACATCCTTTGAAAGTTGCTCAAAAGTCTTGTTAAAGGAAATAGTTATGATATCAAGCTACAATAGTAAAAGTGAAAGGCATCCATAAGATGAATTTGTTTTGGGTATCTGATATTGAATATGCCTAAGACTCAAAAACTAATATCCTGTCAATAAATGCATAGGTAGAAAAATGACAAATAAAACGGAATAATAAATATATTTACATATATGTGATTACTGTTTGATAGAAACTGGCTGATTATCTAACATAAATCAGCAAGCTTTTTTGTAATCTGACTGCTGATTTATTACTTCAATTAATTATGCTGCTAAGTAACTAAATTAAGTTATCAAATACATTTTTAAAGGTAAGAAATAAATATTTGTCACATGAATGCAGTGGAAATTTAAAATAGTCTTAAAAAAACTAACAATTTATGTTTTTTAATATTTATTGATATTTGCTTATGCCTCAGAGTACAGTTAAATGTGTGTTTTCTGTGCAAATACAACAGTGGTGTCCTTACCTAGTACCCATAGAGGCAGTGCAAATATAAGCTGCATCAATATCTTGTCACAATTAACCTATTTTAATTTCTAAACACACAGCTAATGTCCAGGGTTGTTGTGACAATGACATTTAGCCGGGAGGATTTTTGAAATGAATAGATCAAGAAGGAGGTTCAGGCTCACACAATTGCCATTCTAGCTCTTTATTTGGAATATAACCTTATATTATATATTATATATATATATTTATAATATAACCTTATATTCCAAAACAAAGATTGTTGGCAGTTATCATATGTTATCTAATTTTTTAATTTTTTTTTATGGTTTCCTAAATTTCATGCCGTCCACTGATGTCTGGTCAAACATTTTTACTGGTTGCTTGAAGCATTGAGGCCATTGTGCGCTCCGACAGTTATTCAGGTGGCGGTTTCATTGTGACACCAATGACAAGATGGAGTTACAACGGAAAGCCTCCCTGGCATTGTCTCATTGACTGTTGTTGTGAAAGATTTACTGCTTAGTGCTCCTATCCATCACATCAGCTGCTCTGCCCTCATCCGTTTCTATAGCTCTGCTGTATTTAGCAGCAATGCATCAGAGTCCTTACGCATGACAGAGGACCTAATGAGGCCACTTTAGACTTTAGGGTAAAAAAAAAAAAAAAACAGTTAAAGGAACGCTACATTTTCAATCAAGCAAGGCAGTTTCTATTTGAGAGTCAAAAAGGAACAACAACGTTTTGGGTTTTTTTGTGTTCTTGAGTTAATGAGCTCTATTCAGTACAGGTAAATGTGCTGCATATCCCCATAATAGAGCATTAGGCTGCAGGGCTGTGTGCACACATGACAACCATAGAAATTGGGGAGAAGAAAAGTAAAGAAGTATAAAATGCTTGAGAGAGAGATTTAAGACAGTGGAGAACTAAACTCCAAACGAAGAAGAACAAAAAAGATACTGCATTTCTTAAGTGGTGATATTGCTGCAGGAGGTGGGCAGCAAACAGGCTGTCTTATTTAGTAGTGCAGTAGTGTATGTAAAATAACACAAAAAGATAAATTAGATGATATCACTCATTCACTGTATTGGGAGAGTGATCCAAAACAGAAGAAGTGAAAAAAAAGAGGTTTGATTGGCAACCTGTACCTTGCTGCAGCAGCGCTACCGCCATTCAAGCCACACATGCAACCAGGTTCAGTTCATGCGCCGCTGCATGTCTGATCTCAGATGGACAACCAATAAAGACTCTGACACACACAAAGAAATAAATAATAAAAATTTGAAAAAGAAGACACACACTGAAAGTTATTTTTTAAGTGATGTGTTTTTAATTAATTGTTATCTGTCTATTCTTGAATCCTTTATTTACAACCGATCATTTTCTTACTGTCGAACTTGAAGAGCAAGGCTGCTGTAGGCTCATATGGTTTATTTATTTTTAAAAGAATATAATACTTAGTTAAAAACCAAAATGTATCATACATTTTTATGAATGGAAACAAATATTAATAATAATAATAATAATACATTTAATTTATTAATGTAATTTAAACCCAATATTATACAATAACCAATTATTTTTTTCACAAACATGGCATCACTCAAATGTTGGTAATAGGGCTCTTTATTGTTAGTAGGTTGTGTTCTTACCTGAGGATTGTGCCAGGAAAACCCATTGACCAGGTATCAATTGATGTGAAATCACTTTCAGACGCCAACCTTGCATTGAACATTCATTCCATTTATTGTCCTTTAAATGGTCTTTAATACAAAGTGTATCTACAATAACAATTCATAAATACACAACCAGAGCATCACCGGGGCATTCCCAGAGCGCCCCCAGTGCGTTATTGGAGCATAACCGGAGCTCTACCAGAGCATTATCAGAGCATTACCAGATTGTCACCAGAGCTCTACCAGAACATTACCAGAGCGTCACCATGGCGTTACCAGAGCATTACCAGATTATCACCAAGGCGTTACCAGAACATTACCAGAGCGTCACAATGGTTTTACCAGGGCATTACCAGAGCATTATCAGAGCGTTACCAGATTGTCACCAGGGCGTTACCAGGACATTACCAGAGCGTTACCATGGCGTTACCAGGGCATTATCAGAGCGTTAGCAGATTGTCACCAGGGCGTTACCAGAACATTACCAGAGCGTCACCATGGCGTTACCAGGGCATTACAAGAGCCTTACCAGATTGTCCCCAGGGCGTTACAAGAGCATTACCAGAGCATTATCAGAGCGTCACCAGAGCGTTACGAGAGCATTAACAGAGATGTCAAAAATTGTTTCACTTTCCGGATGGAACACCTGTCAATAGCTAGATAGTCGCTAGCTAGTCGCTGAACTTGATTCTCTTTACTCCACCAAATCAAGTGGAGTAAAGGGTGATTAAAAACAGATTTTTATCAGGACCAAACCAATGTCTATCCTTCAAAGATGCTGAATATATGCTGAATATGTGCGACTTTGGGAAACTCCCAGACCGCTAGAACGGAGTCTGTTCTTTGAGGACAATCATTCTCTTCCACCATCACCCTCCATTATAAAGGGGGAGGAAGGCAGACCCACTGACCCTGACTCCAGTCCTCACTGGGTCCAGCCCAGGCCGTTCCACCAGGATGCTTAGCTTGAATCACATTGAATTAGATAAGTTGACTGAATTGAGGTTTACCATTCATTATTTTGTAGTGTTAGACAGTTGTGTTATTCATTCATTCATTCATTATCCGTAACCGCTTATCCTGTTCAGGGTGGCGGGGGCTGGAGCCCATCTCAGCTCACAGCTCATTGACCCGTTCAATTTCTAATTATAAAGTCAAGATAAATGGTGGATAGGATCATAACAAATCATTAAAATTATTGCTTGAGGGGGAGTTAGATAGAAAAATAGAATGATGAAATATTAAATTATATTTTACTTATTTTTATTTCATTGTTACCTTGCGGCGGCTCAATGTGACCTGTCAACATAGCAAGAAGGGTAAAAAATTAACATAGCAATAAGGATAAGAAGAGTGCCAGTTTCTGGAATTGCTTGCTGTGCCTGATCAATCAGTTTCTGGATATGTATTAGTATCAAAATCCCTGGTAACCATGATTTTTGATGATCTTGATCTTGTAGTTTGTAAAAAAAAGTCCATTAAAGAAGTTTTGTTCATCATGTTGGGAAAGTACTTGTTGGCAATTGTACATTTGATTTGTTTTTTCATGAAGGGATGCAGCAATTATGATTGTCATTCATCTTCAGTGACTTCTTTCCCCCCCATTTCAATGTTATTGCTGCGAAAGCCTGAATTTATGTAACATGAAAACGTAACATGGTTGACTTCAGGAGAAACACACCAACTCACACTCCACTGAAGATCAACAACTGTCTGTTGACTGTAGAATATTCCACTGAAGCAACTGGATGATGTAATGAGGCACATTTTGAGTGGAATGGGTCCTTGATTATCATCTGTGTGACTGGCTGGTTTTATGTGAGCTCATTTCAACATCTTGAATTATTTTCCGCCACTCCGTTTTGCTCCTATTGAAACTCATTAAAGGCCGACTGTCAGTCCTGCGTCCCCTCCTCTTCTCCGAGTCCATTCATGGGCCTCCAAGAGCAGATCCTGGGCTCCCTCCCTGCTGTGAGCGCTGGGTTTAGCTGGAGGACAGCTGAGTCAGTCAGTCACGTCCTCTCGGCGGTTGGATCTCGACTGGTCGTGGGTAGCCCCCCAGAGAGGAGGTCTGGCGAGAAAAGGTGAACATTAACCCAGGTCCCATTCTGGGTATTCCACAATCCCTCATAAATCATTAACCCCTCCAGAATCAAGCATGTGACAGCAGCAGCATGATATCATCAATCTATCATGATTCCTCTAAACCAGGGGTTCTTGCAGGTTCTGAGCCTCCAATGACAATTGAGTGAATTTTGACCCACTCTGGTGAAAAGAGTTTAAAACTTTTCCTGCTGACACTCGTCTGAAATACATTACGTGGGCCTAATATTTATCCCAATGGTTGCTTATAAGGAAATAACCATAAAGGTGTGAATGGGTGTGTCCTCGGGAAATGACAGAATTCTTCTTTTCTGCCGAAAAATTTCTAAAAGTCCTGTCCCAAGATGTGGATTAAAAATTAGATCCTCCGTTTTGGATTTCTGAAGACATTAATTTGCTTGAAAACCTTGCTACATGTAGAGTTACATACTCATAAAACACTCTCTGATACTCTGTATTCATGATATCTGTACAGTATATATCATCATTAAATCTCAAAATCAGGCTGTAGCTTACCCAAGATGACATGAGACAAGAGGCAGTGTGAACGCCGGACAAGACTCCAGTTCAGCACAGGGCAGACACAAAAAGAGAGAGACAACCATTCATGCTCACATTTACATCTATGGGCCAATTTATAGTCACCAATTCACTTACTTTGCATTTATTTTGGACTGAAGGAGGAAGCTGGAGAGAGAACCCAGCTCCACACAGAGGTGGGTTTGAACCCAGAACCTTCCTGCTGTAAGGCAGCTGTGCTACAAACTGAACAACCTTATTGCCCATGATAGTAAACATTATAATTAAATTATTTTCTATATCTGCAAGCAAGGGTAATTATTTGATTACTCATATTATTTTATCAGTATTCACCACTGGAGATTTTGCAAATGAAGAGCTAAAAGAAACAGTTAAAAGTCAGTTTTCATGTTGATACCAGTTACATAATTTGCAAACAAGTTTATATTTAATGAAAATTATAAGTTTAATAAACACAAAAGAAAGAAAGAAATAATTACTGGCGCCTTACATTTTTTAGTAATTAAAAGATTCTAAACCGATTTTTGTTTTTAATTGCTCATTCCAGTTAATTTATTTGAGAATTTGGGATTATAGTGAATATGAGGGGAAACTCCCCCCCGCCCCCCAAAAAATGAGAACAACTGCATGCTAATAAGATGTATTGAACTTAATGAAGTAAGTTGAGATCAAAAGCAACCAATCTTTTTTTTTCCGAGTCCGGGCTAGCTGTCACTGTAGGTGGTACCGATGCCGCTGTACTGTGAAAGGTACTAATTGTTACTTTGGAGGCCTGACTTTATATCCATGACTGTGCGGGAGCACAACAGAGGCCTCCTTGATCAGAGGGCTCTTGATGGAAGACTCCTGTCTGAACTGCTCCATACATGTGTATGTAGTTCTCCATAGAAAGCTTAGCGTTAACTCTGGTCGCAGTGACCAATTAGCCCTGGCAAAGAGTGGCCTCCTGACCCTTAACCCCCGCTGGGTAGTCTTGGGCCTCAGCTGGAGTTGATGTAGTAGCCTTTCTTCAGGTTCTGCTAAACACACGGCCACATTCACCCTTCAGCTTCCACTTTCTGTCTCTCTGTCCCTCTCTTCCATTCCCCGGCTGTCAGCTCGCTCCTTGAGTTGACCTCTCACAGGCCTTGGACCGCACTGACCATCATCCCCATTGAGCAGTCATACTCTCCGATAGAGCCTCCATAACGCCACATCTGTCTGTTATGTTCATGATGTCATCTACTGTTTTTATTACTAATAACCTCAGATGCTTTCATTGAGCTTGTACTATGATTTTTGTCAGTTTTATTATCTGAGTCAAGTTTTTCCCATGATACTGATGGATGAGCTTTTAAGACGGAATAATCTAAAGGAAATTTCTTTATCCATGTTACATTCTACAAATGTTTTATTTGAATTTAAAGAGAGCGATCGGTTTCCACAACTATTCAATAATATCAAGACTTCAATAAAAAAGCATAATTGCTGTGTACCATTTTTTTGTGTCCTTCCTATGTTATGCCTGTACATAAATATCACTAACAAGTATATAGCAGATAGAAGACTTAGATTGAAAAACTCGGCTTTTGATATTTTTATTTAGTTCACCTTACCCAGAAAAAGGTCAAACATTCAGGGCGAGCTTTATTTGGCAGCAATGCCTAGATTACAATATATCTTAATTCCAAAATGTAAAAAAAAAATCAAAAACTATTGCAAATAATGTAGCATATTTCCAAATGAAGCTTACAAAGTGCTTCATTTTTAATGTCCTCACCTAGTAGGAAAAAAGGAAAAATGACTTCTTTGCTATCTATGCCTCTTCAGGATTTATTAATTTAATTTATAGACACTCTTATTTAACCATATAATGAAAAATATTTTGTTAAAGAATGTTTTTAAACAGTAAAACCGATCTTTTACTGATAAATTGTTTAATAAGGAAATCTTGTATTTCATGAAAAGTAGACAATTTTAATTAGAAGATCCGAACCTCTTGTTTGTGTTTTTGAAAATCTGTTTGAACCTTATTTGACTTTCTTGGTTTTATAAAGTTATGTAATTCTGTTTTGTACGTCCTTACATGGTTACTAAACATCTCTGAACCAGACAGGTATGGAGGAGGTTTCTGGTTAAACTCAACCTTTTCTTCTTGAATGATGATGTAATGAATAATAATAATAATACATTTAATTTATAAGGCACCTTACATTTGGAATGATTACATCACAGCATGAGCAGTGGTTAGTCTTCTGTGAGTAAAATTTGTTTGAAAATGCTACAATACTGACCGAAGGTTAAGTAAGTAACGTATGCCATGCTTCGAATGACAGATGTGTAGGACAACGATTCTCAAACTTTCAGCAGCCATGTATTTCCTGGGACACTGGACATCCTTGACTGACATATACAAATAGGGACTGGACTGTTTGTCCATCTCTCTTCTCTGCCATCTAGTGGATATTTCAATGTCAGCATGAAGAACTCAGAGGTATGTAGTCAAAACAGACATATCTATTTTTGTGTGCAGATAGAGAATAAATCAGCCTTAAGTAACTAATACCTAGCAGATATCTCCGTATTTCGTCCTAGTTCTCCTTCATGATCAAATATTGAAAAAACATAATGTATGTAATATAATATCCATATTATATTATATAGGTTTTTTACATTAAACTTGAACACATGACGCCTAAATGTAATGATCTCCCACAATGCAGCGACGTGGGGTTGTGTGAACTCTGTTTCAGTACATTGTCTTCATGCTAGAGAGAGCTGAGAACTGAGTTAGCTGCATTATAGAGCAGAGCAAGCGGCTTGTGTGTGTGTTTGTTTGTGTGTTTGTGTTTGGATGTGCCTATGAGCGCAAGATATAACAGATCAAAAGATAAGAGTATGCAGCTTGTATTTAGCAGTACAAAGTTGTGGCCGTCAAATTTCATAGCATCAACCGTCCCCCACATATATCTTTCTATTGGACTCAAATGGGACTTGCCATAATGCCAATTAAAGATGCATATTTATACCCTATACCACTTAGATCGATACATGTGCCCCAGCAATGTGCCTACCACTGTTTGACAATTAAATGTTTACAGAATGTCTGCAGATTCTTCTTAACCGATAGAGCATTACAGGACTGTGTCTATTTTGCTTAAACGTTGTTATCAAAATATTTGCCAACCTTGCAAACGTAATATGACACCATACCTGAATTAAAAGTGTGCATTGTGTTGTTTTTCTTAGTATTCTTCTATTTTTTCTGTGGCCTTATTCTCTTAAATGGGTTATGGTGCCCCTCGTTGAAAAACGTAGAGAAAATAAGAATTATTTATCATGCTGAATATTTGAAATTTTTGAAAATATTTTCTTTTAGCTATTATCTTTTTATCTTTTAAATTAGATGTCAGGATGTTGTATTTGCACATGGCAGCTCATGACACCTTCACTCTCTGTACTGACTTCATTACATTCAGCATGTGTTATAATGCATAAAAAAACATCATTTAAAGAAGAACTTCAGTCATCACTCTGATTTGATTCTATTCTATTCTATTCTATTCTATTCTATTCTATTCTATTCTATTCATGTACTCAAATGGTTGAGATTGAATAAAATTGATGAGATTGACAATAAAACAATAATGTTTGTTTACACTACCTACAACGTTAGCAATAAGCTGTAAAGTCATGATAAGATTATCGATCCACAGTTTTACTTATCTTTCAAATAAAAAGACTCACAAAGAAGCTCTTAGAGGGATTAATTACTCAGCAATTTTTTAAAAAAAGAAGCGTTTTCAGCCATTGTAAATCAAGTTTGTATTGAAACCCTAATTCACAGCTGAATTAAATGTCGCCTTGAAAGAATACTGTGTTGTATCTCAAACTCTAAACAGATGCTAATGAGCCTCCCAGTAGTTCAGTTTCTTTTAGAGAAAAGAGTAAAGGACATACAGTCAGCTCTATAAAGGCCCCCTGGGTCGGAAAATCAAAGGCCTCATTGAAAACCAAATAGAGCAACATCAGTGGTTTACATGGCTTCCCTCAGCAGGTTCCTCGATGGAGGCTCCAGGCCAACACAGGGATAGAAAAAAGAAGTTAGGGCTTTGCCAAGTAACGTAATTAAGACTCAAATGATCATGTATATACTACATAGTAGAGTTTATATGTTCAATTGAACGTTGGCTTTACAGGATGTTATAGTGACTTTCAGTTCATGCATTGCCTGGGCATATGATTTTAATGTTTTGGTTCGCTCTCATCTCTCTCTCACTGGAGTTTTCTTTTACAGAAGAAATTAAAAGACTGTGAAAACTAGGGTATGGTAGCTGCTCATATTATCCCCTAAAAGTCGAGATATGTCTGCCGCACATCCTTAGTGTTAGCGCGATAACTCAAAAACTATATCATTGATGATTTTCAAATTTTGGACCCACATAGACCTTAGTGCCAGGAAGAACTGGAGTTTTTTGGGAAGATCGGTTTCATATTTCATATTCCTTGTGCATGTTATAATTTGCTCTAGTAGTATATATTTTACCCACTAGAGGGAGCTTCTTATTAAAAACATTGATTTTGCAAAATAACTTCCTATCCATTGGTTTTATTTAGTCCAAATTTGGTTCATATAAATCGCCTTAAGATGTAACTACTATCTCATAAATATCATATTTTAATTTACATAATTGAGATAAATTTACATTTCATTTGAGGAGTTCAATCAGGGGGATTGTACAAAGCAGGGGATTGGGGACTTTTCGGGGATGTACACTTGCTGTGGGGAACGACAGCACAGGTGTAGTCATATGTCAGTTTTGTGGTTGCAATTTATTTTTCAAAGCTCCGGTTCACGTAAAAGTGTATTTATTACGGTATTTTGATATCATGACGATGAACAACCCGATTGATCTTAGAATGTGGATGTGGGAATGGAAATATACCATGTCTAACCTTTTTTTGGTTTGTCGGGACTTTTCCGTTTTCCTTGAACTCTGTTTTCTTTTCGTAAGGTACATTTTACATAACCATAATTGTCACAACAAGCACTGAAATTAAGGACAATATTTTCATAAGCTCTGTATTTTTGTATCAGACAAAGGCTGAAAACATTATGCTATCATAATATGTAGAGTTCAATAACCTTGAAATGCAATATGCACTTTAGATCTATGAACTTCAATGAGGCCATTGTCTTATCACGCAGAAAAACCACATCATCGCTGTGGTCTATAAGAGATTAAATGCACTGAGCTGCCCTCTCTTCCCTCTGGTAACTCTATCCCTCATTTTTCTGCATTCCTTGGCGGATTTATGATTTTATGTGAATTAGAATCATAGTGTATTGTTTGGGGATGTACTGATTGCAATTTTCATGGCTGATCACCCATCACCGATTTTTATAGGTTTGTATCGGCTGATAACGATTTTGGCCGATTCAGATTTTTTTTCCCTTTAAAATTTTAAAATCATAATATTTAATGTATTATAAGTGGTCTTCTTTTGATCGATTACAGCGGAAGTGAAAGGGCCTTGCGTAATGTGCATGAATTCTGACCTCATGAAATGAATGTACCCTCCGTCCTCCCCGCCATTTGCTCCTTTAACCAATTGTATGACATTTCGAGGTGAAAATAAAACTTTATAAGCATCATTCTGTCCCATTCATCGCTAGCCTTAGCCACTTTGCTAACGTGAGCTTCTAAACTTCTATTCCTGGGGTGATTTATTTTGAAGTGTATGATTTGGTTCATTGTACCAAGTGCTTTCGGGGTTATTCCGCCCCAGCTGCTTTTGTCGTTAAGTGATTAAACCATTGATGACAACATTTATACATACATATGACTGGCTCTCTTTGAACTCCCGCTAGCATTAGCCTCTCTTTTGATGTTAGCTTAACTTGCTATGTTCGTCAGAGTGATTCAATTTGAAATATATGATAAGTTTGTTGTGCTGAACGCTTTCGGGGTTGAGGCAATGTCTTATTTTGTCCTGAGTGGTGTTACAAATAGCGAACTTTGGGTTTTCTGGTTTCGTGTGAGATGTTCGGAGCCGTGGCAGCTCATGCTTTTTGTGCGCTTACGCAACCGTCTGCTTGGCCGATTTAATCAAAGTAGGCCGAATACCGATCGATCGTGAACTGGCCAATCAGTGGTCCACCTCTATGTTTGATCAGAATTTAAAACACTTTATCTTCAATATAATGAAAATATATGAAAAACTATCCTAGACTTAAATAAATGTATTGTTAAACACCATCATTTACTCATTTCTGAGTTTAAATAATGTGAAGGAAGTATGAGTATTATTACATTGTACACTTTTGCTACTAATATTTACTGAGGTATCATTATGTGGCACTTTTGTACTTGAGATTCCACCTTCTTTCAACAAAAAATAACCAAAACCATGAATTCATTTTGGAAAAGAAAAAAACTTTTACTTGAAATATCAATATTTTCTCAGAAAGTATAAATAATGATTTATGATTGATTTAAATTTTATACAAAAATAATACATTATGAGAGAAAAAAAAAATCATGTCCTATCATACAAATATGGGTGCCCTCTGATCAGATGGCAGATGATGTTTCTATAACAGTCACAAACCAACGTGGTAATAACAATGTAATGACCTAATATTGAACAGGGGACTGGATCTTCAACACTTATAACACTCAGGATTTGATAGTCAAAAACGGTTCTTCTGTTGTATAAAAACATGGGTATATTTCTTGATGATAATATAATAGGTCATCATGTCAATCTTTCCTAACCTTGTCTAGTTGGCTTAACTTGGAAAATGTTTGTCCACAGGCAAGTCTTGGACAAGAATTATTCATTAAGTGGTATCTTTGTTTGAGTAAATCAGCTTCACATTTGTAAAGAAATGAGGGGTAGGTTAAAAATTGAGAGAGAGACAAGTAAAAACTGATAGAAACAGAGTTTCTGCTGGATTCAGTCAGAGGATGGGCTGAACACAAACGCACACAGGAACACCCTCTCAGAAATGGCTGGTTGGTCTGTTAGTTAGCAATATCACAGGTAATGTCTTTATAGCTATAACTTTGTCAATTCCAGTGAATAGAATGAGGGGACAGTCTGCTCCAATTTCTATCTGAACACACTCTGATAGTTCTGGTGTGGACGCCTGTACCCATAGCAGCTGCTCCTCTCCCTTACATTTCTCAGCCTCTGTGGATTCCTTACTGATTAGAACAGCTGCTGTCACAACACTGTCGTCTTTCATGTCTCTCTCCTTCACAAAACACCGGACTTGGAGGACTGTTTTGCTTCTGAATACCTGTCAATATTATCATTTTATCGCAGTGGGGGGTCCTGCAGAATGATTTATGATGAGGAGTTATGAACAATATTTATCCTATTGTGGTATCTCTCTGCAGTGCTGCAGGAAGTGAGAGGGGGCAGAGGAGGGTGAGTCCATTCCTGAAATTCACCTGAACCTGTGTGCAAACAGCATGAAGGGGAAGGGCCACATTTAAAGAGTGTGAGTCAATCCCCTACCCCCAGGGCAGACCCGGTTTATAGATATTGCAGGCTAAGGTTTGAGACAAGCTGACAAATAAAAGCTGTGCCTACCCCCAACATTCTTTTTCTTTGGTGTTTTTGTCACACATATCTGCCCTTGTGTTATTTTACGGGCAGCTCGGGTATACAAAAATCATCGGTGACTTCATAGATAGTGCATATTTGTTGAGTTTTGTGCAGAATCCAGTTGTACAAAGCATTGCATACCTATATAGACGCATTGCATAGTCCTTTCAAGATTGTCAAAGTCTTTTCAATCACAGTAGACACATCCAACAAGTCAACATGATGAATCCCTCCAGGGACAGAGGGTATGAGTCCCCTTCGCTAATGGTACTACAGTTTGAGTGTGAAAGAATTACATATGGAAGACTCCTTTAAAGCCCAGTAAGAAGATCAATACAGATTATTGTGATTGTCATACAGTTCTGCTCATGTGCAAGGCGGTTTGTGTAGCCGTCAAAGGCGTCCAGGAAGTTCAGCTTTCCTCGGGTCTCTCAGCGTTACAAGCTGATAACTGTCTCTTTGTTAGTTTCTGTGTGTCTTCATATTTCCTCCTTAAATCACAGTGTAATATAAATTATCCCAGATCCTTCATTCAGGTCCAGATATAGTTTTGGGGGGTTTTGTTCCTTTGAAAAGGGGCATAAAAAGTGAATACTGTGTTGCAAAGATTGTGTTAAAATCATACATCCTTGTTGATCATTTGTGTGCGACCACAGAGTCTCCTTGCTTTATGCTGCAGTGAGTTTCTCTCTTTTTTGTCTTCCACCTTTGTCCCCATTTCTCATCATTCACCGCCTGTCCAGCCATCGTCACTGCTCTCGTTTGTTGACTGACTCATCATCCAGCCAAGCGGTTGCCAGTTATTAAGAGAAGTGTCATGGCTACCATAGTGGAAGGGTGGAAAAATGTGCTCCAGTTGCCAGGCACCGAGGAAGTCAGGTGGACACTCTCACCAAGCTTGAAGTGGACACTGAAAGGAGGAGGAGAGGGAGGTCTGAGTTACATAAAACAATAAATACAAGCTGTCCAGTAACACAGGTATATAATGTCCAATTTGAATCACTTCTAGGCTGGAAAGTAACTAACAACCTTTAGCGAGATGTTTACTCTCCTTAACAATAGTGTTGCTACTTTTACCTTAATACCTTCAACAGCTACAAATACATCACTCCTTCATGTGACACACCTGACCAAATACATTCCCCATCCTTCTTCTCCTGACTCTGAAAAGCCTTGCTTCCATTGAAATACTCGCTTTTTTTGGATTGTTTGTGGAATTTATTTTTCTCCTCCCTCTCCAAGGGGTGGAGACAGGTGACCCTGGTGTGACCCTGTGGCCAGCAAACAGCCTCACCTGATAAAGCTGACCCGCATCTAAGACTGGAGTCATTAGATGTGGGGCTCTCACAGAGGTGAGTTTTAAACCGGCTCAGGTATAATGGAGGGTTCACGGTAAACAAAGAGTGCTATAAAGCCTGAGCATGTTGGTCGTGTCATGAGAAGAAATCTGCCCCATCCAAATAAAGAGCTGATAAGAAAATACCTGGGAGAGCCTGCTGGCTAATTGCTCTCTAAATAAAATGGATTTGTGAAATACCACAAGGTGAGGTGAGGCCTCCAACAGAACATTTACTTTGCTTTATTTAAGAACAATTTGAGCATTTTTATGTTGTGCTGTTTTATCTGACACCTGTTACTCCGTGCAGCACCTGTTACTCCAGTCACTGCATTGAATCATTGTTCGTTTAACTGCACAAAAAGATGAAGATATTCTTATGGAACGTTTTAAATACAGAGGATTTGGAAAACTAAAATAAAAAAAAACGCGCTGCTTTTTTTCACTCGCATTTTAGTATATTGAATATTTTAGGGGTTTGGACTGTTCGTGAAAATAAGAAAAATGTGCGATTGAGTCAATGTTTTAAAGAATAAGTTGTTCAGTTTGGACAACAGAGTTGTCACCTCTCTACCGTCAATGCACAGCAACACACTTCTGTGTTCAAATCTGGGCCAACTACTCAAACTGATTATGAGTTAAAATTCCTTATAGAGACAAATAAAGGATCATTTAATTCAAACTGTGAATTGGATGACAAAACAAGAATGTATAGTTGGAACTTCTTTGATTTATTTATATTAATTTTCAGTCCAATCAATATAACACTTGAGAAGACGATATCCACTTAAAGTAAGGAGATACAATAGACCCAAAGGAGAATATTAAACACACTACTGATATTATATATATCTTATAAATTCTTGCAAGTTTCTTTTAGCCATTGGCTGTTTTCCTTAATATACATTATTACTAATGAGCAGCTGATTGTGCCTGGCCGAAATGTTTATTTCACAATCTCGTAGAGATGCGTTCTACCTCCTCCTACAGAGAGGAGGACAGATACTCCATGCAGACCATCATCCCGTTAACCCATCAGTCCAGTCTGTCAGGAGCAGCCTGGTGGTACGAGTGCTCTGTCTCAGCGTGGGAAATTGAGCGTGTGAAAGCACCAGGGACAACATTTCAGGCTAGAGCGATCACTGAGAGCAGGGAGAAGTAGGAAAGAGGAAGAGGTGTAATTACCCAAAAAAAAAAAAAACGACCCCCCGCCCCTTCCATCTCATCTCCAGCCTCACTGTAGCATGGAGGAAAGTAGCAGGACACAAGGATGGGGAACTTTGATTAACAGCAGGGCTCATTTCCTGATTGCAGAGGTAACCCGCACAAGGGAGTGGAAGGTGAAAGGAGGCAGCATTAATCAAAAGGCGTTCAGGATGAGCGGACAGGTGATTGATTAGATAGATGTTTAAGAGGAAATAAGAATACTGAGGCGTATACTATCCATGTATCTGTCTCGTATATGCAGGCAGCAGCCCCAAACAAGAGTAAAAGAGCATAAATGATATGAAATGTGTGTGATTTTACAAATTTGAAATGCATGATATCTCAAATTAAATCAAATAAAATTGCATTTACCCAAGAGAGACCCCCGAGTTGCACCATCTTGTTTACAGGAGAATCCTAAGGTGAGAGAAATTAAACAAGTCAACACACGATCAAAACACACACAGTCACAAACACACATCTCCCGGTCATGTTCTAGTTCTAGACTGTTAGTGTGTGGCGTGATTGTTTTGGTCGTCTCAGTCAGAACAGGTTGAGGGTGATTCTTCTGTGTCAGTGGGTTATGTGAGTAAGTGTGACTGTACTTTAAAAAAAATCTGTTACACAACATAAAAATGACTGCAATAAATCTCACATTCAATGCTGATAACCATGCAAATACCGTCATACTGATGACAGACAGACTTTTCTCACTTTCAAACCCACAGTGGCAGGCAGACAGGCGAGAGCATGTTTCAACAACGGGGCTGTGGTATCATGTGTGTTTAAGACTGACCGTCTTGCTCGAGGACATGGAGCTGAGTGTGCTGAGGCTGTTGCCGTCCGTGACCACCATGGCCGATGGGAACCGTGATGGATGAGAATATTGCGGGGGCTCTTGCTTGTGAGGATACACTACAAAGAAAAATCAGATAGTTAATTATATTTTCCAATTCCACTCTTTTAAATTGTTTCAATCATTCCGTTGTAGACGTCGGCTTTACGGCTTTACTTTTGAAGCAAAACGTCACATTTCATCGCTGATCTTTGAAAGAACACTGAGTATTTGAGCAGTAGTTCCTAAAGATACCGATAGAGGTAAGATCCGTTCCAAAATCTAAAATTTGTGAGTGGAACTTTCACTTAATTTTTCTTCTACCAGTAACAAAAGACTTCTTCTCTCTCAAACCTTAAATTCGGGCTAACACACACAATGTCAGAAACTTTAAATGCACAAGCAGATGCAACAGAATCAGAAAGCATACTAAAGACTGATGTGAAAAAAAACTGAGTGCTACTAACTGTGCGAGTGTGTAACAGTAGCCATGAATGGCTGCTGGCTCATGTGGCTGGGGGAGTGCTGCATCAGGCTCTGCTGGTGGGGGCTATGGAGCTGCTGGGAAAACTGCACAGGCTGCAGCGCCGCAAGGCTTCCCGCCACACTGTTGATCACTGGCACCGACTGAGACTGTGATGTGTTTAAACCTGGAGAGAAACGGCAAAACCTACAGTCAAAAAATGTCATGATGAAGCGCGGCCACTCATGGGAAGGGACCAGGAACTCACTCTGCGCTATGGCCATGACTCCAGACAGGGGCATGATGAGGTTTTGTGTCTGCTGGTGGCTGTGATGTGAACTGTGGATGTTGGTCAGTGTGCTGACGGGAGGAAGTCCTCCACCTGAACCGGAGATCTGGGGAATGAAGCAGAAGATTATAAGCACTACATTATTTCTCTGAAGGCAGCGTCAATATTTTAAATTATGAATATCTGCTATGTAAATTCAAATATATATGTTATTGTTGATGTGAGACAGATGGTTGCTGAACAAACAGCAGAAATAAATGTTGACTTGGTTTACATTGTTAGGTATAACGCTGGACTTGTGTACCTCCACTCATGGCAAACACGCAAAGAGTAAGTAAGTAAGTGTAGGAGAAAGAGAAAGTGAAAGAGAAAAACAAAAGTGTCAGCATAGATGTGTGAGGCATTTGGATAAAGTTCATCCTTGCACGTTGGTTTATCAAATACTGCAAATGTGCAAATCAGCACCTGTAGGTACATTAGTACATCTGGATATCTGGATCAGGATCCTCCCACTGGTAGGGTGGCATCTGTTTGACCACTGCCAGCTGTCCACAGAGAACAGACCAGCCAGACACGCATCTGCCAATAAAAAAACTGTTGGCTCCAGCCCTAACGGCCCGCCCTCGCTGCGGTCATTTCACACAACGCCGCTCTAAAAGGCAGAAGTACTCTAATCTGACAGAGAAGTTAGTGAACTGTTTTCAGTAGGATCTTGAACAAGATAAATGTTTACAGCAATATAATTTCTTTTTGAAAGTAATATTCCTATGATAAGTCGCACAGCGTGTATCTAAAGTATTGTGGCACCCCTACTGGGAGGCTGTGAGCCTGTGTGCCGCGTTCCTTGTCGCTAGTCAAATATTAGTCAAGAGCAGAAGGGAGAAACACTGAAGCAGAGAGAAAAAAAAACCCTCTTGGCCTACAATCAAATGCTGGCCTCATTTCTCTCGCAGAGCAAGCAACGCTTCACCTGTGGCTCCTCTCTTCGAGGCATTTAATCAATAAGAACAGAACGTTTCTTTGTCAGGTTTATTGGCCGAGGATGAATATACTTTGGCGCTTTCTGGTGAAGGCCGAGTTCTAGGCCAGCCATGGCCTGCCACTCCGGCTCCACCTTTCAAACAGAGCAGCACAATGTGATAATTGTTGGCTTTTGCCAGTATGTCTGTGCAAGAGGATGTGTTCAGGAACCTGCTTTGTACGTTTATGCCCAACACTGTCTGAGTCTTAATCTAATCTGGGGCCACGAGGGCCCAGGTGTTTTCGCTCACCATCTTGGCATCAGGTGACAGCAGACTGTGGCTGTGGTCCAATCCTCCCGGGGATACCTGCTGGAGGACTGACTGGTTGGATGACATTGCGTTGCTACTATGGTGACTGATGGTGGTTGAAGAGGTGACCTCACCGGGGCCTTGGCTGTAACGCACTGAAAGAGAGAGGCAGAGCGTTAATATAGGTTGTTTTGGCTAACAGTTGTGACGTCCTGCGACTGTAACAGTTATATAGGTTAGCGAGATAGAGCCTCAGTCTTTGCTGAGCAACGCCACTGCCTCTCCAACCAACCACCTGTTCTTTGACTCACACAGCGGAGGACAGAGCAAACGCACACTGACCCGTTTGCTATCTACATAGCTCAGCCAAGGCCATGAACTGTGTACCTGCACTCACTACAGCAAAATTCCCATCAGAGTCTTTGATCAGTACACAAATGCTACTGCCACTGTCCTCAATTAATCAGAGGGAGGTTTCAGCTTCGCTAGAAGAAGCGTGAAAATACTTAACGTGACAGTATAAGTCCTGAAATCTGCATGTATGTGCAGAAGAACCAAAATAACCCCTACAAGAATTATCTTCTTCACTGAACACAATTAAGTTGCATGTATTGAACACAGTAATGTTGACTTTACTAAACACTATTATGTAATCCCGAAACCATTAGCTATTAGGTTAATACAATTAAAGACTGTTGTTTGATTGTCAAAGACACATTTTTAGTCATTTCATCATTAAAACGTAATGCAAAAAACATCCGTGTTTAAATAACTGAACACAACTATGTTGCATGTACTAATCAGCGTTATGTTGACGTTACTAAACAGCATCATGTAATCCCAATATGATTTACCATTGCATTAATCCAGTTAAAGTCAATTGTTTTAATCATCAAAGATGAAATTAAGGAGTTCTCTCAACATGAAAAAGGCATGTAATGCAAAGGTTTCATTCTTCAGAGAGTATATTTCCCATGAATGGAGAAAATGCATTTAATCAATGTTCAATGGAGCAAACTTTCACAATGAAGTTGGACTGAAAATGAAATCCTTATCATAGTTTGGTCACTTAATCCTGTGTCCAGATCGCTGTCTCTAATTGTAGGCACAAAAGAAATCCTTCACTCGACCACAACCAACAATCAAACGCCTGTTTACCGTTTCAGCCCCCCTCTGATACCAACAGAGTAAATATTACACAATTACTAATGATGTCAAACACATTCTTATCCTGTGGGTTCAGCCTCATACAGACACCGAGAGTGTCCCATCCCTGCAGCAGCATAGAGACAGACTCTGTTTGCACTCAAATCTCCCATTTTCACCAAGCCCTCCGTCCCTGACCCAGGTGCGTCAGCCTCAATGCCCTGCCAAAGCTGGTCCGACGTGACAGGAAGTATTGATATATATACAGCCATTCTGAGATAAAAGAGGTGGAGGCACTGACACTAAATGTTACCAATGAGAAAGCCATTGATTTCTTGTCGGTTGTGGAAATTTGAACAGAATGTGATTATAGATCTGAAAGTTAACCTGAGGTGTGAGGGGAAAAAGTTAGACTTCATCTTTCATACAGTAAATCCCTTAAAAAAATGTTTTCCTTGAGGTGGCGAATGAGAACAGATTCATTTACATCAACATATTTACAATATATAACAGCAACAATGCATGGGAGTATTTGGTACCAATGTATTTGGTGTTTAAACCAAACCTGAGCGTAACAAAAACAGTACGGAACTTTCAAAGGTTTCCTGAATGTACAGCACATTTTTTGTAAAATATATGCAATTTTTTGTGCTTTTTTTGCAAATATATATTAATGTTTTCTACAGAATTTTTTGTCACACTTCTTTTTTCTTGTTTTCATTTTAAAATTTCCATTATTGTTCTTGTGTGCAAAGGATAGATTTGAAGGAAAGTGCAAAGTAGGTTGGATTTGTAAATGACACAATAAATAGAAATGGTCAAAAAAGGTATGTCACCCCTCTGGAGGTCTATGATGGAGTATTAAGGCTAAAGTGTGCAAAGAAGGACTTTTCAAATTACACTAAAATCCTAATATCATGAGAATTAGGTCATAATGTTATGTTGTTGTGCAGAAGAGGGGTGGAGCATCTTGTCAGGCCTTGCTATAGTGTAAATTCCACAAATAAAAGAATAACATTAATGACATTATTTAAAAGATCAGGATTTTTTAATCCCCTAATAAATTAACATTTTGCGCTTAACCGTGTCTGCTCTAAAGCAAGAGTCAGGCAGACATGGAGGAAAACGTCTCTCTTTATAGGCGGGAGATGGTTGGTCATGGTCATAATATTACATTTTTAATATTATTCTGATAATATTCTTTAATTCTAATAATTTCAACTTTGTTTTTACAAAATCTCTGAGTTATGTTTCCTGTAAGATTCTACATCTTACAGGGAACATACATCAGCATTTTAAGTAATTTTCTTTTTTTTGAAAAGTGTGACATTTTGTGAAAACTGTTTATTTCCGGTTTGCAATGAGTTGTTTGATTAAACTCTAACTATCCCCAAGTCTATGCACAAAGCTGGACGTAAGCTTTAGCCTTAGCATAAAGACAGGAAACCATCAGAAGCTGAAATCTTTTATCCCTCTGACTGTAATGTTTATGCCGATTATGCAGATTCTTTACTCAAACCTTCAATGTCCTGCTCAACTTTTTGGCTGAGCACATTTGAGACACAATTTCTTTTTGAAAAATGTGACTGAATCCTTTTATAAAACGACGCAGTGGCTGCATGTAGATGCTCAACCATAAAGGGCCAAGAACAGAGGCCTGGGGGACACCATAGGTCAAACAGAGTCACAGAGGTGGAGGCATTAACCATGGCTATTGAGAAAGACCTGTTCGATAAGTAAGATTATTCTACAATATTAAAGAATGTGAGGATTTACTAAAAACAATTATGTAACTTGATACTACCAAAACAAATGTCAAATAAGAATCAAACAGTTTTCTAAAAACACGCTTTACCAAAACGGTTACCCTCATTTTTCAAAAATTTACTATTTTCCGTTAAGATAAAACTTTTCATCATGAAATAATTTTATTAAATGATTGTAAATGTAAGGTAAAGTTAGAGTTTCTAAGATATTAAAGTAATAAATGCCACCGAGAAATAAAATATGCAAAGGAATATTTTTCCATATTTTTTTTCTTGTTTAGGACATTAAAGGGTTAAAGGGGCGTTGGTAGGGCTTCTTTTTTTTTTGCTATAACTTTGGACAGAGAAGCCGTCTAGCCGTTTCTGCCTGCTTCTTTGCATACGTGTTCAAGGAGCCTCCTTAAAACCCAAATGCTGCAGAGCCATATTTCATTCTCCAAAGTACCTGCCCTCCATTTTGTTCAAACCACAGACTTCATATTGTCTTCTACAACATAGTAGCAGCCCCGCCACAGTTCACCATGCCTTGTAAACACTGCTGCAGAACAATAAAGCACTCCATTGGACTCATGACCCCATAGAAGGAGGCTCATAAAAAGGCAGTTATCTCTGTGACTGCAGTGTCAGAGGGAGAAGAGGATGCTATTCAGGCTAGTTTTGTTTCTTTGTGTTCGGCAATGATTCTAACTGCAGGGAACCACGGGTTAAGTAAGAAAGACTTCAATTACCTAGAGAGGGAATGAAGATTTGAGGTGTCTGATGTCCAGATTTCCGAGAGACACACTTAAAGTTTAAAAAAAAGTAAGAAAAAAGGGCTACCTAAATTTCATGTGTAAAAATGTTATTTCAATAAAGTCGATCCGTCCTGGCAAGATGGAAGGAAATGAGGATTACTTTTTTCTGGTACTGGGGGAGGGCAAAAACTTCAGAAGGGGAGTGGTAGCAAGCATCATCAGCTGGTTTAAAAGGCTCTAGCTCCTTGTGGGACACATGTAATATCAAAGCCTGCCTCTCCAACCCCAGGCAGTGCTCATTGTACTGCCCCTGCATATCACAGACCTCCTGGGTCTCTGCAGGACGTATCCAGGCTACTCTTTGTGACTCTGGGCAGTAGAAAGTGCAGAGCTAGGCCATCCTTTCTGTGCTTGGGCCTTTTTCAGCTAGCCCGAGGTGAAGAAAAGCGATGCAATCCACCAATAATACCCCCTGCTACTGTCACTGATCTGGAACTTCTGACTCTGCTACTTTTGTAACATGGAGAACAAAGCAGCTCAGCCGACACAGAATTGATTCAATTCTACGGTGACTTCGGCTGCCAAATTACCTGTGGCTGATGTATTCAGAATTGCTTACTTAAGCAGTAATTATTTAGGAATACTAATATAGAAGGAAACCTACAGAATTAAAAAACAACTTTGCAAGTATTTTCAACATATGTTAGTACTTATCATGCAGAAAAAGAGCTATTATCGTGACTAAACTATTAATTTATTCTGATTTTTATTGTTATCATCTAAAATAGCATTTTACTGTTGGTCACTGTGGATTTTGTTTGCACATTTTTATTTATTTTTTTCAACTCTTTAAAAATTTGTGACTCCTCTTTTTGGTCAAAGACAGAATTTCATATTTGGAATAAAATCCACTGAGGAATTTCAAAGGTTGAAATCTCTTTTCCGTGCAAGTCAGAAAGTAAAAATTCTTAAAATCTGAAAATTGAAACTACAGCAAAATTTAGGCAAAATGGTTTGCAACAAATGGATTGAAGTTGTTATTGCCACCTGTTAAAAAGGTAACTCATTACCACCAGAATAATCTTAGCTTCAGCGATGAGTTGAATCTAGCTGTTTAGTTCAGTCAATAGAGTCTGTCTGGACCAGGAGCTTGGATCAACAGAACTGGGATCAGCAGCCGCCCAGTGAAAATAGACGGGCTAGGACTGAAAAAATCAGAAGAAGCTGTCAGAGTTTCGTACTCTCAAACAACCCAGTTTCCAAAAGGGTTGGGTGACTGAAAACATAAAGTAATAAAAAATGAGCATCATAATTTGCAATCATAATCACAACCACATTCAACTAAATAAAAGGACGCCTATCTTAAATTTGGTGCTTGCGATACACTGGGTGTGGGCAACAAAAGACTGGGAGAGTTGTCGAATGCTCCTACAACACAAGTACAAACACCTGCTCAGAGCATCCCATAGAATAACTGGTAACAGGTGAGAATCATCATTAAAAAGGTTCAAAAAATGAAATAAAAATCCCCAAAAGCCTCAGTCATTCACAAGCATGATGAAGATGTGACAAATTCACCACTTTGTGTTACACATGATTAAATAGACGTTATCACCACATGGGCGTGGGAGCACTCACTAAACACAGGCTGTTTGCAAATGACTATTCTATTTTCATTTATGTTCCAAACAGCACACCAACTTTTATGGAAACATCACCCCCTCAATCTAGAAGACACTTTATTATCAACACTATCACCTCTCGAGGTACGAGACAGAACTTGTTGGCTTCACCAGCAATCTATGCAGCGTAATAGTTGTCTTTGATCTTGAAACTGTTGTTTCGTCTCATGCTGTTGATAATTTATTTTTATTTTTTTCAATATTTGAAAATGATAAATCCTACATTTAGCACTTTGACAATGCCACGGGAGAAAAACACATGTTTTTTGTTTTAAAAACCCCCCTGCTGATCCCATTAGTGCAGTGAAAATTAAGTCGAAGAGCAGCAAACGTAGAATATCAGAACCGTGCAAGTACAAATATAATCAATATTGTCTCAACAAACAGTTCTTAACCTAATTTGATGCCATTTATTTATAGCATCATCTAACTTGTTTGTTGAAATCAATGCTTCAACTCCAAATGCTGTCCATGAGATGGATCACTTGAGCTCAGTAAACATTATTAGATGACGAACACTGGGCAAATATTGCATTGGAAAACACAGGTGTGTGGTCACATATGCCAGCAAGCGCTTTTTAAATCTGCCTGAGATCGTTTTCATTTCACAAAGTCAAAGGGCCAGCGTTAAAGCTCCGTGTCTCGCTGTCCGACTTTCTATCCGGTTGTAACCTAATGGCCAATGAACTGTAACAAAATCAATAAAAACTCCCAAAGTAAGAGGAGTTGCTTTGATCTGACCAGGCAGTGACCTCTCTTTCAGCGACTGAAGGTGTGGCGACGATGTTAAGGAAGGGGGTTGACGGGCTTTCTCCGCGGGCAAAGAAAGGGTCATCAGTCCTGTCTGGCCAGAAAAGAGCCAATACCTCAGCGGACAGCTCCTGCTGCTTCAAGTCTGCACCCAGCCTCAGCAGCTATACTACCGCCCATAAAGGTGATGGGGGGAGGCTTTAAAATCAGTCCTCCTCAAGGCCCAGCAGAGATAAATGAACCTAGGTTACAGTCACTGCAGTCTTCTAATACACCACAGACAAAAGGACCTCCTGCTGAGGTAGAGTATAGAGAGTAGGAGGCAGAGGAGCCCCTTATCAAAGGCCTGGGAGATGTAGTAGCAAAGGATTTTAATTGTCCATTAAGCATGCATAATACAGGCCGTGCCCTAGCAACGCAATGAGACACCCCACTGGCATATTATTGCCGGGCCAGGGGCTGACACTGAAAAAACAGCTGATGTTGTCGGGAGGACGCCAGCAGGACACCTTGTAAGCAGCCAGCTGAGGTTTTTTTTTTTTTTTCCTGCCATGCACCAACCCTTCAACCAGCCTTATCGCTGACCCCTCTGGCTTTGCAACCTGAGGTCAATGCCTGGTCAGGTGTTCTGAGCAAAAACAAAAAAAAAAAACCCTCAAGCAAACAGACAATCCTCAAGTGAGACAAGTTTATCCAAAGGTAAAAGAGCAAGCAAAAGCAAACAGTTTGTTTTCCCTTCAAAGCTAGCCTCGAGTTGGAACAGGAGAGGACAACAGCAGACCCTGAGCGCGTCTCTCAAATCACTTTTATGGCAGGTGAGTGATGGCATTGTGGATTATGGTCTGTGAGGCCTATCTGCTTTGCATTTACGTCCTATGCACTAGGTAGACTTTGTCAATACTAATTACTCTAAATGCAAACATCAGGTAAGGGTGACATAGTCAGAGCAATAACACGCGGCGTTTCCTTGTTTTGGTAACTGAGTCATTAGCAACCTGTATGGGAGGAGGAAATGTGGAAATGACAGCGTTATGGCGAGGTAATCTGGACATGTCTGTCCCCCCTCCCTGACCCTGGCCTGACCCTGGCCTGTCACAGGATCGCTGCTCTTTGTGTCATGCTTCTCCGTGCTGACTTTGGAGTGGAGATTGCAGGTACAATGTGGATTGTTCTCAGTGTGTTGTCAAAGATCAGAATAACAATGGCATTTGCTCAGCTCACTCACTCACGCTCATTTATCACTTGTCCCCTCATTCTCTGGCCCTGTGATCACATCAACTTCTCTTATAAATGTTTCTGGCAGCAATTTCACGCCAAGTAATACTAAAACATGCATTTTTTTTTTTACTTAAGTATTTCAAAATTGAGGAGCAAACGTCTTAAATTTTCTCTGTAAGCTGGATCTAACCGTATTTATCGGTACTCAGACATCATTTATGCAGATTTTTTTTTTTTTTAAAACATGCGATAACTCTGCACACATTAAAAGTTGAAAAATGTTGAAAAATGTTGTTTGCATGCATGGAGCTTAAATAAATCTGATTAATGACCTCAGGTAATAACACTTGAGTAATTCTTGCTCAGTTACCACAAGTTTGAAGTATGAGAAAAAAAAGGGGTTTCTGGCATGTACAAATATAAGGAAATGAATATACTAGACCTCTGTAGTACGCTATTAATCTTTTTTTTTTTGATAAATCAGCATAGGTCCTACAAGGAAAGCACAAACTGAAGTTGCATTGTGGGTAGAGTATGTGGAAGGACCTTACCATGAATACAAATGTGTGGACTAAACAAAAGATGACATTTTTAGGGTGTTCCTTCAACTGTCAGCCCTGAGTCTGACAATTTTATCGAGATGCAAAGCTGAGTCATTTGAGAAAAATCTGTTATCGTGAAACATTCTGTGTCTCCTATGTGATGGTGAACTGTCAGATATGCAGCATCACTGAGAAGCTTACTGGGAGGTGAAGCGCTGGTCTGGGGATGATGAGGCGAGCTGTGTGACATCAGCGGGTTGATGCTGTGGGGCTGTCCAGTGATGGCGTCCATGGCCAACTTCTGCCTGAAGGCTTCCTCTTTACGCCGGTTGGCAAACCAGTTATAGACTCTCACTTCAGTGACTAGATTAGAGCCGAGGCCCTGAGCTTTGGAGGGCGAGACACCTCTCTGCAGACACTCAGCTCTGCGGGAAACACATGAGCAAGATGAATATAAGACATTTATACCACCTGGTTGACATTCATTTAGAAAGGTGCATGAATGTGTCATCTCTTGATTCTATACCTGTTGCACTCTTCAACCAAAGTTTCCCGCTCCTCCTTGCTGGGGTTTTTCTGCCGTTCATAGGCCTGGTATAAGATTTGCTGTGAGGCAGGCCCCCATTTGAAACGGTTCCGTCTCATTTTCTTGCTTGAGGGTTCGCTGCTGACCTCGTCACCAGGCTGACTCTGACCGGTGGGGTTGAACTCTGGGAAAAAGAACACCGGATCCTGATTGCCTTTGTCTGTCATGATGCTGCCAGAACCATGTGCTGCCTGGTTGAACTCTGCAAAATAAGAAGAGGTACATTCAATATACCTTTTATAGTAAAAGAAGAATATTAAGACAGATAAATACAGCTTATGTGTTAATTTTGATGTAAAATGACAAATTCAGACAGATCCTCAACAGGCCTATTGCAGCTGCATGTACATATAATCCAATGGGATGGGGAAATGTCCAATACAACTCAATATCTTAACAGGAAACCCAAATAAAGTGCTGTGCTGATGCCAAATACACTTTACAGGCCAGGGCCAACCTGTGAGAAACTCAAATATTAACTTACGTCGGAGAATTTCCCGCTGTTTCCTGACGTACCAGGTGTAGAGGGCCGCTCGCTTCTGTGTTTTCATGGGTGTGCCCTTGTTGAGGTGCTGGGAAAGGTGAGACTGGTTCAGCCCGGTGATGTCCACCACCTCCCGTTGGGGGATGTTGTGCTGCTGCATGTAACCTTTGATCATGCGGGCAGCACGCCATGGGTCCTCTCTGGGTTCAGATAAAGCAGAGGAGAAGAACATTTTCAGTGAAGAGCAAAACCCACTTAAAATTGAGAGTTTTTGTTCTCTCGTGCTTTTAAAATAATATAAAAGCATCATGTGCAAGTAAAGATATAGGTGTTCTTTAATATATGGTTGTGTATCTATACCAATGCATATCAATATATTCAGATAAAAAACACAGAACAGTTTCAAAGCTTCACTTGAAAGGTACAGTTCTGTAGTAAATCCTTTGACATTACAGGACCCATTTATGATTGTTCAGCAGCCATTTACAGAATCGTGAACCTTGTATTTGTCACCTCAACACCATAAACGCTTAGAAACAGCAATCATGTCAAATGAAAACCGCACCACTCCAATACTGTGGAGCAGAATTTCACCAATGCTCAGACAGAATTTTAAATCTCAGATAAAACAATTTCTAGTCAGTTTAAAAAAAAAAAAAGAAAACTTTCATTATGTATTAAAGCTTGTGTTGTGATTTTTTTTGTTGATTCACTTCCTTTCTGTTCATATAAAACAAGATTACAGAGAAGCGGTAGATCAACTTCTAGATCAATGTCTAGTGGCAACTGTAAAGTTGGAGTCTGAGAAAAACATTTTTTAGTTTTTTTCTGCGAGAGGAGCAAAGTCTTTGAGCACACTGAAATCTGCTGCAAATTATATTAACAAGAAAACCAAATCCTTACTAATTCACTTACAGATTTGCACACGTTTTTTTTTTAAATAAACATACCAAGTATTATTATTATATTAAGCCCTCTTTAATTTATTTATGTGCTTCATTATACAGTATAAACCTATATAAGGTTCATATATATATATATATATATATATATATATATATATATATATCTACAAAGAGAGAGAGAACAAATATTGTCTGTAGAAATACACATATACACATATAGTCCAAAAGTAAAACCACGTTCATTAAAATAAATTGTAGCTTGAGCATAATATGAAAAATAATAATATATATTAATATAAGAAATAACATCATTACATTCACTTGGAGCATTGTCTATAAAATCCTTATTTGTGGGCTTTATAGGTCCCATTGTATTAAAAACGTTCATGAACTTACCTGAAAAATGAACCGTTCACGTTATCCGTTATACGTCCGGTATTTTAGCAGCAGGACTACAGCAAGAAATAATAATCTGCCAGCAGAGATCCGCAGGTCCAGACATACTGACATCGGTAATTATAGTAAATCTACACTCGTCTGTTTGTTTTGGAGAATGTGGAGGCCTGCATCAGTCTGCGGGTTAAGTGGGAGATGTTAGTTTATAACTTTTGACAATGAATAACCAGATCTCCATTCACTCTAATCACACGCCACTGTGTGTCTTTCAGTTGATGATTTATAGAATAAAATTAATAATAACTGAACTACACGTGGGTTAGTTTTGATATTCTTCCGGCCCCGTTAGCGCCTCAAATGTTAGTGACACCGTGGAGGCGGATTAAAAATAGATGAATAAATTAAGAAAAAGATCAACGATTTCATTTTTGTAGGAGTTTTAATTCAATTCAAACCGTTGTTTTTTTTTTAGCAGCGGCAGCATCAGCAGTATTGTTATTAATTATATTATTATTTATGTAATTAATAGCATTATTGTCATTAATATTATTGTTATTATTATTGTTCAACTTTTTTTTCTTATCCCAAATTCCCAGAGCTTTCACTTTCTCCTCGTGTAGCCGCTTTCTGTATTTTTATCGTAGAGAGGTGGAGTATAGTTAATAATAAATAGATCTAAGTTGAAGCTGTATTTTGCAAAGGTAAAGAAATAATAATCCATCTGGATAATTAGTAACTAGAATTTGAAGAGCCGTGGCGGGTCGTTTTAAAATTGTAAACAAAGTGAGGAAAGCAGGTGACGATTAAAGTTCCGGTTTTATTTCTAAATGACTTGCGATTTTAATTCTTTGTATATTTGGAAAGAACTTTTTTTTTAAGGATTTGAAGTAAAAATAACCTCACCTCTATGATGGATTACACAGGCCTCGTTAAGATTCTGGTGAAATTTCACTTGATTGAAAGGTTCAAATATGAAGCTTTTACTCAGCGGAGAACTCACGCCAACATGCGGTCCACCTCCGCCCGCTGCTCCGCCGCCTCCTCCGTGTTCAGCGACTGGAGCTCCTTCAGGATCGGCGGGGTGTCGAAGTCGTCGCCGTCCTCGGAGCCCTCGTCCCCGGACAGCTTGCCCTTGCCGTGCCCGTTGGTGAGCGTGTGGAAGACGGGTTTGGAATCCACGTCCGCGCCGTTCATCTTCCCGTTCTGAGGCGGGGCGGGCGACATGGGCAGACTCTCCAATTTAACTCCGAATCCTGGGGGGCTGGGGTCCATGTCGTCCAGCGCCTGGATCAGAACGTCTTTGGTAACTCCTGAGTCCAGCAGGGCGCTGAGGAGCTCCTGCTGCAGTGATGTCAGCTTGGATACCATTTTAGAGAACATTAAAAACACAACATAGGACTGCTGGGAGCAACAACAAAAAAAAAACAAAAAAAAAAACGGAGGACAGAGGGGGAAGTAGTATTAAAAAATAAAAATAAAATAAAATGAAAGTTCCCTCCTTCTGTCTAGTCCAGTGTTTCCAGCTGCTGACACCTGCTCCGAGACGCTGCTTTACTTCCCTGCTGAAGGAAGGGGAGGATGGAGCTGCTTTGCCATGATGCTTTCTGAGGGCAGGGGATATAAAAGATGATAATGAGTGGGCCGGCTGATGGCGACCTTATGTAAATCCACGGAACGAGGGCCTCTCTGGGCCGAGGTGGACATGTGTTTACACTGCTGCACCGCCGCTTTTATTGGCTCCTCTTATCAGCTAAACTTTCATGGACCTTGGACTCTGTTGTATACGCCATAAAGTCTTTTAAGAAAGGCAGGCACACACCGCCGGATCAAACTCTCTTAGTAGTCTACTTTTATTCTAAGAGCGCATAGAAGTGACAGAAGTAATCCGTCCTTTTAATATTTACTTGGCTCTTTCAAATTTGTTGTATTTTTTTTTTGGTTTGACTCCAGGCGTCTATGGAATAATCGTCTAGGTTTCAATGAGGTGTTGTTGCTGTCCTCGGTTAAATTCAGCTCTTTGTTTCTTTTTAGTGAAGCTAGGCTGAATTATTCTATTATGGGCCAGCAGCTTTACCACAGAAGAGGCAATTTTTCTATTTAAATTGTAATACAGTCAGAAAACATGCTTTATTTTGATTTGAATAAATTACTTTCTTTGGCAAAGGAGAAAATAAGGCTAATAGTTTGATCTTAATAGTTTGAATCTAGCTACGTATTCCTTATTAAGATTAATGATAAAGAATTATATATTTTTATTATCATTATTATTATTATCATCAACAATGCTACGATGTATGAACCAATCTAACTGACTTGAAGACGTAGCTTTAAGAGTTAAATTGACGCTTAAATTCTCTGTAATGTAACTGAAACAATATGATACAATAGTATTTATATACCTTATATCAAAATAAATTCTTCAGGAATCTGATTTTACTCATTTAGAAGAAAAAACATGATTTAAGTTCAGGCTAGAGTTAAATACAAGAATAAGGATACGTTTATCAAAGATCACATTCTTGCGTTTTCAACGTTCTGTCATTATTATGGAACGATTTTGTAACTAACTTGAAAACATAACTTGAATTTTCACCCTCATTGTGACAGGTGAACGCCTGGCAGAGACGCACGACGAACTCACCTGCAATGCGATTAAAAAGATTCGATTCTAGTTCATAGACATTATTAAAGACTTTTTTTTTTGTCACAAACAGAAGTTCAGATCGAATTTCAATTAAACAACATGTTAACATTGGCCACATTCAATGGTGTCATTTTAAACTGAAACGTTTCAGGGAAATAGGGATACGAATAATTCGATTTATCTCATTTCAATGCTGATCTATACTTTTATTTGTTGATTAAATAGTGTTTCAAGGTTGCATAAAATTGCAGCAAATAAAGAATAAAGTTAATTTCACAATTGCTTTGAGTCAAGAAGTTTGATCTGATCACTGTGCAGTCAATGATAATGATGATCATTCTGGTGACATCTGTGGAAAAATGTATCTAAGCACCTTTCAGATCCACTGACTTTCACTCCCAGTTAAACATGCTTGGTATTTGAAATATATATATATGCATGTTTGGTATATACTTGCTATATACCAAACATGCTTTTAATTAGACAAGACGTGGAATGGATGAGTGGGTGCAAAGGTTTTCAGAACCGAAAAAATGATAATGAAAGATTGCAATTCAATGGCCAAACATGGATTTTAAAATATATTCAATTTGCTTTCTGAAAGCTTTACATGTAGAAATGTCAAGTTTCTATCATGATTAAAGTAACAACTTGAGCCCCTTAGCTGAATTAGTTGGAGTCTGAAAACTGACTCCTCATTCAGCTAAAACTTGATTTTCTTAATGGCAGCAAAAAAGCATTTGGGGGAATTTTGATGAAATACTGAATAAATGAATCAATTTCCAAATAATTTAATGTTTAGAAAAACTCCAGTACACTATTAGAATAGAAACATGGATGTTGTTTGCATTACATTTGTTTTTTTTTATGTTGAAAGAACGAAATAGTTGCATCAATGACAAATCAAACCGGGGAGTTTGATAACATCAATGATATATAAAAAGATTTTGGAAGAACAACTAATTGTGTTTTGTAAAGATCTCACTATGTTTGAAAATATGACTGGGTTTGTGGTCAATTAATGAAATATGAATGTTGTTTGCATTACATTACTTTTCTCTGTTGCAAGAAATTTCATTGCATTAATGTAATAGTAACAGGTTTAAGGATAACATAATTGTGTTTATTACTATTAACATAACTGTTAGATGTTGGGTTTCAACTTAATTGTGTTTCATACAGGGAACATAATTGCATTCAATAAATAAAACACACCTTGTTTTATTAAATTTATCATAACTGTATAATTTAACGCTCAAGTAAGATGCTTTGGTGATATTTGCAAATAGTAATAATGCAGTCTTAGTCTATAGAAACAATTTATTCATCAAACCTTGATTTTTCATAGAATTTAAAGTGAAGTGATCCTTCTTTGACTTCACAGCTTGACCACAGACGTAACAGACTCCTCTGTGAATATGCATGACGGTTCACAGCACGCCTGTTATTGCTCTGACATGTAATCTTTTGGTGTAGTATCAATGTGGTTGATCATTAGTAATATGCGGCGTTGCCATAAACATATTAGCTAGAGTCATTATGATGCAGTGAGACTTTCATTAATCTAATTATATCGGGAGATGATTCCATCTAAATGTAACTCGTATGAACAGAATGTTTCTAATAAAATAGGCAGTTATGTTTGATAATGTTTGCTTCGTTGTGGAGACGCATTCAAGGCCTCTCTAGGAATGCTACTGACTTATTAACCGTCATCTTTAATAAAAGGATTTTTTTTTTCCATTGGGAGAAATGAAAAAGACCTGATAGTTGTTTTAATCTTCTGAAATGCTGCTGCTGCTCTTGTCATCTTTACACTCACTGCTCTGCTCTCTTATCTCGATTACTGCTGCACAAAGTTTCCTTGAGGTACACCTTAGCTGCCCTTCACTCAAGTGCCGGCTCCCGTGTTATGTGGGTAAAGTTAATAACCAAGTGGAAAACAGATAAATTACTCTCTGGTTGCAGCTCCCTCATCTCCGGTGACACGTTTATGACTCCACTGTCAGTTTTCTGGACACAGGGAAATTGATTGATTTTCTTAATATGGTAATAATTAAGACATTTTGTTGTCAGAGGAAAAAGTAAAGGTTTGTTTGAAATGCTAGGGAGGACAGTGTGTGAGTAAATGAAAGAAAAGATCTGAGATGCATGTGAAGCAGGATTTAATCCTTAATTCCGTTTGCAAACTTTGTAGTAAATATGTATGAATTGAGTCACAAAAAAGTGACTAAATGTGTTTTCCAAGGCCACTTTTTAACAGTATTAACAAAGGGACCCAGAGGCGTAGCTTCTGCCTCCTTTGGGTGACAACACTTTTTCTGGCAGTTTCTCATGTCTTCATTTAAAATCTGTGAACCATTAACGACAAATAATAACAAGCAGCAAAAAACAGTTTATCCAGTACACAGTCCATCACCTGTCTTGTGAAAGCAGCATGTGCACTGGAGCGGAGCAGGGAAAACGCATTTCCAATAACGCGTTCACACATATGGGACATCTGTTCCAGCTTACCTGTCTTTCCACCTGTAGCCATGTCGGCCACAGACCAGTGCTGTGACTTTAGGGTGAAAGTTCAGATGAGAAATCTGGAGAAACTCTGTTATTATTAGGGCATATACCTGAAAGACAGGTGTATCCATAGCTTTTAATACGGTGTCACTTCTCTAATGCACAAAGTTCCATTGTTGTCAGAAATAAAATTGACGTTGTTAGAATGAAATTCCTATTTTATGTTTAAAGAGCTAAATAATTGCATCTTTAATAATTATAACAAGGGAGTGTCGAAACTTCCTATTGCATTAATGCAACAGGAAGTTTTGGGGATTACAGAAAAGTCGGGAATATTATGGAATCATCAATCCTGCTCGTTCACATAGCCTTTATGTTAACACGATAACTCAAAAATTATCTAATGGCTCATTTTCAATTTTTATACCAACATAGACCTTGATGCGAGGAAGAAGTGGATTGATTTGGGGAAAGATCCATATTCAACACTATGAGGAGCTTTATTTCCCAAACTTTTTGAGCTGGCATTTATTAATCATTAGTCTGATTTAGTCCTAATTTAGTGTATATGAATTGAATGGAGGAAATCTATATTGCAAAAATCATATGTTGGTCTTAAAGATGAGAGGGGATAGTTTCCCCTCTCATCACAGAGATGCTTAACTGTTGATTCAAACTTTGGAAAACCCTTTTATATGTGAATTATTTGAAAGAGGATATTCTATACACCATTCATTTAAACTTCAAAGCCATTATGGGAAAATGGGCTCTATGGCATTATTTAAAGTATCCAGTTTAACAAAAACTGATTTTGCTCAACATGTTTTCTAAATCACCCAATAATAAGTCCTTAAATTTCACATTTTTGGATTTCAGGATGAAACATCAAAAATAAAAGGAGTGTATCTTGAAGTAATGATAATTTAGAATGTTCATATTTTTGGTGGTTATATTTACTTACGATTACATTTCCTCATCAAACTAAAAATGAATTTCATGTAGGAGCTGCTTTTATTTAATTAGTCTTACTGAGTGAACCTGGATCCAGTCAGCCTGTGCCGGTTCTTCTGATATTGTCTCTGTGTGTACTCGGCTGCTTTTGATGTCCAACTCACCTCTCGTGATCTCTCGCTCCTCACCCCAAACCTGGCCTGTGCAGAGAGCGGAACATTTCGAAAGTGACTGAAATAAAAAGGGCAAGGGCTGTATGGTTCGTGCGTGCGATTCAGGAACCAGTGGTCATGTACCGTTCCACAGACTGATCTGGACCTTACACTCAGCCTGAACCTTCCGACAGCTCATCTCCTCTCCCCCTCAGAAACAGGAGATGAGTGTTTGTTGTCAAATCAAGTTGTTACTTGCATCTGGGTGAAGATGTTTCCTGAATGTAATCCACAGCTATAAAGTTTGGATGTAAGAAAGAGTTTGATATATCGATGACGCCCACAGAATGATTGGCACCTTTAAAAAAAATGAGCAAGATGAGATGCAGAAAATGACTTTATTTTCTGTCACCACCACTGGGACTTTCAAAGAAACTCTTGGGCAGTTTTTCTTCCAAAAGCCCTGGAAATCTTGTTCAAATACATTATACCATGGACTCTTCATCCAATATCAGTAGATATTGGATGAAAACCTAAATGCCTCTGCCAGGAAACTTAAAGCGGGCTGTGGTTGGACCATCCAGTAGGACAATTAACCACAGCAAACCTCAAAAGGAGCCCAAAAATGCCTCAGAGATCCCAAAATAAAGCTTTTGCCCTGACCATCCCAGTCTCTAAAACCCACAGAGGATCTGTGGGTTGTGATAAAAGGGAGAATCCACAAGCAGATTTCATTCTTTATTAAGAATGTAATGTGTTTTGTTTTTTTATTTGATTACGTTCCTTAAGTTAAATGAAAGATCATGACCATTAAGACAATTTTGCCTTTAATTTTTTATTTGTTTTTAAAAAGGTGCTAATGATTCTGTCTGGCGCTGAAGGTTTTAAAGCATTCTTGTCATGAGTTAGATGAGACCCCTTAGCTTAGTTTAGTATAAAAACCTGGATTAGAGCTTTGCCTGAAATAAAAGTTGGCATTATTTGTCTACAGCTACAGTAAAGCTGACTAGCCAAATTATCAGGATATATCCCATTTATTTTATCAGCGCAAAACCAAATACCAATATTACAGATGAATAATAGCAAACCTTTTATGGAAACAACCTTTTTGCATTGGGCAATTGCAACATTGTTAAATGAGTGTAATTCTAACTAAACCGAGCAAAATAAATCAGACATGCTATTTCTTGAGTTTTATTTAAATGTGTTTGTCATTTCTATATGAACTAATCTGGACACTTAATTAATTGTTTCAATTGTGGAATTGGGTCAAAACTGTCAAGTTGTGTCAAATCAAGAATATTTTGTTGGTCTAACAAGTTTTCATTTTAAGTTAAAACTGCTAAATTTAGCTACAAAAAAGAGTTATTGTATATATTTTAACTAAATTGGTTGTGATTACATTTATGGAATGATATAACTCACACTTAGTAGGTTTGCTCTCCTAAAACTAACAAAGCACTGCCTAAAAACTGAAAATATTAAAACTATACGTACGCATATCCACTAGTGATTAATTTAACCCTTTGGCGTCAGAGGTCATCTCGGTATTAACGCTCTTAACTCCAAACCTCAGCCTTTATACGAAACATAAGATTGCCAATTTTTTCAGCACCTTAACATATTGTATGAACGCAGCAATTCCAAAAACATGCCAAGTTGGGGTTAGGGATCACAGTGACATGATCTTAGACTCCAGAGGGCTAAGAGTAAATTCATAACTGTATCACACAGGACATAAAGTCTGGCCTTCATTGTGTAAATCCAGAGTAGTACCCACTCTACTTATCCACCACACTCTGTTCCCTGAATGGACTTTGTCTCTCTTTATGATAAATCACATGACTTCTTAAATTTTTTCAACCAGAAAGCTTTCTATAAAACGGTACATTACAGTATAGTCTATAAAAGCAGATAGTAGCTGTTACTCAATTCAGGAAACACATCCTTCAGAGGCTGTGCTATGTGAGCGCGTCACAGTGACGTGATGTGGTGGTCCAGTATCGAATGTGGCCCGATAACGCAGTTGTCTATTAGGGCTGCGTGAAGACGGCATTTTTTCAACGATGTTACTATTAATACTAAACAACAGCTTTTATGGCCACTGCTCCCACTACACTGCTTTTACTATGACTTTAACCAAGACAACTCATCAAATAATTAACTCTAGCTGTTAATTCAGCAAGGTGACAAGTGTGATACTTCCCAATGCAAAGTAGGGTAATGACTACTAGTCAATCCGTTTGCATAAGTACTTGCCAATCACAGCAAATCAGGGCAAGATAAGTTTAGCCTCTCTGAGGGAAATGCCTGTGTGGCGGTTACTCTCTCACACACTTCAGATGAAAGAATGAAAGAAAGATGAATGAATTAATTAATGGTCACTGTCTGTCTGTGGCTCACCTTTCGCCGTGCTTTGGGGCTTTCATGGAAAAATAAAGCACTGTTAGCTTAAACTTGTCCTTCATTCTGGAAACACCAGGATTAAAGTAAGTCTCGCACAGCTAACTTCATGATAACTACCTACAGAAGATTCTTCAATGAAGAAAAAACCTTATTTCTCATTAAGTGAATATACAAAGTCTTCTCGGACAGCAAGGGCAAACCCCGAAAAGCCTTCAGTCCCCTGTGCTGAACAAGCTTCCCCTAGTGGTTGAAATTAGCAACTGAACTATCCCCAAATCAATCCAGTTCTTCCTCACACTCTAGTTTTTGAGTTATCCCATGAACAGAAGTCTATGTAGCGGATGCGATGACGATCCCATACTGTCCCCCACTTCTGAAGGATATAAACGACAGAGTGATCTTCTCATCTAACTCCCAAAAAGAATGTAAACAAGGCATTGGGCAGGAATTGAGCAGCAATGATAAGAGCATATCACTCACCACACCTCACCTTATCAGGAAGCAACTAAAGAATTCAGTATGGTTTGTTGGCTTTGAGCAAGTTCTAATATTAATGGTGTGGGCAGGAAAGATGTCTGTATGACTCAACCAGGAAGTTAAAGCAAGAAAAACAATCCGCTAAGGAGAACAAGAATCAAAAGACCCCGATTCCGTTCTTGTTAACTACCCTCCACAAAACCTCATTAATCATGCAAATCATCTGACTATTTTATGATAATTAGAGAATGTTTTCAAGTAACCCCCTCATAAGGTTATCTGTTATAAATCCATCAGTGGTCAGACTTTTCCACGAGCCCCTTTGATTGCGTCAAAGTTTCTCCTCATCAGATGGAGCAGCAGCTTTGATCGCTATCAGCTTAATAAGATTTCATCAGCACACTCATGAATCACAGGAGGTAGGCTGAAACGCGGCAAACAAGGACAGAGAGAACAGTTCTGTTTGCCGCTGACTGATACAAGCGAGGATAAGGAAGAGGAAAGTGATGGAAGACGCTGGCATCCATCCGCTCCTCCCAATTCATAAACATGACCTGTGGATGATCCTGCGCTGGGAGAGCTGGGACGGCCTGTGGCTGCAGGTTTGGAGCGCTGGTGGTGTGTGTCACAGAGACAGTGTTGGCTCTGTCAACAGGTACTGCTGCAGGGTGTGTGTGTGACAAAGTGTTTCTGAGGGCTTGAATTGAGCCAAAGACTTGAAAGTCTCTCGACCGTGTTTGCTCTTCATGCACGAGGTGTATGTGTAGTCAGGGATTGAGCTTTTCCTCGTCTTTTCTTTTGTCAATTCACGTCAGATCAGAACACTTTGAGGTTTGGCTGTTATTCAAGTCACAGCAAATTGGTTTCTGTCTCAGTGTTGTTTGATTACGCCTTTACTTTTCTCTTGTGTGGGATCTTTTTTTTTTTAGTATTTTCTTGCAATGACAAAGCAGCCAGTAAGAACCACCAAACAGACTGAAGAGATTCGGGATTTTCCATCCATTGATTTCACAAAGGCTCAGACATGAGAGGAAATACTGTAATGCAGTATTTGTTCGTCAGAGCAGCACGACACCTTACATTATAAACGGCCCCCCCTCCCCAAAAGTCTAACACTACCACACCTTCACCTTGACTGAGCCAAGGTGCCTCCAGACATGTCTGATGTCAGCTCATGTCTTCTTTTTACATTCATGGCTCTAGAGGAAGAACATATTGTGGCGGTGATTTAAAGACTTTTCAAACTTCCATTACCAGAAAAGACAGGAAGGAGATATTTCATGACAAAGTTCATGAACCCCCTGCACACCTCTGGATAAATCCCCTGTCCTCCAGCTCAGCCAATCACCTCAGCAGCACGGATTAATTAACACGTTTTAATGCTTTTGACAAGAAAATAATTTTAACTTACACTGTTGGTTTGGATAGTTGTATTATGGGAATCAGTTGTTCTCTTCACTGAAAATACATTCAGAATTAATCAAAGTCTTTATAAGAGCCACCAGTGTAGCCAAAATAAACATTTAATGAATTATTTAATTAATATTTCATAATATCTAATGCAATCCATAATGGAAGTACATTGTGTTTTTATCAGAGACATACAACAGAATTATGACTAGAATGAACAAAAATAGTTTCAGTTAGATTTCCATAGACTGAATGACATTTGGTTTTGATGGTCCAGTTTTCAGTCATCACGTGGTGAACTGAGCAAACTGATCTGAGAAAGATATCAGTCTAAAACATGAAGAGTTAGATTTAGTGCTGATTTAATGTATCAAAATGTATTATCATTTTTTGTTGACCCCGGTCGAAATAAGCCTGAGCTTAGTTGCAATTAGCTGAATGACATTTGGTTTTAATGGTCATCAGTTTTCAGTCATTTACACGATGAGCTGTGCCCTCTGACCTCAGAGCAACTCAAACTTGCACAAAAGTGAGAGCCTGTTTAGTGGAACATTTTGATTTTTTTTTGTTTTAGGTGCAAATCACCCAATTTGCCCAAATTACAACAACCCAACCAAACTGTATTGTAATTGCCCAACTTAATGTAAGCAGCCTAATTTGACGGAAGACCTGCTAATCTGTCAACGTTGATAGCATCTGTACTGTGTGCACAGCGGGAGCATGATCACAGTGTATTTTTTATCACCTTTTTTGATAATCAGCATTCACATTTGTTGACTACTCATCATATTTGCTCCTCCATACATTCTCCTCCAGTTCATAATCAGCTGAGGAGATACACCGGTTAACATTAATATCATTATTTTAATAAGAAAATGAAAACCACTCAACCAACTTGTACAGGAAAAATGGAGAAAAGAACTTTATTGTTAAATTTATATAATATTTTTTCTAATACTTAGGAATCTTTGCAAAGTTTGCATATTTCACAAGGTGTTTTTCTTGACGTGTCAAATTTATGTGTCATGTTTTGTTAACTTTTATGTAGTCATGTTTCACATTGCGGACATATTCCTTCGTTATAAGGCGCTTCAGATATATTTCCTCTACAGCATGTCTACACTGAATTAATAATACTCTTTAGGATTAATGGGCAGTGACTGTTACGACTGGTTTGTTTCCCTGGACTGAAAAGCAGAACTCTGACAAGGAAGAAACAAGTTTAAACATTTTAAAGTGTCTATGGTAATGAGCAGCAGTCTTCGGTCAGGAGTGGCTATCAACAGACTTGGCTTGGCTGAGAGCAGCAGTTGCTGTGAGAAGCTTTCCTTTACTGACGAAAGAGCTGACAGACGAAGAGCAGAGTGTAGCAAATGGACCGGAGACCACACATGTAGACGGAACGATCTGGCACAGACTTGAGTGTAGGGCTGGAGTATTATGCAGCAGAGTCTTGAGTGGTGGATAGTTCTCACCTGTGCAGGAGAGCAGGCAGCTTGATGAACTTCAGATGTGCAGATGGGTTGGTAGCAGAGAAGTGCGTGTAGCCACTCCCAGACTCAGAGACCAGGAAGAGGATGACAAGTCAGGGAAGAGATAGAAATACCAGGGAGGGGTGAAAACATTGGATATACTAGGAATAAACCTGAGGAATGGATTGACCATGACCGTAACTTCCCTTCAATGGGAGCCTCGGGGTAGCCCACCTGGTTTGTCGGGATGGGCCTGAGAGAAATCTTTGACAAGCTGGGGGGTCCAAGACGAATGACCAAGGAACTCAGGTTCTTTCCTTGGTGCGGTATCCCTCCCAGTCCACAATGTACTGGTATCCCTTGACACGGCGGTTTACATTCAATAGCCGTTGATGAGTAAACAGGATGGTCATCAACCAACCGGGCGGATGGAGACGGATTAGAAGGAGGACAAAGAGGGCTGGAAGAGACTAGTTTACATTGTAAAACATGGAATGTAGGGGGAATTTTCATAGTATTTAGAAACTTGAGTCCGACGGCTGACGGGTTAATCACCCGGTCTATCACAAAAAGGTCCAATGCACCATGGCGACAATTTCTTGGATTCAGTCTTTAATGGGATATTCTTAGAGGAAAGCTAAACATTCTTACCTGGATTATACCGCGGGGTCCGATGGCGGTCAGCAATGCGCCGTCTCCGGGCAGCTGAGCATAGCTAGGCAGAGCGGGTTTGTCTCCTAATCCTCCGACAGCAATGAAGGTGTGTTTGAACCAAGCACATGGCTAACTCATTCTCCTCCATGAATTGTGTTCCGCGGGTCAGAAACGATTTCCAGAGGAATGCCGTGGATTCTGAATACATGGTGAGTCAGGAGGTCAGCTGTTTCCTGGGCTGAGGAGAGTTTGGTAAAGTGGACACAAATGCCCTGCCTTAGAGAGGCGATCAACAAAGTTTAGGATGAATGTATAACCTTGAAATGATGGGAGACCCGTTAAAAAGTCAAAGGCAATGTGGGACCAGGGACGACTGGGAACTGGCAGAGTGTTCAGCAGGCCAGCTGGTGGGCGGTGAGAGGTCTTTCCACAGGCTAACACAGAGCAGGCTAATACCGAGCAGGCTAATACAGAGCAGGCTAACACAGAGCAGGCTAACACAAAGTCCCAGATATCTTCCTCTTTTATGGGGCACCAGAAGTGGCGCTGGAGTATCAAGAGAGTTTGGCTTATACCAGGGTCACAAGCAAAATGTGAATTTAGGATCCACAAGAGGACCTGGGACCAAGCAGAATCTGGGGCAAATAAGCAATTAGGTGGCCCATTACCTGGATCTGGTTGAAATGGCCGAGCCTATCTCACCATTGACTCAATCTCCCAGGGGACTGCTGCCACCACACAAGATGGAGGGAGGATGGGGTCTGGACTGGTGGTGGACTCTTCTGCAGTATATTGGCGGGAGAGAGCATCAGGCTTTATGTTTCTGGATCGAGGTCTGTAAGAGATTGAACAGTAGAAGGGGCTTGACGGGAGTTAAGGCATTTAGCTGTCTGATGTAGGCTAGGTTCTTGAGGTCAGTCCCTACCACAACGGTTGTTCTGCCCCCTCCAGCCAGTGCCTCCATTCTTCCAGAGATAACTAGATACCACTGATTCTGAAGCGTCAACCTCATCAACAAACTGAAGGGAGGGGTCTGGCTCAATCAGGATGGGAGCAGTGGTAAGAAGACACATTAGTCTTTCAAAAGCTTGCTCAGCCTCTTCTTCTTCTTCCAGGTGCTGCCACTTTGCTGTAATCCTTAATGAGGCAGCGATAAAAATTAGCAAAACCCAAATACCCAAAAAAACACTCTGCCACTGCTTTTATCTTGACTGGATATGACCTAACCTGCCCAATTTAAATGATATAGCCAAGGAACCTCCCACAACTGACGTGGAATTCAAATTTCTCAGCCTCCACAACAGGTCATTTTCCAGGATTCTTTGAAGAACCTGGCAAACCTGAGAGATGTCTTCAGAGAGGTTCTGGGAATAGATGAGAATATCATCCAGCTCAGCAAAGACAAAACGATTTAGATAATCCCTGAGCACATCATATACTAAGGCTTGAAGTATTGCAGGAGCATTTCTGAGGCCCAAGGGCATGACTGAATACTCAAAGTGTCTGAGAGGAGTATTGAAACCAGTCTTCCATTCATCGCCTTCCCTTATCCTGAAAAGATGGTATGCATTCCTCAGATACAGTTTTGTAAAGATTGTGGCACCTTGCAGAGGCTCAAAATCAGAACTGATAAGAGGAAGGGGATACTTATTCTTGATAGTAATGTTATTCAGTCGTCTAAAATCAATGCAGGGACGAAGGGACCGGTCTCTCTTAGTGATGAAAAAAAAACTGAACCAAGTGGAGAGGACGAATGGCGGATAATGACTTTAGCCAGAGAGTCACTTATGTAGGTGTCCATAGCCTGCCTTTCTGGGTGGGAGAGATTGTAATGTTTACTTGTCGTTAATGGGGCACCAGGAAGGAGATCTAGAAGGGGCGATGATGAGGGAGAGAAAGAGCCAAAAGTTTACTGAAATCCTAATAAATAATGCTGATGAGCAAGTTCTTTTGGTTGTACAGGACAGGAAGCAAGAAAATGCCAGGCCGACCACAGTATAAACACTCATCGGCCCTCATGGCGCTCAGCAGGTGACAGACGTGACCGGTTCAGCTACATGGGTTCATCACCAGAAGACTTGGGGGGAGATAGGACACCTCCAGGTGATCGGTGAGCTTTTGTTCTCCCAACAGTTGTTGGAGGGGGACATGAGGTTATGGGAGTGAGAGAGCGGACTGCCATGCCCCCTTCTCAGTTCACGCAGACGATTATCAAGCCCCATGGCCTGGGACACAAAAGAGTCAAATTTAAGTGGTTCATCTCGAGGGGCCACTTCATCTTTTAATTGTTCACTCAATCCATTCTAAAAAGCACCTGGTAAAACTTCATCGTTTCATCTGGAATCAGCTGCCAGAGTTGTAAGCTCCACTGAGTAGGACGACACAGTCCCAGACCCTGGATGGAGATTAATCAAACTCTTAGCAGCATTTCCACAGTGGTTGGGATAGTCTCAGCTGTGCAGGAGAAAGGGCAGCTTGAGGAATTTCAGATGTGCAGGTGAGTTGGTAGCAGGGATGTGCGTGTAGCCACGCCCAGACTCAGAGACCAGGAAGAGTGGATGAGAAGACAGGCAAGAGATAGAAATACCAGGGAGGGGGGAAACATTGGACACATCTAGAATGGACCCGAGGAATGGATTGACCATGACAGTGACATGGTGGAGCAGGTCACCTCACAACAAGAGGGTACGGAAATCAAATCCTGATCTGGGTTTTTGTCCCAAATCTCAACACTGTGTTAGTGGAGCATGTTTTCACTGTGTCTGCATGGATTCCTGCTTCCTCCCACGGACAAAAAGAAGAGCATGCAATATTGATGAATCTAAACTGTTTTATTCATTTCCCTCTGCGATGAACTGACAAACTGTCTGCCTCTTAGCTAAAGTCATCATATCCTTTCTAAGACAAGCTGTGATGAAAAAGAAAAAATTGGATGGATTTTTAGTTGATATTCCTAGTTTAGAGTTTTTTTTACTTATTTTGGCAAAAATGGTTGAAGTTAATTGACTTGCACGAGTTAATCGTTTACTGAGATATTAACAAGGTTTCTGGCTTTAGGCCATGACTACACTTACAACTAATAATTCTTAAATTAGTTTATCTCTGTAATATGCCAAGAATATGAAAACTTGTGTAAGATAAAGAATAAATATAAATGATCTCACCCTCAGAATCCCTCAAAAGAGGATAACATGTCATTAACCACATATTGATGGCTGATGTTTCGATTTCACAAGTGTGTGTTTGTGTGTCTGTTTGTGTAGCTGATTATGATCTGCTTGCTGTCCTCCTCCTCCTCCTCCTCTCTCCTGGTTGGTGGTCAATATTGACTAAGGGATCGGGGCGAGAGCCACTGTCTGGGTAAGAGGGAGGCCAAACCTGCCATCTCTATGGCATCAGGTGAAAAGAGAAAAGGGCTGCTCATCATATGTCAGAATATAAAATTGCTGCACTATAGGTCATATTGGAGATACATATAATGGAAAAAGTCTCTTTTATTTTTTAGGGATGATAATGCGATCGCTTGACGAGCTTTCTTGAGATCTGAGCAGAGGAAGAGCCGTCGGCTGCAGCCTCACAGATTGACTGAATGTAAATTCTGAAGCAAAAGGCACAGACAGGCACACATGAAAACAAATGTGCCGTACAGCAACGGGACAAACAGACCATTGTTTAGATTAAACAAATTTGTGGTGTCACTAATATTAGTCAATAGATTTGTTATAGTTAAAAGTCTAAGATCTGCTTCTGACTGGAAAGAGAGACATGAAGTGATTCAGATACTAAAAGTATGTGGAACAAACACACCTTCACAGCTCCACCAAAACAGAGTGTGAAATATAACAATGTATATCCCCTAGTTCTCCAGGAGCGTCTTTTTGTAAAATTTGCATGAATTCCCGGCTCTTGTGCTCCATAATGCTTTGACACGAGCCAACAGCTCCATGCCAGTGGTTCATTTTGCATATTTCTGTGGTGAAGGTATAGAAACATAGAACATCTTTTGTTGAAGGGTGAAGAGCTAAATGTCAGCTGCAAGATATGAAGCTCTGGTTGAAGTCATTGCTGTCACCTGGTGAACTACCGGACAAACCGCTGTTCAGTTCAACATGCAGCTACGACTGACGATACGGCCGTTCTCTTTTATGCATCTAAAAAGCTAATGATGTCCATGCGTTTCCCCCTCATATCACCTACAGCTCATCAACTTGAGAGCTTTAGACGAAGAGCCTTCTTAATCCTACTGCATAGCATGCAGTCATAACATAAGGATACACTTTAAACACCCACACATGCACAGTATCACCTCTGGCCTTATTTTTAGCAGTCAGACTATTCAGAGTTCATGAAAGGCGTGTCACCCAGCAATAAACATCCGGAGAAAAGAACATGTGTAAATCGGATCCAAGCTATTACTTGCTGTAGTCAGCAGAAAGTCAAGCACACGCCTATGAAGACGAGTTGGTGAGGAATTATGTCAGGATAAGATATTTCTTGAGCCTGGTGTACAGTTAGTAGAAATTTACTTTATTGTCATTAACATCCAAAGATTGTGTGGACTCTTTGCAAGGAGCGAGTCATTTTTGCAGTAATGCAACAACAGAAGAATGAAGTTCTTAAAACTGTTTGGTTTTTGTGAGCCTGGGAGGTAAAGTAGTAATGCAATAAATTCCATGTAAAAGCAGAGGTGTCATCAGCAAAACAACTGAGATTGTAGCAGCTTTATCAATGCATCACAGAGGAGCAGGCTACTGTTTTGGTTCAAGGTGTCAAGGCGTGGTTGACCAGAAATTTATTAAATTTGACCCAGAAATTTAGCATTCAGAAGCCGACAGTTTACTTGAAGTAAAAGACAAAATAAAATCACATTCTCTGTCAGTCTCGTGTTATTTTTTTGTTTGCACTGTGATGCCATCACAGTTGCACTATTGTGTAAATATATTGCAGTCTTTTATGCTGTAGTTTAACATACTTTCATATATTTTTATATTCTGATGCTATACTTTTATGTATTTATCTGCTCTACTCTTATTATTTTCTGCATTCATAGCTATATCATGTACACACCATCAGATTTGGCAAAAATGTTCAAATTTTACTCTCTTAGTTCGTATTCTGCTCAGTAGGGGGAGCCTTTTTATGGAAAACACTGTCTTTTAGACATAACTTCCAATTTAACTGGGTGAGTTCAATTAGGGTGATTGCTAGAACAACAAGGAGAGTTTGGGTTTTTCGGGGGGGCGGGGGTTATATTCTTGCTGTTGGTGATGAGGCTTACTTGAAAATTGAATTGAATCTGACTTTGTTGGGTCCTTTTTACCAAATTTTGAATCAAGTTCATCCACTTTATGTTTTGTTCTATACTTTCCTGTGTTTTCCTTTTCCAGTGCATTAACCTTTAAAATAAAATAAAAACTCATAAACACCAAAGGAATACAACATGAAACTCAGAAAGAACATCACGTTACAAAATAACATACATTATAAAAATAAGAAATCTTTAAGATTTAAGGGAGGTTTATTTGGAAAATTGAATTTCACAGTCAAGAGAGAACTTTTGTTTGTTTAGAGTAAATTGTTGTTTTTTGTTATGTATATTTTCTGTTACGATGTAGGCTACGATCCTACGTCCTTTCGATGTGTGCACATCTTCCACAACTGAATGGAGTTTTGTTATGTAATGTTCTGAATATATACCGTATAACCTCAAAGTAACTATTAAAGAGTGAGACTTTTTGGTTTATGCAATCATTTGTACAATTTTTGTGTGCTGTAATACTGCTAGTTTGAATTGCTTTTGTATAACATAAGAGAGATTAGCTACTACAGAAAAAAGCACCGCCTTTTTTCTTGTTGTTTTACAGTTGGATATCATTCATGTATGTAAGTTACATTTCAAAACTGCCGAACAAAGACAAAAAGCAAATCATTTGCAGCTGGCAAAATTTTACAAAAATTACTCTGAACTCTAGAGTCACCGTTGCAGTAGGGAATGAATGATTACATTTTACCTGAATCTTGCATTCAGCATTAGCAAAAATGTACTTAAAGTGCCAGAAATCAAAGACAAGTGTCCCGCGTCAGGCTCTCACCGTACATTAATTAAATGATAGCTGCTGGTCAATGTACAAGTAGCGTTTTAATATTGCAGTTGTGTTTTGGTGGAGACAATTTTGACTGCTTAAGATAATGTATATAATACACTGAACTGATATAGGTTGGTACACCCCTAGAAATGAAACATTATATTTGCTTAACTTAATTGTGTTATATTGAATACATGGGAAAAGTTTTGTTAACTAATTATCAATTTAGTCGTAGATACTTATAAGCAAAGGCCATCAAACCCATTTATATAAGTTATACATCATCCAAACTCTTAATCTTCGAATGGCTGTCAGGTAAATCTAGCATGGTAACAGTCTACTTATAATTAATACTATAAAATTAATCCTTTTCAAAGTAGTGGAAGAAAAGTATAAGGCATGAAATCATAAAGAGAGGCATGATATCATAGTGCAAATAGATTTTAAATACATATATATATATATATATATATATATATATATATATATATATATATACAGTATATATGTGTGTATATACTGTATGATATTTTTATTTATTTATTTATATATATATATATATATATATATATATCTAGCTGTAGGCTATTCATGATGGTCTTCTCTTTTCATGGCCAACTTTCCCTCTCTCTCTCTCTCTCTCTCTCTCTTTCTCTCTCCCCTCTCCTCTCTCTCTCTCTCTCTCAGATTCAAAAGTAATTACCTGCTCGGCTTCCTCTGCCATTAAATGGCAGGTTCACAGCACCCTGATTAATGCAGAGGCACGCACACCTGCCATTAAGAGCGAAGAGAGGTGGAACGTTCTGGCTGAAACCCTGCAGAACAAAAACACTGCTGCCCAAGACTGCATGACGTAGAATTACACAACATTTAAAAGATGCATATATTTACTGCCATACACTTCTCATATCTATAATAAACACGCTAACTTTTAATTTCATTTCAGAGGGAAATATAATTTTTTACTCCTCTACAGATGTTGTTGGTTGTTTGTAACATACCAATCTTAATGATTAAACACATAAAAATAAGTGATCTGAAATTACATGCAACATAAAATAATATTGTAATTCACTATTAACCAATAAGAACTCACAACCATTAAAATGATTCCCCCTGTCAGAGATCTGTGATGTCATATTTACTTTTTATGCAATATTTTCATCACATTTTCAAAATGAATATTGACAAGCCTGATTCTTTTTTTACGTAAGGCGCACAGATTTCCCTTTTTTGTTTTCACAATTCCACAAAATATTTCAAAAAGGTACATTTCATAGCACAGAAATGTTTCATATGTGTTCATGTTTAATGATGGGAAAGGAAAGGAGGCGTTATTGTTTTTATTTATTTTGTAAGTTAGTATTCACTTTTTTTTACACTCCGTCACAAATATCAAATAGGCCATTGTTGGAAAAATGTCCTTAGTTGATACCGACATCCTTCAGGTGTTACATTTGTGATAAAATAAAGGGCCACATATTATAAATAAGTTTTTAAAAGAAGTATGATTCTGGTTAACTTCATTATTATTATTATTTTATTTCTTAAAGATTTTTTGTGGCCTCTAATTAGAAGAAATTGTAAACTTCTTTTATTTTAAGTTGTCGCACCTCAATTCCAATTAATAACTTTTACAATCTCAAAACAGTAGAGTGTTAAGTATTCTTTGAATTTATTCATTTAACTACCCGTTATATTGATCAAGAAATAAAGATTTTGATAAACACACCATAAAGCAAGTTACTGGCACTCACACACTCACAGTTTTAACTAAACTCTTAACAAATTTTCATGACTCAATTCAAATAATGTATTCGAGCATCGCGGTTTACCGTGTGTATTTTTTAAAGAATGAATTGCCCCATATCATCTGACATTTCAATAAACATGCTCTACTACAATCAGGTTCAATATACTGATTTTGGTTTTCACTTAGAGCAAAGCTTATATAGTCAGAAAGGCCCTGATCACCACCTGACAGTCAGACACATTCACACCTGGTGGCTGCTCAGTGCGTCAACAGCGTTATGTTCCAGCACTGAGCAGCTCCTCCACAGTACTTAATGCTAAGGTTGGAATTCTTGTTCAAGGGCAAATCAATGTTTGGCTTGAAGGAGAAGCAAAACTATCCGGGATTACCATTATGGTATATGGACTTTAAACATGTTACCATTACCCAGTTATTTGGCTCAGTGTGATAAAGACAACTAAATTCCCAAACACAAATGACTATATATCAACCGATCCCAAGAAACTAAGTTAAGAGCCAGGAATAAAACGTTTTTTCTGACATAACTTGGTAACTGTTTGTCCGATTTAGTCCAAAAATGTTGCATTTTAATCGACACTAGGCGATATATCTTGTGTACATCATATATAAATTATATTTTACGCACTAGGGGGAGCTTTTTATGATACAACAGGGTTTTTTGGGACATAACTTCCCATTTAATTTGAGTAAATACCCTGCTTGTACAACGCATGGTATTGGGGACTTTTTGGAGATATACCCTTGCCATTGGGGACAACAACTTAGGCCTAGTTACTACATATTTTTAAGCAAATGTCACCAAACAGCTTAATTAAGCATATTAAGAAGAATGAAGACATTTTTATTTTGACTATAGACACACAAAAAATGTGACAGTAGCAGCAGCAGCTTTTAGTGTCAAGATTGTTTTTATCTGTCACTAATTAATTTGCCGGTTCTGGCAGAAGCACCAGCAGGTTATCTGCCTCAGTGTATGAGCTCTTTTTATTTCTTTCCTTCTTTTTCTGTTAACAGTTAATGAATAACCAAGTGTGCAAGGAATCAGCACATTTCCTTCCACTCCAAGCACTGATCGATATTGCTGTGGCTTCCCGGAGCTCAATGGGCTCATTGTCAAGGCAGCTACAGTAACGCTCTTCATCACCTCTGAAAGTGGGATGGGAGAAAAAGAGGTGAAACTACAGATGCGGTGAGACTGTGGGTTTTAAACTGTAATTTGAGAAGGAATAAAGATTTTTCGAGGAAAAGTTAAAAATGGCAAAATCCCCTGTTATTCACAAGATAACGTAACCTCTCAGTTTAATTTCTGGTCACAACGGCCAACTAGTCACGATAAGCTCCCATCTTTCCATTAGTGTGTAACCTGTTTTTACTGTAAACATGAACTTTGATAGGAAAGGTCTCACAGGAGCTCCTCTGAATCAACTCTGCTTATTTAAGTCTGCTTTTGAACAATCAAGATTCTGGCCCTGTGCCACTTGATGTGGAACTCAAGTTATCTATTATTTCATGAGTAAAGAGAAAAGCTTCACACTCAGTCAACCATGGCGTCTGTCTTGTCCCCTTGTGATTGCTCAAAGCACCTAATGTTACCTTTACTTGCGTAGTAATCAGATGACTCTCCATTCCGGCAAAGCAAGAATTCTGAAAAACTAATAATCTGTTCAAATTGTTTTGCTCATTTTTTGATCAACTGGCGAATAATTCTGCAGAAGATTCCCAATCTACTTCAGATGGTCGGGAAAAAATCATCGGCCTCAGCCTCCCAACACTTGATGGCCTCCTCAGAAAACACCTTCTCTGCAGAGGCAATAGTCTTCAAAAGGATCGAACCCACGCAGGTCACCAGCTCTTCACTCGGTTGCCATCTGGAAGGAGCTACAAGCAGGGGCGGAGATCTCGGGGGGGACAGGGGGGAAATTTCTCCCCCTTCCACAGAGTGCCCCAGAAAACTAAATAATACTGAACAATTTGTAATAACATAATAATTTGTATTTGAAAGCACTTGATGATGTCAATCAACGCAAACTACAGACTAACGATTGTGCATTGCATTGAGATACATTGCATGATGCATTCAATGTCTATTCAGGAACAACAAGTTTGGTGTGAAGAAGAATTGTTATGTCATTGCCATCAAGATGTATAAAAATCTAACCTTGTAAAATATAAATTTTGGCGAGAATCTTGAATAATATGTTGAAGTAGCAACTTTTAAATGTGGCGATATCAAATCAATATTAGAGAGGGAATTTGAAAAATATTTATGCTAAAAGACATTACCCTTCTTTTGTATTCAGTAAACAATTTACCCTTGTATGTGCAATCAAGAATAATATATAGGCAGGATTTATTTGCTTCTTTCAGCACCTGACACAATGCAAAAGCTATTTTATCTAGGTATATAAGTCTATATCTTCTTTTTAGGTACATTGCACAAAAAAATTTCATTATACTATCTTGTTGTTTTTTTTTATATGACCTCTATTTTTACCAGTAGTCTCATTGAGATTTGAAATCTAATTAAAAAATGTAATACCAGGAATCTTTTCAGAGGGCGTTGAATGCATTCAGTGAGACCAGCTCCTTAGATTCAGATCATTCTGCTACAGGTTGCAGGCTGCGGGGGCAGCAAACTGAAATAACTTTTTACCAAGTTCAGTATGGACTTAGAGATTGTTCGTAGGAAAAAGTCCTGAGAGCGAAAACTTTAACTTCCCGTGGATTTTCGATTGATGCAGGTCAAGAGATATTGATGAAGCGGTGGTGGCTGGAAGGTCCAGTGACTTAGATTTTGAGTTTGAAAAAAGCACAAGCTTAGATTTATAGGCATTTTAAACACGTTCCAAATATTAAAAGCTGATTGTAGCTGAAGGAGACCCTCTTGCATTGACATTCTGAAGTCCTGATGTCCGGGTCCTCATTAGAAGACACAAGATGGAATTCATTATTCTCAATGCCCGACCTTTATCGCCTGCTTGACCACATAAAATACTTTTACAATACAAGCCGGCGTTCCAGCATTTAAAACATTCACTTACATTCATGCAGTGGTGCAAGGTCCTTCCTGCTCATCGGGATTTTTTTTATCATTTACGCAATAATTCTTAAATCAATGTGAGCAACCATAAGCAGAAAATTGAGCTTCATTATCTTGCTCATCAAATCTTCAACATGTTGACCACAGGGTGAGAAGATCATCAGTGAAAGTAAAGGGATAAAAAAAAGAGCCAAAAAAAATTCAATTCAAAAGAATTTGTAAAAATGTTCCTTAATTTCGGATTAATTTCAAGTGAAAAATACAGTTTCACCTCCTCGGGCCTTGAAAAATGCTCCAAAAATAATCGAGACTGGCGCATACAGCCGCTCTGGTTAGGTAAAGCGGCGCTCTCAACTAAATTATATTATTTAGTATGTAATGCAAAGCAAAGCTGGGCATTTTATTTGTTTGCTTTTCACTGAAGTCAACAAATATTGAACTTTTGAGAAGAAAAGTCACGGGATCCAGATTCACCCAATCGTCCAGTTTTTAGACCTGCTGGTGTCACAACACGAACAGTTAGTGGAACTTTAAGATTCATTCTCTGGGGACCATGAATTCATGCAGCTCAGCATGGTTGCTGGGACACCTCAACAAAAGCCTGAAATGTGAGCATCTTACGATGCCTGAGGATCGGTCAGGAGATCACCAAACTCCAACAGATTATCCCATCATCTAGCAGGCGACGGGAGGTTTTATAGCAGATGGAAGTCGTTAACAAACTGATATTACCATTGGGAGTTGCAGTGAGTGACTTATTTGTTAATATATCTAAGCATGATGCATAAAAATGTTGGAGAGCGCTGCTCTGCGTCATACCAAATCACATGAGTTGCGCAAAGGTGTTTAATTGTCACCACCAAGATGCGTTATTTGAGTTTTGATTTACCACAGGCCTTCACCTGAGGCGGCGTTTTCAGGAGGCCCCTCCCCTCGTCCCACCGATGCACCAGTGGACTCTGGACCTCTGTGTCCACGCTCCTCTGCTCATCCCTAAAATTAATTCATCTGCACATCTCCGTCGGTCCAACACCACATTAACCCCGACCACAGGAGGCATCCTGTTGGAAAAAAAATGTCCCTCTGTCGCTCTACGGTGAAACATCAGTCTGACCTTTCCACCTCAGACTCTTTTCTCTGTTCTTTTCCCACCCTCATCTAGATTTCAGCGTAGGCTGCATGCTCACACTGCTGAGGGTTACTGAGAGATTACGGGCAGAAAAGGGCACGTGTCCTTGTGTCAAGAATCTTCATTCTTGACCTGGGAAATGAAAAATGAACATTAAAAGAAGCGGTCTCTCACTCTGAACATGCCAATCGTAGCCATGCGTTTGTGAGGGATACTCATTTCAGAGGGTCACGCCACACTGGCTGCTTTCTGGAGGACAGAGAAACTGTAATTGGGGGCCATTAGCCGTTGCCCAAGCCCAGTCATGCAGTGTTGGTTTTTAGATTGAGCCATGCTGACTGCACAATCCTCCCCCCGCCCATATCAGTGTCCCTACCTGTGTGACTTCCACAACCCCCCGACCTCCATGGCTATACCCCCCACATGAAACCCCCCCCCCCCGGCCTCCCCACTCACATACACATACACATGCACATGCAGCACACATAGACACACAATTTCCTCTGGTCAATTGTCTTTAAAGAGACCTTGAATTAGCTTAAACTCACCAAGACAAGAGAGCAATCAAATAATGAGTGACTTTTAAAACAGCTTTAAAACTCCGTCAGGGCCATCTAGTCCACCTGTCTCTGACCCGACGGACAACACCTGAGCGGCTTTTTTAGGAGAAGGATCATCCTTAAGCTCGACTGCCTCTGACGCTAACCTGTATGGTGACCTTACCTGTTGTAGTTTTACTGAAGGTATGAGAATCTGGAATATGGAGGAGAGTGGATTACCATCGTTCATTAAGATATTGAGTATTGTTAATGAATTAATTAAAATGAATTCACTGGTTAAGTAAAGTAATACTCAATAGACACAGGTGTAAACTAACTCTATAACAAGAAAGTGTAAGATGAAATTCAATGAGCCAAAATAAACTAAACTAATGTATCTAAACTAAAGTTAAACTAAACGTAATTACGCCAAGAAAAGTACCTTATTTCTTAATACTAAGATCAACTAATTAGATAAAATAATGCCAAGCAAAACTCGATTTAAATTAAACTGCAGGTAAACCAAGACAAACTAAGTCCAGTTCTAAACTAAACAAAGTGAAATGAGTTAAACTAGACTAGATGGAGATAGAAATAACCAAATTTACCTAAAGCTAAACTCAACTTAGCTTAAACTAAATGCTCAATTGATTTAGCATCAGTTAGCCAGCATGCCATTACATTAGGACCAACGCCCAACAGTACCTTACGATGTATGAAGCCAGAGGTTCACTGGTTCTTCCTTTGGCAAAGGCTACACTCTTTGGTTTATTAAATATGTCCATTGCAATTAATAAAAATACATTAAAAACACAATTTTCAAAAAGTGAAAGAGTTCCTGAATCTAGCCCTTTATCTGGATCCACTCCAAAGTGTAAAGTTTCTTCCTTGTGACATGACCAACCCTTCAAATAAGTCTTTCTTCTGCGTCAAGTCAGTTATGACTAAATTATGAGTCAGCCATGGGGAGATGGGGAAAATCTTGCAATGCTGAAGAAAGTGAGAGAAATTGTTCGCTCCAGATCTACACCACAATTCTTCCCTGCTGCATTCAAAACGCTCTCCCCCTCCGAAAAAAGTTTTGGTGTGATCCTGCCAACACACAAACAGAGAAATAAACGCAACCAGTGAAAGTATAACATCATGGGCCATCAATACTAATATCAAATAAGTAGCTGCTTATGTATTAATAAGTGATTACTCTCATACCATCTTTGAATAGACAACAAACGTGGACTGTGGGCTTGTTTTTATTCTCAGTGCTTTTCACAAGCATGTTAGAGAAATGTTTGAAGGAAACAAAAGTGGGAAAATAAATAATAAAAACATGTTTTTAAAAATTACTGTATTCATTTGCACAGTTTTGTCACCATCAGTTTCTCACAGCACGTGGGAGAAACTGCTCCAAGGCATATTTTATCAGAGCAATCAGTGCTTTGTGTAATTTCATTAATTTTGCTTAATTTGGTGTATTTCCTATGTTGCCTTTTTCCTCAATATGCAGATCGTTTCTCCTGTTGAACTCAAGAAATAGACATAGCAGAGGGTTATTTCTCCTCTTTTCAGAAAGACCCCCCTTGAAGATTTTAATACGAGGTCAAAATGTTATGTGAGGGCCGATTTCTTCGGCCCCTCCCTGTAGTCACAGAGCGAAATCACTGAAGCCAGAGTTTCACAGTCCTACTTCATAAAGAGTTGCCCTCCTTTATAGCCCTGTTGCCCAACATCACATGCCTTCAGCGCTGGGATATGATCTAGATAAGGCAAGAAAGTACCGAAACAAGTCTCACTCTCCTCCTTCAGTACGCTGCTCATGCAGGTAAAGGAACAGGAAGTGGAACATGTTGATGTTCGGTTGTCAAACAATAAAATTGGAATGAAAGAACGACATGTGTCTCGTTTTTTCGTACTCACGAGGTAAGATGAACCAAAACCGCTTTTTTTTAGAAGATATCAAAGACGGTCTGAATGGGTGAGATATCCTCATTGCAGACAGGTTTTATAAATCATGTCTTTATGATAAGCTGATTACCTTCTCCTTGACAGCAGCACACAGGGAGAGCAGTAAAGGTGCAGGATTACAAGATGATGGTCCATAAAGGGTTTGGCTCAGATAAGATGGTTTGTGGGGGTGAGACTGGTGACTTTAGGTCAATAGAAACCCGTATTTCTCTATGACTACAAAGTTGACTCCACCACATATTACTGCAATACACTTGTATACATTGTGATTCCTATGCTGAACAAGGAATAATGAAGTTAAATTATCGCAGGAGGAAACCATAGTTGAGGTGTTTCCGATGGCGTCTGAGCAGACGTGATCATAAAAATATTGCGGCCCATGAAAGGCGGCGAGTTCAACCTTTAACCTGCTCCTCATTCTGTCATTCAGGATGTTTGCTAACATCCGGTGGCTTTAAAAACTCAGAGTTATGTACATGTTTACATAAGTATGTTGTTTTTATGTTTGCTTTGCCATCATGTCTTAACCTTGCTCCTGCAATTTCTGTCACCCTGGTGAACTTTGTCTACATTGTCATGCCAACGATCACAACGAAATGCCTTCTTGCAGGTGAGTAGCCCGATTAATGGGCCTAATGGGATATGAGCAATACCAGCGAAACTGCAAGGGGTGACTGCATCGGCCACTTCCCGTATTGAAATGCAGACCTCCATGGCTGCTCTCCATTCAGAGGAAACCATTAGAACAAACTGCTCTTGGGAGCAGCAAAGCAGACCGGACGCCATCATTTATGAACCAAATCACCTCTGGGTGCCCAATGCAAGGACAAAGCACAACCTGTCTGTGTGCAAACTTGCTTAATTAGTACATATTTTCTGAAAACATGGAGGAATAAAAATGATTATACATCTGTAATTTCAATAGCATGTAGTCATTTCCCCTACAGTTAAGAGAACTTCCACTTTTTCTTGAATTTCATCAATTAAAGTGGGATAATATTCTATACCACAATGTATACAATACCAAAGACTGTTGATTCTGACCTTGACGGCTTTTCAAAGAGGACTAAAACAGAAAATATTGAATATAAGAGAATATTGCCAAACGGAATATTGTTTCTGTAACCTGAACCACAGAGAAATACATTCAATGTTTGCTAGATTCTCACTTATGTTATTGTGATTATTATCACTATATAATAACGAGTCACTGACTTTTTAATTCCAGTTTTAATTTTAGACCGGAACAAGGATCTTACTGTTTTTTACATACATTCGCGCGTACTAAGAGTTTGGGCAGTAGTGGAATAAAGAGAGAAGTCTCCCTCTTGTGGTCAGAATCTGTAAATGCATCAAAGCGGAGAACGCCATAAAATCATTTATTTACATTCCATGTACCATTCCATCTGAGTATTCTACATACTGCGTTTAAAGGCACACTGTAAGACTTTATAAGGGGTTAAGGACAAACACTGCAGGTGTCAATCAAATTAAAAATAAAATGATAACAGATTTGTAAAATTAGAAGTAACATTAAAAAAACTTGTACACTGAGTGTGATATTCTCTTTTTCGGGGGTGATGTCATTCACTCTATCTGCTTTGGTGGCGCCTGTGTTGCACCAATTGGAACAGTTCATTAATTTTTTGTTTATCGAGTATCCAGTTCAGGGTCACGAGGGGGTTGAAGCCTGTACCAGCTGACAGAGGCAGGGTACACCCTGAATATGCTGCCAGATTATCACAGGACAGACACATTCACCAATACACCTAGATTTTATATATGTGGACTGTGGGAGGAAGCCAGAGTACCTGGAGAGAGCCCACACAAACATGAGGAGAAGATGCAAAATTCACACAGAAAGGCCCTGAGGAGGCAGATGTAAAACAAAGGTACAAAAAATTATATGTATGTTAAAATGTGAATGTATATATTTATTAATTTTATTTGTGTTCCTGCATGAGACTCCAATGGAAATCCATACTCTGCTTTATAGGAGGATAATTCTGTTGTTTCATCATTTTACCCAGACTATTAAAACACCTACTTCAACCTACGCACCATATCTTTGTGGCCCATGCGTCCAGTTCCTGCTATTAGCATATTCATGTGACACTTTTTTTCCCTTCTTTATCAAAATGCCTGATGTTTCAGTGTGAGTCATTTGCCTCCTTGATATGTACGTGTTCAGTCCGCCCACTGGTCATCTCACAGTCTTTTAGGCAACTGCACAGCACAAACATTCTCCGAGCAATGACAGCTATGTGTGTTCAGTTGGGTATTTTTCAACCCAATCAGTCTGTTTGGTTAAATTGTGGCTATTCATATTTTCAGAGCAAACATTTGAGGAGCCGCAAAGCTGAATGATTAATATATTAATGCGTGGGTAAAAATCAAATTGAAGAGAATGTATCAATGTAAATCTGCTCATTACCAATGTTATTAAAATGAAAGGAGACCCTGAGATTAGCATACACATCTCTGACGGCCTGTCAGGCTCTGTGACGGGAGAAGCAGCAGATGAAGTGGAAGAAATGCCAGAAAGGAGTTTGACTATTAAATGTATTATTATTATTATTATTAATATCGCTGCTCTTCATACCACCCACAAAATAAATTGAAATAAGTAGCATGGAACTACTCTGGATATCTTATAAACCAACAAGGATATGTCCTCCAGGACAAATAAGGAAAAAACATTCACTGTGTCCGTCTACAAGATCTCTCAAGATCAAGTAAATTTATAGTCACAAAATGTGTGCCACTCGACTGAAGCTGTTTATAATGTGACCCAATGGCAGTGTGTAACTGCTAGAGAGTAAGGGGCCAAGGATGGAACCCCGGAGGACACCACAAGTTAAAGTGGCCACCAAGGAGGAGATATGAACCATGACTTTGATAAAGTTGATTAGCAGGAATTTTGGAGTATATTAAAGCATGTCAATGAGGGTTACATGATTTTCTAAACACATGCTTTATCAAAAGGAGCTGATCTAATCGAAAACTGACCATTTTCCAAGAAATACAAAATTTCATCTTGAAATAATTTTAGAAGTCTGATTTGTTTCTACTGTTTTAAGCATATTTCATTAATAAAAAAACCCCAAAGAAATAAAATATACAAAGAAATAATTTGTCCATATTTCTATTTCTTAGTGAGGACATTAAAGGGTTATTGCTCGACCTATACTTACTAGGTCTAGCAATGGTCCAATAATAATATACTAATTTACCTGTATTTCAACGTTCCAACCCTCACCTAAGATCACGCGTTGAGAAAGAATGAGATACAAGCAGCAGAAATAGGACTGGAATCAGCCTCAGAGATAATGTGAGGAGTTCTGACAACCAGAGGGCACTTTGAGTGAAGACACTCCTTTGCATTGAAAGGACCAGTTGCATTGGTTTTGGGATTTTTCATTGTGATGCCCTCAGGATAATAATAGTAATAAAAATACTTTTAATTTATAATGCACTTTACATTTGGATTGAATCTCAAAGTGCTACAAAGTAAGAACAGATAAAAGCATCAATAAAAAATATAATAACTATTTACAAAAATGACCAAAAAGCAGCAATGTTAATTAAAGTTATAGGTTTTGTCTTTTTTTAAATGTCTCAGTCGTCTGTGGAGCCCTCAGATGGTCAGGGGGGGCATTCTACAGACGAGGGGCAGCAGAACAGAAGGCCCGATCTCCCATGGTGCTGAGCTTAGTCCGGGGAAAGAGGAGGCAGTATGGGTGGGTAGAACGGAGGGATCGTGTCGAGGTCAGTGGGGTGAGTAGTTCTTTCAGGTAGGGGGGTGCGTTACCATGGATGCACTGGTGAGTGAGGAGAGAGATCTTATAATCAATCCTGGAGGAGATGGGAAGCCAATGAAGGGAATGAAGAACAGGGGTGATGTGTTTGTGATTACGAACTCTAATCAGGATCCTTGCAGCACTGTTTTGAACATACTGAAGTCTTGAAGACTTTTATCAGGGATCCCGATGAGAAGTGAGTTACAGTAATCCAGTCTGGAGGAGACGAACGCGTGGAACAGCTTTTCAGCATCACTCAAGGTGAGTGAAGAACGGAGTTTGGAAATAATAAACACAGCGGTGCCTGTGCCCTCCACCCCATGGATGCTTTAAGGATGCCTCATTTTGTTTCAATATAGCCAGGGATGCATTGGGATTCCCTGGGATGAGCTGGAAAGAATTGATGGAAGGAGAAACATCTGGAATACTCTGTTTGGCCAGCTGACACCGCAACATGACCCCAGATAAGCAGAAAAAAAATGATATGGTGATTTTATCACATAATCCCAAAAAACAAAAGGTGGAGGTTAGACAGAGACTGTGGTAGGAAACAGCCTCTGATGCAGTGCTGCTTGAGAAGTGAATGAGTTTACATGTGAGGCCACCATTACACATTTAGTTTTATACAATATTCTGTCAAACATGCAGGATATTAATGTGTCAAAAAGGTCGGTTGGTGTTTTGAGCTTTGACGCTACATGGAGATGTGAATTGCATAAATGATTTGATTTGAGTCAGATGCTTTAAGTGTGGAGGTTAACTTTACACGGTAGTTTCGGCCCCTTTGATGTCACCCTGTTTGGAGAAATGAGCCAGTATCTTGTCCTTTACATTCTCAGCCTTTCATCTTCTCAAGCATCTATTTTTGGACGCAAGGACTTCATGTGACTCACACGGGACGTTCCTGCTGCTTTTGTTCATAGAAAAACTATTTGCCCCAACCCTGAAATAACACAGTTATAATTACAGTACTAATACAACATTTGTTTTGTGTATTAACATCAAATGGCGGCCGCACACCATTACATCAGCTTCACCCACTCCATTTCTCATCTCATTCAAACTACACAGAAAAAAGAGCCCCGGCTTTAAGGGCCCGCTCAGCTGATTATCTTTAACATGCTTGCTAGACCCCCTCCACCCGAAAACAAGATGTAAAAGCAGTGAAACACATTAATTCAAATCAATGCAACCACCCATTAAGAAATGTGTGTTTTGGAAAGTCATCACATTACAGCTACCAATGTAGCACTTACATGATTCATGCTCATCTCTGAGACAAGGTCTCTCACTTGTTGCCAGGGACAACTTTTCACACAATAGGATACATTGAACACCTCAGACACTGTGGACTTACAGAGTTGCCTGCAGCTTTAAAACATTAACATGGAAGGAAGCCTACAAAGAATGTGCTTCTCTTCGTCATCCCTCTTCCTCAGTCGGCTCGCAATATATTTTCCTCCCAGGTTTGTAACTCTGGGCTATGCTGTGTGTGTATTGTAATAGCTAAGATACACATTTAAATCATTTACACAAGTTAACACAAAGGACATAACGCATGTAAACTGAAAAGAGAGAATAATGTTATTTATGTGTCTTGCAAAATTAGAATGATAAAAAAAAGGTGACTTACTTAAAAATCTTTCATTTACAGAGTTCTAAAAAAAACACTGAACAATTTTGCTGTTATAATCTTACTTTATTCCAGATTTTGGTTGATAATGTTAGCAAACCTTAACAATGTTTGACTGATCTTTAGTTCTAATTCATAAAGAACAAGATATTGCAGAAAGGAAATACAATTTTTAAAACAATTTTGTGGTCACCATCAATAATGAACAACCCCACTCACTCAGGTAGGTGCAGAAACTTTCAACAGACTCTATTATATTAAAAACACTGACCTGTAATTGGCATACCTGGGTGGGTTTCCTGTCTTTTTCTACTCAATTCTGATGCGATACTGCAGCTTAGCATTCTTTATTTAGGCTTGGGGATAAAACTAAAACCTTCACATACCTCGCTAAATAATGTTCAACATACCAAACATTGACATTCATTCATGTGTGAATAATATGTATAGATTTATTTGCAGCATAACATTCCCTCAGTGACCTGTCCGTCATTTCTTTAAGATACTGTATTCGTGTACTGAACCCATGAGCATGTAAGGGTTAAGATCAGGGACGTGATCTTCGGATTCAAAAGGTTGAGTTAACACCAGCAGCTGAGTCTCATGGTTTAGTACAAGAGGAAACCTCTTAAAAAAAACACACCAAAGTTCAATATATTAATATGCTAAACTACTTGGATATGCATTTTACCTTATTTATTATAGGATTAAATCAGTCAGTTCTCCCACGTTTCAAAGCTAAACTAATCCTTTAATGATTTTTACATTTCCCAAAACTTAATTTAATTATCCAGAATTCAAACCTTGGCACCAAGTCAGCTTAATGAGTTCAGTATTTACTGTAAGATGAGGATTGAGCATTATCAATGTCACTTAATGAAAAAGAAATAGTCTTTAACAACTTCCTGTCAGTAAATTGTTCATTAAGTGCTGTAGTTGTATTTTACATCCATTGACCCATTAGCCTTTGTTCCCAGTGACATTAAATAGAGACCACAGTGTAATAAGTCAACAATTAATTTTTATTATGACTTTTGGTTCTGTAGCAACCCAATGGATAATTCTAATGAAGTGCAATTGTACTCAAGCCAGTTACAGTTGAGAGCAATGACAGGCACACGTTTTGTGCAAAGTTAACAGCATTGTAACAACTTCTACATATACAGAACAAAAATACATGCCAGAGGAAAAGAAAACTAAATCAGTTTACATTGACAATAGTTAGGAAGACTTCCAAACTCCAAACACAATATCCAAGCTAGGACTTGAGATACACATTTCACTCGTTGCTGGACAGTGGCGGGAAACAAAATGAATAAAATAAGTCAAGTCACAATTCCGTCTTTACACAGTGAGAAATGTGTGATGTCATCCAATTCTATGGATGAATTCCTCCCCGATCCTTACATAGAACATGTTTCTTAATAATCCAACTGAATATATTTACATGACAAAATTAAAACCCCAAATAAGTACACTCGGCAAGAGATAAACCTGCTTGCAGTTGTTTTGAGAACTGGTGACTCCCAATGCTTCTTCGTCTTTCCTCCATGTCTGGCAGTACGTTGGCATTGCAAAAAAATTAAAGATTGTGGAATCGTGCAACTTAAGGGGTCGCAAGCCACGCAGGACAACACAATATTCTAAAAAAAAAGTAGCATTGATGGAGTTGACAGCACAAACTTTTACCTAAATAACCATCCCCATAGCAATTACTGGGACAAGACACACACTGGCTCAGCCCAATATCTACACACTAAGGAGTGAAAATTAAGTGATTAAGCATCTAGAGGAGATCTCTGTCTGCCATAGAAAGGGTTATAAGACTGAAATCCAGGTAGGCGAGTCGGGAGAGTTTGCTCACTAGTGTGGTAGGGTTATTAGTAAGACATTACAGGTTAAGGTCTGTGTATGTGAGCTTTCTCTGCTCCCTCGTCCCGCACAGTGAAAATCTAAGAGCAAACTACATCCCTGGAAATGCTTGCACTGGCTTATGTCGGTCCGGAATGAAAGGTGTGTTTAATGTTGAGTCCTATTTCTGCTAAAGAGTTCACATCAGTTCGGGATGCTATGCTACTCAAAATCTAAAACGTTAAAGGTTTCCTATTTGCACCTACCCACAACATAATAACTTTAAATTATTCAGAGCGTAGAGAGAGTGAAATCATGCTGCCTGTTCTCCTGGAGACCAAATGAGACGAGTGAAATAACGCCAACCATTTTCCTTAGTAATCAACCCCTGCCCATGATTGCACATTAAAATCTTGTTAATGAGTTGTTAGACTGGTGCACGAAGAATATTGTACCATCGAAACTGACAGATGGAGTCTCGTAAAAGGGTCCGGCAAAGCCACTTGTGAAGGAAAGCAGATGCAACACTACATTCTATAGCTCTCCTTTATTATACAATCAAGGGCCACATTGTAATCTTTTTACAACCTAGGATTTAACGGCGTCAACGAAAACTACTCCAGTTGCATTCAAATGGCAACTATTGAAAAGTAAACTTAGTGTAACATACATATTTAATAGTGTATAGTCCATGCAGTTGCGCAGGGCCAGTTTTGCATCATTATGGTATGTCGTTATTAGTGTATGGGAGACATCAGCCACCAGTGCATTTCCGATTTAGACTCAGGGGGGGAAAAAAACTCCTCGCCACGCATCAGAAACTTCTCAGCCAGACTTGAAGAGCAAGATGGCCACTTGGCCCAAGTAGAAGTAAATGAAATGCTTTGTCTCGTGGGTGACATAGCTGCCGAAGTTTCTTCCGACTATGCAGTGCCAGGTGGGGTTATACTTCTTGTCAAACTCCTAAAAAGGATCAAAAGACAACCAATGAAAAATCTGAAACCCAAAACTCCAAACTAAAAATTGTGCCTTAAATATCCCAAGACCGCCGTACAGACCCCCACCCCGATCAAAATTTCTCATGCGTTAGAACTTTGTGGGAATGTTAGAATTGCTTTATCCATGAGATTTGAAAAAAGATCTTTTGCCCCAATCTTAGAAGGTTAAGTATACTAAAGAAAAAGAATCTGAAAAGAAGTGATGCAGATCATAACAATCTGACGGGTTGATACTTGGGCAAGACTCAGAATCTTCAAATGGTTTTAAATTAAAGTGTAGTTTTTTTGAGTAACCCTGCGAACAGATAGAATAACAAATGACAGCAATCCTTTATCATGTCCTCTGAGGAAATGATAAAACAATTCAAAAGTTTGGAAACCTTTTAAGCCTCATACATTTTATGACCACATTGTTTTCTCCTGTGTTCCATTCATATTATAATATCTTCACTTGTTAATTCTTCAACTTTCAAATCCCACATCTTAGCTGCCGGTTTCCAGCAGAGCCCATTGAATTACATTAAGATGTACGAAGGCTGTTACGCAACTCAAAATTCTTGCTTAACTTCACCTCTGTCACGGGGGTTTAATGTTTTTGTAAAGGATAGTTTACTATTGTGGGATAGAAGCAATTACGATATTTTTGCATGCATTACACGCTTCATGGAGGACGGCTAGAATGCATGGACAAAGATTTCACATCAAATTATGGTCTGGATCCAAGAAATATTCCAGATCAGGTGATCCAGAATAGCAAATTTGCTATGGTCAATAATAATCTTGCAACAGTGATACAACTGTAGCTGAAGCCTTGTTGACCGAGGAGGGTGTCAAATTCTAGGCATCTTCAAAAAAATGTAGTGAGCTAGACTATTGGGAAAATCATCATTAGTTAAATATGGTTTGTCTTAAATGACTATCAAACTAAGAAAGCTACAAACATTCCAACCTTTAAGAGTTTTGTGTCATGGCCAGTGAGCCCCCCTGACGGTCCCCTAGAGTCGTCAAGGTATTTTAAACCAAAAGAAGACATGGCAACTCATGTGTCACAGCCCCAAAGGATGCCATGGAAAGTTATTTACACAGCTTTAATCTTGACTATAAAAAATATGTGATTATCTATTGAACTACCACATTTCCAGAATCACCCAAGAGAATTTGTCTTTGGCGTTCCAGATGATGCTCGCACTGACCAGGTTGCATATTGGCCTGTAAAATGTGACATGTGTGGTTATCATAAAACAAGAGAAGTTAATGCAACTTTAGTGCTCTGTGAGAGATCCAATGTTTATCCTTAAGGAAGGAACAATTAATTTTTCAAATGGAGGATAAAAAATGTAACCATGAACGCACGGTTTTGCATATACTGTAATAAAGGATAATTTATCATTATTATAGCAATACACAAACTGTATCCGGGACTGGGTGCAGTTTTGTTTTGTTTTTAAGTCATAAATGTCTGCTGGTTTTGGGTTCTTAGGGGTTAAGACATTTGTGTTGGATAATATGTGAGAAATCCTTCATAGCATCTTGATTGAAATGTTGGTCAACACTTATGACTTGATGACAGCAATAGGGCTGCAGCCCTGACTATAAATAACCCAATCTCCACAACGACTAAAGATGGATCAGACAATTGAAAGGCTCCGAATGTGCAGATCATGTGCCAGTGATGTCACCTCATAGAGATCCACTTGAATCCACCCGTGCCAATTGTCTCACCTTCTTGATGTAGGCAGCGATGTCCTTCTCTATGTTGTACTTCTCCATGGCCTGGGTGGCACAGTCCACCGCGTCCTGCTGCATGTCCTCGGACATGTCAGCGTTCTTGATCACAGCTTTCCTGTCAGTCATAGCTGGAGGCTGAGGGAGAAAGGGAGCACGTCTACTCAAACCACACCGCTATGAGAATTAACACCGCACGTGGTGATAAAAGGGTTTTAGGCCATAGCAACACCGATTTACGCAGACGATTTGCCGCATCTTGTGGTGATACATAATCTTTCACAGATAAATAATAATTTAAACTGCTCGTGTTTCAGCATGTATTCTAAACTGCGTTATATTTTAATGTTGCGTTGAATGGCTGCGAAACTTGATACAGGTGGAGTTAAATTACGGTAGTTGGCAAAAATTACTTTTGTATTAAAAACACTTTTGGAGTCAAGAGATCGAATTCCTCAAAACTAACTGATGCATAAATATGTTTATAGTTATGCAAATACATAAACAGTCGAGATTAATTCAGATATATAGTAAAGAGCAGACCAACAGAGGAGAAACTCGAATCACAAACGTCTGTCTTCTCGTGCGACGGAATATTTTCCTTACCTTTAATAAGAGCGGCTGCTAACACTTCCTTGCAAAGATTTATGTATTTAACCCAGCCAATTGGGGGTTTATATGAGGCTGGGCTAATTGCTTTTTAAGATTTCTACAATGAGCGTGTAGGTAGGTTGTCTCTGCTGTGCTGCTCCCGCTAAACCCCGCCCCTCTGCTGCATGCTGCGCTCTGCCATTGGCCGAGAGCTAGCTTCCCCGTGCTTTGCAAGCGTTTTTCTCCAGCTCCTGTCTGCCGGCATCTTATTTCAACCCACAATGCATCATTCACGGTATAGAACACTGACTGGGGCTAATAGGAAGCGAGACCTTGGTTGTTTGGCTGTGCAGGATTCTGCAGAGCAAAGACACAGCAGCTGTGAATAAACCAACTGGTGCGTGATGGTGTATCATCGAACATGGTTACAGCATTTGTAAGTAAAAAATCCATGAGCTACTGTGCATAACTCGTCAGTGTTAATAGATAATAATAATAATACATTTAATTGATAATGCACTTTACATTTGATTTACACATATGATTTATAATTAGCTTAAAATTGTATAAAAATAAGAAATAAAACAGCACATCAGCAGTTTTGAATGACCTTAATTGGTTCGTCTTTGAACAAACAACAAACAATGTTTCCTGGTTTGGAAATATTTTATTGAAAATGCTAGAGAGAAAAAAGATTAAGCAAAACAAAAAATACTACACCCCAAATCAATCCCACTCCCAACCTCCACAATTTTTAATTACTTCATACCAGGCATCTACGATTCCATCCTTTGATCCAACTTCCTGGTCCTCTGTTTCCTTTTCTTGTAAAATAAAGCCATTACAACTGAAAGACTTTAAAATAGGCATGTTGGGGCCTAATAGAAAAAATGTTGCTCTGGGACTCCCGTTAATTAGTTCTGAATTCAACTCATTTGAATCCTGGAAAACTGATCCCGTTCCGAGCATCCATCCTTTGCCTATCCCTTCCCTATCGATCCACTCATCCAGCTCCAAGGATTGGGATCCACTGAGCCACTCCTCCACTCAAAACCTTGAAATACCAGGAAGAAAATCAGAGGCAGACTGTTAGAATAAAATGTCAAGCTTTCTGGGCCTAATTTTATCCATTTTTGAGCAATCATGTCAGATCATTGAACAAAAAAAATGCCGCAGAGCAAAAAAATACTATCACTCCCTGAAATTAGCACATTTTATCTACAGAGGACATTAAGTCAAAAGTGGGATGTTTTTGGAACAATATGCAATTCAGATTTTCATTACAATTGACAGCAAAGTTGTTACACTTACATTACAACACTTGATCTAGGACTGCTTATTCTGTCACAAGCCAGAGTAGCATGTTAAAAAACATTGTATGTATATGTATATAGATATATAAATATCTATATACATATATATATTAAACAAAGACAGCACATATGGCTTAGTTTATGACATGCATGATATGACAACCTATCAAAATGTTCAATTTATGGAATATGAAGCGTACCATGGCCGTGACCTGATTGCTCCTCAATTAGATGTCCTATCCTGACCATACAAATGAAATGTGCTCCACAATGGTTTTATTCCAAATCACTTTAATCCTTCTCTTCAGATGGCTAAAGGAAGACACAAGGGTAAAATACAGTTAAGCATTGGGCTACCAGTCCAAAAAGCCCACCCCACACACATCCAACGAGAAGCTATTTAAAAAAATAAAGACGAAACTCAATCTTCAATACTCACAAAAACATTGAGTGCACTAACAACTCAACATTTTTGAAGTTCAACACGGCACAACTTCTATAGTAGTAGTTGAGACAGAGAAAAGAAGTGGAAGGAAAAGGAGACGGAGGGTGGGAGAGGGGGGGGTGGTACATCTACATACCAAGATCATCCACAAGGACATCGGGACATGAAATGCAAAAATTAAAAGTCAATTTGTGACAACAGGAGAAACTATGAGGTAAAAACAGTTGGGAATACATCAAAAGGCAAAAACATCAATGGTGGAAAGGTTTAGGAACGGGAGCGAGAGCGGCTGTGACGAGGTGAGTAGTGGGGCGATCCTCTGCCACGGCCACGAGAATTGCTGCGGCTGCGACTGGCACTGCGGCTGCGGCTCCTACTCCGGCTGCCATGGCTTCGGGAGCGTGATCTTCCATAACTTGGGCTGCGGGGACCATCTAATTTCACACGAACGTAAGCAGTCTCTCCCTGGTGGAAACAAGAGAACTTGACATTGAAAAGACAACATTCCTGCCTATGGTGGAAAAACCATAGATGGAAATGGGGGGGCGTGTATGCTTCCGACATTTCCTCAAGTACTCACCTCAACACAGCAAACATATATTATCCATGATAATCAAATCAGTACACATACCTCATGGGAGCGGAATTTGGTGTTGTCCAGTTTTCGAACAGCATAGGTCATGTCTTCTTTGCGCACAAATTCTACTACTCCAGTTCCATCTCTGTAAACGTCGGCATAGCAAACATCTCCCGCTTCACGCATATGGTCCTTCAAGTCCTGCCAACTTCCACTTTGAGGGAGTCCTAAAACACATTTAGTCATATCAGCTGATACGAAGTGAACTTTTCGGCTTGTGTGCACAGATATTGTTAAAACCATCCCACTGAAGCCGCAAGTCTACATGATAAAGGAGTATTTCAATTAAAATTATGTTTAAGTATGAAGTACAAATATGTTAAATCTGAAATCACACAAAAGGTTTGACACTTATCTTTGCACGTGCAATTGATAACTTCTCAAATCAGAATACTCCACTACACAGTAGCATACTCTAAACTATTAGATCAGTTTAGTAGGTTGCTTTACTTTTTGCAGTATCACTACTGCTGCTAGTGCTACTATTGAATTTCCCCTTTGTGGATTCATAAAGTTTCCATCTATCTATCAGTGTACAATACAACAAACATACCAAGTTCATGCATTTATCTGCATTAATTACATTTAGTTTCATTCTATTCATAGTAGCTCCAGCCAAGTTCAGAACTAAATGTAATCAAACTGTGGCATGGAGAAATTAGCATTTGTGATAATGCCTATTCAAATTGATTAGCATCAATGTCAAACAGCAAAAACCACAACAAACAGGATCAAAAATCTTAATGTGGACTCAAACCTCAAAAATGGTACTGACTCCAAGTCACACTCAATAAAGATGCAATAAGCAATACACTTCAATGCAATGTTTAATTTGTCAGCACGCTCCATTTAAAACAAATAAATGACTGACTTGTTGGCATGCTTACCAGACACAATGACCCTGTACTCTGAGCGTCTGGATGGAGGCCCGTATCTGCCTCTAGGAGCGCCACCAATACCACTGAAACCGCCTCTGGAACCCCTGCCGCTCCGTGGAAACTCCACGCGCAGTCTGTAGCCGTCATAATCATAACCATCGCGTCCATAAACGGCATCATCAGCGTCCCTGTTGACAAAATAGTACGGTATGAACATTAACACGTGAATGTGAGTTCAATAAATGCAGAAAACACAGTCAGGGCATCGAATCCTTTTACCAGTCTGCAGTCAGCCATGTGAGCGGCTAACTTGGATCTCGTTCACATTCGCTAATCCACCTGGCACATATCCACAAAATTTGTTTATGATTAAATGGATTAGAAATCTGTCAGTCGTTTCATGAATTGCAATTATAATATCACAGATTTTAATTTAACATTTCTTTACGAGACAATGCAAAGTGGGTGCAAGGATGATTGACACATTGTTTAACAAGGGCACTTTAATTTTTAAGTGGGTTTTTTTAAAGTAAATCTTTGGATTTAACGCGTTTGGAACAATTGGTGCAAAAAAGTTAACTATCAAAACAAAAGGAAGATGAACACTCATTGAACACACGTTTTAATAGCCAGGCGCATGAGCACCAGATAATAGTCGGAGCCCGCGAATACTATGCCGAGCTCGCGAGCCGTTAGTCACACAATGGTTCTACTTGTGGCCTCGCGACAAAACCGTTAGCTCAGCTTCTTACCTGGGGTCTTCAAATTCAATGAAGGCGAAAGGGGGACCTCCTCTCCGGTTCTTCAAGTCAATATCTCGAATCGTCCCGTATTTATAGAACACGTCTTCAACGTCTTTTGTGCGGATATCAGGAGGAAGGTTTCCCACATAGATTCGGCAGTCGTTGTTCCCAGCTGGGCCTCGCACGACACCCGACATCACTGTTAACGGTCAGCTTGCTAACGTCGCAAAACTCTCAGCTAGATCTAAAGAGCTAACGGAACCAAAGCGATACTGGACTTGAATCGTAGACCGAAAAGGACAACGCGGTCAAACTGGAGCCGCTTAACGCTACAAGGCACGGGTTATTTACTTGGTAGACAAAACTATCTCCGAAACACCTTCTACCACTGTTTTCTCCAAGAGCGGCGCCACTGTACCGGGGCTCACACCGGAGAGACATCCGCCAGAGCGGACGAATCCGCTGCACAAAATAGTCCCCGAACCCATTCCCTGCTGCTGTGTTCGTTTCTTGTTAATTCATTAGTTGGGTGTTCCCGATGGAAATGGACTGAGCCGTTGTAACAGATTATTAAAAAAAACTCCCTTAATACACATTTTTATCAACTTCAAGTTCTCATGAATTGTAAAAGTTTTGAACTTCTAGTTGCCTCAATGACCTGAGCTCACAAAAATAGTTTTTTTGCAAAGATAAAAAAGCTTTGTAATATGTATTTTTCAGACTATAACATATGCTTAGATGAAACATAACTTGCGTTATCACAGGTTGATTGGTCTCGATATTTAACAAATATATATTTTTAATCCATTTAAAGCGGGCAAGGGGCACCAAATAATATATTCTGTTCCCAGTGATTTATTTAGTAAAGCGAGAACAAAGATCAAATCGACACAGGAAAGCTCTACCATATTACAAAAGGAATGTCTGAATGTGTGTGTAATGGAAATAATGGTAGTTCATACTATTTTTGTTAATTACTTTATTTAGTGGCAAGTCAATACAGAAACTTGTGCTAAATGTAATTTTGCGTTATGAAATCAGTGGACTTCTTCCTGCAGGATCCTAGAGTAGACTCAGAACTTGGTGGAGGGTGTAAATATATCATCAGGTCAAAGAACATCACGGGATCAGCCAGGATGAGCTGAGAGGTGTTGCTAAGGAGAGGGACATCTGGATTTGCAGGTGTTGCTTGCTGCCACTGCGACCTGACTGTTAGTAAGTGAAATTGGATCAACCTTACAGATAAGTCTATGCATATGATTTACTTTATAGCTTCTGTATCGGTAAATCTTTCAAATGGAGAAACTGTTAAATAGTTTGAGCCAGGTACTTTAAGGATACAGTAAGGATCTTTACTCTGAATAGAATTAAACTTGTAAAATATGAAACTGTACTGGTGAATAACATCTTCAACAGTGTCCCAAATATTTTATTATAATGAAGCTGGCAAGCTATAAACAGAACACAGCCTACTCTTAACACTCTGTAGCTCTATTGGCTACATTGTCCAGTGATATGCCGGTCAGTCCATAACACCAAGGTCCAAAAACTTACACCTGTCCAGGTCAACTTGGGATCAATGAGTCATAAGTTACGTAACAGAATTACTAATAAGCTATAGATAAGGTTTGTGTTATAAAAGTGAGAAAAAGTTTGACACTGAATAAATATCTCTTATGAAACATCAATTGTTTAGCTTCTCTTTGACAATATGCTTTGTTATATAATAACAAAATTTGCCTGTTTATGTACCGTAATTCCTGCCTCTGTGTGTGAGACAAAGAAAAAGAGACAATCAAATACAAGGAGCAGGATCAGCACCTCGGACAGTGGCACAACTCTTGTCTCTGTCCTGTAAACTCTCATATAATCCATATAGTTGGGTTGGGTGATTTGTGCCAATTGACAATATTAGCAATTCAGTGATTTTTCTATAGTTAATATTTGCAATTTTAGCGGTTAGGAGTTTGAGTTATGGGCAGGAATGAATATCAATGCTATACATATTCCTCTGCACCGGTAACTAATGAAAAGCTGAATACTTTTTCTAATGAAATGGTGTTGGTGCGGTGATTCAGGTGAAGCCCTAATGAGCTTTGGGGAATGACTGAAAGAATGAAGTAGCTCTTTCAGTGGGTGGCTGAGCTCAGCCTGTGAGCAGAGATCGGACATCCAGAGGGAGTTTGAAGTGGAGACGCCGGTCCTTAGCGTTGAAAGAAGCCAGTTTAGCTGGATTGCTTATTTGATAAGGGTGTGTCCAGTGCACTTCCCTCTGGAGGTTTTCAAGACATGTCCAACTGGGAGGAGACTCCCAGTTAAACCCACAATTCACTGGAGGAATTACACAGCGGATCTGTTATGGGGACCCCCCCCCACAATAAGCTGGCAGTTGTTGCTGTTGAGGGACTACCCTTTGGACTACCCTGCTTGGCCCCATGGTTTTACCTCATACGTATCTTGTTCTTATCTTGGTCACTATATTAATGGAGCCTATCCAAGCTGGGATAAGGTGAGAAGTAAGGCACACCCTCGACACGTCACTCGTTCGTAACAGAGTTGATACTTAAAGACTAACAACTATTCACTTAATGGAAAGTGTTACACTTCTCCTGATGTGGATCTTGAAATAAAAGCAATAACTGAATAGATAACAAACATTTGTCTAATGAAATTACTCCAGGCTCGTGTTCCATGAAAACCATTCCCACTGTCATCTGTGCTTCTTGCAGAGGTTCTGTATTTTTAGCTGAGTTGTCATGTTTGAAGTTGTGTTTTTGTATTATTTTTTGTTCAATCTGGTGAAAATAGATTCGTAGTTTGTTTGATTTTTTTTTATTTATTACCATGTTTTGAGCTTTCACACTATGACATTGAATTATACAAACTGGCATATTACCCAAATGTGACTTTACTCAAGGGATGTGTCACATAAAAAAACACTCACGACTTGTTCACTGTTTTATTTTTTGAGTGCTTAATCCGAACTATATTTATCAGACTATTAAATGCTCAGGTTATTACAGAGTACTATTCAGAAAGACAGCACAAAAAACATCACATGTGCTGTAAATTACTGCTGAAAATCCAGGGACTGCACATGGAAATTATCTTAAATTTAATCTTGAGGCAATATATTTGCAATTGTGCATGGCGACTTATAGAACAAAACTGGACATACTCATACACTGAGGACTTTTGAAGAGGTACTTCCATGAAATAGGAGGGGAGTTCCACATCGGCTCTGCAGCCAAAGTTTAATCACAAACAACATGCAGCAAGTAAGTGTTTGTTATACTAAATATTACATGCAGGATTCTAAAGTAATGCTATGAATTTGTCACAAAGCCACAATGTACATTCATAACACAATTACAGCCAACTTCTTCATTCAGTACATGTGTCAATAATACGCCCAAGTAATCAGTCTGATTGTTCTCGTTTGGCAACGCAAGAAAACACACTGTCCTCTGTTTTCATTTTAAATCGTTAGCATTAGTCAGGAATCTGTAACAGACTTATTATTAATCTATGTTAATGGGAGAGATATTGATATATGACATGTACCAGTTTCAAGATATTCAATATGCATGACAGGAGTCATACTTGTGTTGGCCAACTTCACCATAATTATCACTACCAGAGTACTTCCCCTGACAAGCCAGACTGTTTGCCTGTGGACAGAAAACAACATTAAGTAAAAGATGAGATCATCTGGTGTTTCTGCAGAAAATAAGAGGGTATCGTACCTCTGCTCTCATGATGAACTGCTCGGTTGCAGCTTTTTCATTCTCTTTGTGCCCTCTCCAGGCTCTGAGTGCAGACGCCTGCAATGCTCGGCCAAAAGAGAACGTTAGGATCCAGGGTTTGGTCAGAGGGCAGTTGCTGATGGCATTGAGGTGCAGAGAAGCCTCCTCTTCACTCTGACCACCTGACAGAAAAGTCACTCCTGTGGGAAGTGGAAAATATAGTTCTTGTTCTGTTTCTGTTAACTTGTAAACCTGTGTGAAATCCTCTGTGGGTTTACCTGTGACTGCTGGGGGAACAGTACGACGCAAGGCGGTAACGCTTGCCATAGCAACATTTTCTGGGCTGTACTTGGTGGGGCAGCTGTGTCCAGCAGTGACCATGTTGGGTTTGAGAAGAGTGCCTTCCAGGTAGACATGGTGGTCCGACATTGCTTTGTACACTGCAGCCATGACCTGCGGACGCAAATATATTATGATACACCTGCACAATACTTTCATCTTCTTCTCTTACATTTTTGTTTAATTAATGTAAAAAATGACCATACAAAATACAGAAACCCAACCTTCTCGGCGACATACTGGCCACGTTTCAGGTCATGATCTCCATCGGGCAAAACTTCTGGCTCTATGATGGGCACGATCCCATTCTGGCCATGAAAGATGGACGTTATCAGAACAATATAAATACATACAGATGAGCCATCACAGTGTAAAAGGTCAGATCCTGACCTGCTGGCAGATACTGGAGTAACGGGCCAGAACATTTGCATTCTCTTTGATAGCCAGTTCAGATGGATTGGTGCCACTGATTTTGAATACACAGCGCCACTTTGCAAACATGGCTCCATCCTTTTTATACTGCGCACAGCGCTCAGATAATCCATCTAGACCTATAAAACAGGTTTCGATACATTATTATATTGCATATTTCTATTTGGGAACTAAAATATCAGGAGCAAATTAAAAACCAAAGCTGACAAATCTGACCCTGTGTGGTGGTTTCTCCAAATGTTCCTGCCAGGGGGACAACGCCCTTGTCAACCTGCGGAGTAAATAACAGAGACGTGACAGTCATATTTAATTCTTGTTTACAAAAATATCCAATCAGTACAGAATCAACTAGCACTATGATATGCATTTAGATCAAAATATGAGCCTTAAAGGTTAAAGGGTTGTCTCAAAACTCCAAGTTCATCACAACAGTTAATAAATGATAATTAGTCGGTCAGAAAGTTTTTGATGCTCAGACTCATGACCTTGATGCCGACCAGGATGCCCCTGTCCCGGATCATTTTGATAAAGGACATGCCATCATCAGAGTACTGGTACAGCGTCTCGTGGAACAGAATGACCCCTCCAATGCAGTCATTGATGCGTTCGTCCGCACCTAAGAGAATCTGACGAAACTGTCTTCGGTTCTCCTCTGTGTTATCCACTCCAACCTGTGCCAGTCGCTTAGCCATGCTGCCTGTTATTAACACATCGTACAGTTAATACATCATACCATTAGTATCCGCTCGTTGCACCGCATAATCTAAATATTGGTTATTTAAATAGTTAGAATAAACATCTTACAGACCCACAGACTCATCTGCGGCCAGGATGCCCTTCCCTGGAGAAACCAGGCGCAGAGCTGTCTGATGTAGTTCCTTCTTCTGTGCCTCGGAGAGTGTGGTGGACTGGTGCGTCATCCTGAGTTACTGTTCGTGTCCCTTCAACCTCTGATAGAAAATTCAACTCTATTTTTGTTTTATTCACACATCAACATCTAGAAATAAAGAGAAATGAAGCTGACCACTCATCAAGCTCTCACACCAGTTGATGCTCTACCGAGTGTCAGGTAGAGTAGCAGACCAGCAACCTTCCATAATGCCATTATTTGAGAATGGGAATGAAAGACAGACCATTTCAAATCTCTGGGATTGTAGATGACAGTGAACCACTCACAATCCACAAAATAAGTATCAGAGAAGATTTTCCTGATCTTTATTTCACAAAACAACACAAGGAAACAGGCTAGAGAGGCAGGAAATGGATACCAAAGAGGCTTTAAAAGGGTAAAATCACAAACTAATGGGAAATAATTATTCTTCTCTTACCGTATAAATGATGACATAAAGTGTTAGTGTATAGATTTGGGAAATATTGCTGCTGGTAAAGAGTACCGTAATGATTTAGGGCCAAGTTACATGTCTGAGCTGCTGCTCCGTTATGAACCAGCCAGATCACACAGGTCATCTGTGGAAGGTCTACTTTCTTTAGGTCAAATCCAAACATGGGGAAGCAACATCCAGGTATTTTTGCCCCATAAATTTGGAACAAACTTCCAGAGAGCGACAGGTCTGCTACAAATCTCTGTTCTTCTAAATCAATGTTGAAACCTTTCAATTGCTATTTAATCAATTAATTACTCAGTAATTACAATGTGCTGTAAATTCACGATTGTATTTTTCATATCCTTTAATTTCTATTCAAATCTTTTAAATCTATAAATGCTTTTTATGTTGTTTTTTTAAATACATATATATTATAAAACACTTTGAATTGAGTTGTTGTTGAAATGCACTATACAAATAAACCTTCCATACCTTCTTGCAAAAGAATAAGTACATAACATGTTTTCCTCTTTTCTCTTCTGTTCACATCAGATTGATAAGAGCTATGACGGCCAGATGAGAAATCGTAACGTTATTAACGTTCTTACCTGGCAGAAAGTCAGACGTGTCTTCTCCACTGATGAGATGAACACTGACGGGGACCTCAGTGAGGTCTAGTTTTATCTCATTCGAGTGGGCGGCGCTTGGACTCCCAACATTGCCCCATATAAATGGTAAGAGTTTTAGATTTTGGTTTGACCCATTTCAATAAAAGGTTTCTAGGTCTATGTATATGAGTTTTTCATGCGGATAGACAATTTATCATTTCTCACCTCCCTTTTCATTTAGTAACTCAACTTTCAAACACGTAGTGTGGAGTTTTAACTCAACCATTCTGATTTTCCCTCACATTTTAAACTAAATGTGAAATAATAGATAATATATACTGTCACCATCGTCCACTCTTGGAGAAACCCAGTTTTCAACCATAACTCTGTGGCATGCTATTTTAATTTTAATGATTAAAAATATGCCCAAAGGAATGTTTTAAATCTCCTGATAATTTGGTCTGCAGCATTGACCTTACTGGGATGTTTCAGTCCCAGAGCAATTCATGATCTCAGTGACTTCTTTTTTTCAGAAGCTTTAAACTGTACGGAAGAATATGCACCATGTCAGAAATAGAACTCCCTTCCCAGGTTACTCTCAGTGTCAATGAATATGACATAACAGCCCAAGCTAGACCACAAACTGGATAAAGTAGATCCTTATTTTAAAAAATGCATCTTTTCCCTGTAGTCTTTTATTATTATATATCCAAATGCAGGTCCTAAAATACCATATTATTAAGCAAGTGGGGTCATTTCCATTTTTTGCATTTAGTCGTAAGAGGCTGAAAATGTTGAATTACATGCATCAGCATTGTTGCAGAAGAAGGTACAGTCAGGAAACAACGGATCTGTCTTGTTGGACAGCTATGTTTTAAACTCAGTGGGATGGCTCACTGGCTCAGAGGGGATTCTTTCTTCACTATAGTGGGTCAGTGTGCCTTCCCAGCTTAGATATAGGTCACTGGACGGAACGCAGACACATCGGACCTGTCTAGGACAAGGGCCTGAGAGGGAATTCAATGTCAAGAGGCAGCGGAAGGAGGAACCAGCACACTCTCACTTCAGAGACACAGATTTTAATAGATACATGACTTTATGAGGTAGAACAATTATAGGCGGCTCCCTCCACTGGGACACCCAGAATCTAATTAAAAACATTTAATGATGATACTTTATCTGGTCCTTAATTTGCTGTCCTATTATGGTTGTCCTCATTGGGTTTGGGGGTGTTCGTCTAAATAGGTCAACCTTAGGCTGGAAGTTGGTAGTCTAGAAGAAAATACTAGATATTCCTTTTTACCTAGCAAGTATGACATAATGGCTAATTGTGGTCTCACTGATCTCATACAACCATTCAAAACAGATATGACCCATGTGATCAGAGGTTGGTGCGGGATATGGCTGGACGGGAAAGCTAGATTCGGAAATAGCAAATAATATATATTTAATAAATTTAAACAATTAGAAATGTCCAATTTCCAGTACTATGATCCTAAAATGACAGCTGACGCACTCACTCACAGTAAAGTCATGTGACTTTAATCTGCTCAGGTGACAAGATGCTGACTTTTGTTGTCGTCTACAGATAAATAGACTTTTGAAGATATGTACAATTAAATAATGCTAATGACAATCCTCCAATTTTCATTTTATGTCTTTGAGTAATTCCAACAGTCAAACCAACATCAGCAAAAATGACCTTGGTAGAGTTACGAAGGAATATTTCCAGTGCTTATACTGTATCTGAAGTTTACTTGGTGGAGAGAAACAACTCAAACATTTTATTTAATTGATTTCAAACTTTCTTTTGCATATAAACAAGTCTAAGTTGACAAGAAGCCACAACATAAATCTTTACACTCATATCTCATCTTTGCTATATTCTCAATAATGTAAAAGAACACTGCACAAAATATTTATTGGACAAGTGGGAGAAGGAAGGAGACCTGATAATTAAAGATGAGGTAAGTCATCTATATATTTCACAGGAAATTTACAAAATCTCATCCATGGAAATTATTTTGAAGGAAAACTTTGTTGTTTTTTATATCACTCACCATGAAAGCACAGTATAATAATTATAATTCCCAGTGCTGGAAGAGATGTGGATGTGCAGTTGTAAATCACCATCATAGTTCCTCCGAATGCCAAAACACAAACACCAGAACTACTTGAGGGAGATCATTAAGCACTAGAGACTATTTTCTAACATAAATACCATTACATTTTAAAACATTATATTCATCCCCAGTTATGTCCAGAGACAAAAAAGGTCTTGATAAATAATAAGTGTATTATTGGGACTTGGGAAAAAGGTTGTGAACAAAAGTTGGTTGTTGCAGACTGGACCTACTATAAATGACTACATAGATGTGACAGTGGCCATCTACACTATGGAGGTTACTTCCTCTTCAAACCTGAGAATGTACCTCATCAAACAGCACCGGGGGAAATGTGTAAATGATGTCAGATCTCTTAAGTCTGATTTTAAACTCATCTATTTATACTTCAGGTTTGTTACCTTTTGATACTTTGAAAATAGAAAGGAACAGATAATGTAAGGGGAAAAGAACTTTAATTAAAAAAAAAAACTTTTTTCATAATTTGTTTTCGATTATTTAAAAAATCCAGTCAATGTAACTTTTGCATGATGATAGTATAAATATTCCTTTTTGGAACTTGTTGCAAACATCTTAGCATTTGGTTTGTTGCAATTCAGTAACCTCTCCCCAACAACGTCCACAATAACAGCTTTTATAAATCTGATTCATCAGACTAAATTTCCTTCTCTCACCTTTCTGTTTCTATTAATTTCACCGCCCAAACATTTCTCACTTCTCAGCCATTACAGCATCCACGAGTATGACGAGAGAAATGTTTAATAGCTTGATTATCACTTCAGTTTGATGAAAAAAACCCAAAGACACGGGCTCTACTGAGAGACTAAAATACTTTTATTGACAGATAAACAATAAGCCACATTGCTGATAGAACCATGATTACATCCCCTTTTAAGTTTTGCATTATATTTGAAATGTTGAGGCCATTTTCTCCTCATAGAAATTTGTGAAATAACAGGCTTAGCAGCACAGTTACACGAGTAAATCAACAGAAAACACCCCCGGGTTAAAAAAAAAATATCAAAATGCTCTGCATAAGAAAGTGCTTTAGTAATAAAATTACAAAACATACACTCAGCGATTTGCTGCATCATATTTACTCATTTGTCACAACACCATCAAAGCAAGTGGAACATTATGCAACATGTTAAACTGTTAAACGTTTCTGCTGCTCTGTGCTTCCCTATTGCACTGGCATGAGCTGAGGAGTCCAGACCTTCATCTTCAGGTCAAATATAAAATAGTATCCTCTGTGGTCATTAGTGGGAGAAGGCCTTCATGTCAGTGACAGTCATACAGCCACAAGTGATTAATAAAACATGTCTGTGATATATTCATGGGATTCAGAAATCCATTTTTTTTATATTTGGCAGCATTAAAGGTGCTTTAAAATTGAGCCCTATATATTCAAGCAGACTTTGACACGTTTGACATCCAGTGTTCCTGAGCCAGCAGGAAAAGTTAATCTCTCATTTACAGAAGTAATGGAAACAAGAACAGTGAAGGGTGAACTACAGAATGTTAATCTACCTCACCGTGTTCACATAAAGTGGTCATTTTGTTGAGATTGAAATGCAGAGTGAAATGCTAAATGGCACAAACAATAAAACAAGAAAGTATATGTGATCAAAATGGCACCCTGGTAGACTTGCTGTTGGAGTTCCCTGGGATTTTGGCCATAAACACAAATCTGAGACACACTGGGAGCATCAACAAACAAACAAACGTCAGAATTTTTTAGAGTGAGTTCAGCAGGATCACATCATACAGTAACATATATCTTTAAAAAAAAAAATGCTCCTTTATCTCCCTTTTTCACTGATATTCCTGAAGTCAGACTGATATATTGACCAATCGTGCCGTGTTCACACCAAACGCAAAGCAAACCCTCAGTTATCTCTACCTGCCCTATTCTACGGGAATTGCCAGCAATGCCAAAAAAAAGTTTTTTCCATCTCCCTGCGTCATCAGCCATGACGGATGTAGACACAATCAGTGCTTTCTATTTGTGATGGGAGTCACAGATATGTCAGGATACCAAACAACACCTCTGAGTTCAGAGTATGATCCGGAGGTTCACTCATACAGCTCCTAATGTCCACATTAATTCAAGGCAAGCGTTTGGTGTGAAAGCAGCATGAGAAGTATAATTTTTTTCCCTGATCTCCGTATTAAAAGAGTGTGGTAGCTGCTAAAGTGGCTCATCACCCAGTCAAGTTCTGACATGGTGTGAATGATTTTGTTGATTCACTTGCGTCGGCTGAAGATGCTCTTTTTGCTGGAGCTCTTGTCCGAGGTGCTGAGTCCAATGAGGAGCCGCGCCTTTTCATCTTCCTCCTGCTGCTGCAGGCCGTTGTCGGGCTTCCCTTCAGACGCTTTTCCCCGCAAGTCTGAGCCTGCAGCTGGTTTCAGACGCAGCTTCTCCTTTATCATCTGAGAGCAAAGAGACCAACATCAGAAATATACTCTCCAATGTCAGAGCAAACATAGGTCCTCTGTGCTCAGATTCAGTCCTGGAAATGTTTACATGGGATTCAAGTCAGAAATGTTGTGTACCTGTGCTACGAGCGCTTTCCTACTGTCCCTCTTCACAGCCATAGCAAAGTCCAGCCATGTCCAGGTGTTGTTGTGGTACTCCAGACCAGGAAGAACCAGGTTCAGATCCTTCCAATCCACACTACTTTTTTCTCCCTAAAGATGCAGGTATAAAATATACGTTACACAGTAAATCAATCTTACATGAATTCTTTGGGTCACTCAACATCTTCCATTTGCAGCAGTTAGAGAATAACATTATTACTCTTTAGGAGTATGTCTGTCAAATGTGAGCCCAACATTATTCTCTTTTAGCTCTGCTCCTGTTTTCAACCAGCTCCTGTTTAATATCAGGCTCTTCAACTGCTAAATACTCCAGTATGTTCATTAGATTTAAAGGCTTTCTTTTTCAGAAAATATCTGTCTCCTGCAGCTTAAAACAAGATTGAAGGAGTTGTATTGACCAGCAACAGTTGATATAAACAGGTGTTCAGTGAGCATATGACCATTTTTCCAGCATATTTTGCTCCTGTCCAAACTAGTTTGAAACATATATGTCATCAGTTCTTTAGAATATAGAATAGCATACACATACACATATACAAATCAAAGAAGTGCATCATCCCAATTATATATGTAGATAGGCTTGTGGAGTCTGGTAACAAAGTTATGCACTAAAACACACCTTATAGCTGACACAGAGGGGCACTTGGGGAATCTTGACGTAGATAAAAGAATTGTTCATAGCGGCTCGCTCCTTCATTTTATCAATGTCGTCAACAGGAAGCTGGTGGAAAGACATTCAAAATGCAAGGAAATTAATTTTGTGTCATTCTTGATGTTTGAACATTATCAATCAGAAATCACAATCTACCTCGGGAGGTTTCCTGAATGACCGCCTGACCCCTGCACCACGGTTAAGTCCTTGGGTGACACCTTTGCTGGGGCCCATGGCACCCATGGTGTCCTCTGATGACTGCCGAGGCTTGACAGGAATACCTGTGACAGTTCCAAATCAGCATCAATACTGTGGACTCAGGGTGACCGCACTCTAACTTTTATTCCCACTGCAGACCAACAGCCCTATCTCAGGCCACTCTTTCAACTGCCTCAATAACTAAGGTAGGCACGGTAGAGAAAGCAATGTTGGTCAGTTGGTACACAAGAACTTACCAGTGGTAACCAGTCGGAACTTGTCTTCCTCATCTGTGACCTCCTCCTCTTCAACATTTCTTCCTGGGAAGAAAAATCCCATCATCCTCTTGAAGAACTGGTACATCAGCTGGATGGTGAGGGGCACCACGTTCACCTGATGAGGAAAATGATGAATCTTTAAAACACAGATCCAAACCGTTCCAGTGGACAGGCTGTGTGTGAAGTTCTTCACCTCAAAGTGTTCCTTCACAGAGATTCCACCAACAGGTGGGCGTACTTTACTGAAGATACGCAAAGCAAACTGGCGTCCAGACTGGCAGATACTCTGAGGACGAAGCACGACCTGTGAAAGAAGGCGTTATTTCATCTCCAGAGAAAAATAAACCGCTAATGAATTTAGTGTGAATATTAGTCTTCGATGTAGTTTTGAACACATAATACTCAACTAGCATAGATGACATGAACACAGTATGGACAACAACATAGGGACGAGTGAACGTGTCACACATGCATCACTGCATCCTTGAATGAGAGCATGCAACACCGAATATGAAACAGATTGTCCTTTCTGAACAAACAAAATGGAGTCAACACAGAACTTAATGTCACTGTAAATACATACCCTCAAACGCTGCACAGAGGAAACCAGGCACAGTCATAAATATTGAATAATTAGGCAGGTAGATTTTTGACAGATTTTCTCATATTTTGTGCTGGTTCTCATTGCTTTTGAATAATAATGGCCAAACATATAAAGTCATTCACTGAACGGACCTTTTCATTTTGGGATTTGAAAGAAGAAAAAACAAGCAAATCTGAACAATGTGACTTCATTGTACCTTGTACGCTGCATTGGGCAGCAGGTTGTTCATCGTGAACCATCCTAACTCCAAAAGATGCTCTGCTGTATCATCAGACTTGTTCAGCTGTGGAAAGAAAATATTCACCTGTTCATTAACATTTAATGTAAGGAGGAAAATATCACAGCGCAAATTTCTATAATTTATTTGCATTTATTTGACATTTTTATTTTTCAGTTCAACCCTAGGATGCATAATTCATTCCTCTTATGATAGGTGGATTATTTTAAATACAGAATACAGAAGAATGATTTGAGTGAAAGTATATAAAAGCTACAGAGTGAATCATTTATCCTTTGATCGTTTATTTGCTAGAACAACTACAATGCCAGAAAAGGGGAAGGGACAGCAGTAGGGCATGCAGCAATGAGCCAGGGGTTTGACTCAAACCCAGACCTTATGCTTGGGAGACAGACTCTAGAAGTTGAGCTACAAAGACTCGCTGGAAATGCTTCTTTGAAGTTCAAATAGTAAAAGATGATACGTGACAGATTATTTAGTGGCATGTCAGATTTTGAGCAGTGGATGGAAGAAAAAGAGTAATTCTGTTGTTCTCCTGCTGCATCATCAGCCAGATGTTCTAAGTCAGATTTTTGTAGTTTCCTCACCTTACTGTACATGAATCTCTGGAGCTCTAACTCAGCAATGCCAAGCTGGCCGTCCTCTTCAGTCAAACACCAGCGGGCCTGGGCAAAGTAGATCTCTGTTCTCCTCACCACACTCACATCCTCTGGGGGTTTTCGCAACTCCAGCTTGTTTGCCCGTTGCAGCTGGAAGTCCTTGAAACACCTGAAAATATCGGGATGTATTTATTATTAATCTTTGCGCCACATCTTCCTGGCGAAGGATGTGAATGAGTGCTGATATGTGACCTAATGAGAATGTTGAGCTCTTCACTCTTCATCTGCATGTCATTCTTCTCCTGGTTTAGCTGGTTCTGCAGTCTTGTGTTGATCTCTGTGAGTTCATCACCACTTACATCCTCAGGCTGGGCCTAAATGATGATAAAGAAAACAAATGGGCAACAGCCTTAAAACCTTGAAAATGTGACAGATAATTAGGGAAGGGAATCATGGACCCATGATATGCTATTTAAACAAAAGTTAAGTCAAAATTTAATAAACAAAAAACGGTCATGCTGTCGAACTCCATTTGTCACTTCATGTAAGACAACAGACTTAAAAAGGGCAGATTAAGGTTCTGCATTGCAAGCCAAGCTGGAACTTCTTTTGCAAATGGTGACGGGCTTAAAAGCCTATTTGAAACCTTCTGGATGAAAAAATTGCCACAAATGTCACTAACCAAATTACAATGATTAGATGACAGAGCATCTCCAAAGCAGGGGTTCGTACTAAACAAAATTGGTCTAAAGAAGGCTAACCGGTGAATTGGAAACAGTATCATGAAGTTCGGTCTAATCCCACAGAGGAGCAACAGTAGTAAAAAATGTTGAATAAGTAATACCTGCTCTGAAAGAAGGCTACTTATAACCCATAGTACATTGGCTGCATAGCTGCAAACCCGTCAGACAGTCACTCAGTCAGTCAGTCAGTCAGTCAGAGTGCCCATGCTGACCTCTGTCCCAAACACCTACAACAGGTGCGTCAGCAGGTCAATGTCTGTTGTTGTATTTTTGGTCTAATGTGCCTCTATAATTGTGTATCAAAGTCTTTCATGACTGACTTATATACTAGGCTAAATGTTGTACAGAATATGAATATGTGTAGAACTAACAAAAAAAAAAAACAGAAGAGAATGCAAAAATTGAAATACAGTTCATTCTGTTTTCTCACTTATTAAATGTCAATTCCCTTGAAAGTGAAAATAGCACAGACCAACCATATTTTCTTATCATTGATGTTTTATATATTCTATACCCGAGATGAAAAAAGACTGATAAAGCAAGATGCAACTCACTCTTATGTTGGAGTAGATTTGTTTCTCAAGGCGTCTGATCTGGGCGAGATGCTGCCTGACTGCCTCCTGGAGATGCAGGATGCTGCTCCGTTGCTCTTCTGGGTTGCTTGAAATCTCAAGCTGGAAACGTACACGCTGCTTTTTCTCACTGTGCTCCTACATTTACACAAGATTTAAAAAGATAAATAAGCAAAGACCAAACATTGATAAGGCTGTGGAAATATCCCAACTTTGACTATTGGATTACCTTGCGTCTGGGTTCCACGTGTAACAGCAGGTTGTTGACGATATCCAAGATCATGGCATACTGAACAGGATTGGTAGAGATCTCAAGATCATGGTGAATGAGGGTGAAGGTGTCCACAGCCCCTGTTAGATCAACATAATAAAACTATTTAAAGCTACAATAAACAGCTCCAACTGACAGGACCTAGGTTAATTCTTCCTTGCAGGCAAATGATACAGTTTAAGCATGTGTCTAGACATACCAGCCTGTTTCTTCAGCAGGTCTTCTTTCTCATGGTTATTCCTCAGCTCTGGTGGTTTGATCTCTGTAGCAACCTCTGGGTTGATGTCATGACTGTAACTGATGTAGTGCATCCGGCAGCTACAACGTGAAATGATACGCTGCACTTGCTGAGCTTCATTAACCTGGGCTGGCTGGTTCCAATCTACAAAGGAGAATGTCACAATGTTAAAATGGTGATGTAATCAAGAGTCCCACTATAAGTCTATTTCTATGTGGTGAGGAAGATCTACACTGTCTCTCTGAGGTCATGTACCTGTAGTGGTGCTGACCATTCCTCCCACAGCTTGGCCACTTTCCATCAGCTCCAGCACAGAGTCAATGTTACGCTGCCTGTGTTCCTCTATGTTTTTCACCTAAACATTACCCAAAAGAAAGGGTGAAGAGTGAATCAAAGCAGAAACTATCTACTGTACAGATTCAATTGAATAGTTTGGTTTTACGCAATATTAAAAGACATGATGTTCAGATGTTTTTGTCATCAGTATAAATTAGCATTTATTTAGTATAATCATATTAAAACACCATTACTTTAAAGTTGAGGCACCTTAGAAGCACATACAGGTGAACGTACTCTAATTTTGCGGTTTTCCAAGAATCCAAGCGTTAACCACATAGAGCTTTGCTTACCTCCAGCCACAACTGTCTGTCTTCTTGCTCAGACGGATTGAGCTCCATGGTGGCGAAGTACTGCATGCCGTCCAACAGACAGGTCCAAGTAGTTTTCTGCTTCAGGGTGTCGCTGTACCAGGCAGGGTGGTGCTCACATTGAAGCAGCTGAGCCTTTCCTGCAGACACCAGCACACAGCCTGCTGTCTCTGTGCCACGCAACATCATCTGGAAAGTAGAAGTAGGAGGATGTTCAAGTAACGGGCCGCTCACATTGTCAACAAGCATTTTAACTTGACTTTCAAACAAATTTGCGAGAAAAGCCTAAATTCTAAATGATGGAAATCTTTTAACTTGAGGCTCCACTGAGTCTTCACGGTGTCATTGAACCTCACTGCAGAATTTGCAACCAAACATTGCTGGAAAATTAAACAAAGTATAAATGTTATTCTCAGGGCACCTGGCAGTTGACCAACTCAATGAACCAGTTGCGGTTGTAGACATCATCGGTCTGACAGGCTGCAATGCCGCATAGCTGGTCGCTTACGCCCGAGTCCTCCTCGGAAAACACCACAAACTTGTCTGTTTCCTCAATCAGTTTCTGGAGCATTGATGTTCCTACAGAGTAAAGGATGTAAAAAGTAGAGGTCAGTGCATCTCCAAATACTTGGCTGTAACCTTCATCTTTGTTAGGCCATCTCCACACCTTCATTCTGACTTTTTTCTGGCCGACTGACAGCGGCTGTAATTGGTGTGATTGGTGCAGTGGTGGGAGAGTAGTTGGAAGGAGAGCGCTTGAGCTTCTTGGTCTGCAGCTCTGTGTCAATCCTCAGACCCTTCAAAGCTTCAGTGGAGAGGTTTCTCTTCAACACAGAGGCCTTTTTATAACCGTCATACAACCCAAAGGCTATGTTCCTGTTAGTGGTGGTCCAGGAGGCACGTAGATCCACCAGGCGCAGTTTGTGAGTGTAAGAAGCATTTGTCTCATCCTTCTGAATAACCTCCTGTTAGAAATAATCAAAAAATTAAAAAACTCAATAATGGTCAAAGCCACAGTAACAACAGGTTTAAACTCCGGCCATGTCAGGGGTTATACCTCTTCCACGCGGATGCTTTGTCTCTGGTAGCTCAGGGAAGACAGGCTGACCAGGTGAGTCTTTTTCACCTGAGCGTTGATCTGGTGGTCAGCTGTCTCATCCCAGGTGGAGGCCATCAGGTGAACTGTCACCTGAGATAGCTCACTAACCATCTGTGTCACATTCCATTCAGAGATCAGCCTCCTCATCACAGTGCCAGCTGAAAGAATAATATGAAGACACAAATACCACCACATTAAAAAAAAAAGGAATCCTCTGTCTCTTTGTGTTCTGTTGGGAAATAATTGAGCCGAATTTATCTGAGTAATTCATAATTTCTTTCCCCCGAATGGTATCATACTGGTGCCAGTACCCTGTGGAATAAGTCTCTGTGTTCCTCGAGTGAAGACATGGCCTTTGTTACATTCCACTTGAACACCTCTCTGCTGGGCAAAGGAGGCCCAGTAGTGTACCTGAGGGAGAAAGAATATATATAGAACCGCAGACATAAATGCAGAGAAATAAAAAGGAAGTTATTCTGTGTTAGTGACTGGAAATGTGTATTTCATGGTAAAACTGAGCAGATGGTTGGATGTCGAGGGAAGTGGGCCAATAAAAATTCTTACTTGTAGCTGTGGGAAGGCAGCAGTATAGGACATTTGTTTGAAGTGCTGACCCAGCTTCTTGCGAACAGGTCTGAGACTGTGGAAGAGCTTTCCTCTGCAAATCGGTCGAGATACACCCGTCCAAGTTGCCCAAAAGTTCTGCATCCAGCGCAGAGTGCTGCTGTACAGCAGGATTGTGGGCTGAGGGGCTTCTATAATGAAGCAAATAATTATAAAATAATGCAAATATTATACATAATAATATATATAATAAATTATAATAGATAATATAATAATCCTAGTATAATATATTAATAATAGCGAACCTGCGCCACAGCGCTGGTTAAGGTCCATGGTGATGGAGAGATTGAGGTTTTCAGAGCGAAAGGCTCTGTAGGAGTCATGAGGTTGTCCTGAGGTCACATCAGCAATATTCTCTGCACAGCAGAGCATCACAGCGTGGTGGTCATGGGGGTTGCCATGGCAAAGCCATTGGAGGTCAAGGGTCATACAGAGGTTAGGCAGGTGTAGAAAACAGATGTCATCATATCTGGTATGGGAAAAAAACAATTGTATTGTTGCAGAATTCCCCTCAAAGTACATTCAAGGTTACATTTAACATCAATCTCTTTTGTGATTACTCCACTTACTTGGAAGCTGTCCTGACATTAACATCCAAATCTCCTTTAAAAACAAACTGCCCAGGGTTCCAGTCAAAGTTTAATTTATTCCACTCCCAGTGCAGGTTTTCTGTGGTGTTGTAGGGGTCCTGTGAGAGTACATTATTCCATGTTATGGTAAAAGTATGGATTAAAATATCCAGTTATTAATTTAGTTTTGGATCCTGTAACAGATACCGATGAAACTAAATAGAAAAGATTGTGAGGGAGTGGCATGGGCCATAAAACTGCTCTGCTGTAATTCCTACCTTGTGAAATTCTACATGATGAACTGATGATAAGTCATAGTCTAAACCTCCTCCCACAAAGATCTACTGAAGATTCACAACCATTGAGTTTGTTAGCACATTTGTTTACCTCTGTAGCCAGCTGATGAAGGTTGGCCTGATCAATGTCCATAACCCAGCGCCCATGGAGAAGAAGACGACTTTTGTCCCACCAGGCCAGAGGTTGTGAGGGATCAACAGTGGGTTTGGTCAGCAGATCGACAGACTGGCTAATCAAAGTCCAGGCAGGGTCCCAACATGGCCCCCATACAATGGTGTACAGATTTATGTTAGCTGAGAAAAAGAGTGAAAGCTATTAAGTTTGAGTGTTTGACAGAAGAAAACAGAGACTGTGCAGGTGATTATGTTAAGGTCTGTCTCGCTCACTACTGATCAGTATCATAATGGCATAATTTGATTTCTTTCTTTTTTATTTTATTTGATCTCTATTTTGCAAAAGCACAAATTATAGCAGCCACAAAAATCAGTTTTCCCTCAAACCATCTGTTTTTTTTGCTTCTCTTTTGGCAAGCTGAACGGATACTGAACACTAAAAATGTGTCCAGTAAACAAAATGATTCGCCAGGCAAAAGAATAATGGTCTAAGTATATAATATCAGTATGAGCTCCATTTCTTTGGTGAGCCTACAGTAATGTACATCATTTTCGACATATGCCAAGAAGAATATGACCAACATCATTTACCTTAAAATCATCTCTTGTGGAAGAAAGAAAAAAAAATATCAAAAAGAAAAAATATCAAAAAGAAAAACTTGAGATATTATTCTGAGAAATAACGTGAAGGGGAGAGCAGGACCGAGTCATGCTTATTTCAGAGAGGGGGGAAAAAAGCAGACTTTGGACAAAAAAATGGTTGAGCAATATTTCCTTAACTTACATTTGAAATCATAGTAGAACTTGAGTGGTGGCATATTCCTTTGTACGGTCACATCTCCCCACGGTGGTCCTAGTGGGACAACCTCTTTGCGACGAGCCCTGGCCTGCCCATCCTGTTCTGTCCCACTCAGGCATCCTGACAGCTTCCAGTCCCGGATCTCAAAGAGGTAGCGAGGATAATCTCGAATTCTCACTGGCAGATAGGTTAGAGAGGAAAAATATATATTATTTCGTATATGTGAGAAGCTAATTACATTGAAATTCCAAACTAATCTACTAAACCCCCACTTATATTTGTAATTAATGCTGTAAATTTACCCAAAAATGCAGTCAGTTGGAACTTGATAGCACGGCACCACTGGACCACCAGAGGGAGTCTATCCCTAGGAAAGGGACTGATCCCATCCATTTCCCTCAGCCGCTCTCTGACTCTCTCTGGCCCATGAAGAAACTGATCAGCCAGAGCCACAAGTTCAAAGTCAGACACCGTCCATGTCAGCAGGGACTTCCTCATGGGTGTGTTGGCGTAGAGCCGCCGCGAGCGCTGGATGTAGATCTCAATGTGCTTCTTCTCCAGAGAACTATACAGCTCTTCAATCTTTCTAGCAGGAAGAAGTTCTCCATGCTGCTTGCGCAGATCAGCTACCTTCTTATCGAGAAGTTGAAGACGCTTTGCACTTTCCTTACTCTCATCCTTCATGAGCTCATAGTTGTCTCTCAGTTTGATCTCAAAGACGTCGTCCAGGAAGACGAAGGAGAACTGGCTGATTTTAATCAGAAGGTCAGGGGGGAGCGGTTGCACGGTAGTGGCTTGATTTGGAGAGCGGTGCAGAGTCTTTAGCCACTTCTGCACACTAATGGCCAAATCAAAAGTGTTCGAAAAATTGTATTGGTAGGGGAACTCAACACCCATAGAGGGGCAAGTGAAGACCCAGACACAGTTGCGATGAGTGGTGAGGAAGGGGAAGGTGTCTCTGTGCAGCTGCATCTCAACCAGCTCCGTGTGCATTTCCACATCTAGACCTTGAAAGGTGACAATGTTATGGCCGTCAAAGTTGAAGATCATGGAAGGAGAATGCATGCGAATGGAACCGGCATGCTTTGAGATGGAGAGGGCCTCTGTGTGCAAGGAAATATAATTCTGCTCGCTAACATGGGCAGTGACACAAGTGGAGCCCAGTTCAACAAAGACACACAGCTCTCTTGCCGGACTGCAAATTATTTCACACTCTTTGGGTTTGACCAGACTGCCCTCAGAGTTCTGTCCATTAAGCATCCGCCAACAAGCTTGAGCTTCAGTCAGGTGCTGATATAAGATCATGTGGTCCGGGGGTGTCCATTCCACTTTGAGCTCCTCTTTGCTCTGAATCTGATTAAGACATAAACATCAATCAATGAATATCGGCACAGAAAAGCATTCAATGTGGATAAATAGGACCGATCATGACCATTACCTCTAAAGTGTGGCTGATAATGTGGTAGGTAAAGGCAATCGTGGTGAGTTTTAGCACAGAGTTGGGAGTTTGGGAGGCGGGGCAGCATGATTCCATGCTATCTGTGATAGTTTTAATCCCTGACAAGCTAACACCTTGAAGAGACACCTTGGAGCTCTCTGCAGAACTCAGTACTCCGACAGTGTCCATCCGCAAAGACACAGCTCCTTAAGAGAAAAACAGACAAATAAAAGAGAGGTTCGTAAGATGCAATTGGGTATTTGTGAGATGGAAACCTCCTTATTCACTTTGAGTGACCTCTTAAAATACACTTAATAAAATACTTGTGGCCACTGGTTTCTTTCATGCGTTAAATGTATTTGCCAATTTCTATGCTTTACTTTCATATAAACTCTTCTTTTTTTTTCTTGAATTTGCATTATTTTGAGAAAAAAGTAAAAAAATATATACATATATTTTCATACAGCCAAATGACCAAAGTCAAAGTACAAATGCTTGGTAATTTTGGCATTCTTTCTTTACAAATGACATAGACGACTAATCAATAACTTAAAAGTGATTATTAAAGTACTATAGTTAATTTAGCAATGAATTACTGAACGATGCCATCAGAGCAGAAAACATTGTTTTTTTTACGATGCTACATTCTTAAATATTGTGAAGTAATTTACCTGCCAGGTTAGACAGTGTAAACACATTGACATCCTCCAGACAGCAGTCCACTTTAAACAGCAGATGTAGCTGTGACATGGGGGTGGGATTGACAGCTTCTTCACCAGAGGGAGACCCATCTGACAGCTGTGGCCCCGTGTCACGAGGAATACAGATGAGGGAAAGCAGGCGAGACAGACACAGCGCACATGTTTCTGAAAGCTCCACATGAAGCCCTTTCAGACGGGACTCCACACTCAAAGTCGGAGGCTGGCTTCTCGACTCCATGTGAGGCTGGTTCAAACTTCCCTGGAGGGACGCAATGTAATGTACACAAACATTAGCAACTCTAGAAAACTGGAGAAATCAGAAAATTAATAAACAATCATGCAAATTAAGGAATAAAACGGAAAAAAGAAAAAATCACTTGAAAAACTTTGTGTCAGTTGATGTCAACTGAGAATAAAGGAGAACTAACAAGTCAAAGATTTAACCTTAAACATTCTCTTTAGAAGAAAATACAAATTAAACCCACTGTGGACACAAAAGTTGCCTGATAAAGTTACAAGATTTATAATTAAAGATGTTTTGGCCAGACAGGATTTTGATTCGGTTGAATTTGGAGATATAATCAATGCAACAGATCATAAATACATTATGAGAAACAGGAAACAAATCTCTGAATGAATAAAAACCACATATTTACAATGAGACCAAGATAGAAGTTATCACAAATCTCCTACCTGGAAAAAAACTAAGTAAATGAGTATTTAGCTTAATATTTTGACATACACATGTCTTGTTTAAAAGACCGAACATTGGGTTAATTCAAATCTTATGAATAGCTTGTAATTTTCTTGTGATCCAACAAACTAAAAAACTATAATACGTCCCAAATATTGAAATTGTGGCATTCTGAAAAATCACTGTAATACCAAACCTTATTATATATACAATAAAATGAGTTTTTAAATGCTCCCTAATAATTTATTGTCCTACCTGAAGACTGAGCGAGTCTAAAATTAGTGCTTCTCCCCACACATGTTTACCAGGGGGGTGGGGTGCTTGTTGGATATGAGACCCCTGACCCACTCTCCACCAGAAGTTTTCCAGAGACATTGAGGCACGTTGATGTAGATTCTGGGATTCTGGTTCGTCTGTATCCTCTTTAATGTCAAGAAGATGCTGCAGTTCTACAAACACAGACATCAAAAAACATCTCAAAACATTATTTCTTTACAATTTTAGCTTATATATATATATATATATATATATATATATATATATATATATACATAAACAAAAAAAACACCATTTTGCAATGTCTTAATCATGTCGAATGATGTTCATTTCTTTGTGTGTGTCTTTGTATGTGTGTAGCATGTGAAACATCTGCTGTACCTCCACTGGCAGAGAGGAACCCTAGGGCAAAAGGTGTCGTGTCTCCGAGCTGAACAGACACGTTAATGTTCGACACGGTGGTGGTGATCATCACTGGAGCATCCAGATGAGGGAGGCGCCTGAGGAAAAGGAGTGTGGGCAAATAATCTAATGGACTACTAAACACAGTAACAATATGGAACAACACAATACAGGATGAGCGATAGAAAAAAACAAACATGAGTACGAAAGAGAAAATAATAAAAAGTATGTTAGATAATCATTTTCACAGAAATTAAGATATTTACACAGGGACGTCAGAGCACAGATCAAAATCTTGCAGTTTCCTTTTAGTAACATGCCTTTTTCTATGTGCTGCCTTCCGGTGGACCAACTGTTGCCATGGAATTAGATTTAGCCAATGAGAGAACTCCAGGTGACGGTAGTGGATGATACAAGTGTTGACTGTGAATGACCCAGAGATCTCCATAGATGTAACCTAAATGTAAGAAAAAGATTGAGGATAATCAAATATGTCAAAAAGAGTCATACTCTGATGTGATCACACAAATCTTCCTCACCTGTAGGGTTGTTTTGAGAGTGTTGACACATAAGATTCTTTGGCGGCTCTGTGACAGGAGAAGCCCATCTGCCAATTAGAAAAAATAAATGAAGAATAACAAAAGAAAGGGTAATTAATGATTTTTTTTTGTTTATCCACATCTTTCAGCTCTGCATCTGGCACCCAGCGGTCCACTAACCCTCGAAAAGGATCTGTAGGCTGCTCTGGGGGAAGTTTAGCTCTGGAGTGAAACTTCTAAGAGGAATACGCTCATCATCACGTCCGTATTCGATTTTTAAGGACTTCAGAGTCCAGTTCAGGTGTCTAGAGGATAGAGGGTCATATGTTTGAGTCACAAGGTCATTTCATTATAACAATTGCATGCAGGTGATTGCAAAACATTGGCTCACCTTTTCTGGCTGTGCATAGAAAGAGTTACATTTGTATTATCAAATTCCACATTGACATTGTGGGGCATCAGTTGATGAAAGTTCTCCACAGTCTCAGTCTGGATGAACTCAGTGTTTTCTAATTCTGAAATGAAACACCATGATTTATGATTAAATAACAATATCGTGTGGTATAAAAGCTGAGAAGCTACATGACATTTACCGGGAACAGAAGCTAAATGGAAATCTGTTAAATGGTTCAGGAAACAAGGACTTCATTCACATTACAAGCCACATTGTAGATTTTTTAAACCAGAGCACTTTTGATTTCCTTAGCTGTTCATTATTATTAGTGACTTGTATCTAGCTTTTCAGAGAAATTACTTGTCCCCCGGAACAACATGAGTGTTCACCTTGATACGTTCCTGCATGAATAGTCAGAGCTAGCGAAAACAAGAAACATGACTTTTCAGACAATTCATGGTATACAAACCAATATGGAACACTCGTAGTGAATCCATGCCTGATATTTTAATCTGGAGGAAGGTGCCTCACAGATGTTCAAGAGCAGATTCTGCAAAGCAGAGAGCCTGCATTGTCATTGTCTCTCCTCTCTAGTCGTTTGATTTCAATCCACTTCTAATGACGGCAGCACTCAGCACATTATTACAAGCAGGAAGACACGTGAATTCAGATTTGACCATTCACATTCCTGTAATGTTTAACTGATCTTGTAACACCTGCTTAAGTCTCAGAATGCTTGAAAAATTAAATTTGAGTTCACACAGCCCTGACACACAACAAAACAAAAATCTGTTTTGACTCGCTTCAGCATGTTCATGTGAACGTAGTAAAAAAAAAAACTAGCCTACAAAATCCTCAAGCATTTATTTGTTTTATAGGGAGATATCCAGTGGTGTTTATGGAGCTTTCCTCTTTCTCCCCTGTTATTTTGTATTTATAAAGGCAGTGGCCCAAACGCCAACCTTCGCCACATCCGTGCTACTGGTCTTACTGTTTTACAATACATTTCTTGAATTTTTTGAATTCTTTTTTGTAACAGTTAGGCTCTTAGTTCATTTTTCTATGTTTAACTTATCTAATCAAACTTAAGTAATACACTTATCATTAAGCAAATGGACATTTCAAGCACCTACATATAGTGCTCTATCAAATGACCTTGTCGAAATTTTCTTTCTAGTAAGCAGCTGAACCAGAGACAAAAGTAAACATTCAGAGATTTAGAGCATAAGTATGTTCAGTAATGTGAAGACAGTGAAAGACAGCTATTAGTGCAACAGTGCAGTTCTAATTCTTTATATTTGAGGACATACATATGCCATTGGAAAGAATTAGAGAATTAGAATTAAAGAATAAAGTTAGGGCATTAATGTAAGATCTAGCACATATTTATATTAGATTTGTTTATACGAGTTGACTTGACCCACCTCATGCAATAGGCACAATATCCAGATGTGAGATTAAGATCTCATTATTGGTTTGTCATGACAATTGCAATTTTGTCACATTCTTCTAATACTCCTTGTGACATTTCAGAGATTAAGCTTTGCAGCTGCTTACCAGATGTATTGTGTATATCTTCAATGGGAGGCGGCTGGATCAGAAGTTGGCTAAGGAAGAGTCCCTCATGGAACTCTGCTATAAATGTCCTCACACTCAGGGACAAACAACCTGGCTTCATCTCTGGTAGGCTTACATCTCCAGATAGCAGCAGGCTGAATGCCACTTCAGCCAAACATATGTCCTACAGCAGAGAGACTGTTAGCAAAACACTTCACAATTACTGTGTTAAATGAAAATAGAAAATAAAAAACTTACCAACTGACTGCTTTTGAGCACTTTGCTGCTTAGCTGCCCAACTGAGAAGTCCCATGCTAGCCTGCATGAACATAAAAAATAGTAAAAAAATAACATTATCGTACACCGACTCCTTGTTGGGATATTCTTCCCATTTAAATTGAATCACATCAGTGACAGACAGGAATGACAAGCAGTGTGAACAGCCTAGTTATTACCTTTTATTCTGGTGGTCAAGTAAAAATGTGATGCCTGTGATAGTCATGTGCCATAAAGATTCTGACAGGGCTAAGTTCAGCACCATCACATTAACTGAGCTGATGTGGAATGACAGCAGCTGGAAATACAAGACAACAAGTTAGATAACATCTTCAAAAATCAGCTGAGCAAAGGACTGATTGTCATTCAGTGTGGCTTCATACTTGTGACAAACAGCGTAGCATTGTGGGGCTAACGGAAATCTTTCCAGACTTTTTTCCATGACTCTTCTTTACAAAAGGACTGAGTGGTGCTTGCAAGTCAAACCGGACTCGGGTTTCCCCAACACATAATGCAAGGTATCTCCTGAAACAAAAATATAGTAACAAAATTATAAGTTTTCATATATAAGGATCTAGTATCTATTACCAATTTGTTCATAGGTATTTACTTTAAGATGTTAATCTGATAAAACTGTGATACTTACGGCAAGTCTTGGTTTAAAAGTTTACTTGAAATCCATATTCTGTCAATTTCCTGCAAAAAGTAGTTTTCTTTATGTTATGTCAAAAAGGTACCTTAAATCAAAAAGGTGTCAGGGATTTAAAAATGCTCCACACTGCTTTACAATTGGTTGTACTTCTAGATTACCATCCAGTGTACAAATTCTGTTTTCTCAACATGAGAAGTTTGCACAAATGATTTTTGTGAGTCATTTGGAGTCTGAAAACACAATTTTTCAAAAAAGAGTCACAGTGCCTTTACCTGACTAATCCCAAATGATGACTCTTCTGTTGAATTAACCACCAATAAAAGGCACAAGATTGGAGTGGATATTACACATCACACTAACTCAATCACACTCGCTCAAACGTGGCTCTTGTGATTTCCCAGGCTCTGGGGAAAATGACATCATAGTCGTGGATACGTAAGCCACCAGACCTTAAACTGTCATGAATACCTGTGACGTTTTTTGAGCGGGTGAGAGAAACCATGTGAATATCCTCTACAGAGTCTGCAGCAATTCCAGGCAGTTCTGACTTAAGAATGGGCAGCAATCCCAAAGGATGACACATGAAGGTTGTTATGCCAGTTCATGAAGTGGAGGATTGCTAATGTAATCAATGCTGATATGGGACATACTAATTACATTATGTAAAATATTGTATGATCGTTTTGTCACCTTTTATTATTTTTTGCAACCTATTAAACAAAGATAACCATTCAAAGGTAACAATGACAAAAATACGGGTTGTTATGATATGACACAAACTACCACAGCAACTTGCGGATAATGAAAGAGCTGCGTAATTACATTTATTCCTATTTGAGACAGCGGATGAACAACATAAAAAATATGTTCTTGCCTAACCCTAACCCATTACTGAGCCAAACATCTTCCCATTATATAGAAACAGTCAGATTGAATGAGCCGATTACATGAGTGTAATGTAAAATGTGTTTCTTACCAGAGTGTGCTGGGGGTGAAACTGGATACTGACTCCTTTGACAGAAAACAATCCTACTGACTTGATCTTTAGCTCTGCATTCAATGCGGCCTGGAATAATCGCACAGCTAAGGTTGACACTAGCCATCTAGAGACAGGAAAACAACAACAGGAAGATTTGATCTATTATATGAAATATCCAACCATAGGCTTTAATCTTGTAAACTATGATTGACTCGATTAACGTCCACAACACCTCCCAGATACACTTACCTGAAAACGATACATGAGAGCACTATTCCAAGAAGGACGATTGAAAGGAAGGAAACCAGCAGAAGAGACATTTCGTCTCACGGTATTCACTCCAAAATGTTGGACATGGGTCTAGCTGCTGCTCTGCTGTCAATCAGCTGCAGACACAGGGAGGAGTACTGAACACACCTGACGATCAGGTGCTTACTAAAATAAAACCACGAACCTTTAACATTGTCCAGCTGAGATAAGATACGGTATGCAGATTTATGAGGGATGATAGTGCGTTTGTTAACTAAACGCAGACAAATGGTGATAACGCTGTTAATTAACTATAGTGTAGTCACAACAAGAGGTGGCACCTAGCTAAACTTTATCACTCATAACATTCATCCACAACTGTTATTTGTTTAAGACCAACTAGTGAATAAAACATACACCCATTGCTAAAAGAGAGTGAAGCAGCGAAACATTACAGAGTTAAAAGGCATCTGTCGCCTCGTTGTCAACAAATCTGTAGCCAATCTGTTAGCGGGCTAATGCTATTGCTAGCTACGAGACTGGACAAGTTAGCACTGTTTTTTAACGAATACCGAGTACATCTTTCTCTTCCCTCAGCAACCGTCAGAAAACACACCCACTTACCGTCACATATTAAAAGCAGTAATGTCTCGTTTCACAGCATTGAATTGCTAACGGTAGTTATATTTGACAGCTAACTTTCTGCTGCCTTAGAGTAAACACTCCTGCAGCTCTCGCGCCGCCCTGCTCAGCTGGCTGTCTGATTGACTCACAGAGGATGACAAGGTTCATCAAAAAATGAACAATGCATGAAAGAGTGAATAGTTTTCAAGCAGTCCACCTCCATGCAATCAACCAGAACAATTCAGTAACAATAACAAATACTTTCACAATCATTAGAGCCCAAAACAGTGCATTTTCAATTCCTCCTTGTCCTTAATGGTCAGTGGGACCAAAAAGGTATAAAACCTAAACAATATGTTTGCACAGGAAATTATATTAGCAGTAGACAATGTCCTTATATGGGGACAACGGGAAAATAAAGTAATATTTTCTTAGCAAGGTTTATTCCAATACAAGAAATTATAAATGTGCAAAAACCCAATTTGACCCAGTGACCTCTCATGAGTGCTTTGTAATTTACTTCATAGTGGCTCATAAGTGTTATTAATAAGAGTGAAATGTAGAGCAGTAAAAAAACATTCTATGCTATATTTGATTAGCATTGAACTACTATCAAAAGTTTTAATTTCGTTTTGCCACTTAATGATTCTGTCTACAGATCTTGACAGTAACAACACTTTCATTACCTTCTCCATGGTTTGTCTTTGCCCTGAGCAAATTTACCAAAACAAGAACCTACCTGACTTAAAGATCAAAGCAAAACGTCCACGCTTTCTGTGTGGTCAGTCTGTTGCAAATACTCTTATGTGATTCATATAAGACAGTTGTCCATGCATTGTAATAATTGTTCTTTTTTGATCTACACATTTGATGATTTTAAAAATGAAGGTTTCTTTTTTTTTTCTCTTGGGATTTTGCTGAGGGGTGAAATAATTATATGGGGGCAATGCTGGTAAACCTCATAAACTACTTAAACAAATTATTTGAAGACCATGATAATCATGTAATTTAACAAAATGCATTTCAAGAAATTTCTAGTATATACAACAGATAAATAAGTCATGCATTTTATTTTTGCTTTTGATGAAAATGTATATGGTATCCTTCTAATCATTATGTAAAGTGGGCTTCAGCACTGCCTTGTAGAATGAAAGCTTTCACTAATATTATTGCACATTACAAAGGGGTGAGCCCTTACATTATTAGTATCTTGAGTTTATTCCATCAATGGAAATGGCTTCTGTCCACTACATAGGCATGACCAACATTTATTATTGGATCTTTCTTTGAAGGAAAAAATTTAGTTTAGTTTTTTGCACTGATTCTATTCCCTGTTTGTGATTGGGCCCATGAACCTGTGATTCACAAAAATACACCTGCAGTCAACAAACAGCTGAATTTTATCAAGCACATTGTCAGGATATCAAGACGAAACGGATATTTTAAATATGATTTTTATGCCTCTAGATTGTAACATATGCAGCATTCATCTCGTTTATTACAATCATTACCTTCTAAAGCAATCTTTGTTGTCACTTTTTGGATATTTCCTCAGATAAGCCACAACATTAAAGACCACGTGAAGCCAGAATAACATAGATTTTCTCAGTACAATGTCACCTTGTTGGTGGGATGTATAAACTAGCAAAAGACAATTTGTTGCTGATTGCTAAGCGTGTGGGTTAGAGAATACCTACCAACCTATGACAGGGTCATTGGCGTTCACAGCTCATGATGCTCAAGGGGAGTGAAGACCAGTGTTGGCACTTCCCACAGAAGACTACATAATATCAGGCAGGTGGTTTTAATAATATGCCCATGGAGTTTTTATCCTTTATTCATCCAGGTGAGGTCCTCATTGACTTTAAAATCTATATTCCAATAGTGCCATGACTAAATGTTGAGTGCTGACAAAAGAATACAGGTAGAGTTTAATTTCCAGCCTGTTTGCTGTCAGGATCCAGCCACTCAGGACTCCAGATGGACTCAGGGCAAGAGGACCTGGTAGACACCTTCATCATCAACAAGGGGGAGCTGATTGTATGGCACCTCCTCAAACCTGCAGACCCCATGACCATCATGTCTTGGCTGTTTGATTCCATTGATCATAAATACGTAAAAATCCCGTTCTCCATTGCATTCATCCTGTTTTCCGGATGAACCCAAAGCCATTTATCCATTAAGGAAAATTACGAGGAATATATAAATAGATTAAGCGTATTTCTGAAAATATTTTTGAAATGCACCTGCTTGTCAGAGATCTTCAATGTTACATTTTGTTTTTATATTTTTAAAATAAATCAGCAGGACTTTTTTTAATCATAATAATTAGGAGCATAGATTTCTGTTTATTTGCAATTAGAAAACATCTATCAAAAATATAACTCAATCTTGTCAGTAAGCCTATGCTTTTGTGAATTGTTAAAAATGTGTGTCATCGGAACTGGATTATTGTAGTTCATGTTATCAGGGGATTAGTATTATTAAATTGGTTAAAACTTATATTTTGTAGCAAAAAACAGGCCCTTTTGTTTCATATGTTAAAAATTTATGATAAAGCTGAATAAGGAAATTTCCATAGAATTTAAAAAGTTTGTGTCACCATGGTTACCTATGGGTTAAGAAAATGTTTTCCTTCGCACAGATGTCCTCATTTTAGTAGTGTCATTTATTCCCATTCGACAAACTGAAGGTACACATCCATCAGGTACCCCCCACAAATCCATCGGACAGTTGGTATGAGAAATTTAGGTTTGAAAAGATGTCCTGCAAAACTGAACAATTGGTCTTTTTAAATTAAAGGGCTGTCAATGCAAACGTGATTCATTCCTTGCTTCAAGGGAAAATAAATCTCAGACTGCCAGCCTGAGGTAAATTGAATTGTCGTTACATGTACATTTATACTACAGGTGTCCAGTGCAGCAACTCAAAAATTGATGGTGTCAAATTTCCCCACTGAGTGTCTTCCTCTCAGGCAGCAGCTTTCTGTTTGTTGTGTTTGGCAAACCACTCTTCACTCTTGTCTTCAGCCATGGCCTAAAAAATAAAAATATCAAGAGCACAGGAATGATAAATATCCAATACATGCATGAATTACTTATAATTACTTATAATCATGTAGAGAAGAAAACATTGGAGCAAAAACAACCTTATCAAGCAAGTCATTTCCTTTAGGGTCCACAGTCGACAGTTGCCTGAACGCCTCATCTCCAACAAAGCAGATCTCATGACCATCCTAAAAAAAATGACCAGTAAACAGTTTCTCCATAAAGACACACTTTGCTTGATTACAGCATTGTAATGATAATTATATAATTATGCACCCACTGGGTCCGCCAAGATGACAACTTCCACTGTGGCTTTTCCAGGAGTGTCAAGGCTCACTAACGGAGTGAGAATTTTCTGCTTTTCCTTTTTCATTAAAGCTTCAAGGCCAGGCAGCTGTGGAGTGTAATTAAACATTGATCACGAGGATTACAACAACGATTATTCTCTTTACATACATTTGACAAACATAGTGTATTCATGTAATAATATTTTACTTGCTCTCGTGGGCCAGAAAATGCTATTCTTCCAAATGCTGATCCATGCTCTACTGTACCACCAATATCACAGAGCTCCAGTTTGCACTGTACGGAAAAAAAACATTCAGATAAAAACACATTGCTGGTTTATTAAAATATAATAAAAATTTGTTTCACCTGAGTGTCTGCAAATCCCAGCAGCACTGTTTTCTTTTCCACATTCTTTTCTATCAGTTTCATTCCCAATAATGTTGTCCAGTATTGGGTAGACCTCTGGAGGTCTGATACTCCAAGGCAAACCTTCTGCACAGGGTCTGATAACAAATAGCAAAGATACAGTTGATCCCTAACAAAGGTAAGACAAAAAGAAGAGAAAACAGAATGGCGGCTTAAGCTCAATCGGTCAGCTGTCTCCCATTCGGATGATTGGCAGATGGGCGGTCTACATGTCCTCGGGTCCTTGAGCAAGACCCCGATCTGCTCCACTGGCGCTGCAGATAGCTGCCTACTGTTCCTCAGGGATGGATTAAATGCAGAAGACTAATTTTGCTACGTTGTACAGCTTGTATGAATGTATGCGACAAATAAACACTTCTTCTTCTTAAACACATAACATCACCAGAGATCCTGCATTTACTCTGTGCCTCTTTCTCAAGACAAATAAAGGATAAAGTCACAAGCAAATGTTAAGTCTGCTTGTCATGAAAGCCCCATTGAATAAATATTGACATGAGTCATACTTCGAGAATATGAACCATACCGCTGAGGCATTTCAAAGTCACAACATTGTTATTTCACATTTTTTGTCGAAGCTTAATACTTCAGGTCTGCGTTACTAAAGGTCAACGTAATTTTACATTAGATATTGTCACATATGGATGCATAAATTAATAATTCACTGGATCATATATTAAATACAACAGAAGATGCTTACAGAGAATGAATAATTAAATAAAGAGTTAATTGTGAAAGTTTAACCCATTAATATTTAGTAAATTTGCTGTAGAAAAATTACGAAAAGATTTTCAATATTCGAGGTTATTTTTTTTAGAAAATGTGCAGAGAAAAAAAACACATGACACTCACCACTGAGAGGCTGGTCTTTGTCTACAAGGTAGAAAAGATATCCACCTGGAGCCTGAGTCATATACAGAGCATCTCCCACCTCAGTAAGTGGCCATCCCAGACGCTTAGCATTGCTCACAGCTTTGCTGGACTGCAGAGTCAACCCCTTACATGAAGACACGCACGACATTATTCATTTGCATCCCTGATGTTACAGAGAGAAGAGAGTATATTGTTGTTCTTCTTAAACAGCTCGTATTAACTATTACCCACCAAGAAGTCATTGCCAAGTTTATACTCTCCCACTCCATAATTGTATGTCAGTTCAGCAACGAAGTGATCGTCCTCTGGACCAAATCCAACCATCGTTTTGCTCCATTTTCCATCATATGGGCTGTATGGATATGAAGGCAGTGGTCAATATTAGGACATTGACTGTCCAGTTTATTATATGGCTTAGGGAGGGCAAAGTTCAGTCAGATGAAGATGCTTCATTTCTATCGTTACCCATTACACGTTGCTTTGCAGCCTTCCTCGAACTCTTCATGGCGTAAAATCTATAATGGATAATAAGACACGTGTGACAAAATGAGTATCCCAAAAAAACAAAAAAAATATAATTTCAATACTCTGCTTTCACTCATAAAATTAGGAACGAGCTAAAGTAAAAATGGAGAGTTGTTTAACAGGACACGTTTGCCAATCAGACGGTTAATCAAAGGAGTCAGGCACATCTGTCCATTAAATGAAGTTCAGAAGTGTACCTTCATGCCCAGAACATCCCGGTAAAATGTGGCTGTTTTGGCTCTGTCTCCAACTTTGAAAACAAAATGCAGCGCTCGTTTCATAGCCATAGTTCTTGGTCGGTGTGCTCAGGGCGATTAATTGTCCTTAGTGATCGATGTGTCTGTCCTCGATTGGTAGAGGGTAATGTCATTGGTAAAACCCAATATCAGAAGCATCTACATATTATTAGGCAGCTGGTATTTACACATTAAAAAAACCTAAATAATAGATTTTATTCCAATTAAAATCCAGATTTTTATTACCAGGTTATTTTTGAAAAGCACACCGACAAAAGTAATTAATTTATGTTGCCCCCCCCCCCCCCCTGCTTATTATAGTGAATGGTATCACCCAGTATGTTGAGGTCTCTCGAGAGATAGAAATTGAACAGCCTCTGTTAATAAATTAGGAAAACTGAAACCAATAAAAAACATGGAAATATTGTTAAGAAATACTGAACCATTTTGTAATTATAGTTAACAGACTATATTAATTTTGAACGCGTATATGACGTTTTCCAACGAACCCAGAAGGTGGCGATATTTACACTACTCAAAAAAAGAAGAGAAGAAGAGTGGGGGAAAACATGGCAGCCTACATGAGAGGCGTGAGATGTCTTGTTTCCATAGAGCGAAATGCTTTTATACGAGGAAGAAACGGTTTTGTCGTCGAAACAAAACGATATGTACGCGGACTGAGGAGGAGACCTGTTAAAGTATTGTTTCCTGAAACACAGGTGGATAAAGTCGTTAAGGCAACAACGAAATCTCAGCCTGTAGCACCGAAAGTCAAGCCGAACGTTGACGTAAAAGTTGCATCTGCAAGACGTTATGAGGAAAGTCAGTCCATCAAGGCGAGGAGGGACCCGCAGTCCTCTACCAACGATGACTGCGTTTCCACAAAGGATCAAGTTGATGGACTGCGTTTTGAGAGGGCTTTCCCTGGAGATAAAAGACTGGGGTGAGTGTCACTGCATGAAGGAAGTGTATCCATGTTATCACACAATACTATTCAATAGTGGTTTCAAAAAGAAAGATATCATGTTCCTCTTATGAAAATTGCATAAGTTTTCAAGTGAAGCTTTGATTGTAGAATTTTTTTATTTTTGAATTGTCAGAAGGTTAAAAAAATGACACAACCCCCTCATGGATCCTTTCACAACTTGAATAGGAATTACTTTAACTACCCATCCATCATTTTTCCTCTGCTTATCTGGGGTTGGATTGCTGTCGCCAGATAAGAAGGGTATTCCAGACAGCCCTCTCCAAAGCAAGACTCTCCAGCTCATCCTGGGGAACGTGAGGCATTCCCAGGCCATCTGAGTATTTTGTCTCACCAAGGGTCTCCTTTGGACGTCCCTGAAAAGCTTCAGATGAGCGTCCCGGAGGCATCTTAACCAGATACCCAAACTACTTCAACCTGGCTCCTTATAGCCAGTTGAGAACTATGTTGTCTGGGGCGTTAGTCACTGATAGGGTCTCCCAAGGCAAAGTGGTCTCAGGGGATGTGTCAGACTAAGAGCGATTCAAAGATCCCATTGAATAGGCACCAAAGAAGTTGCATCATCTCGCTCTAAGTGGGGGAATCTTTCTGGAGCCAGACCTGGGAGGTGGCTCGATGGCAAACGTCTGATTACCAGGCATCTTTCAATGGGGTTCAACCAAAATGCTTTATTGAGCTGCCATCTGCAGCAATTCGCGTTGTGTACGAAGCAGTTCTTTACCAATCCAAACATTACAAAAAGTGAACCATTACCTTTGTTTATATTTCAAATTTCCATGTTAGATGTTCATCACCATATTACAAAAATTTACAAAGGACTGGTTTGACACGTCTATAAAATAGTCAAACAACCCAAGTAATTGAGAAAATATGGATTAGTGATCGAGTGAGTGCTGTACATCTACATCTGTGAGGTTCATGCACAAAATGTCCTACAAGATGAAGATGATTTATGATCCTTACATTTTTATTTTATTATTTTATTCTTATTGATTGCTGTTGTTTATACTCCTTTTGGGAGGGGCAATACTTAAAAAATTGGAAATTATTCAAAAAATCTATCAGGAGATCGCAACAAAGGTCCATGAGTTAATGCTGGATGCACTATGTTTTCATTCCTACCATTTTCTTAGACTTTGCAGGTGACGTCTCATGGTAATTATTAATGTTTCCACCTGTGCACCTATAGGAATATTAAAAGTGAGCCTCAGCTTTTGTTGGGAAAACAATGACAGTTGTATTGTAATGAATGTTATTGGTGTCCCCTGATCAAATGCAGTCTGTCTGCACTACAAAATTGATGTCTGACAAATGTTTTTCAAAATAGATTTCAAGTTTAACATTCTATAAATGTCTTTATTTTGGGTGGTTAGCAAAAAAATTTTTTTTTTCTAAGTTTAAAGTTCAATTTTAAGCCTTTCAGTTGACCGTTTCATTTACTGCCGTTTTCAATGACGGGGCTTAAAAACTTTCTAAAATTAATTTAATAAAAACATTTTTTTTAAATTCTGATAACTATTAACCTTGTCTGTTATCCATCTCTTCTTCTCTATCACCCCTTGTTTGATCTTCAGGAGGTTAGTGAGTGTTGCCCGTTCGAGGACGTTTCGGGAGCACCAGGGTAAAATCCTTTTAGAGGGCAGGCGTTTGATCTGTGACGCCCTTAATGCTGGAGCCAGCCCACAGATGGTGTTCTTCAGCACAGTTGATCGGCTCCGAGAGCTGCCCCTAGACAAGCTGAAAAGGGCCACATTGGTGAAAGTCAAGTTTGAGGAAATCAAGCTCTGGTCTGATCTTGTGGCCCCGCAAGGGGTGATTGGTGAGAACGGGTCAGATTTAGTTTTATGAAAGCACAGATACTTGTGAAGTGTTTTTTACACTGGCTTCTTGTTCTGCAGCCATATTTTCTCGCCCGAATCCGTCACGGCTAGACTTCTCAATCAGAGGTCATTCAGTGCCGTTGTCGCTGATATGCGACAACATCCGCGACCCTGGCAACCTTGGGACTATGTTACGATGCGCTGCTGCTGCTGGATGTCATAATGTATTGCTCACCAAAGGTTTGCCCATACCATCATCAGTAAATTATATGAATTAGTCGTCTTTACCCTTTAATAATGGCTTTTCTGTTGGTTAATCAAATCTGTGAATCTTTTCCAATGACAGGTTGTGTTGATGCCTGGGAGCCTAAAGTTCTGCGTGCAGCAATGGGTGCTCATTTTCGCCTTCCCATCTATCCCAACCTTGGATGGGACGATATTGGAACTCACCTTCCCAAACCTGTGACCGTGCATGTGGCTGACAACAATTGTGGTGTTGACACAAGCAGACAAAAAGAGGATTCACAAGTCACTGTGTCCCACAAACCCTCTAAAGCAGGAGATTATGGCTGGATCAGCACCAGGTCTAAAAACAACAAACTGAGCTACAAGGACTATGAGTATGATTCTGATTCCGATTCTGAATTTGAGGGACTTTCTCTTCCCAAATTAGAAACCAAGTTGTACCATGACAGTTGGGCTCACAGTCCCGCTGCTCTCGTGATTGGTGGAGAGACACAGGGTCTGAGTAAAGAGGCACTCAAGTTGGCTGAGGAGACAGCCGGTCACCGGCTCTTTAATCCTGTTGTTCCTGATGTGGACAGCTTGAATTCAACCATGGCTGCCAGCATCCTTTTGTTCGAGGGCCGAAAGCAGCTGTTGAAACTAATGGAAACATCTGGGAGGAACTGGAACTCTAAAATTAAACCATAGTTTCTTGGCGCTAGCTTTAGATGTGTTTGACTGATGTGTTTGACTAATGTTGTATGTATCTTGTCTCTACAGACTGAACAGAATAAAGCACATTTCCAGTATGTGTGATTTTCTATGAATAATAAAACAGGCATAAATCATGAATTTGGAAAATATTAGAATCATTTCACTGTACATGAAATGAGACGTGTTTTTATCTTTGATTTTGTTTGTCAAGCCCCTGAACATTGAGTAATCAATCTGTTTGTATGGTAATTGTTTTTTCAGGGGTATATCTGGAAAACTATATTTATGGGGATATAAAATGTCAAATATCAACGGATGTTTATTTTCTTATTTCTTATTTTTTTCATCTAAAGCTCCTACTGATGAAATTGTTTAAACAACCACATTCTCTCTTCCCCACGCATAAACCATAATATGTAATTTTTCCATTTGATATTGTAGTTATACTAATCTGTTTTATGTAGTTGAGTTTCCATGCAGTATGGTTTAGAGGCGGTGGCACTGACCTAAAGACAGGAGGCAGAGCCGGAGGTGGCAGTGTTGAAGATGTTACGCTCTTCTTTGGGAGTTACGAGGATGGACAGGATTACAAACGAGCGCAAGGGAGAGACCAGGTTGAGATTGTTTTGATGCCGGATCGTTTCCAAACCTGAACAATGGAGGACGGGGGACCTGAGAGGATAGTGGATCTATTGGTTGAAGGTTGCTGGGGATTGGGCTGTAAGGTAGGAGAAAAGGGGGAGACCAAAGAGGGTGTTCCTGGTTGTAGTGAGAAAACATACAGTTGGTAGGTGTGACAGAGGAGGATTCAGAGGACAGGGTAAGACAAAAACGGATGCTCCGTTGTGAAGACCCCTAAAGGGAAAAGACCCAAAAATTAGTAAAGTTTCAATCATTAAGTTTTTATCTATTAAGTTGTTTCTGACGAAGACGCTCCTGTATAATAGCAACGTCAAGTCTGTCCTGTTTTATGGTTCGGACAGTTGGCGAGTGGTCAAAACAGACATGAAAGCGGAGGCCTTTATCATCAGGTGTTTCCGACGAATATGCCAGATCATCTGGCCTAACAAAATATCCAACCACCAAATGCACAAGGAAACCAGTAGCTTGAGTATCAACAAGGAAATTACACACACATGCTGGAGATGGCTGGGACATGTGCTTCGATTGGATCTGGACCGAATTCCAGGGATGGCTTTGGGATGGACACCACCAGCCAGTAGGAAACCTGGGAGTCCAAAAACCACCTGGTGCAAAATCGTGACAAGAAGCTGGGAAAGATTAACCTGTCATGGGGTGAGGCGCAGCATGCTGCCATGGACAGAATGCAATGGAAACAGCTGATTGAAGCCCTGCGTCCCACTGGGGATGAACAGGAGCGAGTTAAGTAAGAGTAAACCATAATAGATGTCTGTCTGTCCAGTCGCCTGCTGGACTGGACATTCAGAAAAATGAACATGAAACATACACACTTATAATACTCAGTTACTATATAGTAAAACTTTTGGGTTTAAAAGAAGATGAATGACCCACTACACTCTTTTAGAGATACTGTAAGTCAAACTACACTTTCCCTTTAACAAAAAGAGAAAGCACCCACCCCTCTTCATAGCCCTCCCTCCCTGCCATTACATTCCCTACAGTCCAAAAGGGCCTGAAATAGACGTCTGCTCTCGAGGCATATTGATTCTGGAAAGCACCAGACTCTCTACCAGTATATTCAATAATTACGTCCATACATTATAGCTGCAACTGACAACACGTCCATCACATCTGGAGTTTGGCCATGACCAAAAAAAATGACTTCATCTGCATGTGGTCTTCTATAACACATACAATATTTAATTTTCTCTGAGCCGATGAGTCTCGTTTATGTACTTCAAAGAAAGGAACTGGTGAGTATTTTTACATGTATTACATTTTTTACATATCCAGTAGCTAACTTAATTATTAGAACTTAAAGAGGAACACAACTCTGTGCTTGCCAGTGAATTTTTAATTGGTGTGAGACGTCATGACAGAAGTAACAGAATACAAGGGTTCATACATTCAACACATTTCCAATGCCATTTTGTGCCCTTGGGAATAACCTGGCCTTTTCATTAGGGACCTTCCCAGAAAATCCTCCTAATGACTGAGATGAGAACCAGCATTAACAACTGGCAAAATGGGATTTCCACTCACATCTCACACACAAACACACACATCATGACACAGGGTTTAAAATATCAGTCATCGGTTTGCTACAAACAAGAATAATGCAAACTGTTCTGTATGTGCACCTGTCATTCTATTGTTTCTTTAGATGGGACCTTGAGGGTTACATCAAACTGAGGCCTAGCACATTTACACAACATGTGATTTACAACTGTAGAAAAACGTATTTTATTTTTTCTTATCATTCAGAAACCAAAAGTTACAAGGATCTTGCAGACGAAACACAAAGCAAAGAATCAGCTGAATAAGTAGGCCCACTGGGTAATTTCTCTGGTTTAGCTCTAGAGTTCCGAAAGCTATCGAGTAACAAAAGAACTGACAGAATCTCATATATTACTGTAGGGACTATCATCATCGCAAGGCACCGCAGGAGAAAGAGGACTCCATGAAAAGAAGAACATGTCTAAAAGTGTTAAAATGTCAGTAAAAAGTGAAACATCTCTCTAACAGTCTGACAGAAGTCAGAGGGGAGGTGGGAGAGATAGTGGGAGGGTGGAAAGGGTGAAGGGCGTAGCAACAGGTCAGAGTTTCAATGATGGGGTCACTCCCATATAGCATGTCCATGTGATAGTTGGACTTCCTCTTTAGATGGGCTCCGGTTTCAGCTTCTCAGCCAGGAAGTCACTGACAAATTGATCCACTACAGCCGGCGTAATCTCCTCTACATCGCGAACATACTTGGCACGGGCCGACATGTCCAGGATAGTGAGCAGAGGTGCTGCTTCCGGAAGGTTCGTGTAGTCCCGCAGAGAATCAGTCATGTCGTCCTGAGGAGAGACAGAAGACATGACTAATGTGAGATCACACGATGATGTAGTGGTACCTTCCTCACATGCATGGATGAACGGTGAAGATCACATTTGAAGCAAAAAAATAAAAACGAAAGAGATCCACATGAAGAACCACCGGACTAAAAGTTTGTATCCAGTTTTATATTATATTGTTCAATGTGGCCCAAGATTAATCTTAGGAGATAAATGATGATTATCATAAGAACAAAAACACACACATTTATTTTATATGTCATTTGAGGAATTTAATGTTTCTCTCAAACAACAATTAATTAACAGAATCATAAATACCATATAAAATGAAATACAAATAAAAATATATTCATATATAATCCAGCTGTGTTTGATTTGTTCACTTTTTCAATAATGATCCATTATTTATGACATTGTTTTTAAGGTATAACAAAAAACAGTGTCATACATCCATACATAGATACCACATATATATATATATACATATGATAATAATTACGACACAAACAATAAGGTCCTCGCACTGTTTATGCTTTGGGCCAAATAAGCTAATAAGGAAATAAAACTAGAAGGTATCATGTTCAGGGATAACTTGGAGGGGGCTCTTCTTTGCTAAGAGAAAAAAAAAACACCCCCCAGCCCCCACATCTTTTTAAATTTCTTGGAAGAGCCTATCAATGTGTATCGGATATTTCAAGATAGAAATGATTGAAAACTGCTTTGCGGTGTTCCTTATTTTCGTCTCATTAGTATCGATCATCTGGCCAATAAAGTTACAAAAGCTCCCATCAGTCCAGACTTAAATCTAGGAGAGAACAAACTACCTGAATGACAGTGGTAGCTAAGATTACCGTGATACGACCATTACTCAACACATCTTAGAAACTGACCTGGCGCAATCTGTGTTATTTTCCCAAACTTGTCAAAAAATTTCAAACTCTCTCCTGTCTTCTTGCAGACAGCCAGCCCAGAGAGACCACAGAACGAGTGCTTAGTCACGCATCCTGCTATGAGGAAAGGCAGGAAGGCATCGAGTGGGGGTCCAATAACATCCCTCTTGTTTCAAAAGCTCACTCATGTCCGATAAAAATCTTCGAATAGCAAACACAGGCAGGAGAGGGAATCACCCAGAGTCATGAAGGAATGTTTTACAAATAGATATTGGGTTTGGTGGGGCTGGATTCCATTCGTTTGAAGTTCTTCACGAATGTTCTGATCGAGGATTGTCGTCACATTTCACCCCTTAACAAGTCAGGATTACAAACTCCGTATCCACAGGCAAGAGAAATGAATCACTAGCAGGGAGGCAGTGAGGCAGAAAGAAACTTTCAAACAAGCTAAAAGGGAGTCATTAATTATTGAGACTGAATAAGGAATCGCAGCCTTCATATAATACAGCTTCAGATAGATTCAGTTTGGAGTTCTTCTGGAAATCAGCATACTTGTCTTAAACAGAGATCCATTATTCTGGTAAGTCCTTCACCGACTCAAATAGATTTCATGTGTTAAGCTTTGGAAGGTCATGCGGTTCATTCACTTATTAGACATGTAGCGCTACGATCTCTTGAAGCATAGTCCTTCCCTCATGACACCATGACCTGATTTCCCCTCAGTTCGGTTTACTCGCTCAGAGGGAGATTCAGGGTTATTAAAGATCAGTTTCATATGGAAAAGATTACTTTGAAAATGCGGAACTAACAAGGAAGGGCCAGGTGGTGGCACTGTAACGGAGAGATGGGTTTATGCTTTTACTTATTTAAGTGCTGATGTGAGATTTGCTTAAACATAATCAAAGATAAAGTAACTTTGGACGGATTTCCTGAAGCATACTCAGCCCTCGAGTACTCTCTCCTTTCAAGCTTCTTAGATCTGTCTTCTCTGTTCACAGAAAATCTGCAGCTATTCTTGCTTAATGGATCAAACCGTACAGTGAGCTCTCGGGCTTCTCATTGTGCAACTTAGCCGTGTTTCTACCTAAAAAGGATAAGTATGCCATGATGGAGCCAATGACCTCTACTTTGCAAAAACAGCTAACAGATGGAAGCGATGAGGCAAAGTGTGGTGGTATTTTGTTGGAAGCTGCAAACATCCTCTGAATGGAGCCCATTTCATGACAAATCACTGCACTCTGACCAATTAATGCACAAAGACGTGAGCGACCACTTAGGAAAATGGTGTTATGAGTGAAATAATGCTTCATTCTCCCACTACAATTATCAGCTTAATGTTGCATGCTCTTCTGCAGCCATGATAAGCACGGATTACAGAGCATCTGGACACGCAGTTTAAAGAAACCACAAAGGGAGAAATCTCGCAATCTGTCACAGTGGCCTTTCCAGCCTATATGATATGAGCAAACATAATCTCTGCATCAGTTTTCACCCCCGTAGGAAGTCATGCATCTTCTTTTGTTTGGCTTGTCTGCTTGAGCAAACTGCTTTGAGTGAGGTGCAGCCATTCCACGAGGCCCCCACCCACTGCATCGCAGCCCCGAACAAAAAAGACAAAGGGCCTCTCTGCTGTAGCCGGCTCTCACAGCTGTGATAAGGCTCAGCATGCTTTTTCATGTGGAACCTGCTGGGCCATGTCAAGCTTATTCCGACTATGGAAGCACTGTGGCATTTCACAGATGATGACCATATGATAAGGCCTGCGTGGATAAAACCTCCTCACTGGCCTCTCGGGCCAGGACTCGTTCATTCCACCAGCCGGCTTTAAAGACTTGAGGGAAAGAGATGAGTGTGGAATACTTGATATTCTCAACAGCAACAGATCATCAGTTTTCTATTTCTGACATTGAAAATATCTCTGGATGGCATGTGCAACTCGCCTTATTAAGAAATGGCCAATTTCAAACTCTTGAGTTACAAGAAGAAACAAACTTTCAGCCGAGGTAAAAATAAAATGAGAAAAACTATCTATATATATATATATATCTATATACACACACACACATATATATATATATATATATTATTCATTATCTACCGCTTATCCTGTTCAGGGTCACAGGGGGCTGGAGCTTATCCCAATATCGGGCGAGGGGCAGGGTACGCCCTGGACAAGTCACCGGTTCATTACAGGGCAGACCCATAGAGACGTACAACCACACACTCTCACACCCACGGGCAATTTTAGTATAACCAATTCATCTATATCACAGGTTTTTGGACTGTGGGAGCTGTAGTTCTCGGAGAAAACTCACGTAGACACAGGGAGAACATACAAACTCCGCACAGAAAGGGCAGAACACTTGGATTTGAACCCGGTACCTTCTTGCTGTGAGGCAGCAGCTTTAACCACGGCGCCACCCATATATATATATATATATATCAGATGAATTAAAATGAAAATGACAAACCAACTTTGCCATCTCTAAAAAAACAAAACAAAAAAAACACCTTAATCTTGAAAGAAAGAAACCATTCAGGTTTTCATACAAAACCAAATGTGGGATAACAAAGTGCTGAAAAGAGAATCACAGCCAACAGTCAATGGTGACTGCTAATAAAGTCTTTAAAATTCTTATGACAAAGGCAAACACCACTGTAATTCAGTGGACATCCAACAACAAACAGAAACCAATCATAACACAACTTATGACGCTCTGCGTTTAGAAATCAGTGCAATACTGTATGCTGTATGTTCTTTTAATATGGTAAGACCCTGAGTCATTGTGCTCAGCCTCCCCCCGTGAGATGGCCAACATTCTGCTGCCTCATGGACACAGACACCCAGCTGCTGGCCTGGAACGGAGCAAGCTACCACCAGGAGTAACCTTGGCCTGAACGCATGGGTCTGAGCCCAGAGCAAAGAACTCTGTGGCAAGTGATATTGGATTGTGATCCCTATCCGGAAATGACACCTGGTGATATCATAGCCAGTTAAACCAGAGTCAGGAGATTATACCTGTGCTACGTGGATGGGAGAAAAAAATCTGGCTGAGCATGTGTGTCACACAAGAAGTTAAGTTGGACTGCCGCTTGATCACAGGACGCCTCCGGATAACTCCACTCCAGTTCAACAATGTGTCTTTGTATTAGAGCAAATAAATATTGGCACACTGACAAAGAACATGAAACACAAGAGCTCTTCACAACACAAACTCTTCTTGTCCTGTGGACACATGTCAGTGACATTTCAAGGCTGACACCAGGGTGGAGCGGCCTTGGATTGACACAGGGCCAGACCCGAGCACATGTCCAAGCCCCACGGCTGAAACCTGAGCCCAGCCTTGACGTGTGACACTAGAAACCAGCGCAGTCCTCCCAGACTGCCGGGCAGAGAGAAGAGGGAAGTAGCAGAGCTGCAGGGCTGAGAGCAAAGGAGCTGGAAAGAGGTAGCTAATCTGGTAATTATGTCTGCGGCTGCTGCAGGTGCTGCTGCAGAAATCTCTGCTGCCGTGGAAAGGTCGAGACACAACAACACGAGATAACGAGTTAAGAAAATTCAAGGGCCCGCCTCCCACGGGGGACAATGTGGGAGGAGACGTTTGGATTATTTGAATGCGGTTTGACGGATCAGAGAAAGTTGGCATGTTGGCATGATTTGCGTCTACCTACGATGATGAGCGAACCCAGTTGAATTCTGGGTCTTGGATAGGAAACACTGTCATCTCTAAGGTTTAAAAGGCTTAATGCTTGATTAGAGCCTGAATCATGAATGGGTGAGGGCAAAATATTGGCCCACAAGACCAGGGAACAAGGAATTGCATCACAGAAATGCATGAGCTATTTTAGAAATTAACTTTATTTTTCAACCATTATGCTCAATGCATACATTACCAATTCCTTAATAATCCAATTTGAAGAGGCGATAATCATAATTTATTTAATTTGGAATGGTTCATATAACTATGCAGACTGAAAACACTCGGTCATAGTGAGTAAATTATTAATCGACTGTAGTTCCCCTCAGTTCTCCCACGACTGATGACTTTGGTTTTGTGGCCTAAAGTGTTATTTTTTGGTTAACTCACAGCACCAAGAAGTAGACAGACGCAATTAGCCAGAAGTTGTTTACACAAGCAGCTAGAAAGATAAGATATTTCTCTCAGGAGTTTGTGGAGACCCGACAGAGAGGAAACAGGAAAGTGAACATTGAAATTCCTCACACAAGGTGGCCAGAAACAGGACTTCAAACAATTGTGCCCAAGAGAAAACTAACAAGAGAGTTGTCCCTTCTTTGGTCACAGCTTTTCAAAAACAATATAATAATTTTTTCTTGTTAGATCTTGTTTAAACATAACTATCAGTCAAACTACATCACTGAATCATATCTTGAAGAGCAGTGCCACCAGCATCTACAGATGAGCCATAGCTTATACATCTATAGACCCAGCTATAAGCTCAACTTGAGTCGTGCAAGGTGTGTGATGTGGCATTTGACTTCGTCTTAAGTGGCCGCAAGCAGCTTATCTCACCTCTCCAGCCACAAAAAACAGCAGCGGCATCTCTTCCTCCTTGGCTTTGTACTTGGCCATAAGCTTCTCTGCTATTGGCTGGATGAGCTCCTTGGCTGGCTCCAATTCCCCTTCCTCCTCAGCATCTAAAAGCATCAGGAAGAGGGGACAGAAAGATGTAAAGAGTATGAAAAAAGATACCTCGGGGTGGAAAAATGCAAGGCGGAGTGAAGTGGGAGGTTAGACGGTCTATTTATTTAATACAGGACTCTTATATTGTCCTCTTTTTTTTTCCTTCTTTTATTTTTATTTTTTATCATGAATCACTTAAATAAGTTATTTTCTACTGCTCTTAATAGAATTACTAGAACACTTTGGACCTTTAAACACTGGAGGAATTCTCTATAGAACCTGACATTCACAATGATCCACATAAAAGCTACACAGTAAACACTGGCTCTCTCACCAACAAACAGGACGAGACAGGGCCCCTCGTGGAGCTGCACGGCGTTCGACTCGCTGAGCTCCAGTACGGGCCGAGGGTGCCAGGGAAAGAGCCGGCACTCTGGATCATTCAGTACTTCTACACGTCCCTGTCGTGTGATCATGTGACCTTCTGTGTCCAGTAGAATCAACGTGGGAATACCTGGTATGGAGGGAGAGGACGTAAGGATGATGTGAGAGAGAAAGGCAGTTTGGGGTCATTTCCGTTAATTAGCGTCCCCTGACACAGTCTGCTCCCTCCTCCACTGAAATATTCTTTATTGAAAGCATATTATAGAGCTTTTCTGGCTACTAGAGCGACTTTAACCTCTCAAGCGCTGTCGGCCCTGATGGTCCCATTTGTATCACAAAACAAAGTCTGCCAGTCTCCTTGCTTATTGACAGCCTTATCAGACACCATCGGACAGCAGCAAAGGGTGTGAGTGAGTTTCCATCAGTGCATGTTGGCAGAAATAAACAGATATGGGGGCCCAATAAGAGCTGCATGAGTTTGAGACAACGTTGACTTGTTTCTGCCTGCATTTTTCGCATTCTTTGCAGGAGAAGCTAGAGAGAGCGCCAGCTCTCACTTACTTTATCCGCAGCTCAATGTTGCACACACACAGAGGGGAAAATCAGGAAAAATAAGAGCGAGGCACAGGGGGCAGGGTGCAGCACGTCCGGAGTCAACCAGATTGCAAACTTGATAACTTGCGATCATTTCTCAGGCTGTAGGGCAATCTGTGTTGCCACTTGCCTACGCCGGTCAGACAGCTGTCAGCCACCATGCTAGAGTTTCACTGAGTGACGTCGCTTAGCTTGGCAGCAACTCAGCGACATTTGAAGGAGCGAGGCGCCGAATAATACCTTGTATTCCATAGAGTCTGTTGAGTCTTGATCGCCGAGCCTCATCTGGATATGGCACCGCCAACCACGGCATCTCACTAAAATACTGCTTAAAGGACTCCTCGGACCTGGACATGGTGGCGGAGCAGCAAACAACACAACAGATGGTAACTTCTGGGTCTAATTCAACAGCTGAATTGATAAAGACTGCAGATCCATCATACCTGTCGGCGCTGACAAACACAATCTCAAACTTTTGACCAGTCTCTTTGATGGTTCGGTATGATTCCACCAAGACCCGGGTCAAACTACGGCAAGGTGGGCACTAACAGGGAAAGAAGGAAAAAAAGAACACGAGTGAGTGAAATACAAAACACAAATACAGGAAAAAATATTCTAGATTCTTGGTGTAGCTTCGATTGATTTCCAAAATCTTCCTCTCCTTTGAGTCGCTGAACATCAATTCAATATCAATTTCTCTGAAAACGCAGTCTCAATCTATCCGAGCATGAATCCTGCTGAAGCACTGAAGCTTGAGGGAGAGTTTGCAGCTCTGTGGATGTGTGTGTGTGTTGGGACAGTCGACTCTCTCTACTGTGCTGATATGGCTGGCATTAAGATGACATAAGAGTGTCATGGCAGCCAGAAAGAAAACAGACCAGTCTTGACTTCCTACTTCTCTCTCTCAACTTTCCCTCTGGTGAGATATGAAACGACTGAATGAAATGACTGAATATTTACATTTGGCAGGGTGTCAGAGACTTTTTCCAGACAATTCTCTTCACAGACACACCAGAAGAGATTTCCTTTGAGATTTTGGTAGTTTTAATAAAATCACCATAAATATTACATTTCTCTAATGTGAAAGGCGGCTTCACGGTTTGGCCAGACAATTTTCTGAAAATTATGTAACAAATACCAATACCATCGTCATATTCTTCAGTAGTCTCGGGAGTGTATATAAATCATGCTTTTGTATGTAAATCTCATGAAATCCTTTTTGGATCTTGCCGTAAATTTGTAGGCGAGGCCTTCTTATATGCTTCCTACATATGTTTTATGTTCCAGTCGTGTGCATGTGAGCAAATGTAGGTCAAAGTATGTCTGTATACGACTATGATGGACATTAAATATGGAAAGCTGTCATGAATACTACCAATATAGTTATTCCATCACATTCTTATCCAATTTATTGATTAGAAACAGACGGTCTTTCGTTACCCGTCCAGCTGCTCATGGATGATACAGTACATTCGGCAGGTTCATTGATCCACACATGAAATCATCCCATCATACCGGTGTCTGTGCAGAAAAAAGCCCTTATCAATTCTCTACTCATTAATAATTTATTTCTCTCTTGCTTATTGATGGCCATGTTTCTCTTTTAAAGCCATTTTAGGTTCCTAGAGAAAAAATAAAATAAAACTGAACTCAACCTGTGCGACCAGTTTTCAAAGCCAGGTGTCAGCATTTCATATTTGCAAAATGAAATTAATAGCCAATAGATTTACACTAGTTACCGCCGGGATTTGGTGTAAAAACTTTGTAAATTAACTCCTCTTAATGCCTTTTGTGACTTGTCCCTTTTCTATTTCCTGTGTGCCTGGAGCTCGAGCCAGCCTTCAGGCGTCACCGCTCTGACGCGGCGGCTCTGGCAGCTGCTGTGCTGACGGGCCTCAGTAGAGCCTGCGCTGCATCTCATCAGGAACCATCTGCCAATGATTTAATGCCTTTCATGCAGCACTGAGTCATGACCTTTATTGGAAATCAGCAGCTCCAGCAGAGAAGAGACAATGGTGATGATGTCAACGAGGCTTATTTACCAATTCAAGCTTTAAAAAAGACCCAGAGGTGACAGCGAAGGGATCGGCAGGGAGCGCAAACCACCGTTAATGTAAACACACAGACACAATGGAGTCGCCTCTGCCCTCCTGCACCTCGCTCTTATCTGTCAGCTCAGTCTCTTCCTGCTCCCCTCTCCCCGCCGGTGATGCCCTTTTTCTTCTCGGACGCACAGTTTGGAGTCTGGAAAAGTCTAGAAATCGTCTCCCTCCTATTTGGACTCACCCAGTGTGCTGAGAAATACACTCCCACGTAGTGTCCCTCCAGAGAGCTGATGTCTGTCGTCTGTCTGTTGCTCCTGAGCAGAGGCCCTGCCACAACCTCTGCAAATGGCTTCGGTCCCCAGGGAAACTCCAGTCCTGGGAGAAGGTAGGAATGTGGAGCGGGTCAGTCAATAGGGGGAAGGATCCAGAGGAAGAAAAAAAATCAGATAAAGAAAGATGAGAAACAAGGCTAGAGGTCTGCAGCTGGGAAAGAGGTTCTGTTGGGCTGCATGTGAGCCGAGCAGCGCTTCCAGCTAACAGCAGCTAAGAATGAAGATACCGACATGCTCAGCCGGTACGACGCTCAACGTCTTTGTTTATTGTGCCAGTTGTATTTGGCTCAGAATGCAAAGTCAGAGCTGAGGCTGATGGAAATGTCATTAGTTTTTAATGTATTTGGTTTAAACCACAACATTGGACAAAATTTATATCTTGCCATTTCAGGTACATGTCAGGGTTCAGGTTACTTTTTCAATGTACACGTAGATAGATTGCAATAAAACTAATGAAACTTCAAATGCCTCAGATAGCATTATAATATCATGTTATAATAGTATAAGAAACTTTACAGTCATTCATGCTATATAAATCATTATTATGTATTCATACATTATATCTTCTCTATTTCGATCGGGGAGTCTCCCACGAAATAATTTCACATGAGCGTACATGCACAAATAGTAACGATAAACATCTTGAATCTATGGTGAAAAAGTCAGAGGACTGCCAAGATTATTAATGATTCCTGATGAGGACATGAATGCATGAGCCAGAATCCATCTATCTATTCAAAACCCAGTAGTTGCTGAGACCTTTAACTAAAACAAACCCTTGGGACAAATAATGGACAAAAACAATATACGCAGCCAAAGATTAAATATCCCGTCCGGTTTAATAAGAAGAGTAAAAACACAATTCTTTTGGTGTCTGTACATAATTTCATGGGAGTCTACCAACAGTAATTTCATCTTGATCGATGCAGTGAAATGAATGAATTCACCAAACATGATAAATATTAACGGTCATGATCATTTCATAAAAATATCATTTTCTCAATTAATCATTAGAGTGGACCAGTAAATATTTCCATTTACGAAGTTGAGTGTGTTTAAAAAAACTATTATTTATCAAGGCACTTATCAGAAAATCTTTCCTCCAAATCAGGAACTATGTTGTCACGTATACATTTTTGAAACATCTTTTTTTTAAAGATTTTTTTTGCAGTTTTGAACAAATTCGACTGACAACAGCTGAAATTTAAGTCCTGTTTCTCATCGTAAATTAAATTATTTACAGAACTGTGTGAGCACAATATATATGTCCCAACATGTAAATATAAGCAAATTGATCCTTAAGAACCCCAACAAAACGTGTGTGAAAACTTATTTTGACGGGTTACCAAAGCATAATGGAGACCTTGTATCAAATACCTCCACATATTCAATACCTTTTAAAGGCCTACAATTCCCAGTTTTAAACTTTATAAGACCCGTGGGACCCCGGTTTTTTCTGCCACGTACTAATGGGAAAAGACACGAGATCTTAAACATGGTTTTATAGTGTTACCTCACAAGCAAATGCAGGTTGCCATGAATGAATATAAATAAAAATAATCCGTCAAGCTCTCATCCACAGCTTTCATTTACTTTGTTAAGCTGTCGTCATTGTTAACGTGAATCTCTGGAGATGCATTTGTTGCAGCTGAGGTAATCATATACACAAAACCTCGTAAGGCTGCTCCATAATGGTCTCTTTATGTGAGCGTAGTTGCACAGAGCTTCATTAAGCAGGAATGACACGTCTGCACTGCCACAGTCTTTTATTATGCCCCGATTGTAAAAGTGCTCTCCATCTTTGCGCTGCAGGCTAGACTGCTGCCACTCAAGTCAGGCCTTTCATTCAGAGTGGCCCTGATCGTTCATCAGCCCCTCCTTGTCTCAGTAGGTAGAAAACTTTTAGGGCCCTTTTCCTTTCCTGTCTGTAGCTGCTGCAGCACAGCTGATTTGTCACGTCAGGAATGGCCCTCAGTCTTTCCTCCAAAATAATGTGAACAAGAAAAATGTACGGTAAAACAAAAAAAGAAGTGTAGCATAGTTACACATCTCTGGCATAATCAAACTCCATATTTGCCACTGACGTCAGAGATTAATCTTCAGCCACATCTAGTTTGGAAGGACTGGCTTTCATTAACCAGGCTGCAAAATCTGCCACAATCATGTGAAATCCATTCAGCCACGCTGCTATGCTGCCATTCTCCGAACTCACATGACGAATGGAACTTTTTTTCCATGGCAACTTAACACTGTCTGTTGGAGCCAGCGTTTTCGAATTTTGAGCTTGTTGCAGTCATGGAGGATTGTCCTCTGCACAGGAAAGGAATGCAATCCCCGCTCTTGTTAATTCTCTGCCTCAACTTCAAAGAGCAGAAATTACAGGGTTGCAGATGAGGGCGTGAGATGTGGAAATACTATAATATTCATGCAGCACTATAATTACAGCATCATCAACACAAACAATGAGGGAAAGTTAGTGTAAAAATATTGAAGCCAGTATCTGCAGAGATAACTCAGGTGTTTTGTCTGAGCATGCAGGCGTGGTTTTACATGTTGGTTTACTTAGATTTCGGAAGTTTAGCTCACTCGTTAAGACCGCACAATACACTGGGGTAAACCAGATATTGTCCTATCATTCATTTTTCAATTCCACTATATTTTTATTACTTGGACGGTCGCTTGGTAATTGTCTTAAGTATTTTAACTGACAACTCTTAGCAGCGTCTTTCCATCCACAATTTTTATGCCTATCTTTTTTAAAAATTGGAAATGCGAATGGATAAAAAAATGTAATACATACAACTTTGAAATAACACTTGGTGGAAGTAAAATAGAAACACAGTTGGTGAATAAAAGCATGATTTAAATGAAGTACATGATTTGAACATTCATTAAAGCATTTTACAAACAGAACAAGAATGGTGACAAACATCTGTGTGGACTGGATTAGCCCAATCAGAATGATAACGAGTCAGATGTTGCAATGGGAATATAAAGTAAATTTAGCGATATTTTGATTTCGTAAAACATTCACAGACCTCATTGAAGGATTTTCTTTTTAACATTGTATATGTGGAGCAAACATGAAAGCAAGAACGTTCAGTGAGTGGGTTTCATTTTTGAGTCTGGCATGTGGCTCTTATAACACATTTTTTCTGTGAACTGATAAGAGAACAGCAAATTTCCCTCAAATTATATGATGAAAGAACAAAAATGCCATATTTCCATCATATTTTCACCTGGTTTCTCATAATTGGAAGCTTGGCTGCACTCCTCTGTAATTACCTCATGTTTTTGCCTCCTCCTCTGCAATGATTAATGTCAGCTTGACGGAGAATTAATGCCACTGGCTACTTATCTCAACATGAACATCTAATAAAACAGCATTAATGCACATTTTCTGTTACACTAAATCTGTTTATTCCTGCCACTATGCCTGCGGGGAATGTTAGTTCCTACCTGCTGCTGTTTTGACGATGAAAAATGGAAGAGAACATCTAATGGGAACAAAGAGCAACTGAATTTGTGTGCCTCACTGTCCTTATGGCATTTGTAAAAGCTATGTCTCAATTTATGGACAAATACTTAGAAGGCTGACTGAAGACAGCTACAAATCCAAGGTGTCCCATTTTGAAGGTTCCTTCAAATGCAGACTGCTTCTTCGACAGATGTGTGCCTTATAAAAAATGACTTGACCCTATAATGTTAATCTATTCACTTCGTATTTACTCATTAAACAAAATAACGACCTGGGGTTGAGGCTAACCTTTCAGTTAAGAGGATTAAAAAAGGGTTAAACCTTGAGGTCAGGAAATAAACATAATAGTGTGTGTGTGTGTGTGTGTGTGTGTGTGTGTGTTCATGCAAGCATACGGGTTGGGCTGCCTCACCTTTAGGATCATCTCTCACCACCAGTAGGCCATTTCGACAGACAACCTTTCCGATAGTCGTGTCAACAAACACCAGAGATGGGATGCTTGTTACCTTGTACTTGTTCCACAGCTTCATCTGTGGAGAGAAAAAACACAGAGTGAGTGGAGAAATTCATGGATATACTACAAACGTCCTATTTTGTTTTTTCAACTCCGGAGCCGTAAACCCTGCCAAACCCATTCTGAACCAAGTATTTGGAGAAGCTGCGAGATGTTCTCCTGAAGTATGACGTTATAAAGGAAACAACTATCAAATGAACAGCACTATACTTATTTCATAGGACAAACTCCCCTTCAGTTCTCGTATAAAAGACATTCAGGAGACTATGAGGTAGAAATAATAAATACATCCGTGAAGTCGGCCTTGAGGTGAATTAGCAGCGGGCGAGAAGCACACTGCTGTACTATAGAGAGGCTGAACTGAGCTAACTCATGCTGACCCCGCTGTGTGATGAATACGAGTCAGAGAGGGCTGCAGCTGAAATACCGAGCTACTTGCTCTGCAGTTAGAAAGAAGAAATCTGAGCCTTGTGAATTATTGGAGGTTCTTGGAATGATGATTCAAACTTTCTTTGGCATTTATGATCACCCATTAGCCTTGCATGATATCTCATATATGAATACAGACTGGTGAAATCAGAGAAGACGCTTTAAAAGCTTGAAATCTGTGCGTGAACCAGCACTATTTATAGTGTTCAGCTCTCCGTGAAGTCCTTAACATCAAAGGGCAGATCAAGCATTTCACATATCTGAGACTCGCTTTCCATATCAGAGGGGAAGATCCTTACTCTGTGAATGGAAAACAGCCTAGTCTTGCAAAGAGCAGCAATCAGCACTGTACAATGTTGCTGCTTCAGCAGGTGAAGAAGAAGAAAGGGGATCCCTCGTTTTAAAACCCTTACAAACTTGGAAGATTCAGAAAAATGTGATCTTAAATGAGAAAAAAATAATTTCCAGATATCTGTAGTATCAATGTGTGATTCACCATCTTTTATTGTACCTATTCTTCCGATTCGTACCTAATCTGAATGCCTCACATGAGCATATCAGGTAATTATACTAAAAAGAGACATAGAAACCAATAAAAAGTAAACAAAATCAACCACATTTAATACGATATAAGGAAATGTGATACCTGCTGCATCCAGCTAAACACAAAGGCTGTCATTTTTGTCTGGATGCTGCAGTAGATCACAAAGTTGTGGACCAAATGGTTGAGATTTTTGTTAAAGCTCAGTGAAGCAAGAGTGGAGTTGGGTTACTGTTGAGCTCCAGGTTGATGAAAAGCTTTTGTTTCTTTTTTTTGTGAAAAAGTGACATCACTGCAGCAGCTGAGCAAAGACTCTCCGAGTATGAGAGAGGGGAAGCATGCAAAGCCTAGGTTTGACTCAGATCCTGAGTCTCCTCTTTGTAGATGCTACACACATGTTGTCAAACACTCACCACAGGTCAACCAGAAGCCCTCGCTGACAGCAGAGGTCAGACAGTCTGTCCCATGGACACGATGACCCTGAACCGCCTGACACTGTCGGTCTTGAGGTCTGTCAAAAGCTTCAGCTTCAAACGTCAGTGTCTGCCACAGTCCACAGTTTGACCACAACCTCCATTACTGCTCTGGAAAGTCAATCTTCAATTACAAACTCACCAGGTTAGGCCATTGTGATGGTCTCATAAAGCTCACGTTCCCAACGCCATTTCACGCCGACGCCTGCAGTCATCCAAACTGATGATGTGAGGCTGAGAGCCGGATTTAGAGGGTGTGAGAGAGACACAAGAGGAATAAAGGCACATTCACAAGATGATCGGTTCCACTCCGAAGGCCAGAAGCATCCAAACTTAGGGATGAGTTTATTTGATTTTAAAATCTATGAAGTGCTCTAAGAACTAAAAATAACCTGCAATGTGAAACTAAAGCACGTGTTTCTCTATCAAACCATTTCACAGATTTGTGAAGCCAAAAATCTCATCCCATCTGAATGCTAATTTACTCACAATGACATCGCAAACAATGCTATCAGTGATGTGTGGCAGCTTTAATGAGAATCCTGTTTGCTGAGCATGGCAAATTTGCATGCAAAATTTGTTATAACCCATTAACAGCTGACGTCAATTGCGCAGGTGTTCAGATATAAAACACGGCAGTGGAGAAATAATTGCCGGGGTGCACTGATGCCGGATTAAGCCTTCGGACACCGTGCATGTAACGCTAGCTAACTAGCCCGCTGAAATTCTAATCTTCTATTCTAAGCCATTTTAAAGCCATTAAACTAGAGTGACAAGTAAGACAAACGAAGAACCCTTAAATATATGGAGGACTGACCAACCAGGTTCCACATCCCAAGAAGCTACTGACATGACAAAAAGTAGAATCCACTACATCAATCGTCATCTCTCATATTAAATTGCAGGTCGATACAGAGATAAACACGTAGAAGCCTCAGAGGCAGGAACCTATTCTTCCTCTTTATCCTGCCACTAATTTATTGCATCCTTGAATCTTGCTCCACTGGTGTTTTGGCTAAAGATCAGAGTAGCCCCGGATGCTAAATCCCTCAGAGTCTGGATTTACCTTTTGAACTAGGAAGAAACTCTGCGTAGCACATGCTTCCACATGTCTGATTAGCTCGCCTGACCCATGGCCACCCCTCCACAATGTTTTTTTGTTGGAAATTAGTTCAATAGTTGTTGCGTGATTAAGGAAAATGATGATCAATGTAAAAGAAAGTAGGATAAACGGTTTTGGGAAAAGCTGTCTGGTAGTTTTTGCATAATCCTGCTGATTTAATGTCCATGGGGAATATCATAAAAAGGTTGTTATGATTTAGAGAAGATGATAGTGGGAGGCTTCTGGTTCGGCGTTAAAGAATTGAATCTCGTCCATGTCCCAATTTTACCAGTTCTGTGCTTAAATATTAAATGTTCAGTTCCTTCCGGACCGATGAAGACATTATCCTTCACAATAACAGTGCACCCCCCTCTCTTTTGTCCTCATTATGAACCGACAACATGAGGACCACATGCCACAGTGATGTTTTTTCCTCATAACACTGTTTCATTGACAACAGGCTGTTGTATTTTTCCCTGTGCTGCACTATGTAGAGCTGAAAAATTAAGAAAACAGACTTGGGAACAGTTTTGGGAAATATTTATTTGCTCTCTTGCAGAGCTACGCGATCTGTGTCAGGCTTTATTTCTTTGATAATTAGTTTCTTCATACAAAGAAAAACAGATGATCTGCTGTGGAGACCCCCAAAGTGAGCACCAAAAGAAGAACTAAAAAAAATAAAATAAAACTCCAATATCTCAACATATCTTTAGACCTTGGTTGGACAAAAACCCAACATTGGTGATATTTCAATTTTTTTCTTTATGAAAGACAAAGACTTGATTCTGCAACAAACCATCAGAAACACATTTTTCAATGGATAAACTAAGCTGCTCTCTGCATTGACTGCCAGTTGCCTCCTCCCATATTTCTCTTAGGGACCCTCTATTCATTATCAATCTCAACACAACAGTGTGTAACTACATTACAGAGCAAGAGGCTTAGCCACATAGATGCATAATGGTTAAGATGGTCAATAACCCCAGTAGAAAGCCTGACAATGGTTGAGACCCTGGGGAGAGGTAAAAATCCATACTAACAATCCATTTACTCTCTTAGACACGCAGACAGCAGCCTCACCCTGCACTAATTGGATCATGCATGGCTGCAGATCCATATGCAGCAGAGGAACAGATTAGCCCACTGGTGGGCCAGTAGATCAGTGTTCATGAATGCATCTGTCAAAATTCTTAGTGCTTCACTGATGAAAGAAATAATTCCATTTAGAGGTAGATTTTTTTTTTAATAAAGGAATTTCAGTTGTTGCAGTGGTTTCCTACCTGTACCTGCTGTGACCACTATGCTACCGTGCTGCCCGGAAAACAAGGTTCTGAACATCGCCATGCTAAACATGAAGCGTGGTAATCTCTTTCATGCCTCATGCACTGCTGCACCTCATGGTAACACTCTGCTCGTAAGAGGTTGGTTTTACGCGATGAAGCCCCGAATGATTTGGGGGCTACATCTGCTTCAGTTTTGACCCAGTCCCATTTGTTTTTGAAAACCTGAACAGCTGGATCTTGCTGTGAGTTTTGGTGTCTGTCATTAACTGCTGTTTCTGCAGTGGCTCCGGTGTGCTGAAGGAACCGGAGTGGAAGCTGTTTCAACACTTATGATTGTTGAGGCTCCATCTCCTCACAGGTCTACGCTCACTGCCAGTTGCCCCCGTCACCGCTTGATTACAACCGTGCTGTGACAAAGGAGTCAGTCATTTAGAACAGAAGACATCAAGAGGTATCCCACTGTGATACAGATAACGGCGCCAGCCTTTATCTTTGAGCATTATGAGGGACAAATGGTGGGAATACGATTGAAGAATGAAAAGAAGTGGTCTGAAAGTACTGAAACCTGCAACATTCACTATTCATGCCGAAGACAGATTTTCAGAAATGAAGCTTCTCAGTAATATTAATTCATGTAAACAGTTTGTTCCCCATCATTTGTTGGCAGTTTATAGCACAGATTGGGAAAAATAAAACTTGTGCGTTCCCCATTATTCGCAGAGAACACGACGGAAATCGTGTCACAGAGTGGTTTTACTTTAACTCAATGTTATTCCTACTGTGATCTCCTGCACATAAGAGATAACAGACAGGTGATTGATAGATCCTAATTGTTATTGTGTGAGAGCCATTTGACAAAAGAAGGTAGGCTGCTCGTCTGACGGACTGACCCGCCGCCTCTAGACGTGTTCAACAAGCGTGCGTCTTTCACTGGACGTTTTTATTGAGCGTGCTGCAGGCCTTGTGATCTCTGACCGCGAAGATTTACAGTTATGGTATCATGAGGGTAGGCTGCACTGCATCTTGGCAGGCAGGATAAAACAAGCTTCTTTAGTAAACCCATCACCTGTGCAATGTGGACAACTTGATCGGTAAAGGGATTGAAACTGCAAAATACTGCTGCGCGGCAGCATAAACAGTTGATACATCTTCATGTCAGGCAGCGCTCAGGATAACATCTAAAACATTCTGCATTTTCTCCTCCGTCTTCTCCAAACTTCTCCTGAATACACCGCTGTACCTCCTTTTTGGCTTGGCCCCTGCAGCCAGTTTAGACTTGCATTCCTCCATGCTTCACCCCACCTATGCTCAATTTGCTCTACAGGCTCACTGTAGCTGCCAGTATCCACTTCAAAACGCTGCTGCTGCTCTTCATAGCTACAAAGGGGGCCCATCAACCTTACATTCATACATGAGCTGATGCTATGTAGGCTAGTGCGAGTAACTTAGCACCTCTCTGCTGCTTTGACCCAAAAATCATTTTAACCCTGTGAAGACTCGCACATCGCAAAGCCTGCGACAGCTGCACGGCCACTGGTGTCTGCGCTAAACTGATGACTAATCTCTTAATTTGCATCACCTAAAGGTTTAAGGTTAGCGAGACATTACACCAGTATATAAATAAACCCAATAAATAGACTTGTAATATGGTTATACTCTCACAAGCAAATTGAAAGCTGCACAAGCAGTTAGTTGGGTCGTATGTTTTATTGTGTTTCATATGGCAATGCACAAAAAACAAAACAAATACTATGTGTTCATCTTTAGGGGCTTTACAACCAAGGGGTTCTGCAACATATGCAAAGAAAAATCAATTTTTATTCAAATCCATGATTTGCATGAGGGTCATCTTTGTACAGTCCCAAAATATAAAAAGTGAATGCCGATTACTTCAACCTACTCCACTGTAGTCTTTTCAGAGCCGACTCCTGAACTGCACATCCACTGTGATGAACAAATGCACTTTCCCACTTTGCACCACGCCCTATCAAGTTGCAGCTATTTCTTTTGTCGTTTTAATAAAGATTTAAAACCCATTTTGGCGGTGCATCCTCCAGAATGCAAACGGCAGAGATGTTGGCTAAATTGCTTTTCTGATAAAGGCCCCTGCTGCCATGGCAAATGACCCCTCCTCCTCCCGTATCCACATGCACTCACACCAAGTCGAGACATGTCACCGGCTGCCGGTCACATTGTGGAGTTAATAATTCAGTGATAAATTAATGGTTTTGTGAGCAAAACAGGTGCCAGAATGTCAGAAGGCTTATGGTAAATAACCCGGCAGAAAAGAGAATAAAGGAGAGGGAGGGAGGAAGTTGTGTGGGTGTTACCCCCTTTCCCCTCCAGCCTTGTGTAGAAGCACAAAAGCAACCGCTGAATAAAGGTTCTGAATCCAAACCTGGACCCTGCATGGTGAGAAGTTTTATGTAGCAAAGAATGCAGTGTAAAAAAGCAGGGGGTATTGTAAAGAGTAAAAAGCAGGGCTCAATAGTTATTTGCAGCATTGTCTGTCCGCAGATATGGACTGCCCTTGAGGCCAACATTTGGCAAGGCCAAAGGTCGGAATGGCAGGGGGTGCATTCTTTAGTCCCAGCGGTGTTTAGATCCTCCTGCCAGCCTCCTACAGACTTACTGTTCTTTGTTTCTCTCTATGGCGATGCCTCTTTCCACATGATATATTAGAGAGAGCAAATTTACTTACATGTAAAGCCATTACATTTTCACGCAGAACATTGCCACACTAACAAAAAACCCATCCATACTTAACTATCAAAGCATAGAATGAATCTTCTTCCAAAGGGAAAACAAATTAAAATGAAGATCATGTTTGGAATATAAGGTTGTCATTTGATCACCTTTTGCCAGATTCCAATGTTGACATTTGCAAAATAGTACGTTGCAGAAGAACCATGGACTCAGATTTGGAAGTGCTGCCTCTCATGCCAGCCACTTCACACTCTGCTGCAAAACGCTCTTGTGGCCTTGAATGTCAACGACTTATGCAGCTAATTTCATCACATCACCTACAAACAGAAGGTATGCAACTAGAAGTTTCGGAAAGTTTTGGCCTGTCCCCTCTGGGTTGGGGCCGAGTTGCAGCCTGAAGCAAATTAGTTTAAGTATATTTGGAGGGTTCTTTTTCACAACTGGTGGGGAAATGGACCGTGAGGTAATCAGACGGTTCGGTGCATCATCAGCAACAATGAGGGTGATTCATTTGTCCGATGTGGTGAAAGAGAGAGAAGAGAAGTAAGGCAAAGCTCTCAATTTACCATCTCATCTTCTTTCAAACCCTCACTCATTGGCATGAGCTCTGGGTAGTCACCGAAAGATTGATGTCAAGGTTACAACCGCCTTACGGAAGAGGGGCGGAGCTTGGACATTCGGAGGGAGCTCGGAGCAAGTGCTCTTTCAAGGCGAAAGGAACCAGTGGAGGTGGTTCGGTCATCTGATGGGATTTGCTGCAGTGTTAACTCTCCCATGGAGTTGCATTATGAAAAAAGAGGGGAAAATGGTGGCACTAAGAAAGAACAACCCGTGCAAGTAGACTGATCTCAAAATCTCCAATGTTTACAGTCTTTAGTTCAACTTCTGCTAACGTTTCGGATTCTAGAGCTTTCTTCTGAGCAATAGGAGGAGAATATAATTTGAGATCTAGCAATTTATATTCTGTGATTTACGGTTCGGTTCTTTTCATGAGCCAACTTTAAAGCACCTATAATATAAGAATATACATGCAATATAAATTGCTGGAAATTATGTCTTCCTCTTATATGCTTCTATTGATCAGAAGAAGGCTCTAGAAACCGAAAGGTTACCAGAAATTGAAATAAAGAACTTAAACATTGCAGATATTGAGATTAATCTACTTGCCCTGTTTTTTGTTTTTTTTTGTTAATGCCACCATTTTCCCACTTTTCAATGACCTCAACAAAATTTGTAGGGCACAAAATACTTAAAAGTAGAGGGAGACATGTCCACTCCCTTATTCCTAAAGTACTCATTATTATTTTAAAACTTTAAAGAAAACAAAAACGAATTGGATGTAAACAGTATCGGCTGGTGAGACTTCATAAATAAAAAAAAAGTAATTGGTGAACGTTGATCAGTGATTGGCCAAGAAGGTTGCAATCGGTGCACCTCATCTCTAGCTTTCAGAATACTAATTTATCCCAAACCAGTTTTCAGGAAAGTTAAACATCAAAACAGGACATAAACACAAAGCATATAACTTATGACAGACACATTAGTGATGCTTTTATTCAACTCATTCTAGTAGTGATGATTGACCTCACCAAAATTGACAGTATGATAAAAACTTATTGTTTCATGATTTCTCATTTAATTCTAAGTCCTTTTCCGTTGGCCTGCGTTTCATCAAGTGGAGCCCTGTGGGGTTTGACAGAGACAGATGGAGACGATATAAGGCTGGCTGGCTCTGGACCAGCTGGACCCGGTCTAACGGTTACCTTAGTGTGACCCTAAGAGACTAGAATCAGAGACTTCCAGAAATCACATCACCTTGAAGGCCCGCTGTAATTTCGGAGTTATTTTCTAATCAAAATTTGTGCCAAAAAGGTAATACAACACAAACTCCCTCTAAAACGTAATTCAATACTGATTCAGATCATATATTGCCGGGCATGTGAAGAACCACTTAATTCCAGAAAAGTATTTTCGCACAGAATTTGTGTACTTGGGGGAATATAAGTCCATTACATATTAATAACGAGACTAAACGCATTAGAATAAGTCTTTCGGCAAAACTTAAATTTTATGCGTGAGCTTTTTCACTTAGCAACCCTCAGCAAACATACCCATGGCAATGGTGCACTGGTTCTACCCTTAAGCGTCAACATTAGCGTTTCTCTGGTTTACCAGTTTCTTATAGTGCCAGTAGGGGCGGGAGGGTTAAGACCGCTTCCTTTTTATGACCTCTGTTTGACCTCACATTTAAGTCCCACCACTCCTCCTCATGCTGGAGGCCTGGGAATTCTCCCGGAGCTGCAGCTCAATTCATGATCCCATCAAAACACAGATATATATGGAAATTTGAAGGGAACATCAAATTCAGCCACATTATCAGTGTTTTGGGCATAACCAGGGAAGCTTTGAACATCCATATAATCATAGAATCCATCTTTATATTTGAGTAATGATTAGCTATTTTAATGGATATTTTGCCCATACATTTTTAACCTATTCATCGCAAGATAATAAGCTTCATACATGTATGAAACCTATTTATATTGAAATGCAAATTCATTCAAATGGCCTTATCACTCTACAGAAGAAGAAACAGACACAGCAAAACAGACACAATCAAAATAATGGCACCTTTAGACTGTGCAAAACCAATTTCACATATTCACCGTATGCCAATCTGTTTCACTCTAGTCATGTCTAAGGCACAATTTCTGAATTTGCAGCCGTTTCATAAAAAAAAGATTTAAGACCAGGCTCATCTTTGAAAAAAAAAAAGAAAAGAAAAAAAGAGGAAGAACTCTAGATTTATACGTACGATAAGAAGAAAAAGTATAAAAACAATTATGAGCATCTATGAGTTATAGCGGCAGTGATATTACATTTCCTCAACGTCACTGTAGGATCGAACTGTCATTTTAAATATTCACTATTGGTAGAGAATTTAAAGCAATACGTTTTTTTCTGATGAGCTGCTGTATATTACAGTATCTCTGACAAATGATGTCAGCGCTGTAATGTCTGAAGGATCCAACTGTAACCCAACGGCAAGATTTCAGTACGAGACTCCCGTCTGAGAGTGTCGAGATCTTCTCTGACATATAAGAGATCAGTCTATAATAAATTAATAAATAAATTGAGTTAATACCTGTTTCTTCAATGATCAGAAGACAAAATACTTTTTCTTTATCAAATCGGTGTCAGGAACAATAGTCTAACAGAGATGGACATAATGGTAAGTAAGAATCTTTATTTGTAGGCATTCTTTCTGCTACTCCACAGGCAGCGAAGAGCCTCATAAATCACAGTGACAGACTACATCTGTTCTGCCTCATAAAACACCTCAGAAAACTGAAAAAAGGTAGTACTCCGAGGACTTATGACGTGAACTCACATACACACCAGCACTACATACAGCCATATGAGCCCGAAAATGACCTTCTGTTCCGAGAGAGAGAAAGAAATAGGGAGAAAGACAGAAAAAGAGAGAGAGGGAAAAAAAGACAGATCAACTTTTTACATGTCCAAATCTTAAAAATCTCACTTCTGCTGCTCTGGGCTATGATGCACAATGATGGGCTGTCACATCAAGAGTTTCCAAGTTCCTGAGGGAGAGGATATTCTTACACTTTCGACATTACCTGAGCTAGACGCAGCCCTACAGTGACATTGGGTTACATGGTGACACTTTATACCCATCCATTACCCTGTTTCCTCTTCTACTCTTACGCTCATTAAAAGTCACATCTGTTTGGCTGCTGCTGTCGACCAGCCCCGTGCCTTTAATAGCCGATTCGTACATCTGGACCTCTCTTGTATCTCTCACAAGCCCCCTTCCCTACACCATGGATGCTTTATTCTGGGATTATCCCACCCCCATCACCCCAAAACACTTCACAGCAGTGGCGACAGCTTCAGTCTCATATAAGCTCCCTTCAATAAAATCCAACGATATTGGCCAGTTAAAGGGACTCATGGGTGCAAATTTCACTTCATCATGATTAAGTATTAGTAGTACAAAACATACAAATCAAATGTATGCCTGTTCTGGGCCACATGTTAACAGATTCAATGGAAAAACATTATGCACAGACACAACCTAAGCAGCCATGACATTTTGCAGACTAAAAGTCTGCCTTTAATAGCTTTTCTGGGGCTCTTGATCATGAAGATATAATATGAAAATCCACATATAAACTTGAAAATTCCCTTTCAGCTGTTTCGTAAGCCGGCCTTTCCAAGGTCAAGAGGGAACCCGTTGTGCTGTTTTAAAAATCGTTCATGCATGAATTTGGGTGATTCCTACATAAGAAAATTGTATCTTAACAATTATCAATAGGAAGTTTTCAAAACAGACTTCACTCATTTCTAAATTACTATAAACCGCAGGCTTAATGTGAGAAAATAAGGCGTTTATAGTGATTACAGTGATGTTCTGCATATTATTCATGTCTCAGCAGGTTGCTTTCCTTTTCTTTCAATGCCTTGTTTGCTGCTGGGAAATCAGTCTTTTGGGCAGTGCAGCCGAAGTTCATTGCATTTACAATAATTATAAAGGAATAATGACTTTTACCAATACTGTAGCAATAATTATGATTTTATCCTTACCGCTAAGTGACAACGCTTTCCCAAGTCTGAAAATATGGTGACTATATGAGCGGTTAACTTTTGAGGAACTGATAAACGTAACAAGAGAGACCAATTGTCAGAATCTTGGTGGGGAAACATGTTTCTTTTCCCTCACGATTCGTAAAACACTTCATATAAACACTAGTCCTTTATTGTTACGTGGAAATGCTACAATTACGTGTTTATGGAAGGAATCACAGTTTTTATTATGTAAAACATATAGAAATGATGAAAGATGGGAAGAACAGGAAAACAAAAAGATGGACAGAGGAAGAAAAAGATAAGAGGACAGACAGAGGAAGGCAACAGACCAGAGTCTCAATTTTCAGGGTCACATGACCCTGGTGGAGGGCCGACTGCCAAAGCAAAGCACAGGTTCAAAGTTCAAACCATTAATAGCCCCACTGAAACAGCCAAGCTTTCATTTTATCATTTCACGCCTAACCTAAACGTGTAACCCCTGATCTTTCCTGACACCAGTGTCACAGCGTTTAAATTAAAACGTACACTGAAAATAAACCTTTACATAAATATTCACTTATCTCTCACTCATCACCTTTTTGTGGACCCAAGGGGTATCCCTTGTGCAAACTTGCAAGGGTTCTGAGGAAGAAACATGGGCCAGAAGTTGAAAAAAAGAAGCATTTTTCCTTCTCTCCATTAACAAAGACAAAGCAGGTCATCCAGCATTTGCAGCTGAAACCTCCACTGCAACAAAAATGTTGAGTGTAATCAGAGGAGAGCTCTCGGCGGTGTGTTTGTAATTCAGCTCCACAAGTCTGACACACAGATCTGAGGCCTCCCACAGACGCAGGCAGAGGTTACCGGCTCTTGCTAGGCCTGGGCTTCCCACAGAGTCAACGGATATTGATTTCAGCGATTTATGGGCTTGTTTTAGACAAGATAATGCAATCCTTGAAAGATCCCCCCCGTGAGACTTTATTTCTGAAAAATTGTACACATAACTATCTTTAAAAACGAAAAGAAATGTGTGTAATCACTGACACAATTCAAACATCATCAAAGAGTTAGTGGTCTATAGCCATTAAATTCTCTTATTGTGGCCAACCAGAAGTCTTGGCCACAGACTCAGTTTTCATTTTTTTTTTTCATTTTTGCTGTTTAATGCTGAATAAGGTTGAAAACCTAGCAGTTACATGGGTAATCGGTATTGTAATGTTTGGCCGAAAGTGATGGCCTTCCAGTGGTGACTGGAAATGAGGGAGAATATGGTGGAAAAAACAATAATCAATTGGAATTCATATTGCAAATGGTATTTGTGACCCAATTGGACATATTCAATTTCTTGTTTCTAACATAATTAAGCATATTTATTCCAGCAGCTTGTCGCCACAGCTCGCCAGTTCAATCCTCTTTGTCCGAACACACGGTAAGTTAAGCCATAACTCAGTCAGAGCAGCAGTAACTTATAATGTAGGGTTGAAATAGAAAGGCATTTTTTTTTAACTGTTGTCATGGAGAACGGTTAGAAGGGCTATTATAGAGACTAATTATGGAGTTAGTTGGCATTATAATTTATTACCATGATATCCGTTTTGCCATTTATGATTTCATGTACTTGAACATTTAAGATTGTGCCGCAGAGATGTTATTATTTATACTGCGTTCACTGGTCAGGGAAAATTACTGGGTGTAAGACTTCCAAAACAAACTTCACATCATTGTCCAGCTATGCAGAATTGGGAGAGGGGGACTAAACTATCAGGCTTCATTAGTGGATAAGGCAAAAACAAACAAGTCCTGTCCATTTACCTTTACCAGATGATGAAAAATGACAAAACGACAAACAGCAGAATGTCACAGATGTCAGCAATTTCATTGTTAAACATTTACAAACCTTCACTAGAATGGAATCCTGTTGGCTTAGGTATGAAATAGGACTCTGGGAAGTTAGTCAGAGCTTTCTATGTCATGAAAAGATGATGAAATCTATTCTTTGGATCAAATACGGGAATGAAGAGTCAATAAGAGTACCGTTAGTATTGGCTTTGACACATGAATTTAAAATCAATGCAAAACCACGAGTAGAACTTGAGTTCGAGCTGACCTCTTTACTCATACAGATGTAATCGGGACATTATGAGTTTACTCACGACGAACTCCTGAGAGGGGACTGAGGTCCGACCACCGACCCCTGGATGTTTCCTGATCAAATCTTATGGACGTTACCGGGCCTTTGTAGTGGCTGCTTGTTCTTGTTCTTTTTATGTTTGTATGTTTTTTATATGAAATTAACATTGACATTACTCACGTGAAGAATGCAAACCTGCAACATAATAGTTACAATTAAGTAAAAAAAAAGTTTTTAGAATTTAACAGAGTCCAACCCTTTCGCTGACTATTTTCCAACATCTCTCCCCCTCATTGTCGTATTTTGAAAAGGTTTTACAGTTAAAATTCGCTCATGGAAATTTATCACACAAGCTAATTTTTTATGCTAATAACGGAAATTTCTCATCTTTGCAACATTTATCAAATCAGTAGCGTCACTCATGTTGCAAATTTGCTTTTACTTTTAGCTTTGCATTGACTTTTAAAATTGGGCCACACAAGAGAAATTGCTTCGTGTTGTGTCTGAACACAGTGACCCTCTGTTACGTGTAATTTCAGCTGAACGCAGCACTGGATGAAACGTCTTTCGGCAGCTTAAATACGGATGATTTAGAAACAGTACAATTGTACACTTATTGTGGCGTAAGTGGTCAATAAATCAAGGATGTGAGTTAATGTGAGACTGACTAATTACGAACTAGACTAGTTGAAATTAGTCTCGACATCACATTGGAACTTGGAGATAAATGCCAAAGTAGGTTGCTAACTTTAAAATGGCTCTGAGTCCTAATGATGTCTTTGAAATATGTAGTAAGACTAACAGAGAGATTTCTCCGCAGCTCACCGACATTATATTTTGTGGAATGTATCTATGCCAAGACATGAACATGCTTTTCCAAACCATATACTAGTAGCTTACAGGACCTTTGTTGTGGTTAACAGTCTAGTTCAAACGTGGAGGAAGGGGTTTCCCTTCAGTGCTTGGACTTTCTCCAACAGCTCCCTAGATTCTGCTACAGCTACAGGAAATCTGAACAGAACCGGGGCCAAAACAAAATGGAAGAGGAAGCAGGGGATAAACGTCAAATCACTCTCCTGAGATGATGGTGTAAAAACAAAAGCTGTATCTCTCAAAATGATCAACCATAACATTATAACCACTGACAGGCACGTTGCACAGGCATTTTGGGTAGAAGTATTTGGGCAAAAACTGGAAATGCACAATATTAGACAGTTGGTTTTAATGTTATGGCTGATGTATTTTCAATTTTTCTGAGTATTAATCTTAATTAATCAGGATTGGAGTGATCTGTAGTCATAAGATGAAACAAACACGATGTCCAGAACGCTGAACTACTGTCCCACGCCGGTTTTGAAATGGTCTCTGGGAAAAATGTGATTAATGTTTTCCATAAACTCCACGGAGCACATCCCAGGAAGTTTGGTCAGAGAGACACAAGGAGCCGCTCTTTTCAAAGTCCAGTAATAGGCAAAACATTAAACAGCAGAATCTATTACCAGTGTAGGAGGCCCTACCATTAATATGAGTCATGGAAGACCACAAGCAGCAGTCATAGAAATGCCAAAACAAGAAAAAGAAAGGAATGAGATGGTATTCTACGAAAGCCCAGAAACAAGCCAGAAGACAGACATTTACCAGCTTTTGTTGTCTTCTTCAATTGGGCAGATGTGAGCGACGCTGAGCAGCATCCTCCCTGACACCGACAGCATAAACAGCTCCACACAGAGACAAAGAAGACACACATGGGTGAAGTGTAGCTCTCCCCGCATTTATGGCCGCATGGAATGTGCTCTGGGTTTACTGGGTTTATAAATAACCAGCAGACACAAAAGACGCTGCTGTTCGAAGCCGGACAACTCTTGCAGGGCACCCTCTCCACCCTCCTTGTTACGTCTCACCGTAGCAGTTTGCACCGGTGCCGGACCAACCCAGACCGCCTGCATGCGTGACACAGTTGCAGCTCCAGCATCATCAACCCTGCAGCGTCTGGATCCAGGAAAATAGAGTCAAAGCTACCATCTAGGTCTACTGAGTGTGTTTGGTAGTACAGTTGCTACCTCAATTACTCTTCATAATTAACCAATTCTTTAGGACAGTGATTCTCAACATATTTTATATAACACTAAAATCCTGAAACAAACTTTTGTATCACCGACTTAAAAGTGGTGATTGAATATTATTAGATATTAGATATTATTAGATATTAGATATTGCACAAACTTGAACTTCAACCAACTACTGCTATTACCCAGTTACTAAAGTATTGTTTTTATTAATTATTTCAACAATTTATGATACATACATTTCTTTTAGCAATCTATTTTTATTAGCTAGCTTTAAGAACGCTATGAATTTCCAAATGTTCTAAATATTTTAAGCTCTGGCTACGTTCACACTGCAGATCTTAATGCTCAAATCAAATTGTATTTTTTTTAGATTGGATTTTTTTGTGTAGCTGTTTCCATTACTTTTAAAAATTTGGCCTATATTAGATTCCAGCAGCTCCCAGCCCTAAACGGACACAAAAGTCAGTAAGAAATACGTCACATGCTGCATGATATCAGTACAGAAGCAATTAAAGTTACTTTGAATACTTTTTTCATAATGAAAGTATTTATAGTGATGTTTTCAGGTGAAAAGCGACTAAGACCTGGCTAACATTCTTCAGGTAGTGTCAAAAGTAGCCTATTTCTAAAAGTTATCTCGGCCATTATTTTTCCCTATCACTTTTAACATTCATCCATTCTAAGTCTGTCAAAGTGCAGCAGGCAAACCAATCAGCAAACTCAGGAGAATTTCAGGCAGCCCCCAAATGGGACACGAAAAGCCTGCATTATGTTTTAACCAGTCTGCCTGAAGTCTGTTTGAATAGGTACAAATTTAATAGCCCATATTTCAGGCTACCGCTGAATGCAGTGCTTACGGAATGTGATGTTAAATACCATTACGAGACCAATCACAACTCCTAATCCAAGTTCATGGGGTTCCTCTGAGGCCATCGACCAGAAACTTTTCACTCTGGCTGGTTTAGCTAAAACTGGCCTATAAGTGTATTCATTATTTTTAATCAGAGTTTAAAGTGGCCCAGAACCGACAGATTTGATACACTCTGATGCCTGTATGCTTACACCATGTGTGACTGTTGAAGGGAAGGATCTGTTTAACTGTTACTTACCAATGTTGTGCAAGTTTGAGTCCCAGGCAAAAGAGTGGATTATTACGACGGGTGTCAGATTTCATGGCAGGCCAACATGATTGTTGTTGGATTACTACATTAACATTAGGGGAGGCTGGTTTTTGAGTGAGTCAGAGGTTAGATTGTGAGGATTTTTTTTAGATTCTTAAATTTATAGAGATTATGACATGCAGTTAAACATATTTTCTGGAGCGACTCTAGACCCAACTTTAGGTTTTCTCCACATGCCTCCACATCGTCCTCACCAAAATAAAGAATCTGCCATATTTTATATAATAATTATATTTGAGTATTTTATTTATTTGGGGGCATTTATTAATGCAATATCATAAAGACTCAAACTAGTCAAAAAATGTTCAGATTTTGATTATTTGTCATGATCTGTCAATCACATCGTTTGGGGTTCTGGTGTTGAAGTGTGGGTACATTTTTTTAAATCTAATTGCTCAGCCTTTACTTCATTTGGTTCTTCATGCCAAAGCAACTGCAATAGTAGCCCATGTGTTATGTATTTGCAAACCAACGCCAAGATATCGGCTCAAACAGCGACAAGGCAGCTTCAAAAATAATGAGACATTGTGTCTGAGAAGATGTGGTTGCATAGCATAATGGCATGAAAAGTGGCAGGGAATCAGCAAATGCTTCTGTGCAAAACTATTCACTGTGCCAGAGCTGATAGGAACAGAACATGACAACAATCGCTGCAATCATTCTGTGCTGCCACATTACAGCCCTCGTCCCGTTTTCTCCTGGTTGCTGGGGAGCAGGAGCTGGTGGTGTCTGCACCATGTTGACCAAGATAGAAATCAGACATGTTTTTATCACCCAGTCATCTCGTCACCTTTCCAGAACTCCATTCCTCACGCCTCCATCCATTTCTTAAATAAAGGAAAGTAATGTGATGCATCAAGCCCACCAGAGCGGCGGGAATACGGGAGAAGAGGGCGAAAAGGTGATGGACTGCACAATAGGCAGCCGCACAAGATTTCAATGCTTTTCATTCAGACAGGGTAGAAATGGAAAAGTTAGGACAGCCAGATAATATGTCCTTATGTATGTCCTGTGCTTCACACTGTGGAAAATTGAATCGTGATGCCAATTCTACTCTCCAGGGTAATTTGTCAGTGAAACAATTTTCTCTCAAAAGCACCATCAAGAAAATACATCATGCAAACTAGCTTTTTATGGCCGTGAGGCAAAATTTCCTCTCCTTTTAGGGCTAACAGAGAGTCAACAGTGGTGATGAGGGAAATCAACAGAGTATGTGTTTGCATCAAATGTATCATGTCTGGGATAAGATAAATCCAAGTAATCCTCTCCTTAAATCAAATAGAAAGCTATATTCCACAGCGAGAAACCCTTGAATCATTTACAATGAGTCAGATTTCAGACAACCGCCTTAAGAGAGTAAAACTAATCATTTAGGATTATGCCTGCAAATGTTGTCCTGTTGAAACGCAGCCATATAGGCAAAGACAATTTCATTTTTCCATCACTGGTTGGATGAGACAATGTTTGTAAGGCAATATGTTTTTGAGGGAACATTTCCCGGCAGAGGTTTCTTTCGTCCCTGTGGGTGTGATGTGATTGACAAGGAGGAGGGCGGTTTGTGATCTGAAAATTGTCAACTTAGGCAGAGAGAAATAACAATGCACTCGGGGAACTCCCAAAAACTAAACCTCAGTGTTTGACGTAAAGGATAACGTACCTCGGGCAATTTTCCCGTTACATTTTCCAATTCCAACAATAGCAATGAACGGGTAAGAAGCAATGGTTTCCTCTGGAGGTAAGAGAATATGTGGATTTAATGTGTGAGAGAAAATGAAAAGTTATGATTGATTGAGCATACAAGACACTTTGCAGACAAAAAATGTAAAACATTGAATCTTTCCTACTTCTCAAATTGTGATGAGTTAAGATGAAATGCACCGATCAGCCATAACATTATAAACAGTGACACGTGACAGAATAACATTGATTATCTTTTTACAGTGGCACCTGCCAGCAAGATGGGATATATTGGACAGGGAGCGAAAAATTGGTCCTCGAAGTTGAGGTGCTGGACGCAGCGAAAATGGGCAAGTGTAAGAATCTCAGCGACTTTGATAATTTACAAATTGTGATTGCTGGATGCGCTGGTCAAAAAATCTCCAAAACTGCAGGTCTTGTTGTGATCTGAGGGAAGACAACTGGTTGCATTACCAACAAATGTAGCAATTACTCTTCTTGGGGTCCATCCAGGATCCATAGCAAAGGCTATCCTGTGTTATCAAATCCCACATAAGCATTACTGTAGCATAAATTGCTGAGAGGTTATTACTAGTTCTGATAGATCTTTCTATCAGAGCATCACAGGGCTGTTTTAGTGGCACAAAGGGGGGTACCTACACGATATTAGGCACGCGGTTTTAAAGTTATGGCTGTCGGTGCATCATCATGCTGCAGCTAAAGTTGTCACTAAATTTTATCTTTACACTCACAGCTACTGTGTGGACTGCAGCTCTATTTTTCTTTAGTTCTTACTGGTCCTTCCAGAGCAGTCAACGCTTTAACATTGGTGTTTAGCAACATGCAGCGTGTCATTACATTGCAGACACCGATGCAGCTGCCCGATGTGGAGCGGATCTAATTAAATGCTGTTCCACATTAACAGGATTGAGAGAACTTACAGGTCTCTGCCTGCTCCCTCAGGCCGGTGACTGGCATCGGGTGTAATGCATACAAGCAGGGACTGGACAAAACCATCCCTAGAATATACACACATCCTGCCAGACACAAGTGAAACTGACACCCGTACACACAGATGACCAGCGTGCATTGTGCCTTGGGTTGTGAAACATGGTGGAGTGGCCGCGGTGTTAAGGTTGCACAATGGCCAAGTTGAAGGATCGTCACCATGCAGCTGCCCATAGGTCTTTATATTGCCATGGGCAATACCAACAGTTGCAAACTATAAAGTCTAATAACACGTTTGTCTCTACCTCTCTCATCTCGATTGAACTTACCATATTGCCTTCATTATTTTTTTTTTTTACTCACTGGCCATTATGGCTTTAGATAACAGCCTTCTTTTGCTTGCAGCCAAATACCAACCAGTCAACTGTTTGCTGCAAATCACGTTGCGTAGTACATACATAGCATAGTGTATGTGGTCGCATTGCCCAACATTAAACCGTTAAATCTGACGGATGAACGACGGTTTGCTTTTATCTGCTGCTTTACCTCAGATGACTGACTGGAATTAAATGAATTTGCTCAAACAATATTTTTAATTTCTGGCAGATAACAAGCCAGTAGCCATAATCCTTGGCAGCTGAAATGTCAGTCCGGCTGACTCCAGAATTTATTAACCCAAAAAATTTCCTGCCATTTCATTCACACCTATTTTAGGTCTGTTAGCAGCTCTGAATTCATTCTGAATGCAAGATGTGTTAACAAATTGCCTTAACGGTCCTGACATGCATACATTTCATAACAGTGGGAACTATAATTTGCTACCTAAGGAATGCCTAGAGTGCACAATCGGGAGTGCTCTCAGCAAAAACAAAATCTACGCAGTTACCAAGTTACCATTGAAAAATAAATACAGAGCTGATTAATGCCATTCTTGACAATCTTTTGATTCCACGAGATTTGCCGCAGGGCATTACAGTAACGTCACAGAAGTGTCTGTCTGCTCTGCCCCACTCAGAACGTGCAGCTCGGGATCAAACCACACATTAAGACAGACACAAGGACGCCTTAGAAAGCCGTTTAAATTTCACAACAAAACATTCAGAAAAAGAAACCATTGAACTATTTTTCTTTTAACAGTCTATAAATGTAGACGTACAAGTATGAAGCTTTCTGGCAGACAAATCAAAAATGTGACCAGTACTGGCTCATAGACTCTTCATGCAGCCATTACATGCTGCAATTTACAATATGTTTTAAGTCACACAACGTTAACCTGTCTTCTTCTTTAGGCTGTTCCCTATGGGGTTTGCCACAGCAGATCAATTGTTTCCATCTTACCCTGTCTTCTGCATATTTCACTGGTACACCAACGAACTGCATGACCTCTCCCAGTAATACTAGAAGCTTCTACTTTGGTCTTCCCCTTTTTTTCCTGCCTGACAGCTCCATCTCCAGCATCCTTCCACCAATAGATCCACTATCCCTTCTTTGCACCATATCAATCTGGCCTCTCTTACTTTGTCTAAGACATCTAACATGGGCTGTCCCTCTTGTATGCTGGTTTCTAATCCCCTCCATCCTCCTCACTCAAAGGGAAAATGTAACATTTTAAACTCCACCTCCACCTCCAAGCTGCTGTCTCTAAACTACACACCGACCTCTCCGGGCTACTGAACAAAATCATTAACATTGTAATGATTAAAACTCACTTTAAGATATGATGACTTTGCGTAAAGGTGAGGTTTTTGCTCAAGTCTTTATTCAAATATACTAGTCTTATCTGACATAAATAGAATTATTTAATCATTGTTTTTGGAAGTATGTGTCAGTTATTTAAATGGACTACTCTCCAGATTTAAATAAGATCTTCTTTGGCACGAGAGTGTTTTGCAGACGCCTACAGAGCCAGAGAAAGCTGCAGAGATACTGCTGGTAGTATAAGTGCTTGGTGCATTCATTTACATTTATTAAGTCATTATCTTTTGTGTCATCCCATTTCAATTGTGCTTTAAAAATGTTTCAACAAGATGACAGCAGCGTCAGGCGTGGTGGATAAGCCTGACCTGATTATTCGTGTTTCAATATCCAGTCATGGGTGGAGATACTCTGAGTGGGTGGAGTTATTCAGTGATTGACATACCGTTTCACATCAAGAGAGTAGAAGAATTGAATCGACTGTGGACGTCACCTTATTTTGTACATAAGCACTCGTAAAAAAAACTCAGTGTGGCCTCTTTCACAGTTTGTGAGACACTCCAGCTACCCAAAGTTTTGTATGGAATATACTGAAAAAGTGAGTATTTCATAATATGTCCACTTTAATTATTCCCTTTGTCTCTAACAACACATAACTCTGGAAAGCTGTTCTGCTACGTCCTTTTCCCAGAGGAATACAATGTTCACTTGTGCTGCCAGATCAGTCTGGGTGGTCCAGACAAGTGAGCAATAAATGGACCAGGCTGGACTGGTTCAGTCTAGACCTGACTGTTCTATGGGACACTCTTGTTTCCTCCAGCGCAATTCCCTCCTGTGAAATGAAAGACCTGACAATGCTGCCATTTTTCATTTTTAATGAGCTCACAAACATCCTGAAAGGCCTTACTGTTTCAAACGGGAGATTCAGTCAGCAGTTTTCATACATTGTCCAAAATCAAAACAGAACAAACAAAAAGGGGAAAAAAGGCCTTCATCAAATTACCATGGCATATGCAAACGAAAGGGACATGATGCAATGCTGCGCTTATAATTGATTTCCTTCCACCGTCTATTCGATAATGGTGCATAGAAATCCAATAACCGCTAATTGCTCCTCCAAACATTAGCAATTGGCTCCTAATGACTACATGTCTTTCTTTTTTTTCTTTTTTTTACTTATGGCTCTACAACAACGGCTCATCTCAAGCTCCAGCCCTGTTATACATTCACAACGCGGCCCATCCATTAGATCTTAATCATTGAGTGAAATAAGTGCCCAAGATTGCTCAGGGTCCACATGGCCATTAGAAGCCCACCACTGTGGTCCCTTAGCAGGAGAGGGCTGCAGGCAGATTATTTCCTGTGTCAATCAAATTACATACAGAGTTTAATCAGCGATGAGAGCTTTAGCACTCTGTTCACAGAATGCACCCTCCGAGTCGTAGTAAAATAGAATCGAGTAACGTGAATTTGTAATAGAGTGCACCGGTCGGCGCCGCAAGGCCTAGTTACATGAAATTGGCAACCAGCCGAGCAGCATCACTCCCTGCCGTTTACATGCATGTGCTGAACACGCACAACAGCATGAACTGACACAGCAAGTAAACCATAAAACACCAGCAACACAAACCTCGCAAAAACACCATTAAGGACAAAAAAAAGTTGTGGAGGAACAAGCCTGAAAAACACACAACAAACTTTATCACACACTTCAAATTGAATCACCCCAAGGAGCATAGTAAGTGTCAGGAAGCTAATGTTAGCATAGCAGCTAGTGTTCGCATAGCAACTATATCTATCGGGAGCTCAGAGCCATCCACTAGCCCTGAAGGCCAGAATAAACAACGCCGTACTTCCACTGTAATCCTTCAAAATAAGACCATTTTACATATTACATTACTCAAAAAAAATAAAATAAAATCACAATGGCCAAAATAAATACTGGACGGTCCGGCTATAAAAAAAAAAAATCGGAGATCTAATTTTTTATCTCGAAAAATTTACTTTTATACATAAAATAAACAATTTAACACATCCACAAGACAGCAAAAAAAATCTAGATCAGATTAAAATCGTGCGCTGTTTTTCTCTGAGATACAATAAAAAAGTACCTCTTTGCTCTGGTATTGCCTAACACTGAGAAAAAGGCGCTTGGAGGTTTATTTGATTAATCCCAAACAGCTGCTTAATTGGTGCAGCGTTGTGTGCCATTAGGGTAAGATGAGCAGCACGGAGTCTGGCTTTAGAGGAGTAAAAAATAAACAGATATCCTGCTCAAAGAACCCTTTCATTTTACTAATTATGCTTCAGAGTCGAGGTGTCTGACTGGCAGTTAAAAAAAAAGTGATGGTGGGAAGATGACAACCAGGTACGTTTTTCTGAATTTCGTTATGAGGCTTTGGTTCTATGGTCAATGAAATATTGCTTATATAAAAGAGGTAATAAACACAAAAATGTTCATACCTTCTCTCACTCGTGTAAAATGTTTGATGTAACCAGTTTTCTGCTGATTCTACAATAACCCCAGTCACCAAACACTGATAATAAACTAAGCACCACATGTTTTGGACAGATGATGATTTTCCCGTCTATCACACATGTGCACATTAAATGAAATGAGACAATAATGAAGACAACTATGCGTACCCTGGACTAATGTGCATTTTATTACTGGATGTTCTCTATTATTGTAACAAACAGTAATTTGTTTCCTAAGGCTGATTGATGAAATTAAAACCTGGCCCACTCTTTGCGCAACACGAAAGTTTAATGTTTAAATGATGTCATCTTCATCATCCCCCAGTTTATGGTCCGATTGTAATCTGAACAGTTAACTGTGAAAACATAAAACGTATCTTCTTAAGGGACGCTGACAAAAAGAGTGAGCGTGTGTTTGTGTGGGGACTTTATAAATGATAACATTCCATACTGATATAATTCTCTGGAGCAAGAGTGTAGTACTGATGCTGAACAAGGCCTGTAAATCAATGGCTTTGCATATATTGAGCAGCACTGTGGAATTCACTTTGGAAGCACTGGGTTAACATTCCCCTACAGGTGCGCGGAGATTAAGAGCAAATTCACTTCTTACCTGAAAAACCTATATGTATCTGCAGTTTCTCAAAACCCAAATAACACATACTGCTAACTCAACAACGGTGCTGCCTTCAAGTATACTCATAGAAGCCTATAATCCCCATGTATGCGCATGCTCTAATTGTTTGTGTGAAGTGAATTTCAAGAGTATCGCAGCCTTTCAGTTCCTCCTGCAGAGCTCGCCCTCACTCAACCAACAACGTTCGTTGCAGCCCCGGGGCAAAGGGCAGGAATCACTCAATGAGTACTGAAATGAAAAGAACAGCCATTGCACAATTGGCATTGGGGCAAAACTGCCAGGGAAGCTGCAAGAAGGGATTGACCTCATATATTGCACCGTTCTTAGTTCCCACCACAAGAGGTCCAGGGGCAGCTGGCTGCCAAGCCTGAAACCTCTCCTCCGCTGCTGCTTTGTCTCCCAGTGCCAGGCCTTAATCTACAATTACTACCAGTCACTCACTTGACATTTCATTGAAGAAAAAAGGATGAGAATCCTTTCTTGAAAAGGAAACCAAAGCATCTCATGGATTGATTTCCTTTTCCTGTTTCCTCTCTATATCCTTCTAGTCCCTGTGTCAAGATGCCATGTTGAATAGAAAGAAATATCAAAGCAAACGATAAAGAATGCAAAACAAACCGTGGACCTTGAAGTGGGTTCTACGGCTGGGTCTATCTTGATTGTAAGACATGAAAAACAACAGTGTACACAGTGTAGCTACAGCGATGGTCTTGATAATCTGTCAAAGAGTTGACAGGCGTTATTGTGCGTCAACAAAATAATAATGTGCAAACATAATGCGTTATAGTGTGCATTCTTTGCTGGGGCATCTATAGTTTATCTATAATCCAACATCCTCTTGTCTTTGCACACAAGTTACAGTCAAACATTTAAGAAGGCATCAAGGTTTTAAAGTCAACGTATTTAACTTCCACGTAAGCAGCTTTGCCGTATTCCCAGCCGTTTAAACTTATGTCCGTTCTCAGCATGATTATTTTAAGTTAAAACACAGCAGGGTGCCTGGCCCATTAAGGGAGCTCGTTGAAGAAGAGAAGAAAAGGTTGGAGGAGGGGGGGTTATGGTAAAGAGGATTACAAGGGGCCGGTGACGAGGGCGCTTTTGTGAGAGCCTGAGAAAGTGTGCGGGAAGAGTAGCACACACTCTGGAAATGAACTGGAAACTCTAGCCTTCCAGATGAATGACAGGAAGCGTGTGATAAGGGTTTGTGCATTATCCGCACTCCTTATCCACCCTCACGGAAACCGCTTTAATGTTCACATCTTCATCAGAGCGAAAGAAAATGTATTTAGACGTACAATCCATGTGCGTTGAAAATAAAAAATATACCTGCAATGGCATCAATGCAGTATGCGACATATTGAAATATCATTTTGGCCAAAGTCATTGCCTCTTGGAGTGATTCCAGGGGCTTCGCTTGGCAGGCGAGATGACAGTGCAGCTCATCTGGGGAAATTGTTGGGCAGGAAGATGTTGCTGGGAGGCGAATCCCAGCGTCAGTAAATTCAATTAACCAAAAGACCTCGAGCCAGGGCAATCAACGAGGAAGTGCTGATATTAAAACAACTCTCCATTTTTGACAAATACAATATTGTTCTTTTTTTCTTTTCTAGACAAAGGCCCCTGAAAATACATTTTCTCATCACCTGGCAACAATCAGCTACGGTAATGCAAAATTACAACAACTAGTGATAATTTCATGCTGTTTTTCTAGAACTGGGTAACAGGAGTGCAGTGTCGTCTTGATTTCAGAATGTGCCCTCTTACCAAAATGCCGATTTATTCTCAATTGCCATACATTGTTTTAATAGACAACATTTTGTCTTCCTGAAAACAATTTATGATCCATATGAATATAAAAACCATATCAGAAAAACATTTCTGCTCATTCAAACAATATAATTAGTCAAAAACTAGTAAGCCATGACAAACACCCTTGTACAATACACAAATATACACTTCCCTCGTGTCCTTGAGGGTTGTATGGTACCATTTTGACTGGTTTCTGTCACTGTCACTGACGGCCTCACCTCGATGATTGATATGCTCCTCAACTTGCTTGGCCTTATTTTCATGTGGGCCCACTTAACGTTTTACAGCCGTTTCTTCAGCAGTCACCTAGTGCGTGTCTTTGTTGTGGTGAGCCTGGTTTTATCATTCATGTACGCCCTGATGGGAGAAAGCTGCCCACCGGATTTGAGCTGCTCTGCTCCTACCTCCTGCAAACAGGCTCCAATCATGACCGCTATTGACATTGTGAGAGGAGATAGTGCACCCTGATACAATACTAGTGCACCCTGATACAATACTAGTGCACCCTGATACAATACTAGTGCACCCTGATACAATACTAGTGCACCCTGATACAATAGCTGTCATATTGTAGTGCAATTAGTTGTCAAACATAGATGAATATCGTAGAAATAAGTTTTGATGAGGGTCACAATGGGCTCTGGCATGCTGACGTGGTCCAAAGCAGAGCCAAAATCATTGGCGTAGTCCAAGAACTTAACTGTGAGAATCCTTCAAAAGGTTTAAGGGCAACAAAGAATAACCTGTCAGTCATAAGTGCCAATCAAATTCTAGCTGCTGACCTAAGCAGGTAATGCAGAGTAAGGATGCAGTAAGTCTGACAGATAAGTCAGGCTTAGTCAATTAAAACATTTAAAAACAATTTATGATGTGGCACCCTAACAGCCAATGTTAGGGTGCCAGATAGGGACAGATATGCTTCCAAATGCTTGTCAGGAGTTATAGCTGCTGCATTTTCATGCAACTGTAGCCTGTATTTAACTATCTGGTTAATTAAAAACTCACAATGAGTTGCTGTAGTCCAGCCTAAAACTGATAAAAGGCCGAGTAACCTTCCCAAGGTCTTTAAAAGAAAGCCAGGGTTTGGCCTTGTCAAAAACTAAGCTGGTGTACTACTAGTAGGGTGTCATAGGACCAATAAACAAATACATTTTTCTGGGAGACACAGAGGGATGGCGAGGATTGATTTGAAATACAAGGTCCAATCACACTAAAAACATATACAGGGAAAGTGGACTAAGAAATAGATTTTGCAATTTTTGTGACCTTTCACCCATAGCGTTAAGCAGTAGAAGTTTTTATACTGTCACAAACTTCATGAAGATATTATTCAAGGTAAGATCAGGACCGTCCAAGGATCATCAAGCAAAGAGAAAAAATGTTTCAATGCTGTGCGGTCACTTCAACATTTCAAAAAGCTCTGCAACATTCCGTCATATTATTATTATTATTATTATTTGTTAAAAAGCCTCTGATATCAAAGTAGAATGTCTGAAGGGATTTTGTCTTGCTTACTGATTTTGCTTGGACTTCACATATCTACATGCATGCCCGATAAGGTCAGGTTTAAATCTTCTCTTAAAATAATCAACCCCAGAATACTCTGATTTTGGTACTTATGTAAACATAAGTATATACATGATGGATAAAAAAAGTATTCCGACAGCAAGTTTTAAAGCCATTTTGGGACCATTACCCTCTTCAGCATCGCATAGGACAACATATAAAAGATACATGGCTTGAATAGAAAGAAAGCCAATCTATTTTCCTCATCCAGCTCTATTTTGTGTTGGTGGGAGGAAGGCACCGCTGCATGGGCTGGAACCTATACAAAAGAACATGATGAAGTGGTTAAAGCGCCCGATGTCAAATGTCCAAGCGCCTGAGGTTGAGAAATAAATCTTTGGAATGGTCCTATCTGCATTCAAGTTCCAGTTCCTTCTCTGAAGTCACAACTAATTACTATTCAACCATTCAATTGTATTTACTCTCCAACATGACACCACAGTCCAGCAGATCCCAGCTATGTAGTAATGGTTCCACTTGGTTAAAATATCTTGATGCCACATTATATCCTATCCAATTCCTTCAAAATCAAAAGGACACAGCTGCAGCTGTATTGTGTTGACCAATCTAACATACTGCAGTAATCATTTCAATCCTCATCCTGGCATCCTCATACAGCTGCTCACACTTCGCCACTGCGAAACACAGAATCACGCCCAGGACTGTGGTTGAAGCCCTGCTCTTGTTTCATGTCTCTCATCCTTTAGCTTAATGCCAATTACCCAAAACTGTATTAATGCATCACCTGAACCACTAAACCCCCAAAACCACCAGCTTATTTCTGTCTGGCATCTATATAAAATGGCTGTGACTGCAACAGATTTTCATCATTCGGACAAATAGTTTTCTACGTGGTTGAATAATGAGTAGATGTAGTAAGTCATTGTGCGGCATAAATACAGCATCCAATCAGAGGCTATATTCATGATCACACTCGATAGAATAAACTTCAAAGCATGCTATTGTGAGGAATTTAACATGGTGGGATTGGATTTTATGACACATAATTCCTGCAATTTGTGGATCAAAGATAGGGCACATCATTGAACGTGGATCATTTCCTGCCTTAGTTCCATGCCATCTTTCACCCAAGGAAGTATGGAGTGAAAAGCTTAAAAAAGGTAGCAGGTGGCCGTCAACTCTTCTGGCTTATTCATACATCCACGGAAATTTCTTTTGCAAAAAGAAATTAAGAAGGCAGAGGAGGCAGTCAAATTAAGAAGATTCTGGGACAAACTAATTAAGTGTAAATGTGTTTTAAGGATGGTCCCATTTACCAAAATTGACTGTTTACATGCACACCAGTATCCCGTTATGAGAGTTATACCGGTTTTGATGGTATTGGTGATGTGGCCTTTACATCGAGCACAGAGAAATCTCTTTTGTTCACTATACATATTGCGTTTCATGCGGCTTTGCATTTGTTATGAACTTTTAGAAACCTTTCATGATATAGTGCTCTCAAAAAAAAGGTAACTTCACAATTGCAAGGGTATTAGGACCATAGTAGAGCCAGTCAGGGATGCAATCACTTAACCAACCAAGAGAAACAACTACAGGTGTACCGATTGCAATTTTCTTGGCCGATCGCAGATTTTTATAAAGTCTGTGCCGCAGGATGGTATCTGCGGCTGATACAGACAGATTTTGGCCGATTCCAATTATTTTTCTTTTAGTTTTAAAACCATAATGAGTAGTCTATTTTAAGTGCGCTTATTTCGAAAGATTACAGAGGAAATAAGGCTGGTCGGCATTGTGCATGTATTCTAGCCTGACTGTCCGTCCTTCCCGCGGTTCGTTTCTCAAAACTATTCTATGATGTTCGGAAAATAAAACGTTGGAAACCTCATTTACTCCTTTATATGTTTTATGTTCGCTTTGTTCAAGGTCTTCAGGGCTTGTGGCTGGCTCTGTGCTGTCTCTAGCTCCGGCCTGTCTGCCTCTGTTAGCTTCTTGAAACTTGTTAGGCCCCCTAGGGCTGATCAAATTTGAAGGTATTAAGTTCATTGTGCAGAATGTTTTCAGGGTTGTTCCTCCACAGCTTACTTTCTCCTTACGGGTGTTACCATTACGCACTTTTCTGGTGTTTTCTCGTTTACTTGCGAGATGATTGAATCCGTGGTGGCTCATGCTTGGAGCACATGTACTGGGCATGCGTGTAACCGGCACGGAATCGGCTGAGTACGGCTGCTCGGCTGAGTGCCGAGCACCTCAAACTAGGCCTCCCGGCGTCTCTAGAACCGAGGCCGATAAAACCTCAGATCAAGGTTGTGAAATTTTACAAAAACGTAACTATGCGGAACCTACAAACTCGGTTTGTCTCAGCCGTCTGATGGAATAAAAATACACAAAATAGTTAATGCCCTCTGCCAAAACTGTATCACCCCAGAAAACATTCAGTTTCCATTTGATATTCGCAAACTATACGCACTAAAAGATGACATCTAGGCGAGAGTTGGGCGATCTAATGCAGTGGGTATGAAAGATTTCAATACGTGCAAGAATTCCTGCACAGAGGCCGAATAGACAACAGGCATTCACAAATTCACTGCAGCAAAATGGAAGTGGTTTTCGATACCAACTACAAAACTCATAGTTGACATAGTTGTCATGTGGCCAGGCACAAGACAGTTTCTGGATCCTCCCAGAGATTGGCTGCTAAATCTTTGTACCAGCTGGGTATCAGTTGTTGGGGGAAAGGTGCGATCCCTGCAGGACTTGGCTACTCATGCCGCACAATATCTGCTGCTTCCATAAACTCCTATTTGCACTATATGGAACTAAAGTCTATAAAGTGTGCATAGAATTAATTTTTAGTTCTTATGTATGGCAACAGGGTCAGCAACGCACTCTCTAAGAGAAGAAGAAGAAGTCTCAGTAGCATTGTGAAGAGGTCTTAAGAGGGAACTCTTAGCTAAGAGCAGTTAATGCTCCTTAAGAGTCTTTCTGGCGGTAAGATGCTTTGTGAATATGGCCCAGAGAGACGGCCGTCTCTCTCGATGTTGAATAACAACATTGAGAATTTTTTCTCCTCCTTTGATGTGGCCATGAGCTTTTAAGTTGAAATTTGGGAACAAAATGGATGTTACAAAAGATGTTATGCTCATCAGAATGTTCACACAAGTTAGATGTTTGAGGTTTTAAATTGCAAAGTTCTTTTGTCCCAATTGTTGCACCAATATATTCCCAGAAACCGATAAAAGTTTTCATTAGGGTAAATGAAAATAATCCTATATACGGTAATAGATGACTATTACCTAAAAACATCTTTGGAACCTAAAACGGTTACAACTTACATTAATGCAAAAAAGGTTATTAATATCTGATTTAATAAATCAAAATCAAGCAAACTTCTACTTTTATCCACGATGTTCCTGAATCTATGTTGGCGAATCGTATTACAATATTTCTCCTGAGGTTAGTTGCTCTTCTGAATTACGGTCTCAGTGATATTTTCCCATAATTCTCACTATTCCAACACCAGGAGATGCACTAGAACTATGGTCTCAACAAAGGGGAGACACAGAAAAAAGACCACTCTTGACAGGAGGCTGTAAATCATGTAATAATGGAGTTGTAGGGTATTCAATTACACCTCATGAAAAACAGACACAAAAGTAGGACACAAGTGAAAGAACTCATGGGTTTCACAGATACTTGTTTTTCCATTTAAAAAAAAAAAATATGTGTAGCGTTTGCCTTCAATAGCAGATCTTGTTTCCTTTCCAAAAAAACTCAAGGCAGAAATGCAATCCTAGAGAAGAGCCAAGTTGAAAATGGTCACACATGGGAAAACCAAGGGTATTACTATAATATAATATATATATATTATTACAAGACAGTACTTGGGTATAACCATTTTTCAGATCTGGCGACGAGCTGCCCACAAGAGACACGTAATCTATTACCTTTTTTGCACAGCACGATTAAACCACCATCTTCTCTCCAGAAATACTTGGCGCTTTGATGACACACAAGATATTTAACTCAACCGTGCTTTCACATTCAGAGATTGTATCAACGAGGATAAGGAGAGGGCAGGGGAGCAAGTCAGTGAACATCCAAATACATTTCCCTGCAGCTGCACCAACCATAATACCAAAGCATACATTGTTCTGTACTTAACACTTTCAAACCTTTCCGTTATGACTTTTGGGATAGGCTGAAACTTTGGGATAGGCTGAAACTTTCAAAGTCACCAATAACGGCATGTTAGCAAGAGTGATGTCAAATGATGTCTTCATGTAATGCTCTGATACCAAATGGTTATGACATTATACACTGTGAATATCTGTAACATATCTCCACCACACTGGCTGGTAACCTCCTACAGAGACCACAACAAATATCCAGGTTCCTCATACTAACTCAATCTTAAACAACTTAGGAAAAGCAGAACTTCATGACGCACCACTTAGAGCCTCGTAACATCTGGTTTATATATTTTTTTCTGGAGATTTTCTTCAAACCTTTTTGAGCATATCTTTGTACAAGTTTTCTGTGTATCTCATCTTGACTGCTCCGAAAGCAAACACCTGAAGCAACAAAATGCTGAGGGAGGACAGTGAAGATCTCAGAGTGTTCAGTTAGATTCTGAACTCCACAGGGGAGACAAATCATTCCACATGTTGGGCCTTTAGCTTCAATCAGCTACTTTTTCCAACTGACAACTTTTTGGCTTGACACTTTGTTTTTTGATTTCTCAAAACAACTATTATAACTTAACTTATTTATTCTACTCTCTAACTTTCACATGAAAATAATTAATGATACGGGGGTCTGGTGTAGACCAAAAAAAAAAGAAGAAGATTGCAGAAAATACATTTCAAATGGGAATTGGAACTTTGCTTTCATCAAGTTTTCTACAGTGACAAAGGGAGTCTAATAACTGCAACACAAGTGAGATCTTAATTTGCGGCGGATGTTTATTAATTGTGTACCGCAGTAACCTCAACAAGGCGGTTTACATCTTGACTTTGTATAATACAGCCAAAACATTCTAACCACTGACTGGTGAAGTCAGAAAAACATTGATTATCTCGTTTCTTGTGATATATTTAGCACAAAATGAATATTTTGTCCTCGAAGTTGATATGTTGGAATCAGGAAAAACGGGCAAGTAAAAGGATCTGAGTGACTTTGACAAACGCAAAAGTGTGATGGCCAGATGACGAGGTCAGAACATCTCTGGAGTGTTCCCTGTCCAGACTGGTAAGTACTCAGTGGTTAGTGGTAAGTACCTCACAAAGTTTTCTAAGGTAGGACAAATGGTGAACCAGCGTCGGTCATGGGAAACCATGGTTACCTGATAGACATGGGGAGCGAAGGCATGGTCATGTTGCCACATTCCATAGAAGATCTACTGTCGGTCAATGTTGCTCTAGAACATACAGAGCCGTTTGGGTGGGAAAATGGGGATCCATGCAAAAGGAGGCAGGTGTTTTCAATATTATGGCTAACTGGTGTACAAGAGATTTTATTTCATGGCAATTTTATAGCGTAGCCTGCAGCAAGTCATTATAGTTCTCTCTTGTGAACTACCCATGGGGGAAAAGATCAGGTAACTTCGTGGAGAAACCAAGGCAGGTAAGTAAGCATGTTGACGAGAGTTTGGCTGAATTGTGGCCTTTTTTGAATGCCTTATATATTGCTTCAAATTCTTTCCTTAAAATTGCAAACACAAAAATTATGTATTGATATATTGAGATATCCAAAGTAAAAAACAAAAACAAATTTTTTAGCCATTTTTCATTCTAGCAACACATTTTTCCTTAGTTTCCTACCCCTCACTTTTAAAACTTTGCTCATACTCTGGGCTCTTGCTGCACAACATAATTATATATATATAAGATGAATTACATGAAACATTCATGTGGCTTTTTTGTCTGCTTCACCTCGTGCGTTGTGTGCCAGCAAACCGTTGTCCATCAATGCAGCTCCACTAAAAACAATTAATGATAGCAGGATTCCACTTTTACAGAAAACAGACCAACTGTTGACAACACAGACTGGCGTCTTTGGAGCAGAACCTGCTACCACTGGACTTAAAGAGCACACCTGCTGCTTCCAAAATCAGCAGTGCTGTTAAATAAGCAGGTGATGAGAGACATACTGGTGAGCCTTGGAGCAGAGGGAGGGTGAGGTATTGAGTCTGTGTTTTTATCCAATCCCTACATTCTACAGTCTTACTGACATAATTTAACACCTCAATGGCAACAAGTCTCATCATCACAAAAGGTCTCACGTTGAGCTTAATTCCCTTTCCAGAGAAGAAGACCATATAACCAGTGAGCTCCAAGCTCTGTTAATGTCTAGATAACTACGAAGACTGTATGTGAAAGTCTTAACATCGATGTAGCGTTACGTTCTTAAGCCATCTTTCATATTTCGTAAGCTTTAACCTTTAAGAGAACAATTCGGTCTTTGTCTACTGATAGTACATCACTTAGATCCTTGAAATGCTATCATTAAGGTAGCCACCTAAGGGTGATTTAAGGTATTCTTAAGGGTGACTTTTAATCCCATAATCGCTAGTGCTAGATGAAAGTTACTGTACCAGCATTTGGTTTCATGTTCAATCATGCAAAGCAAGAATGCACAATACCATTTAACGATTTTATTTTTGCTGATTTTAAATATTTTCCAGCCCATTATGGCCAACTACAGATACAGATATATTCAGGTATATCATTATCACCCAATTTCGGAGACCTTCAAAGGACTTAGCGTGATGGCCCGTCGTCAGAGGCAGACTTATGACGTATAATGTATATAATGCTTTTAAAACATGCACTTGGCAATATTATAAAATTGAGAAGTTAATGGTTCGTGTCACATAATTACAATTGAAGGCTCACCTTATCAGCACATCAAATGAGCATAAATGCCAATAATATTGTGCGACTCAAATAAGAAGTTTATAGTGTTAACCTATAAATAATTTTTTTGTTGTTGTAAAATTAAGGTTGTTAGATAACATTTAGATTTTAAATGCTCAGAGGTACATTATTACATGCATCTTTGGTGTTGCAATCTTCTTGATGTTTGTTTTCTTTGGTGGCACAAAAAGCTGCTGGGTTTGAATCCAGACCCAAAGCCTTTCTGTTTGGAGTTTTTGATGTTCTCCCCCCATCAGTGTGGTTTTTTTTTTTCCAGTTGGGTGATTGAGGTTCACCAGGACTGGTTACAGTTTTACAGATTATCATGAGTGATGGTTCAGAACACAGATTGCATAATCAGGAGTAATCCTTGTATTCACTGTTCACACGGTCTATTCAGTAACTAAAGGTCATCTTGGATAATTTTATCACAAGCCACGTATCTTTTGAATAGTCTAAAGAAAAGTCAGGAGAAGATTATGAGGCAATCACTCGCTAGATCTCGAATTCTGTAGCTGGCATTTCAAGCTAGTGGATAAATATGTGCGCCACAAATTTATGACTTTATTGTGTTTTACTTTTTTGACAGGCGCTAGCAATAACCCTGACTTATGAGACAGAGTCATTCAGTGGGGTGGGTGGAGGAGGCAACCCAACCTTTTGGACACAGGAAGACAATACCACTTCATGCCTTCGGCAAAACTTAAAATGGCTCATTAGTAACTTCAACGCTATCTAGTATGAAAGGCGCTTTACAATGCAACCTTCAAAATATGCTTTCATAGCAAACCAACTTGAAACCAAACATGAAGGAAGTTTTGAAAACTTTAGGTTCAGGTTGTGGAATTGTGATCACATTAAATATTTGTGTTAAGATTAAGAAACAAAAAACTGGAAAAAATAAATAAATCTTACCACCTCCGAAAATATGGCTGCCATTATTATATTAGGGAACAAGACAGACCATTACTCTGCAGGAACACCATCTAATGAGAAACAGCATTGAAGACTGTAATTGAATGTTGCATCCGCTCAAATGTATTCAGGATATAAGTGCTACTGACTGCTTTCAGTTATCTCCCGCTCCTGCATATGCACCCATCATCAATTGTCTCAACAGCGAGTGAAGCAAGAATCCAGTAGCGACTCCCTGTGCCAGTTATCTCTCTTTATGATTTCTGGCGTGTTTAATTGCCTGGATGCTTGTGTCCAAAGATTGCTCTCATTCCTCAGAGAAAAGATGAGACCTACTTACAACAGGCTTAAGCTGATTAACCCTTTCATTCTACATGGCCATGGAATCAGTGTTCCACGGACAGAGACGAGGTTAAAAAAGGACTAATCAAAACAGCGATTAGCCCCGAACACAGAGGCAGGACTAAGCCCCAGCGTAGCCTCAGCAGGGGGTTGAATCTTTCAATCGCTGAAAGTCTCTGATGATTTGTGTGAGGCTTTTCTGACAAGCAGGCTTTGGAGGAAACTACATGAGCTGGAATATTTGTGGAACGCATGTGGTGGGTTTTTATTAAATAAAGATGCAGCTCCTATTTCAAAATGGGACGTGACAGCCGAAGATGCAGCCTGAAACATGAATCCAAGGGTCCCTCAGTAGGTATTCAACGGGAATCCCACTCAAATAGATCAGCACATCCTGTGTCTGTTTCCATTTCTCATGGTTTGTGGGAAACCGCCTTTTGTGAGTTTCCTTGCACCATTCAGCAACATTGCCAATTTGTAGACTGTATAACACGGTCTTAAAGCTCCTAGTGAGAAAGAATTCATCATTTCCTGCGTTGGGGTGTTTAAAGCTAATCACTTATGCCTGTGTATGATGTAAAAGATACCATTCTACTTGACAAACCCTCAGAGAATTAACAACAACCCTGCAGTTGTTGTAGTTGCTTTTTGTTTTATCGGCTGCAACTTTACCGTTTTGGTTCCCTCCCACTGGTCTCGTTATTTCTTTTCACCGGCGTTGGTTTGTTTGTCTTGTTAGCAGGACTACATAAAACCTATGGATTTTCATGAGCCTTGGTAGAAGGGGATGGGAATACAACAGGAAATAATCTATTGCATTTTGGAGTGGATCTTGATAAAGGGACAGACTCAAGATTTCGTTCGAAATTTTTTTTCTTTTCTTTGTGGAGCATTTGTTAGATACACTATAAATTGCTTGACAGATTACCGTGAAAGCGGCGGAAAGGGTGGGGCATGGGCTGTGAAAGAAATAAAATCTTGAGGAAAGCTGCCATTAATGAAAGATATTTTTCCTAGGTAACTATTAAATAGTAATATATTCCAAATAATGACAATACCAATGTTATTCCAAAGCCTAAGGGTAGGTTGTCACTGAGTCATGTGAGGTCAAACCATCACTGGCCTTGCAATGACATAATGGGGTAATGGAGCTGCCTGGGCAGACGTTTGTACTCTGATGCCTTCTTTCCAACAAAGCGAACAAGGTGCTACTTCCAGGCTGGTGCTAGAACCAGCTCCGAGAGAGCTGCTGTCCAGTTAGTTCCTAATTTTCAGGAAGTGGCCGACACGCAAATAAAGATGTAGCGGCTTGAAAGCCGGATCATTTACCCTAGGAATTAGTGGACACCAAAACAGAGAAAAAGAAAATCCATTACTAAGATGATGATATGACAATGTCTTGTAGACAGCTTGTTGGCCCTTAAATTTAACAAATTAAATTCCTCATACTTGTATACAGTATCTGGCATAAAAAGGCAGTAGTACGTACACCTGTCTAAGACGGTGACCACATTGTGCTCTGCCACAGACTTTCAGGGCCAGTAAATATTTTGCAGTAGGCTAAAAGTAAAGCTCAACATCATTTTTTCAATACTATGCAATACGAATAAAATTATAGGAAACGCTGGAGCACCATTATTTGTTATCCCAATTGGCTGGCCCACCAGTGACCTTGAGTAATTGCTTTAATACTGCAAAATGTATTCTAAAGAATCATGTGACCGATACCAACTGGGACTGACAGAATGTTTATTTGCCCAAGCAGATATAATGTGTAATTACTTGGGGTGTATGTGGAGATGTGGTGTCAGATTACGGTACAGTTAAGTCAAAGAATGTAACAGCTGATCATTTGCGATGTGTAGATTAATAATTTAACTAGAGAAATATAAATAATCTAGCTTTAGGACTGGTCAGTACACAGTCTAGGGGCCAGAAATGATTTCAAGTGACTGGTTATATCAAAAATAAAGAGCAAACTATGTCATGTGATTTGCCTGAGAAGACTTCTTTTAATTTCCTACCACCTTCTCCATAGTAATGTGCCAACTGAGTAAAGACAGCATTTAAATTGGCTGCATAATGCTTGAGTGACACTAAGTGCTAAGCCCTGAGAGACATTTGACTTAAAATTCCTTGTTCTGTTAGCAAGCATTAAAACTTGCTGCCATTCTGATTCAGTATTATGGATATTATTATATCTCGACGCCGTCCGTGGTAGGATCTGACCTTTTTAGACACATGATATATCCTCAGCTGGCTCATTACCCTTTAACAGTTTAACAGCTCTTTCTAAATGTGGCCCGGCATGGAGCAAAGAACCGACAACCGACAGTTAGAACCGGTCTGAATAGTGAATGTGAGGTCAGCAATGATGAAACATCACCAAGTCCATGAACTTAATTAAAACAATGAGGCATGTGAGACAGTGCATATGTGAGTATACGCTAAAAAGAGATGTCCAAAGACATTGTGTGACTTGGCCCGGTCCCTCAGTGAAGACAGTGTTCTGGAATTTAAGTTTCTTTCAGCTGTCAAACAGACTATGACACAGTGCTGTTTCCAAGTTTCAATATTGTTAGGATTCCTTCGGTGGTCCAAGTGAACATCTTTAGTCTGTCTGTTGCCGAGTGACTGGGTTTGGCGGTTGCGTGAGTGCATGTATGTGCTGGCAGGATGTAACTCTTGAGACGTGGCAGACTGCAAATACTATCCAGTTATAGAGTCCATATCTTATACAGCGAGTAAGTCCACATTTTGGGTACCCTGCTCATTTAATTCATTGCTAAAACTTAATTGAGATGGTTGTGCAGGTTTAGCTCTGCCAAATAGCAACGGATTAAATCACATTTTGTCACAATTACAGTGTGTTCTCGCCTTTTTTTTGTAAGGATGAAGAAAGTTAAAGAAATAACCCTAGTCAGTGAGATCCTGCTTGCTGGTCATCAGATTTTAGACTTTCCGACAATCTCGTTTTGACATTTCCAGTGTGTGCTGTTGTTATTTTTAGTTTACATTTTCAGGATGTCTACCCGTTACTTTTAGCTAACTATTCCCAAAGGGTATCCGTTACTTTAGCTGACCTTTTCGACACTTTGTCATTTAGTTTTCGCTAACCACCTCAGATGTTTAACCGTCACTTTAAGCTGTTTGAACTCTTTATCCATTACTATTAGCTAAATATTCCAAATGTTTGGCCATTACTTTTAGCCAACTATATAAACTATTCCAAATGTTTATCCATTACTTTAAGCTATTTGAAATGTAATCATTTCACTGTTTATCAACTTATCTATTGCTTTTAAATAAACATTTGCATTGTTTATCCAGCGGTTTTACTAAGTCAATTCAACTGTTCATCAATTACCTTTAAACAATTTTTGTCAATCGGCACCAAGAATTTTGTTACTCAAACTAACTATTTTCTAACTATGTTCATGTCTAAAATGGAAGTGCGTACATGCATTTATCAAATTTGGATATTTGTTTTTCTTACAGATTGCATAATCTACTCTAGTCTGCAAATGCAAAATATAACCCCTTAGGAAGCGGTTGGAGTTCACCATTGTCCAGAATCCAATGTTATCATGGGAGAGTGAAAAAAGAACAAAAAAAAAAGAAAGGAAGGGGAAGATGTTTACATGAATCACAAAATGCAATAACTCTGAGTAAACTTAACACATTACAGAACATAGCCTTTCATTGAGACATCATCTTCACTTTGTCATTGCGTTCATGCTTGGCAATTGCAATATAAAACCCGCTTCACAACGTGCAATAGCTTAACTGTAAGCAGAAACAGCCGGGCTCGTGCCAGTGTGCCATGCTACACACCGAGACACTAGGTCTCTCTGTACAACATACAAGATTCTTTTCAGACAGGAGCAGGAGCTGGAGCTGCAGCAGCATTTACACTGAATGAAAACAGCACAGTGAGGGGCGTTTACAGATTGCATATACACAAACATACTGCCAACCTGGGAAAGGGAAAGGATGGTGGTCAGATGGAAGGGAGAAGGTTATCGTCCGGGGGAAACTCCACAACAGAAATTTTCATACTATGAATAAATTTACATCAAATCCACATTGCCTCTCGCTGATAGGAGATCTTGAGGAGAAAGGTTTTGATGACTTGCACAGATAAATCTGAGAATTTGCAGTGAGTGTAGATAGCATGTATCCATCATCATGTACTTTTCGTCTAGCTTAAGCAATACGATCAGTGCAGTTAATGAGGGGGGATCTGGGAAATCACAAAGAAACAACATTGAATCTAGGAGAGATAACAAAAAGAAGACAGAGGACAGCTCTAGATGGCAGGATGCCCCTGGGGCAGCTTTGCCGTTATTATGTTGGATAGGGCGACCGAGCTGTCGGGCAATTAGAGGCCGAAGAATTGGAGTGGGGGAGGGTCCAGGCGCAACAACCAGTCCATGAAGTGCTCTCAGCTTGGGAAAAAAAAAGAAAAAGGGAACAAACCTCGATATCTATGACAACAGTAGAAATATATAACAGATGATGGTGGATTTATGAATTGAAATAACAACCTTGGCTTATTTTCATGGAAAGACATTTTGTCTCTGCTACTTTCTTGTCTTCTGTTGAAGGCATAATCAATTTCATGTGATTAGAAGCCAAACTTGATGCCGTACTGCTTTTGAATGAATTAGTGTACGTTGGAGTTTGTTTTTTCGGATAATAAACAGAAGAGGACGAATCGTCTGTTGTTCTCATCGAGAGCTACTGCAGACACTATGGAGAACACATTAGCCACGCATCTTTCTTTAACGTCACTCCGCTTTGGAAAAGTTGGCGAGCGAAAACCACAGAGTTCAAGACTAGTCCAGCTGGAAAGCCAGCGACGAAGAGGAAAATTCAATCCCAGTCCATCATTTCATTGGCTGATGAGCCTCAGACAGCCGTCGCAGCCTTATGGCTTTCCTGCGCTGTCATTTAACAGGTAGATAACGTAAGTAGAGAACAGATTAGTTTATACAAGACACACTGTGCAATTGTTCCCTAAACTCCCACCTGGGTAAATTGAGCTCCTGAACTTTACCTCTGATGACATCTCTGATCGTCTCTTTTAATATTACAGATCTTTGAGTAAGAGGAGACAGCGGGCGGTGAAAGGAGACAGTAATACAAGCTTGTTGTAGTGAGATGTAACAGCTGACAGTGCTAAATATCATGCAACCTCACAAATAAAATGTTCTATACCCTATGGACTGGAATAGCTGTGGGGGTGTGGGGACACCTGCACACATTCCTTGCATAAACTCTCGTCAGATATGGTGCACAGCAACAAGGCCTCACAGCTGCAAGACAAAGGAGTCACATTAAACTACAGCATCGCAGCCAGGCATGCACACGTCATGCCAGAGCCAAGGTAACCGTCTACAAGGTCAACATATGGAAACATTAAAGTAAGCATGGCATAAAACACAGTGGTGTGAACTAATATACATAAATAGTAGAGGGAAAAAAAAAATGCATGCCTTCCAATTCTAATGCTACATTAATCACATTTAATATCACTCTTTATAGGAAATAAATTATATACTGTTTCAGGAGTGATAAAAATTTGCAACAGAAGTAAAGAATGCTGAGGCGACACAAAAATCAAACGGTACCAACAACATTTTTAAAATATGCCCTGAGTACCGAGTATTTTATACCTGTCTTTATATCAAATGTACAACTTTTTATTCTTTTTAAATGTGCGGGTGACGTCACAAACGAAATAAAATAATAATACATGTTCACAAAACCGAAATACAGCACCTCAGATCAAGAAGGATTACCACCTGCAGATAGAACAGCTCAGGCACTCTTCAAGTCATTCATGCTGTCACAGGCCAAAGAGCCAAGATGAGCAGTGTCCACTACTGCTTTCAGCAGATCAGTGACATAGTGATGAAAGGCATCCTTAGGCCCTCTCCTAAGCCCCTTCCACCCTTAGCTACTGGCAGCAAGCCGAGTGAGCAGGCGTCCTGCCTCTGGGTCGGCTACAGAGCAGAACAGCCAACCAGAAGGACTTGAACAAGAGGCCTTTCTTTTCCTGTGGTGTGATCCTCCTCCTCCCTCACGCTACTGCAGGAACGGCTCTGGCAGCATCTCCGCTTGTTCCCATGCTTTCAAGTTGGTTTTCACGTCATGTTGGCAAAGGCTTTAATTGATTTACATTGAACATTCTCACTCCTGTTGCAAAAGTCCATGTAAGGCATTTCAAGCAAGCCAAGAAAGTCTGACAGCTGGCCGTTTCTGCACAACAAGCAGACTTCCACTTACAGCGAGCGTGCTATTTGAGGATCCCCAAAGACAAACACCGGTAAATATGTGCTCTGCTTTTCAAAAACAATGATCTTACCTCTCGGCCCGGCTGGCTTTTACAGTGACACCACATTAAGAGGAGAAAATGTCAAATAATAACAACTACTGATATTTTATACTCAGTTAAACAGTATATAAATCACTGGAACGTGCTAAAACAAATAAAATGGCACACAGCCATATACAACAAAATTAAATATAATAGAATAAAGGTAAAAATTACAATTACTCTGTTCAGTCTATATTTGTTATGTTACAGGGAACTACAAGATAGTTTTCACCTGTTTTCAATGAATGGATTAAACTCTCAGTTCACAACAACAGACGCTCCTTTTTCTCTGTATTGAATCAAGAATATTACCCTCGCATGATTAAATAACAAACATTTCCTGGAACAGGAAAGCCCTGGGTAAAAAGAAAGGAAGATGGGATCCGGTGAGAGGTAGATAGCCAAGTCAGTACAGGGCAGAGGAGGAAATTCTTAGGTTGGCGCTGATGATCCAAAAGATACAACTGAAGAGAATTTATACAGACACACGTCCTAAAGGGCCTGAGAAGACCAGGAGACCAACAACATCTACACGGCCCCCCCCACGGGAGATGGCCACCCAACAGCACGTAACGACCAAGTCAACCGAATAACAATTAATTCACATTATCAATTACCTGCCAGTTACCCTTTTCTGTTATAGGAACGGTCAGAAAATACTGAATAATATCCATTTTAAACTATGATTAAATCATTTGTTTTATTCAGCCAACAGTCTAAAGCCCAAAGATATCAAGTTTAGAATCCCATATCATATCAAATCCTGACATCTGCAATGGTACCACAGGCAAATATGTGGCATTTTTACTTAAATAAATAAATAATTGTCAGAACAGAAGATTCATTTTCTGTAGATCCACTAATTGTTGCAGCAGATTAAACCAACCTTGTTCTAGGGAGAAAAAAAGACATACTGGACATTCATGCACAGATTCAATTATGCATCGCTGCATGTTGCACCTTTATGATAGAATCTTACAGACAGCATTCATCGATAAGGAATAAAGTAATTGTAAACAAGGTTTAACAACACACTTTGTCTGCCTCTGGAGAAAGCACAATTCTAAAATGCTATTACAGCACAAAAAACAGTGACTGAAACAGGAATTTTCACTGATACGTTACAGTGACACAACAGGCCAAAAGTTGGATGAAGACAAAATTGGACCAAGACTGCAGAACTCTGTAAAACACAGACACACATAATTGTGTTGCACTACTCTCACAAAACCCAGACAGCCGAAGAATCCGCAACTAGAGCACGAACCGTTGTCATGTTAGTACCAAGGCCATTTTCCTCCAGTGAATAGAACACATTAAGGTTGTGTGGTGGTGATGGATGCACTCCGGAGGTGTAATGGAAATCATCAATGGCAATCCGAAAGAATTTACTGGATAATGAGTCATACCTGACCTATACGGAGAGAAAGAAACATTTTCCGGAGAATAAGCTCAATGTGTGAGGACTCAAAAAGACACATCCTTCTTGGCAGCCTGTGTTAAAGACAGGGCTATTCTGGGGTTAAAATTTTTTTCATTTGACTGATCTTGATTTAATATTATATATTTCCTCTTAACAAAATCAGGCACAATCTTCAAATGCAAGAGGTCAAAACCCTCTCTCACATTATTTGAACCGATTTAAAATCCACAGCAACATTTTACTGTGCCCCCAAAATGGGCGTTCAATAACAAGCACGACTGACACTATGCAAATAGAGGTGACACCAGTATCTTGGTGTCCATCTCAACTGAATTTACAATTGAGACACCTAACAATGGCTTCCCAACTGACATCCTGCAGGCTGAGCTTCATGTCTATGCTGCTCCAAATAATACCTCCTACCTAGTGAGGAAAACCTCTACCATATGCATTATTTTACTTTACATAAAGAACTGTAATTTATCAACAAGAAGTGTGTGAATGGCTTATTTTGTGGGGCATCTGTAGATATGAGAATTCATGTTTTTTCACACTGAAATATGTTTCACATTAAAATACCCCCTTAGTAGAAATAGCTTGATATTGCATACAGAAAAATTAAATAAGTCAATGCTGTGAACTATCAATCCTGCAAGCTGCATTGTTGACACCATGTGCAACCTTTGAAGTGAGATTGCAGGAGTGAAAAAAAGGCCTTCATTGGGTTAAGGTTCCCTTTATAATAATGGATGCTACAGAGTTCTGTGATGTCCAGCTTAAGTATTTTATGACCGTAACATTTCATTGAAGATATGCATTTTTGGTCCCTCCTCAATACAGTAGGAATTTCAGGCCTGTCCCATTCATCAGGTCCAGTTTTTTAATAAAATTAAATGAAAGGATAAATGGTTTACTGGTTACTTTCAAAATATTTAATCCAGACTGAAAAAATATCTGTTTAAATTTATGATATTTGTTACAGATCCTTTTCATTTCCCATTAACTAAAAGTGGAACTAATAGTCTGTTATAATAGTTTGTTTGTTTTAAACCAGTGACTTTTTTTTAGATTTTATCTTGAGGATAATATCAAATATATTGTCAAATATTTTCTTGATTGAAAGACAAATAATTTTAAGATTTCAGAAATGCAGTTAATTTAAGTTAGTATTGAGTGAATTTAGCCAAAAATAAGATAAAAGGTGTAAGGAACAGAAATTAAAGCATGACTAAATTAAAACATACACCTGTGAGCAGATAGGACACGCCTGCATTGCCCACAGGAGGAATCCTCGTGATTACCAGCCAGAAAACACAGTAAAAATAAATATCAGGAGCGAATCAGCACTGATATGGCAGAGTCTGACTTTATCACCGCTGCAGATCTTACCTTTTTGTGTCTGTCTTTGAACGGTAACGCAGGCCATTGCATCTCCTGCAAAAAGTCTTGCCAGTGTTTCTGGTCCTGATCCGATGAGATGAAGACGATTTCCAATTTATCCTTGTGTTCGGATGTCTTTTTGAACCTGCTGTAAAACTCGCACAGGCTGCCGTTGAACTGCTTGCACGGGGCATTCAGGCTGCATCCGAAGAAGAGCCCGACCAGGGACAGCTTGCCGCCCAGCGACTGCACGTCCACCTCGGCTTTCTCGCTGTTGACGAGCCGCTCCCCGAGAAGACTCACCAGGAACTCCGACATCGCAGCGCACAGTCCTCGAACACACAACGTTACCCTCAGCCGAGGCCGATGATCGTCTAACCGCTATGTTCAGGCGATACCCAGCACTTCCTCCAGCACCGATTTGTGGTAGGAGTTGAGTTGGCAGCCCCCGTGAGGCGTTGCGGTGCGTGATTCCCCGCGACTCGCCCTCCGGTGTGAGCGCTGTGCAGGAATGTCCTCCACTTAAAGCGCCCTGAACGCAACAGAGGTGGCGCTCCCCCACTCGAGCATTAGATCCACTTTCATCATCAAACCAGATTATTCTAATTTATCTAATAATAAAGCATTTTTAATAAATTCATAACAGAAAATGCCGCGCATTCATATTTAAATTCGGAGTTTGCACATTTTACATAAATTAAATTTTGTTTGGGTTTTTACAATATAAAGGGGAAAAACCCTAGATTTGACCAAGAACACTTAATTTTCTAAAAATGTATTTCGAATTTATTTAGTTAATAAACCTTGCTAGATCATGCGAAAGGAAAATTCTGCGCACTTAATAGCATTAAACTATCATCTATTAATATGAATATGCTGCCACCTAGTGTTCGTGAGAGGAACAGGCGTGAACACACAAGAAGTGAATGGAGATCTGGTCCAAAGATCATACAGTCCCTGAACACCCTAGAGCAGTGGTTTTCACATTTCTTTCGAACAACGTACACCTAATATCAATTATTTCAGTAAAGTACCACCTGGCATGTGTTGTGCTGTGGTCTTTTAATTTCTCCTTACAATGCCGAAGGTGAATTGCAGATGGTTGTGCTGAAATCTGTTTCAGCTTTGTGTGTTAAGCTGTATCGCCGCCACTTCTCAAACAAAGTGTATTTTTTGATGATTTACATCTGTTTTTGAGTGTCCAAAAATTAACAAATAACATTGTTTGGTTTATGGTTTATATTTAAATTTTCTATTTTCACTCAAGATATTATGGAAGACATTATAGAAGACATTTTTCAAGTAACATTAAAAAAACCACACAATCCCCCTGAGGTATACAAAGTACCCCTAGTGGTACCCCGTACACCCATTTGAGAAACACTGCCCTAAAGATTGAAAACATTTGTCTTTGGTCCCATTTTGAGAAATGGTTTCAGTCTCCGTGACTTAGAGTTTTAGAATGACTCTTGTCCTTGATCACATCTTTAGCTTATGTTTTTTTTTCTTGATCTTTGGGTAATGCTATCGGGTAAGTCATTGCCAAGATGGAGGAGGTTTCTATGGAGGTTTCAAACTTTCTTGTCATTTTCTCTGGACAGACTTTGTTGATGGGACTTTCATTTTTCTGTTCTTTTACAACATATACAGTCTGTTTTTAGTATGATTTAACCTTCCCAAGTCCTCCCCTCTCAATCAAGTTGCGTACTAATACCCTGTCACCTGACTGTTAAACAACTCCCTTGACACGTTGGTCCTATTATTTCTCGCCCCATACACTGGACTGCTGGTTATTTTCAGTGTTGATATGGTATGCCTCTCTCATTCTCGCTGACCATTTTTGGGCATAGCTTGGGGGTATTTAATTCTTTTCTTCCACAGGAAGGCCAAATTGTAGATTAATTGGGATGTGGTGTTGCGCCTGAACATGAGATAATGAGGTGAGGAACCTGTTACCTCATGATAAGTACAATTATATGCAAGTACTACCAGTGACAAGTAATCTTTCCAAACGTCCCTTCATTCCATTAAATATTTTCTCCGCTGCGGTCCTTGCTGACTTGTTTTGTGACGGTTATGCCTGAGCGAACCTTTTGAATTGGTCAATGACTACAAGAATATATTCATATCCACCTCTGCTCGGTTCCCTGCGTGTAGTCTAGTGACAAAAACTTTAGAGGTGCATTGATTGTAATGTTCCCCATGGGTGCCCTGACATGGGGGGCTGGTTTCTTTTGTTTAATACAGGGGCTTCTTCTGTCAACTTACGCCTAGATGCCCTTTTTCTAAAGGGGCCAGTAGAAACAATCTCTGGCTAGGCATATTACTCTCTCTGACACCACATGATCCATATCTTCAAGGAGATGTTTCATAACAAGAGGTTGATACTCAGCTGGTAGGACGAGCGGCTTTCTACCACCAGCATTCCTGTGGAGTAAATCACACTCGATGTATAGTTTGCTCAATTCACGCATATATTTTTGCAAATGGGCCTTTGTGCCTCTTCTGTCCTCATTTGTAGGAAGGGCTTGTGTGTAATGGAAATGGTGTATTCCATTACCTGCTTGTCACTGTACAGGCAGGTGGTATAAGCCAACACCTGCCTGTACAGGGACTCGTCACTGAGGGAGCTTAGTCCAACAACTGCTGTGTCGTCTGAAATCTAAACGATGTGGTTTGCCGAATAGTTTGCTGAGCAGTGGTAGGTCAGCAGGGTGTGAAGCAGGGGGCTAAGGATGCACCCCCTGGGGGGGAGCTGGTGTTAAGAGATGATAGGGGATGATGAAATGTTGTGGATTCTGACTGTCTGTGACCTGCTGGTTAAGAAGTCCAGGACCCAGTGGATGGGCTCAGTCCGAGCATTGCTAGTATTTTCACCGAGATTTGTGGTGTTAAAGGCCGAACTGAAGTCCAGGAAGAGTAACCTGTAATAAGTGTCCATGGTTTCTAAGTGGGAGAGAACCAGGTGGACTACCGTCGATAAAGCATCAGGACAGGGACAGGGATGATGGTGGCAGGTTTGAAGCATGTTGGTAGAGTCGCCTGGGAGTGAGGTGTTAAATATGTCTTTCAGCACCTCCAAGAGCTTGTTTGTAAAGTCCCTCAGAACCTGGTCTGGGATGTTATCCGGCCCATCTGACTTGTGGGGGTTGACCTTCAGCAGCGACCTCCTCACATATGCTAGGGTCACATTGACTGGCAGCTCACCTGGTGGAATGGTGAGCCTGGTGCAGGGAGCGGTTTTTGCCGCCTCAAAACGGGCAGAAAAGCTGTTCAGGTTATCAAGAAGAGACGATCCTTAGGGCATTCTGCATCTCTTCTACTGTGTAAAATTATGCAGCTTTGGCTCTTTTAATACCCGCTCTCAGGTTTCTCCTTGCAGATCTGAGTGCTGATATCTCCCCAGACCTGAACACAGAGTACTATGCATTTATTAACAGGAAATGTGTTTTTGATACTTAAGTATCATGCCTACCTTAGTCACCACACGAAGGTTTGAGTTCTTAGTTACTGATGTTTAATGACACTTGGACACCAGGAAACACCATCAAACACCATAAACGCCAACAAGCACCATAGAACCCTTTTGCCTGCTGATTGACTGCGAAAGGACTTCTTGAAGCTTATTGACCTGGATCAGTTGATAACTTAGACGCTTTAGACACTCATGAAATGTTTGGTCCATAAAGAGTTGAGTTGCATGAATTCATGAGACAGCCTTTTAAGGACACATGCGAGTACAGCACCCAGAAACCTTAACAACAGCGAATACATGAATATTCAAAATCAGATAACCAAAAGCTTGTGTAATGGATGCCTTTCTCTTTTATTACCTTAGCTCGATATCTTTACTGTTTCCTTAAATATGACTTTTGAGCAGCTTTCAAAGGACATTTCACCATGTCTGGACTGTTCCTCTACAAAATAAAAGCTGCATATCAACTCAACCACGACCCCTGCTGGACAGAAACGGTAATTTCACCAATACTTATCAGCTCAGGACTGCCGGCTGAGGTCGTGTTCTATTTCCAAAGTTCATCCCCATGGTGAAGTTCGTTTGGGTCAGTGAACACAGTCCGTACCTCTGGTGCGGCCAAACCACCGGACTCGAGACCTCTTGCAAGTGAACTCTGGAGCGGTTAATTACTGGTGTGAACCCGATCTGCACCTATCACAGGAAGCAGGAATGTGCATTTTCTTTATTTTGTAAAGTAAAAATTACCTAATGTAATACTGTGTCAAGGATCCCTGTGACCCATAGGTGCTGACAACTGACCTGGTTGCAGCAGCGGGTGTTACACAGAGCCTTGACATATCAAACAACTTGATGTATTGAATTTTTTTGACGGCTGGGAACACTTGGTAGTATAAGAGTCGTGCAGTCTTTCACTCTGAATTAATAATAACAATAATACATTTAATTTATAATGCACTTTACATTCAATTCATTAATTCAAGGAGTTGCAGTGCGTTTGCTCCTGTTAGCCACCTTATAAAGGGATTCTTGAGCTCTGGAATTGCCAGTACTGTGCACCAATATAAACCCCATTGTAAATGTGTGGAGTAGTCCGGGTAAACAAGTGCAAAAGCCTGAAAGTCCTCTGCAGATTCAGGTACAACACTTTGCAGCACTGACCGAAAAGTGAGACATAATTTCTCATAATGACATCTGGAGGTTTAATCAGTCCATATGGAGGATTACAGATACAATCAATGCCGATGGGAGAATAAAAACCAAGTGATTGTTCATATGTTGTATTTTCCCATTGTGCAAGCTGAGACATTTACAATTAATTCATTTTTCGTTTTTTTTTGTTGCTGCTTAAATAACAAAGATGATCATGAGAAGTTAATAAAGAGAAAATACAGAGTCTCATGTCGTACAACACAAACTACCCCTGCATATTTGCAAATAAACACAATTGTGCATTTTCAAATTCTTTCTGAGCATAGATAATGACTTTGTTCAAACTTTAGAATGCTTGTAACCAAAAAGAAAAGTCATCCAATAAAAAGGTGCAGCTTGTTTTATTGGGGAAATTCTATACAAAATGTTCATGGATTGTAATTAAAAGTCCAAATGGAACGTAACAAGAATCACACCACTTGGCCTCAAGAGATGAATTTAATAACATGTAGTGCGTTAGAACAATATTACATTTGAAGAAATGAATGAAACTCAAATCCCTAAACTGGTTTGAGACATTGCACATTAAGTAGAACTAGATAAATGTTGTGTGATGAGAATCAATTCTAAATCTTTGTTAATACAGATACTCTTGTATGGATTTCATTGAATGTTTCATTATATTTAATATTCCCGATGAATATTCATATTGATTATATTCATATATTCCAAATTATGCTTGATCTTATGCTTTTACTTACAATCATTTTGATGTATATCAAATACAGTCAGAGATGCAATTTTTGCGCCATTATTTCAAGGGATTAAAGTTAAACGTAGCAAGCTTTGCTCTTGAAGAATGATGAAACCTTGAATGATTATCACCAATGTGAACCGCATAGGATCCCTCAGTCTAGGGTAAACATCATCTTCACCAGTTCTTCCTTGAAGCATTCCTCTTCCACTAACTTCTGAGGCTGTAAGAAGAGAATAAGATTTAATATTTATCCCACGCTGGAAAATTTCAAATGGTTAGCAAGGTGTTTGCATTAAAGTTTAATTTACTGCATCTACACTAAAGTACTAAAAGACTGATTGTTTTCCATATCTAAGTATTTATAAGGTGAGTTTTAACATGAATTTGGTTTCATATTATCTATGACTCATCTGAGGCTAATCCGCATTAGTAAATTAGTCTATTAAATAGATGTTCTTACTGTGCCATATCGCAGTAGAGTGGGAACTCCAATCAAATTCAGTATCTTCTTGAATTCATTATTTCGATCCTTCCAACTGGAGCATGAAAGAAACATGGTTAGACACATTTAAAATCACATTTACAAGGCTGAAGAGGATTTCTGAGCTTTTCATGAAACAGAATTTGCACAAAAAATAATGCTGATAAACAGAAATTCATTGATATATCCAGCAGAGTGATTGAAAAGATTTTCTTTTATAAAAATCTATGAAATAAAGATTACATTGTACTATGATTCATCTTGTAACTGCACACAACAAATTGTACAGAAGTTTGTTTTGGCCTTTTATAATTAGTATTGTAAAGTGCAAGACAGCATTGCAGCCTTACTAACTCCCTTGTTTGCATTTAGACTGTCTGAATGCTTAAGAGATTAATCATTGATTACCCTTAAGTCTAAGAAAAGGTAAAGTTCATCTGAAAAGATCATTCCTGTCTTAGCTATTAAATGGTCAATATGTCTCTTGACTTCCTCTCTGTTGAAGTGGATACGATTATTTACATGTAGCATATCAATAATCAATCTATTGGCACAATGAATGTGCTCACTAATCCTAATCCTAACTGCATGTATGGTTCGTCTGCTACCATTTCTCAGTTATAGTATGACTTCCTACTTCATTTTCTTAAGCATTAATAGCTGATACTGGTGTTGCATATACAAAGAAGTCTTCCCAAATAACACAGTTTAGTGAAAAATATAAGTTGAGATAATAAACTGGTTTTGAAGGTGTTCACTCATCTGCAAGATTAGCAGCCATGATGTTGAGCTGCACTGTGACTGCAGTTATTTATTATAGCTCATAGAGAAGGTGATTAAAACACGATCCCTCTAGTTCTGTCACAGTGTGTGGGTGAGGTTGATATTACTGATTTCCCCCAAAAATATATAAAAATGCAAATTGAAAACTGACTAGGCCCTTTCTCCAACTTGACAGTAGATGAAGACAGAGCCTTGAGGGAGATGAGTCAGCTGGCCTTTCACAACTGACTCCGCTGAAAAGGGAAGAAGAGAAACTGGTTGAATGATATTGCTCAAATGATTAAACAAGTAAGTATCACGAATCTTATTTACATGGCTAGTCGAACCCATATATAATAATCTCACGTTCGGAACAACCTTGGATTTTATTTCCATAGATTTCAACTAAATCTACAATATATTGGGAACAGACATAAGGTGCATTAAATAACAGTTACCTTTCACACAGTCTGGACACCAGCTGTTTCCTTTGACATCTTTGTCACCAGAAAAATATGCAAAAATATCCTTTCCTTTTCTTTCAGCCACAGCCTGACAGAATTCCTCATAACCATGCACGTTTACTGCTTCGTAATGCGTCATCGTTTGGACCGGGTTAGTGTGCACGGACGTACACGATTCAACTATTTTCCAAACCGGTGACCCTACCACATGATATCAGAAATATTTCTGATCCCGACCCGGACCTGGTTGAAATACTCAGAACGTGACAGTCCCACTTCCTCGAATAGTCCTTAAAGAGACAGTGTATCGGAATACGTTTACTCATTTTTAAAATAATTAAGACAAAGTGAATCATCAGATGAAAAAGTTCTATTGTTTATCCCATTTCTATATTTAAAAAAAGAAACACATATGAAAACATATTTCTGTACTTATGACGCGTAATTGAAACAAGCTTTGTTTGACGTCATTGACGATCCGTACTTATCTCAAAGTACTTCCGCCTTCTGTTGTTGTTATGGCGGCGTTTCAAATTGTCGACCGACTATATTTAAAAAAAGTTCATGTGAGGCTGTAATTATCCTCCTGATAATAACGCTAGGTTGCTATGAACTCCCTCATAAACCGAAAAGGTAGTTTTAATCGGGGTCTATATGGTTGAAGTGATCATGTTGGAACTAGATGAGAGCAGACGTCAGTTTAAAATGTGTGTAGCTTCCTGATGCTAACGGCTTCTATTATAATATCCGTGCGTGGACTTTGCTGCAATGGATATGTCATTCTTATCGAGTGGCCCCACAGTTTCTGCTGGACAGAAACGTCAGATGAGAGAGTGGGTTGTTAAAGGTTCAACCCAAAACATCAACAACCGCAACGAATTTACTGCAGACATGTCCAAAACACAGGTAAACAACAGAGTGAGAAATATCTAAAGCATGTAGAGCTTCTTCTTAGATACACACAATTTTGCTGCAGCTGGTGTTATCTAAAATATTTTCCAGCCCATACAAATAAAACCGATATTTTATGAATGTTATTTTGAATTTTCCTTATCAAATTGTATTTTAACCTATATTGATAATAATACAGGCCACAAAATAGCCAATAAGCGAAATCATCACCCATTTAATACGTTTAAATAAAATATGCAATGGCGAGAGTATTTATTGAAGATCTGTTGCTAAGGGCTTTGTTGGATTTAGCTAATTAACCAATCTTAACTGTTAACTGAGTATCAAACAAGGATACATATAGTTGTTTAGAATTTGACGTGGAATGGCTGATTGCTTGTCTGATTGATATTTTGTACATCACAGCTATTGTTCAATGAAGCAATTCCTGCATGTGCCAGCAACCTTGCCACCCGTGTACGCCTACCTGCACCCATAGTGATCGAGCACCTGCTGCCACAGTCAATGGATCATGAAAACATAGACAGTACCAGCAGCTCCATCAGCTTTACCTCTGTCTCAGAGGAGAGACTGCATGCTGCGATTCAAAGGGCCAAGCGAGATCTGAGACGACAACGCTTTGAGTCACTAGCAAACTCTCCAGCCAAAGCGTTTCAGGAGCTCTCCCTCCTTGAAAGAAGTGATGTAGAGTTTGTTCAGCATCAGGTAACCGATGAAGAGTAGTAGCACAAGGTCCAGAATCAATCATGTACTCGATTATGTCCTGATTAAATAATCATATCCACATTGTTGAGTCATTGATTAAATTGAGTAATTTTCTTGCTTCATAGGAGCTTGCAGACAAATCAAATGAGACAAAGTTAAAAATTCCTATTGCAAAAAAGAAACCAGACCGACGTGGAGCCACATTCAAAAAGAATACAATTTCTCCAATGCTTTGGACTGGCCAGTCACCCCCGACCAGAGACCCCGATGCAAGGCAACTGGAAGGAGGAAAACGGGGTGCATTAAGCCAAGCAATCTACAAGTTGCAAAATGAACTGGAAGTGTATATTCAGAAAGTGGAAGAGCTAGCTAACAGAGGTCAGTCACACAAAACAGCTTGTTTGTCCAGGCCAGTGTCTTACTGCAGTTCTTACTCTATGTTCCTAGGTCCCAAACTTTGCTTGATAAAAGTTATCACAGATTTGTCACTCACCATGTTAAGCAGACTTCTTTATATACAAATATCCTATACACTGTTATTTTTGACCGATAATGGACGATGGCATTTTGACGGCAGGAGGAAAGGTAGAGGTGCCATTGGAGGCTGAAGAACAAAACCGGTTGGAGATACGCATACAGAAGCAGGCAGCTTTCGCAGCACGAAAGATCTATGTTCTCCAACAACAGGTATACAAATCACTATTCCTTGTAATTAAAAATTCCAATTTTTCTATATGCCTTCTATCAATAACTACTACAGTTCTACAAAATCTATATTTTTTAATTATTTAAAATTATTCAAAAGGTTAATGAGATTCAGGAAGACATAGAGACATCACGAAGCCAGAAAATATGGGGCACCAAAAAGGTATGTCTTCCGCATTCTCATAAAGTACTGCTATGTAGAGCAGAGACAAATTGTGTATAACAACAAAGTATTAAACAATAAGGACATTTCTATTGTAGCACTGGTCTCTTAAAATAAATGTTTTTACGGTGAAACACACTTAGGGCTATGAAACCTTACTTGCATATGTGGCTGGGGAGGTAGAATGGTCGTCCACCTATCTCCGGGTCCGTGGCTCAATCACAGGCTCCTTTGGTCTACATATCGAAATGTTCTTGAGCGAGATATTGAACCCCAGGCTGCTCCCAATGGCTGATCCATTTAGATATGAATGATGGCGTGAGATTAAAAAAGCACTACGGTAGTATACTCCACTTGCCATTCGTTTTAGTTGTTCCTATGAATGGCATTAAACTAATAAAACATGCAAAGAAGTTCATTGGGGTTATTATGATCAAATAGCAGATTGATATTGAAGTATTTTTAGTATTAATTCATGACATAAGTCAATATTTTTCTAAAGGGGGAAATTGTGATGTTTTCCAGCTGTGCTACAAAGGGAAATTATCGTGACAACTGCCTCTTAATCGTAAACTGATTTACTATGTGTTCTTCTTTCAGTCCCTGGTAATAAACAGGCTTGCAGCTGCTCATCGTGGGGCATTCAGGGCCTTGCAGTTTGTTGTCCACCAACTTTCAGATCAGTTTCTTGGTAAGATACTCCCTCCTTACAAAGAGCTGGGCCAGCTGCTTCGCCAGCTCTCTTTGTGTTCAGCTATGGTTGAAGAAGATGATGGTTCTCCTGTGCCTAAGATGGCCCTCAGCATCCTTCAGAAACTCGAGGTGAGGAGCAGAAATTACAGTAATATCAATTTAAAAATTCTAAGAATGTATTTAATATATTAAAAGAAATACGTATGTGAAATACTTTATTAAGAAAATATAAACAGTTTTGTTGTCCTGTCTCAATTCCTGCACAGTAGATGTCATATATATCAAATATGGGTCAGTAATCCTTAACATAAGTCCTGGCCACCTAATATTTTTATTTTCTAAAAAGGGTATGTTTTTTAGTCATACCCATGTTTTTTTAGTTTTCTTACTTCTTCTGCTGTCCAAGATTGTGAGATTGTCAGTCCTACAGTTTCTGACTGATAATGTAAACAATATCAAATTAAAGCAGAAGTGCAACACTTAACTAATATCCATTAATTCAATGAATTTATTGCACATACTTTAATACTTCTCTGTACGTGACTCATAGATTGCTCATCGTTATCTTGGTTGCTTTTAATAGTTGACCTAGAGTAAGCTGAAAGCTATAGTTGGGACTTAATTTGATCAGTCGATTTTAGTTTTTTTCTACATATGCATCGTATTTCTTCCGTTCTCAGAATTGGAAAATTTGAATTTGAATTTCTTATCACTCGATTCCTCTCAGACTTTAGATTTTGCCCTCAACAAACAAGAGATGTTCGAAGAGATGCAGGCCCGAGCCTGCCCTCAACAAAGGAAGTCTCTTCCTGTTCCCATACCAACGACTAGTGCACCCAAGGGTCCCAGCATGTCATCTGTTCAAGGACATCGCAAACCCACAAACCCCAAGAGAGGAGTCCATGGTAATTATTTCCTATGCCTGAATTGATTCGAAAGACTTATCTACTTAGTTAGTAATTAATACACATGTAACATTTGCACGCTTTTTACTCTATCGCTCTATTTGCAATCCATTTCTAATGCTCTGCCCTCACAAACCCTATTAAGTAACTCAAAACGAAAGCACGTCAATCTGATATAAATGCAGTATTTTCCCCCATAATTTCTTACTTCAGGAAATGACATACTTACCGTCAAAGCCTTTAAAACTGCACTGGCAGTAAACGGCATACATGCCTGTAGATGAAGGCCAAACCATTTAGTTTCTCATGCAATTCAATGTCACCCAAGGGCTTTTGTGTGGTTGTGTTTGGGGCTCCAGCTGTGCATCAATTGCTGCACTGAGCTGGAAATTATATAGAGCGATAAAGAAGTGATAGAAAAACAGGAAGTGAAGTGTGGAGCTCCGGCCTCCAGTCCCCTGCTGCTTAGTCGTCGCCTGCTGACTCCTATTGCGCTAAGGGGGATCCTGTGAAAAAGATTTCATAAATCCCTACAGCGGGCTTTATCTGCATCTCCATCTCCCTGGCAACGGATTTATTCCGGTGTTCCTCTTATCTACCACTTAGAAGGGATCCAGCTGGTTGTCAAGAGGGCCAGCTGATTATTTAAATGGTTTCATTGTCATAGCACACAACGCCTTACCGTTTAGGTTCCAAACTGATTTGCTTCAGTTTAATTGTGATGAAGAAGAGTGTGGGCCACTCTTACTCTATTTGTTCCTTTTTAAGAATAAGATTAAAGCCAGTAAATACTTTTTTTCCATCTTTGTCTCATCAGTTAGGAGAATGGCTTCACGGAAACTTAAAGCCACTTCTCTCCAGCAATTCAACCAAAGAGAAGTGCCCAGGGCTGATCCGGAGGCCCCGTGGTTTGCCCAACTGAGAGAGCTGTCGTGGCGACCTCGAGCAAACACCACACGCAGGAAAGGAGGGGCTCTATGCTCTGCTAAGAGCAAGATTGTCATAGTGAAGGTGTTGGCTTGAATTCCATAAAGATGAATATTTTAGATTACATGTTTATTAGAGTTACTGTTATCTGTTTTTCCGAAATCCACTTACATGAATTAAACATTGAAAATATGTTGTAAATATATTTTTTATTATTTTCACCGTGGCACATTCAGGTAAAAGATGTAGGTTTCCAGCAGCCCACCGTCTCCTCTCAGCTCAGAGTTAACCAGCTCCCTCAAAAAGACCCCTCTGTGCCCTGGATGCCTGCGTCTCCTCACTCTCCTCCTTCACAGCGGTGGGCTCTTTTTCTCTGTGCACAGCAGATGACAAATAAGAATATTTTAGCTGATAACCAATTCATTGTTAGTTTTTTATCTTCATTTCCTCCCTGCACATTCTGGACTATCACATCACCACATACCTAAGTTTTTACTGACGATGGAATCTCTTATATCGCTTTTTTCTTTTCAAATAGTCTTTTTCTTACGGTGCCCCCTGAAGTAAAAAGGCCCGTCAGTCTATTTTAATTAACTTAAAATAGACTTAAATCACTCATGTCAACAAATATTCATATCATTAGCTATGGCATTCTACATATTCATCATTGCTATGTTATGAGCAGAAAACTCACCTCCGAAATCTTAACTCCTTTTGTATTGTCTTTTGGACGTTCTTTTACATATATACATTTTATTCCACTTAACTCATTGACTTCTTTTCTTAGGCATCGATTGATTGATTGATTTGCCCAAATGTGTCTGTGTTTTCTAATGTTATTAGCAGAAGCTCTTCCAACAATCCACTCGGATTATTAAAGGCAGTATAATGATGAGAAGGATAAGAAACAGAAAATGAAAAATATCACCAGCATATCTGCTCCCTGAATAATACTAATTATTATGTATGTAAAAATGTTTCATGGCAGAAAACCTTCCTCTACTTTCCTCTTGCTCCATAAGCCCATCATTTTATTTGACTTGTCTCGTGTAGATCTGTCCTTGCCTGTATTGATAATTCATTCATCCTCGCTTTTTTCTCAGTAGATCTCCTCAAAGGACAAGATCAGAGCCTCGTTGCCTCTTCTCTCCCATGAAGCCCTCAAGCAGTCCTCCAAAGCAGAAGCTCGCTAGAGGTTTGTTAACGGAGCAGCCAGCCGGTAGTTCAGAGAACAGGAACCAAGCACAGAGAGAAGCATTAAGGTGAAGCCATCCTCCTACATATTCTACCCGGATTTTAATGTTTTCTAGTTATTAACTTTCCCATACATTTGTATTTCGTAGTTACACCAGATTGTATCTCAATAAAAAGCAAAATTCAATGCATTTTAAAGAAAACTAATGTTCATGTGTTCAGGGAGTTTTTCTCACCCCGGTGGCAGACCTCGCTGCCTCGCTTGCCACGGGCAATACTCTCATTATAATTCAACGGTTAATACTTTCCAATAAATTAATCTCAGCGCATATGAGATTGAAGCCATTTCTTTCTATGAATGATTAATGGATAACCTTTTTTCAGTGCTTTAAAGCTCCTCTGTGATTGAATGCTCCACATATGTCCCGATTTAATCAAATCTTAATTACTACAATTGTGCTTTGCAATTAATCAGGGACTTGCTGCCTGATCTCAGAGATGGGGATTATATATGTCTTATATACGCGGTGCTGAACATTTAATTTGATTATTTCTGATCATGCAGGGAGGCTTGGCTGGATAAGAAGACGATACAGAGACTGAAAGAGCTGAATCAGTTGAGTAAAGAAGAGGCTGAACGCATTCAGACATTAAGGTAAAGTAGATGTACTGCATAATCCCTGTTTTAGGTGATGAAAAGTGAAGATCATAATGTGTCAGTGTTGAAAATTGATACAATTAGTAAAAATATAACGAGAAATGTGCATATATTAACATATGAGAGGAAGTAACAAAACACACAGAAACATATGCCAACAATAAAAAAATGTTCTGTTGAAGAAAACAACCCTTTAATAAGACTAATTAAAATTAGCCCCAGATATGCTCCAGAGAAGATCACGAATAATGCTTGAATTAAAATACTTTTTAATTCTACTTCAATTAAAGTACTTTTTAATTCTACTTCAATTCAAGTACTTTTTAATTCAAGCAAATTTGGCTTGTCAAAGTTTTTATTGGGAAGGAAATGTGCTCAACGTTTTTGTCAGATCTCAAAGATTTTGGTGGGTGACACTGACTGATAACCGACCCTGACCCGTAGATTACCTCACATTCCCATAATAGTCATTATGCAAGTGTGATGCACAGTGTGTTCTGACACCTTTCTATTCTTCTTTTTTGTGCCACAATATCTCTTCGGTGGGATTGGGCTAGCCTTAGTTAAACTAAAGTCACTAAACATTCGCACAAATTAGTCTTGGATGTCCTTGACCCTGTCATTTTATCGCGCTACCTAGTACGGAATGGGATTTCACCAATTCTTGAGAAGCAGTGTGCAGCCTGCACGGAGCCGTTTCTTTCTCAAGATCACTATGATCTGTAGAATGCAGTGGCCAGGAACCGAACCACCGACTCTCTCGACGAGTGAATGATGCTCTACCTTTTAATTCATAGCGTCCCCCAACACTTTGCACTATTACGAATCTTACCAACCGAGCACATGTTCCCCGTTTAATGTGGGAGATGGAAAAAGTGCTTTTGGGCCCATTAGATATTTTTAAAGTCAGAGCTATTGGACAAACCCTGTCACTTGTTAATGTGAAGGAAACCGTGTGAAACCAACAAAACGATTTCTCACGAGATAAATTATGTCTTTAGCAGAAGAATTTAATACACACAGTAACCCAAATGAACAGTGGTGTGAATCCTCACATTTTTACTGTCAGCCTGAAAAGAGCTCGTGCAGAATGTCTGCTTAGTCTATTGGAAGCTTAAGCATAAACATGATTGACATGTTTAATAATCTGCTCACATTTTGTGCATTTAACATTGAGCCTGGCCTGTCAGAGTGTCTGTTGAGTCTACAGCAGAGTAGAACGTACATTCAGAAGAAAGCTAAGCTACATCAGGCAAGCTAAACCATCCAACTCGACTATCATAGCAGCTTTTGCGTTAATGATATAATACGCCCTACATGTCACGCTCATGTCAAGCATGGCAATAATGAAATGTTGTGTGTAAAATTCCATTAGACTGAAATCCAATTTGATGATGTAAAAGTACCATTTTCCCTATGTTTTCAAATATTTGTTTATCTGCTGTGAGTCAGGGAATATCTCTCATTCAGCATAGGCGATTCCCAACAACTAATTTTTCTGACGTTTAAAGCTTAAGCTTGGAATATTTGACGCTAAAAGTCAGACAATATTCAGAGAACAGTCAAAATTAAGAACAGATAAATCTATAGAAGGAAACATTGTCTAAAATATATTGTATATATCCAAAACTATTGCATATGAAGCTATTTAGAACTGCTCACCCCACTGACCTCAACACGATCCCTCCGTTCTAACCGCTACCCTTCCCCGGAGGAGGCGGTTTATATTAGTGTGTGTTTTCTGTAGCGATTAGCTCATATTCTCCAGAAAACCAAATATTTCAGCAATTCAACAATTCAGCCAAAGTTATTGATGGTTCTCTGTCAGAAACATCCTTCTAATGAGTGTAGTTTTTTAATATGTTTGAAGTCACTCAAAGCACCAAGGTGACACCTACAGGACCACCTTGTCATTCTCCACACACTTAGGGGCAGGTATGGCTCCTACATGTGCATTGATAGGATAATAACCAGTCAGCGGACCAATATTTCTGCTGCAGACTATCAGGGGCGCTCATGTTAAACAACTGGTTGACTCATTGCAAGCATCCTTAATTAAAGCTATTCAGCCACAGAGCGTCTCCTGGATCTGCTTCCAATTTTTATGTTATTTGGATTCCAGGACTCAAATTGTCTCGCCAACTGAGTGGGCTGAGAGAGCCGAGCAGAAGATCAGAAAGAGGATTTGGCCTCTTCTGGACGAAGCACAGGTAGGAACATTTTTCCCGATGTCGAAGGCATACCAGATTTAACTTCACTTTTCAGGGTAGTACAGAATTGATATTACTATTCATTAAAATTTGACTTTGCTGATGTTGATTTAGTGCCAGATAATTAGATGTACAAATAAGCGTGATATACCAATTTCTTGTCGATGTTGAACTCCCAACAGGCAGCAGAGAGTGCTGAGCGACTGAGTGAGGCCCTGCTGGAAGATTTGTTGGAGGACACTGCACAGGCAGCGCGGGCAGCTGAGGCCGACAGACAGTTGGAGGCCTTGGCTGAGTCTAGGTTTCAGGCCCCCACACTGGAGAGTATGCTGCTTCGTATGGAGGAGATACAGGTGAGACCTGCCGTACGAAAGGGTCCACAAAGGATTAGTCAGCATGGGACCTTAAAAGGTCACCAGTTATTGGGTTGTTATTTACAGACAGCTGTTGTGACAGCTTTGGATCGGTGTTGTTTACTGATGCTATCTTTAGTCTTTTTAATCACCTTCAGCCTGTTTGATGTGGTTCACTCTAAGCGGGTGTGTACTGTCTGTTTATAAAATGGAAATCCCCCTGTATGTGTCTGACTAGAGAGATCAAGAGGAAGTGAGGAGACGCTTTGCCACTATAACTTATTCAGACCCTTCATACTGGGATAGAACAGGAGCAGCAGGTAAAATGAATCATAGTTTTTCCCCAGTAACTGACTTTTAAGAAATGTTTTCTGCATTGTCTCCTGTAGGTGGAGACAGCGTCACAATTAAAAAGAGTTGGTTAATACTTATCATTCTGACTATGTTCTGCTTGTTATTTTCATCCATCTATCGATCTGTCTCCTGCTCCACCCATTCTACACCTCTTCTTTCCCTCTCTGTTTTTCCCAGGGACGCAGCGACATTCTGCGGGCACTCGGCCAGTCTCTCCTCAGCCAATTAAGCTCACAAGGCCAGTGGTGACGCAGAACTCTGCTGCTGAGGTCTTACTGGAGAAACCAGTGGACACTGGGTGAGCTACAATGTCTTTTGACCTTATTTTACACATGAATCGTTACTAATCCATTGCTGATGGCTCCAACTCAGTAATGTTTTGTTCATCTTAAAGAGGCAATCGGGGAAAAATATGAGCTTGTTCTCAGATTATTAAATGGACGGCAGCATCACTGTTTGACCCGTTTAACTTCCTTTTCATGCATTCTAGTGCTGAGCCCCCTCGATAAGTAGTCATGGCTCTAACACTATACTCATATTTATAGGACATTAATTTACCCTCTGATGCGGAATTTCAGGTATTTGGAAGGTCTAGGTCACCTTTTGTGAGATAAATATTAAGCTGCAATTAATGACTTCCTGTTGTTGTACTACAAAGCTAAGAGGAACAGGAAGTCCTTCAGTACTATTTTTGTAAGCCCTCTTGATTGGATGAAAACTAATATGGTTAATGTTTTTCCAATGATGCAGAGTTTTTTTCCACATGATGTGTCATTGCCTCGTAACTGCTCTCTCACCGGGGAGGCCTTGATTATCCCACAAAACTCACTCGGTGGCTACCATACCCTGGGCAGAGTCTATTCCTGACTCTGGCAGCAGACTCCACAGTGAGACCCTCCACTGCCCGGGGCTTTGGCTGCAGCAGCTGCTGTTTTTATAGTAATGACAAACTTGGGAGAAAGAGATAAGCAAGTGTCATTATGAGCAGTTATTTAGTCAGAAAAGCCAAAAAAGTTACTGTTTCTAACAAATTCTAGCTGTACCATTAGCAAATAAAGTCAATGAGACTTAGAGGACCGATTCAGTCCTATCAGTGGAAACTTTAATCCAAGCGCCATTATGAATAACGTTTACTCTTCTTATCACATCCATTAGGTGAAACCCCTTTTTTTTGGCAAACATCACAGAATAAAGTACTTAGTGTCCAGTGTATTTTGAAAGGGAGCTGTTTTCCATGCTTATTCGGATGTATGTTGATATATTCAACCCTGCTGTTTCTCAATGAGAACAGGATCATAAGATATGGCTGGTCGTTGCTGTGAACTTACCTGAGTGCCTTTTGGTTTAAAATTGAGAGAGACCTGACTGCTCCTCTCTACTCAGACCAAATTACTGCCTTTAAAAATTGACAACCCCAACCTTTATCAATTAAGCTGCTTTATTATGTTCATAATTAATCGTAGGTGATGTGGTTAGGATTTATTAACACTAATCAATAGAAAAATGCTTTTGTTATCAAAGTGAAAACTTTACACTAAATTGATTTTACTACAGATATAGAAGACCCCGTAGCTATCTACACTATTACCCAGTTACTGGTTCTATTGTTGTGGCTGATTGGTGAGTATTGCCTCTTTCATCAGATCAGTTATGGTACTGTAATATTTGATGTTTCTTTGTTTGGATGATTGTCTTTTATCTCCGAACAACAGAAAACATCAACATTGGTTATAAAACTGAACCAGTAACTGGTTCTAATGTTGTGGCTGATAGGGCAAGGAAACACTTTTAAGTGTATAGAGGGGCAAGTAAGGTTCAGGTATTAATGAATTATTAATGAATTATTAATGATAAAATAAACAATGTTAACACTAAACACTTCGATACGGTTACATATAGTGTATATGTTAGAAGAAGTAGTTAATATTTATATGTAATATGAATTTATTGGTTAATTACCTATGCTAATGATGTTTAAGTTAAGTCTGTCCATCTTTCAGCGGAATTACTCAGATAGTTAAGGGCGGATTTGGATGATTGTTCTTAGAGACGTAGAGGTTTTGTTTTAATCTGGATCCTGATTTTCTTTGAAAGAATTCTTTAAAATTGCAGTACTTGAGTGCTAACAAGACATTTGATTTTAACTCTGTGGATAGAACCAGTATCGCTTGGACTAATACTACAAGATGAAAGTCCCGTAAGATCTACCACATTTTGAAGTGTGATATGTATCCAAGTAATATTTCCGATCTGGTAACTTGAAATGTTTAAATTCATATGGCGCACTGAAGATTTGCTACTAGGAAATAATCCTACAAGCTTGCAACTAAGCCCAAGTTGCAGTTGGATTGGATTGTTGATTCAGTTAGGTGTCAAATTTGATGCATCTTCAAAAATGACTGAATTAAATCTGGAATAAAATCTCCTGTCATTTTTTATTGAACAACTACACATCTAATAATGATACCAATGCGGTTCCAAATTCTAATGGTAGGTTTTCATGGTCAGTGAGTCACATTATCAGGATCAAAATATCCTAGGATAATTACTCTTAGGTGTAATAACCTATTTGGGAAGGGAGGCACTGTGTTTTTAATGGGGAATATATACGATTTGTAGGTCAAACATGGAGTAATCAGTGTTTGTTTCTTACTATAGATTGGTCATCATAGTCCTTTACTAATAATCAATGGTCACTGTGCGTGTGTGCGGGTGTGTGTGTGTTTGTGTGTGATGAGGGGGTTGGGTTCAGTGTTTTACAGCCTGGTGGATGACGCTGTTGCTGGCGCTGGAGGAGCAGACCCAGAGGCTTGGGTACCTCCTCCAAGTAGTCTAAAGAGGCTGTTTGAGTGATGGGCTGAATCCCCCACTGTGTTCTAGGGGTAAAGCGGTTGTTCTTGACTTCCAGGAGGTAGCGGATTGTGAGACAATCAGAAACACTTAGATGGGGATGCATTTCTTGGAAAAAATTGTCTCGATGAACATGATAGCACAACAACTTTGATTGCAATGAAGGCAGTTATATGCTGGAAGCTTGTCTACATCGTATATTGAGACCCCAAGTTTGCCAGCCATGCATAAATTATTGCTAATCCATTGAAAATGAATTACCATGGATTGTGCGTGGACATTGAAGTACTCCCTTCTGGGAAAATATAGTTAGAAAACTAATTCAATGGACCAGTGAAAATGTGAGTGTCTCATTGGTTGCAGAAATATAAACGTTTGCGTTTCAATAGGACCACCTGAGGAAGATGCTACCAATAAATTTCACATCAGTTCTCAGTTTTTGAACCCAGTTATTATCAGATAGAATTAACATGTTTCGTCATGACAAAGTAAGCTGTTCTTATGCTCTGCAAGGAGGAACAAACAGAAACTTGGTGTCGACAGCCTTTTTTCCTCAGTGCTTGATCCCCGGCAGAGTTATGAAATTTGAAATGGGGAGTGTTTGAGTGCAACCTGGGAAGTGAAAATGTACTTATTACGTACAATGTTTAATAGAACTGTCTTTTGGGGCAAAGTAGTTGCTTCCTAACTGGCTTAAGCTTTGAGAGAGATGAGTCAGCTCCCTACGCTGCAGTGCCGCAGGCCTAAATTACCCTTTTTACAGCACATAATAGAGAACATCAATGAAGGACAGTTTTGGTTATAGAGCCCCGCATCCTGTTAAATCCGCAATACCACAAACAAAGACACAACGGTAGAGTTCTCCAAGAAGATACTGGCATATAACATCTAGCCCAGGGCAAACTTGTTGCAGTCTTTGCATTAAGTTCTGCTCTTAAATGTCAACATGTATCCCTCATGCATGACGTGCTAGAGTAGGATCGTCTTAAACAGGAAGTTATACAATAAATATGCCACTGCTCAGTTTATGGGAAATGACATTTAACAGTTACTTACCACTTATAAGTGTGAGGAAAGGAGCTGCATTAGTTCAGTGACCAAAGTAACAGTCAAGATTTAATGATAATGTTTCACTTCAAGTCCGAAGAGAGACAAGTCAACACTGTGACCTTGATTATGTTAATCAAACATAATGGAGCAGAACTTATTGTGAGTTTTCAGACTAGCTATTGGTGGATCTCTACCAATGTAGGGGTCGTTTTCACAGAGCTACAAGCTAAGAGGTTCCTCTTAAGAGTTATTCAGAGAGCTGCCGAGAGTAACATTTACTAAGGAATTGGGAGAACACGAGCTAAAAGCAAGGGTGAAGTTGTACTTTTTGCTATGTATGATGTCATGTTTCATCAAATAGGGACTTATTGTTTCGTGATTAGTGCTGTTTTGGGTCTCTGTCTATGGCAGCAGAGGCAAGTTGTTCATACTGAAATAAAGATTTTGAAATAAATTATAGACAGATACAGTGTCAATGATAGCTGTTGACTAGTGTAGTATATGAGCAGCTAAATGTCAGCCTCTTATATATCTGTCTGCTCGACACAAAATAAGCTGGTATCCATATAAGAAACCTCGTAATTATCCCACTACTATAACCATGGCTGAGAGAAAGACAAACACAAACCAAACTGGACACAGGAGCTGCTGTTACTCTGGCCTTTGTGTAATATTCTCATCCTAAGAAGTTAGGAGTTCTTACGTTTGGAGTGACTCCTAAATCAGCAAAGAACTTAGGAGCTACTCTCAGGCGTAAGATGTTTTGTGAATACGGTCCCAGATAATTAATACTTTTGTGGAGTAATCAGCTGAAACACTGGGCTTCAGGGGAAAGGAATGCCTGACAAGACAAAGCAGAGCATAATTGATGACACTGATAATATCCTGCTCTGGTGTTTATACAGCAACTGAGCAGCTGAGTATAATAGTCCTTACATCAGTACCTATCGAGGAAAATAGCCAAAGGATTAGGTTTGTTTTTCTACTGCCATTGTTGAGTGCATGAGAAAGGAGAGGTTTAATTACAGGGCTTTGGAATGGCAAAATGTATGACGATCTCAGAGAGTGTGCTGTCAGAGCTGTGATTTGTTGTTTACAAGCCACATCTCCAGCCCATAGAGACACATCAGTCGATCCTCTCTGCAGGAGTCTTGCATGTAATCATGTCCCCCACACACAAACACTCACTTACTCGCTCGCACGCTCGCACTCTCGCACGCACGCACGCACGCACGCACGCACGCACGCACGCACGCACGCACGCACACTTAAAAACTTAACTGAATCAGAATCTTCTAAAGGGACACAGCTTAAGAAATCAATGAGACTTTTTTCTGATTGCATTGTTGGATGACTAATAGAGGCACTGGTAGGCTTGTTTATGGCTTCAATGCCTTTTCTTATTATTTAGGCGCTGTTATAGAGATACAGAGTCGAAAAACACAAGTTCTGATGAGGGGATTCAATTCTCATAGAGTCTCAGCTGATTTGCAAGTCAACGAAATATTAAATAAATCATTTTTATTGTTTGCAGGTGCTCAGGCTCATTCTTTTAGTCTCTCCCGGCCTGTTGCTTATTTCAAGTCACGACTTCGTGCTCATGTGAAAGCTATCAAACAACCACTGGGACAATGGAGCGAGATTTCGTTAAAAAAAAAAAGACCAGCAGAGCTGCAGATAAGACTTAGGTATCCATGGTGAGGAGCACAGACACAGACCCCAAATGTTGCACGTCTAAGCTAATGCCGACCGTCAGTTCCATCAGTTGTTGAAACAAATCATTGAATAGAAGAAAGACTCACTCACCAAATCTAAATATTTCATGTAATTTATTTTAATCTACACTCCCATCCACCTGACCGTGTGTTTACAGCTTTACTTGTCCTCTCAGTTCAGGTTAGTGTTGGTCTCATATGTGATTGGAGTGTCCGTCATTCATTACATTAGAGTCGTCCGTGTGTTTTCCTCGGACCTGTCAATATGTGATCCTCCATCTTTTTGTCTTTCTTGCTGAAATCCGAACCCCACCAGAGACCCCGTGACTCTAGCTTGAATCACTCGCCATGATCTCAGAGCCACATTTGTCTTTGTCCAACTTGGCTACGTTGCATCATGCTACCATTTTCAAATATTGCTGATAGCACTCTCCTATTCTTTCCGGGTGACGCTTTGCTCAAGCGTTTTGTAGAGAAATGAGAAACTAACTTGAGGTTATCTCTTGTTGGTGCAATTCATCTTGTTTGCCGCGTGAACCGTATGTCAGGGAAAGGTTTAGGTGATGAAACTATGAATTTAAAAGCTAACTGGGCACTGTGATTGCTTCTTTATACAGCTTTCAATGTTCTTCTCTCATCCTTATCACTGCCACCACAATAACACACTGATAATGAGATAATTGATGGCATATGGTCTTGTTCCTTGTCCTTTGGCGTGTCAATTGTCTTTTATGATGAGGAATAGAGATGGTACCAGTGGTACTTGACTGCATTTCTATTTTTTATCACTAACCCATTTTACAGATGCATGACCAATATTGCCCTTAGAGAGGATTTTCTTTATCCAACGTCCAAAACCGTGAGGGTAATTTGACTTCATAAATAAGAAATCAATTATGAGACGTTTTTTTTTCCACATCAGTCTCTCAAATGCCTATTCATCCCCACATTTACCCCTTTCAGACTTAAAGAGTGTGGACTATGATGGCAAATTGATATTTATGGCCACCCAGCGGTTTGCATGCCCCACAGTCAAGACAGAAACAAGTGCGTCTGAGGCTCGGGGAGCACAATAGAGAAGCACTTTGCTTTGGGAACTGCCGCAACACTAAATATAGCACAGAGAGCGCTGTCGCAGCAGCCAGGCTGATTGTCGAAACAGAGAGGATTATAAAGCCAGACCACAGCAATGCCCAGCTGTGCCCCGACTCACTCCGGGCAAGGGGCAGGTGAGATAGCTGGTCTAAGCTCCGACACCTCACCTAAATTTATTGTCCTTTGTTTCATACAGGGCACAACAAAAGTGTCCGGTCAATCACAGCGCTGCTTCATTCTCGTTCCCTCATCAATAAACCAGTTTCCCTCTTGCCCCCCCCAAATAGTGTGAACATTCATGGTAACAGAAATTTGGTTTTGAAAGCTGCTTGCTTTCCACATGAGCATAATTGTGTGTTTCCTCAGACACTGTATCCTCTCTGAGAGCAGCCTGACAGAGGAGGCATCCCAAGATAATCATCAGCCCAGATGCAGCGTAGTATTCCCAGGCCCAGTGGACCAGAGCAGAGGGACAGCCATCTCTGTCCCCAGCAGCATGCTGAGAAACATCCGACAGAACCGGGAGGACTATGAGGCCTACCTGGGTGCTGTGGCTCACCAGGCTGTCGGCAGCTTCAATCCCTGGGCTGTTGCAGACAGGTAAAAGACTGACGGTGGAGGCAAAAAAGGGAGGGTGACAAGCACCAATCAGCCATAACATTATAACAAACGACAGGCAACGTCAGAGTAACATTGATTATTTGTTTTATTTTAGCTATATTTCACAGGGAAGCCTCCTTGGCATTAAAATCTCTTTACAAGCAGACTTTGCCAGCAGCCAATCACATAAATACCATATGGTGTGCAAAACAAACCCCAAAAGAGCTATTCATACATGGTGAACTCTCAAGAAAAAGAAGCCCGTGTCTCCTCATCTGTCACCACATTCCTTATGATGCCTTTAAAAATATCAATTGATTTGAGTAAATCCAATTTTAGGTCCTTCTGTAAATTGTTCCAAGCCCATGATGCAGAGTAAGCAAATGTTGGTTTTCCCAGCTCAGTCTTAACATGGATAACATTGAAAGCAGCAACTTGGAGGCATACTTGGTAACAAAGATAAAGGTACCATGCTGCTTAATAGATTATTAATAATTAATAACAATGCATTTGTGAATATCTTGTTACAATGGCACCTGTCAGTTAGGGGCGCTGTATCAAACAGAAGTTGCTTAATACATCCCCAAAAAACATTTTGTCCTCAAAGTTGATGTAAGACATAAGACAAATTGTAGTAACTACAACGAAATTATGTTTGGTCCCTCTTCAATGGCAAAGGAGCACAAATAGAACTGTTTACCAAATACAACAGTAGCAAATAAAAGAGGAAGTGAATACACAATAAAGACTGAAAAGGATTGTGTTGGAAGAAATGGGCAAGCATAACAATCAAATTGACAAGGTGTCACAGAGCTGTTTTGGTGGCCAAAAAATGAGACCTACACATCAATAGGCAGGTAGTTATAACGTTATGACTGATCGGTGTAGCATCTTTGTTCCACTCCTTGACAGAAAGGGGAATAACATGACTAATAATGAACTCAGTAACCTTTTGGTGTCTTTGAGGCTACATAACATGTCACATGTTCAGCTTCTGTATTCAGAAAAAAAGGATTGTGCTTCCCACTCCACGGTTTGTCCCTGGACGCTCTTGACAGACATTATGTGCAATCTGAAGTGCTCACCCTTAGAAGCTCATGCAGAGATTATGGTTTTCATAACCCATTTCTGACATTCTCTCCCACTCACAAATTTGCACATTTAAAAGAATTCTTAAGTTGCTGCACAGCAGAGTGCGGAAGGCTCCCGGCCATCTGTGGCAGGATCCTGACTTCATCTATCAGTTACATTTTTCAAAGAAAGCCAGCACTTTTTCTATATGTGGTAAAGATGTGTATGATGATGCAAAGCTAAGACATTGTTTGCTGGAAAGCAGTGGTGCAGCCCCACTCATGCATTACTACTCGTGTCTCTGGCTCATTATCATTCCCACATCAGTAAACCAAATCTTACGAAGGACTGATTTGTAATCTTCAGAATTTCCAGTTAAATGAGAATATTGTGTGAAGAGAAGCGGTCCAATTATCTCAGTGTTTTTTTGGAAATGGAACACATATATAGAGGGATGTTCAACCCCCCCCCCCCCCCCCCCCCCCCCCCACACACACACACACACACACACACACACACACACACACACACACACACTCTACCCACTGCGCTGAAACCTGTCTGTGTGATGAGATGATAATGAGCATCCTACTGTTGCTACAGAGCCAACCCCCCCTGAAGGATCTCATTTAATCTGTCTGCTAACAGATTGATTGCAAAAAAGGCATCATTCACACTTCAGAGCAGCCAAAATACAGAAGGGTACACAAACTAAGACGCTATAAGCCGACTTTGAAGTTAAATACTTTTTTTACTCTGCCATGTTTGTGGATTAATTTTGTTTGGATAATTAGACATACGGAACATGGAGTTACTGAGTAGCATTAGCAAGGCTTTTAGTATATTAATAGTGTTATATTAGTGTTATGAATATGTTACAAACTAGATTCTCCACTCTTATTATACATGTTTTGCTGGGATCAAAGGATTCTTGTAATCAACTCTTTAAGAGGTCTGAGAAGTTCAACAAGACTCAATTATTTATGTTGTGTTGTTGCAATGATTTCATGAATTCGGAGCAAATCCAAGTGGGTACGCCACTTTCACTTATCTCCTGCGTCAGCGTCTGTGTGTTGACCCACATAATGATCAAAACACTGAGATGTAGCTCGGCGCTGCACCCAGCTCACCAGCGTTTTCAGTGATTTTCCTTCATTTTCTGCCTTTGAAGGCAAGGCACAAATTTCAGCGTTTATGTCTAGCCCTGAAAATCAGGAGTTAGCTAGTTTGAAAAAGCTGCTTTGCTAATCACACCAGTTTTACAGAAGATGATGTCAAGGCTGATGATTTATCTTTCCTCAAATTACACTTCTTAAGAAATGTGCATATCTGGGTGTTTGTCCTTGACTTTTTATCCGCACGTTTTCAAAAGGTTTATTTTAAGGGCTATTGACAATAAAGGACAGATACCGATTTATAATAATAATAATAATAATAAGTGCTACAAGGTAAAAGCATATAGAAGTACTGTTAACGTTAATAAAGTCTGAAGACTGGGAGTATGCATGTAAACATTCTCACATTTGAACAAAAATTAAAACAGATGCACTGCATATGAGACATCTAGCCACAGCTTATTTGTCCTTGTTCCTAGTTAGGCTCTGCTGAATAGAAACAGAGATATTTTAGACCTTTTAAACACATGACAACATATCAAACAACACTCTAACACATTAAGACAGCACGATTAAACATTAAAACAGCACGATTAAACATTAAAACAGAACACAATACAATCCTAATTCAAGTATAGTAACAAACTATACCACAGGTAGATAAATCATCACTTATAGTATAATAATTTATCCTTTATCGATGACACCCAGTACAACATAGCATCGCTGAGGGAGAAGTGGGCAGCCCCTCTGAAGTGGCTGGACAGCCCCTTGGGTTCAAGGTCTTGCTCATGGACTCCACAACAGGTAGACTGCTAGAATTGAACTGCCGATCTTCTGATTGGAAGATGGCAGCTGCACCCACTAATATACAGCCGCCCCACTAGTTAAACACAAAAACAGTTCAAACTGACGGTTAAGAACATTGACTAATGACGATGAGGGAGAACGAAGGGCAAAGAAAGTATGTGAGCTCTGTGGACCCTCACAGATCTTTAAGTCATACTTTTACCCCGAGAGCAAAAGCCTTAAAATCATTAAATGTGTTTTTTCCATTCGCTGTGGCTCCTTTGCAGTTAAATTCAGAATCACTTTGTGCAGATCTTTCCACTTACATCTTTACGTCTAAATATTTATTAATATCCTAAATAAATCCAGGTATAATAAAGACAATTTGGATCAAGAAAAATCCCACAGTCCATTAATAGTCAATCATTTTTAATTGACAAAAATGACCAAAATGATCTTTCCTATCACATTTTGTACTGATCTAAACCTAAATAATACATTTTAATATTCACAGTTGACCATTTCTTTAATTGGTTTTGATGAAAATAACTACGAAGTTTGACTTTTCTGTCAAATTTAACTTTGGATAGTTCTGTTATGCTTCCACAGCTGCTCCGGTAGAGGAAGCCGTCTTTGCTGTGTGGCTTCATGGAAAATTGATGACTTGACTTTTTTTTTCTTCTTCTACTTGTCCTGTTGTTTGTCGTCCCTCAGCCTCGCAGAGGAGTTGCTGTCTGACGCTCTGGCCGACGTGGTTGGAGAGTTTCAGGATGTCCTTGAGGAATACGCAGAGGCCGTTTTCACCTCAGAGTTTCTTCAACCTCTTCAGTCGCCTCCTGCTTCAGCCATGGGTCCGATTAGCCAGTAGAACTTTACAGCACCATGGATTCGATGTTTCAGATAAATGGCTGGAATTCCATGTTTTATTATTTGCCATTTTGGAATGATTGTATTTAAGGAGTGTGTTTATTTTTTACTATTTTGTTGTGGCAAAGCAGGACTTTTTTAAAATGTGGTTGTAGATATTTTTATTTAATCTGAGGCAGATAAGATCATCGAACAGCACTGGGAGCATTACCCACAATTCACTTTTTTCCCCCATCCATTGAATTCCTCTGGGAAAGTTAGTTTTAGTTTCGATAAGCTTGGAGGGACCATTACAACATTACAGAGGATTATGAGATTACTGCCCTCCCATTGCACTTGGTTTAAATCCCCCGGAGGATTACTCACACTTTATATTTTCACATCGGAATATGGAAATAAATTAACAGCATACAGTCTCCTGAAAATGGATGTAGGGTATCATTTTGTCCAATCTATGTAAGATGATTTCCTCTTTAATGACTAAATTAAGTGCCTAGAAGTGCCTAAGGGCAGCGGAAAGCTTTATTTCCTCTCAAGAGGGACAAGTGTGATCCCAGAACATTATGACCACCATGAGAAGATGAAGCAAATCCAGACAAAGGTTCTTTTTGGAGTTTAAATTTGGAAAAGGAACGCTTCCTAGTGCCTTTGCTTATGTCTCCACGTTAACCAAGCAAAATATGGTCACTACCACACATGGATCGCCAAAACATTATAACCTCTGGCAGGTGAATGCAGAATAATTGTGATTTTCTTGATAGAGTGGCACCTCTCAGTAGATGGGATCTTTCCAGCAACAAGTGAACATTTTGTCCCCACATTTGAACATAGGAAAAAGTGGAAAGCAATTTTTACCTGAATAACTTTTACAGAAGCCAAATTGTTTTGTCTATTTGACTGGTTCAGAGCATCTCCAGAACTGCATGTCCTGTAGGGTGTTGTTAGTCTGCAGTGATTCACCTGTACCTACGATTATGGTTGAACCATGCTGATTATGGCAGGACTTCAACCATAACCAGTGATCGGTTAATGTCGCGTTCGAAGCACTTTGATATGTGGGGAGTGAAAACTCGCATGTATCGTCCAATCTCCCATAGAAGAACTACTGAAGCACAAATTGTTGAAAAACTTTATGCTTCTTCTGATAGAAAGGTGTCAGAACACACGTTGCATCAAAGAACCAGGTTTGGTGTTGGAAAGCGGACCTATACATGATGAATCAAGTATTTTCTTATCATGGCTGTTCAGGGAGGGAGGGTTTGGCAGAGCAAGAAACTGCCTGAGTCCCGTGAGAGCAGCATTAAATTCATGCAGATAGAGTGGGAGGGGTCACACCCAGATGCTGCACAGGCCTGTGGGGACCGACCTTTACCAGGAGACATAAAGATGGCATGATTTAGCTCACATTGAGTCTGCCATCCCTGTTTTCTCTCAAGCTGGGTTTACAGTGTGTCTCAATACATGGAGGCTTTAACAGACTTGAGCTTGGTGAACATTTCTTCTTTTCGATCAAGGACAATTAGAAATCAGTAGCCTCAAAGTGAAGGGAGCGTGGTTGTCCTTATTTATACAGGCAGTAAGAAAGGAGGTTGCACCGACATTGAGAGAAGGAGACCGGAAACACACACAGATTGTGGTCATGTTCCAAGGGTCGCTTTCTCATTATTATTTTTATGGTTCATGAATTTCAAACTTGTCCGCCAAGAGGCATCTAAAAGACAAATCCTCAGCAGGCACCAAGCTGCATTTGAGCTCTGAGTCTATTGTCAAAGCACCAGACAAAGGCAGTTAGTAGTTGCTGGATTGTTATTGGAAATATTTATTTTCTTCTTTATAAGCAATGCTGAAATGTGATTTTATTTTTGGGGTGGGGCTCAGTTTGGATTTATTTATTCTATACATTCACAAACACAATTAGGAATGTTTTGCATATTATTGTAATCTGTAATGGTCAGAGGGTCGACCTTGCTGCCAGAAAGCAGCGACTCATTATCAGAGCTTATTTCAGAATCTCATTCTGGAGAGACTGCAACCTATGTGTAATATATTCATGGTAGCATGCTGCACAGGTACGTCACTGTCTGCTTTGTGTCCCTATTTACGTTTTGAACTAACAGCCTCTATTAAAAGCAGATGGATAAGAACTCTTTTTTGCTCATATTTGCTACAGGGATGAGATGAGAGATTGAGTTTTTTTCTGATTAAGACACTGATCTTACCTTATAGAGCCATCTTTTAAAAAAATGGGCCCTGACAGTATAGGAAATGTTTCCCATTGTAGGTTATTTTAAGTAAAATTAGTTTGAGGCTCTGTTGGATCATAAATCACCTGTAACTGTGATGCGTCGTAGTTTGCATCATTAATTCATTCACAGTTTTGCTCTGTTGGGGTGATTAATGGAGTCAGAGCCAGCTTATAGTTATGAAGTATTGTCTTGAAACAAGCAACTGAATTGATGGATTATGGGAATGAAAAGATATTCCGTCAGCCTTAAAGCAGGCGGGAGACGAAAGGCTCAGGGTCCTTACGCAGCGTGTAAGGTGACACACACCAGCTCACACTAGCAGTGGACGTTTCAGTGCTATGGGTTTTCACCCATCCACAAGAAGCTGTTTCTTGTTCAGCAGCCACACTACATAAGAAGAAATGCACATATGGCCATCTGTGCCACCCACCTGAACAGAGTATTCACATCTCTAAACCTCTGTTGGTGCCTCACTGTATGTATGTGAAACTATTTCTCAGTTTTAAAGAACATCCATCCGTTAATTTTCTGTAACCACTTATCCTGTTCAGGGGAGCTGGAGCCTATTCCAGCTCACATTGGGTTAGAGGCAGGGTACTCCCTGGATAAGTCCCCAGTTCATCACAGCTTCCTATTTTGCATGTTTTTGGTCTGTGGGAGGAAGCTGGGGTACCCGGAGAGAGACCCCCAAACACGGGGGTAACTGATTCCAGAACCTTCTTTCTGTGAGGCAATTAATGTATGTATTAATTAAAAAATAAAGTATGGAAGGATTTAGATGATTTGGGAAGTTACTCTGCCATGTGTCTAAAAAGCACAGATGATGGAAACCTCCTTGTAGTTGACGGCACATAATCTTATCAATGCGCAGCAGCCCCCTCCTCCGCCTCAGTTAATATCAGTGCTTGGGCTCAAATGTAGTAACTTGACTTTGTTAACGGGGCAGAGTGTTGACCAGCTGAGGAATACATCCCCATGTCCCTCAGTGCCGACCAGTGTTGCTGCGTAAACAGCAATGGTTTCATTCATGTTAGGTCCGAAATGGTCGTAAAACTGGTCTGAGTGAGTAAATATGAACTATTAGAATGTAACATTGTGTATACAAGACAAATTTATATGCACTAAATTTGCACTTAATTGGCCCAACGGTTGAGAAATGATGTTCAGAGAGATTGTGGGGATAGAGCTCTCCCTAGTATCTGAAAAATCCAACCGACCTTTCCCGAAATCAATCGAGTTCTTCCTAGCACTGAGGATGACGTTTCTATAATATTCCTGACTTTCTGAGGATATTATTAAGAAACTAAGCACAACCCTTCTGCATCTTTCACCTTACTTTTTTACTACATAAATAGGCAAACGAGGGTGGACGTCAAATGCACCATGGTCTCTAGATCCTGCATTATAGGTTTATTATATTATATGTTTTATTGCTGATCTCAGTGTTTTTTCAACGTTTCGTCATCACCGTCATACATTGTAAATCGGTGATGGTGGAAGAATGACTCACGGTATGACAGCAGAAGGAGTTGCATGACCTTTTCCCTCAACAGCTTATCACTCATCAACTCATTCAACTTCCTCCTTTTTCAACAATAATTGAAGCGGAGAGTGAGCTTAAGGCTCTTTGTCAGGAATTACCATATATGAAAGGGGAGGAATTTGAGGACATTTCATAAAATAGTCTTTCACAATGTTCAAAGGAAAGCAAATGTTGATATCAATCCCTAGAATTAAAGATTGGAAATGAAATGGCATTGGTGATTGCACAATTAAAAAAAAATATATATATACTGTAACAATTCAATTAAAGCTATCCCGATGATTATGGATATTTGAAAAACACACACAGATATACCATAAACGATCATTTTATTTTTCCTGAAGGATATGGAAGTCGAGGTCCAATTCACAATCCTTAGAATATGCTTTTATTGCATCTCATTGTGAACCTGCTACACACCAACTTCCCTTCTCACCATCTTTATGAAATTAAAATGTCATAGAAAGGACAAAAGGTCAGGGTAAAGTCCCTGACAGTAGATAGTATAGAACACATTCTATACTAACGTGTGTTTTTAGTGTCCTGCCCGAACAGTAATCACTTAACGGTGAAATGGTGCTTGTCTCCTATTTCACCACGTTTAAGAGCCGCTGTGACATTCAAGGTGCAGTAAGTGCAAACATAGAGCGCTTTGTTTGGTACTAGGCCGTTGAATATGCTTTCCCGTCCCGATGGCCACTGAATCACTCGCTCAGAGAGGCAAATCTGCTGCTTCGGTGGTCAATTCAAGTTTTCTAAAGTGCATAAATATTGTATTTTGTGACTAATACCTCCCATGCTGCAGGAGCAGGTCTTTATTTTCAAATAAGTCTGAAAGCGTTTCTGCCACCTGTAAAGATTGACTTTATACCAGACTCCCAGTGTGAGCCTCTACCCTGGTCTGACAAACTGTAACTTACCTCTCATTACGCCTGTCCGGGTTCCTGCCTCAATAAGCACACACACAAATAACACACACAATAACAACCCGCATTTTGTTCCCTATTAAATCAAGGATTATCTGGATTTAATCACTATCAAACAAACACTGTCATCCTCTGGTGTGCTGACCCCACCCACCATCAGCAGTCCGTTTTATTCAAAGATCACACGACCACGCCGGAATGAAAACCCCCTCTAAGACGCCTTTGCTTGTTTATGCTAAACAGAACAACTGTGGAACAACGCTGTGCATTTGTGTCATTTTGAACAGTTTGCCGTGGTTCCGCTCGCAAACGAGGCGTAAGGAGTTGCTCAGCGGTACCCGGGCCTGTTGTGACGTCTTACTTACTTTAAGGAGATTAACATGGTAGAAGACAATCATTTACCTCCCCTGTTACATGGTGGCTGATCAGTTTGGAGGGTAAGGAGCTCCTGGGCTTTGCTCTCCTCAATTTGAAGACTTTTTCAGCTGATTTTCGATTGATTTAGTTGCTACACTCTTACAAATTCCAAACATGCATGGATGAGAAGGAGTATTAGGGCCAGGCATAAGAAAAATAAGTAGAGGATTTATTTTTCATATTTCATTTCGAGAAAAATGTTGACACGTCGGGGAAAAAAGTCAAAATGTTGATAATAAAGTTTAAGTCAATCTGAGGAAATGTCTTTTTTTTTTTATTCAGCCTTTCGAGAATAAAGTCCAAATATGGATTTTTATGACAACCTAAAGCCGTACAGCTTTACATTAATTGTTGGATTGATGGTTTTAATTGCTGAGTTGTGTGGATGGAAGCCTACAGAACAAACAACAACCTCAAAGAAATAGCAGATTACTTCCTCCCACCCGTTGTACACATGGGAGGATGTGGAGTGGAGCTACTGCTCCTTTACGTCAGAGGGAGCTCGTTGAGGAGGTCCGAGTATCTGATCAGGATTCCTCAAGGACGATCCCTTTGGAGGTTTCCCAGGCATTTCCAGCTGGGATGGACCCCGGGTTGGATCCAGAAATCCCTGGAAGGATTATATATTGAATTTGGCTTGGATCCCCCAGGATCCCCCGGGACACTTAAATATATATAGATAAATATTATCCAATTTTTTCAGCCTTGTTTTGCGAGACAGGTTGACACAATCAAGTTAAATAAATGCGAGGTTTTATTTCTTAGAGTGTATTAGCTGCTCACATTCTGCCTCTCTTTCATACAAACGCTTTCTTTGCAGTTACACAGAGTGAATGGGTAAAATAAAGATGTACTATTGGAGCGGCTGTATAATTGTGGTTAGAGTTGCTTTTTTAAATGCTGCTGAGTCTGAGAATGTCTGAGGATAGCACACACACACGCATACATACACATAATCCCAGCAATGCTGTCCCAACACAGTACCAGAGTGAGGTGGTTGGGGTTGATTGGTACTGGTTGGGGGCAGTTGGAGGAGCCCATCATCTCTTAGAACCCGGGATGAAATATCTGCTCTATACATCACTGGGAAAATCAGAAATGTCAATTTGTTTGCTTTTGTCTTATGGATGTTCACTATAGAAATCTTTCTTCTCATGGTGATGTACTTTGGAATTAGAGTTCCGTCTTCATCAGCATTTACAGAATTTTCCTTATTTCAGAAACTCACTTTATTTCATTTTCTCACTTAGTCAGGACAGCCGTTTGGTCTAATCAGTGTTATCTATCTTGCTTAGCCTTAAGGCTTCTTCCTATTAGCTTTTTCCGCGTAGTTAGATCTCAGTGCAGAGTCAAACAAGTGTTGTCCCTGGCTCTATCTTCATAAATACAATTTGGCTGCCTGTATCCCTCGTAGACTTTGGTAACGTAGCATGTCCTGCTCTCCGATTGCAGTCCGTTGGTTTGGCCACAGGCATTTTCCCCTATCAATATTCATTTGTGTGGATGGGCCTGCCAATTCATACTGTGACCAGACCGTCGTTGTGGGATTGTGTGACTGGCGAGAAAAGCTAAACACAGAAAAATCATATCATGATCCTTCACGCTGTTTGAGTCAAATCCGTGCCATTAAGAGCAAATTCCCGTCTGAAAGTGTTTCACCATGCAGTGCAGGTCAAGATCAGCTTAAAAAATGAATCAGAGGCTTCCATTAGGTAAAACATCTGTCAGAGCAGATCACATCTCACAGCTGGATTTAAAGCTGACGTAGGAGGATCCATCTATTTGATTTCTTTTCTTTATCCCTAAGTGTAACAATCGGAAAAACTCTATTCAAATGTCATCTTAACTCGGAGGTCTTGGTTGGTTGACTTTATTTTGAGCAAAACAGATTTTCCTCCCCTGTCTGGGTGACTGCCCCTCCGTGACCACGGCGGCACCTGATGCTCCATGATCAATGAGGGGTCTTAGTTTTCTCACCTTAATCCGGGCTGCGGGGATTTATTGAATCTCTTTGATCTTGTGTACTTTATATCCTTATTTGTGCGGATCAGTAACAACCATCCCCTGCGCAGGCGGAAAAAAACCCAACGCTGCACAGACCTATTGTGTGACAACAAAATTACTTTTCCCAGCTTTAAACAAAAACACATGCCTTATTCATGCAATATGCTCGTGCCATCTTATGATTTTGTTGTGATTTATCAATATTATATTTTCTTCCAGTCTGTAGATATACACTAACCACACTCTGTAAGCGAGAGAAATTATCTACTTGTGAACCCTAATGCCCATGACAACAGGCAAATATAGGCACCATAAATTGCTCAGATGGCACAACTGCACAGTAGAGTATTTCATACAATGGTTAGTTTGTTCTCCATTGGCATTGATTGCAGGAGTCATCCTCCTCTTCCTGGACTCACACAGTCACCAGATCTCCTCCTGTGGTGATGGCGAGGCCCTCTTCAGTCTCCGCTGGCGGAGTTACTGAGTCTATAGAGGCTTGTTTATGCTGCTACACTCAGCCTGATCCCACAGGTTTTCAATCAGGTGTGGGTCAGGACTCATCGCTGAATAGTCGAGAACGGGGACACCTTTCGCCTCCAGAACCCCAGCACACATATGCTTTGGTCACCCACATTGCTGCAGCTGGGGGAGTATGTTTAATCCCAGTTCTGGGTTGTTACAAACGTACGACTACACACATTTGGTGGTACGTTGTTCCTCCTCTAGCTACACAATACTGGTGGTGAACTTCCACTAACCGGTTTTTCCATTGTATTGTAGTTGGCATTGATTTGATTGTTTTTCCTTGCCACGAAAAGTAGCCTTTTCAATAAGTAAGCCTCTCGTTATTCCATTATTGCCTGAGGGATTATTCCATGATATAAAGCTATGGATCCAGCTGTAAATCAATATTCAAAATTGCAAAAACTTCTGTATGAATCCCTTCCCAGTATGATTTCTATTTTGGGCAATCCAAAAAAATATGTGTGTGATCCCTTACCTGTTTACTGTTCCTCCAGCACAGCTTTGTTTTCCTTCTAGCAGATTTTGATACAATGAAAGGAGTCTTGAAGTACCAATTCCTGAGTTCCCAATTCAATTCTTGTCAAATAGGAGAAAGATTTTCTCAAACTAGGCCAAAATGTGAGCACAAAGTTTTTATATCCCATGAGTCTCCAACATGATCTACTTATGTAACTTTTCAACGACTTTTATCCCCTGACACCACTGTATTTAATGCAGTGTTTCTCAAATGGGGGTAAAAGGACTACTAGGGGTACACTAGGATGAAAAACATACATAAAAAATAATGGTTTTACTAAGAGAAACGAGAAAAAAACTCCAATCATCCAGAATTTTTTTTGGAAACTGCAAACAACAAATGCGATTATGCACACTCTGATAGCAAAGTATGAATATTGAATGCAGATGAAAATCAACAGAAATTGCTGATTAAATGTAGCACAAATAGGAGATGAAGTGAGAAAAAAAAAGAAGCCAACACAATTCTGTAAATGACTCACAGAGCTCTTCGTCAATAAGGACTGCAATGCGGTTGGATTCCTGTTACATGATGACAAACCATGAGTCTTTACTTTTGAGACCATTCAAAGATTTGACATGAAGCATGGAAGTGTTTATCTATAAGAAGTTGATCCTTTAATAAATCGGACACATGATGCCACATTGCAGATTGTATGACTTTAACTATGAAGGTTATTATAACTAACCTCTGAGCCACGTGTCAATAATCTCATTAAATCCTCTTGCTACCACCGAAGAAATATTATTCCAACCATTTTCCTCTCTCATTAGTAGCATGTGCATGTATGCATGTATGCATGTTTTATTTATGTAAAAATATGATCAGGATGTACAAGACATTACAGTTAATAACCATAAAAAACACCTCATGTCATCCTGTCAACAGTCACATGACAGTCAGTGACATAAAAATGACAGTAACTCACAATTAATTCAGACTTTTTAAGCTTAGAAATCCACATTATTTCACAAATCTAAACCAAATTTTTTCATATGATTTCTGTAGAAATTATGGTATGCACTTGCTATTAAAGTTATTTTGTCCACTTTCAGTTAAAGTTGAAAGTTTAAGGTTTACTACCAGCTGTCATCCACACAAAATATTACTCTTATAGTGATGACTTGTTTGTAGCATTATGGTATTTATATTCCCGAAAGGCAGGGGATATTATATTACATTATGGAATCATGATCGCTGCCGTGTTCATGGAACACTTTCAAATGTTCCACCTTCATTCACGTTAGTGTGCGGAAGTACTGGATTGATATTGGGAAAGGTATTTCCAACAATAAGGAGTGTTTTATCTCCGAATGATTTGAACTAGGATTTCTCAACCATAGGCTCCAGCTCCCACGATCGTGAACAGGATAAGTGGTTACCGATAATGAATGTTCCGATTTAGGCCAAATTTGGGGATTATGTATCAACTTAAAGAGATTTACATGTAAATATGACATTTTTACTCTAGCTATTCATATTTAACCAAATAGGGGGAGAAAACACTTTTTTCAGTGCATAACTTAAAAACTATTTCATGGATCATTTGTGAGGAAGAACTGGAGTGATTTAGGAAAAGGTGGGTTATATATTTCTGACACTAGGGGGAGCTGTATCCAAACGTTTTCAAGCTATAATTTCTCAACTGTTGGTCCAATTTAATCCAAACTTGCTACAGATTTGAATGGACTCGGGGAGATCTATCCGTTTTACTTTGATAGTTCATATTTTGCTCACTAGTGAATCCTGTCGACATAACTTCACAGTTATTTTGAGGATTTCAATCAGGAGGATTGAGGGACTTTTTCTGGGATATACCCTTGCTGCTGGTTCTATGTGTCTCTTAAAATACAGTATTTGTGTAAAGAATGTTTTGCAAAGGACCATAACTTTAGTCTCGAGGTCCTGGCTTGATGTCCTCCAAGGGATGGGTTTGCCCCTGTTGTGACATCATCAAAGATAGAGACTCCTCGACTATTTTTGCTCGTTATGTTAATCTCTTGTGCATTAATTGTTACCAGTATTTTTCCTTGGACCGTCAAAGAGGGATGCCTTCACGGCCGTATAATAATCCCTTTTTTTTATAAAATCAAGAAATTGGTAACGTGTCCTGTTTTAACTTGAGTGCCTTTACTGATCGGTCTCAAGGTCAAGTCCAGTGACCAAGGGTGACCAAGCATTTTCCATCATGGCACCTGGGCAATGGAATTCCCCACCTTAGGCGATTAGGCTTTCCAACGACCCACTACCCGATTTTAAATCATTGTTTAAAATGTATTTGTACAGGGAAGCCTTTCCTGCTGTGTTTTTTTACAGTCTTCAGTTTCACAGATAAGTTTTAACTGTGATGGTTCTATTCTTCATGTATTTTGTGAAGCACTTTGTACCTCTGCTATGCAAATAATTATAATGATAAATATAGTGAAATTATGATTTATTAAAGTTATTCTTTCCAAACAAACATACTTCTGTGCCAATCAATGGGTATCGGGATGGAAAAATATAATCCCCCCCCCCCCAAAAAATGAAAACATTATTGAATGTTTTATCAAGATTTGAGAACCGCTGGATTAATGGACCTTAATAATGACGACGTGATGAGTAGCTACAACACGGCTTTCACTCCAACCCATTTCCAGTCGCTGGCTGTTACTTCATCATTTCCCCAAAGTCAGAAACTGTTAGGAAAGAGGACAGACGCGGGCGCGCGCGCACCGCTGGAGGCAGTCGAGCAGCAGATCGGGTTTGTTCGGTAGAACTCTGGCTGATGTTAACGGCACGTTGGAGACAAGGACGGGGAGTTGGGTGTGCATGACATGTGCGCAAAGTCCGCATTAATGCAACTAATAGGCAAAGTATGTCTGCAGCAGAGGCGGGTCGATGCTCGGAGGGACTTGCCACAAGTGAATGAGAGGACAGCTACGGATTCTCCCGTTCCTGATCGCGTCTCTTCACGGTGAGAGGAGGACGACACGGCAGCAGTGCACCGCTTCCGTCTGGCGGGCGTCAAGGTGCTGCAGGCGGGAGAGGGACGGAGGAAGAGCCGCTGCTTCATTGACCGATCCGAAGGGGTCCGCAGAGAGTGGCTGCAGGCAGACAGGGGGGACACTATGTCAAAGGAGGCGAGAGGAAAAGGTGAGTGGTCTCTCCATACACGCGCTCGTGCTAACAGGTAGAAATGCGCATCTTGTGCCGGTGGCTTCCGCCGCGCAGCGCCGCGGGCAGGACGGAGGAAATCTGTAGGAATGCGCGACGGTCAAATTGGATGTATGTCAAACAGCACCGTGTCTCCTCTTCTGTCTGTCAGTCCGACCTTATTGTCTCCGCGAGTCCGTACAGGTGTGACAACCAAGTGTGTGATCAGTCAGAATCAGATTCCCTGAAGAAAATGAAGACCAAATATTGACACGTGAGCCATTATTGACCCAAACACTCAGAACCCTGTGGTCACGATGAGTGTCTGTCCCTGTTCTCACTGCTGGAGGCTCGCTCTCATCCCAGCTCCATCGCAAACAGACACTTTTCCCCATCTATATATGAGGATGGCACTATTGTGACTAACACCGGATTTAAATTCAGGATGTGTCTCTTTGGTTTGGAAAAAACCCTTAAAGTCAGGTCAGTCCAGAAAGAGTGCTCAACTCATTATGTCCCATCATCCCAAATGATCATAATAGCCAGGAGAAGTGCACACGAATAATACAGGGTTCATTGCATTGCTCATTATTACTCATTATCTTTGCTAAGGGGGGGTTACGTTTTCAACCCTGTCTGCTGATTTATTTCATAATTTACCCAGCTGGATTTTGCAAAAACATGGAGGCATTGTGGTGCTTCAGGAAGAACCGGTGAAGAACCCGTTACGCACGCAAAGGGAATAAACTGTGGATTCATGCTCTGGGTCTGTATCTAAGTCTACGACTGTATGTCCCTGGTATTTGTCACTGTCACCATTCTTCTTCACTGCTTTTTCTTTTTTTAATAACTCGAACCAGTAGTCAACAAAGTTTTTAAAATTGTTTTCACAATGGTTAAATAATAATTACAATAGTACTAATAATAATTGGAGGTAGGGTATACATTTGAGCTTTCCCTTAAAATGAAGCAAAGGGGTTTTCCTGTGATGAACCGGCTTATTTTTTAAGAAAATAAAAAGCTTAAGCGACAGTCACAGCGACTGTGACCGGTTTCCTTCTGCATTGTGTTTATTTATTCTTGGGACCGGAAATCTCTTTGGAGATGCTCTCCGTTTATTCTGTCAACATTGAAAGAAATGTGCCACAGTTCACGCAGATTCAATCCCTCCACTTCTTCACTTAATTAATTAAATAGGGGGATACCAACAAAGAAGAAATGAGGAGGGGACTCAGATATGTCTTATAAACAAAAGAAGAAGAAGCTGGAGGTCCTAACAGTCAGGTAAAACAAAAATAAAGTTAAATCTAACACATTTTGTGGGTAACCTCCTGGTTACACGAGGAGACTGACCGCTGATGCCATTAGTAGGGTGGCCACCAAAAAGGAGAACTCAAGGCTTCAGTGAATTATGGCAAGCGATACAGAGAAAAATCAAATATTAGCTACGGTATCTATGACTAAATAACTCGAAATTGCGGGCAGGGGCAAAAATCAAATTTTATAGGAAGGGGGCACCGAAAAAGGTCATGTCTTTTGGCATCAACATTTTCACAATTCCCTCTCTAACAGCTTTTTGGTATTGCCATGAGAACATCTACAAATTGCTTCTTCAACAAACTATTATTCATGTTTCTCGCCAAAAACTACATTTTACAAGGTTACAGTTCAACACATCTTGATGAAGATGACCCTGCTTCTCCCGAAACTGGTTGTTACTGAATAGACATTGAACGCACCATGCAGTATATCTCCGCACAATGTGCTGCTGACAGCTATGTGAGCAAGCTCTCCTGCCGATAATGGCTTTTTAGGAATAAGAATATAAGATGTTAGTAGGAAAAGAAACGAAAGTATTGTATATTTGCATCTGGATGGTCGCCACTGGTGACTAGCAGAACAAAAACAGGTTGCGAAATTGAAAAGTTAGTCGCATTTTTCCTCAGTAATTTGTACATATTGTCTGAATTTAATTTTAAGTTTCTTAATTATCATCTAATATTGGTAGAGGGATGTTAGAGATGGAGCTGCCGGGCAGGAGAAATGAGGGGCAGACCAAAGTGGAGGGTTCTGGATTTGGTGAGAGAGGACATGCATTTGGTTGGTATGACAGAGGAAGATGTAGCGGGCAGGGCAGGATGGAAAAAGATGATCCACTGTGTTGAATCGTAAAGGAAACAGGCAAAAGAAGTAGAGATGTCTGAATTAATCAGCAACTAAAAAAAAAAATTCCCAGGCAGGGAGTTCACACCATTTTTATACAACATCGTTAATCGGTGTATTCCCCGTCCTCTATTGATTCCAGCTGTAATCCTCCTCTTGGACTGGCGTATACTCCAAAGGTCATCCTCTGTGATATTCGCCAACTCTTCACTCGTAGTTGGAACTGCTGCTTTAGTCTGTGGAGGATGATCACACTGTCACAGTCACTCGGTTTAGTCAATCCTCAACCAACCCATCGGGTTAGCTAAGAAGTTTGCAATTCAGAAGAGAATTCACTGCACCAAAGGGGTGTGGTAGGCTGGATAAAACAGGAATTTAATCCACTTAGGAGGAATCAGTATTCTAGTTTTAATGACATGGATGTATTTCTCTTCTTCCAAAGGTCACCTTGGTGCTTCAAGTTTCACTCTATTTTAATTTTACCCTGGTCTCTTTTGGACCATGGGAACCCTCTGAGATTAATTTCCTTGCACTAACCATTAGTTATTCTGACCTTTTGACGGTCCAGCTGCAGTTTGGAAGCCTGTGAGCTCAGAGCGTGAAGTAAGCTGAGGTAAGCATGCCTGCTGATAATTAAAACCAGCTTAATTACACTGAATAATATAAGTCATAGGAAAATGACTTCATACCCCTGGTTTCTCAAATCAAGGACTAGACACATAGAATCAGACAGAGGATGTTTTAACGGTAGGGACAGACTTTCATAACTTTGGATTTCAGTTGTCGGTGTGTGGGCTAATTTGGTTGTCAGATTAATATGCAGTCTGGAGTGACCGTTCTTGCTGATGGATTATTATATTCCATTTCAGCGTGGCTGATGTTTGTGCAGGTAAGAGGGTAGGTGAAGGTGAGGTTTGTGTGGATTGCACTTCTGATGATCATTTTGGAGGTACAGACCAGACTCACATCCCAAAACCTGATTTTATTTGAATTGTTTAATTTGACTTATCTTTGAAAGTGTGTTTGCTCAGCAGAATAAAAAAATGATACTGGACATTCTGTCATTCTAGCATCGTATGGTCTCATGACTAACAGTCGGCACTGCTGACAGTGACTTCATCAGTTCGGATATCACTCAGTTCTTGCACCACACCTTAGTATTTGAAATGATGTCATGATGATTGTCTGAGCCCAGTCTGGCTCTTGTCACTGAACCACAATTTAGGATCCCCACACCTGACAAATCCCACTTAAACCCTTGCAGATTGTCAAGCAGGGTGCTGTTGATGTGAGGTGGATGTGCTATTGTGGAAATGCAGAGCACGTCTGGTGGACCGCCAGGCATCCAGTATGCTAATGACACAGTCCTGGTTATATTGTCCCAGTTGTGCCATTCTTGAAGATTTCCACATCTGTCTCTGTCTCTGTTTTTTTTTGTTTTTTTTTATTCTGATGGGCTAGCTAAAGAAAGAACTGGTCATTTGGGATTTGGTGTATAAAGAGATTGTGGCTGTTTCTCTAAAACTTGTTTTTACACATCACAAATCAGTTGTGTGTGACCAAACCTTGAGAATGATCAAATGGCCCGCCGAACATGTAGAAGAATCAATTTTAAAGAAGGGAGAATTAAGCCTAAACTAGAGTGCTGTTTCTTTATAAATCCCTTCAGTGTAACAGACGAGTTTGGCCTGGACAACACGGTTCCCAAGGCAAAGAGGTCTCAGGGGAGGGCTGAAAATTCAAGGGAGTTCAAGAGTTCTAGTTCCAGAGGGTTTTCATTACCATTTCGGAAATATACAACTGATGACATATTACAAACATTCTCCAGGGTTGTGCTGTTTCAAAATGATAAACACGGAGTGCCCATTTTTAGACAAAAAATGTGCAAAAACACCTTAAGAAAGGAAACATTTAGGGACAAAAACAACGTATGAGCAGTACAGCACAAGCTGCACTGTTGTACTTAAAATGCATGTATGTATAGTAAAAACTCTAAAAGTGTAAACAATTTAAACATTGACTAATATAAACTATAAACTATAAACTAATGTAAAAGTTGTGTGTGTGTGTGCATACATATATTAGCTTCAAGTCAGTCCAGTCTTTGTGAGGTGAGGAGTGTGATGGCTTGAGGGAAAACTGTCTGGCTGTGATGGCCCAAATATTTCTGTTGTTACTGAATGGTAGAGGGGTGAGCAGTTTTAATGAGTATTCTGCGAGGTCACCCACAATACCTCCCACGATCTTGCCATTCAGTTTACCTCATATTGCATTTTGAAAAAAGCGCCATGCACCGTCTGTGTGTTCCGCAGATAGATGTGTGCGGGCACTAAAGGGTTAGCTCCCCAAGCAAAACTGTGCACTCGAGCGCGGCCCAGGTGCATATTTATGTAAAAGCCCGACTGACTGAGTTCGGCCCGAACTCAGCAGACCTTCTGTTTTCATGTCTGAAACGACCAGTGTCCAACACAGTTAACTCTGGCTTTAGCTCTGAGTTTTTACTCTGTCACACAGATGATGTTACCATGGTTACCACTCATCTGTTTATCTTTCATAATCATGTTGCCAGAAAAAATGGCTGCAAAAGGGTCTTTTTTTGGCTCAGTACCCTTATAGCTAGTATTTTAACCCATTAAACACAAATATTACATGCTGTCATCAGAAGTTATAAATGAACTTAATCTGGAGTTTCACCATTGACAAACTGCATAGTTAGATCCATGTTTTAAATATTTTATTGTTAGACTGGATTTTCAGTCTGATATCTTGAAGCCTCATGTTAATTTGACTATCGTGACTGAATCCAGCTTTGGCTACTCCTTACGTGACAGAGCCCGACTTGAACTAGAACATCATTTCTAAACATTTGACGAAACTTAACCCGGGAGACAATTGATCAAATTGCCCAAAGCCGGCGGGCCATCCGTTTTTTACTGATAAACCCGCCCGACCTGTCGGTTTGCGACGTGACCGGCCGAGCTTCGGCTGGGTATCTACATTCTGGTGTGCACCTCCTCCACTGTGTTACGCTTGAAAGAGAATAGTAGCCGCTGTGAAATAAAGTGGTAGGAAGAAGAAGATGACACGGAGAAGGAGTGATAAGAGACTACCACTCCTGGTTCTGCTTGTGCTACGTGATGTTAGCTCTAGGGCTACTGAGTAGAACTACTAGTTAGCGCTAGGCCACTGACTTTGCGCTTAGCTTGGGTGGCTAAAGCTAATTTTAGCACTTAAAAAACTCCCATTATCCCCCACAGCACAGATACCAAATACCAGGCCATGGTATTGAAGGCTAAGCCAACGAGTTTTGCTGCAGCTCACGTTATAAAAAAATGCCGGAGAACAGCCGAACTTCAGAAGTGAGATTGTATTTCTATCTGAATCGAGATTGCAATCTTTTTTTTTACGATTAATCGCCCAGCCATAGGAACAGGTGAGCTAAACAACCATCTCTTTTATTTTGTCCACATTCAGAGAAGGGTTGTTGGCTCTACACCAGTCAGATATCAGCCGCACCTCTGCGTGCTGACTCATCGTTGCCGACGAGAACCAACACAATCATGTCATCAGCAAAGTTGATGATGTGCTTAGACGCCGTTGAAACTGCTGCACAGTCGTGAGTCAGCAGGATCGAGAACATTGGGCAGAGTATCCAGCCCAGGGGGGCTACATGGCTCAGTGTAACAGAGATGCTGACCCAGACTGACTGTCGTCTCCCAGTCAGAAAGTCCAGAATCTGGTTGCAGAGAGAGTAGGTCATGCATCATTTGGTTTCTTGAGTTTATTTGTTGTTTTTCCGGCATATTTTAACGAGTCACATTCACCTGTAAAACTAATTTGAATAAACTTTAGAAAAATCATGGAAAATAATTTCATATAATTAAATACGTTTCTTCAGTACTAAGTAAATTATGTTGGTCTAGATTAATGTACTTGGGTTGTGCCAATATAATGTATTAATGTTGATTCAGCTTACTTACTTGGATTAGTTCCAGCCAAATTATTAAGGTTGATTCCACTTACTTTGAATAGGTCCAACTTTACATAGTGGATGGGAAGTGTCATTTTGCAGCAGCAAATTACCCAGTAAATGGAGCTTTTCAGTCCTCAGTAAATGAAGTTGGCGCTGCGTAAGTGGTTAGTTCTGAAAGAAACCGATGTAATCACGTGGAAGTACTTTTGAAATTCTCATTTATCCAGGATCAGGTCGCGCTGGCAGCAGAAGGGTTCCCAGACAACCTTCTCCCCCTCAACATTTTCAGGAAGTCAAGGATACACGGGGCTGAATTGAGCTTCATTGTTGATTGGCTGGGCTCAGCCTTATACGGTGAAAGTGCTTTCCATGAGTTAATTAAAATCAATCCAAAGAATGCAAACATGTGTAAGCAACAGACATTTATGTTTCCATACAGTTTGCTTCAATGGTGGACACAAAATCAGAAACCTAATTATATCAGTTAGTGCTAACACAATTGAATATTGTATTGTATTGTCACGTTGTTGAACTCCCACTTTTTTTTTTCTCCCATAAAGGGTATATCTGTGTCCTTGGAGACACATTTTCAATCTAGACAATAAGTGGCTCATTAAATATTAGATTTTCTTCAAGATGGTTTAAGCTTTAATTTACACATCTTTTGTTTAAAAGCTTCATCCTCACTTGATGTCCAGTAAAGGAACTGTGTCATAAAGGGCTGAGAGTAATTTGTTAAAAATGTCCCCTTTTCAATAAAATGATTCTTACAAAGTGCCAAACTGCTCCTGAGGTTATTAAATCACTTTATGAGTTTATAAAATCAGAAAGTATCACCGAGTCTGCATCAAAAACTGGGAAACATGTGTGTAGACAACCTCTGTGTGTAGTAAGAATATGTACAGTCAGCCACGTTAGTAGTGGATGAATGGAAAGGTGCTGCATGCATGCTGTGCTGTAAAACAAAAAAGGAATAAAATCCTAAACACAAAGGTGTGTGAGGAGGGACTCTCTTATTCAGACAGCTTATGTGCCTGGGGTACAGCGGCACCAGGTATGAACAATGACACCGATTAAACCTCTTATTGGTCTGCAGCTCTGATGAGACAAAGCACAGCCATAAACAGATTGTACCTAGCTGTCTGCGAGTGAGTTATTCAAAACAATGAGACCATATTCATATTTATGGCTGTACTATTAAAACCAATCGGCCATATTCTCATTGGTGCCATTTAAGCATTTTTCCAAGTTTCTGCAAACAATACTGCACTCTGCAATAGCGCCATAACAAAGATCACTCTCTGTGCCACATGTCTCTATTTGCACAAAAGTAACGGCAACATAGCGGCAATGTTTGTTGGGAATTTGAGGTAGTTTGCGGGTTTTCCTCAGCAAAAGAAGCATCGTGTATAGGAGGGGCTTTATATGGGACGGGTTTAAGATGGAAAGTATTTGTGCAGTGGTTATAAAAAATGGGAAACATTAACACCCTAAGTGTCTGTTCACTTTGCAGAAAATCTATTTTTGCTGATCAATTTTTGGGAAGGGAAGTAGCCTTTTCAGTGTTTTTGTGTCAATTGCAGTTCAAAGAGTTGATCTCCTTCATGAACAGACACAGATGATTTGCACCACCATATTCTCGGATCCATTCTTTTCCACTTCTTTGGTCATCTGCAGTTGGAAAGATATATTTTAATATCTTCCCAACTGCAGATGACCCAATATTCCATTCAGACTGAGGTCATTGTGATTGTGGACCTGCTAGGATAAGGAAGGTTCGGCTTATGTCTCAGAAATTGCCAGCTAATGTTTGGAACGTGTCAAATATGTGAGTGCATTTAAGCAGTTTTGAGGGCTTCATGGTCACAGTAGATGGCCAAACACGAAAATTACCTTACTTAAGATAGGAGCTGTCATAAATTCTACCTAAGGAAGATTTATTTTCTTTACAGTCTACGGTCTACACTCTCTTTGCACAGCCCTTTGCATATAATGAAATAAATTGCTAACAATCATTTACCTTCCCCGTTACATGGCAGTCAGTGTCATCCTCCGCTCTGAGGGTAAGAAGCTCCAGGGCGTTATACTCTCTCCTCAATTTGATTGACTTCTTCTTTGAGTCAGCTGCTAACCACTATCATATGTTTTTTTACATTTTTATTTAATCTTCTTCCATTAAAGGGTCTCACATATAACATATTGTCAAAATGTCATACACCAGTCGCCGTAACACCTCGTCTGCTTGCTCCGTTTATACACACATTAATTTGACATGTGGTTGCTACCTCTGCTGCCAGCTCAGAGACGGAACAACAATGAGCCCCATGACACCTTTGTAAAATGGGAAAGCTAACAATTGTATAAATTAAGATTTGATAACAGGATTTATTATTCCAAAAGTGAAAGAAATGTATGCAAATCTCTTCCCGACTGCATGAAGTCTGACAAATCGATGTGTTGGTATGTCCTGGTGACCCAATCAAAACATTCCTCCCCATGTGGCGACACACAAATCATTTTTACACTTGGTTATCTCGTGAATTACATACATAATACTCATCACTTTAGAAGCCATAGTAGCTAGTGGCATGTTTTAACGTGGAAGAAGAAAAGCTTCAACTTTAATCTCATGATATCTGAGTGGGATGGTTAATCAGTGGAGTGCGCCCCTAGAAACATGAGGCATGATCCACTTAAAGGATTCATTGATAATAATAATATGTACAGCAGTCAATACAAACATAAGGGATTATATTTAAACCTGAAACTGAAGCATGGCTATTTGGTTTGTTTTGCCCTCATTATTTAAGCACCCATTTGCTAAAATGTAAGATGTTATTACTGTCAGTTGCAGCCCCCATAGTCACACAGAGCTATATATATATATATATATATATATATATATATATATATATATATATATATATATATATATATATACATATTAATCTCAACAGCAGCAGCTGGTTTACCTCCCAGTTAATCTTAATTATATTGCGTTGAGCTGCACCGTAAAAATTCACTCGCTAATGGAAACTTCACTGTGTGGCCTCACATTATTTCACCAGAGTTTCAATTAAATCCCCTTAACCCTGCGACGTTCCACCAGACCGGTGGCAGATTGATAGCAACACGCAGCGTGTGTGACACATGACGATGTGTACAATCGTATCTCCGGCATGTAGCGCATCATTAATTGTCGCTTGACCTCAGTCACGGTTCAACTTGTGAGGTAGATCTCATAGAAAGATTCAATGTCTCACCAGTATAGTCAGGATGGACTGTTTCATTTCATGACTTTCAATTATAGATGCTAACTTTATCTGTGCTGTTTCCAATTACAAGAGGAGTGCAGCAGATTACGCTCTTATTAATTAAAAATTTACATTTTCCTGTCTTGTTTTAATTTGTGGGCAAATGCAAAGCTTAATATGGGTGACCTGTATTTTTCATCAATAAAGTCAAACAACAACCATTTATGAACTGTATAAGCCTTAGTTCATGTTACGCATAAACACGGCCTGGAGCTCAAATTTGTATCTACTGTCAAAACAGGAGAGAGCCTCCTTTTTAATAATCAAAATATTCAAAGATAGTGGAACAGACTGATAAAGATATGAACTTTATCAGCATGATGGAACTTAGATGAGATGTAGATCTACTGTGGTCTGAGAGAACTCAGACTCTTTCAAAGGTTTTAATGAGATCCATATTTTAGTGAGCGTGTGTAGGAATTCAAACCATGAACGCTTGAGCTGTTTTTACATGCCTGAGGCTGCGTCTATCTCCTTGAAACCAGACGGATGTCCTGCTGCCAAATGTCTTTAGGAACTTTTCTAATCATCCTCCGTCATCTTTGTCACCCCGCCTCTGAGAGACTGACCGACCCCTGCTGCTCGTCCTTCCAGGGATTCCATGGACCACTCCAGGGCTCAGTGTGATGCGTCACACCATTTTGCATTTTTGTGTTTCTCACATTTGATGAAATTGGATTAGTCTGAAGTGTGTTTTGTTTTCATATGCTGTCAACATAAAATAAATGGGTAGTCTACCTGCTGCTTTGTTGAGATTCAGCAACAAGCTAAAAATAGCACAGAGGGATGCTGATGATAAGGCTCTCTGTTTTTCTCTTTCTCTGCTTCCGTCCCTTTTTCTTCAAAGATGTGGGGAAAGTTGATGCCAACACTTTGCCAGTATCTCAGGCTCTGTGCTTGCCTCCGTGTTATAATGGATCCCCAGGTCTTATCACAGGGTTTAAGACAATGTAAATACCTTTTAGAGAGTATTATTCTGCAGCAGCTTGCCGTGTGTCGTGTTACCAAACTGGCAAATGGTCCACAGACAGTCTGTTCAACAAGCAGCACCACGATGTTCCCTGAAACCCACAGGGGCATGTGCTAATGTATTCAGCAGGTGACCTCTGCTATTTTAGGTGAGCATACAAAGCAGCGTTAATTTAAGTTTAATAGCTGTTTTTCATGGGAAAGCACACTGGGCCTTTGTCGGGGACTAACTATTCACAATGCACACAGCAGCTGCCCCGCTGCTATTTGAGGCTCACCTAGAACCCGGCCACATGCCTGCTTGTTGTTTGTGACAGCAGAACGTCTTGACGTCACACTGGTTTCTTAAAAAAAAGAGAGGAAGGCAGAAGCAGAGTTTCTTTTTAGCCTTAGCCTTCAATGTCTGCCTACAAAAGGCGTCCTTTGATTTTGTGGAACCGGCTTTTTAAAGATCTTTAGTATCAGCGTCTCAGCAAGCGTGTTTCAAGTGTCCTGCCAGCCGAGCAAATGTTTTCATTATGTTCATACTTTCATTTTCTCTGAGAGAGTCCTTGCTAATTGCCTGGAAACGGCTCTCAGAAGGCAACCTCTTTTTGTGAATGTCATTCTCTCGGCCAATTTGTTTGTTTGTTTTTTTGAAATTTCAGGAGTTGAAAATATTTGTTAATTAAAAGCTTGGTGCACAGAACAAACTGAAATTGATCCAAACCATTTGCAGCCTGAGCAGTGGTTAGCACTGCTGCCTCAAAGCAAGAAGGTACCAGGTTCTATTCCACCTTTCTGTGCGGAGTTTGAATGTTCTCCCTGTGTCTGCAAGGGTTGCCGGGTCTGCGTGGGTTCTCTCCGGGAACTCCGGCTTCCTCCCACAGTCCAAAAACAGAAAACATGCAATATAGGTGAATTGGTGACACTAACATGTCTGTAGGAGAGAATGTGAGCAGGATTGTTTGTTAGTCTCTGTGTCGGCCCTGTGATGAACTGGCAACTCACCCTGGGTGTACAGCGCCTCTCTCTCAATTTCAGCTGGGATAGGCTCCAGCCCCCACGACCATGAACAGGATAAGTGGTTACAGATTATAAAAGGAAAAAGTAGGAAAAAGTAGTTGCTGCCCACCTCCAGGACCACCTCAAATACAACAACCTCTTTGAAACCTTTCAGTCTGGTTTCCGCTCCGCCCACAGCACAGAAACCGCTCTGCTTAGAGTCACAAATGACCTACGGATGGCAGCAGATGCGGGTTTGCCTTGCCTCTTGATTCTCCTTGATTTGTCTGCTGCCTTCGACACAGTTGACCATGGAATACTCCTACACCGCCTACATCACACCACTGGACTCACTGCCACCGCCCTAAACTGGTTTCATCCTACTTCACCGACAGAAAAGAATGCATTTCCCTTGGAAGTTCAAGGTCCCGGACACACGCCGTCACCTGTGGAGTCCCCCAGGGAGCAGGCAGCAGAACTGATACCTGGGACTGATCCCAGTCCCAGGGATTAGTTCTTGGCCCCATTCTCTTCATACTGTACATGCTCCCCCTTGGCCATATCATCAGTCGATATGGACTCTCATCATACATAAAAACTGACACATGTTCCTCCTCAGCTTCTCCATCCTCATCGTCATCATCATCTCCCCTGTCAACTCTCTGCGCTTGTCTGGGGGAGATATAGGTGTGGATGAAAAACAACTTTCTCCAGTTGAACAGCTCAAAAACCGAAGCTATTTTAATTGGCACCCCTCATCACACCCAGTCTTCCTCCATAACCAGTATTACCTTCTCTGGTCATGACATTCCCCTCTCTTCATCAGTCACCAACCTCGGTGTAAGATTCAACCCTCATCTCACTTTTGAATCCCACATCAAACACATCTGCAAGATGTCCTTTTACCATCTTAGAAATATTTCCAAACTCCGTTCTTCACTCACCTTGAGTGATGCTGAAAAGCTGGTCCACGCGTTTGTCTCCTCCAGACTGGATTACTGTAACCCACTTCTCATCGGGATCTTTGATAAAAGTCTTAAAAGACTGAAGTATGTTCAAAACAGTGCTGCAAGGATCCTGAGGAGAGTTCGTAAACACAAACACATCACCCCCGTTCTTCATTCCCTTCATTGGCTTCCCATCTCCACCAGGATTGATTATAAGATCTCTCTCCTCACTCACCAGTGCATCCATGGTAACGCACCCCCCTACCTGAAAGAACTACTCACCCCACTGACCTCGACACGATCCCTCCGTTCTACCCACTCATACCGCCTCCTCCTTTCCCGGACTAAGCTCAGCACCATGGATGATGGGGCCTTCTGTTCTGCTGCCCCTCGTCTGTGGAATGCCCCCCCCTGACCATCTCAGGGCTCCACAGACGACTGACACATTTAAAAATGGACTTAAAACTTTCCTTTTTAGCAGATCCTATAACTTTAATTAACATTACTGCTTTTTGGTCAGGTTTTTATTTATTTATGATTTTATTTTTTATTGATGCTTTTATCTGCTTTTACTTTGTAGCACTTTGAGATTTGATCGAAATGTAAAGTGCATTATAAATCAAATGTATCATTATTATTATAATTATTACAGATAAAGTAATGAATTTGCAGCTTGGGAGGTTCTAAATCCTCAAATGTTAACATGTGCTACTTTTTTATCTCTATGACAGTTAACTTTTAAACATTTCTTTAACAACTAGTCATTTGGAAATGTCCAGAGCAGAAGCTAAAAGAAGACCAATCAATAAAAGAATCTTCAAATTAATCAACAATGGAAATAATCATTATTTTAAACTCACATAGTTGAATTTGATCACAATGAGCAGTAAGATTTCTCAGAAGGTTTTGGCTTTAGTCCTTTGAGCCTTATCCTAGGATCATTTAAAAGGAAAATTGCGTGAATTATTAGTGAACATACTAGCAGAGCGATTAATCATAAAAAGATTGCGTTCTTGATTCAGGCGTGTCTGCAATCTCATTTCTGAACTATAATGATTCCGGAGCCTTTTATCTCATAAACATAAGCTGTAGGTTTCTCCCTCAGCCAACGAGAGTTTGTTCAGGAGACTGGAGAAGAAAAGCTGTCTGCCCTTGTGAGAGAAAATCACAAATTAATAAGACAGAATGATTCAGAAGAAACTGCGCTGACGCAGGTCGAAACGAGATGAATCCATTCACGTACACTGAACTCTGTGAGGTGTAGTGAGTCAGGCCTGGTCTTAAGAGTGTGACGTGAAGCATTATAGGAGTTGTATTTTGATGTTATAATTGAGGCACAGCCACGTGAGAGCATAGTGGAGAACCTCCATCTTTTCAGAAGTGTCACTCAGGGGTAAGAATAAAGTGCCCGTTCTCTGCTTCAGAGTTTGTCCAGACTCTGTTTTGTGACAAACCAGACGCCATAGCTAAGCGAAGCGAACATAATATACCGGTCTCTCCTCACTATGGTGCAGGGCTTGAAAAGCTGAAGCACTAACTTCCTGTAGCACAGTTGATTGCAATGAAATGAAAATAAAAATATATGTATAAATATAGTGTGGAGAATCGTGATCTCAATTCTATGAAAAGAACAACAAAACTATTCTCTTTTTTTTGTTGCCAGAATCAATAAAAAAATAATGACATAGAGCAAAGTAGAGAATTTATCAGCTAAAGATCTAGATATGTTCATCAGGAGTGGGTGGAGCCCAAAAATGGAGCTAAAAGAGGATGACTAATGCAATGACATATGGCAGGTGGACAGAAAAATGCTAGAAGAAGAACGCTATGTCACCCTGTGTCCTCTGAACATGTACATGAGTCCTCTCATTCATAGCCACCACCAAGTGGTCAAAATTGAGTTTATGCTATTTTAATGACACAATTTTTAATGTGTTTTTCCCAGGCAGTCAGTTATTTCCATGCATTTCAATATGATATTCAAAAGTGAACATAATGTTATTGGTGTTTATGTCTGATCTGATACTGTGGTGCAGCAACTATTATTATTTTAGATAATATTTGGTCTGAGAAATCAAGTTTATTAGAATTTCTGCTAGGTTTTTCCTACTCCTACCAAATTCACAAATTAATTACCACATGAGAAAATCCAATTTCGAATGCAGCTTGGACTTCTCGGTGTAACTCCCGTCACACGCAGTCATCCTCAGGCTGGGTGTGCAGAGCTGCCGTGTGTGTTGCCGTTTTCCCACAGACAAAGTGACGAGTGTGCAGTCTCAGGAAAGATGATTATCACCTCGTCAGACCGAGAACGTAACAGTCCATTAACAATCAATGCACATGTCGATCTGTGTCACTGGAGTGCGGTTAAATAGCATCCAGGAAGATAATGTCCGGTGGAGGGATTTATTAGGGATTCCACATTTTTGAGGAGAAATCAATCTCATCCATTGCTCTCTCTGGCTGTACGGATTGATTTTAACTGTGTGCTGAAATCAGGTTTAATTAAATCAGAGGAAAAAGCTATTAATAGCCATCTCCAGCTCGTAGAGGACCAGACAGATTTTATTGTTTTCCTTTCGCGCACAGCAGGATGTTAAACAGTCTCAGCGGACACAGGAGTGCCGTCTTTGTCCTTCTCTCTGTGTGACACTGGCGTCAGATCCATGTGATTTTCATCTTTGCAGGGGCTTGTTGCATAATACTGTTGCATGTTTGACGTGCATAGGCACTTCTCATTTCCCTCCTCTTTTTCATCTTCATAAGTAAAACACCTCATACCCCTTTTTTCTTGCTAGATAAGACATTCAGATTTTACAGCTTGTACAATAGGCACTCAGAATAGCTTTGTGCTATTAAAGAGCCCCTCTGCCCTTCCTGTCTGTGTGACGGCAGCCGTCTCCTGTGACCCTGTTAGTCTCCTGGATGATGGTCGGTCGATGCTGCCAATTACAAAATAAGGATATTGGCACTTGTGCCCTCTCACCGTCCATCTGGACGGGAGCAGAGCGAAGGGATTGGCGGTTTAATCCCCGGTAAGAAGAAATTCCTTTAGGATGTTAGCAACTGATCTAAAGCAGATGACATATGTGAGGAGAAGAGATTCTCATAATGATGCCGAACATTGATATTGTTCTCAAAACACCAAACTCATGTTTACTTTCTCCAGAAATTAATCTAGACATCCGGATTTATATTTATAGTGTATATGTATTATGATAGTATGCTAATTTTCACATAGAAATATTAAATTGTGTGTCATGGCTATGAATAATGTGAGATTTGGTTTCTTAAAAAATAAACAATCCAAATGGATTGGTTTGATTTTATTTAGCATCCATTAAAATGAATCTATGAAACGTACAAAATGAGTGACAGGAAGTGACTTCACTGGCGGCAGATGGAAACATCAGATCTGTGTGGAGCGAGCGATAGTGAGTCTTCAGATGACTCACATTGCACTAATTATGATAAAATTGAACACAACGAGCTAATCTTTTTTTAAGTACAATTACTGTGCATCTGTAAAAGCATATTTAAGGCAGTTGTACAGTTGTTCCTGATTTGATATTTCCAGTCTGGAGATTGCCAAAGGAATGTACTCCATTATGCCACTTAGAGGTGCAGAAATAGCTTTGAGGGAAATGCCTATGTGATTTGTTAAGGTGTTCCCCTTCTGCCAGAGGAACCTGCAAGATCATTCAGAGCCAGCTGCATGGTAAACTCATGATCAGACACAGTAAGCCCTGTTGGGTCTAATCATCCCTTAAGTAGACTATTTTCAGAAGCAAACATTTGGCTTCTATATCTCACCAGTGGCACAGTATGCAAAAATTCAAAGAGATTCTCGAAGAGATAAGGAGGAATTGATAACTCCAAAACTATTTCATGGATCCCCTCAAATTTTATACCCATATAAACCTTAGTGTGAGGAGGAACTTGACTGATTTTGGTAGAGGTCACTTGTATTTTATTGTATTGTATTGCTGTTGTATTATGCTAACACTAGGAGGAGCTTTATCTCCAAAAGTTGAGCTTTATCTCCAAAAGTTGAGCTTTATCTCCAAAAGTTGAGCTTTATCTCCAAAAGCTTTATCTCCAAAAGTTAGCTCCAAAAGTTAGCTCAGTGGGAGAAGCAGTCGTCCCTCAACCAGGGGACCAGGGTCCAAGTCCAGCGCCATGTACACCTGATCCTTGACCAAGACCCTGAAACCTCAGCTCCCCGGGCGCTAACCGGCTCACTGCTCCCTCAGGGATGCGTTAAATGCTGCGATAAATTTCACAACGTTGTACTGCATGTATGTACCGTGTAACATGTGATAAATAAGGGAGAGATTTATTATTGTATTTTATTTATTAACATATAATTTACATGGGTCTAGCAGACATTCCTGTGAATAATTAAAATGACTGCCTGGCCGTCCATGTGTGACAGAGATATGTTTGTGCAGTAAAGGAAGTGAATCACACCGCCTGCGTGATTCAGAGAGATAAGGACGTAACTTTTGTCTGCAATGGATCGGCATCGGCAATCAATGCTGTCAGCCTACTGTTTCAACTCCCTGCAGGCTTCTGCCCCACCCCCACAGGAAGTGGATAATGGAAAGAAAAATATAGTGTCGTATAAAGTGTTTTTGATAACTACCCATGGATTTTGAAAAGAGTCAACATAAATAAACTCTTGTGGCTTTTCATGGTTTTTTTTTTTTTTGGTGACTAGACGCACAAATTTGGAGCACATCAAATTATTGAGACAAATTAAAACTTTTAAAACATCCAGTATAGACATTGCATATTGGTATTCTCCTTTGCATTTTAGTTATTCTTTCACACTATTAAGACTTTGTTGACATACAATGTTCTCTAGAAACTGATCTTAAATAGCGAATCTCAACAGTCTATCGTTGAAAATTGCATGAAATTTGAGATTGATATTTGAGCACATAAATGCTTGTTTTGACTTGGGTAGCCCCATTTTACCGCCCTGCACACATTTGTGCATAAAAAGGCAAAAAGAAAACTGCTTCATGTCAGTCAAACAGCCTGTTTTTCAAAGTAATAAATATATTGTAAAACATTGTTCTTAGTATTTTTGAAACAGCATACAAACGGTTTATTGGGCCATTTTTCAGTATTTCTTTTTCTTCAACCCTTGATGTCCTGCTCAAATGTTTGGTTGGGCACATTGTGAGCCATTATTTCTAATCGAAAAATGTGTCCCACTTTACTGAAAAGGCAGGATGCCAAGGATGGAGCCCTGTGTTCATTGGCTCCAATACTAACTACTGAATCAATACTGAAGAAAATGATCATTTTGAGTGATAGCGTGCTTTCCTTCAGTCAATCAATGAGTAAAGTAACATGCAGCTGATGAAATACCAGCATTTTTCTTGCAATGATATGAAGTGATAACAAGCCCTACACTGGAGTGCCTATCACTAAGAGATACTACCTTCCCTCTGGGGGTCATGGGAATGATTGTTGGCGCTCCCTGCAGGGAGTTACAGTACAACATATCTCCACAGATGTCCGGTGAAACAAAGCTCTTATGTTTTTATCCACTTTGCCAATGACAACAAGAAGAAATGTTATGCCTTTTTATCAACTCAAACTAGAATCAATTCTTCTCTGTTCTAATTGTAGTCAAAATAATAAAATCGTACCACCCTTTTAACCAACCCTCCACTTTGGTCAATCATAGCCAGACAGTGTTCTGGGTCAGAACACAGGCCCAGACACCACCATCACTGTTAGTGATTGGTTAATAGATGTGGAATAGAGGGGGGTGTATCCTCACACTATTGACTATTTCTTGTTGCTGGCCTGATCAGGTTTTCAGTCATGCTGGTTGTGTGTTTGTTTCACTGGACATCTGTGGGGATGTGTTGTACTGTAACTCCCTGCAGGGAGCTCCAACAATCATTCCCATGACCCCCAGGGGGAAGGTAGTATCTCTTAGTGATAGGCACTCCAGTGTAGGGCTTGTTATCACTTCATGTCATTGCGAGAAGAATGTCTGACCTCTGTTAATCTAAAGTACTTGGTTTTAGGACCTGTAATATGCATGGCTAGCATCAAAACATTTAGAGAGAGAGAGAGAGAGAGAGAGAGAGAGAGAGAGAGAGAGAGAGAGAGAGAGAGAGCAAAGGATAGAGAAAGAGAGAGAAAGAGATTTGTTATTTATTTTTAAAAACACTTTATTTCCTTATCGCATCAAGTCAAATGCAAACACAAATCAAAATACAACAAATAAAACATGCGTGCAAAATGTAGTTTCTCGTCCCTAACAGTGAAATGATGTCTCCATAGCACCACCTCTGTTCAAAAGTTTCCAAGTCCCCCATGAGTTTATAAAAGCGGAACACAACCCAGAGTCTGGAGCGGACGTTCCACAGCCACACTGACGTGGCTTCCTGACCTTCTCTGCCTTCTACTTTCTTCTTCCTGCTAATGTATATTACTATTCTAGCCTGTGGAATCTGGCAGAGTTGTAAAAAAACCTCACAGTCTGGAAAATGTTCCTCAACCTTAATTCCCTTCATGTTTTTGGTGTCCTGGAGGAACGATTACAGCATTTTTGCTGAGTAACTTTTTTTCTATCTTGTCTGCAGCCAAGTTTTGGGCAGGGACACCTCACTGCTGTTAGACACACACTCCTCCTCGCTCTCACTGCTGAGTGCCTGCAGATCCCCACCTGTCTGTCTGCCAGCAGTTACTCTGCTGATCTTTGCCTGATTAGGCACATTTTTAATTTTGCCCCGGTGTTTGCGTGGAGTAGGTCTGATTTTCTGAACTTCATCATCAACCACCATCTCAGAATCAACCAGTGCGTGACCTTTTTTGACCGGTTCGTCTCCAAGCAGTAGCGGGTCGCTTGGCAACGGGGTCAGTCCCCTCTGCAGTGCCTGTCACCTCACCAGAACCAGGAGGAACCCGTTCTACTCCTTTGGGGCAAACTCTCACCAAGTGACCCTCCTCACCACATTTAAAACATTTCATGACCGATGAAGTAGCAAAAATTACGTAATCAAACTCTTCAACACGGACATGAAACCTGAGGTAGAGTTCTTCGTCCCGGTTGTTCAGGATCATGAACAGTTTTCTCCGGTGAGACACTACGTACCTCAACAGCGGAGACTTAAAACCTGACGGGATCTTTTTCACAGTTGAGATGACTTTGCCGTGTCTCGACAGTTCCTTAAACAGAAACTCGTCGGTGACGAATGGCGGGACATTGGACAAAGTGTTCTTTGTTGCCGGCAGCGGTAACAGCCGTACCGGCACAAACATAATATTAGAATAATGTTGGATGTAGGAGATGTCACCCACAGAACCTAAAGGATGGACCAGAAACTTTGATAAGATCCTCACAGATGCTTTGTTCTCTTTCACTGAAGACATGAACACAGACAAGATGCGGGAAAGAATCTCTGGATATTCACTGCTGGTGGTTTAACCATTTCTCTCTCTCTCTTTTTACAGTATCCAATGTTGTGCCAATTAAAACTCCAGCAGTGATTTTATTCATGCAGATTCGTTTATTGAATTCAACATCCAAATAGTAGTAAGATGTATCATTTCAGGCCAGAATTGCAAACATTAGTCCCTTTCATTCCCAACAGATCAAATGTGTTTTGATGTGCCTGTTTTGTACCAGCCTATCTCTTCTCAAAAAACCCAACAGTCCTCCTGCCTGCACTTTCATTCGAGCTTCACATAGTAGAGACATAAGGATAAGAAGGCCTATAATCTGTTGTTGTCTTGGAGCACATGAAAGGAATGTTCTCACAGTAAGGTATTTAGATGTCTGGACCACAGTTTGCTGAGGATTTCAGATTTATAGCACTTTTTTTTCATTTCCATCAGGAGAGATAAGTGGATGAAGGAAAATGATTGATATCAGTCGGTCAGAAATATTTGGTGAATAGATTTTTCAGGGTGATAATGAGCAGGAGAAGGACACTTTACCCCAATCGGACACTGGTGGTGATCGCTGATGAGTCCAAAGAGGCTGATGAATTAATGAAGTTATGAGTGGTGGGCTGGCTTAGGATATGGATAATAGCAAGAACAAAAAAGCCATAGAGAAATTATGTCTTTGCAAATTTTCATTCTTTGAAGCATTTCAGATTTACCACAAAACTCATTTGGTCAGGTATGTTTTTGAATAATCTAATTTATGAAGAAATTTCGTATTTCATGGAAAATAGTCCATTTAAATTTGATGAGCTCAATCTTTTGGAGAAGCGTGTTTTTAGAAAACTATTTGGCCCTTTTTATATCTTTTTTGTCTTTTTTTCCAGCCTATCGAATAGAACCTTCTCAATAGCCATGTTTAAAGCCTCCTCCTCAGTGGCCCCTTTGACCTGTGGTGTCCCGTATAGCTATACATGCTGCCACTGGTTCATATTGTAAACTGGGTCATTCAATTGGCACACATTTTTCAATGAGAAATAGAGACTCAAAATGAGCTCAACCAAACAGGACATGACATTAAAGGGTTAAACGTAAACGGACACCAGATAATAACTACGATGGTTAATCACTGGAATATTGGATAGTTATGACCACCCCAGACAACAACAGCAGGAAATTAAGACTGAGCATGTGTGACGTATGAATGATAGGATTGTTTGGGGAAAAACAAATATGAAAAAGGGGAACAAAGGAATAATCATCCTGACTGAACTTTCATTAGATGTGTGCCGAGGCATATTTCAGGAGAGTGAATGTGGTGCTTCTTAAAAATAGTGATCATATTGATGATTTGTGCATTCCCACTGGTAGTTTATGTGACACAAATTAGTAGGCTATTCAGGGATCTAAGGGACGAATGTGTAAGAGGGGGGAGGTTGTGTGTTTTGATACACAATCAGTGTTCACACAGGGACTGAGCTAACCCTCCCCTGTGTCCCACAGTTGTCGTCCAGCGGTGAATAATGTGAGAGGGTTTAAATTTCTGCCATGGTTCAGGCATCTTGGAGCCCCAGAAGAACAATCTGTTGATGGCAGAGTTGCAGATAAGTCAGAAATTGCATAGAGAGCTTGAGCTTATGTCTTATTTGGTAGGAAAGTTACCTATTAATGTTCAGAATGTCGTGGCTCTCCTTGTCAAAAAGATGCCCGAGTCATTCCTCTACAATGATACAACTGGAGAAAGCAGTCAAGAATTTTATGTAAGCAAAAATGGCATTACCACAGGGTAGAAATGTTCTACTCCAAATAAAAGTCATGCATAAAAATAAGCATCATTATTTGCATGACTGCAGCTGGTGGCCTAATTCACAAGAGCTCATCATGACTCTTCAGGTGATTAAAGTTTAATTCATTTCTATCCGAGTACAGAGACTGTCTCTCAACCCAGCTTGATATGTCTTTTGTTCTGGAGAACAAACGGGAATAAACACTGTGATCTGGAGACATTAGATTTTGTTCAATAGTAAATCATTGAGACGTGTACGGGAATAAAAGCATGTGTAATAAATAAGCTACTTGCAGTGTTTTTAAAATACAAATCAAGTTTTAAACATTGTAGTTAAATATTATTATATATTATATCTAGGGTTAGTATTAGAACAAAGAACTAGGAGTGTTGTGTTAAGTTAACAATGTTCAGAGCATTGAGAGGTGTGGAAATGAGATGAAGATGCCGGTGCATGTAGGGTGGTCTGTGTGCCGGGCAGGCCTACAGGCTAGGCTAAAGAAGCAACCATTCAAATCCTTGCTTCCAAGTATCTTCCTCATAAACGCCACGCCCATGATAAACAAAAAGGATAAACTGGAGCTGTTGATCTCTTCTAGCTGTTATATTCGGACCTGCTGCGTGATGATTATAATGGAAAGCTGGCCACATCCGCTCATCCCCGACGCCGCGGTCGAGATAGCGGGCCGCACTAGCTACTGGCAGGACTGGAGCGGGGAGTTGGTCAAGAGCAAAGGAGAGTTGCTCTTTATCTATATTCACAATGACTGATGCTCTAACCGCAGGATTGTTGCCCGACACTGCTGCCCTGATCTTGGAAAACTCTTGGTGTCGTGCAGACCGTTGTATTTAGCCCAAGAGTTGAGTGTAGTAACTGTCACTGCTGTTTATACCCCCAAATTCTGTAGTATGTCTGAAGAATGACAATAACAGGCTTTTTTATTGTCAATCAACCTTTCTACACATGAACAAACAAAATTCGATCCGCAGGATCGGTAATGAAGCAACAATAAGGTAAAGGACACACAACGAGTTAAAAACTAGTTTAAAAACAGTCATGAGATAAAGTACAAAATAAATGTTTCATCTGTATTTCTGATCCTGATCTCTGATTCTGACTTGGACTTGATCAGGGTTGAATTAACATTCTTGATTGTGCGGTGTAGGAGACCGTGGTGACCTTTTCAGATAATCAGAGTAGAGTAATACTCAGTTACTTTATCACCTAGTTACCTAATTAAAGTCTATTCCAAAGTGGAAGAAAATGTCTTTGAAAACGGGGGGGAATTGTTCAATGAATGAGTCAAACACTGCCTTTCAGCCTGGTGTTAAGTGAGTCTTTGTATGAACCGCATCGGAAATCAGTTACAAGAAAGCGGTTTGTGCTCATTTGAACTGAGCAGAATGGACTTTGTGTTTTGATCTTTAAGGAATTCTTTTTCCATAGCTCTTGTTGTGTGCAGTGTTTTTATACTTCCACTTCAGAGTGAAATTTGGTCAACAAATTGATAGCGCTCCAAATCCCTTTTCTTGTAGCGGAAGGTCATGAGAAAACACTGGATTGCTTTCTGGCTGAGACACTTCTCTGCTGCTAACACCACTCAAAGGAAGCTCCATTTTAGCCCTTTCACCTGCTGTGATCCTGGAAAAGCAATCTATCACCACCTGAGAAACACACGCTTACCTTTCAATAGGAAGTTTTGAGAGCTATCACTCGAAAAGGGAAAAATATCAGTTACGCTTAATTGGTCCACTCTAAAATTAATGGCACAACGTTTCCTCCCCTCCAGCATAAATGTGGATTTTCTTATTTTCTTTTTCTGACCCACAGGATCATCACGAAAGCACAGCGCAACACACTGGTGTCTGCAGAATATAGCACAAGAATCCGTTGACAGCTCAGATGAGGAGTTCTTTGATGCCAGAGGTTGGTATTACATTTTATGTGTCCGTTTTATCTTGTCCTCCCCCTTGAAGGTTTTCTGTCTCTCAAGCAATAACAGTCTCTGAAATAATGTGAACCTGTGTTTGAGCATTTTAGCCAGTGTTTTATCAATCAAGTGTGCATACTTAACTGTATTTATCTCTTATATTTTGATGCCGCGGTTTTATTTTAGTTTCTTGATTGATTTTGATTTAAATTGAGCTGCCAAATGTGTGTTTCATTGTTTTTCTTAAAAAATTACAATAAAGCTATTCAGCAGCTATTCTATTTAAACCTTTTGAGGCAATAGTAGTTCATTTCAAAGACCTTTTCTTTCCAGGTTTTTATGGCTACCTTTATGCACTGAAGCTCAGGAAGTATTATTATAATTCCACATATTGTGAGTGGTCTACAACAGGGTTACTCATGGGTTGTCATTTCTGAATATTCAAAGCCAGATGAAATTCAATAAAAATAGATTTTATTAGCGGCCATACAGCAGACAACACAAACCAAAAGCAGAGGAATGAGCGTTTGCAATCAGGGCTGGAGCAGAGTTTAGGTCCCGTGTGCAAAGAGTCCATGATCCAAAATAATGTATCCATAAACAGGCAGGGGCAGAACCAGAAGAGTAGTCCAAAGATTCAAAAAAAATGGAAATCTAACAATCCAACTCTAACAAGCAACTCCCCCCGGCAAAGTAAAACAAATCAGAATAAACACGTGGAAAAAACACAAGCAGAATTTTATTCCTGGAACACTAGGGACAAGGCTGGAAAGTTTGACATGGACACATCAACTACTAAATGGCATGGACAACACAGAAACAGGTCCTTTCTCAATATGTGGACTTGCGTGGTCTTGCTTTACACGTATACTTTTGGAATGCCATCAGCAGCCCAAGTACTGTTCCAATTCTTAAGTTTGCATTGACCAAGTACCCCAGAAATGGACCTGCTCCTCCCATTTTACCAAGTTGGCATCGATGGTGACCTGTGAGGACTTGGGACATTCACGTTTCCTGACATGCATTTCGGAAAAAACAACTATATTCTACAAAATTTCGTAGAATATAGATGTTTGATATTTAGATATTTGTTCGGTTTATCGTTACCGTGCCTATTCAAAAATTTCCTCTGACGTTTTCAGAGTTGTGAGCTCCGGCTCACTGTCAAGTTGACCGGGCGGTCCGCTCTTCCGGTAGCCTCTGACAGCTGGTAGTAACTGTTTGGAGGTAATTTAACAACGTTTTACACAGTTTGTGTCACAGAAAGGTTACGTGTCTCTTTTATCAAGATTTATCGATTCAAGCAATATTCCATTCAGAATATTAAGACGTCACTGTCTAATACCAATATTTCTATTGTTTGCTATTTTTTTATTCAAACAACCAATCAACAGTCAGTGAAGGTTAAGAGAGACGTAACAAGCTGGGGAGACAAGCAAAAAGGGTCATACTCTCCCTCTTCCTCCGCATCCAGGCTCCTCTCTCCCGCCTCCTGAGCCGAGCTGTCTCACCATTGGCCAATGACCTCTGATGTCATGACTGCGTCAACAAGTTCATTGCTGTTCCAATTGTAACGTGGACTTGCGGACTTCCAAGGTCCGGACTTCCGCAAGGTCGGCCTTGTCGACTTTTGGGCTTGAGAATTGGGAAACAGCCACAGACTTAAATACATTGGGATAACGAGACACATGTGAACCTGATTGACAATCACGCATGAAGAGAATAGAAACTCTGGGCAGACGGACACAGAGAGGGAAAGTGAGACACACAAAGGCAACACGTATGCAAGAGAGATAAATAATAAAACAAAAACCAAACAAAGTGAAAAAAAGGGTAAAACAGAACACAAATAAAAGTAATACAGGAGGTGTGAATCTAGCTAAACAACACGGGTGACACTTTAAAAATACAACACGAAACACATGGCAAGGTGATGAACATAAATCTTCAAAATAAAACCAGAAAACCAAAACAGATTAAACCAATAAAAACAAAAATAAAAAAAAGTGTGCCTGTTTGATGGGGACAAACTAACAGTAGCATGAAGCTAGCACACCTCAAAGAACCCACCACAAAATATGCCAAGGAGTTCCTGACTGAAGAAATAATTCAAATGGGGCATTCATTGTGGAAAAATTAACCACAGGTCTACATGACTACAACAAATCCAACAATGGGCTTGGAACTATTTTACTTGTGCATCTAAAGTAAACCAAGGAGATCACGTTGGAAAAAAACAACAACAACATTTCAGCTTTTTGCTTTAATTATTTATGGTTGAAGAGGCTTGAGAGAAACAAGAGAAATATTGCTAAGCTTCTGTTGGTATTAATGATCCTCCACACAATCAGAGAGTGCAGGAAAAACCAAGTAAATCAATATACTCAAAACCTCCATGCCCTTACCAGAACTACCAGGGATTCAGTCCACTTCAGTCTAAGACATAAATGAACTGAAGTGATGCATACGATTATGTAGGGGGCGTATTTGGCATTTTTACTTTCATAAAATGGCTTAGATTATTAATAAATTATAAAAAGACTTTTTGGACGACGTTGTTCTCCTGTGAATAATTGATAAATCAAGTTAATTTTTCATCACTACTATAAGAGGAATCATCTTGTACGAAAACCTCGGGAGGATCTTAAACGTTGAGGTTATGGGAAATCCAAGGTTACGGATTGTTAATTTCCGCTGATGAAAAAGGGTTGACTTAATGGGACTGCTGCTGCGAACAAACTACAAGAATCAGGGGAGTTTCCTGGCCATTACTGGTCGCTCTGGTTCGGTGTGATGTAAGTTAATGTGAAATGTTTTTCTCTCCGACCTCAGAGGAGTGTCTTACTTTAGAACAAACGTGAGTATAGAACAAGATTCTGTCTTAACATTCATTTTCCTTATTTGTTTTAAACGAATAAGTAAAACAAAGTTTATAATAAAATATGTATTCTGTGAAACTATACTGGTGGGTCAAAACTTAGATGAAAGACAACCAATAGTATATTTGTTAGGCATTGTGTGGTGACATTATCATGTGAGTGTGTGTGTGTGTGAGTGTGTGCGTGAGTGGATTGGGGCTGTGTCCATTATTATTGTTGTTTTTTAGCACAATAAAAAACAACGAAACGTAGCTGGTGTAAGAAGGTGAACATGAAGATCCGACTCTGGAGGCTCTTGTTAAGAGGAAACTGGCGTGGTCCATCTAGTTCATTTGGGATTTCCACTGCGACAGACGGCCACATGGGAACCTTTCTTAGCCGACCCCGAGCCGGTTGAATCACAGTACCGCAGAGCCACTGAGAGGATGCGATGCGTGACCGACTGTTGTGTGCCGAGTCGAATGTCGTGGTCGGACTGCACAAACCCCAACAGTTTACCTCTCAATGGTTTCACAAGACAGGTGTCCATATTTTCATCGAGGTGTTACGTTCAGTTTCCTTTTTCAAAAATCAGTTATTCTTCTTCTTCTTCCTCTTTGATTTTTCCCTGCATTGCCTTGACTGCCACTTCAACCTAAAAACAAGAACAGTTTTCGGTTTTTCATTCTGTCTACTGTACAAACATGGCAACGCAACATCTTGGGAAGAAGACCAGCTCATCCAGGACATATAAAGGCCTTTTTCCAAGCAAACATTAAAACACATTTTTATTTTTAACTGCTTATGAACAAAAACTTAGTATGGGATATTGAATTCCATTTATTCTGAGAGATACCCCTTAATTATACACACTGCCTCTTCAAGATTTATTTCAGATGTCAGATTGACCAGACAAAGACAAGACTTGAGAACTTGTTTTTACAAACCTCTTCACAATCCCAGTGGAAGTTGTTCTGTGCCTAAGTGGAACAATCATTGCACCAATTACCCACCGCCGGTGCTTTTCCCCAAGGAACTTATAGTAGAGACACTAATCAATTATTCTAACATGTTCCTAATTTACATAAAGTCAGTCAATAGCCATGGGCGCGTTGAGAGTTTCTGGTATCAAATATTTTTCATATAATATTAATACACCCGTCTGGAATATGCTCTTCTCCCATTCCACCATTTTGTATGGAGATTTGATTAATAGATTTCATTCTGTGCTCTCATTCACTTTACTTAATCTCATTTTCTTCTTTTCTCCCCGCGTCAGTCTCTCATTGACTTCCCTCCCATTCAATCCCACCCACTCCCTTTCCCTTGCATTTTCTGTTTGCCAAGAAATGTTCATCATCTGCACACACGTTTAGAAGGCAGGTTTTGTTTATTCTTTTCAAACCTGTCTCGGAGCTGTGCCTAACACAAAATGCATTTTGTGAAATTCAAGTCAAGGTGCCCGTCCATGTTGAGGTACAACCATCAGATAGATGGCCAGTGTGAACAGTACGACCAGGGCATCCTCACACTATCTGCAGCTCGACTCTACACTCGGCTAAGAAATATTTTAACTGATTTGGAAGAGGGATTGAAACCAATATCTTTTTTTTTTATAACACTTTTAATTAAATGTCACAGAAAGGCTGCAAAAGCAAACAGAAGTAATGGCCAGCTGTTTCCTGTGTGTGTGTGTGATTGTTATTTAGGGTTAGAGTGAGCTTATGGTCTCATCTTTGTACAATAAATATGAAGCTATAAAGCATGAAGCAGATGATTGGCTGAGCTCAGCTCGTTTTAGCATAAAGACTGGAGGCAGGAGCAGCAGCGAGCATGAATCCCTCCAAATGAGGAGAAATTTCAGCAACAAACTATTGCTCCTAGGCTTCATAATTATTATGTTATAAAGCCATTGGTTTACAAATAAAATATGAAATAAAATAATTAAATGATATTTAACCTTCCTTCCAGAAATATTAATTTACTGAACTGGCTCTCCTGATAACGATTTCAAGAAAATGTTGCTTTTCTTGATGCATTCCAGTCAGAACAATAGAAAGACATTGAAGTGACTGTAATAACTCACCTGCTTGGCTGTCATAGAAACAAGGAAAGAAATGTAACATAATGTACCTGTAGTCACCAAAACCGTATAGAGGGGTACCCTATATAGTGGTTAATTCGTTCCATAGCGCATGACTATATAGCAAACTGATATTGTAGCAACTGAAGAACCTTTGTAACATAATTAATTGGTTCCTGATGTTCCCAAAACCCCCGAAATAACCACATTACACTATCAGAAAAGATGGAAAACCGAAATCTGAGGCTACTAAACACGATATAAGTATATTGTAAAATAGAATATCTTGAAACTAAACTTAATATGGATCATTACAGGATCATTACCGGTACTAGACCGATCATAGCGGACTCTCCTCAGGGCAAACCAACAGGATTGTGTCGCCAGGGCGCAGACCGTCCGATGTTAAGACCCCTGTCTGTGGCGATGTCGGCAACCCACCCGATCCGTCTTGAAACACGGACCCGGATTCTTATGTGTGCTCGAGGGTTTTGAGCAGGGCTGCCCAAAATATGGCCTTATATTTCTGCCTCAATCCTGATCAGATAGCGGCTCATTCTGAGCACGCAGCTTGAATTCCTGCAAAAACACATACCCACACTGTGAACTGTTGTTGCAGAAATTCAAACTGCGCGCTCAGAATGAGGAGCTGCGCCATCAGGATTGGGGCATAAAATACCATGGCATATGGAAACCCGTGTCACAATAAAAGTGAGGGCCAGGAAACAACTGTCGACCTGCGAGCAACGTGGTCCAGTTTTGATTACAATCAAATAACCTCGATCTTTCCACTATATTGCGACAATCTAGAGATCTGACTTCGTAGAGAACCCTCCTGAACATCATGTTCTATCTATGTTTGTAGCTGCGCCTCACTTCAGATTCGGTCAAAAGTTATCAAGAAAGTCCAGAAACAGAAGATGGTATTCGTAATAGCATTGAGTATTTGAAGTTCTGTCGAAAACTGCACAAATATCCAAAATACAAAAAACACACTCCAAGCAGTGTGCACTCTAGTGTTCGGTTGTTTGAGTCCATCTTGTCACCATTTCTGTTGTGATGTGGCACATCCTCGCCGAATTGTTCCAGGAAAGTTTGCTGAGTCTGTTTTTGTGCAGATGCCTTGGCTGGTCCAGGTCTGCTCTGGACAGATGACCCCAAATCTTTTTATAGTCTTCATATTCTGGTCGAGGATTTAATATGAGATTTCTATTTTGAGATCTAAAATTGTACCAGCATGTTTTATAAATACTACAACAACCTTTCATACTTGCAGGTTCCTTACTGAACGAGGGAGCAAACCTTGCTGGTCCCGGTCTTTGTGCCAAGATAAAAAATAACGGCGTTTTGTGGCTTCATAGTTAGCAAACATGACCAAGAGCAGATCCAGTTCTTTCTCATTTAACAAAGCAATTGCCAATGCAACAAACAATTCAACAAAAACAGTGGATAACTTATTCAAATTTATATTGCACATGATTTATTTACTGAAGCTAGACTCACAGCGATGATGCAACTCAGTCATGGATCATGCTGAGTTTCGGGTGAATTTGTGAAATTTGAAATTTTCCACCTGCGTATGTGACGAGGTACAAATGATGCCGACTGCAGGGAATCTGAATATGAAAAAGCTTTTATTATCCTTTCAGGGTTCATGAAAGAGAGGCTGTTTCATTCAAAGGCCCCCCTTTACGGAAGGAGCGACGCTGAGAGATGAAATACAACAAAGCTTAATTTCTGAGGAACAAGAATCAGCCCATAAAGAGAAGAGGACGGGTCTTTTTATACCTGCCGTAGTGATTTTACTTCATGGTTTTAAAGACAGGGTGAAAATGGAGCTCTGTACTGAAAAGGCAACAAACCCCTAGTTATTTTCAAACACTAACTTACAATCAGTAGGAAGGATCCCTCCTTAAAGGGGAAAGTAGAACAAGGTCATAAGAGCTGTTTGAAATAAACCCTACTGCAGTCGCCGTTAGCTGCAAGACTGAAACTCTCAGGCTTAATCAGTCTGTTAAATGCTGTTTGTAGCTTTTTGAAAAAATGAGTAGGTGAATAATTTCGATTTTCATGTGTATAACAATATCTTATCTTATCTTATCTAATTATCGAGGTAGTGCTCAAACCGTCACAAAAAGCTCGGGGGTGTTTTATTTATGATGTGTTGGTACATGCTTTCATCCACACTGTGTAAACCAGTGTGGCCAGTCAAACCTTGAGATTGAGTAAAAACAGTGTGGTATTAGTTCTGTTCTCTGCTAAGAAGATAAACCAAGACTGCTGTCATTGTTTTTATGATGCCAGGTGAGGGTCAGATCCAGTAATATTTCTCACATGCTTTTGTGGGGTCCTAAACGTGAGCATCTCATCATTGGTTTCTTCACATTGCTTACACCCATACAATTTTAACCACTGACAAATGAAGTGGTTGGAATATATTGGAGAGGATTTGAATGATATGAAAATAAAATAAAATCAGCAGTGAATGACTTCAACAGAGGCCAAATTGTGATGGAGACAACTGGGAGCATTTTCCGGTTCAGTTTTGTTGGGTGTTCCTATTCTGTAGTGGTTTATACCTAACAGCGTGGCCTAAGGAAGGACAACTGGTAAACTGGTGACTAGGTAAGAGGGCACCTCAAGGCTTATAGATGCCCGTGGGAACAAAGGCTGGGGATGTTGCACAGGGGAGTGCCATTACTGGAAGCACCTACACGGGGCGAGTCAGGCTGTGTGATCAATTCCTCTGACAACACCACAGCTGCCACTGGCAATGTCCCCAAACATCCTCACAGCCCCTGTGAGCCGGCCAGCAGTGATGATGAAAACAGAAATGTATCAAAGACCTCTGTCAGAGCTGAGCTTCATTCGGCATGCAAACACCCTGACAGATAAAGTGAAGATACCGAGTGGCTTCATGACATAAAATGATCATTTTCCAACAGTGGGAGTTCACACTGAAGTTTATTTATTGTACTATCCAGACCCAGCTCTTATATGAGAGCAATCAAATGAAGGGAAACAGATAAAAATGAAAATTTAATGGAAAGGCAAAATCCAAATCAATCTTCAATTTTTTTTTGTTTTGGTTCATTCAAAAAAAAATCTCTTTCCTCTTATTGTTATATATGAAGCTGTTTTCACCAAAGAGGCCCCGTGCTGAAACACATGAAGAATCATAACTTTGGGTTTATGATTCTTCATAAATCTATCTGTTAAACATGAGGCCATATTCAGCAGATGGTTTTCTCAGCTTACCATCAAAAACGTCGATGAGAAAACAGCTGTCCTGTCCAAATGGAAGCACACAAGCATATTTTCCAATTATCTTTAAGAAAAACATTTATTAGTAAAGTTTATAGGTGCTAACAGGGTTTATTTTATCTGTACCGAACTAACTTTTTTATTGCTAACTGAGGTTAGCTAGAAAAAAGCCTCTTCTGTCATTCACTCACAGAGTTAAAGCGAGTGGACGACAGGTAACAAGGTCATGGGTCAAATAAAGACTGTCGAGCTTTTTAGTTTTTTGTGTCACTCTCCCACAAATTACCAAATAATTAGTTCACTTTGGAATATCGCTTTCTGCTCTCTGTATTTATCTCACATTTCATGGTTTACTCTGCCAATACTACAAACTCATCTTCATCAGCTTGTTGAAAAAGCTCAGCGGGATTGAAGACTGCAAACATTGAGCCTCATCCCGAGAAATGTGGCTTTGTTTAGGCTGAGGATAACAGTGTCAGTCCTTCTATTTCTGACACAGTAAGACAATATTTAGATATTCCTGTGCTTCTGTTTGAACATTGAATGAAAAAAAGCTTCAAGCATTTCTTGATTTTAACCCTGGTAAATGAATTAAGGTGTGTCAAAGAAGCAAGAAAAGCGGAACCATGTGTTTCTGAAGCACAAAAAATCCTGTGCCATCATCTTTGTATGAGTAATGGATCTTTTAACTTAAGTTTCTCTCTTTCTTGACTGTTCCTGAACAGCAGCAGGAGCAGCAGCAGGAACAACAGCAGGATGTATTCATACCTGTTTCCTTTCATTTCCTCTTTTTATTCCAGGTAAAGAATCTGATAAATTCTTTCCCTGTAATAAAAATGAAAAATCATATCTCTGCTCTACCCGGCACACTGCTGCTACCTCCTGTCGCTCCACATCCGCCAGACAGCCCCCCAAGCATCAGTCAACCTCTGTTTACATCTCACATATGGAACCACATGGATTGGAGCGCACTGGTGAACAGTCCAATTTTTTATCAGGATTAAGTGTGCCTCTAGGCAGCTTTTGCAAAACGCCAACTCAATTGTGGCATTGTTTATTGATGTGAGCTGACAAATTTGCCATGTGTTAATTCGGATTTGTTATTTGATGACATGAATTTAAATAATGAGGGGAATTGACAGATTGAGCATGAAGGGAAAATTCAGAGTGAAAACGGCACCCACACTTTTAATGCCATAACGAACTGCCAAGGGAGAAAAAAAACATGTTGTATGAATGCATGTTGGAAACATTTTTATTGCAAGGCTGTGAGCTCATTCCGTGGCTGTATTCCACTCTGCACTACATGTGGATGGAGAGTAGGGCGTAGGAGAGTAGGGAAGGTAATTAATGAGGGTTATGTACGTAATAATCATCATCATCAATCATGAAGCCAACTTTCAAGTTAAGGGAAGAAAAATAACTTTTAAGTTACTTGTTCAAAGGTTGAAGAAAAGATCAACAAAACTGTATTATCTTTCTGGTAAACATGAGGCCATATTCAGCAGATGGTTTTCTCAGCTTACCATCAAAAACGTCGATGAGAAAACAGCTGTCCTGTTCAAATGGAAGCACACAAGCATATTTTCCAATTATTTTTAAGAAAAACATTTATTGATAAAGTTTATAGGTGCTAACAGGGTTTATTTTATCTGTACAGAGCTAACTTTTTTATTACTAACTGAGGTTAGCTAGAAAAAAGCCTCTTCTGTCATTCACTCAGAATTAAAGCGAGTGGACGACAGGGAACAAGGTCGTGGGTCAAATGAGACCAAAGTAGAGCCGGTACAAGTGTAATTGATTGTTGTAGCTATACGTTTTTAGTGATACTATAGCTTTGATTGCCGCCTGTATGTGTTTCCATCATAAGTAATACAATAGACTCATTCTGTCTGAAATTCAAACGCCCCTCAGAGTGTTCTCTAACTTTCTTTGATTGTCTTATTGAGACGATCATAAACATAAAAATAAAAAAAATAATAAAAAAAGAGTATGGTGAGAACCTCATACCCACAGTGAAGCATGGGGGTGGATACCTGTTGCTGTGGGGCAATTTTTCTTCAAAAGGCCCTGAACATCTTGTTAAAAGACATGGTACCATGGACTCCATCAAAACACCCGCAGATATTAGATCAAAGCTTAACATCCTCTGACGGTAAACTTAACATGGTCCTGGGTTGGATCCTCCAGCAGGACAGTGACCTGCAGCACTCCTCAGAATCCAACCTAAACCCACCGAACAGAACATCTGTGGGATGTACTGGAGAAGTCCACAAACATTGACCTCAGAATCTGGTGGAGATGGAGAGTTTCTGTATGGAGGAATGGTATCAGATACATTGTTTGTTGTAAATGATGTTACTAAAGTGAAATATTAGGTTTCTGTGAGTAATTGAATTAAATATTATGGGTATATACAAAGACAGTTTTTTACATTTCATTTTACTTTTTTTTAAAGGATGCCAATCATTCTGGAGGGCAGTGCACTTAAGGATTGGATTTGAGCTACACTGCTCAGCCTCACATCTCTATTTAAGTAGTATGTATCCAATTACAGTTATATTGTCTGACTGCGAGTTTCACATGTGGCGTTTCAATGCCATCCATCCTCTCGGGCCTACTTACCTGACAGACGCATTCTGTTGATGCCATTTTAAAGGATAATCCCTAAAGTGATCTCATTTCGTCTCAAGTGTGGCATCGGAAGTCGAAATAGTCTAAATTAAAGCCAGAATGAGTATTTTGGTAATTAAGTTGCTGCAAGTAATGCCTGGTGATCAAAAAAATCTCCCTGTACAGGTCAACCGCGGCTGATTCGTCGTTGTTTCTCAATCGCAGCATCTATTCATCTGTCTTCTAGCCTGACACTTACTCACTGTGAGCTGACAGGTTGAAAAATGTTTCTAAATCTCTGCTCTCTCCCTCGGGGCTGTTAGCCACAGGCGTATCTCACATTTTTATTTCTCTTCATGCCTGTTGCTAAAATTAGATTTTGCTATATATTCCAAGAAAGCACAAATGGTGATTTCATTTCAATAATTTCTTTCTTGATTATTTGTCCTTCTCTCCTTTTTTTTTAAATTTTTTAAATTTTTTTTTATATTGATTAAGTTCAAACACATTCTTCTTGGCAGCTTCTGTTCTGGCTGAGAGAGCGATGCAATATGCATCTATGTGCATATGCTCTCTCCATTTTCTTTGTAAAGTCCGCACAGAGAATACCAGATTGGGAGGGAATCAAACCAGACAGCAAAAGACCAAATGTGACTAGTCGACTGACCACTATACAATGCAAAAAATGGCTGTGAAGACCCGAGTCACAATATTTCAAGGGTGGTAGGCAGGACTGTCTGGGAGAGGAGAGAAATCTGGAAGGTAGATGGATTTCTTCTTGCATGAGTCATCCTGTCTGGGATGACAGTGTTTGGTGAGTAGACAAGCCTTTTGTCATGCTGAGTCACACCCCGACTGGGCTTGTCTTTGTCATTGATAAAATCCAGATATCCTCAGCTGAGGCTGGGCTTTTTTTTACCATTAGAGAATCTGCAATTGTTCACATCTACTGGCTTTTCAAGCCCTGCTCAGGAATACTTGATAGAGAGCTCTGTGGGGTTGTTCGTCGTGACAGATCCAACCAGACGGCCAGGCAGACAGAAGTCAGTCCTCAAGTCGGGATAATAGAAAATGAATGAATAAATGATAAAACTAGACTAGCATGTGAAAAGAGCTAGCTTAAACAGAGGTAGCTGACAGCACAGAAGGAAACATGAATGGCGGCAGATACAAGTCACAGTCGGTCAGCTGTGGATTCAATGTTCAGGACCACGTTCAAGACTCCACCACAAAACATCGCTCTCAATTAAGCAACTTTCTTCACAACTTTTGTTGTTTTTTCGGCAATTAATTAACCAAAAATATATCACAAGTAACATTTAAAACTTCTCTCAAACATAAGCTTTCATCTTCTGCTTTCATCGGAGGCAGCAGGAGTTCTGCAGAACCATCTACACACTGGGGCCAGTTAAATGTTCTATGGATGAAGGTTGTGTGGTCTACCTCAAAACAAGGGAGGCACGTATATTAGCTTATTACTTCCACGGAGGAGGTTATGCTTTCAACTGTGTCTGTTTGTTGATTGGTTTGTGGAATTTCAGCAGGATTGTGCACAAATTACTCAATGGATTTCGATGAGGGTTGATGGAAGGATGGCGCTTAGACCAAAATAGACCCATGAAAAATGTGCTGCAGATTCTTTTTAGTTCACTTTAGTATACTTTTATTTGTGTTCAGCTAAGAAAAGCCACTGTAAATAAATGTGTTCATTAGACTCCATGGTTTGGCCTGTCATAGTGAAAAGTTGTATTTACTTGGCATAAGAATCATGCGCCTACATGGACTAGAAACTCTCAAAATTCTATCTGTGTTGGCCAAATGTGTGTTAATTAATTATCAGCAATAATTGGAACCACAAATCTAACATGTGAGTGAATATAGTCCAATTGGTCTAAACAAAACAGCTGCGTAAGTAAACTGTAGGTATCGACTTTTAGTGTTGCTCAATGTGTGTTTATTTTAAAACTGTTTGTGTGTGTGTCTGTGTGTTTGTGTGTCTTAGCAGATGTTATGGAGGGGAAGAGCGCAATCTTGCTGGGCATGAGTCAGTGGAACTCAAATGACCTGGTGGAGCAAATCGAAACCCTGGGACACATGGAGGACCAGTCGTATGGTATGCACACATACATGGACACACACGCACACAAACACACACACATATACAAAATGTATAATGAGTCTTTTAATGAAAGTTCAAGTTTTCACTAAATGATGATAATGATGGTCCATATCTAGAATTCGGCTTCTTCTTAAAATCAGCTCGAAAGATTCTGAATTTATCAAATGGAGGTGAAGTGACAAGTCCTTTCCAAATATCGGGTGTCATAATAAGATAAAATGAGATAACAGACATCATGTTAACAACAAAAGTGTCATTCTAAATGCTTCAGGTACAACAGTACAAACATTACTTATCTTACATGCAATGCTTGAAATGAGCATGAATATCTATAAGCTTATGTCTGTGCAGAAGATATAAACAAGGTTGGCTGAGATCTGACATGCAGATTAGTGATGCGCATCCAGCTCAGTGTGTCTCCGTGTTCGACAATGCATGACGCAGAGCACTGAGATACCAACACGTGCACATCCGCGCTCATCCTCTGCTCTTTCTGCACCACGCTGCATCACTTCAAATTCACTATTTGCCACTAAAGTGGTTCCAGTAAATGTATTTCACAGTCTTTTTCACTCCTGTTTAAAGCCACCATTACATTTCAAAGAAAACCTGACAAGACGGAAATTGGCTGAGCACAGATGTGGGTTCCTTTTTCCTCTTTCTGCTTGTAAAAGCCCTTCCTTGCAGGAAATGATGTATTGAGACACTGAAAGGGTAAATACAGGAAACTTTTTTTCATATTCAATGAGGAATTTGCTTCTGAGATTTCCACATTTTCCTTCATTTTCTTCAGTTTAGTTTAAAGATGCCTACCTTTCCTCGCCGCTCCTGTAGAGACCCTTCGAGGAATAACATGGCAATTGCTATTCTGTATTTTTGGCTGTATCCCAGATTAGAAGAATATGTGTCTCAGATCATTCAGTCATTTAAATACATCTTTATCTGTGGTGTTCACGTGTTGTAATTACAATAATACTGAACAATAAAAATAGACATACATTGGTCAAACATCCAAATAGTCAAACAATTCCTCTCATGAATTCATCCTGTGTGGTTTGATGTGATTCAAACATACCTTTAATGTAAAAAAAAAATCAGATATGTATTACTTTTGCTAATCTTTTGCTAATCCTTCATATTAGTTTCAGTGTGGACGTGTAGCATTGAATCGATAGCAACATGGTTTCACTACAAAGGGCAGTTAGTCCTGTTTCAATCGCTCCCTCAGCCGCTCTACTGTTGTTCTTACTGATAAATAGACCAGCTCTTGGCTTAAAGGTCAACACTGAGATTTGACTGACTGTATTGGTTGCTTTTAATTACTGTGATTCAGTGTGAGTGGAGTCTGTTACACAGAGTCATGTGTGGGTGATCGGAGTCGGTACATTGCAAAATGTTTAAGCTTGCCCACATAACGAATCAAAAACTAAACAAAAACTAAATATTTTTGGAATAAATATAGACATATCTGTTTTATAACAACTATACTATACGAATAATTTTGTGAGATGAATTCAAGTTAGGTTCAGCATTGTAATGGCCGGACTGTTCTAGGAACGACAATAGTCTATGTTGCATGCTTGTTGCCCCTCAAATTGTTTCCTGCTGATGACGACGCTTCCATATCTATGTGGAAGAGCTGTTTCAATTCGATTTTACGGCCCAAGCACATGCTTATGTTTCCTGTTGCTGAGCAGTGCATTTGAAGTGCTCCTATTTTGGAGGGCTAAAGTGGAATTAAGGTTGGCCAGCATTGTGTATATGTTCTGACTTGATGAAATTAATGTACGATTGGTCCCCCAAAGGGCTAGCTTCTTAAACCCCGGCCAACAATTGGATGACCTGTCCAGGTGGAAATTGTTTGACATTTACATAAGCACGGTTCTTCCCATCATTATTATATGATGGCTTTGTTTGTCGAGAGACGTATATGGATTTATAGTAAATATCTTCTTCTTCTGCTTCTTTCTTCTCTTCCATTGTTCGCATAAGAAATAACTTGTACACACAAAATAATTTGTAAACTGCAAGTAGAGATGGCAGGGAAACGCACCATGTGACGGTCGGACTACCAGGGGTATGGCTGGGCATGCGTGCGGGTGACCAGGTGCCTTCAAGGTTGGTTGGACTACCAGGGGTGTGAATTATTTTGTTCCCACAAGATATTATCTTTTGTGCATGAGATTAAATAGAAATTCTTATGGGATATCATTGGATTCGTTATATAAATTATACAACAATATCATGACAACTTAAATGAAAAGTTATATATTCACTTTAATATCATTAATGGATCATATGACTACTGATAGATCAATAGATCGAAGTTGTAACGGTGTGAAATATAAGAATGAAAATTCAATGCAATCTTTTGCAAACCAGCTTCATACAATCGTATGTTCCACAAAGTAGTACCATGCTTGCTCACAAATGTATAAAACCTTTCAAGGAACCCCCCTTTGTGCTCAATCATGGACTTGAAATGTTCCAGTTGCAATTCTCTAACTTGCCCAGTCTTTTGCTGCTTCTGTCACATCTTGTTTGAATTAAGTTGCTCGAACTAAATTTAGAGAATGATTTGTACAAAAGTGGCCACAGCAAGCTGTTTTTCTCAGAAAAAAACACTGTAAAACCTGACAGTCACAGTGCCATGTACCTTCTACACAGTTGTTTCAAGGCGAGCCTGGCACGCAAGTTTCCGCAAAATGGGCCACTGTTCAATAGAAACACAATTGACATGTACTGGGGCGTCTGAGTTGTTCCCGCTCTCATACGGCATTGGACATAGTCACAGTTGTCTAAAGAACTGTGAGGCGGAAAGGTAAGAAAGGGGCAAAAAGGTGTGACGATGTATATATAATGTGTCCTGAAGTCTTAGAATTTAACTTATCTCAAAGAAGAAGGAAATAAACCAATGATTTTTTTTCACGGGTCTTGGAGTCTATTCCAGCTGTCATTGGGCGTGAGATACGGTAAATACCGGACAAACAGGGCCAAATGAAAAGTAAAATAATATTCATTCACCCTGACATTAACATCTACGAATAATCAATCCACCTATATCACATGACTTTGGACTTTGGGAGGAAGCCGGGGTACCTGGAGAGAAGTAAGTTTTACTGTTTATCTAAATACATTCATAGGATGATTGAATAACCAATTGGATTCTTTCCAAAGAAATGTGAATATGTATTTTGTTTGGTTGTCAAGGTTACTGGAATCTAGATTATGCATACTTTTGCATTTGGGTCTAATTTGACCAACCAGAGATGGCCATTTTGATAAATGGCAGCCACGGCCACCAGGGTGTGAGTTTGTTAGGTCAGTGTCTAGCTCTGTTCCATCTGCTAGCTTTATTCATAAAATAAACAATCTTTCTGCTATTTTGAGCTATGTATAGTGGGAGATGTTTAAACTGAGGCGTCATTATTGAGTTATTGCATTCCTAGATACCCACTGACTCCATTTCTCTTCTTCTTCTATACACACTTTAAAGTTTGTGAAATAGACAGGGCCTGTGAGATTAAATGTCTGCAGACCGCGATATAATCAATGTTGAGCTGTGTCTCCGATGATTTCCATTTTAATAGAACCAGGCCACTGAACTGGCGACGCATGTGCTTCAACAATACCACCGAAGTCAGATCGAATAACAAGTGGAATCAGATTCTGTATTCAGCGCTTTGATCTTTATTATACCCTCTGTGATACCCTCGTTGATATCCTCTGTGATATCCTCTGACACAGCTTCATTTAAACCCTCTGAGATGGAAAGAAAATGCTGTGACTGTCTGATGATTCTAGTGTCACAAAAATAAGCTCATATCCTATTGGAGAGAAATCGGTCCGTCTCGGTATTAGCGGTGGCTTCTCCCACACTCTGACTCTCATCCTCAACTTACCCAGAATAGAAACTCTCTCTAACATGGTGTTGCATACAAATACACCGACGCCTGCTTAGCTTCTGCCTTGTTTTTATTCTTTGTTTACATGCCGCACCTGCAGGCTTGCAGAATTATTAAAGATTTAGCAAAAGTGCTAACATCGTTGAAGTACATACATAGCATTTAGAAATGATGCGTTACATAGTTCAAACACCAGATAAGAGATTTAACCTTGTTCGTCTATCCCTTCATCCGTCCGTACATATGTATGTATTTAAGATACAATGGTCTGTCCATATCTCTATCAGTCAACCTCTCAAGAAACCGTGGACAGAATTCAATGAAATTTCAACCAAGCTTTGTGGATACCTTAAAGGTATGAATCTCATAAGTAGTTTCTTCAATTTGCTTGATTCTACTTTTTTCGAACTGCATTTTTTTAATATCATTTTGCTCACTTTCATCCATTGAGAAACATTATGGTCTGTCCACATCGCCACAATTTGCATTTTTCCAGTATGACAGCATCCGTTGCCCACAAATTTCCTCGTTTTAATTGTAACGTGTCCAGTCAGTACATTGTTTCGTAAAGTCAGCTTGTAGTATTCTGTCACAATTTAGTAAATCTGCATAAATTGAATTTCAGAACACTTTGGGGAATTAAAAACAACACATTGTTTTTAACTAAAATAATTTTATAGAGCGAGATCTCGCATTTTAGGTTGTTACTGTTTTTTGTGACAAATGGAGGATCATTACTTTTCATTACTATTTAGAACAAGAAAAAGCAACGGAGCACAAAGCCAGCATCCATGAAACCTTGTGAAACATTTAGTTGTAGAACGCTCCAGCCGTCCGGAGAATTCTATTAAACATAGCTCGGCCGCCAGCGTCCTTCCCTCCTTCTGGCAACCATGAGGATTCAAGTCCGGTCATTCAACCTGGATCTCCTGCCAGAGGATTCAACTAAACTGGGCTTAATGGCCAGCCTCATTCCCCAGCAGCCACACAGGAACGGAGGCTGACGGCTGTGCCAAGTTGATTCAACTCGGCTGAAAGGATGGCTTGGAGTGCTCCCCCCCCGCCAGCCAATTTTCAACACTGGACCTTTAAGTCGAAATGGTACGAGAAAAAATGTCTTTAACATTGTCTAGAAGGAAGCTTGGCAGCATGAACTTTGGTAACTGCTGTCTCAGGCATCGTGCCATGAAAACATATTCAACACCTGCTGCACGTCACTTGGATGCCCACTGTTCCCGACAGATGATTCAAATGCAGGGAATCAATTCCACAATGTTGTTCCGTGTACAACAAGTATGACTATGTGATAAAAAGTATACATTATTATTATTATTGCATCCCCGTAAAGTAAGATTATTATGGAATCATCATTGCCACCACATTCGCCGCAGACCCTTTGTGTTGACGCGATAACTTGACCTCAATATTTCATTGATCATTTTCAGCTTTTAAAACCCCCACTGACCTTATTGCGAGGAAGAATTGGATTGATGGTGGGAAAGGTCAGTTGTATGTTTCGTGACTTGGGGGGAGCTTTATCTCCAGACGTTTTCAGATTAACATGTTATGTCATATTTTACTTTAATTGTTCATATTTCTCTCAATTTTGATGACGACACGCCTCTGATACACCCCCCCTCCCATTTGATGTGTTTTCTATAATTATTACTCATGAAATCTTTTTAATTGTAAAGTTGTGATTGTATTCTGGTAAAATTATGATTTTTAATTATGATCTAGCAATCTCCCTTTTTCAAAAATATTTCTGTCAGTCTGGCCCTGATACTCATATTATACTCTGTTATCAACAATTTGAGATGCCAGATTTATTAGCAAACCTATCGTATTTACATATCCAGCTGAAATGGAACAACATTAGTATTCTCTTGAAGTCATGTGCCTGGCCACCGGATGAATGTCAACTAAGAATATCAAGTCCAATAAGGCCAATATTTACCCTCTTTAAGCTCTCCCTTCTTTTGTTGATGGATTAATATCGCTAAAGGAACAGTGAGAGTAAACCAAAACATTTATGTCGTGAAAACAAACAGAAGTTAAGTCCCTACAATACTTAAGTAATATGCAATCCTTTGCGTGAAATATATTTATGATAGACTCAGATATGTTGATACTGACCGTTAAAAATCCACAAGTATTTTGGAGTTACTACATCTCTGGGGCTTCTAGCCCTCTCTCAGCTGTGAAATCCGCCACCCTTTGATCTCAATATATTTGAGTTCCTCTGATGTGTCGGAGGTGCATATGTAACCTCTCTCTCTTTGCTCTCCATTATTTCTTTATTCCTCTTTTGTTCTCCTCTCTCCTCCTCTCTAACCATCCATCTCCCCATGGCCTTTCCGGTCCTTCACCCCCTTCTCATCGCATCGCTTCATCATGTTCTTTTATTCCCCCTCCCTCCCTGTATCCCTTCATTCATTACTCCACACGCCACGGGTAACTGCAAACACTTCTCCTGTCAACAGAAGCATCACTGATGGAAACTTCCGTGACAAAGAGGAATGCCTGGAGTACAAGTATTGCTTGTTTTCCACCGTACCCCTCATCTTCATCTCCCTTCAGTGACGTCCTATAATCTAACATCAGCCCCTGCTCCAGCATCTTTCAGGCTCTCCATCTGCGTATTATCCAAACAGTGTTATCTGTATATTTATGCAGTGCCCTTTTCTTCGCCATTATTTTTCCACTTCATTCACTGACTGATGTTGTGTATTGTACTGCACCTGAAATAGCCACGTTACATAACTGATCATGGAGCCTGCGATAAACAAAAACTACCGACTCTGACTCGGCGGCATTCTTCCAGCGCTCTGCCAGTTTGTCCGTCAGTGGAAGGACACACTTTGAAGATGGGGGGGGGGAATGACGCCAAAAAGAACGACTGACGAGGCTCTTATTTTTCCACAAAGCCTATAAATGGTGGGCATATTTTTACAATGGAAATTGACCCAGAAAGAAAAATATTGAATGGGAAACTAGGTTTCCATTTTTTGTTGAGGACCACAGCTCTCTCTTCTACATGCACCCTGTGGCTCTATTCAGAAACACATGCAGAGAGGGAATGACAGGAGACATAAATTTAAGGTCAGAGACTCATCTGTATTCTGCTAACCACGGCCCCCACGGCTGTTTAAACACAAAACGCTTTGATGGCACAGTCCTATTGTCACTAAAATTCCTATTAAAATGAATGTCTTTTTTGTCTTTGAAACAAAATTCCCTGCTTGAGGAGGCAAAAAAAACCCGTAAATACAAAAGCAGTCTTTGCAGATTTATAAGAAAAAGATGACTGATATGAAAGCGAGAGAGGTGAGATATGGTGATTACAAGAGACTGGACTTAAGAAGTCAGCTGAAGTTTTTACAGGTTTAAAGCCAAAATTGAGCCTCTGTTGTTTCAGGATCTTTTTCTGTGCCCATTTGTCCAACATGTTTTCAATCAGAGAAGATGATATGTCGAAAAGATGAATGAGTTATTACAACAGCAGATATGTGATAATGAGTCTATTAGAAAGTCTTCGGCGCTCACACTCTTTGGGGAGATTGTGATTGAAGGGTGTCTGCCCTGAGCAGCAGCATAGAATATCCCCCCAAAGATGGCGCAAGGCACCCAGCATCGCCAAAATATACTGACTTACTGCACAGGAATGTATGATTGCTTGAAGATGGCTTGGTCTGCTGACAAATTACATAAAATTGAAGGGGAAAAGCATTACTTGAGGTTAGGAGCACTGGGAATTAGCGGACAGACAAAATGATCTCGCAATTATAATGGGAGAATACCTGCTGAGGCACGATGGATGTGGGTTTTAGAATGCTTGCCGAACAATGACCAATATGGCTGATGAAATGAACAGAATGAACTAAGCATGAACTGAAGATATGAACATGACCCAGCTCACCCCCACCTAAACTCTGACATGAACTGTGGCTCGGCTCTTCACGACGACTGAACCCCGTGAGATTACTGTCTTCGTTGATATGGTTGCACCATAAATTTTCTTATCTTGTAGATAGTAAAGCAAAATATGTTGAAACACCTTTGTGACATGGAAACTGGCATGGCATGGTGATTTAATGAGAGGCTTGGCTGCATGTCTGCTGTTAACTTCAATATTGAATGTCTCGCCAAACCAAGAATTAAAGTTTTGCAGAACTATCTGCTTCAACACGAATAGCCTAAATTATTGAGCCTGCTGTATCATGAGACAGGTGAAGCATGAAAAAAAAACACCAGCCATATATGACTGACCCAAACCAATGGTGCAACCAAGAGAGGATGCCTAAGGTGGTAGAGTATTGAAAATAAAACTAGAAGGCTCAAGCCAAGAATAAGTCAGGACAAAGAAAGTACAAACAAGTAGAAATTAATGCAATGCTTCATGCCAGCGGAGGCACAATCTTATTTTCTCTTATAATTTTCTGTGTGCTACATAGTTTATAATTTGCATCTTGAAATTAAGAGTTAAACATATGATAATGTTTGTTTGTTTGTTTGTTTGTTTGTTCTATTGTCAATTTGATTCAAATTCTTTTCAGTTTTAGTTATATTGACACAGCTGATCCTACTAGTATAACTGAACTCTGCAGCGATGACCATAAGCTCCACCCATAGGTAGAATGAAGATTGGCAAAATCAATGAGTCAATCTCAGAAGGGGACCTGAGAGCCAAACTGCTCGTCATGATAGGAAGCAGAAACTGAAACTGAAGATATTGATATCTGAGTGAAGAGACTTCACTTCATAAAAATACCTCATGTCAGTGAGTACTCGTTGGAGGGAACTCTGTTCTCGTGGGTCAAGCGCCGAATCTGCACGTTGGCTAAGTATGACTATAAACGATGAAGGGTATTATATGATTATCATTATGATTATTTTACCACTTACTTTACTGTGAGCCACTGCATGCCACCTCAGGCATGGATATCTAAATGCTGCTGTATACCAGCTATTTCTGAAATACTTTTCTGTGTACTGCGTAGCAAAGAATTAGCGTAATGAAAATGAAGTGTTATAAATTTCATTTTTGTTATTTATTTTGTTTTTTTTCCCACTTTAAATGTTGTCCACCCATGCAACAAAATTTGACAGCGCTAAGAACAGTATGACTGAAAACTGCAAATATGCCGTAAAGCTCCAACCATAGGTAGAATGAAGGTTAGGAAAGTCAAGGAGTCACACTCAGAAGAAGACCGGAGAGTCAGAACTTCTAAGCAGTCTTTCATTACGATTAACATTATTATAATCCCATTTACTTTTATTGTATTCTGCTGAATGCCGTTTGAGGCATGAATCTAAGCGCTGCTGCATGCCGTTTGAGGCATGAATCTAAGCGCTGCTGCATGCCGTTTGAGGAATGAATGTAAGCGCTGCTGCATGCCGTTTGAGGCATGAATCTAAGCACTGCTGCATGCTGTTTGAGGCTGGAATCTAAGCGCTGCTGCATGCCGTTTGAGGCATGAATCTAAGCGCTGCTGCATGCTGTTTGAGGCTGGAATCTAAGCGCTGCTGCATGCCGTTTGAGGCATGAATCTAAGCGCTGCTGCATGCCGTTTGAGGCTGGAATCTAAACGCTGCTGCATGCCGTTTGAGGAATGAATCTAAGCGCTGCTGCATGCCGTTTGAGACTGGAATCTAAACGCTGCTGCATGCTGTTTGAGGCATGAATCTAGGCGCTGCTGCATGCCGTTTGAGGCATGAATCTAAGCGCTGCTGCATGCCGTTTGAGGCTGGAATCTAAACGCTGCTGCATGCCGTTTGAGGAATGAATCTAAGCGCTGCTGCATGCCGTTTGAGGCATGAATCTAAGCGCTGCTGCATAACGTTTGAGGCATGAATCTAAGCGCTGCTGCATACCGCTTGAGGCTGGAATCCAAATTCGACTGCATGACATTTGATCTCAAGCTATAATTGTCCCTCTGTGGTTTCAGGATCTCTCGATGTGCACATTTGATATAACTTGATATGAAACAAGATATACGCAGATGCTCACACTTAAAGTGGTGGAGGGGAGTGGAAGGTCCTACATACTGTAGATTTCTATCCAGATAGTTGACATTTCTCTTGATCAATTACAGAAGTTTATGGAATGTTGTTGTGCCTGCAGAAATGATATTCAGCTTTATAGTGATTGGTAAAATGGGTTAATACCAATCAAACTCTTCAACTTATTTCCCCTTTCACACTGGGCAAAAAAACCCTCCTGACACTCATTGGACAGGCGTTTCAGACAAAATTTCAGCCAATATCATGTACCCAGAAAAAACATGAAAGAAATATCATGAAGCAATTTTTGACAATTTTATGCTGCTATGTTATAATAACATAAAGAACAAAGACCTATTTTTCACTGTAAAGTGACACATTTTTCATTTTAAGATACAATTGTGTTAACATTAAGGACCCCTGATTACCTTTAAATTATGGAAATAACTGTCTACATTTATGTTTCATGACGTTATCTCAAATAAATAAATATATATTTATACCTACAATGCCTACTTATCATTCTCTCTTCAATGAGAGAAGGATTGTAGCAGAAGGCTGTTTAAGATGTGTAACTAATGTCATATGCATATGTACATACACACATACACAAACACATCCATATACATATGCATGCATATATATGCACATATATTAAGCGGCACACAGTATAATGAGTAACGGAAAAAAAATGCACACATTTATGAGGAGTTCAATTCAAACTCATAAATTTGACACTTGACCTTTGGTGTTGACCTTTCTGTTGGATTCCATTTTAAGTTCTTGCACAAGCGCTAATTCTAGGAATCTGTGAGTGTTTTTTTATAAAGAAATACTTCATAAACTGGCAACACGCTAACACACACATTTTTGGCCTTTTTCTGACTCGATGCTATGACTATATAACAGACTATAATAAGAGATATAAAAGCAACTAACAGAAGTATATTTGAGATTTGATCCAAATGTAAAGTGCATTATAAATTAAATGTATTATTATTATTATTATTATTATTAAGTATATCTATGGGAGCCATGATGCATTCTACTGTTCTACTGTATTCTATTGTTACTTCACACCTGTGTGAAGTTGAATATGACACATGAGTGACAAAACCAACAACAAAAAAGACAAACTCATCTTTATTATTATTATTATTCTTGGCCTGTTTTACCCACTAAAAACTACTACTAAAACTTATAAAATTGGTGTTAGGAGGGGATTAATAATAACATATAACTCCATGCTACAGTATCTACTGCATTACCTCTAGTTATATCGGTATCTTTATATTCTCCATAACTCGGCTTATGTCCACTCCGCATATCTGACTCCCACCTACCCCACCTCACCCCACTCTGCCCTAGCATATAGACAGGGAGCGGCAGGGATTATTAGGGGCAGAATGTGTGTGTCAGAATGTATATATATATATTTGCATTTGCTTAAGTTTATGGGCTGGGGCGCCTTATTGTCTGTGTGTGTGTCCGGGGGCGGGGGGAGCTGATGGTGTTCCCTGGGGTCTCTTCACAGCAGGGAAACACGACAGACGCTGATGGCAACAGCAGTGAACAGATTGCTGAGCGTGTTAGCATGCCTGCGCTGTGCCAGGGGTCAGAGTGGGTTGTTCAACCCAGCAATAATGTGAACTGAAGGCTGAGCCATAACCTGTTGTTCCTAACAGCCTGCAACAATATGACGCATGACTTTGAGAAACTTTCTCCTAAAACAGACCCATTGTGTGAAAATATTCACTTGTTTTATCCTCTCATAAATGCCATTAATACTGCAATTTCTCAGTTTCATGCAGTCAGCAGTTTACATGGGCTGCCTAATTCCAGGTAGATTCCGAAAAGACGCCAAAATCAGAATGTAAATGCTGCGTGTAATTATCCCTTTCCGAATAAAATGTCTTTACCGTGGGGGGGGAGTCTGAGTCCGTTTGAAAAGACCCTTGGAAAGGCCACTCCTGCATGTAAACGGCGTTTCAGAATAATATCTGGTGAGCGGCTGCCCGGCGGCGTAACACGCTTGCACAAGGCCGACATTTAATGATATAGAGCACAGCAGAGAGTTGGTTTTAATTCAAACTCTCGACAAATTTAGTGTGAAGTAAGAAATAATTAACTGTACAATCATCAAAGAGAAACCGTCTGGAGCCGTGATAGGCTTATGCATAAATCCCACAGCCGGCTTCCAGTTCGAGCGACCCCGGGACCAAAGGAAGCTATGAAGCGAACACGGGCCTCGGGTCAAAGTGACCCCGGGGGACCAAAGGGAGCTGCGAATACAGGCCGAGCAAACGCGACCGCAGGTCAACGCGGCCTCAGGTCAAAGCGACCCCGGGGACAGCGGGAGGGTTAAATAGGTTTCTAAAAATATGTCAGAGTCAAACAGGAGTCAGACTTGTCACCACTAGGTCTAACGGATACTGGGTGGACAGCTGGGGCTTTATTATACTGCACACAATAGGTGTGTACCTGCTGATGAGAGGATTGCTTGCAGGTGATTTGTAGATGAGGAGGATTGAGCTGGAGAGCAGACGTGTAAGCTGTGAGCACGCACACACACGCACACACACACACACACACGCACGCACACACACACACACACACACACACACACACACACACAGGACCATGGGGAGGTGGGGAAAATGGAGGAAACATGAGGGAGGAGAAGGAGGTGTACAGCTCGCACATAAACTTACTGGGTTTTTCCCCAGAGGTGCAGCAAGAACACATGTAGCGGCAAGCTTGACAAAATAGCGTAACATCTAGGTGATGAACTAAAGAGGCTATAAAAAGTAACTGGTTTATGGATATTCTTATTATATTAAAGTATCTTGGCTTAGAGGTGCTCTGGCTCATAACCAGGTAGTTCCAAGAATATTTTTATTATGGGGCATATATGACAGTATGAAATGACTAATGATTGTTTTAAACAAACATGCATATACATAAATATATATGCATGTATATGCATATGCTTGTTTAAAATACTGACTGAATTTCCCCTTTGGGGATATATAGAGTCTTCATCTAAACAACAGAGTTGTCCCAAAGTGGCTTTGTCCTCTATTGGAAATTCATTTCATTTTTTTTCTCTTTTTAAATTTAGAGGCCAATTTGGACAACCTTCTCCAGGAATGCAGATTATTCACCCTAGGACTGTAGTTCTCTAATGAGGTGATCCATATTGCAGCAGAGAGGACATTTTGAGCATATTCTGCAATTTCTGCTACCCCTGTGGTGGATGTGAATTTATAGTCTGTAGGCTTTTCTTCGTGATGAATACAGTATTCTCCTGCTCTTGTTTTGCCTGCTCAATTTGAGGACCTGAGAGGACGAGAATAGAAAGGAAACAGATGACAAAACTCCGATAACTAGGAGACAATGCTGGGAAAATGACATTTTAAATCATTGTTACACAGACAGAATGACATATAAGAGGGATCCAAACAGGGGTCGATACATTTTAATAGTAGATCCTTCTCACTCACTGTCAAGTAGACATCCCTTTATACCACTTTTATCTTTATCTAACTTTCTGGGGTCAATTTACTCTTCCAGTGTGAAATATCTCACACTGCTGAGTGATAACTGCTGAATGAACAACGTATGCCCTTTGTGCACCTGCTTTTAGCGTTAGCTCGACTGCAAATGGCCAACATGCACCTGAGCTGTGTCGCTGTTCACTTTTTACAGCGTGTTGTTTAAATGAGGTCATGTGTGCTGAGGGAAAGTGCACAGGAGAGAGTTGCTGAATACCGCAAGGCAAGATAACATAAAGCAGATGGATTGTCAGATTCCCAGACAGGGGCACAAATCTACTGCAAGAAAAAAAAAACAGGCCTCATATCAAAAATAACCTAGTTTGTGCCACGCCAACAGGATTTTGTCAATTTGTTTCAATATCAGACATAAGTCTTACTTACAACCCAGCGGGTGTTCTGCTCTCACCAACTATGAGGTGTGCATCGCTCCATCACCTCCTCCGTGTTTCCACACAATCTACTGCACGCAGATGCTCGCCGCAGATCCCCAGCCAGAGCATTCCCCAGCACCATGATAAGAGTGAGATTCATATATCGATTATGAATTTGTGTTCGTGGCTAGCCCAATGTCTTTTAAGTGCGACCTAGTGGGACCATCGGTTAGGAAATGATGTCTGAAAACCAGTGTTTCCTGCAAAAAGCTCCTTCTAGTGAATAAAATATGAACTATCAGAATAAAATATAAGTACAACATAGATCTCCTTGAGTCGATTCATATGCACCTAATTTAAACAAAATGGGACCAACAGTTGGGAAGTTACGTCTGAAAAACAGTGTTTTTGGAGAAAGGGCCCCCTTGTGAGTAAAATATGAACTATTAGAGTAAAACACGATACAAGTGCATAATATCACATTCTATGAGGATATCTTGGCATTTGAGGTAGTGAATATCAGCACATGTTGTTAATTTGGAGTGCAAATAACAACAAAAACAGCTCAACTATGGACAACAAACTAATACTAAACTATTGATTTAACAGCAAAAATGAATTAGTCGTATTACTTTTTGACTTTTATCAAAGCACTGCTCCTCTTAAAGGCGTTTGCTCAGCCCAGCTAGAGGAGTCACTCACTGTGCAACACATTCTTTGACACCCTTTAATGAAATCATTTCCCCTCTTTTGTTGGACACACTCGTTGTTTTCACCACTTTAATGATAAACAGGCGAATGGTGTTCTGTTAAAGTAACTGAGTACTCAGATTACTATAAGTGTAACATAAATATTGAATTTCAGCTTTTAATCATATGCACTACAAACAAAATAAAGCATTTTTTCCACTTCAAACCGAACATTTTAGTTGAATCAAGATACCATTTTATCCATACTAAAGGGGAATTAAAATGTCGTAGCAGCATACAGGTGGGGCAACAACAGAAAATATACAACTATGATATAATATATAAGTCAGTGAAGATTTCAGAAAGGGTAATAAAATCAAATTGAGTGCAAAGGTTTAATTTAAGATAAGTTCAACGTTAAAGTTGAACTTGATACTCACTCAATGAACCGTGAAGAAATTAATTTGTCCCATCTTTGTTGAATATTATCTTACCTGATTTGATACTTGAGGGGAATTGATGTCATAACTACTCCAACACTCAGCTGCTTATGTGCCAACTAACATCAGCAAGAGATTACTTCAGTTTTTAAGTCTGTATTTGCTGCCTGTCGGCATCAGAACTAGTTTCAACCCCTTTGGACTTTAGCGGTACTTCAGCTATTTTAAATATTTTCTGATTTTGCCATTATATACTTCATTAAATAATGTTTAGAATGTCAATGTATGGTATCCTTTATCAGTGTATCACCTCAGAGCAACTCTTTGACCCGATAATTATTTCTTCATTGAAACGCGCTATATTAAAAGCCTGAACCAAAAATACTAAAAACTTACACACATATTGGAATTTTTTTCTCCAATATGTTATACCCTCAGTATTTCTGGCTGTGGCGTTTAAAGAATGCAAAATCCTGACCTTTCCTTCAAACCATCCTTTTGCAATCACATTATTTACTTATTTATTTAGATTACTTCATTTATTTGAGTCTTGATATATACATTCTTGTCTGCTTGAACATGTCGGAATGTTTTTTTTCGTTGTTTTTTGTTGATATTTACCAGAGTTACTTGTAATATGTGAAAAAATATCATAAAACAATAAAAAAAAACTCCAGAACATTTCCAACAATTCGAGGGAGGCGTCAGCTTCTTGTTATTTGTTTTGAACATTTGAAACTTTTTAACTTTATTGAAAGCGATTCCATGAACTGATGATCAGAATATTTATTGGTTGGTTTTCTGAATGCTGCAGCTCTGCAGGTCTAACAGTGTCTTCAACCACAAACACATTAATGATCGTTCCCCAGAGGTGCTCTGCTCACCAACGATTCCCCTCTCCTCTAAAAAACTGGTTCAAGAGTTTTCTGCCCTACCTCTCTGCCAGCAGAAAGAAAAATTCCCCCCATTGATTTCCTCTTACTTTGTGACCAAAATAGTTGGGTGTTCTAATCCCCCGTGGTTGCTGGGTCGTTCTGGACAAGCAGGCGGTTGGAAGCAGGCTTTCGGCTGGGAGGAAAGGGAAAGAGAGTCTGCGAGTCTGAGAGTCTCCCATGACATTTGGTCAGACGAGGCCGAATAATCAATAAGCGAGCGAGCCGTGCCTTCGGCTCTGAGAGAGAAAATAGACAGGAGAGACAGGATCGAGCTCTTGGGCTCAATCCTGAGAGGCTTCAGGAGTTTGGCCAAGTTCCCATGATATGCTGCATCACTCTGGCAGAGCGAGGGAGGCTTCTGGTCGTCGCAGCATGTCCAGGTCACCTCATCTTTCTTCTTCAGGAAAGACGTTTTGTTGTTTTTCAAAATTCCACGCCCAGCAGAAAGGCAAACGCCGCTCCCGCTTCTCACCGTCTGTATTGACATCTGAATCCTCCTTATTTAATTTGAGCCCATGGGTATGTTGACCCATCCCCCAGTTTGGACTGCAGAAGAGGAGAGAAGAAGTGACATTAATAATATCGACCATGTTCTCTGATCAATATCCTTTCATCCTTCTGTTATGAGCAGAACTTCCTGAAGTGTCTCCAGTTCTCACCATTTCTTTCTCCTTTATTCCTCCTCTTATTGTTTTTACCCTTTCCCTACCCAATACAGGGGGTCTCTACCAGCTGGGTGGTCCATGCTGTCCCCCTCAGAGCAGCATTGATGGCCTGGAGGACATAGAGGTAGGAGCGTCATAAAGTATATTCACCGGCAGCCAGTTATTTATCTCGCCTCAGAGCTGCAATGCTTTTAAAAAAAAAACCGCTGTCCTTATTATTTTCTCCTTCTGAGTCTCTCCTTCCTTTTTCTATAACCCTTTTGCAGAGGAAGTGTAAGACACATGTGCTGCTGCTGGTGGTGCACGGGGGAAATATCTTGGACACAGCAGGAGGGGACCCCAGCACAAAGACTAACGATGTGGCCACTCTGGCCTCGGTGCTGGAGAAGGTCACGCAGGTTCATTTCCAGGCGGCCAGCGAACACGTGATGATCAAGCTGGTGCCGTGTCCAGCTGTGTGCGCCGAAGCTTTCTCCCTGGTCTCCAAGTGAGGGCTCTTGTTACAACAGGGAGTCTCACCGGCTCTCTTTACCACGAATATCGTTCTGTTTGCACTCTATTGACCACTTGAATGAAGAAAATGAAATTGTGATACAAAAGGGTGACAATCCTAAGAGATGACATCACATCATCCCTGTCCTGGCTCTCATGTCACGTCATCTCAGGATGTCATCCTCTCCAGCGGTTTCAACCTTTTCCATTCTTTTGATACTTTTAATTGCCCTGCTGGATGCAACCCCTAATCTTTTTATTCCTCTTCTTTTATTGTTTTGAGGCATCCTCTGGGACACCATCTCTATCGTTTCACACCCGTGACTAATTGCTTTTATGCCATCATCGTAATGCCATTGTTTTACTTTTATACCCGTCTTTTATTCTCCTTTGTCTTATTTTCCTTTATTGTTCTTCTTTCGTCTTTTGTCTTTTCATCCCATTTACAGCCTTGGGATGTGATGTCGTCTCTTGTTTATTTTATTCTAATGACTTCTTCAATTCATTGCCTTTTATTTCCTCTTCTCCCTCATTATTTCTTTTTCTTTGTAATTATAGGTAATTATGGTTATTTTGACTTTCTCTCATTTCCATCTTTCTTTGTGTGAATTTCTTGTTTAGGCAGTGAACAGTTACAAAAAAGTTGTTTTGATTATTACTATTTTATTAATCTTTGCATTTAAACTTTTTCTGGAGCCGTGTCAGCCGTGGCCCCGATCCTTAATTCTAAAAGTTAACCTATGCTACAATTCTAATTCCAAAAAACATAGGAATGCCTTGTAAAAAGAGATAAACAATGTAAATATACAAAATTAGATTCTTTGATCACCAACTGATATTATTACAGTTTTACAAATTGTTCCGCAGCTTACAGTAATATACTTTATAGAATCGCGTCTTTCATATTTTTGTTAACCGTAGCTGTCAGGAAATTCAGAATAAGCTTGTATACCACATCAAAGCACCATATAGCATATAGAAATAGCAATATACACTGGCCAGCCATAACATTATAACCACATGATTATATCGTGTTGGTCCTCCCTTTGCGGTCAAGACAACTCTGACACATGGAGGCTCCAGATGATGTCTGAATGTGGGCTGTGACATCAGGCACCGACACATTGGCAGCAGATCTTTATGGTTCTGCATGTTCAAGTCAAGCCGTCCGTAGGCTAGACTTCTCTTCTCATCACATAACAAAGATGCCTGAATGGATTGAGATTAGGGGAATTGTGAGGTTAAAGTCGACGCCACAAACATTGTTGTCTTCCTTAAATGACTTCTGAGCCATTTTTGTCGGACCCAAGCTTTGCCAGCACAGCATCGTCCAAAGTGTCTCAGTTGTTGGTTCATGAGTTGCCCTTCCTTGGACTCTGAGATGAGGGAACTCCTTTTATATGCTAGGACCAAATCGTCTAAACCATTTTTATGCTCACATCACATCAATGCCATAATCAATCTTATTTACTTAATCTGTCTGTGATTAGAATATTATGTCTGACCAGCGTTATTTCAAAAATCAACGAGTCTGATGCGACACAACAATAGAGATTTTATGCTTTTGTATTATTTAAATTTGAATTCACTTTAAAACAATGATAAGCAAATTACCATGAGATGTTCATCCATGTTTTACCCATAACTGCATTCAGGCTAGTGAAAGGACTTCCATTTGTTCCTTCAGAGAAATTTTGCAATGTGTTAGCCAACTTGGCTTTTAATAAAATAATATCGTCATAGATCTGCGTTCAACTACCAAAGAATGGAAAGAGCTTTTTTTTATTCACGGTAGAATTTTTAGATTTGTTCCTCATTTTATTGACACTGATAGGGTTTAATGCAAAACTTTGAATGAAAATAGTTGATGAATTTAAATTACTAATCAACTAGTAAACTAAATGAAATGAAGTATTTTTGAGTCTAATCTATTAATTTAAGTCTAAAATACTTCCTAATCATTACCCGAGTGAGGAATCTATTTCGGTAAACCAAAAGTTTTTTGAAAAACAGTATCTAGACCTCGACGTCGCCGACAGCAAGGGTATTTCCCCAAAAGGCCCCCAATCCCTGGCATTGTACAAGCAATTGCCCTGATTGAACTCCTAAAATTGAAAGTTAATTCTGAGCAACAGTGTTTTCAAAAATAAAACAACCCCCTAGTGGATAGAATATGAACCATTAGAGTAAAACATGATAGACACAAGGTATATATTCTTGACTCAATACATATTAACCAAATATTGCCTAATTGGAACATGGGTAAGAAAGTATGGTAGAAAAACAGTGTTTTTCGAAAAAGATTTAAAAAAAAACTCCCCCTAGTGATTAAAATACGAACTATGAGAGTGAAATGTCACATATACAAGATAGACTGCCCCGAGCCGATTCATATGCACCAAATTTGGACTAAAAAGTTTGAGAAAATATGGCCTCAAATTTTCTGGAGATAAAGCTCCACCTAGTATCGGGAATATTAGGCTGACTTTTCTAAAAATGAATCCAGTTCTTCCTTGTAGTATGGTCAATCTTGGTATAATATTTGAAAGTAATGCATGAAATTGTATTTGAGTTATCGCGTTAACACGAATGATCTGCAACAGCGGAATTAAAGAGAAAAAAATAAATATAAGGGTGCTATAGTACAATTTTCTCATCAGGTCCCTCACGAAGGCAGCCTTCTGCTCCCCAGGGTTGGGGTAAGACGCTGAGAAGATAACTTCACAATGTTTTTGATGATTATACGTTTACATTATAAACCAAAATGTCATTAAAAATCCTGTTAATAATGTACGAATAGTCAATACTAATGACCAAATGGTATATTTCACAAAGTCTTATTCCAAACCTGAGACATGAAACAAAATACTTTTGCTAATCAGCTAACAAGCCAGCTAATGTTTAGCTACTCTTTCATGTATCTGATTCATGAATGGCCTTACTTCCTGGGTCGCCTTTAGGACACGTTCACTGTCTGAAAAGAAGGAGCTGACAGTGAGTAGTTTTTTAACCCGACCAGTATTACAGTTTATGTGATCACAGTTAGTTCCATTCAATCTGGCATTCAGGTTCCCCTGTGCATACCTAATGTGTTTTTAGGTCAGTCTCCAGCTTCTGATGTGTTTTTGTATTCATCTCACACTCTCACAATGGACACAGGCCTCGTAACTATAAAACATCAATCCAAAGATGAGGCAGGACTTAACTGTGGAGCAAGCATTTTGCCTGTGTGAATACACAAAAGCAAGAATTGGCATAGATACAAAGATTTGTAATTGGATGGTGAAGGTCAATACATCTAACTTGACATTTTTGGTTTGCTCAGGCTCTGCAGGCATGGTGTGGAATATTTAACTCTGAAACTTTATTATCGCTGTTTGTTTTTGACAGCTGAATCCGCCCTGAAGTGACGTCCACCCTAGTCGTTAAAAATGAATAGTTTACACTGTCCGTAAGGTCTAATGGAAGGAAAGTATGATCTTTCTGTATCATTGTCTACTGTTACTTTTCTGTTTAGATTTCCATTCTGGTGTTCGTTTCAAATAAACTGCCACAGTGGTGATAAACCGCCATCGGCAATAAAGCATTTAATAGATGATTATTTTCTACGGACATACTTTGCTAAATTATCCCTTTTGTGATGGTCGTATTCTCTGCAATCATCTCTGTGAGGTAGTAAAGACCTCAGCTGGAGGAAATGTATGCAATGCAGGAGGTGAAAAGGGGTTTCCATTCTCGTATTCACTCTTTGACTGAGCATACAGCTGATTAGGCGTGACAAATGATTTTTCATTTTCGGTTTAATGTCACATGTCTCATTGGTCTGCAGTTCTATCCCCACAAGTGGCTCTTAGGTTTCTCCATACCAATTATATGCTGCGGATGTTTTTGTGTGAATTGTCTCTAATCACAGTGGCAGAGATGACGTTTTTTTTGAAGCCCAGCTTCTTGTCTGGGGTTTTTAATTGACGTGAGCAGGAGTGAAGAGACTGGTGAGTTTAGGGAGATTTTCTGAAGCCGCTTGGCAGCTTGATGTCCGCATTAAAATCATTAAAAACAACAATTCCCCATGGCAGTCCAACCGATCAGATTTGATTCCCTGTTCTTAAATGCATGCTGACGCAAACCTTTTTAATTTTAAAATGCTATGAAGTTAGACATCGAGTTTAGATGGGCCTAGAGAGCGCAACTTTAAACTATGTACCACTTTACTGTAAATTTTACATTCCTTGACATAAACTAGGCCTGCGCTGCCATCCCCAACCGCAAGGGAAAATGCCTGAAAAGCCACCAATCCCCTGCGTTATACAAGCAATCCCCTTGATCGAACTCCTAAAAATAAGTGTGAACGCTCTTTTTGTAAAGATCATCCCCTAGTGAGTCAAATTTAATGTATGCCAAATAGATCTCCTGGAGTTGATTCATATGCAACTAAGTTGGACTAGATCTCACCAACAGTTAGGAAGTTATGTTGAGAAAACAATGTTTTTCCTTAAACAAAAGAAAAAAAAAAAGCTGTGGGAGTTAAAGGGTTAACTCCCACAGCTTTACTGCGCCCTTTAGTGCGACCCGGGTGCATAGTTATTACCAACCTGGCCCGAGTCCGAGAGTCTATTGATCGGGCCTGATCAAAACCTGGTGGGCCTTTTTACGTCCAAACCTGGCCGGACCTATCAGGGTCTGGCGAGACTGGCTGGGCTTAGGCCGGGTATCTACACTCTTGTGCGCGTCTCCTCCGTGTTGTTACGAATGAAAGAGATGAGTAGGAGTCATGACACAGCAGAAAAATTAAGTGGAAAGAAAAAGATTGACATGAAGAAGGAGTTTCATGTTTCTGCTTGTGCTACGTGATGTTAGCTCTCCAGCTACTCAGTAGACCTCCTAGTTAGTGCAAAGTCGCTAACTTAGTATTTAGTTTGGCACTTAGTATTTAGTTTGGCACTTAGCTTAGGCATACTTAAGCTAATTTTAGTACTTAACAACTCCCTTAATCCTTCATGGCAGCGATACATAATACCCATGAGGCTCTGCTCTTAAAGGCCCAGACCTCACTTCTCATAACATAAGTTGCTGCTAAGCTAGCGAGTTTTTCTGCATCTCACATTCTAATATAAATTACTGGAGATTCGCTGTCATTCAGAAATTAGATCAGGTATATGTCAGAATCGAGATCGTAATCTTTTTACAATTAATTGCCCATCCCTATATCAAAATAAAATATGATAGGTAGCTCCTTGAAGCGGTCCAAATGATCCAAATTCGACAACAGTTTTTTTTTGTTGACAAGAGGGCACCTTAGTGGGTAAAATATGTACTATAAGAAAATAAATCACAATGATTCCTATGCAACAAATTTGGACTTTATCGGACCAACGCTTGAGAATTTAAGGCCGGATAACTTTTGGAGATAAAGAGTTAGAAATATACAACCAACCTTTGCCAAAATCAATCAAGCACAAGTCAATTTTTGTGTCCATTATTTAAATAATTTGCTATGATAGAGGGGGATGTTCTATAACTTCACTTTTGAATATGCGAGCCGATTTTACAATGTGTGTAATAATAGATGCTTTGGTTCGGCTACATCAGCACAAAATAAGTTTTTCCATGACTTTCCTTCGACACAGATTTTCACCAAAACAATTTTGACCAAGATACCTCCTAATTGGGATATTTTATAGCTGTAAAATGAGTTTGTGAGTGTTCTAGATGAGGAAAAGCGTTCCCTTGCCCAGATAGCTCTGGGTTTTTGACATAATCTCACAATATGTGCAGTCAATAGGCATTCAAACACACCCACACAGACACAAACAACATTCATGTCAGTTAACATTCTTAGTTCTAATGACTGTGTTGGACCCATGGGTGTGCTGAGCCTTTGTCCATGCATCAGAAGAATTTGCAGCCATGCGGGAAAAGGAATTACTGCTGTGTGCATCACTGTCTCACACTCTGGGTAACATATTGGAGGAAAGAGAGTGGAGGTGCAAAATCTCAAAGACAAACTTTCACACAAACACACCACTTTCCACGTTGTGCTCAATCATTCATCACATAGGTTGACTGGATAGAAAATAAACATTTCAGCTTCCGTTGCCCTTCTTGCTGTGTGCACTGATGACCCGCTGTGCTCTGAGATGCTCATAGTGCTCATTATTTACTCTGCTCGCTAATCAACGTACCTGGCAGCGCCGGCGAGGGGCTGGGTGTCAAGACAACAACAATGTGGATTCTGTAAACACAGCCCCAGCTGGAAAAGAGCACTGGTCGTGTATTATTACACCGTACCGCATCCAATTAACAGTGACAGGGAAAAGGCGGTAAATTGATTTCCTCTCTCAGCCAGAAAAAACAACTACGACGTCTTTTTTTTTTTTTTTTTTTTGCTGATTACATCAGTGGAGACAGAAAAATAAAATGTATTCAGATAGTGTCAATGTCATCGAACATATTTCCATATCAAGGAAATCTGGGGGTGTGGAGGATAGGGAGAAAGTCCATGGGCCGTGAACAGCGGATGTCCTCAGCTCAGGGACACGGGGAGTCATCGCTCCAGCCGTTGGCCGTAGTGGATGTCTGGAAGAGTTCCGGAGACTTCTCCCTGATTAAAAAGAATCTGCATAGGTCCGTCGCTGTTTCACGTTAATTGCAAACGTAAACTGTGCGGCGCCAAGACATCAATTAGAAAATGGGAAGGAGCAATTAGGCAGGAATCCTACAGTCCTCGGCGTTTTCATTTTGACGTAATGAAGTGAGAGGGGAAGAGAACGGTCGGGCAGAATAAAGCCGTCTGTCCTGAGGTTACGCTCCGTGAGAAGAGGCTGATTCGATTTTTAATCGCCTCACTCCGCCTTATCTTTCCCCTGCTGCTGTTAATGGACCCCTTCATCATCACATCGCCATCACACCTTGAAGAAGACTTCTGTACGTGTCTGAGTATAGAAGGGCATAGCAATTATCCCACATATAGCTAAAAGTGAAATTCTCTCAGTTCTAAGATGAACCTTACGTAACTAACCAGCAAGTGTTGAGGCAAATGAAGATTTTTTCTGTTATGAGGGACTAAGTGACACCTCAATTTGACCTCACTTTGACCTCAGTCATCATCACTTGCAATTTGCTAATGAGAGCACAGAGATGGGACTGGGATAAATGCTGCTGCTTTTCAGCCACTGATAAGCATCTTCAAAAACTCAACAGAGCGCCGGGACCATGCTTGCAAAAACATCTCCCAGCTTACATTTTAATTACCTGCTATCTCTGAACAGATTGATAGATAACAGGTGTATCAATCCTGAAAACTATTAGTTGACTTGTTCGATGTACGTTAGATGATATGGGATGAAACTTGCTCTTAATTGATAAAATACGTAAACTCCATACTATTGAACACCTTCTGCTTCTTACAACAAACTAGACTTAGTCTGTCCATGATTGAAATTCACAAATGAAATGTCAGGTTATGAATAAGGCAATCATAAATATCATGAAGTTAGTAAAATATGAACTATTAGAGTGAAATATGATATATTCAAGATGGAGCTCCTCTTTTTTTGGACTAAATCAGATGAATGGTTGAGAAAATATGGCCCGAAATTGAAAATAATCCATGATACACTTAGAGTTATTGTGTTAACATGACCTATATGTGGTGATGATGATTTGATAATATCCCCAATCTTTCAAATAAGATGCCATGTAATATTCACTTACTCAAAAGTCTATCACGACTACGCACAATTATTCATGAGCAAAGCCCCCTGGTGAGGAAAGTCCAGCCGCTGCTTAACAATCACTGGCTTAGACCTGTAGATAAAACAAACAGATTCATCTATAGCGATTCATCTATTTATTGTACATGCTTGTACAAAGATGTTTAATGATCGCCTCTAATTAGGTAGGAGCATTGATTCAGAACTAAGAAAAACTAGAACCTGCAGCCTTCGAGTGTTTCTCATTCACACAAACAAACAAATGAAGTATGTGCTCTTCTCTAAAGGTAAACAGAAGCAGCAGGCATAATCAAGTCATTTTACTGCTCAAATGATGAGAAATATGGCAGTGGCTTTTCGAGGATATGATAGGAGGGAGGGAGAGTTTGTCCAGATAAAGCACAGCTATAGCCAATAAAGTTAAATAGTTGTTTTTTAATTGAATGTTTTGAAAAGATGTGAAACATAAGATATGATTGGATGATAAAATGGCTACGGGAACGTCAGAAATGAACACTCCTATTGAAAGGCATGAACACCAGTTAACGTTAAAATGACACTTCCAGATATCAGTAAGCAAGGCTCAAAAGTAAGTAATTATTCCGAGAGAGTTGACAAGAGGGAATTGTCCAAAAGTGTGTCTTTAAGTCAGAAACGATGATTATTCTATGAAAATTAGCTTAGTGTTGATTCTAACACTCTATGAGTTGAATGAACTCTTAGGATTCTGCTGTTTATATACGAAATAGAGAAGAATCTGAAGAAGAGGGGGAATAAAACATGTTTATATTTTATTTCTTCAGAAGCCCATTCTCTCGGTTTCATGAATCTTTTATCCTTTCCGCTGCCTTTGTCTCTGTTTCGGGTCCTGAATGATTTCTCCTCCATCTGTTCTTCTTGTGTGACGGAGAAATAACCCATCTGTCCTCTGGCACAGGTTCGGTGTCCGTTATTGTTGCCAATAGCAAATGAAAAAAAAAACTTGCTTTAAACATATTGTCCAGATATCTAACATGTATCTTTAAATTAAAAAAATAAAAATCATCCTTTTGTTTACAATCTTCTATATCTAAAATAATCTCTTACTGTCTCCAGCAGTGTTAAAATTAATTTTAAATATTAACTCTTGACCTTAGGTGTGATTAAAAAAAATCCGAAATACAGATATGGAGGGAATTTCCTCCATATCTATGAATTGTAGGATGTTTGGGTCTATTTGAATACTTCCACTTATCATCACCTGACTTCCATTTCACTTTTAAATATATTGAATATTTATTTGTTGTCAGTTTTGACATGAAGCAGATATAATTCTTTTTCTAGGGCTTTCTATTAATCAACTATAATTTGGCCCCATGTTGGGGTCTTTTCTTATTTCCTTCTCTTAAATTCAGGCATTTATAGAATTTATGCTTATCCAGAATGTAATCTATAATATCCTGGAAACTATGCAGCTCCCCATCTCTCCTAAACTGCTAACAACTGTTGAATCCTTCATCATAACAGGCAGCTTTTAAATGACTAACAAATACAACCTGTTTCAGGAAATTAGTGTCTTTCTTAATTCTCTCTGAATATTCCTACTGTTCTAAACCATACCTGTAAAGTAAATCATGAAACTGCATCTACGGGATTCTCTCTTTATTTTCTGAACCAGCTCTTCCCCAAATAATATCTTTCGGCTTCGCTGTGTAATCTGGAGTACACCGACCAAATATCTGTCGCAACTGGGCATTAATACGCTGCTCAAAATGAAGATGACAGCGACAATAAGTGGACAGGAGAGGCAACGAGGCATCCCCGAAAAGGGAATGGTTGTACATGTGATTACCTCAGACCATTTCTCTCTACTCATCATTCCTATATGTTTTTTCTCGATTGGCGAGTGTCTGTGTCACTACTGGTAGCCAGTGGCCGAACGTCAGGGCTACCTAGACATTCTCGGCTAGCCAAGGCATCGTCAAAAAATTTAAAAAATCATAATTCAATATAATAAATATTTATTAAATTCAATTAAAAATTTGAATTTTATTCCATCAGATATCTCCATTGGAGTCTTTACGTTAAACGTCTGCTAATAAATGCTGCTGCAGTTGAAAAAAAAACAGGGTGATTTTGTATGACATTGTCATACTTGATAGCTTCAGATGAGGAACAGCTTTGGGGAGTCTTATCTTTAAGTACATTAAATAGATGTTGATTATTGCATGCTGAAGATGTTTACCTGTGCTGTTTTGAGAAGGAGGTCCAGATTCAGTCTTACGCCTGATGGCATGTATTTTGTGTCAAAGGTCACGCCGATGAATTTTACTTACATTTGATGGTGTTTTTGTTTTCTTGTTGGTCGTATGATGACGTGGAACCTCGTTTTAACCACTTTATGACACTAGAGAAATGTTACTGCCTCTTTGAATGCATGCTGGCTATGTTGTTCTTCAGCTGCCTGAATGGAGTGTCACTGTGAAAATATTTGAAGGCCGCGTAATTGTGGGAATACAGCACAATAGGCCCGGGTGGAAAACCCACGGCCCGCCACTGCTGATAGCATGATACAGTACCTCCGGTGTCCTGGTGCAGGACAATGCCCAATATCCAGTAACAGATCAATGACTCTTATTAACTGCATTTAGGTTCTTTTAAGACTTTCAAACAACATTCAAATCTCCCCAACATACTAATATTCTCACTGTCTCTGCTGCTAGAATAACCCGTCGTTATCTTTGACTTCCTTTTCATACTCAAATTGTCTTGTGTTTGATATTAATGTCACAACTGTCTACCTGGGATAAATGGATTTTATGCAGGAATATGATTGGAGCCCTTTCCTTTTCTACTTTATCATTAACAATTCTCAAATCATTGCTGTGTTTAAGCCGTTGACATTAAGAGAACTTTATTGACACGATTGTTTTGCAAATAACTGTATGCGGTTTTATTCGTGAATATAAGAAAGGTTTTCCATTTATCCCGTTTTTTTGATTTTTTTTTGTGCCAATCTGGATGTAAGCGGCTCACAGTGCGTGCCTCAGTTAGCAGGAAAAACCAAACAAAAAGGGTTGACACTGATCATCAGCATTTCCAGAGGCTGTGGGTGTCTCGGTATCGTCTTACTGGCAGGTACTGACCAGAACCTGACCCTGAGCCGGGACTCCCCTCACTGATGCTTACAAATTGCAGCTAGTTTAGTGGGAGAAACCATGGAACAGGAATTTACAGCATAAACTGCCTAAACAGGGAATGTGCTGTAGAGAAGCAAGGAAGTCCTCATTAGTATGCCTCAGAGAGTCGTAAGGAAACCTTATTTCTACACGAGGCATTATCGTATAATTAGATCAGTGTAATCCAGAGCGGAACGGTCCTGCTGAAGAGGTGGTTTTGTTCGTGACCATCAGGTTTTTCTCTTTCTCTCCTCATTGAGCTCTTATGTGAATCACAAGGAAGAAGGCGAAGGCATCATGCCTTCTTGACCACTGCAAGAGTCATAGTCACTGTTCCCTCAGACATTTATATGCTCATTGAATTAGACCAATTGTAATGTGAAAGGGGCAATAAAATAGTGGCAAACCCACGAGAACAATTTTATCCTGCTATATTAAAGTAACGTTTATTGTAATTGACGTAGGTTTAATCACCGTGCCTATGTATAACATGTGGTTATAATTGCTGTGCTATTGCATTATGATCAACTTATTTAATTAAATTCTATTTAAATCTGCTCCAGTTCATTTTTACCAAATCATCTTATGTACAGGTAGAATTAAAATGTGTGACCTATGATTCATCCCACACTCACTGAGTGGAATCTATGCTGTTTATTGTCTCATTCTGATTCATTTACAGATCCAGTTAAATGATATTAATAATATTATTAATAATGTATACTCGTAATGTAAACACATATACATTTATTCTATCTCACGGTCAAGTTATACAGAGTACAACATTTTGAAACTTGGCTTACAGTGACACCTCAGAATATTTTTTCATAAAAGAAAGTTCCCATTTTTAGAGTAAAATATGATATATACAAGATAGATCACCTCCAGTTGATTAATATGCAACAAATCTTAACTAAACTCAACCAACAGTTGGGAAACTGTGTCTGAAAACTGTGTTTTTGGATCAAAAATAGCCTATAGTGAGTAAAATATGAACTATTAAAGTAAAATGTGATTTGTGCTAAATAGATTTTCAGAGTCGTTCTGCACCAAATTTGAACTTAATCGGAACACTGCTTGAAGATTAGTAATCCCGAAAACTTTGGGAGATAAAGCTCCCCGTAGTTTCAGAAATATACAACAGATCTTTTCCAAAATAAATCCAGTTCTTTCTCACATTAGGTTCTTCAATTTGAAAATGATGAATAAAATAGTTTTTAATAAAACAGAATTATGTCTAAAAAACTGTTGGGTTTTTTTTCAAAAAAAAAAGCTCCCCCTGGTGAGCAAAATATTAAGTTTGGACGAAATCAGAAACCAATGGTCAGGAAATAACGGCCCGAAAATTTCCTTTATGGTCCTTCCTTTATGAAATTGTTTTTGAGTTATCGCGTTAACACGAATGATCTGCGGCAGCAGCAACAATGATCATTCCATAGCATTCTCGACTCTTTGGGGTATAATTAGCCTGCATATTTTATCCAAACCCTGAGAAGCAGTCCTAGATAAGCAAAGTGTGGTTGAAGGTCTAGCACAAGAACTGTACAAAATGCAGACTGAAGAGGCACTCAGGGGGTTAAACTACTGACCTTCCGATCGGGCAAGAACTGCTCTACCTCCGGAGCTGCAGCCGCCGTATTTTCTTGTAGAAACAAAATGTTATTTTAAAAAGAGGAGTTAAATCTGGACCTCCTGACAAGGAGCACTATAACCACTAAGAGAGGACATCCTGGAGCAGCCAAGCAAGAAACACTCCAACCCTGGAGGCGACCATTAGACGGCATACTTCTGATGACATATTTAAACTGTTACTGTTAAGCTGTTTTGCGTTCATTGTTGAGAAAAGACATTCCCTGTTCAACAAGTCTGTTCAACTATTTCCTCATCCATACTTTCTTTTGTTTTCTTCTCTGATCACTGCAAAGTGGGATATCTTCAAAGATCACGTGACGTGGTGCATTCACTGCTCCCTCGGGCTCCGAAATCCTAATGAAATCCACCAGTGTGGCAAGCTCCATTAACTTCATATCATGTAGTGGGAAAATGGTTGAGATTAGAGAGAAGGTATTAATGCGGAAGTTCTCATTATGTGTCTGATGAAACCTAATTTCAAAACTGGTTAGGATTTCAAGACTGATGGGGAAAACTCAGTGTGGCTTTTAATTATTTTCTCAAATGACTTTCTGACAGACAAAATGTTTTCCAATAAATATGCAAATTTACTTTAACTGAAATCCATACATTTACTTATTCCAAGTGGCTTTGCACCTGGAAATAGTATGTGGATCAGATGTTTAATTTCCAAATAGGGAAGGGGCAGATTACAAAATGTACACACATGCAGGAGAGTTAAGCCAGACTTATTTTTATTGCATCTCCAAATGGCAGCGGTACCTGAAAGTTGAATTTATTTTGCACAACTCTCAACTATCCCTCAAAGGCTGCAGGCGGTGACAGCCTGTGACTAATAGCACATCTGGCTGACTGACTTTGTGCTTTTGTTGGTCTCGTACACTTTTTCAACCTGCTGTCGCTTGGGATGTATCCGCTCAATACTCAACTTTATCCCAATGGTAGAAGAGAGGCGGTGTGTTTGTGTGCGTGTTTGTGTGTGTGTATGTGTGTCAGCGTATCAGAATCAATCACAGTGCGAGTTTGGTGCCAGATATTACTTACGGCAGCCCTCAGAATGGATTAAGGCACAAACAGTCATGTTACCTCCTGTAACGTAGCTTTTTATAGCAAAACACATATCCAAGGATTTGGTTTGAAGGTTAACCAAACATTTTTAGGGATTCCAGGTGGAATTAAACATTTGTTAATCTATTACCCTCATGGCTCATGTAAATAATTGTTGTGCGGCACGGATGTGTGACTGTTTGCTGTGATGTTGGCAGTGGGGATTGTAGAAGTGGGTTTATCCACTGAGGATGACACAGGCTATCTGGTGAAGGCTGTGTGGCTGGGAGCAAAAACAATCCCATGTAGAGATCTGCTCTCAACAGGTTCTCCAAGGCCTGCAGCGCGGCGCTTTGTAATTGCGGCAGGAATTGGCCACGACTGCAGTAAACATGTGGTTATGCGGAATAATGGGCGTAATTACAAGAAAAAAGAAGGAGGATTTTTTTTTTTCATTACAAATCCTCAAAACTGAGCATTTATATCTATATATAGAGAATTGCCATAAATCTGTGATAGTAAAAGATATTTTCGCAGTCGTGAATCATTCTGAGCAATAATGCAATCTGCTTAACATAAAAAGAAACACAGGCAGTGGAAATTACACTTCTCTGCTCACCTTTGTTTTACAGTGTGGGAGAAAAATCCCTGTGAAGCTGGACCACACACTTCATTTTCGTTTTATGGCATATGATTAGTAACCATGGTAACACAAATTTTGACCCACATTATTCTTGCTTAGGGTTACTGCCCTCACCGTAGAATCATTCTAATACATTTAGAAGCCCGCCTTTTGCAAATGTGCTTACACACTCATGAAATTTATTTCATTAAATCTTCATTTAAAATCCAGTTGAATGTTAATTCAACTGAGGGAAGGGCTCAGATCTTGTTTAGATTTGATTCTGTGAAAATTATATTTAGTCATTTTATTGCTTAGGTTGGGCCTTTTAAAGAAAAAAAACATCATTAAGCTATTAGAATAGTAGAGGCGGATGTTCCTTCCCTCGTGTGTTAGGTTTTTGTTCTCAACCGAAACACATAATGAACATTTTCCAACTCGTTCTTCAGAGCGAGGTGAACAGCCGGAACATTAGTAGGAGCTGAAAATATGGGCCAAACAAATTGGAGAAACCATTAGACTATTATTTGACTGTCCCGCTCCCCCGTATACATCGTATGCTGTGACTTTCCCTTGAGTTTTCAGAGTTCAGCAGCAGTGGAAATCCTGTTTGCTATGTCTTCTTCTATGTCTCTGGCGCTGCTCGGGTCTTCAGGACAGCACTCTGACTTCTTAGCACAGCAGGAATGACAGGTGATTGGATGATGGGATTGGCAGCTCACAGACTCTATCACCACAGGACTGCAGAAACTTCATGTTGGCACTGTAAACTCAACAAATTCCATTAAAATATAAAACTTGTATTCAAAAAAGTTGATAGGAAGTTTGTAATTCGCTATAATCTGAGCTGTGGATGAATAACTATAATCTAAATATTTCATGCATCATTTTCAATTTCGGGCCATCATTTCTCAAACATTGGTCCACTTTAGTCTAGATTTGGTGCATATGGTTTGACTGGAGGAGATCTATCTTTTGCACATCGTTTTTTACATTTTGCACATAATCTCCTAACCATTAGTCCGATTTCGTCCACATTTGGTGCATTTGAATCTACTCGAGGCGATATAGACCTCCTCGGGTGTACGGGTCACATTTTACTGTATTCTTTAATTTTTATACTCTCTAGGGGGAGGTTTTACATGACAAACACTGTTTCGGGCCATAACTTCTCATTAAATTTGAGAAGTTCACTCAGAGCATTTGCTTGTACAATAGAGGTCAGTTTGGGGAGAAAACAGTCGGAAGTAAGGAGGTATGTTCACCTTGTCGCAAATTCGTTTCCATGCTGTATCTTGCTGACTTCACACACCTCCTGAGATTCACCTCGGGTTTGTTGAGTGTTTACTGCGAAAAGGGTAATCAACCACAAGCTCAATAATGATGACAGGCCTCTCTGTGTGCAGCCACAAGGCCTGAGTGCTGGTCGTTTGTTAATTAGCTCCGATGCTTAAGCTCACTGCAGGTTATTCCTCATAGCCACATACACCGTCCAGCTGCCAGAAATACTCAAGCCATGTATTGATCTGCAGTGGAAAATAGTCCCAATCAAATTTACAGTTTACACCTGTCTTTGCTAAGAGCAATAATACCCAGCTGCTAAATCCAATGTTTGTCTGACAGCCAATGAGAACACATAATTATAGTTTTTTTCATGTTACTGATACTTCCCAATAACAATTTTCTTGTTATGGATGCTGTTGCGCGAGACCTCCATCAGCACATTTCACACTTCACTGATTTTCTGTTTAGTCAGCGTTATCATGATCATACATATAAGTGTTTCAAAACTGTGCTATAGAAACACCCCAAACTCTCCCAGCTCACTGTGCCCACCTCCACCTGTCAGAAGGCAGCCGGTGAGACCTGGAAACATCACATCCAGAATCCGACAGTCAGTACCAGGGCCCCCACAGAGGTGTCTTTCCTCCCCACTGCTCTTCTCCCTATATACAAATGACTGCACCACAAAACCCGCCCGTCAAGCTCCTGGAGTTTGATATTCCAGGAGTTTGACAGAAGTCAAGATCATGGGCCCCCAAATCGTCCTCTCTAAGCTGTCAGTTTTAGGTATGAACCCTGGCTACCAACGTCACAAATCTTTTCTGGTATTGGGTACACTGGGCATGGATGAAGTTATTATTGATCTTGTAATCCAGGCAGTATCCTGGAGAACAATTGTGCACTTCCCAAAATCATTCATCATAAAACGTTTTGGAAGCTGCAAGCCTTTTTACTTGCGAGGTTGTGTCCTTCTGTTTAGCAAGTCATTCATGGTCACTGACGTGTTTCAGCCTTGGTGTGGCGTCACCGCTTCTTCTTCCTGTAATCAGCATCTGATGGATGTTGACAGCCTGGCATTGCTGCTCAAGGAAAGAGTGCAGGGCAACACCATATATTGTTGTGTCACTTGATCCACATCTGCACTCTGATTCTCTCTCTGTCTCTCTCTCTCTCTTTGATTTTTGTCATCTTGATTTGATGAATGCAAGCCTCATTGCTACTGACGTTATTGTGCGTCAGAAATGGACCACTTCCAAAGAGATGTGTTAAGGCCTAAAATGATTATGTCACTTCCCTCTCCCCCTCTCATCCCCCTTTCCTTGGATCCCTCTCCTCCAGCCTGAACCCATACAGCTATGACGAGAGCTGTGTGTCCAGCAGTGTGGACCACCTGCCACTGGCTGCTCTCCCTCTCCTCGCCATCGTCTCACCGCGCTACCAGGACGCGGTGGCAACTGTGATCGCACGCGCCAATCAGGTCTACCATGGCTTCCTGCAGTCAGAGGACGGGCAGGGCTTCACTGGTCAGGTCTGTTTCACCTTGTTCTCGTTCACTCTAGCCTCCCCTTGTCGAATGAACCAGCTGTAGGCGCTTTCGCAAAGGAAGTGACGCTTTTCTTTGAGTAAGCCATTATAATCAGTGACAATCAGACCCTCACGGGGCTGCAGGGTCCATTGTTTAAATGGGCCACATTTCACCTCTTGTACATAACAACTTCTCAGCTCTTGGTTACATTTTACAGTGTAATAATGATCTGTGACAAAACCGTTCACAGCTTAATTGAATTGACCAGCATTTCATTATGGTTCTGAAACACGGTTTCTCTCTGCTCAGCTGAAATCACACCAGCTATTCTTAATGTAATCAAAAAGTCAGCTGGAATAAAATTGCAGTGTGCTCATGGTTAAGAGTCACTGTTCAACATAATTATCATCACATAGAGTCACACAGTGCTACTAAAACCTCTACAGGGGCGATTACAGTGCAGTTAAATATATACCGGTATGTGTTACTCATGAGTGGTTGTTACAGTTTGATGCATTCTGTAACAATATTGGAATTAAAGTGTTCGTGTGACAAGTTATTGGATATAATAAAGTAAATGGTACTGAGCCAGCTACAACCATAACCCTTAGATGCTGTCCAAATAAGGTGGCATGTATTATTTAAAGAAAATACACTACTCAAAAATAATAAAGGGAACAAACAATCATCCCAGTGTAACTCCACGTCAATCACGCCTCTGGGATATCAACCTGTTTCACATTCTGTTGTGCAAATGGGTCAGACAACAGGTGTAAAGGACATGCAATTACTGAGACAACCCCTATTAAGGAATGATTTTACAGGTGGTGGCCACAGACAATTTCCCTCTCCTCATCCTTCTGGCTGATTCTTGGCTAGTTTTGCATTTTTCCAGTTGCCTCGCCACTGGTGGTAGCATGAGGCGGTATCTGCAGCCCACAGAAGTTGCTCAGGTATTGCAGCTTCTTCTGCATAGCAAATCCATACACGCCGTGGCCAGAAGGTTGGCTGTGTCTCCCATCACAGTGTAAAGAGAATGAAGATGATACCTGATGATACCAGCCTGATTGGCATTTGCAAGAGAACACTAGAACTGGTAGATTCACCATTGGCACCATGTTCTCGTCACAGATGAGAGCAAGTTCACACTGAGCACATGTGACAGACGTGAGAGAGTGTGGAGACGCTCTGAAAACTGCTGTTAGGTACCAGGATGAGATCCTCAGACCCATTGTCAGACCGTATGCTGGTGCAGTAGGCCCCGGGTTCCTTCTGGTGCATGACAGTGCCCGGTGTCATTGGCTGGAGTGTGTCGGCGGTTCCCGGATGATGAAGGCATTGATGCCATTGACTGGCCCGCTCTTTCACCAGACCTGAATCCGATCGAGCAACTCTGGGACATCATGTATCGTTGCATCCACTGCTGCCACGTCGCACCACAGACAGTCCAGGAGCTGACTGATTCCCTGATCCCTGTCTGGAGGAGATCCCCCAGGAGACCCGTCGTCTTATCAGGAGCATGCCCAAACGTTGTAGGGAGTACACACAGGAACATGGAGGCCATACACACTACTGAGCAACAATATGAGTTGTCTTGAGGAAATTCACAAATGTTGGACCAGTCTGGAATCTCAGTCTTCAACTTTGACTTTGCCCATGATTCTGAATCCAGGAGGGATTCAGGGTAAATCCTTTTGGTTTCCATTGGTCGTTCTTACGTTATTTTATTCTCAACAAATTACACAACTGGAATATTTCATTCATTCGGATCTGGGATGTTCCCTTTATTTTCTTTGAGTACAGTATGTTTACAAGCATTAAATAAATAACATCTGTTATAGCACTCGTTATAGCACTACAATAGAAACAGAATGCACCAAATTCATACTAACGGCTACCCAGCACAGATGTGACATGGAGGTAGGTGTTAGGTGTGTAACTGGACTGAATTTGTACATCTTGCTTTACTCATCCAGATGATTAGATTCAATTCTCACATCATTTTGCAGTATAGTTTGCTCTATATTAAAATGCCCCAATGCTTATAGGCTCTGCTTTTTCTTTGTCTTCCTTTTTACATTCCATCTCTATAGACTTTAAATGTTCATGCCTGGCGAGAGTGCGGTGGCCGTCATATTTGCCACCATTGGGAACACAATGCAGTGTATTTTCACTGAAAAGTAAAAGTAAAATAATTTTTTCATCAACATATTTATTGATGAATTTACCGAGTGGCTCCAGGACAGGACGCTCTATCTCAAAAACATTCTTAGAGAATGGTTAGACTACCTCATTATGTTTGCGAAAATGGAAGAATGGGTGTTCATATTGGATTTTTTTTCACTGCTCTATTGACCTTTTCACCACCATGACATATCATACCATAGGTATCAGAACATCCTGTTACGTCTGACTCAGACTTCCAACTCATGAATAATGAAGTTTATTAATTAAATACATGGAGGAGCTGCTAGCAGAAAGAAAAATATATGGCAGAATAAAAAGAGTAAATAAACTGAAATCTGACGAAACAGGTTGGCAATAAGTGTACAATACTAAAAAAAAAAGTATAATGCTTTGTTTTTGTGACGTTTAATGGCTCGTGTTGGTTGTACGCCCTTCAAACACTGTTCCACTTGTCCTACTCTGAAGCTTTCGCTGATTGCACCATATGTGGAGGGCGTCTAAATGATGTTTTTTCTGAGCAGGTTTGCCTGATGGGCGACTGTGTGGGAGGTGTGTTGTGCTTTGACGCTTTGTGCTTCAGCAACCACCAGAGGCCCGGTAGCCCCAACAACAGCAGCCAGAACAACAGCACTGAGAGCCTGAAGGTAGGAGCTCACAGGAAGCAGAAATGACGTGGTGATTACGGTGACGACGGGATTCAGATCAGTAGGAACTTCTTCTCCCTGCTCGTTAGGCGGAAGAATATGTACCTGTTTATAAATGATTAAGAGATCACTGTAAATGATCAGGATTACATGCCCCTTCGTTAGCGCGCATCAGAGGAGTTAATTATTACATCAGCAATAGTGACACTGACCTTGGCTTTCTAGCTTCTCTGGTCACAAACAGACTCCCACACAAATGTCTCTGCTGATTTTTATCTATCAACGCTATCTGGGTTTTAGAGATCTCACGCCAAACTACAGGGCATGTCCTTGGCACTTTGTTTGAAAATACTGTTTGCACGGAGTAAAATGATGTGGAAAAAAACCTTCATGACTGTGCTTTATAATTAGTTGATGCTTTCACTCCTTTACGTTTGTTTGCTGGTTGGTTGACTTATCAGCCGGATGTTTCCGGCAGAATCAGATTTCAAGGAAAATTGGTGGGAGGAAGGGTATCGGTCCAGAACCGATGGTGTGAATCTGAATAAATTACTATATGTTTTTTTATTCACTTTTTAAAGGGATTTTTTTCAACATTTTCCACAATTTCTCGTGGACTAATGCACGGATCTTTATAAAAGTTATTACTCTGCTCTTAATAACAGATATATGATCAGAAAGACTGGATTCATCTCCCACTTGGGAGATGAAGCCAGTCTTTCTGATCAGAAGATCCCCCTACATCATCTGGGTGGACTTTTAGGGTCCTTGCGTTAAAAAAAATGTATTGAAAAATGCAAAACTTGCCAAGAATCACCTGCAAACCCATTGCTTGTGTCGGGGGTCAACACCATGTAGAAAGTAAATAAGTGACGGGTCAAGACAGATTTACTCTCACCATCAGATTCAGTGGTTCCCCTCCTACCTGACTGTTCGACTGGGGAAACACTTCAGCTCCTGTTAGATGGTGTGAGATGTCCTGGTGCAGCCACTTCTGTGTATATGAGGCCTTATGGCTTGTTGCACAATCTCCTCCTTCCTCTCAGGATAACCCGCTTCTGCTTGGAGAGTCCGACCAGGGTCTGAGTTCTAGCAAAAGGCTGAGTAAGAGCAACATCGATATTTCCGCCCCGAACGACGGACACAGCCAGAACAGACCGCCACTCAGCCGCAAGCAGAGCGACTCCTACGATGGAGACACCTCGTCCACGGAGAAGCACAACTTCTTCTCTAGGTAGGCTGGTCACCTGAACCCCCCCCTTACAGAAGCTGATATGAGAAAAACCTGAACGGAGATAATATAAGAGTGTTCAGAGTATGAGTATTGTGTAGCGGATCAATTTAAAGCTTTTATAGGTACCATTTACATCAAAGTGGTGAAATTGATATCTTGTACAGTGTTCAGATAAATTCCTCATTGGCCAACAACAAATGTTTCTCTGCTGGTTATATTACAATTTCTCAGTTGCTGTTTGGTTCATTGATCCGCAAACATAAGAACGACAAGGGAGCGCTTGTCCGTCTGTAATCATTACATCCTCAAAAAGTCTGGGATATTATGGAATTCACACAAGTCGGGTGCAGATTTCTGAAATGAGGGGGAGCTTTATCTAAATGTTTTCGGGCCATAATTTCATTTGGACTATTCTGGTGGTCCGATATAATCCAAATTTGGTGCGTATTAATCAATTGAAGGATATTTATGTTGTATCGTTCATATTTTACCCACTAGGGGAGCTTTTTTTTTTGAAAACCACTGTTTTTCTAACATAAATTTACATCTAGTCTGGAGAATAACTCCAAACTATAAATAAGATCTTCAACAAACTTAATATATATATTGATTGGGATAAGTAGATTTGCCGTTTGACATTTTGAACATTCGATAATTACTATTACTTGTCGCTTCCACAGAAACTTCAATGTTTTTGGGCGTGTGTAGGTTACGCTGTTATAACATGGGACTTTATTCTCATCATGTATATAAAGATTCTCATCTCATCTCTGATACAAATCGGCTTCCTTTCCTCCATATGTTTTTACATCAGTTTTATTCAGATTCTGGTCTTTCACCCCAAACAAGTAGGTCCTGAAATAACCTCTAATGCTTCAAACGAGGCCATTTCCAACTTGGAAATCCTTTTTCTATCTTGGTGGCTATATAATTTATGCTAAAGCTAAAAACACATTGCACCACATTACACAGTAAGCAATCACACCCAACCATTATGCTTCTACGTAAGAAACATTTCATCTCTGTCGCTGTAAAGAAAATACAAAGGCAGTTTTATTTACAGGCAAAGATCGCAAGTAAATTCCATTAATTCTCTTGCACACACACACACACACACACACACACACGAACACACACACACAAACACGCATTTCTTTCACCTGGGAGCAAAGATATAAATAAGCTGCAGTAAAAAAATCAAAGGATATTTGAGCAAAAGAACATTGAGTGTTTTTTGTGCAACAGCCAGACAAATCTCAAGATTTCACTGGTAAAATTCTCTAAGGCTGACAGCATTTTCAATAATTTGATACACAAGCCAAAGACGTGGTCAGAGTCGAACTTGTGTCATCTGTCAGATGCTGCTCATTTGCCCTCGTCCCCTTTCCCTTGAATGTGTCAACCTGCCTTGCCATTGCTCTTTATCAATATTTGCAGCTTGACCGCCCCTCCAGCCTACCCGCTATAAATAGCCTGTTCGTGGCTGTCAGCCAGTTAATGTGAGATACAGAGAACTGCTGCATCAGCTCACTTTAATACAAAAAAATGAATAATGATAATAATAATTATTATAATAATGTTATTAGTAGAGCATTTTTTTCACAAACAATGTTGGCCTGCATTTCCAGACTATCGGCCCGGAACCGCAGTGCCATAACAAAGTGCTTCATACAATAAAACAATAGAATAGAATGATTTAACTTCTACATTTTTAAAAGAAGCACCATCATGTAAAACTAGAAACCTGAAAATAGAGGTGAAGACGAGATTTAAAGGAGGCTATTGGGTTTGCCTGTGGCAGGGACTTGATCACATGATCCGCTGGGCTTACCTCACACAGCACCACAGTTGTAGAGGACAGGGTGACGTTTATTCCCAGTTGTAACACTCTTCATTAATGGCGTTGCACCATTCAACCTCCAATTCCTCCTACACTCTTAATTAAGCCGGCGTGGAGGGGAACCTCTTATATTTCCTTAGCCTTAGCACTGAAAATGAAATTTAGCCATATAGGTGACAAAATGACTGGAAATAAAAGGGAGTTTACTGGTTGCATGGGGAACGTGATGTATATTAATTAATGAACCAATTGATGGCTGTCTCCTTAGCCACATAGATGATTCTACCCTTTAGGGATCGCCACAGCGGATGAGAAAGTGCATCACTCTATCATTGTTTTATAAATGTGACGAATCGACGTATAAGAAACCATGGTGTCACAACATTTTAAATGCAATTATAAACTCCTTAAACAGCTTAATCTTGAATTTGTAACTCATGGAGTGTCAACTTTTAACTTGTTTTTCTTTCTAATCGCAGATTTCAATCCATTTCACAATCCTAATGCCTTACATAACCTAGATTACATTAAACTATTTCTGATAACACCTTTTGAACAATTTGCTATAAAACAGCTCATTTGTGTTGATGTTGTTCCACTTTAGTAACAACTAATCAGCTAACTTAGAATTTTGATATATATTGTGAAAATGCAACAAAAAAAAGGGAAATCTGTTCCGAGGCTGACCATAAAAGCCAGATGTAAGATTACAGACCTCTGACTCAAGAAGCATCCTTTCAGAAATGATTTACATTAATCTGTTCAAAAAAAAAATTTTATATTCCATAGAAATGTTATTTAAGCAGCAATGGATCTGAGTTCTTATGGGTTAATCCAGAAACTAGGCTAACCCAAAATGAGGCAGAGAATAATGTAGGCGATATTCGTTTTGTTTTAAGGATTGTCTCCAGACTGTTGGTTGGACCGTTCTCTTTGAGCCGACCTTAAAACGATAGCTTACCAGAGAACAGAGAGACCTCGTCGTTCAGCAGGAGGATGTGACTGAGAACGACTCAGCGGTCCGAGCAGCTGTAAAAGTGATGACGTGATACACACTGAGTGTCTCACTCTTGTATTCTTGAAGCATTGTTCCAGTGGTAGATTTACAGTGTCATAAGTCTCCAGCCGCTGAAATGATCCCCACCGTAAGAACAGAGCATGAACCCTTTGTCACAACGGGCATTTCTGATTTAATCTTTGTATCTAATTCCCAAATTAGATGATAAAAAACGTTTTCATTCCTTTTTAACACTTCCAACAGGTGTCTGCTCGTTGAATTGTTATTCTACAAAGCCGACTAGGTCTCCGATAACATCAATGTAGATTTTTGTATTGAATACATTTTCTTCTTGTATCTGTAATTAATTTAGCGTAGTTAGCCAGAATCTGTTTCCAGTTTCCACATGAATTATTCAATCAATGTCTCTTTGCCGAATTAACCTCCAGTTCTCACCTCTGCTACTATCTGCTCCCAAGTTTGATGAAAGACAGTGTGGAGGTGCGCGGCGGGAGTAGCACCAGTCTGGCGCTGAACCCCGGCAGCTTCGACTTTGAGGTGTCAGACTGCTTCCTTCTTGGATGTCCACTGGGCCTGGTGCTGGCCATGAGACGCACAGTACTACCCGCCGTACAGGGTAAGACTCAGAGACGTTCACCTCAGATCTGAGAGTGAAAGCATGAAAACATGGGCTTGAACACACTGATAAATGGGGACATTTTTTGTAGCAGAACTATTTACAAATGTGAGTGCAGAGCGATGTGTACATTCTTTAAATAAGCTGCTATAATAGAATTGGTCTGGGGTTACCAAGTTTTTGTGTGTGTGTGTGTGTGTGTGTGTGTGTGTGTGTGGCATGCGGCTGGAGAAACAAACGTGTCGGTGGTGCCATGAGCACAGGGAGGGCTTGATCACAGGATATATCTCCATTCACTATAAAGAGCTTGATGCTCAGAGTTCAGATTTTGATTTATTTCGGTCATATGCACATTTCTCCCTTACACACATGTATATTCACATTTGTTCAACAAACCAACATTCATAAACACATAAATGCATATTAATATAATCGTTTTGGGGGGGGGGTTTATGACTGAAAAGGTGTTGGCCCAAGGTACAGCTTATTATGCCTTCCCTTTCTATGTATCAGATTTTGTTTTCGAAATTTTCACCCGAACTAACAAATAGAAAAACTGTCCAATTTATCAAAAAACAAAGAAATTGGCAAAACATAAAAACAAACAAAAAAACACCTTTGGTCTGTAAAGAGTTCGTCTGAGCGCCGGTGCATTTACCACAAACTTGCGGTATAATCTGGTGATGAATTGTGGATAATCCAGAGTTGATGCACTGCAGAGGATGTGATAGAGGTGTGGAGGTGAACTGGGCCCCAAACAGCTACACAGAACCACACACACAGGAACCAAACGGACTGAAGAGACAAGAAAAACTATTTTAAAGAGTAAAAAGTCTTTGGAGGGCCCCGACACTGAGGTTGTTTTCCTTTTTCACCTGCTCCAAGTAGAAAAGATTCCTATAATTTATTACAAACAAAAGGAACAATAGCAGTAAACTATCCTGGATCTCTGATAGCTCAGATTATACTTTTGCTGAGATAGAAAAAGAGCTGGTGATCAAGTGTGAGAGTCCATCAAAGTAATAAAAATCAATCAGAAGGGCCCTCAGTAGAGAGCATATTTATAATGCCCAACAATCCCTCTTAATAATAGAAGCATAATTCAATTTCTTTATTAACTTGATCTAAGAAGTTCCATGTGACTCTGTCAAGCAGCTGCAATTGATAAAAGTGCTGCACAATGTTACAGAGTGTAACAGTGTAAGAAATGTAAATAAAAAAACATAGATCTGACCCTTAATATCTTCAAAAGTGAATAATTTCTCCCATGTCACAAGCGGAACCTTCCCACAATGTTTCAATAAACAATCAAACAGATGCAGGCAGATTGTAACCACATTGGCAGCGATAAAGAAACACTTAAGATGACACTCAAATCCAACACAACCATTTTTCCAACTCCTTATGTCCAATATTGTTCATGTAACACGCCACACATCACTCTAATGGTGTTTCCTCCCTATTTTGTTTTTCTCCCCCCCAGTGAGCCATCTCCATCCAGCCTGCTCTCAAATATTCAACCTCTTCTACCCCTCGGACCCTTCAGCATCCAGACTGGAGCCGCTGCTGCAGCCTCTCTTCCACAAGTTACCACCGTTTGCCGTCCCTCGCTACCAGCGCTACCCTCTTGGAGATGGCCGCTCAATGTTCATAGGTAGGAGGGCTGATAAGACCCTTGAAATTAAATCAGCATTGAGAGGATTTCACCAGAGTGGCTACTCCTGAATATTCTATTGGTCTATTTATTTCCCCTTCTAATTGTGATGGAGGTCTAATAATCCTAATAAGGATTATCATTTTTAAGCTGAGGTGAGACATTTGAGGAATCCTGCCTTCCTGTCCCTGAGAATACAGATACTCAATAACTGATTGTACACACACCTGTGTACACACATCTGTGTGATCCCTTCAGGCTGAGGATAAATCCTGCCACCAATGTGTGAAGTATGAAGTTATTATTCTTCATCTCATTGTTGAGCAGCACCTTTAGCCTGCCACGCCTCGACCGCTGTGAGATATTAGTCCGCTACGTGAAGCCCAATACCGCTTTGATCCCTCTGGAGGGCCCGGTTGTTGAGAACCAAGTCCTCAATGAGCCACTGATTTATTTGAAGCATGTTTTAACCCACTTTTGGGACATGGAGATTCAGTCTAAACAGAAGCCATGATGCATTGCGAGGTTTCATCTCCCTTGCGGAGAGAAAGTGGGACAACAATAAAGATTGCTTGTGCTACAGGGCTACAAGCATAAACCCAGATAAGAAGGCCAGAGGGCTGGTGTCAGACTTTGAAATGGTAAATACAAGTCCTCATGTAACCCCCCCTATTCTGTTTAACCACTAAAAGGAGTTGACAAGCCAGCACTACTCTACTACTACAAGCCATTCACTACAGTCACGCCCTGGTGGCAGAGGCCAACATGCAAGGCACCACCTGCTCATATGTGGAGCTGTAAGCCCTCGCACCACCACTCACCCACCAATTGGGAGCAAATATGGGTTCAGCACCACTGCCTCCCCTTTGAATATCTTTCACTGAGTTATCAATCTAGACAGAAATGTGCATAACCATCACCAATTCATATGGAAAGTTCATTTCCATTATGCAATTTTACTATGTGGTACATGACTATTACTTAGTGAGATAACTTCTTAAATTATACCAGATATGTAGATAAAAATGATGCATGCGTAAATAACCGCGCTGTCTCCTGATATAAAATGGGAATAATGTTGAAATGAAATGGCACTGGAATAAAATCTATCCAAGGCTCCATTCAAACGCAATCCTATTATGTAAATGCTCATTTATTTATCTTCTTTATTAAAAGCCGTCAGACATTTTGTCGGATTTCTTAAGCTAAGAATCCTAGATCATCTAACACTCCTGATATCTGTTAAGACGTACCAAAATGAACCTGAGGACATCCATAACCTACAAACATAACCGTTAATAATTAATTAATAATAATTTAATAACCATAACTTGTAAACAAATGAAAACAAAAATGGGTTAAATATTTTAGCTAACAAAATTTGGTTGAAACAAATCCAAAATTGGACATTCATCTTCATTAATTATCAGATATTCTTTCTTCATCATTTAATAAACATTGATTATCAATATCCACAGAAACTTCCAGAATTTGCAATAGCCAATAAATATGATGGCCAGTTTTATGTCAGGTTAATGGATGCTCTGTACTGTTGCACATTAAAAAATAAAACATTATGAATGCGGAAATTAAAAGATACTTGAAGAGATTCCTTCAAGATCCTTGAATCCTTGACGGCAGCTGTTCAGTGTTTGTTTTTCTAAATTCCGTATTGCGCTTTTGACTCTCGCTGTTGAATGGCTTGTATTTTATTGTCAAAATTAAATCTGTATGTGTGTCTTGCCAACTTTTCACAGCTGACTCATGATCTCCGGATTCCCCCCAAAAGTCTCACATTTCTGGCAAATATCACTATCTTGAGGCAGTTTTCCATTATAGTGCCAGTATGCGGTGCATTTAGAGGCTGATGTTCGGTAGACCTTCTGGGTAAATTTGACTGTCCTATAGCCTGTTTCTACCTGTTGCCAACCCTGCATCCACCTGTGAAAAGGTTGCGGATGACGGCAATTGAGGTTCTATCTAAGGTAAAATGTGTAGAGCAATTCCGGCCGCCCCACATCGCTATACACACTGACTCTGATCCCACGGTTGTAGGAAATGATTTCTCTTGTGAAATATGTCAATTCTGTCTGAGCCCTGATTTGGGGCACAAATGTAAAGTAAACAGAGAGATTTGTCTGTATTTCTTCTGTGGTGGACATGATCTTAATATCCGATTTGGAAAGAAGGCAATAGCTTCACTTCGCAGAGCTGTGGATTTCTTGTTCTTCCACCACAAACCCACGTCTCTCTCTCCGTGTCGCTGTGTGTTTGATGCAGATACGATGTATGTAAATTTTATTCATATGATTTTTTCTGAAAGGAGCCAATCCTCACTCTGTGCATAAATACTAAGAAGGAGGTGATAGACGTGTAGAGGAGGCAAAACACCCATTGCATCACATTTATCCTGATATTATTCATGAATTCAAGATTTTTGAACCCTTGCTGTTTTTGACTTAATTTTTTTAAATTAACACATTTTCCCGCATCTGGGACACTTAAACAGAAGATTAATCTAGGAACCATTCATCTCCTCTCCATTGTTTGTCGGTAACAGAGATGCAGTACGAGTCGGTGTCATACTCCATTACCTTCTTATCGTCTCCTGCAACAATGTCCAAAACACAGTTCTGTCTCGCTCTCACTCCTGTACCAGCAGCCTGAGCTTAAAGACCGTTATAATTTATAACGTCAGACCGTTATCATTTTTTCCACTGACTGTTGTCTATTACTGTACCTTTGTCTGCAACAGCTGGCTGTTCCCCAGCCTGTTTGCCTACCCGCCGCCTGTGTCTCTCTCCTGACTCCGCCCCTCTGTCTGGCCTGTATCTCTCTCCTGACTCCGCCCCTCTGTCTGACCTGCACCATTAGGCGCTCATTGGCCAGTTCAGTCTGCACCGCTGGGGCCGCTCCTCAGCCGATCTGTGAGGACAAGCCATCAGCTTAAGTGTGACATCACCACATTCACTATACATTTATTACACCACGCAATGTCCCTCCCATGTTTGACTGTGAGGGAGACCTCAGCATCTGTGAAGGACAGTTCAAGAACACCCGATTGAACGATTGGACTTGTTTCAATTTATCATCCTCACAATATTAAGCCACAGTCTTTAAAATGCTCCCTAGCTGCAACTTACCTTCCAGAGCCTCGTTGGGAAAGCATGAGGGAACACCTGAAGCACTGACCCGAGAGAGGGCACAGCGAGTAGGGAGAACTGCAGGTAGGCGGCGGTCAGCGACCCACCTCTCGCTATTAAATCAGCCATCAAGCGCTCGTCTTACAGGACAACAACCACACTTCTCACCATTTAGGCATCAGACAAGTTTGAGGGAGAAAGAGCGATAAATGAAGAGGGAGGTAGAACCGGGGAGTAATGTCTGTTTGGACTAAACACTCCCCCATCAGGTTAGGCTGTGCGCTCTACTTCCCATGTGTTTTAACTGAGGGAGATTGTTCAGGTTCTGCCATTGTTCAGGTTCTGATTATGCTGCATGGTAAAATTGTTTGCTATAATTAGTCACGGCTTGGAAAATTGTTTTTAAAACCAATCACATTTGCAGCCCATTACAGAACAGAATCTACTCCAACCTCTGTGCCAACACTCTGCACTAACTCCTTTCCTGTTTTGGTGTTTTAGTTTTTGGTTATTGCCTGTTAATTTTTTAAAGTTCATCCTGTACATCCATTTATTTCCTTTCTTGTTAGTTAATTGTGTCATTGTTTTTTCAGTCCTATGGTTCAGCCATACGTCTTTACCATTTTCGTTACATCACTACCATCTACCTGTGTTTGTTTGTCGGATGCCACCTCATGATGAATGTTTTTTTTTCATATTTTTCCATTGTTCTTGAGTTTTGCCAATTTGAATTATCATTCGGCTGGGTGATTAAAAGATTTCAATCGAGGATCCGAAGAATTTATGAAGGTGAAAATAATAAACTTGGGATATCTTCCTTCAGTATAGTTCGACCTAACAACCTGTGACTCAGAATCAATAAACGTCCCAATCATTGTGCTGCGTCAAACTAAGGATTCTTCAGCCATTACGAATATTAAACAGCTTAGCAGTGAAGTCTTTATCTGTCGCCCTGCTGGTTCTGTCCCCTTATTAAGATGATCCCTAAACCCTTGGTACTCTGAAACCCAAGGTTTGGCAAAGTCGGTTCAACAAAATCTTTGATATGATTGATTAAGCAGTCAAAATCCTTTAAGTCAGATTGTAGTAGAGAAAGCCAGCAAAAGTTGCAAAATATTAAGGTGCTTTTTCAGTTAAGGTCCTGTTCCGTCTGTTTACAGTAGATCTGCCGAAAAGCCATTATCTTGTTTTTTGAGGTTAGTAATGTATCAGAAAAGTTAAATCATTCTAGTTGTCTGGACTTCAGATTCTTCATTTCTTGTACAAACAGCAAAGCCACATATTACCCAGGTGTCTGGCTCATATGGGGCTCACTGTCAGGAACGCAGGCAGCAGCAGAGTTTGGACCCAGGTGCAGACAAGCACAATGAATGCAGAGGAGGAGCAGGTGCAGTTTTAATGACTTATTAAAAATGCAATAGCCAAAGTCCATAATCCAAAGTCCAGAAAAAAATTCAGCACTGACAAACCAGAAGAGTAGCCAATGACGTAAACAAAACAGTTGATCGAAAAGAACTAATAAAAAAAAAGATACCAGAGAAAATAAACAAAGTAAAGGAAGCGATAACGCTAAGAAAGGATATTACTATATAAAAATAATAATCTTCTAAAAATGAGAGAACTTACACAAAATGGACCAAGAAATAATTGAACTATCATGACAGTTCAGCATGTAATCCCAAAGTCGGGTGTTAATGCTGATGATAAAGTATACATCTATGCTGTCGCTGAAGGCTTGAAGCTATAGAATGTTTTGATTATGGGTCTGTGTCTCTGTTCTGTTGATTTAGCTTGAACGCTGTAAAATGATGTATCCGAGGGAAAACAAAAACACAGGCAGGTGCAGGCAGAGGCTGAGGTAGACCGAGATGAAACAGCAACACGCATCACCCATTTCCTGCTCTGTGATGTTGTAATTAGCAGTTATGAAGGCACGGTGAGTCAATCAAATCAGGGTCCTCTGGGTATGACTTTGACATCAACACCCATCAACAGTGAAGCCTTCATTATGATGAATGTTCCTAATATGAGAAAATGAGCCCTCTTCCCATTGATTTCGAGCGATGCTCCAGTGGGAAATTTGATCACACAACACAGCATATGCACGCAGAATTACAGTCATTTTTTTATTAGTATGGATTACATGATAAACTGTTTTACTGTAATGATAGCGGTATATTGTGTTCTAGTGTTATGTGGGTGTAGAGGTTGAGAGCATGGCAAGGACTAGGAAGAAGATGAGATAAGAGTCTTTTTCTGTGTTTTTGTGTTTCATAGACGTTCCAAGGCAACTTTGCAGTCATCCTCCATCACCTTATAAATTCTTGCCTTGTCCTTCCCACTACCGCCATCATCAACTCTTTCACTCTCCCCTGCCTTGTCCTTAAAACATAGTCATCCTCTTTTGAAACTAGGCGTTTAACAGGCTTTAGCTGTTCATGCATGTGCTCAAAGTAGCCTAATCTTTCCGGTGACTCCTTGTGGTCCCGATGCCTCGTTTCTTCTTCTTCTCCTGCACACGTGTGTTGAAGTGTGTTTTCAGAAACTGCCTCAGAGTTAATGTTTCCTTCTCTCCTCTCTCTCTGTCTTTCAAATAATCTCTCCTTCCCTCTCTCTGCTTATTGTGCTGTAACAGGAAGACAGAGATGTGCTTCTGTTGCAGCGGCTGAAAGAAGAAAAATGGCTCCTTAGAGCATTGTGCCGCGAATGATAACTGATTTTAGTATGCGACCTCAGAGCAGGGACACAAATCACTGAATGCGGTCCATACAGTGTCTTCAGTTATAAACATTATGGGTTGGGTGTTTTCTCTGTGCGCTGTGAAATTCAGTTGTCATTTTAACAATCCAGCCAGGCAGCCAGAGATGGTGACTTCTAATCTTCATTCTGGCTGACATTATTTTTCATGTTTCCATCCCTGGGGTTTTTGAAAACTTGCCCATTACTGTGAAAGAAAACTATTAAAATCCATTCCATCCATTCATATCCACCAAATTTGGATTAATAGGACCAAGGGTTGGGAAATTATGGCCTGAAAGGTTTTGGACATAAATCTCCCTCTAATGTCAGAAATGTAAAACGGACCTTTCCCAAAATGAATCCAGTTCTTCCTCAGACTAAGGTCTATGTGGGATAATTAAATAATAATTTGAGAATGATACATAAAATAGTTTTTGATTTATAATATTAACAAGAAGGATCTGCATTGATGACAAAGACGATTACATAATATCCCGACTTTACAAGAATACAAGAAAAAATGTAATTAATAAAACAAATAAATAAAAATGTCTTTAACAGAAGCGTCCTGGCCAAGAAAGAAACACAGAAAAACATTGTTGGAAACATACAGACTTATAACAACAACCCACATCATAATGAATCATGCATATTTGTCACAGTAACAATGTCAGGGATCAAGTAGGAGTTGAATCTGAGTCACTCAAACATCCACAGAGAGATGTGCATGCATTCAAATCATTTCAGATTGCTTTAAATGCATCCACGAGACCGGCTCTGGGAGATTCAAATGCTTTTCTAACTCATTCCAGGGAAACTGGTAGAAGAATACTTAAATGCCCTTTTTCTGAATTCACTGCAGGCTTTTGGCAGTAGGTGGAGGTCCTGGGTGTAAAGACTATAGCTGTCCATGCTTTTTCGAATGAGAAAGGTCGGGAGATATGATGTGAGCAGACCTAGAATAGTCTTATAAATAAGAATGTGTCCATGGTTAGGTGTACGGGTGGACAAGGCAAATCATCTAACTGACTAGTAGAAATCAGTACTCAACTGTAAGCAGGGACTCTGTAGACATGAAGCACTCAGGTTTAAGACATCCTCTCAGTCCCGCTCAGGCATAAAGATTGTAGCTTCTTGAGCAAATTAGGTTTTTTCACAGTTTTGGGAAAAGAGATGATGTATATATATTTTATTGGTTGTGTTAAAACAAGAGAAAACACGCATTTGACTCTTGAGAAGATGGAACCTTTACTTATTGATCAGCTAGCTATCATGTATGTGCAGATTAAATTGCTTATTGATGAACAGATGAATTAATCCACAAATTTTTGTAGCTCTACTCGAAATAAGAATAATCCAAACGACCCAAAATAATTCAGTTTACAAATCCTTAATGTGAGAGGCCTATTTAGCATTTTTACATTACAAGTAGTGGCAGCAACTGTGTGAAGAAATCCATGAATATTCAACTCATGTCGACAACCTGGCATTCAGTGCTCATCAGATATTTTGAAACAGATAGTTCTCGCATCTCTCATGATTCCAGTGGCCTGCGACAGACAGAAAAACATTTCCTATCTTTCATCTCTCCAAGTGAAACTCTGGGGGAGCCTCATATCACACCAGACGGCACGTGTCTCTTCCTGTCAATGTGCTGTAGCGTCTGTATGAACATTAACATGAAAGTTGCCAATGTGTAAATGAGACAATACTTCCTCTCAGGCAATTAGATGTTGGCAGCAGCGTTTCATGTTTGAGAAGAGCTTTTCACATATCAACACAACCTGAACTCTTTAAAGTCCTGCTCAGCTGTTTGGTCAATCACAAATTGAGTCGCTTCATTTCTGATTGAAAAATGTGAGCCTCTCGACTGAACATGTTTATAGTATGACCCAGTGGCATCAACCTGTAAGGGGCCGAGGATGGAACCCTGGGGGACGCCGCAGCTCAAAGGTGCCCCCGAGGAGGAGGCATAGACCATAGTTATTAAGAAGGTCTTATTTGGGTTGGGCCATACATTTTAAAGCATTGGTTCTATTTTGTCCAAATTTGATGCATATGAATCGACTCAAGGAGATCTGTCTTGTTTATATCATATGTCTTGTTTATACCCTTGTGCGCACAGGATAATTATCTTTAGCGCACAACTTATCTTGTGCGGACAAAATCAATAAAGTGGGCCTGTTCTTTGAAAACCAATAGTTTAGTTGCTGCCTGTTATTCTTCAGTATGTGCAGCAAATGATTCCTGCTGATGACGATCCCATATCTAATGAGAAAAGCCTGTCAGAATTTGACTCCTAAACTAATTTTTTCTGTTTATCGCATACGCACATACTTAAGTTTCCTGTTGCTGAGCAGAATATTTTCATTGCTCTTCTTCTAAAGGATCAAAGCGGAAGTAAAGTTGGGCTGGATTGTATATGTGTTCTGACTTACTCAAATTATAATATAAAAAAATTAAATAAAATAAAAATTAGCATTCGGTCCATTAGCTGGTCTGCATAACCAGAGGAGATGCAAGACTAATGTGCATTGTAAAATGATAATTGCACGAAAAAGAATAAATATCTTGAAAAAGAAAAAGAAAATCCTGATTTTATCTACCTGGGCGGGTCTTATGTGTGAAAACGCTGGTTGTGAAGCCAGGTATCCATTTCTTATTGAACAGTATCATCACTGAACACGGGCAAAAAATGATTAAGAGATGTCATCTGATGGTGGAAAATAAGTCGTCCTGATAAAATTATTTTACTTATTAGCGATTGCCTGCAAGTTTTCCGGGTTAGCCAACACTAATTGATATTCAAACTTAGTGCTTGTCTTTGGGTTTCATTGATCAAACAGAGAGTATGTCGGTGCACAGGAAGAAGCCCCATTATTAAGCAAAGTAGCAGCATTGATTTAGAGACTTAGGCCAGAGTGATCAAATCATTTCCTTCCTCTTCATTTATTTGCTTGTCCTTGTCTTCTTTTCTTATCCTCATTTCAGCTGAAAGC